>CM062813.1:937125196-938374184 GCA_031772625.1 Pinus tabuliformis
TATTTTTTCTTTTAGATGAATTAATTTCCCCAACAAAGTGCAGAAGCAAATCTATGCTTTCCAGGAGAAGTGCGAGTAGTGGAGAGGAAGGATGAACTAGTCAGAAAGAGAAGGATATTTCTAGTGGATATTTCTCTATTTATTTGAGTTTCACAAAGATTCGTGCAACAAGACTAAGAGATTAGGACAAACTTGACATAGCCTCAAACTTTGGCATCAGGAAGACTAGGATGTAGTTCCTTTCAGATGAGCATGGTCCAAAGGAGTTTGTGACAATAATTGTAGCTAAATCAATAGACCCTATCCAATATCTTGATTTCTAAAAGGATATGGAAAAAGCTAAGAGGATTGTCCTTGATAGGGTTTGGGATCATATTGTCCCGCATATTGTAGAGAAGAATACAACCAAAGTACATGTGGGATGCCATTGTGAAACTATACTAGGATCCAAATGAGAATCAGTGAATGATTCTCAAGGAGAAGTTGAGACAAGAAATATGCAGAAGGGCGAGAGTGTTATATCCTACCCCACCAAAATTTAGGGAGTTAGAGATGAATTTGTAGTTGTTGGAGAGAAACCAACAGATAGTGAAATTGTGTGGAAAACTCTAAATGAGCTTTCCGTAGAATGACAAACCTTCATTCAAGGAATCACTAGACGAGATAAGCTATGAGATTGGGAATTCGTGTGGATTGATTTCACTCAGGAGGAGCTAAGGTTAAATCTCACACATGGTGCTACCAATAGTAGCAACAAGAGATAAGAGGTGGAGAAGGGTGAGGAGAATAAGTCCCTTGTGGGAAAGGGAAAGGTGAAGAAGGGTTTGAGTAAGGATACAACTGAAAAAGAGGAGAGAAGAATAAGGACATCTCAAAGGTCAAGTGCTTCAGATGTGGTGAGTTTAGTCACTACATCACCCAACGTCCAAATAGGAAGAAGGACAAGGAGAGGCCACCAACAACAATTTCAGCAGAGATTATTGAGTTGACCTCTAGATTGGAGGAATTCACATTAATAGTAGTGATATCTCCAAATGGAGGAGGAGCATGATTCTATAGATAGTTAGTATTGGCAAGGTCCATGGGTGGGTAGCACGAAGCCTAGATCAGATCCAATTGTTGTTCACATGGACCAGTGTCTTTGCTACGAGAGACCATAATTAAAGTAGCAAGAGTATCGAGATGTTGACAAGGTGTAGTTGGATCTTGAGGGACAATGTAGATCTAGTTGTAGTAAAATACTCGAGAGGTAATTGTAAATCCAGTCAAGCGTAGTCAGGTACTCGGGAGACATTGTAGATCTAGTTGCAATCAAGAAATCAAAGGACAATTGCAAATCCAATTGTAGTGACATAATATACTGGAGAGCGAGTCTAGCTTCATAGGGAACAACAATATGAAGGTTATCTTTAGGTTCTAAGTAGGCCAGTACACACAATTTCAGTGGTAGAAACAACATAGGAGTACCAGCAGTGTGAGATCAAAAGTTGATTCAGTTATTGTTAGTAGTAGGTGAATTAGAGTATGCATAGTAGCTTGGTGGAAATTTGTTGCGATATTGACTTCTTCATAATGAGTTTCAATGATAAGGAGTCAATTCAGTTGAGATGTAAAGGAAGGAGATATAACAAATTTCAAAAATTAGCAATGTGGAGCAATTCAACTTCAACATGTTTCCACAAACTAGCAGGTGGCTGATATATTCATGAAGGCTCTGGGGAGATCCTTGTTCGTCTACTTTAAATAACATATGGGTATAATGGATAACAACTTCCTCAATAAGAGGGAGTGTTGATTTTATATGGATATGGTAGCATCAGAGAGGTGATCTAGTCTCTAAGGTTTTAGAGAGGCTAAGGAACACAACGACTCCAAAATCCAGGAAATGTTTCAAGAGAAAACACTTAGAAACCCCTCAAATATTAAATTAACTAATCAATCATTTAAAAACACCTACGTCTAACATAGTAATTTAATTAATTAATTGGTATTGATTGAGGATATCAATTTTCTCAAGAGGCTTCTGGAAAAGTCACTTGAGAGAGTTTAAGATGATCCGAGTCATCGATAATGATTAGATCTTGCTCATTGATGCTCCAGTAATAGATTATAAAATCAAGTTGAATGGGGTCACTAGAAGATACATCGAGTTGCAAGAGAACAAGGCAGTTCAAATTCCCCGGTTTGTAGTATTCAGTGAGGGTATAGTTCAAGCCAGAGAAGAACATCAAAGACGGGTTGCAGCAATGATAATTCCCAGAGAAGTTATTAGGAGGTCTTCCAGTTTCCAGAGTCTAGGAAGGCCATAGGAAGAAGTGACTCACTTTCCACATGGCTTCAAAACCAAGTCGCATTCCTTGTTGCAACAAGTATTCTGCTCGTGTAGTTCCATACTTTGCTTCCTACATGTTTTAAACCCCATTATAAATCATAGATTTAATATAAACAATTTTTTTGTTCTATTAATTATAAACTGAGAGAAGTAAACAAACATAGATACTTACAAATTCCACAATCAATTTTTGATATGCCAAGATATACTCACAACCCATATTTAACCCAATGTCAATCAATTATTTCAATTACTCTTCTTTGTATGTTAGCAACTATTTGAAGACATTCAAGGATGGTTGCAGTCAAACAACTTAAAATAAACAACAATAAAACCTTAAGTTGTTATAAGAAAATATTAACAATTACTCACAAACTTTGAAATCAACCATTTTCTTCCCCATCATCTTGTTTTATATGTTGAATGAGTTCCATTTTATTTTATTTTCTACAAGAAAATACTTGAAAAAAATCATTATAACATACATTTGAAGCACATTGTTATTGAGATGGCTCCTCCCATGGTGAAATTATGTCCATTTATTTGACCATATCTTTGTACACTTTTTTGGACATTCCTACTGGCATGTTTCACATATCAACTCATTGATCATTTGGAATTTTCATAATCTTCTTGAAAAAAGTAATCAACTATTTTTATATTGATATATGAAAACTAAATATAACAAAATTGATATTAATAAATGAATGGTTTGCATTAATACATACATATAATTCTAGAAAAGCATTCTAATTAGGGATATTACCATTTGAATGATTGTTTTTTATTGTTGTATGCTTTTTCTATTGCAAGTATGACATGTCTCATTGACCATTGTTCTATAAATGTTTCCTATAATTTAGATATAATGTGGTTCCTATAATCATTGAATTTCCTTTTGAATTGTAAGTGGAAAGTATGTCTATACATTTGTTCCACTAGATCCCTCATAGTTTTGTAAAAATTCCCCCACCTTTCATCAATTGATTGTCATTTATATTTTCTATGATTTTTATTTTCTTAAAAGGACATTGATATTTCCCTTTGTTGTTGTTCCATGTAGAACATTAAATACATATGAATTAATAGATTTTTTGAAACATGATATCTAATATTCTAAAGTATATTATTAATGAAAAGAAAAAAAAAAACTCATATTGAGTAGTAGTTTTTTTCATTCACCTAATTCATCCTTCTTTAATTTTTCTGTCAATATTTTACATTATATGGACCTAGATTAGAAACGATATTATTGACCTTCTACATTTCGTGGCTCTACATGACACTCACTAACCAATATATATTAGTTAAACTTACAAATGGTTCAAACAAATTAATTTGATAAAGAATTTACAAAGAACTTGCATTATCTGTTTTTTTGATGTGCTATCATTATGTTGATCAATATTTCTGTTACTTAACACCTTCTTAGACATTTTTTTATCAATGTATGACCTATATTATTCAATATAGAAGCCATTCAATATATTTTATAAATAAATCAAATGATTTTTAGCTAAAAGGAGCTCTAGTATCTGATGCATTTATATGAATAAATGCACTGGTGCATTTATTTGAATAAATTCACTTGTCCATTTATCCCATTAAACACATAGGGTGTTTAATTGTTCGGCATGATAAGGGAAAATTATTATTTTTTAAATAATTTTAAACTATGATAGTGTGATTTGTAATGATAAACACACCAAAATGATTTAACAGTGCTATTTGGTAGAGGTGCATCAATGTTTCATATTACACCGGGAACAACAATTAATAGACTAGACAGAATTGACAGTGTTATAACATACTGGTGTTTTGTATTACACAGGGTGCACCGTGCATTATATTACACAGAGCGCACTACGTAGCATATATACAGTTTTTAAAAAAATGCATAGGGCCGACATGGTTTGGATCTAATTCAATAAGTTCTTCTCCTACTTTACATGTTAAAAACCATATATATAGTAAGTACACAAATCCATTAAATCTAAAATGCCTAAAATGAAAAACTCTAATTGTGAAGTGGTATAATAAGTTAAACCTATGGTGAAATTTTGCAGGAAGAAGAAAGGTTTTAAGATAACTATTCATTTTTTAAATTTTTTTATTTTGAATTTTAGTTAAATTTAAACAGGAATAGAGATCTTAAAAAAATTTACTAGTAAAATAAATAGTAATTTTTTTATTATACATGGTTTTTTATTTTATTTTTTCTGAATTGTGATTAAATCTAACAAAAATTGTATAAAAAAATAATAGTAAAATTAAAATTTTTTGCTATCCAAGGTTTTGAGTGAATCACCATATCTTTCAAATTCCAGTTTTTGTTGTGGTTCCAAAATATTTTTTTGTTTCATAGTGCTCCCAGTATGCATCTCTTGCAAATGATATCTCTTTTAATTATCCCTTAATAGAAATTGTAAAAAAATTATTAGTAAAATAAACAATAAAATTTAAAATTGATACTATGAAGGGTTTTGAGTGAATCACCATACCTTTTAGCTTTGCTATTATGAATAGTTTTGTTGCTCCAAAGTATTTTGTTATTGCATAGTGTTCTTGGTATGTCTCTCTTGTAAATTACTCCCTGGAAATTTTGGGAAAAATAATGAAATAGTGATTAACTTTTTACAATTTAAATGACTTTCTGAAATTAAATTTCTTACAATTTAAAAGACTTTATGAAATTAAATTTCGAAAAATCAATTACCGTTCATTTTTCAATTTAAAAAAGAAGAAGAAAAAATTCAAGTTTTTTTTTCAATTTATCCAAACATTGGTGCATTCAATAGTCACGAACAACTCTGCATTTATAAGAAATGTGTGCTGACATTGTCGAGGCACAAAATGTTTTCAATACACCAACATGATACAATTATTATTTTATTTTTGAAATCCTGAAAAAGTGCAATTAATTTTTTTTAATGCAATAATGAAATTTGTCTTTAAAAACATCATTCTGTAATTGTTATAAGAGCACCGAGATGGTTGAATTTGTTTTTATTTTCTAAAATATTGAAACAGGGGCATATCAGTGATATTTTTGTTTTAAACACATCAGTGTGTTTTTTTACAAGAGTACTAATATGATATCATATTATTTTTGTTCAAAATTCCAGAAATTGGTGCAGATATTATTTGAATGCCCTGGTGCTAGTATTATGTAAATGCAGGGTGCACTTTGTTCTGATAAGTACACTGATTGGGTTTAAAAGCTATCTAAAATTTTATTTTCATATAAAATAACATATTCATCTCAGATTATCATTTAGGATGCCTCCACATGAATTACGATAGTTCATAATATACGTTTTCCGCTTAAAGTTTCATTATTATTAAAAAATGGTTTGAAACTATATTGAAATTCATATTGTGGTTATATGGTTCTCAAGATTATTTTAGATATGCACACAAAATTATATTTTTGTTTTTTCTCAAATGCAGGGGCAAAATCTCAATAATATTAAATGACCAATTTTTCAAATTCCATCTCTTTCCATATTGTTAGCCAAATTCCTTCACAGAGTTCTCCCTTTCCATCTATAATAAGTTTAGATTTTATTTATATTTTTATTATCTAATTGATTTGTTTTTTAAGTCCATGTCAATTTGAAATAAAAAATTATCCAAATTTGCAGGATCCTGATTTAGAATCAATTTCGTATGCAGAAAATATTCCTCCATATCAAAAATGCCAGAGGCTCTTATCAAGACCAATGTATCATAAGAAATTGGTAGGTGAAAATGGACGACCTCTTCACCCTACTAATTGGAACATGGCATCTTCCACCCGCAATCTTGGATCAATGATGGTAATAATTGTTTGGTATAATGTAATTTCAAAAAACCAATTGCAATGAAATGCTTACTAATATCATTGATACTGTACTAATGACATTCAATTTTTTTGAAATTAGGATTCTAGTGATGATGACTGACCTGCCTACCATCTTCTGATGCACCTCACTACAATGTCAACTCGAGAGAAGGCTACACTAAGAGTAAGAATCAGAGAGGAAGCATAAAAAGAATGGTTGAATCAACCACCTATTCAGTTCCCACTATGTCTAGACCCACCAATTAGGAATGACTACAACAATAGTATTTCTTCATCACAAGTTGGCAATGGAAGAAATCAAATAGAGGTTGGTATGAATAGTTACTTACAATATACGACTGCCATGGAGGTGATGTTGTTAAATGAATTCTAGAATGATGAGCTAGGGTATGATTCTAATATCATTAATACCTTATTTGAAAGCCCGAAATATTCTTCCACCACCCCTCTCTTTAGACCTGACAGCAAGTTAAAATGTACTCAAATGGGGACGATGATGTTGTTGTACAACTTGGAAGAAACATTTGGCATGTCGAATGCATGTTTCTCTACAATATTGAGGTAATTCACCTGTATGATCGATCAAGTCCCTTATATTTTGAGAAATCTTGTCATACAATCAACATTAAAAATGGTTGATTTTACGAATGTTAAATATTGGAATTGTATAATTATATTCCCTGCCAACTGTAGTTTATTCAAAGATAATGTTCTTCCAAGTGATAATGTCTTGCTGGTGTTGGAGAGAAAAGTTATCTAAGGAAAGGGTTGAAAACCTCAACAAAGAAAGATAGAATAATAAATAGAGAACACTCAATCAAGCATGCCAAACATTCGAATTATCAAAGTTGGACTTAGAGACATACTTGAGGGTCCCATGTTTGGAGATGTTCCCATAGGGTCCAAACCCTTTGCTTCCTCTAAGATGTGGAAACCTACAAATAAATCATAGAAGAATATACATCATATATAATTCAATGTAGATATATAAGAATATGTTAGATCATCATATATAACAATTCAAACTATCATTCATAACATGACAACATATATCAGGAACAAGACATGGGCCTCTTTATTGATTAAAACCAGTAAGTACAGGATAGATACAACTTAATCCAGGCTAAAGGCACTGACGAAGCCTTCTTTCGGATCCGTCCAACATGAACCATGAATAACTTCTTGAATAGGTGCAAGAAGATGCTAGATAAGGAGGTTGAGCATCCGTGCAAAGGAAAGTAGGGTTTCTTAGAGATTGGGAGTCTAGGAGGCATGGGAAAACTAGACTTCATCTGGGGAAATCGAGTATAATGTTGATATCTCTCATGTTACGAATTAGACTTGCCCAAGGGGCATATATATACCACCTCAATTTGGTTATTTCAATTAGGCCATGAGCTTCTGTAGGTGGGCTCTTAGTAAAACCCGTAAACCCTGCCTGAAATATAGAATTTTATTTTATTTTTTCATATTTAAAAATGTATACATGGGTATAGTGTTCTTGGACCCTTGTATGTAAGTTTTTTCTGTGGGCAGAGTCATGTATGGAATTTGAAATATAGTTTTTTAGTATAAATTCAAGTCTGCATGGGTAAAGGGACTGCCCAGGGACATAAAAGAGTATCAGGTCTACATGAGTGTTGAATGATGCTATAACATATTCCCCCTAATATATGAGGTTAGAGGGAAACATGATGGATGAAATATATTAAGTATAGAGAGAGGCATCATTCGAAAATTTGGGAGGAGATCACCAGATTCAAACCCATTATATTCCTATGGAAGGAGTTAGAAAGAAGACTCATGTTTGATGTGGGCATACCCATGCTCAGAAGTAGTAAAACATGTCCACTAATCAAGTACAATTCGGATCCAAAATGTATACATAAGTGTACAAAATGAGATGAAGAATACATATTGGATCATCACATCATGATCGTGAAAGAAAAAAGTGGAGTTACGTCTCAATATCACATAGAAGTGATCTAGGTTCGGGTGTGAAGAAGGACCCTTCCAAGACCTTTTACTTTTGTGATGTGTAAAATTACATTTTAAAAGAACATTAATGAATACATTTGTATGTTGTAAATAAGAGGAACATAACAATCATCAACACATGAGAACAAAGCCATTGATAATGGAGTTTGTCTAGGAAGGACTACGTCTCTGGGCCCCGGTGTCAAGATGGTGTAGGCCACTACATTAAGTGTTGTCAATAAGGATGATGTACAGGAGATGATATCTCGATCATACAAGTAAGAAACCCTCACACAGGAGTGGCTCTAAGAGATGTTCCACAACTAGAACTCTCAATCAAAAGACTCCTATCAGTATGACACAAAAACATGCATGGTGCGCATCCCGCCAACATGGCACAAAAAGGATGTCAAAGAAAAACACATGCATGACGACAACAAGAGTATCCCAACAACATACAACAAGGGATCTCAAAGCATAACATGATGAGTTATGACAACAAGTACATCACATAGAAGATTCCGCATAACATGAAGCAAGGAATCATGACAACATGTAATAAAGAAGATCCTGTCTCAATATCAATCAAGGATCTGTACAACATAATACAGAAAGAAGAAGTACATGAACACATCATATACCTCACAACCAAGGGCCATCTGAAGAAGTGGATGTCACATTGCTAAAGCTGCTTGGACCATTGCTCTCAAGGCATCAATGACATGAAGATGGCTACTCACACAAGAATGTGGACATCTACACTAGCACTTAGAAAAGTGGCTAGAAGAAGAAATGAGAGAATACGAAATCTGAAGCCACCATCAGATTTGTGGCATCGAGTAGTGCTGAATCGACTGTCCAAAATCTGAATTCTGAGAAGTTGAGAATTATGGGCTCAAGGAAATGTTTAGATTCCCCCAGGATTCCTCAAATATTTTGTTCCATGGATGAACTGCAAATCTGAAACTCAAATGGTGAATCTGATCTCTCCATTACGATCCCTGAGGAAAACCATGAAAAACAAGTATAAACTTGACTATATTCTGAAATGTCAAAATTTTACCTCGGGAAAATTTCATGGCTCATGGCTCCACTCCCCTTTTTGCTAAAATCATGGTTCCACGTGCATTCTGGAAATGACTGCAAAATGTAGACATCTAATGAAGAAATTAACAACACCATTGTGTTTGTGGCGATGAGAGGTATAAAAACAATATAAGACTTGTCAAATTCTGACAAAGTGAGAATTTTGCCCTCCTGCAACATTCATGGTTCCTGCATTAAAATATTAATTAATTCACTACCTTGAAATCCATGCCTATAGTCTATCTCTGTCTCGAACTATGTGTAGAGGGAAACATGATTGTTTAAATAAAATTCACTAGTGGATTCTTTAACAAATAGGTAGTTGTCCTGATGGTAAAAGAGGCTTATGGTTACGGAGAGGTCGAGGGATCAAATCCAGCCTCTTCCTTATATAACTTTTTAACCATAAATGTGTTTGAAATAGGGGTCGGGTCCACTTTGGGCAACGCACCCCTTAAACTCTGCATTAATCCATTATCGTCATTAACATATATATATAGACATATATCGGTGTACATAAATTGTAATTGGCATTCAGTAGGGATAGAAGTTGATTAAATCATTGCGATATTCGGGACTTCACCGATATCCATATCTGTGATCACACTTATCAGCATTCGACACTACAAAGGTATCGACGCCTTTATCGGGGTTTCACCGATATACATATCGACAATGTATCAAATCGGCGATCGGATCGAGCTTTCTGAAATCGGCACCACAATGGATGTTTCGGCATAGACATTGGCACGACTATCATGGGTCGGAGCGATATATGTTATGCGATATATATATATCTATATATATATATATATATATATATATATATATATATATATATAGATATATATATATATATGGGTTGCGACATTTGTGGAGGGTTTGGCAGAGGTTATGATCACCAATCCAATTATATATATAATACGGTTGCAATTATTGCAATATGGTGGTTTTAAAGGGTTCGACAGGGTTTGTTTCCGCCAATCCCGAAACCATGTGTTTTGGATGATTTTTATATAGTTATTTTTAATAACTATATTTATTAACAAATTTCGTTATATGGTTATAACCACATGATTTTGTCTCTTATGCAGGTTTAGGAGACAAATGAGAAAACGCCAAGTGTCAATGGCTGATGGGCTGCCATGCGGGTCCCATTTGCTTACTGGGATGCCCTATGGCATATTGTGGGCCGCACTTTCTCCGTGTCATGTCAAACTTTGAAGATTTCTATATTTCACATATGAGCTCGATTTGACGAGCCATTCACACCACCACGATCAGGACAACAATGTCTTTGATTTGGTCCTAGTTCGAGCATAATCCAAACACTTTGATTTTTGAGCCATATTTGTCTTGTGTGTTTCTCTAGAGCCACCTGGATCAAGAAGAATGTTTTAACAATGATGTTGCATAACTCATCCTCATAAAAGTGCCAAGTCATTTAGGTGGAATAGTGGTATGGCATAAACTCAGGTGCCAACATATAAGATGTTGCTAGGAAAGTATGAGATGTTTGATATTTTTTATGAACAAACTTTGATAGACGTGATATATATATATATATATATATATATATATATATATATATATATATATATATATATATGCATGTTTTTATCTTCTACTTACGTGTTCATGTATCATGATGATGTGACCAGTTTTATAAGTTACACAAATGTCTATCAAGAACTTAAATTGCTAATGCATCTGTTAATGTATTCAAATGTTGTGGAATGTGCTGATATGTGATATAATCAATTTTTTCCAATAATCGAACATGTAGATACATATGCAAAATTTGTGGATTTCCTACTCAGTAATGACTATTGAATTGTAACACAATGAGTTGTGAATCTAATTTAACAACTAAATTTCTAATGCCAAGAGCAACTACTTCTAATAACAGTTCAATAACTACATTGTACTTCGTAATATTATGAGTTTCTCTTCCCAGGCAAATACCTTATTAATCGATCAACTTGTCATCAAGGGCAAAGAGTGCCCAAGCTGCAGAAGATAAATTTTGTGTGCTACGACAAGCACCATTAGTAAAACCAACATAATGATCTGAAGACATCTCCAAACCAAGTGGGAGACAAGGTAAGTAGAAGGAACATGTCTGCAAAGAAACAAAGCACACCAAAAAATCAAAACTACACACCAATGAATTCACACACTAATGTACAAAAGTAATTACATGGAATTCACGCATAATACTTTTTGAGATAAAGCCTGTTGCAGGCCTGTGTTGTGGGGCTGTGATAATGCATTACCTTCATAGTCAACTAGCGCATGGGAGCCTTTTTGCAAGACATGTTTATGATATATGGCCCATGCCACATAGGTTCGAACTTCCTAGCTCCCAACTTATTGTTGGATTTATCATGCAGCAAGACCATGTCACCTTCAGCAAAAATGCATGGAGAAATAGTTTTATAAAAATGAGCTTTAAGTCATTTTCTTCTCTGCTTTGATCACCATAACAGAAGTACGATGGGTCTCATTGAGCCTCTCAAGATAAATTAACCGCTCTCTTCAGGTGAGATATTGGGGAGTAGCTCGATAGCTAATTTTAATGAAGGAATTTCACACTCAATCGGGAGTGTCGCCTCTAAACCATAAACCAGCTAGAATGGAGTGAAACTAGTGGCTGTCTTAGCCAAATCCTGTTAAGCCCAAAGAGTCGAGAATAGCATGAGATTCTAATCCCTTTTATGCTTCCAAATGGTTCGTTGAAGCATAGTAATGAAGACTTTTTTAATTGCTTCAACTTGGCCATTCACTTGTGGGTAGTAAGGAGTTGAGATATCATGGTGAAGACCTAACTGAGCAGTCAGCTCGACCATCAGGTATTGACTAAAATGTGATCCGCAATCAGTGACAATGGATTGAGGGATGAAAAAATGGGATATGACATGGTAAAGAGGAACAAGGCAGGAGTGATACTATCAGCATTATATGTAGGCATCGCCTTGGCCCATTTAGTAAAATAGTCGACAACGACGATGATAGAGCCATGACCCCCCCCGGGCCAAGTGAGGATTACATGTCATGAAATCTATGCCCCATTTAGAAAATGAGTCAATGGTAATGACTAGGTGTAAGAATGATGGCAGGGCATGTTTTTTATGGTTATAAATCTAAAATTGATGGAACTTTTGAATGGCCAGAATAAAATATTTGAATATAGAAGTCCCGAAATAACTGCCACGAAGGATCCTCTATGCAGTGGAATAGCCTAACATGTGACAACCACATGCCCTAGAGTGGAAGTCATTCAAGGCTCATTCAACCTCTTCAAGTGTTAGACATATGTGAAGAACAGAATCAACATCGACTGAGTATAATGTATCACCAATAATTTGATAAGGTTGAGACTGATGCAAGATGTAACATTGGTCGGATCAGGACAACTCAGATGGAAAAGTTTGGGTCTGAAGATTAAAAAATGATATCTCCATACCACGAGTCGAGAGTGCTGATGAGAAGCAAAGTTTCATCAGGAATCTGCTCAATAAAATTAGTGGAGGTGTTTGCAGAAGGAAGGACACAGATCAATTTGGCAAAAACAAGTGATTTCATTGATTTGGTGGCAATGAACTCCAAATAAAATTCTTGCAGGATAACAATCCATTTAGAGTATTTTTCCCCAAGAAATTGATGAGTCAGAATATAAGTCATGGCGTTACAGTCAGAGATCATTGTGGTCTTCTATAGAAGAATGTAATGGCGAAATCATTGAATATCATGGGCTACTGCCAAGGAAAGTTTCCCAACATGAGCATATCGAGTTTTAGTATCAATAAGATTTCGATTCAAATAATAAACCACATGTTCATTGTCATCCTCATCATCTAGGACCAACACCATATCAATGGTAATGTCAATTGCAGCCATGTATAGGAAATAATCGTGATGATAGTCAAGGGGATGCGATAAGGGAGCACTAATGAGTGTTTTCTTTAAAGCATCGAAATATTTTTGGGCAATTTCCTCGCAAATGAATGGGAACCCATTTTATAGAAAGCAAGTAAATCCATTGGCAGGTTTAATGTAATTAGGGACAAAATGATGAAGAAAATTAGCCTTTCCCTACAGATGCTATAAATAGTGCAGCAACGAAGGAGGGGGTAAATTTACAATAGCCTCAGCTTTCAGAGGATCTATTTAGATACCTTCTTTTGACACAAAGAAGTCCAATACCCAACTAAATTATACTCAAAATACATATTTATGTGGATTGAGGTGAATATTATAGTGTTGACAACATAGAAAAATTGCGCAAAGATGGTCTGAATGGTCACAACGCTTAGCAGAACGAGCCAGTAAGTCGTCTAGATAACATTGAATAATGTGTTTAATATCATGAAAGGAATATGAAATTTCTCTTTGAAAGGTTGAACCAACAATTTTCAGACCAAAAGGGAGCTTCTTATAAGAAAAAGTCCCCCATGGATAGATGAAAGTGATCTTGTGTTGATCAACGAGTAATATGTTAGTTTGGTTGTAACCAGAAAAACCATCCATAAAAGAGAAGATATCACACCCAGTGCACTCATCAATGATTTGATCAATAAAGGGAGTGGAATAGTTATCTTTAGAGCATGCACAGTTGATGTCGTTGTTATCAACACAAACTCGGATTGTTCCTTTCTTTCTAGTAACATGTATGATATTAGAGACCCAATCTCTCAATGGGATAGGGTGAATAAAACCATCTTTTAGAAGTTTTTCAACTTCTCCCTTAATAGCAGCGACCTTCCTAGGATGCACGAGATGGAGCAGTTGGAAAACAGGCTTGGCATAAGGATACATAGGTGTTTCATGCACCAAAATAGCTAGATCAATACCACGCATTTCCTCATATGACCAAGTGAAGGCATCACAAAATTCTTTGAAAAGGTTAGTGTAAACCCTGATCTCATTAGGAGAACAGGAAACCCTAATGTGAATGTTCTCAACAATTCCAGTTTTAGTGGAAATGTCTATTGGCATGGTTGTAGTAATATTTCCCATATTACCTTTGGACAAAACTTCATGCACCAGAATAGGTGTTTGAAGTGGGTGTGTCAGGTTATGAGAAACAAAAGCTTCAAGACATGAAGGAATCTCACTTAGACTTGGAAGAAATGAGGAACGATGATGGGCATCATTCCAAGGAGTTTCATCAAGAGACATAACCTCAACAATACTCTCATTGGTATGGAATATCTCATTGAATGGATCCGGAAAATCTAAAGAACCAAGGCAAGGAGATTGTGAATAGGTATCCAAGTGCATACTTAGAACAACATGAATTTTTGAAGTAGCCACTGAAGCCGAGACAATTTCATGATAAGCTTGTTCTAAGGGACTTAGCAGCATTTTGTTGTCAAGCAAAATTCTCTCTGTGAACAAAGACGATACCTCTAGCCCAATGAGTGGGACTAGCAACCTACATGACAATCTATAAGACACTTTCCTAAATTACAATTTAAATGAGAGAAGAGGAATATGTGTTACCTCGTTCTGATACTATAAAACACTCCTTTA
Source organism: Pinus tabuliformis (assembly GCA_031772625.1). Lineage (NCBI taxonomy): Eukaryota > Viridiplantae > Streptophyta > Pinopsida > Pinales > Pinaceae > Pinus > Pinus tabuliformis. The sequence continues at coordinate 937,139,971 of CM062813.1, forward strand.
TCGAAGATATTGAATGGCTGGCTCCTCAATTTTAGCTCTACTGCTCATGATGTTTGAATACCTGCACAAGAGATCAAAGAAATGGAAAAGCATACAAGTACAACAAGCATAATCGAAAGTAATCCATTTAACATATTGATGATTATTAAGATAAATGATGCATTAACACAAACATTTATGGAGAGTGAACCAACAGTTGTATATATTAATGAAATAAAGGAGGAAGCATAAAACCAAGCCTTGATGTTAATAAGCTCTCCTTGAGTGAAAGTCCAAGTCCATGCTCAAGCTCTCCAAGCACTCCTTCTTGTTGGGATGAGGTACCCTGGGTCAGTTTTGGGGTTAAAAACCCAAGTTTTGATGTAATTTTTGTAAAATGGTGTAAAATCTCTGTGATTTATGGATGCGAAGTGCGTAGGTGGCTAGGAGTAAAAAATGATTTTAGCCCTTGTTTATGTAAAGTTGAGTCGGCTTTGAGATTGTATAAGTAGGTGTGTCTTAGGTAGTCTAAGGCAATAATCTGATGATCAGGGATGTAATGGGTCAATAGAAGATAGCATAGAGAAGTGGGTCATAGAGGAGAGAAAGGCTCTATAGCTCACTGCACAAAGGCCTAGGTAGAGTCCGTAGCTGAGTGCGCGGATCCCTGCAACTGAGTGCGCAGGGTATTTTTGAGTCTGTAATACCACATTGAATATCAATAAAGAAGATTATTGAAGAATTAATGTGTTTATCTACTACTTTTGTTGATTTATGATTGCGATATATGTTGTGAATGAATAATAGGTTGATGAAATATTGATCTAAAGATGCCTGACTCTATTAACTAATTGTTAAAAGACACATGCAAGAATTTTTATGTAATTTCACGAAGACCTTAATGAATTACCTGCTATGTTTATTAATACTTAAGTAGATCTACGCGAGCTCAGATCCAGGTTTATTCTTTAGTGCATGTAAGTGGATGAATAGACTCTTAAGGGTCTGCAAAAACCAATCATTAACCTTTGCAAAGGTCTTAAGGATGTTTAGATAGAATTATAGTATCGAGCCCTACAGACTTATATATCTGTACGAAGGTAGATATAGGGTATTAAAAGACATCACACTGATCTCTGGATGTGGAAATGTGGTTCCAGAATCTCTCCATACTACTTTGGGTGAGACTGCAACCTATGTTATGTGGGTTATTGCTAAAAGGGCCAGCAGTATAGGGTTTTTTTTGGTGCAACTAACTCTGAACCTGGGTTAGGACTTTTGAAGCCAACAAATGGTTCCATTACTAAGACCGAGATCTGCTTAAGGAGATGTGTGATGTCACATCACTGAAATCTGTCCAAGAAGGAAATTGAAAAGTGGTTGGACAGGAAAATTCACGAATTCATGGTGCATGAAAATAGGAATCCACGCATGTCAAAGGAGCAGTGGTTGGATAGGTATTTGTATATGGAAATACATGAAATTTTCTTCTGCACCTTCTTGATCTAATTATACAAGTGGATAGCTAAGTTGGCAGATGACCAAGGGAGGTGGAAGCTTAATGGTCCAATAGTGTGGACTACAGAGCTAGTGTGTAGATTGAAAGCTTATGAAGATAAGATCGTACGCACTGTTAATCATTGGATTGATCAAGTTATAGGATGACTTGTTACAAAATTCATGGTTCATACCTCAGTCAGCTACAGTGGGGCAGAGCGAAGGTTTTTCAAAGGACAGTGAGGTAAGTACCTAAAATCTTTGAATACCTGGATTAAAATGTTGATGTGTGAAAAACATGTTATGCCATTGTCTTGATGTTTGTAGATACGTGAAGTGGAAAGCTCTTCAAAGATAGAGAGAAATTAGGTTCAGAATATAGTCCATTGATTGGACCTCCCTCGAGTGATGACAATGGAGCAGTACAGGCTTCAATGTGGAGTGCTATTCAGCTGATAAGATAGGGTTTTCTGTGGACACCTCAACCATCCACTCCACCTCCATCTCCGTCTCCACCTCCACCGCATACACCGTCACTGACACCTCCACCACTGTCGTTCAACATGTTGAACACAATGAAGTTGCCAATTTTCAAGGGCAAAGGGAGCGAGGATATAGATCAGTTCTAATTTGTTGAAAATGTTGTGTGAACAATGTAGTAGATTGCTAATGATAATATAAAGAAGACACAACTGGTTACTGCTCTACAGGATCACACATTGACATGGTATATTAAGTATTGTTCTCATAATCTTGTAGCAATGTTAGCAGAGACTAAGTGTTATAGCTCCAAATCTCACTCTTATGGTTTGTGATGCTGCACTTATGGCCTAGGGAAACCCCTCCTTCCAGACCTGGTCCAAAAATTTAAAAAACAGTGTTTTATTCCCTATACGCGACATTGCCCTGAGTTAAACGCGTGTACACGCGGGTCTATCATACCCAACCCGCGTGTATCTATTAAAACACTTAAAAAATATAAATTCCTCTTTTTCGGGCGGAGATCACGGGTTTTACCTGCTGATCACCTGTTAGTGCCCGTGGCCCAACTGTTCCCAACCAACTCCTAACTAAAAAACTACTTTGGAGAGGGTATAAAAAGACATCAAAGGGAAGGCCAAGGGGAGAGAGAAAAAGGAGAGCAAGATTATTATGCTGAGATTTTCCCCTTAGACCAGGTTTGAAGTCCTTGGTGCATTCTGCACTTCCCCCATTTTACATAGGAAACCCTTGTTTCCATGTGTATTGGTGATCATTCATCCTTGATATCATCATTGAGTAAGACTTGGAAGGGGCTCTTGTTGGAGGCTTGAGGCTGGAACGAATCCAGGAGGAAGCTTGCTTGGAGCCTGCTGAAGGTGTTCAGGTGATATCTTTCCAATATATGTACTTTATTTGCCTTTATATATAAAGAAACACGTCTTTGTTCCCGAATAATCTTTCTTTATGCTTATGAGATTCTTGTGTTGAATTCTTATGAAAGTGGTTACTTAAAGATTTTTATAACTAACTTTATAGCATAAAGATGATTTATACATAAGTATCTGTACATGTACTGTTGTGTTCTTTGATTTGTTTGTCTTGCAGGTTAAAGAAAGAAGAAGGGAACTCCAAGAAGGGTTTGGACCCTAAAAGCCTTCTCGAACGTAGGACCTTAGGTACGTACCCTTAAAGTTAGCATTTGCTTAAAAGTAAAAATGATGGCTGTGTGTGTGTGTTTCTTTGAATAAGCAATTTTCAGTCTGGTAGAGTCTTAGCCCAAAGGACCCTAGGGGTATTTTCCCTTCAACCAGAATTGGCGACTCCGCTGGGGACAACACTCTTGTTGTTCCTAGCATGGGTATGCCCGCCTCAGACAGTGTTTCTTTCTGATCTCCTTTTGGTGGCTTGGCAGGCTGAATTCTGGTGAAGTCCTCCTCGGTTTTTCGGCAGAGTTCCTTTCCTTGTACTTACTTAATATATTTCGGCCATCATGTTCCCCTTCTGACCTCATACATTAGGGGGCATCTGTTATAGCTCCAAATCTCACTCTTATGGTTTGTGATGCTGCACTTATGGCCTAGGGCAACCCCTCCTTCCAGACCTGGTCCAAAAATTTAAAAAACAGTGTTTTATTCCCTATACGCGACATTGCCCTGAGTTAAACGCGTGTACACGCGGGTCTGTCATACCCAACCCGTGTGTATCTATTAAAACACTTAAAAAATAATAAATTCCTCTTTTTCGGGCGGAGATCGCGGGTTTTACCTGCTGATCACCTGTTAGTGCCCGTGGCCCAACTGTTCCCAACCAACTCCTAACTAAAAAACTACTTTGGAGAGGGTATAAAAAGACATCAAAGGGAAGGCCAAGGGGAGAGAGAAAAAGGAGAGCAAGATTATTATGCTGAGATTTTCCCCTTAGACCAGGTCTGAAGTCATTGGTGCATTCTGCACTTCCCCCATTTTACATAGGAAACCCTTGTTTCCATGTGTATTGGTGATCATTCATCCTTGATATCATCATTGAGTAAGACTTGGAAGGGGCTCTTGTTGGAGGCTTGAGGCTAGAACGAATCCGGGAGGAAGCTTGCTTGGAGCCTGCTGAAGGTGTTCAGGTGATATCTTTCTAATATATGTACTTTATTTGCCTTTATATATAAAGAAACACGTCTTTGTTCCCGAATAATCTTTCTTTATGCTTATGAGATTCTTGTGTTGAATTCTTATGAAAGTGGTTACTTAAAGATTTTTATAACTAACTTTATAGCATAAAGATGATTTATACATAAGTATCTGTACATGTACTGTTGTGTTCTTTGATTTGTTTGTCTTGCAGGTTAAAGAAAGAAGAAGGGAACTCCAAGAAGGGTTTGGACCCTAAAGGCCTTCTCGAACATAGGACCTTAGGTACGTACCCTTAACGTTAGCATTTGCTTAAAAGTAAAAATGATGGCTGTGTGTGTGTGTTTCTTTGAATAAGCAATTTTCAGTCTGGTAGAGTCTTAGCCCAAAGGACCCTAGGGGTATTTTCCCTTCAACCAGAATTGGCGACTCCGCTAGGGACAACACTCTTGTTGTTCCTAGCATGGGTATGCCCACCTCAGACAGTGTTTCTTTCTGATCTCCTTTCGGTGGCTTGGCAGGCCGAATTCTGGTGAAGTCCTCCTCGGTTTTTCGGCAGAGTTCCTTTCCTTGTACTTACTTAATATATTTCGGCCATCATGTTCCCCTTCTGACCTCATACATTAGGGGGCATCTGTTATAGCTCCAAATCTCACTCTTATGGTTTGTGATGCTGCACTTATGGCCTAGGGCAACCCCTCCTTCCAGACCTGGTCCAAAAATTTAAAAAACAGTGTTTTATTCCCTATACGTGACATTGCCCTGAGTTAAACGCGTGTACACGCGGGTCTGTCATACCCAACCCGCGTGTATCTATTAAAACACTTAAAAAATAATAAATTCCTCTTTTTCGGGCGGAGATCGCGGGTTTTACCTGCTGATCACCTGTTAGTGCCCGTGGCCCAACTGTTCCCAACCAACTCCTAACTAAAAAACTACTTTGGAGAGGGTATAAAAAGACATCAAAGGGAAGGCCAAGGGGAGAGAGAAAAAGGAGAGCAAGATTATTATGCTGAGATTTTCCCCTTAGACCAGGTCTGAAGTCCTTGGTGCATTCTGCACTTCCCCCATTTTACATAGGAAACCCTTGTTTCCATGTGTATTGGTGATCATTCATCCTTGATATCATCATTGAGTAAGACTTGGAAGGGGCTCTTGTTGGAGGCTTGAGGCTGGAACGAATCCGGGAGGAAGCTTGCTTGGAGCCTGCTGAAGGTGTTCAGGTGATATCTTTCCGATATATGTACTTTATTTGCCTTTATATATAAAGAAACACGTCTTTGTTCCCGAATAATCTTTCTTTATGCTTATGAGATTCTTGTGTTGAATTCTTATGAAAGTGGTTACTTAAAGATTTTTATAACTAACTTTATAGCATAAAGATGATTTATACATAAGTATCTGTACATGTACTGTTGTGTTCTTTGATTTGTTTGTCTTGTAGGTTAAAGAAAGAAGAAGGGAACTCCAAGAAGGGTTTGGACCCTAAAAGCCTTCTCGAACGTAGGACCTTAGGTACGTACCCTTAAAGTTAGCATTTGCTTAAAAGTAAAAATGATGGTTGTGTGTGTGTGTTTCTTTGAATAAGCAATTTTCAGTCTGGTAGAGTCTTAGCCCAAAGGACCCTAGGGGTATTTTCCCTTCAACCAGAATTGGCGACTCCGCTGGGGACAACACTCTTGTTGTTCCTAGCATGGGTATGCCCGCCTCAGACAGTGTTTCTTTCTGATCTCCTTTTGGTGGCTTGGCAGGCTGAATTCTGGTGAAGTCCTCCTCGGTTTTTCGGCAGAGTTCCTTTCCTTGTACTTACTTAATATATTTCGGCCATCATGTTCCCCTTCTGACCTCATACATTAGGGGGCATCTGTTATAGCTCCAAATCTCACTCTTATGGTTTGTGATGCTGCACTTATGGCCTAGGGCAACCCCTCCTTCCAGACCTGGTCCAAAAATTTAAAAAACAGTGTTTTATTCCCTATACGCGACATTGCCCTGAGTTAAACGCGTGTACACGCGGGTCTGTCATACCCAACCCGCGTGTATCTATTAAAACACTTAAAAAATAATAAATTCCTCTTTTTCGGGCGGAGATCGCGGGTTTTACCTGCTGATCACCTGTTAGTGCCCGTGGCCCAACTGTTCCCAACCAACTCCTAACTAAAAAACTACTTTGGAGAGGGTATAAAAAGACATCAAAGGGAAGGCCAAGGGGAGAGAGAAAAAGGAGAGCAAGATTATTATGCTGAGATTTTCCCCTTAGACCAGGTCTGAAGTCCTTGGTGCATTCTGCACTTCCCCCATTTTACATAGGAAACCCTTGTTTCCATGTGTATTGGTGATCATTCATCCTTGATATCATCATTGAGTAAGACTTGGAAGGGGCTCTTGTTGGAGGCTTGAGGCTAGAACGAATCCGGGAGGAAGCTTGCTTGGAGCCTGCTGAAGGTGTTCAGGTGATATCTTTCTAATATATGTACTTTATTTGCCTTTATATATAAAGAAACACGTCTTTGTTCCCGAATAATCTTTCTTTATGCTTATGAGATTCTTGTGTTGAATTCTTATGAAAGTGGTTACTTAAAGATTTTTATAACTAACTTTATAGCATAAAGATGATTTATACATAAGTATCTGTACATGTACTGTTGTGTTCTTTGATTTGTTTGTCTTGCAGGTTAAAGAAAGAAGAAGGGAACTCCAAGAAGGGTTTGGACCCTAAAGGCCTTCTCGAACATAGGACCTTAGGTACGTACCCTTAACGTTAGCATTTGCTTTAAAGTAAAAATGATGGCTGTGTGTGTGTGTTTCTTTGAATAAGCAATTTTCAGTCTGGTAGAGTCTTAGCCCAAAGGACCCTAGGGGTATTTTCCCTTCAACCAGAATTGGCGACTCCGCTAGGGACAACACTCTTGTTGTTCCTAGCATGGGTATGCCCACCTCAGACAGTGTTTCTTTCTGATCTCCTTTCGGTGGCTTGGCAGGCCGAATTCTGGTGAAGTCCTCCTCGGTTTTTCGGCAGAGTTCCTTTCCTTGTACTTACTTAATATATTTCGGCCATCATGTTCCCCTTCTGACCTCATACATTAGGGGGCATCTGTTATAGCTCCAAATCTCACTCTTATGGTTTGTGATGCTGCACTTATGGCCTAGGGCAACCCCTCCTTCCAGACCTGGTCCAAAAATTTAAAAAACGGTGTTTTATTCCCTATACGCGACATTGCCCTGAGTTAAACGCGTGTACACGCGGGTCTGTCATACCCAACCCGCGTGTATCTATTAAAACACTTAAAAAATAATAAATTCCTCTTTTTCGGGCGGAGATCGCGGGTTTTACCTGCTGATCACCTGTTAGTGCCCGTGGCCCAACTGTTCCCAACCAACTCCTAACTAAAAAACTACTTTGGAGAGGGTATAAAAAGACATCAAAGGGAAGGCCAAGGGGAGAGAGAAAAAGGAGAGCAAGATTATTATGCTGAGATTTTCCCCTTAGACCAGGTCTGAAGTCCTTGGTGCATTCTGCACTTCCCCCATTTTACATAGGAAACCCTTGTTTCCATGTGTATTGGTGATCATTCATCCTTGATATCATCATTGAGTAAGACTTGGAAGGGGCTCTTGTTGGAGGCTTGAGGCTGGAACGAATCCGGGAGGAAGCTTGCTTGGAGCCTGCTGAAGGTGTTCAGGTGATATCTTTCCGATATATGTACTTTATTTGCCTTTATATATAAAGAAACACGTCTTTGTTCCCGAATAATCTTTCTTTATGCTTATGAGATTCTTGTGTTGAATTCTTATGAAAGTGGTTACTTAAAGATTTTTATAACTAACTTTATAGCATAAAGATGATTTATACATAAGTATCTGTACATGTACTGTTGTGTTCTTTGATTTGTTTGTCTTGTAGGTTAAAGAAAGAAGAAGGGAACTCCAAGAAGGGTTTGGACCCTAAAGGCCTTCTCGAACGTAGGACCTTAGGTACGTACCCTTAACGTTAGCATTTGCTTAAAAGTAAAAATGATGGCTGTGTGTGTGTGTTTCTTTGAATAAACAATTTTCAGTCTGGTAGAGTCTTAGCCCAAAGGACCCTAGGGGTATTTTCCCTTCAACCACTAAGGTTTCTTTAAGCAAAGAGTTTAGTAAGCCTAAGTCTAACTCACAATCAGTAGTTGGATTTTAGGAGATAACAATGAAGGTTGAATAGACACCTTGGGAGTTAGATCAAGGGTTGAAGTGTGTAATTCGCAAAGCTAATATGTAGCTTACAAATGGCCAGCACCACGAGTGGTTTATAACTTTGCTTTTTCCCCACCTAAGGATTTCTCTATCACAACAAAAGATAGGGACTGAGGCAGAAGCACTGGGAATCACAATGAGATTCCATGCAACCCCTATTCAGGATCTGACCTTGGGGGTACAATAGGTTCACTCCCAGTTGCAGAGCTTGAAGAAAGAGAAGGAGGCTAAACCATAGATATGCGCAAAAGTTTGGTGTCTGAAGTGCAAGAGTTATGGGCACAACAAAGACCACTTACCTGTTGTCAAGCTATAAAAAGGGTCTCTTTCACCTCTAATTACCTCACATTAGTTTGTCAATCCAGGAACATTTTGTTATTTCAAAGAGTGTCTCAGTCTGAGGCTATCATTTGCCAGAGTAATGCTAGTAGTATAGTGCTTAAAAATACAAGAGTAAATGGATGCTTGTTTACAACAAACTACTTTTAGAGATTAAACCATACATTCAGAAAAATAAGTAATTTATCAATCAAGGGTTCAGTAACAGTAACTCATTCCTTTGTAAACTGATGGAACTAAAGGAAATCAGAGAACAGATCATCGATCTGGGAGCCGGACAGTAAATGTCAATGCTCACTACAGCCTTCGATCGTTCCTCACACCAAAATAACAAATGACAGGAAATGGAATGACAGATAAGAAATGGAACAACAAAATAGAAATAGAACAACAAACCTGAAATGGAACAGCAAGCAGGTAACTGTGACAACAATTAAGTCTAACAAGCAGTAACACCTTAGTCTACAAGATCAAATGCACTAATCGTGACCTACAGGAATCAAATGGCAATCCTTCACTTTCAAGTACAAATTGAACAACACACGAAAATGGAACAACACTGATTAATGATGGATTATAGAAAAACGCTTAAAAGCTACTCATACATGCACACGACACACCTTAATAGTAATCTGATCTTGGTAATTCGGTTATCAATCTCAGTTATAAAGAATGCGACTATATTTTAGAATGGAACAGCAATATTTATAGATTCAACAATCACAAGGAACATAATCACTAAGATGAATTCAATAATACCAATGAAATAAGTGTACACACAAATACTCTGTAATTGAACAGCAACAGTATTCTGTAAAGACTGGTGATATTATATTAGTGCTTAAAGGAACAGTAATACGTTGCAAAATCAATATAATGGTTCTGTCTTCAGAAACTTCAATAAATCAAACATAACAGAGCGTGTGATGTAAATTAGCATAACATATCAGATTACCGAATAACGCTGATAAGCAAACCACACATAAACCAAAAGTAATAGTACAGGAGAAAGTGTCCTCTAGGGCTAGGCCCTTAGCCTCTAGGGGTACACCGCTTGAAGTTATTCTAGACTCAGAGATGAAATAGCAACCAAGTTTGTATTAATGCATAAGGCAGAATTACAGTAGATCAGTTCTCAACGAGACTCGATGATCAAAGTTTCAATCTTAAGAGAAATTACATAAAACATAACAGACTCTCCCGGGCTAACAGTGCTACCCTTTTTTATAATGGTGAAGGCGGAGATGTCTAGGTGCAAAAATAGTTAAAGCAGCGATCCCTTAGGATCAAAGGATCTTGAGGGATTCACCGAACCGTTAGTCCTCAGTTATCTCTTTTCTTTCTTGTGCCGAGCCGATCTCTCCATTTCCTTTCCAGGGCTGATACGCTTCGATTTGGTTTGCCTTGTTTGTATACGGTTCCCCATCAAAGGGACAACGGTTAACCCGGCCTTGTCCTTTCCTTTGGAATGGCAATCTTTCATTTCTCCTTCTTCCTGCATAAGAAAATGACAATTGTCAGTGTTTTTGTTTTGCATATTAATCTCACAGGTTTTATTACAGTTCCTTATCGTTTTCCTAGTTCATGATGCAAAAGGTTTGTAAGTTTTAATGAAAAGATGTTGAAATAATTACCAAAAACATACCTTCTTTAGTACTCCACACACCCCCCTGCTTACCCTTTTTCATGCCCTCATGAAAACATTGTAGTTGACATGTAAGGTAGTGAGAGAGTAGGCTCGAGATGGAATCTCATGTGGAGGTCTACAACCATGATGCATAACTAGGTGTTCAAAGAAATGGCTTGTCTGACCCTCAGGCATCTCATACAGGGCTTGGTACCTAGGTGCAGGGTGCCAAATAATTGGACTTTGGAACCTATATCCTAACTAGGATGGCCCTGCCCTCAAAATGACTTCGCCATACAGGTGCAAGCGGTTGGTGGCTAACTTAAAATTTTCATACTTAAATGTTTCCCTGAGTTGGATATTCGAATTAGAGATCTGATATCGAAATTTAGCCGCATCAATGGCAAGGTCTTTAATAATGAAAAAGTATTCTATTCCTTGTCGATTGACTGTTGTATGAATGGGTCCTAATGCTTCAATTACACTTGGAGTCTTCATGAGGTTCCTATGTTCTCTCCACAACTATACTAGATCCCTAGGCTCAGCTCTTACCCACAAGTCTAATCCATTTTCTTGCCTTTGGAAAGCATTATAGGCTTTAAGCCATTTAATTTTATTAACCCCAAATGAAATAAATGCCTGTAATTGGATATCCCCAACAAAAGGGCCGAGGTTCAGCTTGGTCTCCTGGTCTAATACAAGGTTATGCAAATAAAACTCACACAGCAATCTTTGAACTTTTACCTTGTAGTGCTTACAACAGTTTATAAAATCATCGATGGTATTAATTTGTATGGGAGCACCTGCTTTAACAGCCTTTATTTTCAATTGCAAATATCGTTCCATTAAAGACAAGGCATAAATCTTAGCAGCGGCTCTACATGCTAGGATGTCATTATACAAAGAACATAAGGTATCCATCTTCTTGATGACTATATCTAACCTACGAGTTACCTTCGCGACTTTTTCTTCTTCCCTTCGCCACCCTTCAAAGGCCTGGCTTTCGGATAGATTAACGTTCCTAAGCTATTGTTGTAGCTCTTCATACCTTTCGCAAGGGACCGTTTGCTCTATGAGCTTTTCTGTTTCTTGCTGAGCTTGCGTCAAACCCTCTCGTAGGGTTACCGTTCTCGGATCCCTTTCCCATACGGCGGTGGAGACCAGGAGTTTTACCTTAATTTTCCTATTGCACGTTCATGGCCCGTATTTCTCCCGAGGGTTGTGCCTCCGTCTGAATTTCTTTATCGTAGGTCACCATATCATCCGTTTGTATTTCAACATGGTTAACAGTCAGATTCTGTTCCTTTTGATTTTGAACAGTAGATTGTTCCTCAACAACATTTGGAATAGCAGCCCGCTTTGCGACAGGGTTTTGAATAGCAGGATGGACTCTGGTCCTCCGATCCTTTGTCTTGAGGGGTTTTGCTGGATTGGTTGCATGTTTCCTTCTCGAAGTCCTTTTTACCCTTTTCCTTGCTTTCAAAATCCTGATCTGCTGTTGAAGCTGAACTATTACATTCAGTAGTCTTTGCTGTTCCTTCCGTAATTTCTTAATTTCCTCAATTTCCTTAGAAGGAACAGCAGACTGTTCACTGCAGCCTGGACTATGATCTGGATCAATTCCCTATTTTTCTCTTTGGGGTGCTTCTTCGTTGCTCTAGTCTGGTTGCTCTGAGGCACAAACCCTAGCCGGTTCTGTTATTTCTTGGGTGACTTCCTTTTCTGCCTCCCCTTCTTCCAGAATTTCTTCTGGTGTCGTCTGGCTAGGAGCAGATTGTTCCTATTTTGCATCACTTCTCTCTCCTGTCATATTTTCATCATGAACAGGCCGACTCTCCTCTTCTACCTCCTCTGCATGTAATTCTTCAGGTGCATTTCCCTCCTGAGAAGAGTGTTCTTTTGGTTCTTCTTCAGCATGGAGATCTGATGGGCTGGAAGGCTGGCCATATTCGCCCATATTGGCCAGAATTTTGGCTTGTTCATATTCTCTCAATGGATTCTGCACTGTGCTTCCTTCCTGCTGTTCCATTTCCTCTTCCTGCTTAGGTTGCTCGGTTTCTTCCTCCATTTCTCCTTCCTCCTTTTCCTGCATTCCTTTCTCATTGTCTTCTCCTTCTAATCATGGGGGTTGCCCATCCCCTATATCTTCTATCTCTACAGGTTGGCTAGTATCTCCTTGGGGATTCTCCAGCCTCCCTCTTAGCCATCCTAGTCGGATCGATTTCCTTCATTTTTCTGGACGCTCAGGTGTACTGGTGGCATGTTTACGTTTTGGGGATGGTGTGGTCAATCCTCCATATATCATGGCAATTAGCTCTTCCCAGCTGCTCTGCTACTAGGTAAGGCTATGGTTGACTATTAACCATATCAACCCATGATGACTAACAAATGATTCTACATGCTGTGCCTTTTTTATGCTCCGTGCAATGTCATGAAGTAATGAATTCAAAAATGCAGGTAAATTTACAGAGCATTTTTTCTTTAATACAGCTAAGAGTTTAAGGTGTCGTGGTCTTACCACATCTTTTCTGCCTTCACAGGTGCTGTAGCTCTGAATAGTCTTTGTTAATTCCACCCACGGCTCTCCTAATGCTGCTGGCAGAACCCCCTTTCCTCTAATTGTCAGGCTTTGGCCTTCCTCCTGGAAGGTTTCTATGATCTTCTGCAATCTCTCCTTTTTTAACGTCCATACAGGTCCAGCGGCTGGCAGTCTCGAGACTTCTATGATTATGTCATCGGTGATTGTTATGTGTCTCCCCCTCACTATGGAGTGATCCTCTTGCAAGTTCTGCAAGAATTCAATTGCTACAGTCTTGTTGGATTCCTGTAAGCGATTGAGATAACTTAGCCACCCTGCTCTTGCCAGGATTTCTTGTGCAGCATCAGAGACTGTTAACACCTGCGATTCTCTTCGAATTGATCTTCCTCCCATGTTTATGGTTTCACTGTAAAATCTCAGAATTTTGACAATGGAACGACAGCTGTTCATGTTGTTAAAACACAGAGAGGCTGACAGACGCAAGACTCGCTCAAAATCTAATGCCGTAGAGTATACAATGGAAATGGCTTAGGAACATCAAGCCATGCAAAAAAATAAAAAAATAGTATACCATTGAGCCGTGCTATTCCCAAGTACGCAGTTTCCCGAATAGCAGTCTGACACATAATCCAAGGAATGATGAGGTTAACCTCCCCCCCTGCAATGTGATAGGCCGTCCCGACCGTCAAATAAAGGAGTGGCGTGCCATTCTGTTCTGAAGCAGAGTCATAAAGGAATAGCGTATGGTAATATGCCATGTTTACAAAAGTAGCAGATTACCGAGATCGAGGCACAAAGTCGGATCGCTTAATACGTAAGAAACTACTGTGATATGATGCAAGGCTGGGAGGATAAGACATCTGCCATGGATACGGAGTCTCATGTGGTCATTGTCAATTGTTCTGTCATGATTGGTGATAATAGATTTACATGCGTTGTATGGTTTGAGAAATAATATATATTCTTCTTATGTGATTGATTACTAAGGTATAAGAAACAGAAGGGTGCTAATAACTACCTATTGGTGTAAATAATGTGACTTCAATACCATTAACAGTGCTCTGCTGCCGACAGGTGTCCATAACATTGGCAGAGTTGTTTATTTCACCCATGGAACCATGGTCCTTTGTGTATGCTTAGGAAATTTTGTGTGATGTCAAAATGTAGGCCATTATGCTGGCTTGGTGACCAGTTAGCCATAATACCATTCACGAGGAAGGAGCGAAAGGTGGGCAGGTCGGCTCGTGATGAGACCTCCTATTCCAAGGGTTCTTTATTTGATATACCTTTTGGACCATATCCTTGGTGTGGTGGCCATAGTGGGAATGCCACTTCACTTTCTTCCTCATGATCATGGTAGGCTGGCTCTTTGATGAGACCCCCTATCCTGCATTTGACAACTTATATAAACAAGTTAGTTTGCTCTTTTTTCTTTCTTTTCCGTAAAGTACTTTTCCATTTGTACACAAAGGGTGTTTCAACACTCCTTAAGAGTAGGAATGGTGGAAGAAGTCTTAACATCTCAATAGGAAGATATAAACCCTTTTCTCTTATTCTTGAATAATAATCAAAGAGGATTTAAAAGGAACCAACATAATAAAGATAACCAATCAGAGCAGAGTTAGTGGAACAATGACAACAAAAGATAATGGGTAAGTGTGTCCTTCCCTCTGTCCTTTTACCAATTAGAGCAATTTCTTATAAAAATAGTGATTTTATAATTCACCGATTTCAGTATGTTGTGATTTTGTATCCATTGCATAAGTGCATAGCTGTGTTCCAAAAGACTTGGAAGAACAGGAACATTAAGCAACCTTAATTTAGAACAGCGAGGGGAGCAAGCATAAGTAAAAGGAATACGAGGATGTTGTTGTTTCAAAGAAGAAGAGCAAAAGAATACAAGTGGTGTTCCTTTTGGAAAAAGGAACAACAAAGATAAAAAATGTCGTTCCTTTGGAAAAGGAACAGTAGAAAATACAAATGTCGTTCCTTTGGAAAAGGAACAACAAAAATCAAAAAAAATTTTCCTTTGGAAAAGGAACAACAAAACACACAAATGTCGTTCCTTCGGAAAAGGAACAACAAAAATCGAAAATGTTGTTCCTTTGGAAAAGGGACAGCAAAGCACACAAATGTCGTTCCTTTGGAAATGGAACATCAAGAATCGAAAATGTTGTTCCTTTGGAAAAGGGACAGCAAAGCACACAAATGTCGTTCCTTTGGAAAAGGAACAACAAAAATCGAGAATGTTGTTCCTTTGGAAAATGAACAGCGGAATACGGAAATGCTGTTCCTTTGGAAAAGGAACAGCAAAAAGATCGAAAAATTTTGTTCATTTGGAAAAGGAACAACAGAACGTAGAAATGTCGTTCCTTTGGAAAAGGAACAACAAAAATCGAAAATGTTGTTCCTTTGGAAAAGGAACAGCAAAACACCCAAGTGCCGTTCCTTTGGAAAAGGAATAGCAAAAAATTGAAAATGTTGTTCCTTTGGAAAAGGAATAGAAAAACACACAAATGCCATTCCTTTGGAAAAGGAACAGCAAAAAGAAAAAGTGTTGTTCCTTTGGAAAAGGAATAGCAGAAAGAAAAAGTGTTGTTCCTTTGGAAAAGGAACAGCAGAAAGCAAAAGTAAAGAAAAAGAACAAAATTAAAGCAAAATGACGGCTGATCCAAAAGGTGTTGTTCTTTTGAAAAAGGAACAGCAAAACGAAAATGCTATCCCTTTGAGAAAAGGAACAACAAAAATAATAACATTGTTGCTGCTTCGAAAAGTAACGGCAAAGCGTTGATTCAAAAATATGTACAAAAATGATTCAACAAAACAAAAGAAATTATGTACAAACTGTGAAAAGAGATAAATTACTTAATGAATCACAAGTGAGGAAGACTTCTCTCCTTCCCCCAAAATTTCCATATTAGAGTCTTGGCGTAGCTGTTGGCAGAAGGATTCCCCAGTGAGCGGTTTGCGATAAAGATGAACTCGGTGGCCATTTGCCTTGAAGGCATATCCAGAACCGTTAATAGTGATTAGAGTAAGAGTACCATTGTCATGTACCTTCTGTATTTCATATGGTCCCAACCAACGAGTTTGGAGTTTCCCGGGAAAGTCCTGAAACCTGGAATTGTACAAAAGTGCCTAGTCTCCTTCGCAGAAGACTTTATTTTTAATGAGAGCATCATGCCATTTAGCTCGCTGCTATTGGATAAGTGCAATGTTTTGGAGTGCAGAGAGCCTGATTTCATCGAGCTCATTGATCTGCTGTAATCGATTAATCTGTGCCTCAGTTAGATCTAAGCCAACTTCCTGTGCTATTCGCAATGTTTGGATTTCGAATTCTATGGGAAAAATGGGTTGCTTTCCAAACACTAATTGATAAGGTGAGTAACTAGTGGTACTTCTCCATGTTGTTCTATAAGCCCACGGTGCTTCTGGTAGTCTGGCAGCCCAATCACGTCTATGTGACACAATTGTTTTTGTTAGGCTTGCTTCTATTATTTTATTGTTGCTTTCTACCTGACCATTTTCCTATGGGTGGTATGGAGTAGTGATTTTATGATGGATATGATAGTTTTTGAGTGTTGCAGCTATTTTTTTCCCAGCAAACTATGGTCCACCGTCTGTAATTATATCTCTTGAAAGGCCATAACGCACAAATATATGGAACAAGAATTGTATGACAGAATCTTCTGTAGCTCTCGACAATGCCTCTGCTTCAACCCATTTGGTGACATATTCTGTTGCCACCAAAATATATGTTTTCTGGTTTGAGGGTGGGTTGATTGGTCCAACGAAATGAAGGGCCCATCGTTCGAATGGCTCAATGACTAGCTGTGGGTTTAGGGGCATCTCATCGGACTGACCAGGGCGTCCTGCTCTCTGGCAACTGTCACAAGCTTGGACGAATTTCTTTGCATCTTTGAAAATTATAGGCCAATAATACCCTGTTTGCAGCACCTTATGTCTAGTTCTACGATTGAAAAAATGTGCGCCACATGGTCTGTCATGGTAGGCTTTTAAAATGTCAAAGATTTCATCCTCTCGAACGCATATTCTAATATGCATATCTGCCCCTGTGTGGAACAGGTAGCCTCTGACCCAAGAGAATTGAGCACTCTGCTGAACAATCTGTTTTCGCTCATTAGGGGTTAGATGTTTCGGTAGTTTACCTACTGCTAGGTAATTGGCAACATCAGTATACCAGGGTGTTTTAACAGCCACAGCAAATAGATGCTCGTCCGGAAATTGATCTTCAACTGTTGCTGCATCGATTGGCTTTGGCATTCTTGAGAGAAAATCGGCTATAGGATTTTCCTTTCTAGGTCGATCCTTGATTGTAATATCAAATTCTTGCAATAAAATCAGCCATCTAGTTATTCTTCCATTTGTGATAGGCTTGTTTGCTAAATATTTGATGGCAGAATGATCTGTATACAAGATAACAGGATATCCAGTAATGTAATGTCTAAACTTATTGACAACATGTATTACAGCTAGAAATTCTTTTTCAGTAACAGTGTAATTTAATTCAGCAGGGGATAAATTTTTGCTGATATAATAAATTGCATATGGTTTTTTATCCTCTTCCTGCCCAAGGACTGCTCCAATGGCTGTATCTGAGGCATCAGATGATATCTGAAATGGAAAATCCCAATTTGGTCCTCGAAGGACTGGGGCTGTGGACACAAGCTTCTTTAGATCCTGGAAAGCACGTTCACATTTTTCTGTCTAAAGAAAATCAATGTTACCAATTAGTGCATACAGAGGTGCATCAATATGTGAAAAATGTTCTATAAAACTCCTATAATAACCATAAAAGCCAAGAAAACTGCGTACCTCCATTTGAGTGGTAGGAGTGGGAGTAAGCAAAATTATTTGGATTTTGGCTGGGACTACCTGAATGCCAGCTGCTGAAATATAGTGTCCTAGAATAAGTCCTTTAGTCATCATCATATAGCATTTTTCATGGCTTAAACAAAGCCTGGTAGCAATGCAGCGTTGTAGGACTTTTTCTAGTGTATCCAATGCTGGATCGAAATCATCTCCGTACGGTGTAAAGTCATCCAGGTATACTTCAAGTTCTTCATTTATTAAGTCTGCAAAAATGCTGAGGATAGCCCTTTGGAATGTGGCAGGAGCATTGCATAAGCCAAAATGTAGAAATCTGTAGTCAAATGTTCCCCAAGGACAAGTAAAAGTGGTTTTGTCTTGATCTTCAGGGGCAATCTGAATCTGATTGTATCCACTGAAGCCATCTAGGAAAGAAAAGAATTTCTTTCCTGCCAAAGTTTCTAATACTTGGTCGATGAATGGGAGAGGGAAGTGGTCTTTTTGTGTTGCTTTATTTAGTTCTCCGTAGTCCACACAAATTCTCCATTTCCCATTATTTTTTGGTACCACCACAAGCGAAGAGACCCATTTACTATCGGAGATAGGATAGATGAAATTGACATCTAAAAGTTTTTGAGTTTCAGCTTTTACCACATCTTTTAGATGAGGATTAAGTCTCCTTTGAGGCTGGCGAACAGGTCTCGCATCTTTTTCTATGTAAATGTGGTGTGTACATAATTCGGGGTCAATTGCTTTCATATCAGGGTAGTCCCATGCAAATTCTTCTTTATATTTCCTCAACAAATGGATGAGCTTCTTTTCTTGTTTGGAGGTGAGGTTGGCATTAATGTTTAAGCATTTTCCCGGTTCGATTTCCACAATTTTACTATTTGCAACAGAGGTAACAGGTATTGTTTGATCATGTGTATGTTTAAGAGGATCTTCTTCTAATTCGTTATCGAATGCTGCCTCTATCATGTGACATTGTGTGCGGGATCTGAGTTCAGTTTGACTAATAAATTTACTAATGGCATCGTCTTCTGTCTGGTCTTTAAAATCAAGTGCCTCTTGTATAGTTAATGGAGATCTAATGTCATCAGTAAGGTATGATACAGGGTGCTTATTAGTTTTGATCATTGTGACACTTGGCTGTGCTAGAGGATATAAATATAAGTTGTTGATATTCGCTCCCCTTGTTATGGTCATATTGCCTTATCGGCAGCCAATATAGGCATCGGCAGTTGCAAGCCACAGTCTACCTAAAATCAATGGGTGTCCATCAAGTCGGCTTTTGGGATTTATTATCAGAAAATCGGTCGGATATTCCTAGGAGTCAATAGATACCATGACATCATGTAGTGTGCCCTCTGGCCTAACCACAGATCGGTCAGCCAGTTCTAGTAAGGTAGAGGTGGGTTCTACAGATGTAATGCCTAGCTTTTGGCAAGCAGTAGTTGTCAGGATGTTGATTGCAGCTCCTAGGTCCACTAAGACATTAGGGAAGGTTTGACCATAAATTTGTATGGTGACTATTGGATTTCCCGGGTCTTCGTATTTAATGGGTGTTTCTTTTCCTGATAATAAGTCAGATAGATTACCAACTACTTGGACTCTTGGATTGTTTGCCATATTCCTCCTTGGTTTCTTTACACACAATTCTTTCATAGTCTTTGCATATATCGGGATGTCTTGAATGGCTTGGTGTTACAGGGAAAAGTGTCTATTCAGAACTACTCTATCCCACTAAGGTGTGACAGCTACCTTAGAAACAAATAGAGAAAAGCTACTTTTGTATCTCCTTTATGAATTATAGATAGAGAGGAATAGAAAGAACCAACCTGTGTCTTGCGCTAATCCTTTGATTCGATCCCTCTCTTCTTTGATAGTCTCCAGCTACCTTCTCACTAGCATGCCTAGCTTCACAAAGTACCCGAAAGATCACAGAATCATAGCACTATACAAAGACATGGATCTATATTCATAAACAACTTAGGATCAGATTTAAGTTAACCATACAAATGTAACAAGCATCAATGATACAAAAAGATGGAGGAGAACTCAAATAGCTTTTATTGATGAACAAGAAAAGATCCAGGAGGAGTTACAACCAATGGTTCCGACCCAGCATCAACCTCCCAGCAAAGAAGCCCCTCTTCACCTCAAACAAAGCATAAATCACCCAACAATCTAATGTTTGTCTCTAGAAACCAACAACAATTCCTTACAATAACCAAAATTCCAGCCTCTGGATCTCTGGGATGAGGGATCCATATATAGATATCTGTAAGGAGGATGAGTCAGCTTGTGATTTGATTAGTGTCTTCTCTCTGTCAGTTCTTGCTTCCACTAGGAGACTGAGGGTCTCTTACTCATCCTTGGTCGAATTCAGTGAGGCAAGTGTCATAGGAGAAGATTCAGGAAGCTTCCATTGCCTCTCCACCTCGCGGAATGACACTGCCATTTGTCATTTCTCACCCATCGCACCCTACAGAAGGGAGTTTTGAAATGCAACGCACCCTCACAGTGAATTTGGGTGAGATGCAATGCACCTAGCCATTGGAGCAGCTGCAATGATCCTGTTTTGACCAATTCTGAGCAGTTTCTGGTGGAGAACTTCTGGGAGAAGCTGTAATATGTTGACCTTGTTCCTTTAGGGGTTAGAACAACACTTTTAGGGGCTTAGGAGCCCTTGGTTTATGGACATTTCATGCTTGGAGTTGTAGGGCACAAAAATGTCTATAACACTTGGGGGAATGGAATTTTTATGTACAAATTTTGTAATTCTCCCAGAATGTCAAAATTAGGATATTGTGTAGGTCAAGGTATGATTAATCGTTCTGGGAACGGGGGAGAGGATGTGGTTGCTTGGTTATGATATTTTTGTTTGTTCACATCCTCTTCTTGTGACAGGTGTTCTCTGGGTAACTGATTTTCAACATGGGCTATCTTATCTCCCTCAGTTTCAATAATACACCCAGATCTTAGTTGAAGATCATTACACTCCCTCAGATCAGCTCCTATTTCTGATGTTTCTACTATTTAGAAAAATTGGACTTGTCTGTTATTTGGATTGGGGTTGGGTTGGGCTGGGAGTTGCGGTCTCAGATTAGACTGGGGATTTTGTTGTAAGGCTGGCAGTGTAGGTTGAGGGAGCAGAATGGTTCGTATTGGCTGATGCATCGGTCTTTGCCATTTTGTCTGCCAGACTGGACTTTGTGAATTAGGGGGCATCCAATGTGCTGGGTATGCATTACTTTGCCAATATGGTGGGGCATAGGGAAAATTCGGCCAACTAGATTGGCTTGCCTGATTCAGCCATGGGTTTGATGAAGGAAACGACTGTGGTGACCAATTTGGAAACGGAGGTTGAGGTTGATTTTGCCACATATTATATTGTTGAGCATTATACTGTGGAGACTGAAAAGAAGAAGTTGGGTCTGAAAACATACCAGATTGTCGTGGCTGCCACTGATGGCACTGGTTGAGCAGATACATCGATTCTGGCTCTTCTTCTGCCTCCTTATATACTGCTTTTAATCCGGGAAGTGATGGAAAGCTCTCCGTAAGGTGATCTTTTGTGCAGATGGTGCATGTTTGGACTGCATCTAGTGGAAATTCCTTATGGCTATGTTTCTTCCTACATCGGGCACAGAAGATTGCGAAATTCTGCTCTGCCTCCATTTGCTTCTGTTTGGCCTGCATAATATCAAGTTGTGTAGTTAGTGTCCCTAGTATATCAGTTTTAAAATTTTCCAATAAATTTCCAATTTCTGCACGTGTTACTCCTTCTGTCAAAATCTTATTATCTCTTACAAATCGATCATGTTCTACCGGTTTTAATCTTGTGCTACCTCTCGAGCTCCTGATACATAAATCAATAATGTTAGCAAATTTTTCCTGATAAATATCTCCTTTTCCCATAATGTTTAATGTTTCAATCCATTGTTCCTTCATGCCCCTAATTAATGCTATTTTTAACACATTATCAGGCAAAGGTAGTGATGCATAAGGAGATCTTTGAAGATTATACTGAAAATGTTCCACATACTTCTCTAATGTTTCTTTTGGTCTAGCTACCATCTGGAATATTTCGCCCTTCAGTTCTCTAGACCTGTAATAGTCCTGATATTTTTTTAGAAAAGATTCTTTCATTTGATCCTAGTTATTTATAACCCCACCACCTAATCGCATAAGCCATCTTAAGGCAGCCCCTTTTAATGTAGAGGGAAATAATTTCAGTTTATGGGGGTCGATGGTGTAATCATATCCCCTACACAGCACATTGAACTAAAATAGAAATGCATCTGGATCTTCTGATGTAAGACCGTGGAATGTAGGGATATGTTGAAGAGGGATTGCCTTTATAGGTGCATTTGTTGCAGTATCCACTATGGGGTATTGCAATGTAGAGGTTTGGGTGTCTGGCTGGTTTTGAGCCATTTGGTCGAATATATGCCAATAACCTTCTGGGATATCTAGGAGGGTATTCCTAGGTTGAGAGGGAATGGCTTTAACAGGAATGGTTTTAATAACACTTCCTCTATCTGGGATAATGAGAGTGTCCAATGTCTGAGGAGATTGAGTTTCTTCAACAATGATTTTTGCAGCACTTCCCTTGTCTTGGCTGTTCAATGGCTGAGTTGTCCCAAGAGGAGGCCTCGGTTCCTCAGTTTCCCCTGTCTCTCCTCCTCCTTCACAAAGATTGTTGAAATTCCCTTCTTGCAATAGTTATGGAGTAGAATTTTCAATTTCTTGAAAGTCCTGCTCTTCAGTTTGACTATGCACCTCAGCAAAGGCTACAGATGGTGATCCTGTGGCCTGAAGGGAACTAGTAGGCTGTCTAGAATTAACTTTTCTGGGTCCTACTGAAGGCTGAGATTCTGCTTTCTTAAAGATTTCGTCTATGAAGGTTGATCAGCCAAGGGTCACCATCCCCTTGGCTTTTTTTGGCTTGGGTAGAGGTTTGTAATTCTTTTCTGGCTTTTTTTGCTTAGTCATTCACACAAATCGACTGCTAGATTCTACCCAAACAAAACAGCAGCAAATTTGTAGCAAAGCAGGCAGGGGAGCAGGGCTGTTACATGCTCCACACGTAGGTTCTTACCTTCCATTTTTAAAACCCAATTCTTCCCTAGCAGGTTCTTACACTACTCTGAAAAAGAACAAATGGCTACACTCTTTCCCCGGCAACAGTGCCAAAATGTCGAGCTATAAAAAGGGTCTCTTTCACTTCTAATTAGCTCACATTAGTTTGTCAATCTAGGAACGTTTTGTTATTTCAAAGAGTGTCTCAGTCTGAGGCTATCATTTTCCAAAGTAATGCTAGTAGTATAGTGCTTAAAAATACAAGAGTAAACGGATGCTTGTTTACAGTAAACTACTTTTAGAGATTAAACCATACATTTAGAAAACTAAGTAATTTATCAGTCAAGGGTTCAGTAACAATAACTCATCCCTTTGTAAACTGGTGGAACTAAAGGAAATCAGAGAATAGATCATCGACCTGGGAGCCGGACAGTAAATGTCAATGCTCACTACAGCCTTTGATCATTCTTCACACCAAAATAACAAATGACAGGAAATGGAACGGCGGATAAGAATTAGAACAACAAAATAGAAATAGAACAGCAAACCTGAAATGGAACAACAAGCAGGAAACTGTGACAGCAATTAAGTCTAACAAGCAGTAACACCTTAGTCTACAAGATCAAATGCACTAATCGTGACCTACAGGAATCAAATGGCAATCCTTCACTTTTAAGTACAAATTGAACAACACACGAAAATGGAACAACACTGATTAATGGTGGATTATAGAACAATGCTTAAAAGCTACTCATACATGCACACGGCACACCTTAATAGTAATCTGATATTTGTAATTCGGTTATCAATCTTAGTTATAAAGAATACGACTGTATTTTAGAATGGAACAACAATGTTTATAGATTCAACAATCGCAAGGAACATAATCACTAAGATGAATTCAATAATACCAATGAAATAAGTGTACACACAAATACTTTGTAATTGAACAACAACAGTATTCTGTAAAGACTGGTGATATTATATTAGTGCTTAAAGGAACAATAATACGTTGCAAAATCAATATAATGGTTCTGTCTTCAGAAACTTCAATAAATCAAACATAACAGAGTGTGTGATGTAAATTAGCATAACATATCATATTACCAAATAACACTGATAAGCAAACCATGCATAAACCAAAAGTAATAGTATAGGAGCAAGTGTCCTCTAGGGCCAGGCCCTTAGCCTCCAGGGGTACACCACTTGAAGTTATTCCAGACTCAGAGATGAAATAACAACCAAGTTTGTATTAATGCATAAGGTGGAATTACAGTAGATCAGTTCTCAACGAGACTCGATGATCAAAGTTTCAATCTTAAGAGAAATTACATAAAACATAACAGACTTTCCTAGGCTAACAGTGCTGCCCCTTTTTATAATGGTGAAGGCGGAGATGTCTAGGTGAAAAAATAGTTAAAGCAGCGATCCCTCAGGATCAAAGGATCCTGAGGGATTCGCCGAACCGTTAGTCCTCAGTTATCTCTTTTCTTTCTTGCACCGAGTCGATCTCTCCATTTCATTTCTAGGGCTGATACGCTTCGATTTGGTTTGCCTTATTTGCATACGGTTCCCCGTCAAAGGGACAGCGGTTAACCCGGCCTTGTCCTTTCCTTTGGAACGACAGTCTTTAATTTCTCTTTCTTCTTGCATAGGAAAATGACAATTGTCAGTGTTTTCGTTTTGCATATTAATCTCGCAGGTTTTATTACAATTCCTTATCATTTTCCTAGTTCATGATGCAAAAGGTTTGTAAGTTCTAATGAAAAGATGCTGAAATAATTACCAAAAATATGCCTTCTTTAGTACTCCACACCTGTCTTCGCGAATTATATCACAGGAGGGGGACCAATTCCCCTAAGGTAGAAATCTCTAGCAGGACCGAGTATGGGGGTTGCACTATTTGTAAGGTAGGTGGAAAACATGTACTAGTGTTGTCGTTCAGACACCACAACAATTGTTCTCAACTTCTGCAAATCAGTGGGTCACGATGAGTGCCACTGTAGTAGCTATGAACTAATGATGAAAATAACACCTACGTACTAGATGGAAGCAGAAACAAAACCTCCAGATTAGGGAGCAGGAGGAGTGTGCGGATGATATCAGGGATGAGGATGAGGTCGTGGAGGAGGAGGACCTGCTGGAGGTCGCAGATAGGTCATTTGTTATAACTATGGAACATCAGGACATTACACGTGGGAGTGTCAGAATCAAACACGCTCGTCATGTCAATACTATATCTAGTTTGACCACACTATAAAAGAATGCCTTGTGTTGATAGCTAACATGCAGGAGAAGAAGGTGAAACCTCAAGCACCTACAAAAAAACATACAGATGATGAGAGCTGAGCCCCGCGAGGAAGATCTGAATGTGAATATAGTGCTAAGAAGCGAAATAACAACTAGAGATGATAAGGGAAAACAACCTAAAGAGGATGGATGGGTCTGCAAGACCCTAGAGAAGGAGGATGCTTTTGATCTGGAGCACGTGAAAGAAACATTTATGGAGGCCAAGAAGATCTTCACTGAGGTATCTATGTTAGGGATCCAAAACAAAGTCCAAGAGACTAGGGCACCTACAGAGGTCGATCCCTCTGTGCTTACCACGTTCTTGGAGACTTGCATGAAATTGTTTCATGATAACAAAGCTATGAAAGGCCTATAGGAGTTAATAAACAAGTGTGCTGACAAAGAAAACACCCCTGATGGACATCACATAGTCAGAAAAATTGGAGAACATAAGGCAAGAACAGGGCACGAGATGAGGGTCACCACACAGATAGGAGAATATGTGATGGACCAGGTCATTTTGGATTTGGGTTCTGACATGAACATTTTGCCTAAATAGACATGGGAGAGAATGGGGAGACATGTGCCGTAGTGGTTTCCAATCCAGCTCAAAATGGAAAACCAATAGAAGATCATCCCCATGGTACGACTACATGGAGTAATAGTGGATATCAAAGGTGTGAGTGCACTAGATGATTTTGAAGTAATAAAGATCATTGATGACAGTAATCCATATCTTGCACTCCTCAGAATTGACTAGGCCATTGACATGAATGGAGTCATCAACTTGAAGAAGAGGACAATGCACTTGAATGAAAATCACTTTGAGTTGCAGTACCGCTGAGCCCTATAGAAGGGCCGTGCTACATGGAACTAGTCCGCAACTATGAAGAAAGTGAGGATGATTTAGACCAAATCTACAAAATAACAGTGCGACATCAATATTGGATCAATCCAACAGTAGATGGATGAATTGCATGGGATTGGGAGAGTTCTTGCACCTTTGATTCATATGAAGAGTTGGAGCTTTGGTAGAATCGACTACATGAAGTGTCTACACTATGCTGCAACATGTTGACTAAATTGTTGTGTTCCATTTTGTCGGAAGTTAGGAATCTACCTTATTATGATGGTTTGACTGACGTGGATAAATATTTTGATGCGTTTGAACGAGAATTCCCTTAGCATCACCGCTTCCAAACATTAGACTTGGCACTGCGTGTTACGCTCGCACGATGGTGGGGTACACACAAGGATAGCTTTGATGGATGCCAAGATTATAGAAGCATGATGAGGTTGTAGTTTGGTTGACCTAACCTTTGGTTGACTGAGAAATATGATGGAAGGGATGATCCACGTGATAGCTTGGCGAAGTGGACTAAATCCTATGGGATGAAACCGTAGCCGGAATGGGTACACTTATTTTTCCATACTTTAGACACAATCCCTATGAACTGGTATTTAGAGACAGAGCTTTGCCATGGCACCACGGAGTGGGATATCTTAAGGGAAGGATTTGTATTGAACTTCAGATTTCAAGATGGGTTTGAGAGTGTTGATGAAGCTTTCAGGAGGTTAAGGTGGTGATCTTCAAAATACTGAAAGAACCTTTGGAATGGGTCCAACCAGATTGCAGCACCTAGTTGCACCATGCACTCAAATGTTATAATGTGGCAGTTAATAGGGAGGACGATGATCTAAGAAATATTAATATTCTAAAGGTGGAGGGGCATCACGATGTTAAAGGTCCACGAATAGAGAACCCAAACATCACCGCATCATTGAAAACCAAGCAAGTAAACATTGGGATGGAAGCAAAACCAAAGTTTGAAAAAATTAAGGATTATTGGGATGACGGTACTGTGGATAAGCTTGTTGAGCTACTCCGCAAATATTAGGATCTATTCCCTACTAAGTTTTCGGACTTTAAGGGCATAATAGGAGACTTGGATGTTATGAAAGTTACTTTGAAGCCAGACGCGAAGCCTGTTAAGTAGAGGTTGTATCACCTGAATCCTAGGTATAAAGAAAAGGTTCGCTTGGAATTGGATAAGATGCTGGTAGCAAGCATCATAGAACCAGTGGAAGAATCTGATTCGATGAGCCCCATGGTGGCTCAAGAGAAGAAAAAGAAGGATGAAATAAGGATTTGCGTAGATCTGAGGAGGCTTAAATATGCTTGTGTCCATGACTCATTCCCAACATTGTTTACAAACGAAGTATTACACAACGTTGGAGGGTAGGAGGCCTACTCATTCACTGATGGATTTTCGAGGTACCATTAGATTAAGATCATGCTAGAGGATAGGAGAGAAACAACCTTCGTGACAAAATGGGGTTGTTTTCAATACACTGTGATGCCATTTGGACTCAAGAATGCACCTGTGATATTCTCTGGTGTAGTCATCACGGTGTTTAAGGAGTTTATTTATAAGTTCCTAGAGGTGTACTTTAATGATTGGATAGTGTTTGGGTTAGTGAAGCACCATGTAGCAAGTCTGCACTTGATGTTGGATACATGTCGTAGGTACCAAATCACATTGAATTTGAAGAAGTGTTTATCTTGTGTTCCCTTTGGGATTGTGCTGGGTCACATCGTATGCAAGCAAGGGTTGATGGTGGACCC
Organism: Pinus tabuliformis; assembly: GCA_031772625.1. Taxonomy (NCBI): domain Eukaryota; kingdom Viridiplantae; phylum Streptophyta; class Pinopsida; order Pinales; family Pinaceae; genus Pinus; species Pinus tabuliformis. Next base: position 937,167,618 of record CM062813.1, read on the forward strand.
TGCAAATATTGCAGTAATAGTTAATTTGGAGGCCCTAAGGACCATTAAGTAGATGTTTGCAATGTTGGGACATATTGGGTATTATAGGAGACTCATCAAGGCTTATGCTCTGATTAATGTGCCCATGGAGAAACTGCTAAAGATGGATGCTAAATTCTATTGGGATGAAGAATGTCAGCGCAGTTTGGATGTATTGAAAGAGAAGATGGTCACTGCACTGATCTTGGTCTTCCTAGATTAGAAGAAGGAATTACATGTACATGTCAATGCCTCTTGCATTATGTTGGCCACAGTGCTAACACAAGTTGGTGAAGGAGAGATGGAACACCCTATAGCCTTCATGGGTAGGAAATTATCGAAGGCCAAGAATAATTACTTGACGATTGAGTGAAAAGGGTTGGCTATGGTGTACATGCTTCAAAATTTCAAGCACTATCTGTTGGGAAAAGACCTCAAAATGTACACAGACCACTCTGCCTTGAAATACCTCATCAATAATCTTGTGTTGGGGGTGAGATCTATCGATGGTTGTTGCTATTCTAGGAGTATGACTTTGAGGTCATTGTGAAGCTAGGTAGGTTGAGAGAAGGACCTGACCATCTGTCGTGGATCGAAACAGGAGAGGATCCTACTAATTTTGAGGAAGGGTTGACCGATGTGCAGCTCTTCGTGGTATGTTTTGGCTTGTTGGGGCTTTACCCAGGTTCTGAGTTAATTAGCCAAACAAATCCCTATACTATTATCCCTTTCGACAATAGTCCATGAAGCGCGAACTGAGGTCTCACCCGAAGTAGTATGGGAGGGTGCTAGAACTAGGTTTCCACACCCTTGAGATGTCTCAGAGGTTCAACTGGTCCTTAGTTTGTTCCTGCATGCAAGCTGCTTCGCACACCTTTTGTTCCTCGTGGCCTGATACAATGCATTCGGGCAACCTTAATTAGGGGTTGTGCTATCCTCTCCGCTATTACCTGAGATCATATTTATCTTCCAGTATTAATTAAACACCTTTTCCTGCTTGAATGTCTTAAGTTATAATTAGCAACACAAAACATTCATACAAGTTCGCGTAATAAATAAATAGTATACTTGCAAATTATATCAATCATGCATCAACCCAGGAACAGATACACAGAATTATAGCAAAACTTCTCTTTATTGATTTTCCACCAGTTACAGGCTTGACCTGCCCTGCGCACTCAGCTACAGACTACTAGGCCTCTGCACACTCAGCTGCAGAGCCTTCTACTTTACGACCCACAGATGCACTTTACACTTCAACTCAATCACTTAGACTCTTCATGCTCCTATTCTATTTCTCTTTTCCTAGTTATCTTCTACACTTAGAGCCTCGCTCTATTTATACAATCCCGTGGTCCACAGACCATGGGTAGGTCTATCGAGCCAACATTACATTACAAAAACTAGGGTGGACAACCCTAAGACTCTATCATACTTTCGCCCCCGTGCCCGCAATTCCTAGAGCTTTTATAACAAGATTCAGTCAAAACTTAGGCTTTAAGCCCCAAAAAATTCCTTGGGGGGATTGCTTGCCCAACAGGCCGCTAACACAAACATTGTGACTCACCCTCGAGTCAGTCGGTCAGCTCAGAGATCTTTGAGCGGAGTCCCTTCAGCTATTATTGAACTGCAGCAAGGTCAGCCGCGGACTGGGCTGCTTCTTGGTGGATCTACAACATACATTTTTCTGAGACCTCTGTGTCGGATGTGCTTCCCTGCATTAGTGTGTGCATCCCCTGCATTTGTGCAAGCTTTCCTTCAATTTTTGTTGTGATGGTGAAGGACTCATTGATCCAAGGTTGAACGCGTGCCTTCAGGATTGCTTCCTTATGTCATGTCGCGTCCACCTACTCTTTTAGTGCTTTAGCCTATTACATCCACATGAGCCTCTAAGTGAGGGCCACTGTTTGCACAGTTCCTTTGACACTGTCATACTGTTGTTGGAGTTCTCATGCCTCTATTTCTAAGTGCTAGATGTTGGGGTCCTCTTGCAGATTTGTGAGGACCTCAAATGATTCTTCTAACATGCTGGTGTAATCTCGCACCACACTACCAATTTCATCCAGTCCCATTGCGATAGTGCTAGCACATTGTTCTCTGGCTTTTGAAAGGGTGGACGGCTGCGCCTTTAATCGCAACTCGGCGATCTGAAGGTTTAGCTCCAGCTAAACCTTTGTCATTTCCTCCCTTTCCTCTCATACCCTTGCTGCTAACCTATGGATCTACGCCTCTGCTGGTATGTCTATTGGGATGGCCAGCTCCAGGACACTTTGACAAGTGTTGTTGATTACCTGTACCAGCTGTTAATTTTGTGACACCACTTTGTCATGCTGCAAGCTCAGCTGTTCCATATTGATTTTCTACTCACTCAAGACTTGCAGTGTGCCGCTCTCCCGAGCTTGGAGCTCTGTGGTTATCCCATCCTGCAAAACATATAAGGTCTCTCACGGGAGTGCAGCCATATTGAGACCGAGACCTTTCAGCGTGCTAACCATAGGCCTGCCAGCCTCATTTGATGTCACTAGTGCCCCTTCTGGAAGCACTATGGTATTCGTCATCCGCGCGTGCAACATTTGTTCTGCTGCTGTTGAGCCGATTGCGAGGCTAGTCGAAAGGTTACCAGCCTAAGGAGGGTGCACGTGCACATCCTGCAGCTATGCTCTAAGGGCCCCCAACACAATCTAGTTTTCCTGCATGAAATTCTAGAGGGCCTCAGAGGTGACATCATGCACTGTGTTGCCGATGTCGTGCAGATCACCCTTGATTAGGGTGATTGGATCAATCGACAACTTCGATGCCTTAACCTTCTTATGTGACCTTGCGTGCTTGATTGGGTGCTGGTACTTTAACTGCATTTACGTGGTTCATGGTTGTTAACGGGAAAAGTGTCTATTTAGAATGACCCTATCCCACTGAGGTGTGATAGTGGCCTCAGAAACAAACAGGGAAAACTACTCTTGTATTCTCCTTTATGAACTATAAACGAAGAGGAATAGGATGAACCAACCTGTGTCTTGCGCTAGTTCTTTGATCCAATCTCTCTCCTCTTTGATAGCTTCCAGCTACCTGCTCCCTTACTTGCCCAGCTTCACCAAGTTCCTGTAAGATCACAGAAGAAAGAAACTACACAAAGACATGGATTTATGTTCATAAATAGCTTAGGATCAGATTTAAGCTAAACATACAAATATAAAAAACATCAATGATATACAAGCATGTAGGAGAAACTCAAATAGTTTTATTGATAAAATGAGAAGATCCAGGAGGAGTTACAACCGATGATTCCTGATCCAGCATCAACCTCCCAGCATAGAATCCCCTCTTCACCTCCAACAAAGCATAAATCACCCAATACTCTGATATCTATCTCAAAACCAACAGCAATTCTCTGCAATGTACAAAATTCCAGCCTCTGGATCTCTTGGTGAGGGATCCATATATAGATGTATGCAAAGAGGATGAGTCAGCTCATGAATTGATTAGTGGCCTCTCTCTGTCAGTTCTTGCTTCCACTTGGAGACTGAGAGCCTCTTACTCATCACTGGTCGAATTCAGTGAGGCAAGTGTCATTGGAGAAGATTCTGGAAGCTTCCATTGTCTCTCCACCTCGTGGAATGACTCTGCCACTTGTCATTTCCCGCTCAACGCACCCTGGTAGTGCATTCAAGTGCATTGAAACGCACCTAGCCAGTGTATTTGGGTGCTTTGCAACGCAGCTAGCTAGTGGAGCAGCTGAAATGATCCTGATTTGACTAGTTCTGAGCAGTTTCTGGTGGAGAACTTCTGGGAGAAGCTGTAATTTGTTGACCTTGTTTCTTTAGGAGCTGGAACAACACTTTTAGGGACTTAGGATCCCATGGTTTATGGACATTTCATGCTTAGAGCTGTAAGGCACAAAAATGTCTATAACAATTTCCCCCTAAAGTATGAGGCCGTTTATCGGGTGAAATGCTTTATTAGGAAGATCCGAAGTTCTTTCAATGCTAGGAGGAGACCTGTAATAAGATACAATACAATACATATACTGTTTTCATGATCTAGCTGAGGCGGGCATTCCCATGCTCGGCTTTATAAATTCATTTTCATGTACATAGGACAGACAATTGTCTGATGGTAGATTGATGATTCTGATGGAGTCATCATCCTTTGGTAGGATGATTATCTGTGCTGCAATGCTGTACATTTCAATGTCTTTATTTTTCCTGAATATATATCGCAGCCCGGATGGATGAAACTAGATCCGGGGTCTTCAATCTCGTCCGATCTTCACTCGAAGTACAAGTCGATCCATGTGAGAAATGCTTTGAAGTCGAACATGGAAAGACATCGCTTGATTACCAGTCAATGATGTACACTGTTAACAAGCGCGAGAGGAATCACCGATAATGATAATGACCCTCAAGGTACTGCAGTATAATTCACGTGGTGTGAATAAAGGACTTGGCGTCGAACACCATGCAAAATCTTTCGGTCGAAGGTCATTGATGTATACCTGTCACCGAAAGTGAGAAACTTGCCATTGAGGCATGCAAGCTTCAAAGTACTGAAGGGGTTGTTCCTAGATCAACTTCTCGGATAATGAGCTGATGTCAACAAGAAGCGATCCGTCAAAGGAGGGCCTTAATGAATCCCACATCAATGACACGGAACAGAGCAAATGATTTTGATGGAGGTGAAAACGATCTGATGATATATGGTTCAGGGTGGCGGTCATGAAAGAATGAGGTATAATGTATGGTAGTGGATGGGACACGGGTGACTTCTCTTGAACATGTCGGCGACACTTATGTGATGGATTGGTAGCATTTACCCCAAATGTGGATGGTATGGCGTGACCATGGTGATGTGACCAGTGAATGAAACAACCCAACCCGACTCAGGCACGGAGTGGAAGTGTCATGTTCAAGAGCGACTTGCTACCAACAAAGTTTCTTTGAGTTTTCTTCCCAATTTTTCCCCAATCATTGCTGACCAGTACCTCTTTATTTTTGTCAAGCTTGAGGAGGATAACATATGCTTGTTCTATAATTTTCCCTTCGGGAAAACCCATCGCTATGTTTTAACGAGCCTAGCGATAGTGAAACTCGTTCTCGTCTAAAGACAAGTTTGTCGCTATTAATCTTTTTAACGAGTCTAACGACAAAGATAACTCAGTCCTTTTCATTTTTAGAGAGTCTGAAAAGGTATGTAAAGGTAACTCCGAATTTCCTTTTTCGTCATCTAATCCCTTAAGTCCAAAAAAGTATAAAACAATACAGAAGGGATGAATTTTCGATAGTTTTAACGAGCCGAACAAAACAAGCGCTCGATCTTTTTGTGCAATAATCCCTTAGGTCCAAAAAGATTAAAATCTAGAGGAGGGATAGCACTTCCTGTCGCTTTAACGAGCTGGAAGGCCAAAACTCGGCAATCTTTTCATATTTTACGAGTCAGTTGAAAAGAGCTTAAAGAAGACTCGTCTTTTGAGGAACGAGTGATAAAATTGTTGGCATTATGATACATATGTTGTACTTGATGGCAACCCACTCATCTCAGATAATAAATTATAGTGTAGAGAAAAGTTCACGCACTTATATGCAGAGAAAAGTTTATTTCATGTAGAGAAAAGTTCACGCACTTTTATGCAGAGAAAAGTTTTTTTTTCATGTAGAGAAAAGTTCACGCACTTTTATGCAGAGAAAAGTTTATTTCATGTAGAGAAAAAGTTCATGCACTTTCATGCAAGGAAAAGCGCGTATATGTTGGAGAACTTACCTTTGGTCCATGGTAGTTAGTCCTTGGTATTTGAACCCTTGAGGAAAAGCGCGTATATGTTGGAGAACTTACCTTTGGTCCATGGTAGTTAGTCCTTGGTATTTGAACCTATGAGGAAAAGCGCATATATGTTGGAGAACTTACCTTTGGTCCATGGTAGTTAGTCCTTGGTATTTGAACCTATGAGGAAAAGCGTGTATATGTTGGAGAACTTACCTTTGGTCCATGGTAGTTAGTCCTTGGTATTTGAATCTATGGTTTTGGACCATGGTACGCACTTTCATGCAAGGAAAAGCGCGTATATGTTGGAGAACTTACCTTTGGTCCATGGTAGTTAGTCCTTGGTATTTGAACCTATGGTTTTGGACCATGGTATCTCATCAAAAGTGTTGATCTCACGCAATTTCATGGTTGGTTCATGGTATTAGTCCGACAGTTTTTGATCCTATGGTTTTGGCCCGTGGTATTGCATCCAAAAGTGTTGATCTCACGTACTTTCATGGTTGGTTCATGGTATTAGTCCAACAGTTTTTTGATCCTATGGTTTTGGCCCGTGGTATTGTGAAAGGCCTAAGACTATAAAAGAGGAAGGAGATCATTTGGCAAAGCATCTTCTGAATCATCGAATATCTGATAAAGTGCTAGATCTGGAATATTGTGATTGGGTTTTGGTGCAGATCTGGATCTGAATGAAGAAGGAACCTGAGCGTAAGGAGAAGGATAAGTTCTATTGATGGGTCAAAATCTTAACGCTGGAATAGTGGTATCTCTATATGATTTTGATCTGTGATATGTGGCATACGCTTGATCTATAAATCTAATAATCTGGGTCTGAATTATAGATGCATGTTTTATTTTACACATGTTATGATCTGGGTATGTCTGATGTAACAACTGCAAAGTTATAAGGAAATATTTGCAGATCTGTATGCAGGTTGGCTTTGGTGAAATCAGATATTGATGATGCAAGTGTAGTTGATGGGTTTTTGATGTTCTTGGATCCAGTTTGAAAATTTATGAAAAGTGGTCCTTGAAAGAAAAGAAGTAGGGGGTTGTAGCTCCCTTCCAGGAGAGACTGGAAAATGAGAGAGAGTTGTAGCTCTCTGCAGGTTGCAGCCTACGTACTGGTAAAGGACTTCACCAGTACAAAACCATTGTAAAAGGAGTTTCTAATTTTAAAGAAGATAGAGACATATTGCAGCAGGTGGTTTTCACCCACATTGGGTTTCCACCTTACATCTTGTGTTCTTTGGTGTGACTATCTGTTTTCTTTGTTCATGCTCATTATTTTATGGTACTGACATGCAAAAATAATTCAAATAATAAATAAGGAAGATTTATTAAAGAACTTGATAATACTGATTCACCCCCCCTCTCAGTATTATTTCCAACAATTGGTATCAGAGCAGGTCCTTCAGAGAAGCTTGATCGCTTGAAGGAAGATCATTCATCATGAGCAACTACAAGAGGGAAGCATCAATCAGGCCACCAATTTTTGATGGGACAAACTTCAATTATTGGAAGGTAAGAGTTACTGCCTATCTTCAATCTCTTGGTACAGAAGTTTGGGATATCATAGATACAGGCTACACTTTTCCTTTAGCTACTCCTACAGATACGGCCGAAAAGAAGAAATATGAAACAAATGCTAAAGCAGTCAATACTCTGCTGGGATGCTTATCTCAAACAGAATTCGTGAAGGTTATGCAATATAAATCCGCAAAAGAAATATGGGACAAGATTGTCTTGAGCTACGAAGGAGATGAGCAGGTAAAGCGTGCTAAGCTTCAAACCCTCAGGATTCAGTATGAGAATCTCAGAATGTATAATGATGAAAGTGTGGCTAACTATTTCCTTCGGGTAGATGAGATTGTTAATTGCATGAAAAACTTGGGTGAAGAAATAAAAGAGGCTATTGTGGTTGAAAAAGTTCTAAGATCATTGTCCCCCAAGTTTGAATCTAAAGTATCTACAATAGAAGAAAAGGAAAATCTACGAATTCTTACTATGTCTCAGCTACACGGAATTCTAACTGCTTATGAAATGAGAAAGGGAGGTCCATCAGACAGAAGAGAAGCTGCTTTCAAGGCTTCAGGCAAAGGAGACTATTATGAAGCAAGTCACGTGCCAGAAGAAGAAGAAGAAGAATCAAATTTTGTCAGAAATCTTCAAAGGGGAACTGGAAGGTTCAGAGGTAAGTTACCTTTTAAATGCTTTGCTTGTGGAAGAGTAGGTCATTATGCTACAAAATTTCCTCATAAGGATAAAGGAAAGGAACCTGCTAGATGGAACAAGAAACAGATTGCAAATAAGAAAAGCTACTACACTCATGAAGATAGTTATGGTCTATCAAATAGTGACGAAGATGAACGAGGTAATGACTATAAACTCTTAATGGCATTTGAAGATGATGATTACATGGATGCTATAGATGTGGATAGCTTTTTTGAAGAAATTTCTAGACTCAAGACATGTATAGAAGAAAAGAATAGGATCATTGATACTCTACAACTTCAAATTGATGAAAAAGAAAAATATCTTGAAAAGTTAGAAGGCGAAATTGTTGGTCTTAGAAAAGAGATTGAGAAAACAAAGGCTATTAATCTGAAGTTTGTCAAAGGATCTGAAACTCTGGATGAGATCATCAATGTACAACGTTCTCCTCTAAACAAGACAGGTCTGGGCTATAATGGAGAAACTTCTCAAGCATCCACCTCAAAGAGTTATCTTGATGCAACAAGAAGGAATGAGCAAAAGCACAATGGAGATCACCAAGTAAAGCAGGGACCAATTACAAACAAAGACTATCAGGAAAATTAGGGGCAATCTGTCTTAAGGATGAACAAAAGCTATAACCAGCCACAGGTAAAATCCTCTCAATTTGCTTCAAGAATGAATGACAATAGAAATTACAATCGTTTGGCCGGAAGATTTGATAACCGCAGAAATTTCTTCAATGGACAATGCTTTTCTTGCCATAACTTTGGTCACAAAGCAGCTCAATGTGTTGCATATAAAACGATCATGACTAGAGAAGCTCAAAAACAAAGAAGTATGACCGGGATTACAAAAAGGACCTATAACAACTTTTCGGTTCTTGAAAATGAAGTTGAATGTTCTATTTGCAATAACTTTGGTCATGAAGATTCTGAATGCAGGAGCAGGTTTCAGCAGACAAAGGAACAAGCCTCAAGCACCAAAACATGGAGAATAAAGGAACCACAAACAGAAAGATGTGGGATAGCATTTTATGCAGAGGGACAGGAAAATCTATGGTACATTGACAGTGGATGTTCAAAGCATATGACAGGTGATAAAGAAAAACTTGAATCATATTCTGCTCTAGAAAAAGGAAAGAAAGTTTCTTTTGGAAATGATACTCCTGCAACTATAAAAGGAAAAGGCACTGCTCAGTTAAAAGAAAAGGTCAAAGCTGGAAATGTTTTGTATGTTGATGGATTGAAACATAATCTTCTAAGTGTCAGCCAGATGTGTGATCAAAGAACCGAGGTGATATTCAGATCAAATGGATGTCTTGTTCGTGATCTTGATACAGGTAAAACAGTGATCAAAGGTAAAAGAACTCTAAATAATCTATACATATTTGAAGAAGGACAACAACAATGCTATCTGAGCAAGGATGATGAGCACTAGTTATGGCACCGGAGGTTGGGGCATCTAAGCTTTTCACAAATAAGGAAAGCATGCAAATATCAGGCAGTTCGTGGTCTTCCAGATATCAAAATTCCAGACAACACCATATGCAAATCATGTCAGTTTGGAAAGCAAACCAGAACTACCTTTCCAGAAAAGGAAGGATCAGCTAGCATGCCTCTTGAGCTAGTACATACAGATACATGTGGTCCATTCAGGAAAAGGACACCTCGAGGAGAAGAATACTTGATATTATTCATTGACGATTTCTCCAGGTTTGTCTGGTTAGGACTTATGAATCACAAAGATGAAGCATTCAAAAAATTCAAATCCTTTAAAGCCTTGGTTGAAAATGAATCAGGATACAAAATTAAGTGTCTTAGATCCGACAGAGGTGGGGAGTTTACCTCAAATGAATTTTTCGATTTCTGTGAAGAACATGGGATAAGAAGAGAATTCTCTACAGCTAGAACTCCTCAACAAAATGGAGTGGTGGAAAGAATGAACATAACTGTCCAACAAATGGCTCGTGCTATGCTTGATGAATCTGGAACTCCCGCAACTTTCTGGGGTGAAGCAGCACATGCTGCAGTTATTATTCTCAACAAAACAAATGTCCGAGTGAACATCACTCAAACCCCTCATGAGCTCTGGTATGGTGAGACTCCTTCGGTAAAGCACTTCAAAATCTTTGGGAGAAAATGCTATATTAAAAATACTGATGAGCAACTTGGCAAACTTGAACCAAGAGCAGATGAAGGCATCCTTCTTGGTTATTCTCCACACAGCAAAGCATACATGTGCTATAATAAAAGACTTGGAAGAATTGTTGACAGCATTGATGTAGTGGTTGATGAGAAGGGATACATTCCTAGGCAAGTAAATCATGAAGATATCGAAGAAGATGAAGGCCATCCTCAAAGACAGAATGATGAAGAAGAAGAACCTCAAGAAGAACCAGAGGAGCAGATAAGGATAGAAGAGAAGACTCCATCCAGATATGTTCAGAAGAATCATCCAGAATCTCAGATTTTGGGATAGAAAGAAGCAGGTGTACAAACAAGAAGAACAATTGCAGAAGCTTCAAGCTATTTGGCATTACTCTCTTCCACTGAACCACAAAATGTGAAAGAGGCATGCAAAGATGAATGTTGGGTCAAAGCAATGGATGAAGAACTTGAGCAGATCGAAAAGAACAACACTTGGGAGCTGGTTCCTAGACCAAAGGATAAGAATGTTATAGGAACAAAATGGGTCTTCAAAAATAAATTGAATGAAAATGGAGAAGTAATTAGAAACAAGGCCAGACTTGTTTGTAAAGGGTATGCGTAGCAAGAAGGAATAGATTTTGAAGAAACTTTTGCTCCTGTTGCAAGACTTGAGGCCATCAGAATGTTCCTTGCTCTCTCAAGCTTTCAAAACTTCAAAGTATTTCAAATGGACGTGAAATCAGCCTTTCTGAATGGAGACTTGGAAGAAGAAGTATACATTGAGAAGCCAGATGGTTTCATTCTTGGAAATGATCCAAATCTTGTATGCAGATTGAAAAAGGCTCTCTATGGCCTCAAACAAGCTCCAAGGGCTTGGTACTATCGTTTGGACAAATATCTTCATCAACAAGATTTTTCAAAAGGATCAGCAGACAACAATCTTTATATAAAAGTTGAAAATGACAAATTGCTGATACTTTTTGTGTATGTAGATGACATTATCTTTGGCAGCAATGAAGAAGCTATGAGTCAAAGCTTTGCCTTGGTGATGCAGAAAGAATTTGAAATGTCCTTGCTGGGAGAACTGACATATTTTCTTGGTTTGCAAATCCAACAAAATGAAGGAGGGATCTTCTTGTCTCAAACCAAGTATCTCAAGCAGATTTTGAAGAAATATGGTATGGAAGAAGCAAAACCAGTATGTACACCCATGGTCACAGGATGTAACCTCAGTGCAAATGATGAATCAGCAGCAGTGTATCAACCAACTTACAGATCTATGATTGGAAGTCTACTTTATTTGACAGGTACCCGACCAGACATCATGCATGCAGTGGGAATAGTTGGAAGATTTCAGGCAAATCCAAAGGAAACTCATCTTCAGGCAGTAAAGAGAATCTTCAAATATCTTCAAGGGACTCAAAACTATGGCTTATGGTATCCTAGAGATACAGATCTCACACTTCATGCTTATACAGATGCAGATTGGGCCGGAAGCGTGGATGACAGGAAAAGCACAAGTGGTGGTGCATTCTTTATGGGTTCCAGATTAGTATCTTGGTTCAGCAAGAAACAGAGTTCGATTGCCTTGTCTACAGCTGAAGCAGAATATGTTGCTGCTGCATCTTGCTGCACTCAACTCCTTTGGATGATGCAGACCTTGCAGGATTTTCAAATCACTTGTACACCACCCATCTCCATCTTATGTGATAATACAAGTGCAATCAGCATTTCAAAGAACCCAGTCATGCATTCAAAAACCAAGCACATACCAATCAAGTATCACTTTCTCCGGGAACAAGTGCTTGAACAAAAGTTCAAGTTGGAGTATGTTCCTTCTAAGGAACAGGTTGCTGATATACTCACCAAACCATTGCCTAGGGAGACCTTTGAATACCTCAGGCAAAAGCTGGGGGTTGTTGATGCATCATCTTGTTGTTGAATCTCTTTTGATTGTTGGTTGTACGCAAGGTTCATCTGAAGTATATGCGTACATGTGCTGGGTTGCGGATTGGTCAAAGATCGAATGGCACAGGTTCAGGGGGAGCATATCATGCATTGTTGGCATTATGGAGGAAGTACAGAAGGAGATCATGGATGTTGGTCTGAATATTGCTGCAATACGTCTCTATCTCTTTCATGGTCATGGATTATGGTTCTTCTTTGCAGATCTGGTTTATAGTCAGGGGGAGCATGTTCTTAGGGGGAGCATAACCCTTTGCCCTTGATGTCAAAGGGGGAGAGTGATTGGTTGTTGTTGCCATCAAGTCCAAAGGGGGAGATTGTTGGCATTATGATACATATGTTGTACTTGATGGCAACCCACTCATCTCAGATAATAAATTATAGTGTAGAGAAAATTGCACGCACTTATATGCAGAGAAAAGTTTATTTCATGTAGAGAAAAGTTCACGCACTTTTATGCAGAGAAAAGTTTTTTTTTTCATGTAGAGAAAAGTTCACGCACTTTTATGTAGAGAAAAGTTTATTTCATGTAGAGAAAAAGTTCACGCACTTTCATGCAAGGAAAAGCGCGTATATGTTGGAGAACTTACCTTTGGTCCATGGTAGTTAGTCCTTGGTATTTGAACCCTTGAGGAAAAGCGCGTATATGTTGGAGAACTTACCTTTGGTCCATGGTAGTTAGTCCTTGGTATTTGAACCTATGAGGAAAAGCGCGTATATGTTGGAGAACTTACCTTTGGTCCATGGTAGTTAGTCCTTGGTATTTGAACCTATGAGGAAAAGTGCGTATATGTTGGAGAACTTACCTTTGGTCCATGGTAGTTAGTCCTTGGTATTTGAATCTATGGTTTTGGACCATGGTACGCACTTTCATGCAAGGAAAAGCGTGTATATGTTGGAGAACTTACCTTTGGTCCATGGTAGTTAGTCCTTGGTATTTGAACCTATGGTTTTGGACCATGGTACCTCGTCAAAAGTGTTGGTCTCACACAATTTCATGGTTGGTTCATGGTATTAGTCCGACAGTTTTTGATCCTATGGTTTTGGCCCGTGGTATTGCATCCAAAAGTGTTGATCTCACGTACTTTCATGGTTGGTTCATGGTATTAGTCCAACAGTTTTTTGATCCTATGGTTTTGGCTCATGGTATTGTGAAAGGCCTAAGACTATAAAAGAGGAAGGAGATCATTTGGCAAAGCATCTTCTGAATCATCGAATATCTGATAAAGTGCTAGATCTGGAATATTGTGATTGGAACCTGAGCGTAAGGAGAAGGATAAGTTCTATTGATGGGTCAAAATCTTAAGGCTGGAATAGTGGTATCTCTATATGATTTTGATCTGTGATATGTGGCATACGCTTGATCTATAAATCTAATAATCTGGGTCTGAATTATAGATGCATGTTTTATTTTACAGATGTTATGATCTGGGTATGTCTGATGTAACAACTGCAAAGTTATAAGGAAATATTTGCAGATCTGTATGCGGGTTGGCTTTGGTGAAATCAGAGATTGATGATGCAAGTGTAGTTGATGGGTTTTTGATGTTCTTGGATCCAGTTTGAAAATTTATGAAAAGTGGTCCTTGAAAGAAAAGAAGTAGGGGCTTGTAGCTCCCTTCCAGGAGAGACTGGAAAACGAGAGAGAGTTGTAGCTCTCTGCAGGTTGCAGCCTGCGCACTGGTAAAGGATTGCACCAGTACAAAACCATTGTAAAAGGAGTTTCTAATTTGAAAGAAGATAGAGACATATTGCAGCAGGTGGTTTTCACCCACATTGGGTTTCCACCTTACATCTTGTGTTCTTTGGTGTGACTATCTATTTTCTTTGTTCATGCTCATTATTTTATGGTACTGACATGCAAAAATAATTCAAAGAATAAATAAGGAAGATTTATTAAAGAACTTGATAATACTGATTCACCCCCCCCTCTCAGTATTATTTCCAACAAAAATGGGTAGCAGCTGATTCCAGGTAAGGTTTGGAATTTTTCAATCACGGCAGTGTTACAAGGATGGCTAGTGAAATCACTCTTCGCAGCTGTTCCTCAAAATGGGTAAACAATCAAATGGAGGTGAATGATCGGCCAATGGAAAAGTGGAGGTGACGGTGCAAACACGACCAAGGCTTTAATGGCTGAAAATGTTTCATTCACGGTGGTTATTTACTGGGAGATAGTTCATTTTTTAACGAGCTTAAACGTGGGTGGAAACACTTGCTCGGTCTTATGTTTATTTTTTAACGAGCTTGAACTATGCGCTAATATTGCTCGATCTTATGGTCTTGCTTTGATTTTTTACCATAAATAGCTTTGTCCTTCCAAAGATAGTACTGTATTTTTCAACTGCTTCATCAAACTAGTTATAAATGAACAACATTTGCTTTGAAAACGAGATTAAAACGCTAATACTTTACTTCGAACTACGTAAAAGTAATTAAAAAGTGTTTTTTACCTCTCATTTTACCATTTCATTTGAACTTGGTTTGTTGGAGCTTTGGAGGTGTTTTCCCCCTCGATTTTCATCAGCTGATTTTGGGAGATTCTGTGGACGATTCTCGGCGCCGTCTGGACCAGGTAGGAGCTAAACCTGAGCTCTTTCATTTCATGGTTTCCTTTTTTCATTCTGTGCTTTATTCCCTGCTTTTCTGAGCCCCTGGGGTTTGATGGATTCGTTCTGCCATCAACACACCCTCAGCACATCGAAACCTACGTTGAATGCTGGACTGTATGAAGGCAGTTTGACATTCAACGCACCTGGAACATTGCTGCAGGTGCATTGGGCGCAGAAAGGGAATTTGTTGCACAGTTTCTGATGGAATTTTTGCCTGTTTCTCATCAAAATCAGGATCTAATCTCCTCTCTTGTTTATTTTTTCAGAGATCTTGGAGAAAGATGACCCTTACATGGCGAGAATGAGAACATGAAGAAGAGGACATGATTTCCCTACATGATCCTGTTACAGTGAACGCGCTGTGGAATTGTGGCTTGCTGAAGTTCTTCCGCATCTCTAGCATGAGACAGCAGATTAACTTGCTGAAGTATTTTTTTGACTCTTGGGATCCTATCAACTAGGTTTTCCAGATTAGGGGCAAATCTATCCCCTTGACTACAGTAGACATTTATTTCTTGACTGGCTTGTCGAGGCGGGGTGCCCCCATCTCTTTGTCAGGTTCGGCCCGAGGAGGCGATTCTGTGAGAGATTATGTCCGCCAGTATTGCAGGGAAGGATCTCAGCCGAGTAAAGATGGCAAGATCATCATCCGTGATGTCACTGATAGGTCCCTTAGGACTATCCTATTTACTTTTGGTAGGATGGCCGGTAGCGTGTCTCTTCATGTAGCCAACAGATCCTATATGCAGCATGCCTTGGAATGCCTCCAACCGAAGGTGTTCAACTAGTGCGACGCAATACTTCTTGTGATGAAAGAACAGTTGACCAAGATAAAGAACGGGAGGTTGAAGAACTTTGGGTTCGGTTCTATTTTGATCGCCTTTGCCTTGGAGAAGATACCACTGATGCAGCCGCAATACATTGCACTCGATTTACCTTCTCCTACTGAACCACGTATGCAGAGATGGGTTGACCATATGTCTAGGCATGCTGGCCAGTCTCAGATTTCATTTTCTGATACCTTCTTCAGGTGGTTTGATCGTCAGGAGATGGTTTATTCCGAGTATCCATATGCTGGCATGGACTTCCGGGGTGATCCAGATTTGGTACTGCCGGATGGCGAGCAGTGGGGTGCTATTGGTAAAATCTCTGACCATATTGTTGTTTACTGTTTTTGTTTATAATGTTCTTGTGCTTTATTCTATCAAGACTCTAATCAAACTCATGTGTACATGCAGATGTTGGTCCTGTTCATCCAGTAGTTCGCCTGAGAGTACCAGCTGTTGCCCCAGCAGGAGAGGCCGCTGGAAGGGTTATTCTTCGCGACCTTGATGTGCCTGAGACTCTTACAGCTGTGCAGGAGGAGGTTGAGAGCCTTACTCTCGGTATTCCAGATGTGAGGATCGACGAGCTACCTTTGCAGTTACAGTGGCACACTACTGGTGTGCCCAGACGATGGACTCGTCTTTTACGCGTGATCGCACAGGTTGTGACTTGCTATCACGAGCATCATTACACTAGGGTGCCCCCTAGAATTTTGAGTTTTGGGTCGTGTGACCGATTTTGTCTTGGTTACAGAACATTATATGTAAACCATAAACAGCTATATGTATTTTTGATTTTTGGAGTTTTATTCTGGTTGAGTTATGTGATCCACATGTAAAACATTGACGATGTGTTTCCTTTTATAAATGTTGCAAATGTCTATCTAACACATAGTTTGTTGATGAGTCGGTTAATGTGTTTAAGTTTCTGGAAATATGTTGGTATTGAATAAGATCAAATTGTCTTTCCAAAATCTTAACCCTTAGGAACATGCGATAAATAGCTGGGTTTCGGACGGAATATATACCATTGAGTTGTAGTATTACGAGCTGTGAGTCTAGCCTGACGATTAGTCGGTGTATACCATGAGTGATGGCATCAGAGAGAAGTTCTAACGCTATATTCAGCGATGTTATTCGTTGATTGACCAATACATACACCTCTGAAACTTACTAACTCGCCACTTGGATCAAAAATGGCCCAGGCTACGGAGGACAGGTTCCGCGAACTACGACTCGCTCCGTCGGCATATCCAACAGATGGCTCCAATGGGTTTGACATCTGCAATAAATGTAAAAAGGTGGATTACTCAACCAAAACAAACACTCTAGCGAAAACAAAAATATAACAAAAGCATATTGGTTACTACTAGGCGTAGTAACGCTTGAGGTACAACCCATTATGAGGTTGCGCCAGTAGAATTCCATCGTAATCCATCAACTCGTAGGCTCCTTTCGCTAACACTCGTTTAACAATATAGGGGCCCATCCATAAAGATTTAAATTTACCTGCTCCCAATTTATCGGATTCTTGGTTGTAAAGCAAGACCAAGTCACCTTCTGAGGAGACACGGGGTTTGACATTTTTGTCGAACTGCGCCTTGACTCATTTCTTATGGGCTTCGTTAGCCAACGCGGCGTCACGATGGGTTTCATCCAATTGGATTAATTCCAAGAAACGAGCTTCTTCTTCTGAAGTTCTGGGGAGGAGATCAATTGCGAGTTTGAGAGATGAGATTTCACACTGGACTGGTAAGATTGCTTCCAGGCCATATACGAGTTGGAAGGGTGTGAACCCGGTTGCATTCCTTACCGATGTTCGGTAAGCCCACAAAGCTGAGTACAGGATTAGATGCCATCTTCTTTTGTGAACTCCAATCATCCTTTGCAGCATGCGCTTCAGGACCTTGTTGATCGCTTCAACTTGTCCGTTGGCCTGTGGATAATATGGAGTAGAGTTGTCGTGAGATAGCCCTAGTTTGGCAGCTAATTCAACCATCATGTGATTGCGAAAATGCGATCCGTGATCTGTGACTATAGCCTGTGGTACGCCGAATCTGGCGACTACATGATTGAAAAAGAAAAGGGCAGCTGTTTCACCAGTATTATCTAATGTAGGCATCACCTCGACCCATTTGGTAAAATAGTCAACTGCGACTATGATATACCCATGCCCCCGGGTCGAGGTGGGGTTACATGTCATGAAATCGATGCCCCATTTGGCGAATAGCCCAACAACAACTATTGGCTGAAGAGGTGCGGGTGGTCTTCTGGTTTTGCTATCAAAAATTTGACAAGCATGGCAACTTCTGACTACGGTTATGCAATCTTTGAACATTGTTGGCCAGAAGTATCCTGCTCGTAAGATTTTTTGTGTTGTATCATATCTAGATTGATGCCCCCCACACGCGC
Source organism: Pinus tabuliformis (assembly GCA_031772625.1). Classification (NCBI taxonomy): domain Eukaryota; kingdom Viridiplantae; phylum Streptophyta; class Pinopsida; order Pinales; family Pinaceae; genus Pinus; species Pinus tabuliformis. The sequence continues at coordinate 937,185,567 of CM062813.1, forward strand.
CTGAATGACACTCATTCAGGGCTTTTTCGGCCTCCTCATGGGTGAGGCACCTTCTCAGAACCGTATCAATACCACGACGGTAAAGCGTATCACCGACGATCATGTAGTCTTTTGCTTGGTATTGAATACGTTTTTGTTCAGAGTGAGAGGTGTTTGGCCTGAATTTTTGGGTTTGGAGATAAATGATTATATCCCCATACCACTCATTGCTTGTAGATATCAGAAACAAACTTTCATCCACGATTGATTCTTCGGATGTTTCATCGTTGGATGACGATGGGAGATCGCATAATAATTCTGCGAAAACTAGAGATTTCTTTGACTTGGATTTTACGAATTCCAGATCAAACTCTTGAAGGATTGCTATCCATTTTGAATATTTTCCCCCCAGCAATTGTCGCGACAATATATAAGTCATGGGGTTGCAATCTGACAGAATGTTAGTTTTCCGAAAAAGTACATAGTGTCGAAATCTTTGTATCGCTTGAACAGCTGCAAGCGCTAGTTTTTCAACATAAGAATATTTGCTTTCTGTATCATTTAAGTTCTTACTTAAATAATATATAGGATGTTCAATTCCATCGACTTCTTGAACTAAAACCATTGCGATGGTCGTATCTGCTGTAGCCAGATATAGGTTAAAATGTCTTTGGTAATCGGGGGCGTACATTAATGATGCTTTCATTAGGGAATTTTTTAAAGCATCAAAGGAAGCTTGCGCAACCTGATCCCAGACAAAGGGTACCCCTTTTTTCAAAAGACGTGTATAACCTTTAGCAAGTTTGGCATAATTTGGAATGAACCTCCTCAGAAAGTTTGCTTTCCCTTGGAGTTTCTGAATCTGAAGCAAATTCGAAGGTGGAGGCAAATTTATAATTGCCTGGACCTTACAAGGGTCGAGATGAATCCCATCCTTGGAGACTACAAAGCCAGGTAAATGACCAGAACTGACGCAAAATACACATTTGTGTGGATTGAGTCATATCTTGTAGTGTCGGCAACGTAGAAATATCGCTCTTAAACGCTGCGGATGATCAGTCCGCTTTTGCGAATGAGCCGGAAGGTCATCGAGATATGGTTGAACGATGTTTTTGATGTCATGGAAGGCATAATTCATTGCCCTCTGAAACGTCGCCCCTGCGTTCTTTAAACCAAAGGGTAACTTTCGATATGCGAATGTGCCCCACGGAAAAATGAATGCAGTCTTTGACTGGTCCTGTGGGCGGATATTTATTTGATTATACCCGGAAAATCCATCCATAAATGAAAAGATTTCGCATCCAGCGCATTCATCAATTATCTGGTCAATGAAGGGTGTAGGGTAGTTGTCTTTTGGACAAGCTTGATTTACATCCCTATAATCGACGCACACTCTAATTGTCCCTTGTTTTTTCATAACAGGGACAATATTCGATACCCAATCAGTTAAAGGAACCGGGTAGATGAAACCAGCATGGAGAAGTTTTTCAACTTCTACCTTAATGGCAGCGGCTTTTCTGGGGTGCACCTGCCTTAGCCGTTGTCGTACTGGTTTGACATCTGGATACATCTTAATTTCGTGTTCAACGATACTCGAGTCGATGCCTGGCATTTCACTGTATGACCAAGCAAAGACATCTCTGAATTCGCGAAAAAGAGAGTTATATATTTCCAGTTCTGAAGGAGAACAACATTTGCCAACATAAATATTCTCTACAACATCTGTTTTAGTCGAGATATTTATGGCTATAGTCTCTTCAATGTTGGATAAGTTTCGCTCGGAATCCACCGTATTTACAGTATTTGATAGAAAATCAACTACTGAAGGATGGTAAAGGTCATTTCGAGTATCTTCTTCATAATTCGGAAGAAGAGAACGATGGTGGGAATCATTCCATGGTGCTCCTTCAACTACCATAGCTTGGAGAATTCCTTCGTCGGTGCCATGCACTTGCGACCAAGGATCTGAAGGAGTACCATATTCTCTAGACCTATCCATCCAAACACTTGATGAGCGTTGATTTGAGTTTGCCTCCCATGCCAGAAATATTGATTGCTATAATATTTCCATTGGGCTTGGGGGCAAAACCATTGCATGATCCATGTTGATATCGTTTTCTGAGATCTTTGTAGAAGATATCATGTTGCAGGTTCCTATTGATGCTACTTCTGCCAGATTGACTGGAGGTTGAAGAGCGAAAGTTCCCATTAGTATATGATATTTTAGTGGGCCTACTCCGATATTCTGAAGTGAATGGGGGCTTCCATGGATCATGGGAATGCTTCCAGTAACTTGAGAACCATTGGGGAGGAAGTTTTTTTGGTCGACGATTGTAATCCCTCCCTGAAAGGGAAATGCAATCTTTCTAAAATAGGTCGACACAACAGCTGCCATGGCATATATCCATGGTCGTCCTAGTAGGATGTTGTAATCAAGATTCCCATCGATGACTTCAACATCTATTTCTACTGTTTTCCCTCCTAGTTCAACTTTCAAGTTATTTAGGATACCGTATGGGGTATATGTCCTTCCGTCGAATGCTTTTAATGTTGTCGCAGATCGTGACAAGGTTGGAGATCCTAAATTTTTCCAGCAACTCATCGACATAATACATGTAGATGCTCCCTCATCAATAATCGTTTGATGAACAGTTTTGTTGAGGGCTTTCACTTGAACAAGGAAAGCTAATTGAGCTGGTAACTGAGGATCGTACCCTTTGTGGTCGAAGGATACAAGATTGGAATCCTTTGGATCAATCCCACCAATGGCTGATAACAACGCCTGCCTTTGGGATGGGCAATTTTGTAGTACTTGAAGAGTCGACATAGCGGATGGCGATTGGGCCAAATCTTCCACTATGTTATAATGCTGTGCCGCTCTAGCGCGGGGATTAAATGTAGACTTGTGTACTACTCCCTTCGGCGGTTTTATTGTCAATTCAGGGATGGTGGGTGGTACAACTTCTGTCGAAGTTGTTGTCGAACTACTCGGTTGATCTTTATCCTTGTTGTTCGACAGGTGCGGATTCCCGTAATCTTTGTTCCTTGTCGAAATCAAAGCATCATTCTGTTGTTTTGAAATCGACAACATTAGCACTTGAGACGGGGAAGCATTTCCACTTTCAACCAGATTTGTTCCTGGATTCGGAAACGGATCAGTTAACACTGCTGAGGTTTTCGAACTCTTAAAGAATCTCTTAAGCTCAGCTTTGTATGGACTTTCTCTCGTCCAATGATCCTCATCACATATCATGCATGGATATTTTTGTTTCCTATTTCCAGGAGGGTTTGAAGAAGATTTTTCAGGTGATGATTCATCCTGTTTCTTCTTCTTCCCTTTGCCTTTCTTCTTGATTCCTGGTTGCTTGGTTTCTTTGCCCTTATCTGTCGATACGGCATTTACTTCCGAAGCAAGAAGTTCGTCTTTTACATTTTGACCTGAAATCTTACGGGCCTTTTTGGATGTAGCCTTTGTTGATTTCGTGTCTGTCGTGCCAATCACGCCATCGCCGGCATGAGAGTCATTGTTCGATGTAGGAGGAGGAGGAATTGAGAATTCCGGTCTAGGGGCGTCAGGTATTTTGTCGTAGAGTGTGCCGGACTGAGTGTAAATCAAATCCAGATATTGTGCACGAGCGATCACTTGCTCTTCTGTTACGACTCTCCCCTTTGCCACATCTTCCGTGATGGAAGGCAGTAATGATTTGATAAACCATTCAGCTAATAGCTGATCAGGAACGTACATTTTTACCATCCTACGACGACGTCGCCACTCATGTATATGATCAGATATGTGAGTGGCGGTTGTCTGTTTAAAGTTGGTAAGCAGTTCCGTTCCCGTTTCATACCTTATCGGTAATTGAAAATGGGTTAAAAAGGTTGTGGCTAAGGTGCTGAAGTTGTCGAACGAAGCTCCAGGCAATTCAATGTACCATTTTGCCGCTGGACCCGTTAACGTCCTCTGAAAAAGGCAAAGCCTTATCGAATCATCATTTAAAGTGTTTGATGAACACCATAGATGAAATGTCATCACGTGATTCGATGGATCTTCACCTGGATTTCCATTAAATTTAGGAATATCTGATGGAAGTTTATGCGGAATCGCTGGCCACCAAGGGGCGTAAGTAATTGGATCATTTGTTAACCGGTTTAAATCAAGTAACTCTAAAGTTGCCACGAATGGTAACTGTTGATTCAGGTTAGGTGAAGCATACCCAGGATACGATGGAATCTCCTTAGCAGTTGGTCTTTGCATACCGGCATAATGCATTTGATGCTGGTATGTTTGGTAAGGTTGGTGGACTTGACCATTATAAAATGGTTGATTTTGACCGTTTTGAATGTACGGCTGTGCACTATTTGCAAAGATCTGCTGCTCAGTACCTTGGGATACTTGTTGGAATTGTGGCTGTTGGTATTGAACCAGCCACGGTTGTGAAGCCATGTGCTGTTGCCCGATACTAACCGTTTGACCAAGGTGAGGGGTAATTGTACCCGTCTGGGCCTGTGTCGCCCCACTAGTCGGCGATTGTGGTTGAGTCGCAGGATCAAGGGGCTGTTGCATTACAACCTGAGAAACCTGAGGTTGGCATACAACAGGCATCGCTTGAACTTGCGATACCGTCACAATAGCTGGCGTAGTCGGTATGTTCGACACAGGTACGCATTGTTGCATCGAATATACAACTCTTGGTTGTTGAGATAGTATAGGTACCCAACCACTTGAAGTAATTCCAGTATAACCTGAATGCTGTTGTGAACTCCCGTATGGATATCCTCCTGGAGGTGATAATGAAAGGGCATACTGCCCCCCATACGGTGGTAATCCAGAACTCAAGGGAATTGTTTGCCCTTGGGGACCGGACTGCCCAAATTGACCTCCAAATGGATCAATTTGTTGAGACTCAACATAAGAGTTTCCGGATATAATTCCGAATGAACAAACAGGAACGGACCAGACTGTCGAAATAGCCCCTGGACGGGCTCCTTCTAGCGGTTGTCAGCTAGTCGGGACAGATGGTATGCCGGCGAACATTGTCGGAGTGACAGCAGGGAGTTCTGTCGTCGCTGTGTCAGAAGACACAGTCCTAGATGTTGACGGTTTTTCAGACATTTGTAGTCTATCCAAAAGATTACCTAGCGATTCTACAGGAACTTCCGCTGGTGGTAGACTAACTTCTGATGTCGAAGGAAATAGAGTGATCCCGACTCCAAAGTGCGTTGGAGTACTTGCTTGAGGATCTTCTACAATTTCTTCTATCACAATCAGACCAGGTGGAAGGGGAAGACCGTCAGGTCCGTAAAATATTTCTGGTGCCGAAGAGGCAGCGACAGATGTTTGAAGAGTAAGACTCTCTGAACCGGTTATAGATGGAACTGGTTCAGTAACACAAGTGTTTATTCTCAAACTAGGATCAGTACCACTGTCCTTCTGTGGCTGTTGAACTTCTTCTGTTGAGGCAGGGATTCCAGAAATGTTTGGAGTAACCGGAGTCTCTTATGTCGTTGGAACACTTGTTCTAACTTTGATAGGAGACTTGGATCCAGTTAAATGAGTTCGCTTTGTCCGTACTGGTTTCGCCTCCGGAGACAAAGACGGTTGACTCGTAAGCCTCCATGAACGACGGGGTTTCAATTGACTTTCTTCCACAATTGTGGATTACTCGATCAACTAAAATAAAAGGGAAAGTATGTTTCCATATTAAATGAATTTTATACGCTTTTGACACAACTTGTTTTTTCAGTTTTTAAGAGTCGAGAAAAAACAAAAGATGACTCTAGTCTCCTTTGATTTTTAATGAGCCTGAAGTGACAAGTGCTCAGATGGACCTTTTCCGTTAAGGAGTCTGAAAAGGAACGAAAGGGACTGCTCTGGAGGTCTAGGTAGACGGATTACCAAACCAATCGCAAAACTGCAAAATACTTTTTACGGTACGGCAGTCAATCTTCCCGAATGCTGTGTTCGGTGCATTGCGATCAATAGGGCGGCCGACACGGCTTCCTATGGATAAAAGGTTTTAAGCCTATAGGGGTCTCCCAATATATACTCGACGGTACGTGGGAGCACAAGTCCATACTGGCACTTATCGTCTCAAAGTGGAGGAATCACCCAACCATCAGTGAGGACAACAGTTACCAGGCTTTACGACGCCGGAATACGTCTCTAGCCTAGACCTCTAAATGTTGTGCGTTAAGTTACAAAGCGTTGTTAAGTTCATTGAGTTTATTTTAGGTTGATCTTTCTTATGAAGTTTGCCTTTTGGGTTCACCACGAGATGTAGATGTAATTCCTAAAATGCAATCTAAAGATGATAAGCAAGCTTTTATCTCTTTTCAGCAATGAAAATCCTAGCTACAAGGGGAAAAGAAAGACACAATCTTTTCTCAAAGAGCAAAGAGCACACTGTAAATGCACTTTTCCTAAATCAAGCCAAACAGACTGTCAATATGCAAATGCACATGTGCATGTATTTGTTTTCGCTTTCTTAATATTGATGCCTAAGAAGAAAGTTGTTGTACAAATTTGAATTCGTTTTCAAGTGAAAAACACAAACAAGCTTCTTTTCGAAATCAAAAGGTAGAGACGATTACGACACTTTATGATTTTGAAATAAACACTTGTTTCGACACTAGAAATTCACAAATTCAAGCCAAAGGAAAAAGTAAAAGCACAATCAACTGTCAATAGCAAATAAACTTTTTCCTAAGATCAAAATCGACACTTACGACATATCTAAATCAAAGGACGACAGTATGACTATTCTACTTTTGCAATGGGAAACTGTAAATGACGCAACAAACACACGAAAACAAATACAGTTTCTTTTATACAACTGAGGTGGAATTAAGGCAAAGAAAAGGGGCTTTTAAACAGACACACACACTGATCACAGGCTGCAGAAATCAAAGACAAAACTGAAAAAATTGAGCAAAGAACCTCAGCTGCACAGGGCTAGGTTGATCAACGCACCTGGTACACAGAGAAACTGGATTGCAAGGCAGGTTGCCCTCTCGGGAACTGCGCTGAAATGCAGGAACTCTTCACAGCACCTACGCTGGGGCGGAAACAAGAATTCTATCCGAGTTCTAGGTCACGGTTTGCAGTTTAATATATGGTTTTTGGCCAAGTAAAAGCAATCAGTAATGCACAATCAGAGGGTAGATTTAAAGGAGGTTTAAGAGCTATCACAAAGTGTAATCAGATCATTTGTGAATCAGCTTTTCAAATCATAAACAGATCCAGTGAATGGATTGAAGCAGCGGATGTCTACTTTGCATTTGTTAATGGCAAATGCAGTTCGATTCGCTACTTCTAAGTTTATGAAACAAACAACAAGAGAAACACAAACAAACTAACTAGACACGATCCCCAGCGGAGTCGCCATTTTGTTAACGGGAAAAGTGTCTATTCAGAACGACCCTATCCCACTGAGGTGTGACAGTGGCCTTAGAAACAAACAGGGAAAACTACTCTTCTATTCTCCTTTATGAACTATAAACGAAGAGGAATAGGATGAACCAACCTGTGTCTTGCGCTAGTTCTTTGATCCAATCTCTCTCCTCTTTGACAGCTTCCAGCTACCTGCTCCCTTACTTGCCCAGCTTCACCAAGTTCCTGTAAGATCACAGAAGAAAGAAACTAGACAAAGACATGGATTTATGTTCATAAATAGCTTAGGATCAGATTTAAGCTAAACATACAAATATAACAAACATCAATGATATACAAGCATGTAGGAGAAACTCAAATAGTTTTATTGATAAAACAAGAAGATCCAGGAGGAGTTACAAATGATGATTCCTGATCCAGCATCAACCTCCTAGCATCAAATCCCCTCTTCACCTCCAACAAAGCATAAATCACCCAATACTCTGATATCTATCTCAAAACCAACAGCAATTCTCTGCAATGTACAAAATTCCAGCATCTGGATCTCTTGGTGAGGGATCCATATATAGATGTATGCAAAGAGGATGAGTCAGCTCATGAATTGATTAGTGGCCTCTCTCTGTCAGTTCTTGCTTCCACTTGCAGACTGAGAGCCTCTTACTCATCACTGGTGGAATTCAGTGAGGCAAGTGTCATTGGAGAAGATTCTGGAAGCTTCCATTGTCTCTCCACCTCGTGGAATGACTCTGCCACTTGTCATTTCCCGCTCAACGCACCCTGGTAGTGCATTCAAGTGCGTTGCAACGCACCTAGCCAGTGTATTTGGGTGCTTTGCAACGCAGCTAGCTAGTGGAGCAGCTGAAATGATCCTGATTTGACTAGTTCTGAGCAGTTTCTGGTGGAGAACTTCTGGGAGAAGCTGTAATTTGTTGACCTTGTTTCTTTAGGAGCTGGAACAACACTTTCAGGGACTTAGGATCCCTTGGTTTATGGACATTTCATGCTTAGAGCTGTAAGGCACAAAAATGTCTATAACAGTGGTCTACGCTTTCCTCTTCTGCCTTTGCTTCCTGACCATGCGAAGGTGACGGTTGGCCCTCATGTGCCTTCATGGCTATATCCTGTGCTGCTGTTGTGCCCTTTTCCTGCTCAATTGTAGTTTGTGCAGTGTCCCATGTCGCCCGCACTTCTGCTGCCACTGCTTCCTTCCTTCTCTTTTTTGCCAACTGTGTGATGCATAGCTTGGCCTCATCTTTCTTCCATTATGCCGCTAACATCTCTATCTCCGTGATGTCGAGGGTGCGCCACTCCGACAGCCATGCTTCTAGTACGTTAAAAATAACATCGTCAGTGGCTAAAAGGGTATCTTTATCCATTGTTTGGTCGGGTCCTTACGTGCTCTGAAGTAAATGTTGTGGATGTCCACTTTGAATTCCACAAAACCCTGCAGGTTGTTGTAGATAGTGGGTGACAACCGCAACTTGCGGTTGATACCCATTCCGAGGTTCATCTCCATGAACACCCTGAATATTTTACTATCGTCGATCCTCTTGGCATCTTTCATGGCCCAGAGCGAAGCATGCTTCGCAGCCTCTGGCAGGTCCCTGTCAATTATGGAGAATTAACTATCATTTAGTAATTCCCCTGCCATGAGGACTATAAACAGTAGAATCCATTCATAGTGGAACATTTTTCCCTATTCCTGAGCTTTGCGGAAATTTTCTAAGAACTCCTTGCAGAGGAATTCAGACCAGGTAAACTGGACCCCCTCCGCGCACTGTTCAGTGACTGCGACTACTAGCGTGGGTACTTCATCTTCGCGGTACTTGTGCATAACCTTACCAGCCAGTATTTCGGTTTCCACTTTCACTGCTTTGTCACTAATGCTAGATATGGCATAGCCCCTTTTCTTCTTCACCAGCTTGTATTTATTCTTCATGCCTTCCGCAATGGCCAAGTCACTTCCCTTCCCTTCGAGATGTCTGTGGGATCCTCTCCTTTGCATGGAAGCCGTGAGATGTGGTGAATCAAGTCTGTCATGATGGGGATGAGCTCCTCCAGCCACAAACACCCATCATGCACCAGGCAGAGTAGACCCTGATGACGAAAATGGTTATTTGGGTGCATTGGAAATGCTCCACCCAGAGTAGGCTCAGTAGCCTAGCCTTTTCCACTCCATGTAACCACTTTTGCAGCTCTAGTTTTGTCACCCCCACCATGGTGTTTTGCTTGGGCTTCATGAGGTGTCTGGTCTCAAGGTCAGGGAACTCCTTGTGGTCAGCGAGGTCCCAATATTCAAATTTTAGGCTAGAAACCTGTCCCAGGTGCCTACCCTCAAAGGTAATATTGTCTGGGAGGAGTGGGGTTTGGAGAGAGCTCTTGGTCTCGTCAAGGTCCTTCAGTAGTTTCGCCTTCCCTTTCCATGGGGGGACATAGGCAGGAAACTTTTTCAGGGGGTGCACAGGCTAAGTGTCCTCCTCCATACCTTCATCCTCATCCTTAGGGATGATAAGATCCTCCAAATCTTTTTCTTCTTCATCGGTTTCTATGGTGATGAATTTCCCCTTCTCCTCCATTGACACCTTGCTGCGTAGCAGGTTCCGCGGGGGCACACGTATGTGAACAACCGCTTGTTTGTCCTTCTTGGGTCTTGGCGTGTGCAGTGATTTTGGGATTTCTATCGCAATCATGACACCTTCTGGAGCATCCTCAACAGTCAGGGCCTGTGTGGCCTCTTTAGTGATCATTTTTGCTATCTCCATAGCGTCCCCAGCTATTACCCTTATATCCATCTGGAAATATAGCATTCACAAACTCAAGGGCACAATCAACGCTCGACTCACAACAATCAGGGCTCTGCTTAATCGCTCAATTAACAAATGACCAAGTGTTGTTTGTTGGGAAACCCTTTGTAATTTATAGCGCTTTTTGAATTTGAATTCGACCGTTTCCCCCAAATCTGGTTCATTAATGCTCCCTTGGTGACAGATTTTCCTAGATCTTGCCCATAAATCATGTCCAAATGTTTACCACCCACTCCATTTGGTCTCAATTCGAGCATTCCATCATGAATAATGACTTCAATTGTCACATTCTGGCCACCCCGTGTGGTAGCGTAGCCCCCCATGCACGATCACGGATCTTGTGACTCTTTGCTTTTGTGCACAGCTCTCGAGTAGAATATTTTATAGTCTCGCGCTCCCTTTCAACTACCTGGAGTGCTAAGACTGTTCTTCCTTTGGCTAGTCAGGTGGTTGCACTACCCGTGAAAAGTTTCATCCTATCATCCATCATGTTTCCTGGAGAATACCCACATTTTATTATTGCGGTCAGCCTCACGCACTTTACCATCTGCAATGGGCTACCCTAGTCAATACGCTTAGCAATGTGTGGTCCAAGCCAAGGAATCATACTGATAAATTTGTGGCGATAGGACTTAAACCTGTTATCACGATCGTACGCATCCTACCTTTTCACCCTGGTCTTTTTCCCAGACAATATTCCTTTATCTCATCCTCCAGCTTCTTGACTTCTGCGTCCACCAGAGCGATTTTCTTCCTTAACCGCACCCTTTCCTCTTCAAGTTCTTGGAATCAAATATTTCCCTATTGGATTTCGACTTCCAAGGTTCTGCAAACTGTTGTATCTATTGGTGCCATCATGCGCAATCTACGTTCTCCAAGTATTATAGGGCTTACTGCGTTAACTTCATACTCTAGCCTTGGTGGTGCCTGCATGGTCAGGGTTTTGCACCCGGTCCTATAAGCCCAGAGAACCGTTGCTATGTGCAGGTCCCAGTCAGTCTGCTTAACCTTGTCAATCATGTTTAGCACTTCACATACTTTGTCGAAAGCTTCTACGTGAATATTCTTCTGCGCACTTGGTCTTTACATACTTCGTTGTTCCAAATGGAGGGATCGTTCGTGTTGTTGCCTTATACGCACCTGTTTACCAATCATGTCTCCTACCACGAGGATGGTGTGCATTCATGCAAGTTTCGTACCATATACCTGTATCCACTCAGATAGGTGGGTGTGTGGGAAGGTTCATTTGTCACAATTGTCTTTTAATTGCACCTGAGGCTTCCCAAACCATATGAACATCATCCTTCTGTATTCACGCCAGTTCTCAAAACTTCTCTAGTGTGTACCCCACAATCTTGCAAGCATAGCACACAGTACCCATTTCAGAGCATCGAGATGCTGCTATTATGGTACTTCTCTTTCAAATTTGTTTAGGAAGTCATCCACCATGCTTAACATGTCATACGTAGGCAAATCTCTTACCTTTGTTGCTACACAATGCAGCAATCTTGTCATCATGTTATAGTTGAGTGTGGTTACCTCGTGTAACTAGTTCTACCATCGCTCTATCTCCTCGTCAGAATCTGACGTGCAGGAACTTTTGCACTCCCAAGAAATTCGACAATCTGTGGTTAGATTTACCCAATCTCGCTCTCGTGCGGTTATTTTGTAAATGCAGTCCAAATTGTCGTCGCTATCATAGCCATGCACTGGCTCTGTGTAGTGCAATCCTTCTACAGGGTCTAAAGGTACCACTACGTGCAGTGACATTTTCTCGAAGATCATCTTGCGCTTCTTTAGATTTATTACTCAATTCATGTCAGTAGCCCAATCAATTCCCAATAGTGTGGGATAGGGATTACTGTAATCAACAATCTCTATCACTTCGAAATCTACTAGTGCACTCGCTCCTTCGATATCTACTGTGATTCCCTGCAATCTCCCCATAGGTAGGATCTTTTGCTGGTTTGCCATTCGCAGTTGGATAGGAGACCATTGCAGTGCAGGCTTTCCCATGCATTCCCATGTCTGCTTTGGCAGGACGTTCGCATTCGATCCTAGGTCCAAAATCACTTGGTCCATTTCATATTCCCTGATCTATGTGGTCAATCTCATCTCCCTTCCTATTTGTGTCATGTGCTTCCCAAGCTTTTGGACTACGTGCGATTCTTCTAGGACGGTCCCAATGCATCTAGTTATGAGTTCTTGCAGCCCCTTTATAGCCCTGCTGGCACGCGGCAACTTCATGCATGTCTCCAAAAACATAGTGAGCATCGATGGGTCCATCTTCGGCTCCAGTTTGTCTTTACTTCTTGAAGTGAAGGCATCAATGAAGCTCTTCTTAGCTTCCATGAAGGTCTCCTTAGCGCACTCCAAATAAATTTCTGGTTGCTTCGTTGGAGCCTTGCAAACCCAGGTACTTTATTCTTGTTACAACTCCCACTGCATGTGCAATATCAGGCCTTGTGTAGAGAATTGCATACATTAAGCTTCCAACTACTGATGCATATGGAACTTTAGACATATAATCCATGTCTTCTTAGGTCTTTGGGCACATTTCCTTACTAAGTTTGAAATGGCTAGCAAAAGGTGTACTAACTGGTTTTGCATTGGGCATATTAAATCTTTTCAACATCTTTTATATGTATTCATTATGAGACAATGTTAATTTGTGATTTTTTCTGTCTCTAGTTATTCTCATAACAAGGATTTGTTTTGCAGCTCCCAAATCCTTCATTGCAAGTGAATTTTCCAATTTTCTTTTAATCACATTTATTTCCTACATGTTAGACCCTACAACAAGCATGTCATCTACATACAATAATAATATAATATAGCTGCCATCATTTTTCTTTTTCAGATAAACACAATGATCAGAGTGACATCTAGTATAACCTTGTACAGACATAAACTTGTCAAATTTTTAGATACCACTGCCTTGGAGCATGTTTTAAGCTATACAATCTCTTTTTTAACCTGCACACTAGTTTCTTCTTCTCTTTCACCTCATATCCTTGTGGCTGCTGCATATATATTGTCTAGTCAATTTAACGGCTTAAATTGCTCTACATAAATTATCAATCCGGTTATCGTAAACTGATGAAGTGTTGTGCACCATATGTGCTTAGTTAACCTTTTTTCTTACTTCGATGTTTTATAGTTTTTATCTTGTTTTGGGGTTTTGTTCTTGTTGATCTCCTAAAGTGTCTAACGCAAATGGAAATCCTATTCTAAGGTCTTAAGAATACTTTTAAAGGTCAAGTATGAATAGAGATTTCAAGACAAGGTTTATGTCCCTTATGGTAGCTTCTAAAACTTAGCACTTCAAAAGATCTCAAAACGTGTTATTGATCAAATCAATACTTGAACAAAAGTGCAAATATGTAGCTACTTAAATCAAACAAAAGATGAAATAATGATCATGAAATCACTGTCTCTATTGTTTATCTAAATACAGAAATAAAAGTTAAGCTATTGCACTCAAACAAATCAAAAACTACAAACTAATAAAAGTAAAATCAATTTACTTCATTTATAGTCGGATAGCTCACCAAGTAGTCTAAGCTATGGCTTTAAGAGACAACGTCAATGATATGAAGAATTTGATATCTAATTGCTCGAAAAATAAAGCTAAAATCAAATCACATCATTCATAGTCCGATAGATCGCCAAATAGTCTAAGCTATGGCTTTCGGAGATAATGTCAATGATATGAGTAGTTTGATATCTAATTGTAAAAAAGTAAAACTAAAATCAAATCACATCATTCATAGTCCAATAGCTCGCCAAGTAGTCTAAGCTATGGCTCTGGAGATAACGTCAATGATATGAGGAATTTGATATCTAAACTAACTGAAAAATCAAATGAATAAGACTGAAATCAAAGCATAACTGAAATTGAAAAGCTAAAACAAAGTCAGCAGAGAGGCAAATCTCATGTGACTATTTGATGCAAAAACATGTAAAGAAAAACTAATCTACAATCAACCGATTGAACACACTTGCATGAATTAAAATTTCATGAATGAAAAATCTAATCTATGAAGCTTGAAAGCAATAAAATGACATAATGAAATCAAAATAAAATTACAAAATAAAATCTATTCTACCTTACATTCTAATGTGCTCCATGACATCTACTTCACATCTCCTTCCATGTTGGGAACATCAAAGCTTTATTCAAATTCTTCAAAATTACAAAGTACAACAAAGCTCTCCAAAGCTTTCAAAAGCCATCAAGGAAGAACTACAAACTCCAAGCTAAGCTAAGACTCACAAGCTAACAAGCTAGGCTCTAACAAGATCACCAAACTCTAAGCTAACAAATGAAGGAGGGAGATCTCCTATTTATACAAAAAGATGAGAAGCCATCTCATTAATAAGAGTCCATGAATCTCTCCCTCTACCTCTAGAGTCCTAATCAAAATAGGAACTGATAAGACACATTTCTTTTTACAATTTCAATACAATTAGGAGATGTGACACATATCCTCACGATCCCATGATTCTTTCCACTCAAATTCGAATTTGGCCTTAGAGTGCCACATAAGGGTTTTCTAGAAGCCTCATTTTGACCTACACATGTCAAAAATCTCAACCGACTTGTTAGGTATAAGCATATGCACATTATTTTCTAATCTTTAACCATAAATTCACTTAAAAAGGCTAAGAATTAATAAAGTTTGGAAAAACATAAATGTGGCACAATGATAATGAAAGTGGGATGAATGTAGTGACATAGTAGGGAAATGGAGATGAAATGTAGGTGATGTAATGGACATAATAGTGAAAGTGTAATGGAAATGAGTGACATTTTCAAGACCCAACATACCCCCCAACTGAAGCTATTGCATGTCCTCATGCAATATATATTACATTAACTCTTTTGATCCTTTAGCTTTGGCTTAACTTTGCATGATATCATTTGATAACTTCATATTTTTGCAAAGTGTTTTACTTGAATTGCAACATGGTTGGTTCTTGTGTTACAACCAATTTTTTTTGTTGTTGCATTCTATTTTGATATTTGAACTTTGCATAATGATATTTTGATTATTGTTGCAAAGTATATCTTTATTGGATTGCATGATAGTTGGTTCTTGTGTGACAACCATGATTTTGTTGTATCCAATTTCTCCTTTAAGAACTTTTTTGAAAAGCCATTGTATGCTCATAATAACAATGTAATAGTTAATATATGTTGAAATTATGTGGGCTTTTGAATATGATATGGACATGGCAAGATATGAATATGAAAGTATTCCCCCCCCAACTAATGGTATTGGCAATTTTATGAAATGAGGAAGATAAATGTTTTTCCAACAATTATCATTCTAGCTTTTTATGGAATTCTATGGTCAAAAGTTAGAAAATGACATACCTTAACTTACCCTTTAGAATGGGTGAGTTGTATATGTGGTGGCTGCAAAATTTTGATCATATTCTTCTTCCAGTGGCTGAACAAGAGGAGTCATGGATAAAGAGATAAGATGACTTTTTATTGCTTCTACTAAAACTTGCTGAATCTGCTCCAAAAATGCTAAAAATAATAGTCTTCATGTCTTCAAAACTCATTGTCACAATTCCTACTATGTGAAAAAAATGTTCTGATGTCGAACATAGCAGGAAATTGTTGACTTAGTGGCCATTAATGGATGCCACTAGTCAACACGAGAACTCTCAATATTGATAACAATGAGAGTCAAAATGCCCAAACGCATCTTGCTAGGTACAAATGAATTTGTCGATGTCGAGTCACCTAGAAGATCTGACGAACAGGGGACATTAATGTATTCCCATTATTTTTCAGCATGAGAACTTGCCATTAAGGCATGCAAGCCTCAAGGTGTATTTACAAGGAACTTAGACTCAAAGGACTATGGACTCAATAATTTGCATTAAGGCAGGGCTTATTTGCTAAATGAAAATGACAAGAAATGAAAGATGAAAATGGAAGATGGCAATGGAGAGCAAAAATGGCAATGGGCAATAAGCATGTGAATGAGCCTCTTACTTGTATTTGTGGATTATGAATGGACAAAAAGAGATGGAAAGTGCATGTAAATGGAAAGTATGAAGTGAAATGTGGTGAATGGTTTATTATGAGGTATGGATGTGATGGAGACAATAGTATCTGAAAGTTTTTCAAGTGTTTGGATCTGATTTTGCATTAGCATATTTCCTCTTTGTTGCTGATCATCCTCTTATAAAACAAATTGGTCTCTTAGAGAGACACCATTCTCTTATAGTCATTTGTCCTTCCTCCTGGAACCTGCAAAAAAACTAATACTTCCTCTGCAATGGAATGTAATATTATCAAAGGAGAGAGATGGCCAATCTCTCTAGTTATGATATTTACGCACAAAACTAAGAATTTGTATTAATGAAACAATTTCTGAAAGGAAAAATCAAAAGAATTTATACCTGCTTTAGAATTAGTGCCTCAAGTTGATGTTGATTATTTTCAGCAATTTATTTCATTATTTGCCATTTCAAACTCTAATGATGGATTTCTCATTGTGTAGATCTTGTTGAGATATTTTCAATAGTACTTGAATCATCAAAATTTGATTTTGTATGAGAAAGTTAGGCCGATTTGAACAATGAGGTTTTTCAGCTATGGAATTGGAGAACAGCTGCGGAATTGGACTTTAGCTACCGAATGTGCACGGTTTCTGTAGCTAAAAATCTTGAATAAAAAGTTAGCCATTCATCTTTCATCATCAGTCCAAAATTAATCAATACCTTCAGAAAAGTGAGCAAATAACTTATTCATTTCATTGATTCATTTTTTTTTTAATAAAAAAAAACTGTGCTGACAGATTTTATATCATCGCATGCCTTTTGATATTCATATAATACAAATCCATTGAACACAGATTTAGGTTGTTTGCGTGTGACATTTATAGTTTATACCATCAGCCAAAAGAAAGTCAAGGTGCTGAAGTCTTCCTATCCCATGACCAATGATCAAATTTAACCTCCACAAATCTCAAACATATTTTAGTTTCAAGATGCTCACATTTCAAAATCGTCAATAGAAACCTATCCATGTGGTGAATTTAGAGCAGATGACAGTCTTACTATGAAGAATATGCATGCACTCCAGAGTGCAGACAAGGAAAAATATTGTGAAGGCACGACAGAAGCTAAAATTCAATAAAGCTGAAATGCCTTAACCAATCATCTGAACTTGAGAGAAGCTCAAATAGGACGGATAGGGAAGCCTATATTGTTGTTGATGTCCCAAACGATCTCACTATCGTACTGACTCTTTCAGCAAAAGCACGTGAGGTGATTCTCTTTCCTGGTACATGGAAAGGATTTGACACAACGTCCACATATGCAGCATGAAACTGTCTGAAGAAACTATTCACGGATTCTACCAAATAGACCACGACATCCACTTTGGGATCCTTAACAGCGACTTTGAATACATTTCCTTGTTGAATAATTTTCCATGTCTTATTAATCAGCTGTGAAGAGCCGTATACAACTGTTTTACGTAATGGAGTTAAATAGAGTCGTATTCAACTGAGTTTGTTGTTAAACAGGTGTTAGATGAATTATTAAAACAACAGACGTGTAATCATGATTGATTTCCAGCACATAGTTGACTCCAAATCGAAATTCCCTTACTGAATTAAATCATAGCCTTTTCATTGATTAAAATCCGTTTTTCTTCATGCGGCAAGCAAAAAGAGGCTTTAGAGAACTGAAAAATTATCTCAAACCGCAACGAATTTCTTAAAACCGTTTCTACGTTATCTAACTAACCCTACTGCTAAAAAGACCCATGTTTTTTTTTTCCCAAATTCGTCCCCATTGGCTAGATCGTGCATTCAAAGTTTGACGTTTTTCTCTGTTTTGCGTTTTTTTTCTAAATTGTTGTGTTTAAATTTGCAGGTTCATGAGCGTCTTGGAAAATTCTTGTAGCAGTATTATGAGTAGTCACAGTTGCGATAACCTACCACATGGAGATTTTCTTTGATTGTATGCATTTGGAGATAGTATATGTCCCTCAGATTTACCTAAATCAACACACCTGTTTATGTAATTTTGATCTGCATTTTGAAATTCCACTATTGAGCTCAGTTCTAATGGAATAAACTCTATATTGTAGGTTTGTTGAAATCGATATTGAGGATGAAGCATCAATTCACCGTAGCTTCATTTCATAGTTTCGATCCTTCACTTATTGTTGATACTCCAAATGCAATCACCTGTTACACTTTATTTCATTTTCCAAAAAAAAAAACTTTTATTTTCTTAGCCCTACATGGTTTTCATGGAGTTGGTTTTTTATTTGTTTTTTTGTTGTTTTTTGCCTTTATTTTGTTAATAAAATTACATATGTTATATTTCAAAAAATATATATATATATATATATATATTCATTAGACAAAACAATGATTTTTTTATTTTTTTTAATGATTTGTTATTAAAATTATATATATATCTTCAAACATTTAAAAAAATGCACATATATTTTATTAAACAAAACAATTTATTTAAATTAAAGTTCTCTTTGAATCAAATGAAATGATAAAGTTTATTTTCTCCCTTTTTTTTATATATAATAATCTTTTTTCTGATCTTCCAGATCACACAAAGTGCAGGAGGAGAGCATACTCAAGAATTATTAATTTTTATTTTTTATTTTTTTTATTTAACAATCCTTTTTTCTGATCCTCCAGATCACACGAAGTGTAAGAGGAGAGCATACTCAAGATTTTTTTTTATTTTTTTTAGATGTAAGAAATGAGGTCTCCTAATTACACTTCCCCGGCAACGACGCCAAAATGTCTAGTCAATTTAACGGCTTAAATTGCTCTACAGAAATTATCAATCCGGGTATCGTAAACTGATGAAGTGTGGTGTACCATATGTGCTTAGTTAAATTTTTTCTTACTTCGTTGTTTTATAGTTTTTATCTTGTTTTGGGTTTTTGTTCTTGTTGATCTCCTAAAGTGTCTAATGCAAATGGAAATGCTATTCTAAGGTCTTAATAATACTTTTAAAGGTCAACTATGGATAGAGATTTCAAGACAAGGTTTATGTCCCTTATGGTAACTTCCAAAACTTAACACTTCAAAAGATCTCAAAACGTGTTATTGATCAAATCAGTACTTGAACAAAAGTGTAAATATGCAGCTACTTAAATCAAACAAAAGATGAAATACTAATCATGAAATCACTGTCTCTGTTGTTTATCTAAATATAGAAATAAAAGTTAAGCTATTGCACTCAAACAAATCAAAAACTGCAAACTAATAAAAGTAAAATCAATTTACTTCATTCATAGTCTGATAGCTCGCCAAGTAGTCTAAGCTATGGTTTTAGGAGATAACGTCAATGATATGACGAATTTGATATCTAATTGCAAAAAAAAAAGCTAAAATCAAATCACATCATTCATAGTCCGATAGCTGGCCAAGTAGTCTAAGCTGTGGCTTTCGGAGATAATGTCAATGATATGAGCAGTTTGATATCTAATTGCAGAAAATTAAAGCTAAAATCAAATCACATCATTCATAGTCGTATAACTCGCCAAATAGTCTAAGCTATGGCTCTGGAGATGACGTCAATGATATGAGGAATTTGATATCTAAACTAACTGACAAAGTAAATGAATAAGACTAAAATCAAAGCATAACTGAAATTGAAAAGCTAAAACAAAGTCAGCAGAGAGGCAAATCTCATGTCACTATTTGATGCAAAAACATGTAAAGAAAAACTAATCTACAATCAACCAGTTGAACACACTTGTATGAATTAAAATTGCATTAATGGAAAATTTAATCTATCAAGCTTGAAAGTAATAAAATGACATAATGAAATCAAAGTAAAATTACAAAATAAAATCTACACTACCTTACATTCCAATGTGCTCCATGACATCTACTTCACATCTCCTTCCATGTCGAGAACAACAAAGCTTTATTCAAATTCTTCAAAATTACAAAGTACAACAAAGCCATCAAGGAAGAACTACAAACTCCAAGCTAAGCTAAGACTCACAAGCTAACAAGCTAAGCTCTAACAAGCTCACCAAACTCTAAGCTAACAAATGAAGGAGAGAGATTTCCTATTTATACAAAAAGATGAGAAGCCATCTCATTAATGAGAGTCCATGAATCTCTTTCTCTACCTCTAGAGTCCTAATCAAAATAGGAACTGATAAGACACATGTCTTCTTAGAGTTTCAATACAATTAGGAGATGTAACACATATCCTCACGATCTCATGATTCTTTCCACTCAAATTCGAATTTGGCCTTAGAGTGCCACATAAGGGTCTTCTAGAAGCCTCCTTTTGACCTACACATGTCAATAATCTCAACCCACTTGTTAGGTATAAGCATATGCACGTTATTTTCTAATCTTTAACCACAAATTCACTTAAAATGGCTAAGAATTAATAAAGTTTGGAAAAACATAAATGTGGCCCAATGATAATGAAAGTGGGATGAATGTAATGACATAGTAGTGAAATGGAGGTGAAATGGAGGTGACATAATGGACATAATAGTAAAAGTTTAATGGAAATGAATGACATTTTCAAGACCCAACATATATCTCTTCCTCTGAATCCCTATGGAGAAAGGCTGTCTTTACATCTAACTGCTCAAGATGCAAATCTTCAACTGCTACTAGACTTAAAATAGTTCTGATTGAAGTCATTTTAAAAACAGGAGAAAATATTTCATGAAAATCAATACCTTTCTTTTGTGCAAACCCCTTCACCACAAGTCTAGCTTTGTACCTTTGTTTTCTACCATCTTCTTCCTTCAGCCTGTAAACCCATTTATTCTTCAATGTAGTTTTTCCTAGAGGCAACTTGACTAAGTCCCAAGTCTGGTTATGCATTAAGGAGTCCATCTTCTCTTTCATGGCTAGCTCCCACTTCTTCCTGCTTTCAACCTGCATTGCTTCTTCATAACATTCAGGTTCACCAGAATCAGTCAACAATAAATAATATAATGAATGAGAGTATCGTTCAAGGGGTATAATTATCCTGGTAGATCTTCTAACACCACTTTTAGGTGTTTGGGGTGCATGTTGCTGTTGTGGTGGTTGCTGTTGTTGTGGTTTTTGATTATTATTATTTTCAGGCACCTTTACTTTTTCAGTGATCTCATCAAGAACTATGTATTCTTTGTTTTCTTTTTCGTGTTTCTTTTCCTGCAACTGATTCTTATACAATACCTTTTCATTGAATATTACATATCTGTTGCTAATGATTTTGTGATTTTCATAATCATATAAGCGATAACCAGAATCATTAACACCATATCCAATAAAGGTACATTAGATAAACAGCAGTATCTATAGCATCTGCCCAAAACTGTAAAGGCAATCCTGCATGCAATCTCATGCACCTTACACACTCCATGATTGTTCTATTCATCCTTTCTAACACACCATTTCCTTGTGGTGTTCTTGGAACTGTCTTCTCTTTGCGAATTCCATGCTCTGAACAGTACCTATCAAACTATTTGCTGCAGTATTCACCTCCATTGTCTAATCTTAGACACTTCAATTTCTTTCTTGTTTCAATCTCAACCAAAACTTTCAATTTCTTGAAAGTATCAAATACATCAGATTTATTCTTAATACAATAAATCCAAGTTTTTCTAGTTGCATCATCAATAAAAGTAACATAATAACGAGAGCTACTGAGAGATGATACTTGAGCAGGTCTCCATACATATGTATGCACAATCTCTAATTTTTCACTCTTCTTTTCTTTCCCAACTCTAAGAAATCTGACTCTCTTCTATTTTCCATAAATTAAAATTCTCACAAAAGTCCAAATCAACATTCTTCACACCCGGCAACAAATTCCTTGAGTGAAGAATCTTCATCCCCTTCTCACTCATTTTTCCGAGCCTATGATGCCATAATGTTGCATCTTCTCCTTTAGAGGTTAAAGCATTAACAAAGTTAGAAATACCATTGCATAAATACAATGTACCAACCTTTTCACCTTTTGCTATTACTAGGGCTCCTTTGGTGACCTTCCAAGCTTTAACTGTGAAAGTTGTCACACAACCTTCACCGCCTAACTGCCTTGTTGAAATCAGATTTTTCTTCAGATCTAGAACATGTCTTACCTCCTTTAGTAGCCATTGGTTTCCATTTTGCTGTTTTACAAGAACCTTACCCATTCCAATAATTTTATAGGTTTTATCATCATCCAAATGGACTTGTCCAAGATCTCCTTGAACATAGTCATGAAAATATTTCTTATCAGGTGTGGCATGGAATGAGGACCCTGAATCTACCACCCAGAAATCAGTAATATTTTCAAAACAAAGAATCAAAGCATCTTGTAACACCTCACCTCTCACATTTGCTTCATGATTGTTTTCTTGCTATGCATCTCCTTCTTTTCCATTTTGAGATCTATAGTCTTTCTTTAGGTGTCCTTTCTTTCTGCATTTCCAGCACACTGTCCCTGATTTGGACTTGGATCTGCCTTTCCTTGACTTACTGTGATATCCTGAGCTCTTTCCTCTTTCCATTTTTCTTCCCCTAGACTCTGCACTCAAAGCATTACCCAATGTCTCACTGGAGATTTTCCATCGCATTTCCTCTCTAAGGATAGCACCGACAACATCATCAAACTTTAAAGTACTAGATCCAGAAACAGAGTTATTAATGGCCATTACTAAACCATTCCAACTTTCTAGGAATGAGCACAAGAATAACAGAGCTCTAACTTCATCTTCAAAGTTTACCCCTATAGAGCTTAACTGACTTGTAACAGTATTAAAATCATTTAAATGGTCTGCAATAGATCCACCTTCCGACATCTTCATATTAAATAGTTGTTTCATAAGAAATACCTTGTTTGAGGCCGAGAGTTTTTGATATAGTTTTGCCAATGCCTTAATCAAACCCTCTGTTGTTGTTTCCTTCGAAATGTTGAAGGTGAATGACACTGCGAGGCACAACCATACTATTTCGAGTGCCTTTCTATCAAAAAGGTTCCATTCTTCATCTGTCATACTAGTCGGCATCTTTGTTATTCTACCCAATGGTAGATACAAATCCTTCTGATATAAATAATATTCCATCTGCATCTTCCATAGTGAGAAGTTTTGGCTGTTAAATTTCTTGAACATAAACTTACCATCTTCTACCATTGCTCCCACTTGAACCAGGAACCCTTCTCTCCTGTGAGTTTTTCAGCCAAATAGACCTTTGGTTCTAATACTAGTTGTTAGAAAATTATATATTACAGAGCAATGGAACACATAAAATATTGCATAAATATAAACACAAAAAATGCATAAAACCAAAGAGACATAGATATACGTGGTTCACCTAGTTTGGGCTACATCGACCCCGAACAACTAGTCATTCCTTTCTATTATCTAGCAAAATGAAGAGACACAACTTACAACAGATCCGCTATAATATCCTCTATTTTCGATCACAGTATCACTTCTTTGTTTCTTGCTCATAGAATACACATCTATTACATAGCCTCAATACAATGCCCTCATCCAAAGAGAGGGGTTGCCTTCTAGGGAAAAAACCCCTAAACTAAACATAAGTTCTACCGTCAGATCATCTGCCTAATGAACGGCCTAGATTAAATAGAAATTACTATACTTTTACAAGGCAATTTTACATCTATTTTTAGTTTCGGGGGTGCTGCCCCCGAAACCCCCGCCAGGGGACCGCTGGCCCCCGGACTCCCCAATCGAGGGGGATCAGCCCCCTTGAACCCCTGTGGGGGGACAAGTCCCCCCTGCACCCCCCCCCCCGCATGGAGGGGTGTGCAACCTTCCTGGGGTATACATCCAGCTGAAACAAAGACCTCTAAATAATCATGCTCCACACCCAACAGGGACATTTACCAACTACCTTATGAAGACATATAGATTGTGTTTAGAAGCGATTCTAGGGTAGCGAGAAAGAAAGGTAGGGGAAGTCAGCCCCTAGCCAGTACATCCTCATCCAGTTCATCCCTTAGAGGTGAATTTGGAAATCTACTGGAAGATTTCAAGAGCAAGATGATGCAGACTATTGCCAATGCAAATGAATACCTTGCATATCAAAAGAAAACAAGAGGTAGAGAAGGCTTTGGCCATTTTTTTCCCTAGATGCACCAAAAGGCATCCTAGGAACGAATGTCCATTGAACTCTATAGAAGCGTGTTCAGTTTGTGAAGAATACCATTCTACAAATCAGTGCCCCTCCTTGCCGGGACTTAAAGCTGCATACCAGGGGGCCAAAGAAGCCACTGAACCACTCTATTTCATGAACTAAAGGAGGCCACATGGGCCCAGACCTTACCAGAAGGGAATGCAAGGGACATCCTAGACATATTACGACCCTAATCAAGCCACTTCCATGCCTTCTTGGGGTCCCCCTACTCATCTTTCCTAGTCCACACCCCCTCCTTGGTCATATCCATCTCAATACCATGCTCAACCAGTTGCTTATTCATTTCACTCTTATGCTTAGCCACAGCCTTAGTGGAATGCACCTCATCAGGGGTGGAGGCCCCAGTACAACTCTCCTCCCGCTCTTTTGCCTCCACCACCTGCTCAACCACAACCATTTCCTCCTACTTTACCAAGGCAACTCCAAATACCTACTCAACCGAACCCGAACCTGAATAACAGACAGGCCCAATAGGTATATAGTGGGGAACCATCATGCCCAACCTATGCTATGGAAATTCAGGAGATTAACCTACGATTTGGGAAGGTTCTCCCAGATAACCAGCCTCCCCCTAAGGAGGATGAGGAAGAAAATGAGGGAAGTGAACCAAAAGCCACTCCACCCTTTCCTGAGAGATTAACTGGAACAACACAACCTACCCCAGAAGAAACTAAACTTCTGGGAGAATTGAAACAATTATGTGTAAAGATACCACTTCTCCAAGCCATAAAGGATGTGCCTATATACAACAAGATGATCAAGGAGAAGTGCTTCAGGCACCCAGGCAGGCGCAGGAGAGATGCTCCAACTATCAATGTCATAGGACAACTGTTCGACCTGATGTTGGGGCAGGTAATCTGTCCGAAATATCTAGACCCTAGAAGCCCTGTAGTCGATGTCCACATCAATGGCACCATAATCCCCCATACCCTGATTGATCTAGGGGCTGCCATTAATGTGATGACCAAGGACACTATGCTCAAGCTCAACCTTCAAGGCTCCCTGAGAAAGACCACAATAGTACTACAGTTAGTAGACCGCTCCACCGTGACCCCTGAAGGGATTGTGGAAGATGTAATGGTCTCCATCGATTCTTGCGAGTACCCTGCTGATTTCCTGGTTCTCCAACCAAACGCAAAGCTCACTGAGTATCCTCTCATCTTGGGAAGACCTTGGTTGGCTACTGCAGATGCCTACATTAGTTGTCGAGTGGGGAACATGAAAATCAAGAATGGGCATATGTCCAAACAGCTAGTTCTATATTGATCTGAATTTGAAACTACTTGAAATTTGTTTGCAAGGTATTCAATTCAGAATTAAACATGTTTAAAAGATTTCCATGTCTTGCAGAAAGAAAACACATGAAATTTTCAGCTGTTCATGACCCATTTAAGCATAGCACAGTTATTTCCTTTTACTGTTTAACACATTAAAATGAATTTGATCTGCAAAATAAATCAACCACAAATGCAAAAGAAGTTGATAAAGCAGTTCACCCCCTCTAGGGCTACGTCTGTTGGGTCCAAAACTCCCAACCGGGCTTGTCCTTGTTTTTATTAAATGCTCAAATTGAAAATAAAGCTGAATAGAAGCATCTACAGGAGAAATAGATGGTAAAAATAGATTCAGAACACTTGAATCCTTCAGGATTGACTATTGGATCACCTTCAATGGATACCTGCAACCCTATACAGTCTTCACAAAACTGGGCCTTGGTGGCTCCTAGAACTTTCACGGCTCCAAAACCTCTACAAATGACCTCAGATGGCTGTAAGACCTATACCCATGACTTCAGAAGGTCGAAATACCCAAAATAAAAAAAAAAATCGTCCAAAACTGACTTTCCTAGCCAAAGTTATGGCCATTTAAAGTTTCTCCAGTTTTTCCCTAGAAAAACTCCAGCTAACTTTAGTTAACCCCATATAGCTTCGCCAATTATGGCGGTTCCGCCAAATTTGGTGCTCCTGCCAAAATTCCGCCAACTTAACTGCAGTTACATTTAATGTTTGGTGGTTGCCTCGGATTTCGTGCCAGGCGGAATATTCCTTTTTTAATTTTTTTTTGAAAAATTAAAATTTCTAATGTTATGGACAAATTCTTCTTTTTGCCATAACTTCCTCATACGGCGACCGTTTTTCGAACCGTTTGTGGTGCCAGAATCGGGAAGACGAGAAATTTCCAGTCATTCAACTTTGAACCAGTTCTAAGCACTTTAAATTTTGAGCATTTTACGACACTTAGGACATGAGCACCTGATCACGCCTCCCCATTGGGAAGCTTTTGGACCCCAAAAGCCTTCAACTACCTGTTAAAGAGGTGAGGGTACAGATCCCTCACTCTGTCCACCTCCATCCACTTTTCCTTGTTCGGTTTGCTACCTTTGAAACCAACCCGAACATAATCTACACTGCCCCTCCTTAAAGTGCGTTTCCTTCTGTCAAGGATTGTATCTTCTTTCAGCTCATCTAAAAATTATGGCGAGAAATCTTCTATAGATGGCAGCTGAATAGCATTTTCATGATCAGCAATCAAAGGAGGTTCATACAAACGTAAGTTCTCCACATTGACAACAGAATACATTTGCATGTAGGAAGGCAAATCTAATTGAAAAGCATTATTTCCAACCTTCTTGAGGATTTTGAATGGACCATAACGAATAGGCTTCAGCTTTTTACCTTCTCCTTGCATCCTTTCCTTACTAATGTACAACCATACCTCATCTCCTTCTTGAAACTTGTGATCGACTCTATGCTTGTCGTGTCTTTCCTTGTACTTGCCTTGACTCTTCTCAAGCTATTCTTGAATTTGCTGATGTATTTGTTGAATTCTTTCAATGAATGAACGAGCTTTGTCAATGTCACTATGTCTCTCAATGGCAACATCTTTCTCAAGAATGAAATCAAGAGGTGATTTTGGCAAGTAACCAAAACAAGCTTCAAACGGTGAGGTGTTTGTGGAAGAGTGCTTGGCACGATTGTAAGCATGCTGTATGTAGTGCAAATGTTCATCCCAAAGCTTGGGATGCTTGCTGCAATAACCTCTCAAGAAGTGCACAATGGTTCTGTTCACAACTTCGGTTTGTCCATCTGTTTGCGGATGGAAAGTAGTACTTTTCTTCAACTTTGTGTCCATCATCTCCCATAGGTTGGACCAGAAATTCCCCACGTCACTAATAATGGAAGTAGGCAAACCAAAGTGAATCCATACATGATGAAAAAATAATTCAGCAGTTTGTTCAATAGTTATAGTTTTCTTACAAGGCATAAGTATACACATTTTGCTGAAACGATCAACTACTACATATAAATAATCATGCTGCTTTCGAGATTTTGGCAAACCTCCTACAAAATCCATAGGGATGCTCTCCCATGGTCTAGAAGGTACCGGAAAAGGAGTATACAAACCAAGCTTCCTGTTGCTAGGCTTGCTTGTAGCACATAATGAACAACCTCTTATGAACCTTGAAACAAAATCTACCATGCGAGGCCAATAGCAATACCTCTGTAGATGTGCAACTGTTTTGCTCACACCAAAATGGCCAACAATAAGAGAAGAATGAGCTTCTCTTATGACATTTATCCTCTCCCCCTGTGGTATACACAACTTGCCCAAATGAAACAGTAAATTGTTATGCATGTGATAGTCATTTTCCTCTACATGATTCCCTTTACTCAAGTTAGCATACACATCTTTAAAGTCATCATCAGATGCATATTGTTCTATGTAACTATCATGTACAATGGAATCATTCTTAAGTAAAGTAACAGCACCAATAATAGGCCTTGAAAGCATATCAGCAACCTTATTCAAAGTACCTTTCTTATACCTTATTACCAAATGGAGCTGTTGCAAGAAGCCCATCCATCTGAAGTGTCATGACTGTTGTAACTTGCTTTGTGATTGCAAGTACTGTAAGGGCTGATGGTCGGTATGTATAACAGTTTCTTTGCCCATCAAGTAGTGTTTCCACTTTTTGACACTTTGTACCAACGCATACAACTCCTTATCATATGTAGGATAATTTACAATAGCACCATTAAAAGTTTCATAATGAAAAGCAATAGGCTTACCATGCTGTAGAAGAACTGTACCCATAGCATAATCACTAGCATCAGTTTGTATCTCAAATGGTTGTCTCAAATCCGGTAATGCAAGGACTGGAGCTGAACTAATCTTCTCTTTCAAAGATTCAAAAGCTTTTTGCTGCTTGCCTCCCCATTGGAAAGCATGCTTCACACTTGTCACTGCATGCATAGGAGCTGCTATAGAAGAGAAGTTAGAGATAAACTTCCTCCAATATTGAGCTGCACCCAAAAAACTTATTACCTCTGTTATGGATTTGGGAGTAGGCCACTTCACAATAGCCTCAATCTTAGCAGGATCAATTCTCAAAGCACCTCCTCCTACTATGTGTCCCAAATAAACCAAAGAAGTCTTTCCAAATTCACACTTTGACATTTTAAGAAATAACTGATTCTTCTTCAAAACATCAAGTACTTTTCTAACATGCATGACATGATCTTCTCTAGACTTGCTGAAAATTAAGATGTCATCTAAGTATACAATAACGGAATCATCAAGAAAAGGATGCAAGACATCATCCATTACCCGCATGAAAGTTGCAGGTGCATTGCACAAACCAAACGGCATCACAAGCCACTCAAAGAGTCCTTGTTTGGTTTTAAAGGCTGTCTTCCAAATGTCACTTTCTTCAATTCTTACTTGATGATATCCACTGCGCAAGTCTAGCTTAGTGAAATATCGAGCATCTTTCAGATGGTCTAGCAAATCATCTATCCTTGGGAGTGGGTAACGATTCTTTACCGTTATCTTGTTCAAGGCCCTGAAATCAACACACATACGCCAAGTGCCATCTTTATTTGGAATCAATACAATCGGTGACCCACATGGCGAAGTACTTGGCCTTATGAAACCCTTGTCCAACAAGTCCTTGATTTGCTTCTTTATTTTAGCATTCTCCATAATAGACATGCGGTACATACCTATGTTTGGAAGAGGACAATCTGGATGCAAATGGATTTCATGCTGAATCTCCCTCTTAGGAGGCAAACCTGTTGGCTCCTGAAACATCTCATGATATGCATCAACTACATCATACATATTTGATTTAAGTTTTGGATCACAATTGTCAAATGACTCATGGTTCACATCAACCTTGGGCTTAATCATAAGAAGAACAAAATTCTTACTTGAATTGACCAGCCTTTTTACATGTCCTGCATTCACCATCGCTATATTTGTCTTCTTGCGATGAGATCTAACAATGAACTCCTTGCCATCTTTGAACAGATGATATTTTTTTTCATGGCGATGAAAGATAGCTTTCCTGTCAAACAAGTAAGGACTTCCCAAAACAATTCCTGCTATATCAAAAGGTACCACATCAAGTTCAACTGTGTCAATAAAATGTGCAGTAATTGCAAAGCGCAATGTGCACTTTCTTGAAACTTGTAAATTTGCATCCTTGCAAATCCATCCAAGTGGATATGGCTTCGGATGTGGAACGGTCTCAAGTTTAAGCTGCTTGACCAAGTCCTCTGATATAAGGTTTGCTTGTGACCCACTATCAAAAAGTGTGTCAATTTTAGTATGTTTTGAAATCACCCTCACATGAAACAGTTCAATTCTTTCTTCCTCATTAGGAGCTTGTACATGGCAGTTTGAGGTACTAGTGCTAGCTTGAGTTTCAATTTCTTTTTCCTTCAAGTTTTTCAAACCCATGGCTGCAATTTTGGTTTCATCACCTGAATCTTCCCCTAAATCTTGTGGTGTAGATGTAGTAGCAACATTTTTCTATTTCCCTTTGGATTTGTTAAATTGAGGTCTTTTTTTAGGATATAATTTCCAACAGTTTTTCTCCTCATGGCCTGGTTTAGAACAGTGTTTATAGATCACTTTCTCACTCTCCTGTTTGACAGATGCATTCTTTTTGCCCTTTCCCTTGGAGGTTTTCTCTTTGTTTTTCCCCTTGGGGGGCTTGTTTCTACCCTCTTCAAATGTGTTTTCCCCCTTGCCTCTAAATGGGTAGCTTGGACACAAACCTCATCCAGGCTAGTAGGGTTAAACATCAAGATGGTGTGTCTAAGGTAGCTATGCAAGCCACCAATGTATTTCAGCAAGGTTTCCTGGGTCTGCAAATCTACCCCTAACAAGAGAGCTCTTCTCCTGAATTCTTGGGTGTAGTCTTGGACACTCTGACCCTTAAGTTGTCTGAAATTTTGCCAATTCATAATGGCCTTCTGCATGTGAGCAAGAGGATAAAACTATTTTTTAATGGCTAACAGAAATTCAGGCCATGTTAAGGTAACCTTACCAAATTTCTTGATCTCCTCTTTAGTCTTGGCCTCCCACCAAACCAGTGCTGCTCCATCCATTCTCAAAGAAGCCAACTGAATCTTTGTGGCATCATCATGCATATTTTGGATCCTCAAGTAAACTTCCAACTGCCTAATCCAGTTGTCAAGCTTTTCTGCATTCACTTCACCATTAAACATAGGTAATTCGAATTTTACATCAAGCTTCAAAAAAGGACTTTTTCCAGAGGATCTATGCTTATGAACAGAAGAAGACGAGGATGAAGAGGAAGAAGGTGAAGATGGGGGTGGTGGACCACCATTTCCTCCATATCCTTTCTTGGAATGATCATCATCCTTCTTACCTCCTGAAGAGCCCTCTCCTTCATGTGGATGTTTGGACCCTTCTCCAGCCAATTTCTCATTTCTTTCTTGGTACAATATCCTCACCATTTCAGTGAGGTCCAAGAAAGCCTTTCTGAAGACTCTTTCTTCTTCTCTTGGATCTGTGTCTGTAGGAATTTCTCCTTCATGTTCAGACGTCCTTGAAGCTTCTACTGAGACTCTTGAGGGTGAAATTGAAGGTGGAGGTGATGGCTCTCTGGCCTTCCTTGACTGAGGATTCTCTCGTTCTCTAGTCAACTGTCCTTCCCCTCTTTTAAGTTTCAACCTGGTAAGCATCAATACTTTGCAAGACAGTTAGAAGATCTTTGCACAAAACCCTGAGCTTTGATACCAACTTGATCTGAATTTGAAACTACTTGAAATTTGTTTGCAAGGTATTCAATTCAGAATTAAACATGTTTAAAAGATTTCCATGTCTTGCAGAAAGAAAACACATGAAATTTTCAGCTGTTCATGACCCATTTAAGCATAGCACAGTTATTTCCTTTTACTGTTTAACACATTAAAATGAATTTTATCTGCAAAATAAATCAACCACAAATGTAAAATAAGTTGATAAAGCAGTTCACCCCCTCCAGGGCTACGTCTGCTGGGTCTAAAGCTCCCAATCGGGCTTGTCCTTGTTTTTATTAAATGCTCAAATTGAAAATACATCTGAACAGAAGCATCTGCAGGAGAAATAGATGGTAAAAATTGATTCAAAACACTTGAATCCTTCAGGATTGACTATTGGATCACCTCCAATGGATACCTGCAACCCTATACAGTCTTCACAAAATTGGGCCCTCGTGGCTCCTAGAACTTTCACGGCTCTAAAACCTCTACAAATGACTTCATATGGCTGTAAGACCTACACCCATGACTTCAGAAGGTTGAAAATACCCAAAATCAAAAAAAAATTCGTCCAAAACCGACTTTCCTAGCCAAAGTTATGGCCATTTAAAGTTTCTCCAGTTTTTCCCTAGAAAAACTCCAGCTAACTTTAGTTAACTCCAGATAGCTCCGCTAATTATGGCGGGTCCGCAAAATTTGGCGCTCCTGCCAAAATTTCGCCAACTTAACTGCAGTTACATTTAATTCTTGGTGGTTGCCTCGGATTTCGTGCCAGGCGGAATATTCCTTTTTTATTTTTTTTTTGAAAAATTAAAATTTCTAATGTTATGGACAAATTCTTCTTTTTGCCATAACTTCCTCATACGGCGACCGTTTTTCGAACCGTTTGCGGCGCTGGAATCGGGAAGACGAGAAATTTCTAGTCATTCAACTTTGAACCATTTCTAAACACTTTAAATTTTGAGCATTTTATGACACTTAGGACATGAGCACCTGATCATATATCCTCCTGCCGAACCTTTGTTAGAACATGATTTACCTCTTTGGTTGGAGGAAGAAGATGAGGATGAAGTCTATTCCACACCACTGTATGAAATGGAAGCTACCAGGGGGGGGGCACAAGCCAAGGATGATCTTATTGAAAACTTGATTCAGAATCCACCCCCCAGTGTGTTGCCATTAGAAGAGTTGGTGGAAGAAACCCAAGCCAATCCTTTAGTTGATCTCTGTGTGGTTGAATCGACCTCTCTTCGAGTTAAGAATATGGAATTTGGCCCAGAAAGAACCTTAAGGATCAACTCATCCCTATCCACCTCTCAGGAGAAAGAACTGTGTAGCTTATTAAGAAACCACTTGGATGCTTTTGCTTGGAACTATAAGGAGATGATGGGAGTGCACCCTTTAGTTTGTACTCATCACATTTACATTAAGGAAGATTGCAAACCAGTCAGCCAGCCTCAAAGGAGGATGAATCCAGCCCTTAAGTACATTGTCAAAGAAGAACTACAAAAGTTACTGGATGCAAGATTCATCTACCTTATCTCTGATAGTGAATGGGTCTCTCCATTGGTGCTAGTACCAAAGAAAAATGGGAAGTGGAGAATTTGTGTTGATTATCGGGAACTAAACAAGGCCACCAAGAAGGAACATTTTCCTTTGCCTTTCATGGATCAAGTGTTAGGTGGCCTGGCAGGGAAGAAGTTTTTCTCCTTCCTAGATGGGTTTAACGGGTACAAGCAGATCCAAATCAGCCTGGAAGACCAAGATAAGACCACTTTCACTTGTCCTTGGGGTACCTTTGCATATCGGGTCCTTCCTTTTGGTTTGTGCAATGCTCTCGCCACTTTCCAGAGAGCAGTATTGAGTATATTTGTTGAACTGGTTCATGATGCAGTCGAAATCTATATGGATTACTTTACCCCTTATGGTTCTAACATCCAGGAAGCTTTGTCTAAACTGGGAAAAGTTTTGGACAAGTGTATTGAAATGAACCTATCCCTCAGTTCTGAAAAATGTGAATTCCTGATGACTGAAGAGACCGTGCTATGTCATGCAATCTCTCAACAAGGATTACAGGTGGACCCCAACAAAATTGCCATCATCCAAAGGGTCCCACCTCCTCAAAAGGTAAGAGATGTTCAAAGTTTCCTAGGTTTAGCAAGGTATTATAGAAGATTCATTAAGGATTTCAGTAAGCTAGCCTCTCCATTGTTTGGTCTTTTGGGAAAAGATGATGAGTTCATATGGACTAACAACTGTCAAGAGGCTTTGGATACCTTGAAAAGTAAACTGGTGACTGCCCAATTTTGAGAGGTCCAAACTGGGCCTTACCTTTCCACATTCATATAGATGCCTTGAACAAAGTGAGAGGAGCAGCCTTAGGGCAAGTTGATGAGAAGCTGCCTTATGCCATATATTTTGTAAGTAAAAACTTGTCGAAGGCAGAATTAAACTACACTGTAACCAAAAAAGAACTCCTAGCTGTAGTCAATTCCCTAAATAAGTTCAGACACTACATCATCGGCTATCAAACATTTGTACACACTGATCATGTTGCAATTAGGTATTTAATGAAAAAACCAGATGTAAATGTTCGCATTACTACATGGTTTCTTTCATTGCAGCAATTTGATTTAACTATTGTTAATAAGCCGGCTAAGGAAAATGTTGTTGTTGATTTTTTGTCTAGAATAGATCTGCCTATAGGTGAAGAAGGAATGGTGGATGATCAAATGCCAGATGAACACTTATTTTCTATCTCAGTACTCTCTCCATGGTTTGCTGATATAGCAAATTACTTGGTTTCTGCATAGTTCTTGCCACACCTATCTTCAAAAGACAAGAGCAAGATCATGAGGAAAAGTGCCCCTTTCACCTAGATTGGGGGCAATCTCTTCGAACTTGGCCCATATTAGGTTTTGAGGAGATGTGTCAGGGAGGAGGAATTTTTTGACATTCTCCTAACCTGTCATGATGGACCCTCTGGGGGCCATTTTTTAGCAAATAAGACTGCCTTCAAAATCCTACAAACAGGTTACTATTGGACCACTCTTCATCAAGATATAAGGAGATATATTAGCTAATGTGACCGATGTCAAAGGATGGGGAAACCTACTCCAAGGGATGAAATTCCCCTGCAACCTCAAGTGACTTTTGAGCCATTTGAGAAGTGGGGCATGGACTTTGTGGGTCCTGTCAACCCTCCTTCAAAGCAGAAATCATACATCATCATGTGCACTAATTATCTGAAAAAATGGGCAGAAACAAAGGTAATCAAGGTAGCAACAGAAGAAAAAGTAGCTGAGCTTTTTAGAGAGTATTCTACAAGTTTGGATATCCAAGAGAATTAGTCACAGATCAAGGGAGTCAGTTTACCTCCAATCTAATTGAGGACCTGCGCACACTCACAAAATTAAGCACAGAACTTCCACCCCTTATCATCTGCAAGCAAATGGACAGGTGGAAGTCACTAACAGAGCTTTGAAAGGAATTTTGACCAAGGTAGTGAGAGACAACAGAAAAGATTGAGCAGATCGATTGGTTGAGGCCACCTGGGCCTATAACACCACCTGGAAGACCACCATAGGGTTCACACACCCTATGAGCTAGTCTATGGGAAGAAGGCTTTGTTGTCAATAGAATTTGAATATAACACACTAAGGATGGTAGCTCAGCTGGACCTAGATCTCAACCATGCACAAAAGGAAATGTTACTTCAGCTAAATGGATTGGATGAACAAAAATTGCAGGCCCTTCTCCACTCAAAGGTAGTCGAGCTTCAAAGGAAAATATGGCATGACAAACACCTCAAAGAGAAGCAATTCTAGGAAGGAGATTGGGCACTGCTGTATGATTCAAGGTATAAAGATTTCAAGGGCAAACTGAGGACAAGACGGCTGGGACCATACATAGTAGAAAGGTGCAATGACAATGGTTCAGTTCTGATTAGGACCATCAATGAAGAAGCCATCCCCAAGCTTGTAAATGGGCATAGGTTGAAAATCTATAGGAAACCCCTCTCCAAGCAAGAATTCATTGAGAATATGAGCAAAACAGTGCTGGTAGTGGAGCAAGTCTCTGCCTCCACTCCACCCACACCTTAAAAAAAAAGAAAATGAGGAGAATAAAAGATTCCTGGGTGAAAACCTCCCCTTGGAGGTGCCCAGGGCAGGCAGTGAGGGTGAAAACCTCCTGGAAGTGCCCCAACTATCTCGTAAAAAAAAAAAAAAAAGAGAGAGAGAGAAAAAAGAAAAAGGAAAAAAACAGGAACAAAAAAATTAACTTCTTTTGAATGCATTGCAGGTTGCAGGAGGGCCACAGAAGAAAAAGGGACATGGCCGAGCCAAATACACCTCTGATAGACCATTTATCCATCGTTATTTTCTTTTCCTAGTCCCTGGTCTCACCTGTTCTGGAAATTATGCATCCTATGGGAGGCTCTGTGCATTCTATAGGAGGCTCCTGTAGAAACCACAGAAAGCTCAAAATCAAGTCAAGAAAAGGATCAAAGGGCTAGAAACTTGTCTAGAAGACCTATGGACCCCCTTGCCACCCTTCATCCTCCTAACTCTCCATTCCATGCTTGCACCTCTGCATTTCCACTTGCTTCTTTCTTCCCTGCACAGAAAACACATAAATCATGTTTCTTTTGTTTAAAAAAAAATGAAGAATAAATAAGTAGCTCCCTTAACTTAACTCTTTCCTAGTTCATACCAGCTACTTTTCCTTGACTGACGAACCTTCCTCAGCTATCTCTCCAGTCCCTACTCAATCCTCAGCCAAAAGTTGTAGAGAGAGAAGCAGTTACAAGAAATCCTACAGGATTCCTGTAGCAGCTGATCCCCTTAAAAATCGAGCTCCAGAGGCAAGGTTAGTGCAGCTACAGATTTATAAAACACACAAGAAGCCAGTCCTGATTAAAAATCACTAGTACAATGTAGCCGAGCCACCAATTCAAAAGCCACGGGCGCCAGCAACAGCAATCCATGAATAGAACGCCAAAGTTTGAGCATGCAACAGCACAATAGCGACTAACAAGTAAGTGACTAAACCCATTCCTCTGTTGCATGAACACAATTTAAAAATTGTATGGACAAGTGAGATGGTTGCGATTAAACAAGATTGGTGGCCACCTAACTAGCCACCCTCGTCCAGTTCAAACAACACCCTCATCCAGTTCAAACAACACCCCTCGTCCAGTTCAAATAGTGCCTCGTCCAGTTAAAACAGCACCTCGTCCACTCCAAATAGCACTCAATAGGTGCAATCAGCATGTGTGACCAGTCCACTTGGGGAAAAACTCAAAACAGGTAGTGGCGGCATCTAACGGGAATGATGGAAGTGATTGCGAGCATGCAGCATGAAGTTTCATAATGGCACTGAAGTAGGGACCAATGGTCTGGATGGGGATAACGTACCCTTCTTGCCACCTCACCTCATCACCACAGAACACTCTCGTAAGCTTAAGTACGTTGCAGTCGACTGCCTCCACTACCTTTGTTTTCATTTGTATCGACGCGCTCTCAGCTGTAGCAACCTACCTACCACCTCCAAAGCCTCGAAACAATCGCTCTCTGTCAGTTTTAGAACCCTTCCGCTTATCGGGCTCTACACGAGCATTATCAAACTCTACAAGAGTGGAAACACAGTCCTACAAGAGCCCTTCTATAGGAGGGCTAGTGAGCAGCATCGTAGAGGAAAATTCAAGATTTTATGGCAAATTTGAGCTCGAAAAGGTAGGCTCAGTAAAACCCACTCTGCATTTCCATATATATACAAAAGGTGGTGGGATTTGAAGCGAAGTATTGAGTTGAGAAAAAGGGAAGGAAAGTGAGAACAGAGTTTGCCTGTGTTTTAAAATATACGTATATATATATATATATATATATATATATATATATATATATATATATATATATATATATATATATATATATATATATATATATATATATATATATATATATATACAGTTTTTCTATTTACTCTTTGCACTGAAATACTGTCTTTTTCCCCTCCATGGTATTATCCTTTGTAAAGAGATGATGCAGCTCTAGAAAATTAAGCCTAAAAAAAAGAAGTGAACTTGCATTGGGTAGTTTGCTTATTTTGTGAAAGGAAAAAACATTGTTTTGTATACTCTCTGTTTTTTAAAGATAAATTGTTTCCCTCAAACAGACCGAGAAGTAATGTAAGTTTAAGAACAGGGTTTGGAAGGAAGGAAAGTTGCAATTTGTTTTTGTTAACAAGAAATAACACGAAAAACTCTCTCTCTGGTTCCATAAAGAAAACGTTAGATGTTCCTCTATTTACGGGTTTTAAATTTGTTGCCTTCCTCCTCACCTGAGACATTCCAGTAGTCTCTGAACATCATGATGTGGGGTTTTATGAGGTATGAGCCTCTAAATTCTGTAGGAATTTGCAGGGGACTTGTAGTCTGTTCCTTGAGAAATGGAGGCTTCTCTTGTAGAATGGAACGTGGAAACAAACACAGAGTAGGCTGGTCCCAACTTAGTAAGAATGGAATAGATAAGGTTACTATCTTCTTTCTTAACTTTAACACCTTCCAAGAGATATCTAAGGGTCTTGAACTTGGACAAGAAATCTTCAATGCAAGAAAAATTATTAGGGTCCAATGTAAGCAACTCATTTTCAAGTTGATGGGCTCTAAGTTCATTTTTAATCCCAAAAACTTTATTGATTTGTTTCATTGCTTCATTAGGAGTATCAAGTTCTGCAATATGGAATCTAAGATCTGGAGAAATAGACATCCCTATCAATCCACGTGCTTGATCTTGCTTATTTTCCCATTTAGCAGCCTTATCTTCATCCTTCGGTTTCTTTTCTTGGCCTGAGGCTATTCTGTAGAGACCTTTACTTCTAAGTAAATCCTCAATGTAGGACAACCATTGGAAGTAGTTGGTGCTGTCAAGGGTAACTTGGTATTGACTTTACATTTCAATAGAAAATGAAGCTAAACATGCTGAAACTAAGTGTTCCAATGGATAGATCTCAAACAATTAGGCTAGTTTAAAAAAAACGGCTCTGAAAACGGCTTCTAGATGAAGAAGTTATGGCTTTTTGAAAAAAAGTTGTTGAAGTCGCCGACAAAGTGTAGGAATGTGCGGAAATGAAAAAATCCGCCCCCAAAAAAATGGAGATTTGAACCCAGGACCTCTACTATCTTAAAATATCTTTGAACCAATTGAGCTATACAAAAAATTTGAGAGAGAGAGAGAGAGAGAGAGAGAGAGGAGGGGGGTGATGCTTTGGGTTGTGTGCTTGCTTTGAGAAAGCTCTTTTTCCCTAAAAAACAAAAAACACAAAACCCAACACGGACATGCAAAGAAAACGAACCTTATGGCTCGAAATTAGCTTTAGTTGAAAAAATAAATATTTTCAAAAATGAACCTTGCGGCTCAAAGTTAGCTTTAGCCGGAAACTAAATATTTTCCTCAATGTTTGTGATTTTCCGAGATCACCCTAAGGCGCAGGGAAAAGAGCATACGCATGAGAAAAATCCTTCCTTTCTGTTTCTGATTTGCCCAGATCATACAGAGTCACAGGGAAAAGAGCATATGCAGAAATGAAAGGTATAGATTCGGTAATAAAAAAGGCTAAATAAACCGAAACCGAAATAAACAGAGAGAAAATCATTGTAAACTGCAAATATACACTGTATACCTCCAGATCTTAAAAATGACACAGCTAGGGCTACCGGAAACCTTTTCGCGTGAAACAAAAGGGGTTCCTCACTGGAACAGATGCTCCCAACACAACAGAGCAGTTCTCTCAGCCTGAAAGTAGTCAGAAACAATAGATTTTAGGAAATGGTAGTCGGATGCAGTTCTACCGGCTTCAGATTTGGATCACCAACGGACGCGGCCCTCAAATAGCTCTGATACCATGTAGGAATTTGCAGGGTAAGTTCCTCAGACAGAACACCAAAGGACACCGCTCACAACCAGATCGCAGATCAATACACCAGTATTTTTGACGTGGTTAAAACCCTCAAAGAGGGAAACAGTCCACAGCCTGAGCCAACGCGGCCACTTCAGGCAATTTATTAATAAAAGAATGAAAATTTACATAAGCTTCTCTCATGCACGGATTACCCTACAAATGACCCTCCATGCGCTTTAAATAGAAGTCATGGACCAATCGGGTGTCAAGCCACGGATCAAGTGTCGGTAATACCGAGTAGAGAATGAACTGTCGGATCACTACATATCGTGACCATCAGATTGTAAGTTACAAAATGTACAAGGTAAAGAAACACACTTTACCTAACTCTATACTAGACCAAGTTGTACTTAACTATTTCCTATGTGTCGGAATATCCTAACAAATTCAACTAAGCTGCATGAACATC
The DNA here is from genome assembly GCA_031772625.1 of Pinus tabuliformis. Taxonomy (NCBI): domain Eukaryota; kingdom Viridiplantae; phylum Streptophyta; class Pinopsida; order Pinales; family Pinaceae; genus Pinus; species Pinus tabuliformis. The sequence continues at coordinate 937,225,343 of CM062813.1, forward strand.
CAGAAGTGGTAGCCCTCTTTACAATGGCAAATTGGTTGCGTTTCTTTGAAAAATTTCATGGGTATGATGACGAAGTCACAGAGGAATTTTTATTATCTTTAAAACCTCACTCAAAAACCCATGCCACTGTCAGTTTCGGGGGTCTAACCATAGAACTCACATCGGAATTCATCAGTAGGGTCACTGGTCTCCCACTTGGGCTACCCTGGAGCAAAGAAGGAAAACCACTGGGTCAGGTTGCCAAGAAGACCTTTTTCCAGCCTAATGAGCATCCTTGGGAGGATAAGAATTGCATTAGGAGGACAAGTATACCTTATCCATGGGGTGAGGTTAGTTATCAGATCATGAAATACATCTCCTGTGAAGGAAGATACATCATCGTTTATGGATACCATTTCAGAAAGTTACATGAACTAAGCTATGGCATGAACCTTCTTGCATCTAGAAAACTCAGTATTCCATAATTTCTCCTCCAATCCTTGATAGATTCTAGCACCAAATTGAAGGCAGGGGTTCCAGACCAATTGGCTCACCATGGGCTAACTAAATTGCTGGTGGAGGATACCCTCCACACTTTCACAATCCCCGTAGCCTGGGAGATTTTCAGGAACATGACTAAAGAGGATGATATAAAAACTCTCACTGAGGACCTTAGTCCATCTGGAAGTGAAGAGGAGGAACAAAAAGGGGAAGCTGAGAATGAAATCCATGAAGAAGGAAAGAACACTCAATTGGAAGAAGAGGAACCCCACATAGAAGAAGAAGGAAACCAGATAGGAGAGGAGGAACATGACACCACCAAAGATGAGCCTAAAGCAAAGAAGAAGAAAGAATCAAAAGCAAAAAAGAGAAAAGAGTAAAACCATGGTAGAGAAAAAGAAGAGACCAAGAACTAAAAGGAAGAAGCCTAAGACAATGCAGAAAAAGGTTTCCACAGGAAAGGCAGAAACTAAGCAAGCAAAGGAGAAAACAAAAGAAGAGACAGCAGAAACAGGAAAAACAACAGATGAAGAAGAAGAAGCAACGCAAGAATAAGTGTCTCTTGAGACACTAGCAAGGGAGGCAACAACTATTCTTGCTGCACTTAGTACTCTAGCCAAGCCCAAAGGAAAAAGGAAGAAACAACCACCTATGTACTTTAAGGCTCGAAAGAGCACCAGAATAAAGATGGGAAAGCCTCAACCACCTTCAGAGGAGCCCATCATCATTCAGGATGTCCCTACTGCAACAAAGGAGGAATCTCCATCCAAAACCCCCATCACTTACAAAATAGGAAGTCCTAAGACCTCTACTTGGAAAGAAAGGATCAAACTAATGGACTCTAAAATAGTCCTACACGAGGCACAAACCTCTCTATGAGGGACATTGGCAAAGCTCCAAGAGACTAAAAAACTTGAAAAGAAGGCAGAAGAACAGAATAAGGAGGAAGACAAGGCAAAAAAGATACCAAAGCCTAGACCTCAGCCTAACTTAAGCTCTTACTACAACCTTCTGGAAGGGGGGAAGATCATCCCACAAAAGTTTGCAGTCCCTCTTTTCTTTGAGTTGGAAAAGGAAAGAGTAAGGACCCATACATGGATGCAGATTGAAAAATCAAAAGGGGTGGAAGACATTAGGCATATGGAAAACAAATTGAGGGAAATGGGCAAGAATTGACCATGGTCAGGCATACAAAAAGCATCAGAAGAGCTCAATTGGAGGCAGAAAATGAAATGTTAAAGAAGCAGTTGTAAGAAAGGGAACCTCAAGGAGGAAATGAGCTATCAATCTTAGAAAGACAGCAACAGGAAGAGGAACCCCAGGAAAACAATGAGACATTAATAAGATAGCAACAGGAAAGGGAATCCCAGGTAGAAAATGAGGTGTTGATCTTGAGAAGGCAACTACAAGAAAAAGAAGCCCAATTAGCCTGCATGGCTAGCTGGGCTATGGAGGCATTATAGTGCATGCAACCAACCAAATCATATGTAGTGTACCTCAAGGATCAGTGGCTCCAATTTCAGATCAAGATACTAGCCTAGAGGGGCACAATACCTTTTCAGGATTATGGCCAATTCATGAATCTATGTGATCACAGTTCAGCTGAGGACAAAGTGAAACTGGCAGAGTTCTACTTGCACAACATGGCACTTACTAATATGAACCTATGGGATCCAAATGTTGTGTTGGGAGACTTGCAGCTGATGGCCATGGCATCTTGGATGAGCCATGAAGAGCTGAGTGAATCCCTAATGATTAGAGCAGAACCAAAAGACCCCATGGCTCTCATGTATGCCCACCAACACCTTGAAACTAATCCTCAAGTTGTCCCCAATTATGTTGATAAGGAGGCCCCGGCTATTGCACATTTCGAGGACATGGAGAGATTGTTTGGAAATGACTACATTCATGCCTGCATGAGAAGATGGAACGCATTACCACACAGCCTACGGATCAGGGAGTATCACTCCCCAAAGAGGACGAGGGAAGCCATGAGGGGAGTTCCACTATATAAGCACTCTATGCAAAGTTTGAAGGCCAATTGGATTGGCCTCAAATTCAGTCCTCCACTGCTGCTAGGACTGCTATAAGGAGTAAAAGAGGAGGAAGAAAAAAAATAGTGGGAAGAGGTGGATAGAAAGGTAGGATTCCATGATAAAGAGGAAGATATCACATTAGAAGCATGGGATGTTAGGGAATCTATCGGAGCCATCAAGGATGAAGAGTTAGACTAATTGCTCAGAGGATGAGTAACCCATTTAGCAGGGGAGTGATGATGAGCCCTAGAAATGGGTAATTATATGGGCTCATTTTGCCTCTTAATTTGACTTAATCCACCATTCTCATTATTTTATTGCATGTTTTTGAATATATTTATGCTAATAGAGTGAATTGGGTTAGTCATTTTTCCATGTAGTTTAATGTGTGCTTTATGCAGATGTTTTGGCCAATTTTGGACAAAGTCAAGGGATTTATGAGCAAATGGTAGCAAATGCATGAGGGAAATAGGGAAGAGGATTTTTAGGGCAGTTTGTCCTTCATTTATGACCCCTTTCCTCAAATCCTCCATCAACAACTTAGAGCACAAAGGTGCACATTCCAAGGGGTAGCCAAGCAAGTAAAGAAGGACTACTGTTTATCTCCAGTTATGGGAAGTCGAGCTCCTTGATTTTAGGAGGATTGTTGGAGGACTCCATTTGTATAAATAAGGGGGCTTAGAGCCTCAGTAGGTTAGCAAGTCATTAGTAGAATTTTCACACTTTTGTGCAGCACTTGTTTAGCTTATTTTCGAGTCCCTTTTTTAGAACAGTTTATGTAATGTGAATATTATTTTTGATAATGGAGATGAAACAGTTTTTGAGCTAGCACTGATCTCTTTCAGAGGGCTGAAGCTCTTGGGTTAGGGCCCAATTCAAGCTACCCAACACCTCTTGCTTTGTACTTATATGTTTTTGCTTCAGTTCATGAGTTAATTTTTATTACATAGATTCATTTTACTTTGTTTAGATTATGTTTCTTTTGATGGTCTACATAGTTGTTTTTGTTTCAGTTGCTCAAAGTAGGTTAATGCAGTGATAGATTAAGATTAAAAAAGGCCAACATCAGGCCCTGATCTCCTTTCTCCCTTTCTGGGACTATGATTTGAGGTCAAGGCACTACTGCTGCCACCAAAAACATAGTTTTGCTCTTCCATGCATCTGCTAGTGTGATGACTTGATTAAGAAAGATTGATATATTGATTCAGATTCAGTTGCCTAGATAATTTCTTGTTCTTTTACCATAGATCTCTCTGCATGCTTTTCTGTTCAAAGGTTACTGTTCACCGTTTTCTGTTTGTAGGTGAGAAATTAGGTCAAGCTAGAGAAATTTCTGTTTTCATGGTATAGTTAGTCATTTTTTTTATTAGTTTTTGTAAGTAGATGTGAAGATCTCTAGTAGGACACCTCAACTTACCATACATCTGTAAAGTAGCCAGAATCAACTCACTTTTCATAGATTTCCCAAGTCATTCGCAACATTTCTCCAGTCTGCCATAATTTCTGAATTTTTCTCCATAAGCTTCCCTCTTGCCATTTGAACAAATCCAACCATCATGTTCTTTCTTGATCTTCCTTGACAAGCTCCAGACACCTCAAAACCTTCATCAAGCCTTCAGTTACCCTTTCCTAACAATTTTCCGCCTTCAAAACTCCAAAATAGCTCTTAGCCTCCTCCTGTAGATCCTCTTGTAGATCCCCTATAGCCTCGTATAGAATTCCCTGTAAGTGGTTTTTTGAAATCTGATTGTAATGGAAGTCTTTAGAAGGGTACTATGGGGCTTCTTAGGACCTCTCCACACCTTCCTCCACCTTTGCAAAATCCAACTCCATCTTCCTTTTCCACCAAACCTCTACACAATCACAACCAAATAAATCACAAGGATAATAATTTCACATAAAAACAATCAAAAGCACAAAAAGATGTTTTCTTCTCATTTATTTTCAGAAGTAACTTGAATAAATGCAATTTACCTTTTCAATAGTCAATGGCACTCATTTCATCAGTTTTCATTTTTCTTGCAAAAGTAGGGTTAGTAGGTAAATTAGGGTTGGCTAGGGTTTGCGTTACATTTCAATTTTCCTTCTCTTTCTGCAAATAGAATAGCCTCTGTAGAGTTAGCTTTCTTTCATCACAGTTAAAAGCTTCTTTTGAGAATTCATAGAAGTTGGCTTAAGCTTCTAGTGATCTTGTGCCAACTGACCAAGTGACAGCCTGCAGTAAGAGCTAGTACTTGTGCATACAACACTGTGGCTTCCAAGTTTGTTATGAACTACCGGGTTGATAAAAGTAAAGTAGGAAGCCCCAGGAGTTGCAACATTATTGCTACAATACTGGTGCTCACCACTTGTCAGGAGACAAAAGAAATTTTTTGACATGGAAACCAATTGAAAAAGTTAATGTGACTTTTGTTAACAAAGCTCCAAGTAAAATAATTGCATATTGAGTTGTAAGTCTATTGAATGACAAAGGTAAAGCCAAGAATGTTTTATACGTTGATGGGATGAAGCATAACCTGCATAGTGTATCTCATATGTGATCAAGGCTATGATGTGATATTTAAATCCAAAAACTATAAAATCAAGTCTAAATGAATAGGTGGGATAGTTGTTGAAGCTATGAGAATAGATAATAAGTCTATGTGCTCAAAGAGAAGATAGAAAGGTGTTTCCTATCAAATATTCATGAAATATGGTTGCGACATAGGAGTCTTGGACATTTGAACTTTGATCAAACTATTAAGTTAAGCAAGAAGAACATTGTCAAGGATTTTCCCAGGCTATCAAAACTGGAGAATACTATTTGCAAATCTTTGCAATTTGGAAAGAAAAATCGTGTTCCATTCAAGGTAAAGGAGAAATCATCATCAAAGCCACTGCAGTTGGTACATAAGGATATGTGTGGACAATCCAAAACGAAATCACCCATACGTAAATTATATTTTATGCTAATAATTGATTATTCTAGTCAGATGATGTGGGTTGCCTTCCTTAGAGAGAAATTTGAAGCTTTTGAGAAGTTTAAAGAGTTCAAAGCTATGGATGGGAATGAAACTGATTGAAAAACCAAAGCATAAGGTATGAAAATGGAGGTGACTTCAGTTCAAAATAATTTGATGAATTTTGGAAGAATAATGGCATAAAAAGTTAGTTTACGATAGGAGAGACTCCCGAACAAAATGTTGTAGTAGAAAGAGTAAACAGATCGGTTCAATAAGTAACCAGAGCCATGATGAATGAAATGAATGTTCAGTAGAAGTTTTGGGAATGATTTATTCATACAATAGTGGTTATCTTCTATAAAGCTCATTTTAGACTGAATAGTGACAAAAATCCCTATAAGATGTGGCATGGAAAAGCTGAACCAGTTAAAAACTCCAGAGCTTTTAGTAGTAAATGCTACATCAAGTGAAATGAAGAAAAACTTGGCACGTTTGGTGCAAGAGCACATGAAGGAATTTTTCTGGGATATTCAAACAACCATAAAGGCTACAAATGCTATAATAAAAATACCAAGAGGATTGTTGACTGTATTGGTGTCAAAGCGGATGAATATGTTGAGCAAAAAGAGAAACACTAGTAAAACTTTGTGTTGATGAACCAACTGACATTAGTGAAGAGCATGTTGAGTCATTTACATAAGAAGACTATGAAGAACCCTCCAGTCCTTAAGCTAAATATCCCCCAAGATATGTACGAAAACACCACCCAACTAATCATCTTGTTGGAGAATTAAATTCTGGTGTGTAGACAAGAACGAAGCTGCTAAATCGACCTGCGTAAGCACATGTTTCTCTATTTTCCATGGAGGAACCAAAGGATAATGTGTAAGCCAAAAAAGACCAATATTGGTTAAAATCTATGCACGAATAACTATATCAAATAGAGAAAAATCAGATTTGGGAACTTGTTCCAAGACTTGCTAACAAGAATGTAATTGGAACCAAGTGGGTTTTTAGGAAAAATTGAATGATCATGGAGAAATGGTAAGAAACAATGCTAGATTACTATGTAAAGGATATGCACAAATAGAAGGACTATAATTTGATGAAACTTTTTCTCATGTTTTTAGATTAAAAGCAATAAGAATGTTTTTGCCATTTTCCTGCTTTAAGAAATTCAAAATATATCATATGGATGTCAAATCTTCCTTTCTCAATTGAGAACTACAGGAGGAAGTGTACATAGAGCAACTAGAAGGTTTTGAACTGACAGAGAAACCAGATTATGTTTGCATACTCAAGAAGGCCTTGTATGGTCTCAAGCAAGTCCCTCGAGTTTGGTATTCCAAGCTAGAAAGCTACCTGCTCAAGTGTGGATTCAAAATAGGTGCAACTAATAACAACTTACACTACAAGGAAAATACCTTCTAGTGGAGGTTATAACAAAGGCTTTTGGTGTTATAAAAATGGCCAAAATTGTCAAAACAACATCTACTAAAACATCCATTTTTGATATCAGATGTTTTAATGGAGATTATAATGGAACTTCATTACAACGAAAAAAGTATGGGTGGACGAAGATTTAAGCGAATGTTTTTTTTGTGATGTGCTTCATGGAACAAGTGGCACTGGTGCATTACATATATAAGCGCACCAGGCTGCATACAAAACCAAAAGCATTGAGGTGTTGAATGAAAATAAAACCAATGCATAATATATACCACACTGGTGCTTTTCTTTAAACTTGTAGTGTCGATGCATATTTTTTATATAAATGCATCAGTGTGTTAATTATACAAAAAGGAATGATGTTCTTAGATTTGATAATGCATCGGGGTTGGAAATAATATTTTGTAGGACTGAGGTGTCAGTTCTATGAAAGCACTAGTGCATTAAGAATTACAATGCAGTGTGACATTAATTGCAAAAAATATTGGTGCTTGAAGAAATAAACTCCCCAATGCTATCATTTTTTGAAAAGAAACCGACGATGCAAAAATATTTCATCATGATGATTTTATATAACATAACTCATCAATGCATTAACCAGTTTTTGGTATGATATTTTCTCTTTTTTGGAAACATCGACTTATGATAGTGCAATTATTGTAATTTTTTATATCTGTTATTCATCGAAAAATTGACATATATATTATAACAATATTCATATATAAATTAAAATTTGATTAGTGAATTTGCATATGATGTTTGGATTATTTTTTTATATTATCAGATTTCACATCTCTTCATTAGAATATTTAATCATCCATATATTTAATCAATGGTGTAACATTTCACAACGAAATTGGATAGCACAATAGAATAAATTAAAATGTATTTTATTATATATTAATAAGAGGCTCTTTGTCATACGAAATGGGATTATTATTGGTGTACTAGCCTTGGCTAAAAATCCATATAAAAACATATAAGGCGAGGGCGATGGGACACGTATTCCAAGCTGAATGGTGGGAAAAAAATCCTAGTGGGTGTTCATTTGGTTTATTATGGCTAAGGAAATTGGCAAAGGCAATGGAAAAAGATTTAGAAAGGAAAAATGGTTAATTGGCACATTTATTTATGAAAATAATGAAAATTGGTAGAAACGGAAGGTGAAAGGTCATAGGTTGCATGTGCGGAGGAAAATGAAGGAAAATAATGGAAAATGAAGAAACTAGAGGCCTCATTAACAAAAAGGCTTCTGAGGATCAGTGGGTAAGATTGGTTAGTGTAAGCTTGGTCAGTTTAGTTTTGGAGCTCTCTCTCTTATCTGTCTCTCATACTCTTGGATACTTACATTTCTTGGAGCACTCTTGGAGAGTGTGGCATACTTGGATTTTTGGAGCAATAAGGAAAAGAAAGAGCAGGAAAGCACAAGAGGAAATTGGGATCAGTAGCTACAATGGGATTTTCTTATGGGCACCGAGTTGCATGTATGTTTTCCTCACTAGTTTTGGCATGTGTGTCACATGCATGTGGTTTCTTGGTTATGATATTTCAATGGAATGGAGTATTTCCTGGATTAACCGTGGATTTGCCTAGCCTTCACATTTCCTAGATAGTCACGATGTTGTGGGTTTATTTCTTTGTTTTTCTGGTTGGTTCTCATGTTTCCTTGGCTTGGGTTGAGTTACTAGTTCCCAGAAGCCCCGGTTCGATAAACGCTCTGGAAGCCCTGTAACAACTTGGTTTGAGTTACTAGTCCTTGAAGACTTGGTTGGAAAAATGCTCTGGAAGCCCTAGGTGAGCTGATTTACTAGTCCTAGAAGCCCTAGCTGGAAAAATTCTCTAGAAGCCCGAAATAAGTTGTGGGTTGAGTTACTAGTCCTGGAAGCCTTAGTTGGAACAAACACTCTAGAGCACTAGAAGGCTTGGGTCAAGACCAATATTATGATGGTTTTTTGATGTCTGACCATGAGGTGGAATCACTTTTTGATGGGTTGAGGTTGTTTGGCCTCTGCCATCCCTCAATGGTTTTGATTGATGTGTTTTATGAGATCCAACATTCATGCTTGCAATATGGCATGGGTGTGAATGGCTGAAGAGAGATTTGGCTTACCCATTCTAAGGTCGGGTGGAACATGGTAGTCCCATACCAGGTTGGCTTCGCATATGAGGTTATTTCTCCTTGTTAACTCATGAGTATTATATTGGTTTTTACGTGGATTCTATGGCTATTATATCCTTGGTATTTCTTTTGTTATTATGTTAGTTAGAAATATGCATTATGAAAATGGTTATGTATGGATCCCATCATGTTTTTACTGGTATATGAATGAACAATGTATCTATGGCATAATGGATGAAACTGTAGCTAAAGTGATAAGGAAACAATGCCTCATAGAGAATCTCAAATAAGTATGAGGCCCCTAGGTTTAAATCTATTATTTAAACCTGTAGATTTCATTCATGCCAAGTGTTTGACAGAATGTTAGTCTCAGTTGGGAATGGTCAGGCCTAGTCCCAGAGTTAGTTTTTGGTTTATTAGTCTTGTCATCATGTGTTTTGTTGTACCTAGATTTTTCTAGATGGAATGAACGAAAATTCCTTAAGCATAAACTAGGAAATGATAAAAAATATCAATATGTTGCTTTTCAAGTTATACTGTGTCTTACAAGGAAGAATAAGATTCTCATGTGAGCTTGTGATGCAATTTTTTTTATTTTTTATTTAGGCCATATGAATTTCAAAAAACATGGGTATGGCCACATGCATTAACATATCGAAATATGCCTTCGGCAATCTCATCATGCCAAAATGTAGTTTCACCAATTGGGAAATTGAATCACGAGGATAATGTTGTAGAGTTTTGATTATTTTTCCATTAGGACATTCACAAGTCATGCTATTTTGAAAGGGATGACGTTACCTATATCAGATTGCCTTGAAGCTTTTCATCTTATTATGTCTATCTACCTACCTAAAATGCTTCAGAAACATAGTTTCTTTTAGCAACATGATCTAGAGTGAAAGGCTTTCATAGGGCCTTGTTTAGGCTAGATAACGAACTACTTGAGAGGATTATATAGTGGAATGTAACTAAAAAGAGATATGTCATGACTCAAACACAGGGAGATGGTTGCAGAGGAGCAAGTTGTTGTATATGTGGTTGTGAAGACAATGAATATCACGAGGCAATAGTGGGATTCCTTTGCTAGCAGCAGAAGGATATTTGATCTTATTGGATGTATTTTTTGTTATTATTGTTGAACAAGTCTTTTCTCTAATGGCTATCATCTCGTAGGGGTTCATTGTAAAATAGTTATTGCTAATAGGTACCATTTCTAATTCATTTGCAAATTCATCCTTGCACATGCAACGAAGGCTCATTTTTTGCATATCCTAGTTGTGTTGATACTTCTCGAGCAACTTCTAGGTTTTGTAGTAGACATGCAGGCACATCTTGTAAGGTTTGTGGTGGTAATGGAACACTAATCAATGGAAGGTTTCTTATTGACACACAGACCAAAACAGGTGAAGTAGGAGATGAGTTTTCAAAACTCCCTACCCCAAATTTGAGCTTCACGAAGATGATGACAATTATGAATTCATATGGTAGAGTAGTGAAGTGAGCTCGGAAGCATTTTATTAGCAATGATTCAATGGATAAGAGACAATCTCCTTCGAAAAGTGTGAAATATGGCATAGAAAGTCTAGGTGGTGGAAGAGAGAGAAACTCCCAGCTACTTCTGTGAATGCGGCTCACACACTAGGCTGGCAATATTCCTTAGTTGGCATATTCCACAACACCGCCTTCAGGCACCCTTGTTAAGGGACTAGCTGAAGTTTCCTCATGGTGTAATTCTACCAGTGAACAGAAGGAACATAATTCAGTTTCAAGGAGACAAAATAGAGAAGACAATGCTAGAGAGTCATCCCAAATTGTTCATGGAATTGAACAACTTGTAAATCCTGTAGCATTGTTGTCATTGCCTCATAAAAAGAGGCAAGAAGAGAGAAACAAGACATATTTCATGCTCAACTAAGAATGGAAACAACTTCTAGATCATCATATGTCTCATGTACTGTTAATAAAATTGTAGCTTCAACTAGTGTGCTTAATATGATTGAAGGCAATATTCATTCCATAACATTTTATTCAATCAATGGGCACCTATCTAGTGCATGTATCTCCTAGTGATATGTCTGATGGTACATAAAATACATCTATAGGAGGTGGTGCACCAACTTTTCCCAGCTTAGTTGATGAAATTCTTAGCAAAATCCAACATATGTCATGTGATGAACTGTGTGAGGTTGTCCTACCATACTGGCAGAATCTCAAAAAACATGATGGCGAGAGATATGGCTATACAAGCCATTTCCATGCTATTTTGGATCATCTAAGGAATTGTACAGGCTCATCTTATTGACCATGGACCAAAGACAAGCGTGGGTAGGAAGAGACAAAGAATTGATGCAGCTATGGTTGTGGACTCTAAAAGCGATGAAGGAGCTGATGGCTTAGGTTCTATTCATGAAGATGACCGAAAAAATTGTAGGTTAAGCAAGTTGCATGATGTGGCTACTGAGAGATCTGATTCAATGGCTTCTAATAGAAAAAATGATGTTAACATTACTACTATAGAGGAGTTCCCAAGTCAACCATAGTTCACATCCAAGATTTTTCAACATGAAATATACTACTTGTAAGTGCCAAAAGACATCGACGACTTATATCATCATTCCCAGATCAAATGAAGTCACAGGAGGAAGTATTGCATGAAGTTTAATGTAATGTATGGTCTAGTAAGGTAGTTTTCTCATATTATCTATCAACAAATCAATGGTCTACATTTTTTACAATGACAGTTTCTCTCTATTTTAGTAACCATTAAGGGTGGTTCCATAAGTGGTTTTATGACTTCCAAAGACTGTGTGGTTTTCCATGGGGCCTACACCCATATTGTCTTTATTTAAATAGCCCAATGTTTTTAATATTCGTAGTGTAAAGCTAAAGAGGCTAAAAGTTCTATTTTAAAAAGGGGACACCATTTAAGGAAATATTTTTATTTATTTTTAAACCTTTTAAAGGGAAGAAACAATTTTCTTAACTGCTCTCAGAACTGGTTTTCAAACTGATCATGACAGTTAGACAATTAAGTTAGTAGGTGGAAACAAAAGACCATAAGTGATACATTAAACTGGTTTGAAGTTTAGTCTTCATGACCGAGCAATGTAATTCAAAATTATTTTTGAAGCCTGAATAATATATTGCAGTTTGATTCCAACATTGGGAAGTTACAGTGATTGTTTTTCTCTTGAGTTTCAACATTCAAATTTATGTATTTTCCTCCTCTTGGTTAATGTAAGATACATCTGGTGCTTTGGTTTAATTTTTGATGAATTTACTTAACTGTACTCATTAAAATTAATCTTGAAACCCTTAATGAAGTACTCCACATCCAATAATTTAAATATATTTTCTCATTCTTAAATTATTCTTTCTACAGAGTTAAATCACAGATTCTTAATTGCCTATGCCAAAATTTTCTCTTCCATTTTTTCTTTATAGCTCCACCCTGCAACCCTCATAGCCTCTTTGGCTATTCTTCTTTGGAGGGCTAGGGTTTCAAAACTATAACTTTCGGTTACAAGCCTTCATGGCCTATACTTCCAACCCATAATTTTAATATTTTTATCCAATATTTAGATATCTCAGGCACTGGTTCCCCCACAGTCAGGAATTGTCTCCTAAGGTACACCATTTTTTGGCGTCATTTCCAGGGAATGAAGACAGTAAGTTATTTTTCCCTGGGTTTAAATATTTTTCTATAGTTTTTGAAGGTGACAAAAACCAGTGATAGGTTGTAAAATTTTCACCTTGTGTTTTTCCTTTTGAGAATTTATTGTTATGGGATTTAATAGATATCCCTACATTCTTAGCCAATAAGTTTGTCCCGTTAGATTTTACTAGGATCACTAGATATCCTCATCATATGTCTACATTTCATGAGTGGAATGATTATATTCCAAGATTCAGTGGAGATGGAGATGAAAGTCTGGTTCAACATCTTAGAAGATTTCATGAATGCATGGAGCAACAAAGTATCATTCATGTAGATGTGAAGATGAAGATGTTCATTTTTTGTTTGGACCAGGAAGCAAGGGTTTGGTATAGATCTTTATCTCATTCAAGTATTCCCTCTTTGAATGGTTTCCATGCAACATCTAATTCATTTTGAAGCACTTTATATGCACACAAGTTTCTTTTTGAAGGTTGTGTTGAGTATTATGATTCTAAAGAAACTTTTAAATCTCTTGATTTTGATAATGTAGCTTGCATTCAAGGAGGCTATAGCCAAATTAATTATGAACATGTCTCTGAATGCAAAGAGCTATCATTTTCTGAAAATGATGATGAAAAGTTTAAAAAAGACTCTTCTTCAATAATCCTACAAGTGGAAAATTTCTTGACCCTGTTTCAAACAAATCAAGAAAGCATTAAAATGGAGAGGAGTTCAAGCCTACATTAAGAATTTATACTCAGCAATCAAGAATAAGGAGAAATGGTTAAGTTGAAAACAAATACTCAGAGATCTTATTTTGTTAAATTTGATGGTCCTCCTACTTATGACACACATGATTCAGATGATGAACAGGATGAAGGTCTTCAAGTTCACCAGTTGAGTTTGAACATAGATAAGAAAATCAGCAAGTGGGAAATGTTGGACAGTAATATGTCAATCCATTTATCATAGAAAAAGAGGCTATTGTATGTAAAAAAGAACATGATAAAGAGGTTGTTTATCATTGCATTAAAGAAAAAAATGTTGCCCATGGATAAAAGGTAAACAATCTATTTGAAGTTGGCCATATGTCATATAGTGATATGAAAAATATTCTTTTATTTCTTGGGGTCATAATTAAAAAATATTTTCATTCAAAGCTTAAAGTTGAAAATGGAGACATAAAAGTGACATAGTTCATTTTCTTAAGGATGTTGTTGATTGTTCTATTGAGCATATTATTCTAGTAGAAATTCTATTCGAATAAGAATCTTCAAAGACAAAGAATTTTTTTGGAGCTGATCAAGACCATATATTTTCTCATACTTTCGAAGATCCTATGGAAAATTACATGGAGAAATTTATTAGTAGCCTCTACATATCATTTCATGGATATATCCCTAATTTTCATTGTAGGCTATCCTTATGCATAATTTCAAATATATTCAGGATGAATTTCATTTTCAAAATTCACGGGTAGAATGGTCTTCGACCTAACACTCAAATGTTAACATGGTACCGTTGGAAGGCCAACTTCACTTGATTGAGATCAATAATGAGCATAGGCAGGAACCTGTACGTAAATAAACTCAACCAATGAGGATTATATTTTGAAGTTACATTATTTCTAGTTTAGCATTTTTAGTTAAAGAATAAAGATCCTAGAAGATAGAGGTTTCAGGGAGTTTAAACTTTTCACAGGTTTTGGATTGGAATCAATTTTCACTTTGGTCTGACTCCATGCCTAGCTAAGGACATTGATCTGTGAGTTCTCAACACTTTGTAGGTAAAGTGATGTCCCCAGTTGGAGCCAGATGTTGTAGCTAAATTTTTCCAGCTGGAAAGAACAAAAATTCCTTAAGCATAAACCAAGAAATGATAAAAAATTATAAATGTATTTCTTTTCAAGTTATATGATGTCTTACAAGGAATAATAAGATTCTCATGGGAGATCGTGATGTGAAAAAAATTATTTTATTTAGGCCATATGACTTTCAAATAACTTGTGTATGGCCACATGCATTAACATATTAAAAGTTGCCTTCATAAATCTCATCATGCCAAAATGCAGTGTCACCGATTGGGAAATTGAATCATGAGGATAATCTTGCAGAGTTTTGCTTATTTTTCCCTTAGCACATACACATATCATGATATGTTGAAAGGGATCATGTTATCTGTATCATATTGCCTTGAAGGATTTCATCATCTTGTGTCTATCTACCTACCTAAAATTCTTTAGCAACACATTTTTTTTTAGCAACATGATCTGGAGTGAAAGGATTTCAGAGGGCCTTATTCAGGGTAAATGATGAACTGCCTCGGAGGATTATATAGTGAAATGTCACTTAAAGACATATGGCATGACTCAAAAAACAAGGATATGCTTCCAGAGGAGAAGGTTGTTGTATCTATGGGTGTGAGGACAATGAAGATCATGAGGCAATGGTGGGTTTCCTTTTCTAGTAGCAGAAGGATCTTAAATATTATTGGATGTATTTTTGTTATTGTTGTCGAACAAGTATCTACTCTATTGGATATCATTTGGAAGGGGTTTGTTGTAAAACAATACCTTCTAACAGGTACCATTTATGATTCATTTGAATATTCATCCTTGCACCTGCAATGGAGGCTTGGGTTTTACATATCCTAGTTGTGTTGATACTTCTCGAGAAAATTCTAGTTTTTGTAGAAGACATGCAGGAACTTCTTGTAAGGTTTGTTGTGGTAATGGAACAATAATCAATGTAAGGATTCTTATTAACACACAGACTGGAATAGGTGAAGCAGAAGATGAGTTTCCAAAACTCCCTACCCCAAATTTGAGCTTTAGGAAGATGGTGACAACTACAAATTCATATGGTAGAGCATTGAAGTGAGGTCAGAAGCAGTTTCTTATCAATGAATCAATGGGTAAGACATGATCTCCTTTGAAAATTGTGGAAGATGGCATGGAAATTCCAAGTGGTGGAAGAGAAAGAAACTCTTGGCAACTTATGTGAACGTTGCTCACACACCAGGCTGGCAAAATTCCTCAGTTGGCATCTTCCACAACACCACCTTCAGGCACCTTTGTTAAGAGACCAACTTTAGTTGCCTCGCAGTGTAATTATGTCAGTGGACAAAAGGAACATAACTCAGTTTCAAGGAGAATAAATTGAGAAGACAATGCTAGAGAGTCGTCCCGAACTATTCATGGAATTGAATGTCTTGTAAATCGTGTAGGAATGTTGTCATTACCCGATACAGAGGGACAAGACGAGAGAAACAATACTGATGATATTTCATACTCAACTAAGAAGGGAAACACCTTCTAGATCATCATATGTCTCATGTACTACTAATAAAATTGTAGCTTCAACTAGTGTGTATAATATGACTAAAGGAAGTATTCATTCCATAGCCTTTGATTCATTTGATGGGCACTTATCTAGTGTTCGTGTCTCTCCAGGTGATATGTCTGATGATACAACAAATGCATCTATAGGAGGTAGTGCACCAGCTTTTCACAGCTTAATTGATGAAATTCTCAACAAAAACCAACATATTCCATATGATGAACTGTTTGAGGTTATCCTACACTGGAAGAATCTCAAGAAATATGATGGTGAGAGATATGCCTATACAAGTAATTGCGAGGTTGTTCTAGATTTTCTAAGGAATCTCACGGTCTCATCTTGTTGATTGTGGACCAAAGATAGGCATGGGTAGGAAAAGATGAATAATTGATGCAACTATGGCTGTGGACTCTGAAAACGATGAAGGAGTTGATGGCTTAGGTTCTATTCATGAAGATGTGTGACAAACTGATAGGCTAAGCAAGTAGCATGATGTGTTTAGTGAGAGATTTGATTCATTGTCTTTTAATAAATAAAAGGATGCTGACATTACTACTATAGAGGAGTTCCCAAGTCTACCATAGTTCACATCCAAGATTGTTCAGCGTGAAATATTCTACTTGTAAGTGCCAAAAGAGACTGACAACTTATATCATCATGCTCAAATCAAATGAAATCCCAGGAGGAAATATTGCATGAAGTTTAATGTAATGGGTGGTCCAATAAGGAAATTTTCTCATACTGCCTATCAGAAAATCAATGGTCTACATTTTTTATGATGGAACTTTCTCTCTCTTTTAGTAACCATTAAGGGTGGTTCCGTAAGTAGTTTTATGACTTCCAAAGACCATGTGGTTTTTCATGTTGCCTACACCCATCTTGTCTTTATTTAAATAGCCCAATGTTTTTAATATTCGTAGTGTAAAGATAAAGAGGCTGAAGTTTTATTTTAAAAAGGGGACTTCATTTAATATTATATATATAATAATATAATAATAATAATAATATATTAATATATATATATATATATATATATATATATATATATATATATATATATATATATATATATATATATATATATATTACGACAATATTTTTATTTATTTTGAAACCTTTTAAAAGGAAGAAATAATTTTCTTAACTGTTCTTAGAACCAGCTTTGAAATTGATCATGATAGTTAGACAGTTATGTTAGGAGGTGGAAATAAAACACCAGAGGTGATACATTAGAGGGGTTCGGAGTTCAGTATTCATGACTGAGAATTTTAATTTAGAAATCTTTTTGAAGCCTGAATAATATATTACAGTTTGATTCCACCATTGAGAAGTTGCAGTGATTGTTTTTTTCTTGAGTTTCGACATTCAAATTTATGTATTTTCCTCTCTTGGATAGTGTAAGATGTAGCTGGTGCTTTGGTTTAGCTTTTGAATAATGTACTTAATTGTACTCATTAAAATTAATATTGAAGCCCTTAATGAAGTGCTCCACATCCAAGAATTTCATTATATTTTCTCAGTCTTATTTATTATTTCTACATAGCTAAAGCACAAGTTATTAATTTCTTATGCCAAAACTCCACCTTTTCCATTTTTTGTTGTACACCTTGACCCTACAACTCTAATTGCCTCTCTGGCTATTCTTTTTTGGAAGGCTAGGGTTTCAAAAGTAAAACTTTGGGGTACAAGCCCTCATGGCCTATACTTCCAACCATTAATTTTAATCTTTTTATCCAATCTAAAAATGTCTCAGGCACTGGTTCCCCCATAGCCAAGAATTGTCTCCCGAGGTACAAAATTTTTAATGGATTCCAGAAGTTACAACAAGTTTTGGTCAGTGGTTAGAATTATAGACTTGAAAAGTGCCTTAAATTACCTGGACTCTGGCATACGTCTGCTAGAAATAATCCTTGGACGGAAGCATGTAGGCTTGTGGGAGTGTCAAGAGCCCTCTAGATGCTAGCATGCCCATAGGATGGGAGCATCTAGAGGTTTAATAGCTTAAAAACTCAATGGGACTCAAAGGCTGGTTAGAAAAAAGATTGCGATGGTTCCTAGTATTCCTATTGTTGATGTTGAAAGTCTATATGGTGTGTTTTCATCGGTTCCACTTCCTTGTGACTTAGGAGGTCAAATCATATCATAGTAACTTCTCATCACTTGTTTATCCCAGTTGGACAGTTAATTTGGTAGATGTGGGAGGAGGGCATTATAATTGATAACACATTATCTTTCAACTGAGACACTATGTCCATTACATTAAACAAAATGTCTATTTTTCACAAACAATTACTTCAAAAAATAAAACAGGTTTGTTACACAAAAATATTGTCACCATGATTATTTGCAGTCAATATGGGTCTATCATCACTTGTACTATCTTCCTAAGCAAGTCTCAGACCTCAGTTCTTCAAATCAAGCTTTAGAAATGAGAGAAAGACTTTAAAAATCAATGTAACTTTGGTTCCGCACTTTCTCTCATGGTCACCTGTGGTCCCGCACCTTCTGTGTACAAAAACTACGGACCTGCCTGCTCTGTCCCTAACGGTGTAGGTGCGGACCCAAGTGAAAGTCAAAAGGCGCAAGTTTTATCTTAAAAAACTCACTTTAGGTTAATTCTAGAGGTTTCTAGAAGGAATTTTGACGTGGATTGTTCGCTCTGAGGTGGTTCATGCATCCCAAAAGAGAAGGAGCTAATCCCTTGATGAGAGGAGCTATCGCTTTGAAGGAGGGCTTTATCCCTTTGAAGGAGGACCTAGTAACCTCCCTCCATTGCACTATAAATACAGGCATTGGGCTGGTTGCTAGGGAGGTTAGAAGCTGAACGTTTTTTAGGGTAAATGCTGGTGAAATCAAGACTTCCTAGTTGAGCTTAAGAGGAGAGATCACACATCTTTTTGGCTTCATTGGGGTGTGAGTGAAACTTGTCAAAGTAGAGGAGACTTCTTGCTGGACCCTGGGAGGAGCTTGTACAGCGTCAAGGCAAAGGTTGTAAAGTTCTTCTTCTTTTGAATTAATACAATCAAACTCATTTTTCTCAACAAGTATCTTATGTTATTTGTTTCATGGACTCCTTAACTTTCATGTTAAATATGTTTTATGCAATTGGCTTTTCAGGTGCTATTTAATTTGTTTGCCTTGTTTGTGTTTGCAGGTTCGCGAAAAGGAGCTCATTTGGATCGAAGGAACGAGGGCATCCACAAGCTAGCGTAGGACCTAAGGTAGGCCCTAAAAACGCTTGTTTGCTATTGTTTATCAAAGCATATTTAGAGAAAGATAGTGTCTGGTTGGATTGCTTGTCATTAGGTCTTCTTTAGATTCTAGGAAGGTCTATCTTGTCCGTAAGATCGACTTATTCCGTGTGACAAAATGGCGACTCCACTGGGGAATTGATTGTTTTCCTTGTTTTTACTTTGACCTAAGAAACTCTATTTTTGTTTCTGTTTTTGGCTTGTTGTGTGTAAAATTGGGTAGAGTTTGTAGATCCAGGGTTATTTTTCATTTTTCATAGCTTTGGGAGAGGACCGCACCCTAGCCGTTTGACACAGTGCGTACTTACCCGCAGCTTGGCTTTTAGCATAGAGCGGGACTGCACCTGTGCCAACTGTGGGCCTGCGGACCCTGTCAAAATTTTGAAAACCCTAAAATTTCCTCTATCAGTCAGCTTAGTTTGTGTTTAGAAATTGTTATCCACTGCCCAGACCTGCATATAACTTGTCAGAAGCTTTCCTTGGATTGATTTCGTTAGTGTTAGGGTTTTAGGTGAAATTCCTAGGAGTTTTTCTTGTTGGGTTTGTTTTTCATTGTGGTTGTGTAATGGCTCTGAGCTTAGAAGTTGTAGGGACTTCAGATCACCTTAGTGTCTACCAGCCTTCTTATGAGTTTGACCATTGATGAAATCTCCCCTTGTTTGAGGAATCCGCTTTGAGTTTTCTCTTTACAAAACTTCGAAAAGCTTGTGTTTGAAAGTTTGGATTTTCATTTTCAAAAAGAAAACAAAATTGGTTGTTCTTGACTGATTTGTGATTCTGCATAAATTAGTCCTTAGCTTGCATCTAGCTGAGTAAAACATCCTTAAAAAAGACTTTTAGTAGGCTTTGACTTCAAATAGAGTTTTATAGTTTGTAGATCTCAAAGTTAGTCATTTTCATTAGTTTTGAGTCTTTTATTAAAAAATATAAAAAATCTCTTTTGAAAAAAAGTTTGTTTTTTGTAGTGATTGAGTGCTTTGAAACGAAAAAGGGAAATTTTTGTGAAATAACTAGTTGTCTCGTTTTGAGTGCTTTGGAAAGGAAAAGCTCTTCTTTTAATTTGTTTAATTGAGAAAGATTTGTGTTTACAAAGTATTTGCATTCTCAACGTCTTTCTTAGTCTAGAAGTTCATCGAAGAGGAAAAGATTGTTTAGATCATCTTAGGTGCATTTTTAGTGATTTTGAGTCGAGTCTTCATACCACGAGTTTCATCTCCGCACCTTTGGACTTAAACAAAAACCACTAAAATTAACGCTTAAAGTAAAATTCACCTAGTAACATTTTTATTTCTAGGGCTCTGATACACCAACTTAGATTAGGCTAGTGTCTTGGAGTAGGAGAGTAATTAACTCTCCAAGACAGTAAAAACAAACAGGTAGCTGTATCTTGTGATAGGGAAGAAATCCAATTGTTGCATTTATGCTCTGGGAAAGCTCCTCTTAAAGGAGAAGCACGAGATCGTGTCCGAACCAGTGTGGGAAGCAATCCTTCCTCATTGGGAACGACGCCAGATATTCACGTATTAAAAACGGTAAACCTCAGATTAACCATTGTCGAGGAGCCTGGGGTCACTTGTTGGTAAACCTTGGATTATGTCAAGGAGCCTTCAAGGGGATTGAGCTTGCTACTCTGCCCTTGCGTGAGTATCAGATCGTAGACTGTTCCCCCAGGTGTATTTGTCTCAGTTGGTAACCTTAGTGGCCATATTCTTTAGGACTCTTGTTGAGGTGACAGTGGTGGGAAGATCCCACTGTACCTGGAGCAGATGTCGGCTAGACTCACTTGGATTTTCTGGGGGGTTCACTTCACTCGAGACGGTTAAGTGGAGGAACTTGTGCCAATCTATTCATTAAGCAGGTTGCCGGGGTAACTGTTCCAACCACCATTTCTGTATTGAACTCTGCAATGTTGGATTTCATCACCAACTAGTGTTTTCAGTCTGGAAAGTTATTGTTTGTGTGTGTTTGATATCCTAGATTCTTTAGGCATGAGATTCAAATTTGTTTGGTTCTTTAGATACCTTAGGTGCTTTTTATTGAGATTTTACTTTGTTTGCGTGTGAAGTAGTTAAAAGTCTTTAACTGTGGCTGAATTACCAAGACAGTGCCATAGACTTTGGGGCCAGTCTCCTGAGATTATAAACGTGACTGAGTTACTGAGGAAGTCCCGTAGACTTCGGGGCCAACCTCCTGAGGAAGTACCGAGCCAACTTGAAGGCTTAAAAGTCCTCGTAACTCCTAGAGACAGTAGAGTTGGGTCACCGGAAGAAGGAGAATCTTCTTTGATAGTACATCCTGATTTTCAACCGTTAGTAGCAGATTACAATCCACAGTCAGTGTCTGTCTCCAAAATCGCTGGTAGCTTTTCATCTACTAGTGATATAGGTGAAGAACCCGAAATATCCGAGCCTGAAAGTGAATTTGCTGCTACTCCGACATTGGGGTTTGTTTCTCCAACTTTTAGTGGTCCTGGTTCACCTAGGGTAGAAAGAGTAATCACTCAAGATCTTCTTTCTGGACTTATTTCTATTGAAGAACTTGCTCCGGAAGAAGAAGAAGTAGGCATCCCTATCCCTGAAAATCAACCTGTTATTGAACTAAGGGAGCGTGAATCAATTTTTTACAGTCCACCTAGGAGCAGTTCTTGGTATCTTTCTTTGAATAATTATTTAGAAAACTCAGGGTTAAGTTTTTCACCACCTCGTGCTCCTTATCACTCAACACCTAGAGGTTTTTATACTCCCGTAAATATGTCAGGATAGTCATCCATGTTTACTCAATCGCCCGAATCCTTTTTGTACGGCGGTCCATCTGTTCCCTCTAGGTATCAGTCTCTTTCTGGTACTTTTTAGGGAGCATCTCCTCAACCCATTGAGCAAGGGTTATTAACTGGAAGCAATGGTACAAAGCTGTTGAGCGTAGAAGACATTCTTATGATGTCAGGTTCTATTTCCAATCCTCAACCTCAAGGTGGCCAGTTACTGCCTGGGGGGCAGCCTCAATTAACGCCTGGGGGGCAACCTCAAGGTACACAATTTGCATCTGGGGGGCAACCTCAAGGACAGTACATACCTACGGGACAGTACGTTCCTCAAGGTAAACCCCAGACTCAATATGTACCCCAAGGTCAACCCCAGTATCAATTTATACCTCAAGGTCAACCCCAGTATCAGTATGTGCCTCAAGGGTATCAACCCCAAGGTCAATACTCGAATGAAGGTTTCCAACCACCCCAAGGTCAAACATATGTTCAAGGAACGGGAAATGTACCTTTCAATTATCAATCCTACCCTCAACCCGGTTATGGTCCTCAGTATTCTCAACCAGTTATGGGTCAGTACCCCAGAATGAATATAGTGTGGGATCCATTGCAAACCCAATAGGTGTTGCAGCCAAGTGTACAGTTGTCAACTAAAATTGGACAACCCCTAGTTTCTGGTACACCCCAGCAACCAGTCCAGTCTAACATTCAAACTTCTATACCTTCGGTAGTTTCTCAGCCTGGGCCTAGTACACCTCGTACTCCACCTCAAACGACTGCTACAACTACCGCTACATCTGTTCAATCTACCCCACCTACTTCTGGAGTATCGGCAGCTCCGGTTTCTACTGTTCCTGTATCTACTCCTCAGAAATTTTTACCACCGTCTGGATCTATGATTCAAACTTCGGTTCAGATGCCTGTAGGACAACCTGGTTTAAGTACGGTTGTCACAAGTCAACCACAAATCACCTATCAATCGTACCAGGGGCAGCACCAATTCGGTCCTGCTGTCCAGCATCCAGTTTATCAGTATCAACCGTATCCTGGGTACACTTATCAACAACCTCAACAACCCCATTACGGTCCGGTTAATCCTGGTTTTCCGGGAGGATACAATATCCCAAACGCGATTCCTATTCCTAGTTATCCTAGATATCCTCCTCCTGGGGCTGCTCTCATGACCCAGAGTTTTAGGGATCCTAATCGGCAGTTACCATTTATCGCAACTTTGGACTTACCTGATTTGTCGCGCCTAACGAACGATCTCATTAATTATCTTCCGTTTTGGCCGCCAATGCCGAATAAGTTGCCCAGTGACATTCCCAAGTTCGAAGGTAAATCAGGAGAGGACCCGTTGAACCATGTGATGACTTACCACCTCTGGTGTGCGTCTAACTCCATCACAGATGATTCAATCCATCTTAGACTTTTCCAGTGCACTCTAATTGGTCTCGCGGCCAAGTGGTACATTGAGTTACCGCGAGGAACTTTTTATAATTTTCGTCAGTTAGCTACCTCGTTTTTAACTCATTTTCAGTTGCCAGTCTGATATGACAATGGCACGGAATTGTTAACTTCGCTAAAACAATGACATCCACGTACATTTCAAATCATATTCATGAGTGGAGACTTCGACGTCGTTTAGTGAAGGTATTTATTCCGGATCAGATCTTGGCTGAGTGGTTTGTAAAATATTTGTTGCCAAAGATCACTGAAGATGTTGCTAAAGCTGGAGTTGTTACTAAGGAGCAAGTAATTGCTCAAGCACAGTACCTTGACTTGGTCTATACTCAGTCAGGTACGTTACATGAAAAAATCCCCGATCTTCCCAAGCAAAATCAAATCGCTACAGCTCCTTCGGGATCTCATGCTGCCGATGGTATGCTTGGCACAGTTAACACTAAAAGTAAGAAGAAGTCTTCCAAGAATTCTTCCCCTATCATAACCTTGCCTGACTCTCCAACAGGAGATTCTTCTACAGAGATTTCTGCCGATATTCATGTTGTAGGGTCATCTACATCCAAATCAAAATCCGGTGGGAAGAAGAAAGGAAAGAAGAAGAATAAAACGGACAAAAGTTCAAAGGAGAAACCTGAAAAGGCGGAATCCAATGATGAAAAGCGCAAACCTCGTTATACTTGTCTCATTTGTGACGATGAACATTTTACAAGAGACTGTCCTCATCATGCAGAGGTTGCGAAGATTGTCAAGGGTTCCCAAACTCCTGCTGTTTTGAAGGATCCTTTTCCGGCTCAAGACAGTAAGATGATAGGTTCATCCTCGAGTGCCAATGAAGAACCCATACTGATGATGTCCCATGTTAGGATTGCAACTCGATCGCAAGATTATGGTAGTAAGAGTCCTGTTGATGGTAAAGAAGCAGAATCTTCTCATTCTAATCCATCAACCTCATCTCTCGGTTCTGATCCACTACAGATTGAGAAACCTAATCCATACTTCGTAATCAAACCGCCCGCCAAGGGTATACTTCGAAAGTTAGCTTTCAATCCGCATGCGAGAGCGGCTCAGAATTATAACATTGTTGAGGATTTAGCTATTTCACCCTCAGCAATGTTAGCTTTGGAAGTGCTGCAATCATGCCCAGCACAACGTAAATTACTTTTGTCGACTATAGGAGCTGTTGATGTTCAGGACCCGAACCTAATAATTTTCGATCTAGAAAATAATACACCGCATTTGCCCCATCAAATGGCTTTCCAGATTCCAGTGATAGTAAAAAACAGGCCTATTCGTCGGACTGTAATTGATGACGGAGCCTCAACGTGTATTATGTCGATACAGTGTTGGAGATTGCTTGGTTCTCCTTCGCTAAATCAATCCCCAACAATTCTAAAGGCCTTTGATGGCTGTGGGTTTCATCCTTTTGGCATTCTACAGGATTTGCCTATAGGGGTTGAAGGAAAAACCGTTAGTCTAGATGTGGAAGTGGTTGATGCCCCTTTAGACTACAACCTTCTCTTGGGTCGAAGTTGGTCTTACGCTATGACAGTGGTCGTTTCATCGGTTTTTCGAGCAATAAAGTTTCCGCAGAATGGAAAGATCGTAACAATAGACCAACTGGCTTACTTTTCATCCGACCTAGCCTCTTCTGAGAGTATTCAGCATGCTGGTAAAACGACTATCCCATATAAGGATGTTGGAGTAGGACTAGTTAAAGATGTCGGTTTACTAGGAACTTTTCCTTTTCCTCCAATCAACGCATCATCTTCATTTGCAACCATTCATATGATTACATCAGACACCATTATTTATGATGATCCTTGGATCGTCCCTTCTAACTCTGAGATAGACTCATTTGGCAATTCCATGCCTTTGAGCCCATATGAAATTGCCTATGAAGCCGTGCAGTCGTTTGCCGACCCGTGTTCAACCGAAAATGACTTAATGAATGTGGTCCGTGAGGAATCACTTTTCACATCAACCTCGGATTTAACTACGTTTTCTAAACTTGTTCACTCTGATGAGAAAATTCGTGAAATCCTATGTGTAGATGATTTACCATGGGAAGATCTCCATCACAGATCTTCGTTTTTACCTGAGGATGATCATTTTGAAAATGATTTCTCATCAATTTTTACAACTGAATATGTCAAGGAACCTCAGAATCCAATGAAACATCCCGATTCAGAGTTAAATTTCGGAAACTTTTCTCAAACTATTCCTATTGACATTTCGGTTAAGCCCAGAATTGTTGAGAACATTCATATAGGTGCCTCGTGTACAGATGACGAAATTCAATTATATAAGGCCCTATTTCAAGAATTCTACGACGTGTTTGCCTGGTCCTATGAGGAAATGCCAGGAATTGATCCCGCGATTGTTGTTCATGAGATCAAGACTTACCCGGACGCTAAACCCGTTTGGCAACGTTTACGTCAGATTCACCCACGAAAAGCTGCTGCAATTAAAGCAGAAGTTGAAAAATTGTTGAAAGCAGGTTTCATTTATCCGATCCCGTTAACGGATTGGGTATCGAATATTGTTTTGGTTAACAAAAAGCAGGGAATAATAAGAATATGCATCGACTATAGGGACATTAATCGAGCTTGTCCAAAGGACAATTACCCAACTCCCTATATCGATCAAATCATTGATGATTGTGCCGGTAGCGAAATATTTTCCTTTATGGACGGTTTTTCCGGATACAATCAAATCAATATTCTACCTACTGATCAACCAAAAACGGATTTCATTTGTCCATGGGGGACATTTTCTTATTGCAAATTACCTTTTGGGCTTAAGAATTCTGGAGAAACTTTTCAAAGGGCGATGTCTTATGTGTTTCATGACATCAAGCACATTGTGCAACCTTATCTCGATGACTTGCCTGCTCATTCATTACATCGAGCTGATCACCTCGTCCATTTACAAGCAATTTTTATGAGGTGTAGGCATTATCGGATTCGGTTGAACCCACACAAATGTGTCTTCTGTATAGAAATGGGTTGATTGCTGGGGTTTGTAGTTTCGAAAGCCGGCATTCGCGTTGATCCCTCGAAGGTCGAAGTTATCATCAAATTGCCTCCTCCTTCGAGTCTTCGCCAACTCCAAAGTTTGCAGGGGAAAGAAAACTTTTTACGACGATTCATTCCTAACTACGCCGAGGTTACAAAGGGTTTTACCCGGTTGTTGAAGAAAAACACTCAATTCTATTGGGATGAGATAGCTCAAAAATCTTTTGATGCACTCAAACACGCGTTGACCCATGCACTGTTGTTGCATCCTCCCAATTACAACCAGGATTACTTCTTGTACCTCGTCGCCTCTCATTCCACCATTGGAATGGTCTTAGTTCAGGAAGATGAATTACATGTGATATATTACCTTAGTCGAACGTTAAATCCAACTGAGCTAAAATACTCACATGTGGAGAAATTAGCACTGGCAGCCGTTCAAGCTGTCCAAGGTTTTTGTCACTACATTCTACTATGTAAAACTACGGTAATTTTGGATTGCAACCCTATGATCTACACTTTGACCAAGCAATTGCTAGGGGGCAAGTACTCTAAATGGATCGTTATCCTGCAGGAGTTCGACTTGGAATTTGAGAAATCTAAGTCTAAGAAATCTTTAGTTTTTGCGGAATTAATGTGTGACTTCCCGCGTGCTGACATGGAAACTGTGGCGGAGGAGCCCATTGCAGACGAATCCTTGTTTCTAATAAGCACTTTAGATCCATGGTATGGGGATATCATCGTTTATCTCCAGACCCAATCCTTTCGGCCAGAAATTTCAAGGTTAGAACGTCGAAAAATTCGATTCCAGTCCCAACAATTCAGAATTATTGGAGATACTCTTTATCGCCATGGGGCAGACTCTGTTTTTCAACGTTGCTTAACTCACGAGGAAGTTGAAAGGGTTCTGAATGACTGTCACTCTGGAGCGTGTGGCGGTCATATGTCTGGGTTTGCCACAGCCCAAAAGATATTGCGCGTTGGCTACTTCTGGCCGTCTTTATTTAAAGATTGTATTACGGCGGTCCGAAAATGCCACAACTGCAAGATTTTTTATTGTAAGATGCGCGCTCCACCTGCTCCTCTCCACCCTATAATTGCCGTTGGTCCTTTTGCCAAATGGGGTATCGATTTTATTACATGTAACCCTCACTCGGCCGGGGGGCATGCGTATATCATCCTTGCGGTAGATTATTTTACTAAGTGGGTCGAGGCGATGCCTACATTCGAGGCAGACAGCAAGACAGCTGCAATTTTCGTGTTCAATCATATAATTGCTAGGTTTGGTGTCCCGCAAGCGATAATCACTGATCATGGGCATCATTTTCGAAACGCTATGATGACCGAACTTAAAGGCTAGCTTGGTTTACGTCACGATAGTTCAACCCCTTATTATCCACAAGCGAATGGTCTGGTTGAATCCATCAACAAAGTTTTAGTTATCATGATCCGACGAATCATTGGGATTCATCGGTCGAATTGGCACAACATGCTATTTTCAGTGCTTTGGGCATACCGAACTTCAGTAAAAACATCAACAGGGTTCACTCCTTTCCAACTAGTCTATGGTTTGGAAGCCATGTTACCCATTGAATGCGAAATCCTGTCACTGCAAATGGCCATCGAATTACTTCCAGCCACTTCCGAAGAGGAAAAGCGTTTGTTATACTTGGATCAATTAGATGAGAATCGATGTGATGTTGCATTGGTAATCGAGACTCACGCAAAATGCATGAAAGCTCAGTATGATCGAAATGTGACCCCTCGAAATTTTTCGGAAGGAGATCTAGTCTTAGTTTATGATCAAGCTAATGATAAATTAGGCGCTGGAAAATTCGTTCCTATGTGGCATGGTCCCTATGTTGTCAAGCGAAAGCTAGCCAAAGGGGCTTATGAATTGGTAGACTTTGATGGGGACTCTTTGGGTAAACCCAGAAATGACCTTTACTTGAAGAGGTATTATGCTTAAAAGAATGGGTATGGAGATTTTTAGTTAGGATAGTTTTTCTTTCTAGCTAGTGTGTTTTAGTTTAAACAGTATACTTAGCTTAGAGAGTGTTTTTTCGTCATTATTCCTGCTTATCTTGGTTTTACTCTTGATATTGCAGATGTCGATGCCTCTCCAAACATACATTGGTTTCGTTGATGGTGCTTGTCATAATACACAGAACATCGCTTCCGCAACTTAGGTTATCTATT
This sequence comes from Pinus tabuliformis, assembly GCA_031772625.1. Classification (NCBI taxonomy): domain Eukaryota; kingdom Viridiplantae; phylum Streptophyta; class Pinopsida; order Pinales; family Pinaceae; genus Pinus; species Pinus tabuliformis. The sequence goes on from CM062813.1 coordinate 937,254,057, forward strand.
CGCCCTCTGACGAGTTAGTATCTATGCATGGGGTAAGCCTCGGTCAAACAACGAACAACATTGCCGAGTACAGTGCAGTGATTGAGTTATTGTCTGAATCTATTTCATTTGGGATTCGGAGTTTGATAGTGAGGTTAGATTCTGAACTCGTTGTATTACAGCTTAATAGAGTGTATGCCATTAGAAATCTAGTGTTATTAAGATTATTTTTGAGAGTGCGTCTCCTGGAACGTGAATTTGATTACATTGAATATCAGCATATTCCGAGATCTTTAAATACATTAGCAGATGCAATTGCTTCTCGAATGTTGAATAAACATTTGCAATAATCATACATGTAAATTTAAAACCATTCCATAACATGATGTGGGTCAAAAAATACATCGTCTTCAATCATAGGTTGAAAAAAACCTTATGATCGGCAAAAATGATAAGTACAAAAAACAAAAATGTCACATGTGCCCACAATAGGCGATCATCCTATCACTGGTGATGATCTCTATAAGAAACCACTGCACGGGCCACCTTGCAAAGGAACCTCCTAAAAGGTCCCAGGACTCCAATCGCATAGCGCTGAAGTCGACGAGGAATGTCGTCTATAGTGGTCTCGGGAATATCTCCTGTCAAGTGCTCGAGATGACCCTCCAACTCGGCCAAAAACTCTGCTGATTCGTCCTGTGGGGCTGGCACGGGTGCAACTGGTTGCCTCCTCTTGAAAGGCTGGAGAGCGGCTGGTTGCTGTGGACCCACATCTGCATTTTAAAATTTTTACTATCAGTTTTGAGACGATGGAAAAATAACAAAAAAATTAAAATAGAAAAAATGTTGAAAAGGATTTTACCTGACTCGTCCCATTGCTCTCCTGGTGGAAGAACCATGTTTGGGTCACCATGAAAATCTATCCCAGCGTAAGGGAAATCCTGAATGGAAAACACCTGGTTTTCCAACCATTGGAAATACTCAGGTTTGAATCGAGCAACCTCTGTCCTCTCGTCCGGGTGACGGGCCATGACTGCGACCCATCGCATCAGTTTGGGCTCCCGAGGAAGCCTAGCTCCAACAGTAAGGTGTTGTGGGATCAACATAGGAACCCTCTCCAAGCCAAAACTCACGACCAAATCCCCATAACCAAAGGTCTTTAGTCGTCCGTTCTTGGCCCTGTTCAGTTGGCCTTTCACATTGGCCAACACAGCATCGCACCAGTTGAAGATGGTGCCTCGAAAGCAATCAACTGGCATACGCATCTGGGATTCGGTGGCAATATGTAATGCAGCAGCTCTGCAAAGTCTGGTGACAGTGAATGCAATCACCATGAGCTTAGGATGGGATATCGTCTTTATGTCTATCCCTTTGTCTCTAGCCTGGCTGTTGTAGTACTCTAGCCGGAGGCTATCGACAGACTGGCCACCTGGCCTAGTCCCGTGCAGAGTCAAGTCTTCGCCTCTCTTAGGCAAACCAGTCAAGAAATATATGTCCGCCGGCTCGATTTCGAGCTGGTGGCCGCCAATGAAGAAGCACTGGTCCTGTATGCTCCATCTGTCAACCAGCCACTCTAAGAAATCCACCCGAGCCTTCATGCCAGGAATGGCCTAGAATTTCTACAGTCTGCACGCCCTCAAAGCATCAAGTGAAGGATGATGATTCCATGCTGCAGCATCCATGTCCTCATGCTCTCGTTCATGCCAATCTAGCATGATGTACTCTCTGCATCAAGTATAAAGACAAATTAAAATGCTAGAAAATATTTTGTGTGGTCCATTTTTGAGAATTTTTGGGTTCAAAACCCTTGCGGCGGGGACCGCACCCTCCAGGTTAGACACAGTGCGTGGGACTGCACTTTGTCTACATGGAAGGTGCGGACCCCGAACTTTTTCCAAATGGAGAAAAAGTCGGGGTCCGCAGGCCCGCAATGGTAAACCTGCGGGCCCCCGCGCGCGGGTTTTGCGCATAAAACCCTCCCAAAAATGAAATAAAGGACTAAAACAAAAAATTAAACGGTTGAAAATGAAGAGTGGGATGATGTGGATTACCTGGAAAAGGCGGCGTTCGATTCCGACGGTTGGATTTTCCGCAATCTTCACGGGAAGCTTTCTGAGCAAAAGCACTATTTTCTCACCCAAGCTCAAACGGTAAAAATGAATTGACAAAGGCCCTTTTTATAAGTTTTTTGAGTAAATAAATTGTAAATTTGTTTATGTTTCACTTTGAAAAGTTATTTTGCGACATTTTAATCCATTTCAAATAGGTATGAGTAATGTTTGTGTTTTTGTGCAGAATAAAGGATTATTCAGGCGAAATCTATCATTTTCGACGAAAAAAACATATAGAGTCATCTTTAAGCTCTTTTCTGACTCCTAAAACATGAAAAGATTGCCGAGTGTTTTTTTTAGACTCGTTAAAACGAAACTAAAAATACGGTCCACTTACAGCTCTTTTCTGACCGTAAAAACATGAAAAGATTGCCGGATTTTTGTCGTTTCAAATTCGATATTGGCTATAAAACGACGTGTCATTGATCACTTTTTTACTTTTTCGGGTCAAAGGCACTAATGACAAAAAGTACTCCTTGGTCATAAAAGATCAAGCGGTTCTCTCAAGTATTATTTTATACTTTTTCGGGCTTGGGAGACACAAATTTACGAAAAAGGTCAACCCTGGAGTCTTCTTAAGTTTTTCAAACTCTCTAAAATTGAAAAACGCCGAGTTTCTCCTATACTGGACTCATTAAAATTTCACAGTAAAGGACTTGTTCAATTACAAACAGGAACGAACCACTCCTTCTTAGGGTTCGAATTTAAACTAAGTTGGACTCATCCAAAGGATGAGCTTATAATCAAGCAAATGTTATCCTCCTCAAGCTTGTCAAAAATAAAGAGGTACTTGCCAGAAATGGTGGGGGAAAAGAGAGAAAAATGAGCCTGTTTGTCATACTTTGTAACCACTCTTGAACACGACACTTTTTATTCACCGGGGTTGGGAAATCCTTTGCCTAACAGTTGATCAAACCACATTGAAAGTCTTAAGCCGGTTTCTGGGTATTAACTTTGGGTCAACTGTCACCAAGCCATCTGTCGTGTCGTTATGTGTTCAAGAGGTCACTGCCAATAAGCCATTCATCTACAAAATATCTGTCATCCATCTTGACCATCCCTGAGTCAGTCCTTGCAACTAAATTTCTTCAACTTGATCTATGATTTCGTGTTGTGAGCTTGCCTACGACGGATCGCTTTCTATCGACATCAACTAATTATCTAGAAATATTATCTAGGAATCGTCAGTACCTTGAAATCTACTTGCCTCAATGGCAGGTTTCTCGCCTTTGACGATAGTTTACATCATTGACTTTCGATCAAAGGATTCCGTGACATGTTCGACATCAACACATTTATTCGCATCTCATGGATTGTACTGGGTACTTTGAGAGCCATTGACATCACTGGTGGTTTCTCTCACACTTGTTAACAGTTTACATCATTGACTGGTAATCAAGTGGTTTCTACCATGTTCGACATCAACACATTCATTCGCATGGATAGAATCGTACTGTTTCGGGAAGTAGAAATGAAGACCCTGGATCTAGTTTCCACAATCTGGGCTACGAGGAATTTTGTATTCATTATATAATGGACTATTCATAAACAGATGGCTGCGTCCATACTGTGTCCACATGAGTCTATACTTGTGATGTTTTACAAGATCATTCCTGTATCAGAGCAGTAGTTAGTTTTTCTAGTCAGTTTTGATCTGAGCATGGGAATGCCTACCTCAGCGATGATATGATCTCATATATATATCTTGCATTGAATGTTTTTACAGGTTCCAACCGGGCTCTCCACAAGATGATCCTCGAAATGATAAAGTACTTCACTCTTCCTAAATGATAAGAAATCCTCATCTACTACAGACTTCGCACTTTAGGGGGCAATCTGTTACACAAAAATATCGTCACCATGATTATTTGCAGTCAGTATGGGTCTATCATCACTTGTACTGTCCTCCTAAGCAAGTCTCAGACCTCAGTTCTTCAAATCAAGCTTTGGAAATGAGAGAAAGACTTTAAAAATCAATGTAACTCTGGTTCCGCACTTTCTCTCATGGTCACCTATGGTCCCACACCTTCTATGTACAAAAACTGCGGACCTGCCAGCTCTATCCCTAACAGTGTAGATGCGGACCCCTGTGAAAGTCAAAAGGCGCAAGTTTTATCTTAAAAAACTCACTTTGGGTTAATTCTAGAGGTTTCTAGAAGAAACTTTGACATGGATTGTTCGCTCTAAGGTGGTTCATGCATCCCAAAAGAGAAGGAGCTAATCCCTTGATGAGAGGAGCTATCCCTTTGAAGGAGGGCTTTATCCCTTTGAAGGAGGACCTAGTAACCTCCCTCCATTGCACTATAAATACAGGCATTGGGCTGGTTGCTAGGGAGGTTAGAAGCTGAACATTTTTTAGGGTAAATGCTAGTGAAATCAAGACTTCCTAGTTGAGCTTAAGAGGAGAGATCACACATCTTTTTGGCTTCATTGGGGAGTGAGTGAAACTTGTCAAAGTAGAGGAGACTTCTTGTTGGACCCTAGGAGGAGCTTGTACAGCGTCAAGGCAAAGGTTGTAAAGTTCTTCTTCTTTTGAATTAATACAATCAAACTCATTTTTCTCAACAAGTATCTTATGTTATTTATTTCATGGACTCCTTGACTTTCATGTTAAATATGTTTTATGCAATTGGCTTTTCAGGTGCTATTTAATTTGTTTGCCTTGTTTGTGTTTGCAGGTTCGCGAAAAGGAGCTCATTTGGATCGAAGGAGCGAGGGCATCCACAAGCTAGCGTAGGACCTAAGGTAGGCCCTAAAAGCACTTGTTTGCTATTGTTTATCAAAGCATATTTAGAGAAAGATAGTGTCTGGTTGGTTTGCTTGTCATTAGGTCTTCTTTAGATTCTAGGAAGGTCTATCTTGTCCGCAAGATCGACTTATTCCATGTGACAAGGTTGCATTGATATCCAAATAAATCATCATTATTGATTGGAACTATTTTCAGTGCTCAAGCTACTTCCGTGACTTGGGTATTTGGAGGAATTTTTTGTTGATTTCATCAATTGTTTTTGTCTTCTTGATCTTGTTCCATATGCAAACATAAAAATAAAGTGTAATGAGTGGATCTAAATTAGTGAGAATAGTAAAAATTGAAATAAATAATTTACAGCAATGTAAATCGAATAGCAACATACCATAGAAAGAAGTGACTCACTGTACACAGTTTCAAAACCAAGTCTCGTGCCTTGTTGCAACAAGCCTTCTACTCGTGTAGTTCCATACTTTGTTCCTACATGTTTTAAACACATTATGAGTCATAGATTTAATATTAAATATTTTTTTGTTCTATTATTATAAACTTAGAGAACTAAAACAACATAGATACTTACACATTCCACAATCAATTTTTTATATGTCAACATATATTCACAACACATATTTAACCCAATTTCAATCAATTATTTCGATGAGACTTATTTGTATGTTAGCACCTATTTGAAGACATTCAAGGATGGTTGAAGTAAAGAAAGTTAAAATATACAACAATGAAACCTTGAGTTGTTATAAGGAAATATTAACAATTACTCACAAACTTCAAAATCAACCCTTTTCTTCCATGTCGTCTTGTTTTATGTGTTGAATGAGTTCAATTTTATTTTCTTTTCTACAAGAAAATACTTGAAAACAACCATTATTACATATATTTGAAGCACATTGTTGTTGAGATGGCTTCTACTATGATGAAATTATGCCCATTTCTTTGACCATCTCCTTGTACACATTTTTGGACATTCCTATAGGCATGTTTCACATATTAACTCATTGATCATTTGGGATTTTCATAATCTTCTTGAAAAAAGTAATAAACCATTTTTATATTGATATATGAAAAATAAATATAAAAAAATTGATATTAATAAATGAATGGTTTGTATTAATATACACATATAATTCTAGAAAATCATTTTAATTAAGAATATTACCTTTTGGATGATTCTTTTTTGTTGTTATATGTTTTCACTATTGCAAGTCTGACATGTCTCATCGACCATTGTTGATTGCATCAATTGTTTTCGTCTTCTTGAACTTGCTCCACATGTAAAGAAAAAAATAAACTATAATGAGTGTATCTACATTGGTGAGAATAATGAAAATTAAAATAAATAATTTACATCAATGTAAATGGAATAGAAATGTACCATAGCAAGAAGTGACTCACTTTCCACATGGCTTCAAAACCAAGTTGCATTTCTTGTTGCAACAAATATTCTGCTCGTGTAGTTCCATACTTCGCTTCCTACATGTTTTAAACCCCATTATAAATCATAGATTTCATATAAAAGATTTTTTTGTTCTATTAATTATAAACTAAGAGAAGTAAACAAACATAGATACTTACAAATTCCACAATCAATTTTTGATATGCCAAGATATACTCACAGCCCATATTTAACCCAATGTCAATCAATTATTTCAATTACTCTTCTTTGTATGTTAGCAACTATTTGAAGACATTCAAGGATGGTTGCAGTCAAACAACTTAAAATAAACAACAATAAAACCTTAAGTTGTTATAAGAAAATATTAACAATTACTCACAAACTTTGAAATCAACCATTTTCTTCTGCATCATCTTGTTTTATATGTTGAATGAGTTCCATTTTCTTTTATTTTCTACAAGAAAATACTTGAAAAAAATCATTATTACATACATTTGAAGCACATTGTTACTGAGAAGGCTCCTCCTATGGTGAAATTATGTCCATTTATTTGACCATATCTTTGTACACTTTTTTGGACATTCCTATTGGCATGTTTCACATATCAACTCATTGATCATTTGGAATTTTCATAATCTTCTTGAAAAAAGTAATAAACTATTTTTATATTGATATATGAAAACTAAATATAACAAAATTGATATTAATAAATGAATGGTTTGCATTAATACATACATATAATTCTAGAAAAGCATTCTAATTAGGGATATTACCTTTTTAATGATTGTTTTTTGTTGTTGTATGCTTTTTCTATTGCAAGTATGAAATGTCTCATTGACCATTGTTCTATAAATGTTTCCTATAATTTAGATATAATGTGGTTCTTATAATCATTTAATTTCCTTTTGTATTGTAAGTGGAAAGTATGTCTATACATTTGTTCCACTAGATCCCTCATAGTTTTGTAAAAATTCCCCCACCTTTCATCAATTGATAGTCAGTTATATCTTCTATGATTTTTATTTTCTTTAAAGGACATTGATATTTTCCTTCATTGTTGTTCCATGTAGAACATTAAATACATATGAATTAATAGATTTTTTGAAACATGATATCTAATATTCTAAAGTATATTATTAATGAAAAAAAAAAACTCATATTGAGTAGTATTTTTTTCATTCACCTAATTCATCCTTCTTTAATTTTTTTGTCAATATTTTACATTCTATGCACATAGATTAGAAACGATATTATTGACCTTCTACATTTCGTGGCTCTACATGAGACACACTAACCAATATATATTAGTTAAACTTACAAATGGTTCAAACAAATTAATTTGATAAGGAATTTACAAAGAACTTGCATTATCTGTTTTTTTGATGTGCTATCATTATGTTGATCAATATTTTTTTTACTTAACACCTTCTCAGACATTTTTTTATCAATGTATGACCTATATTATTCAATATAGAAGCCATTCGATATATTTTATAAATAAATCAAATAATTTTTAGCTAAAAGTAGCTCTGGTATCCGATGCATTTATATGAATAAATGCACTGGTGCATTTATTTGAATAAATTCACTAGCCCATTTATCCCATTAAACAAATACGGTGTTTAAATGTTTGGCATGATAAGGGAAAATTATTATTTTTTCAATAATTTTAAATTATGACGGTGTGGTTTGTAATGATAAACACACCAAAATGATTTAACAGTGCTATTTGGTAGAGGTGCATCAATGTGTCATAGTACACCGGGAACAACAATTAATAAACTAGATAGAATTGACAGTGTTATAACATACTGGTGTTTTGTATTACACAGGGCGCATCGTGCATTATATTAAACAGAGCACACTACGTAGCATATATACAGTTTTTAAAAAAATGCATAGGGCCGACATGGTTTGGATCTAATTCAATAAGTTCTTCCCCTACTTTACATGTTAAACACCATATATATAGTAAGTACACAAATCCATTAAATCTAAAATGCCTAAAATGAAAAACTCTAATTGTGAAGTGGTAGAATAAGTTAAACCTATGGTGAAATTTTGCAGGAAGAAGAAAGGTGTTAAGATAACTATTCATTTTTTTTATTTTTTTATTTTGAATTTTAGTTAAATTTAAATAGGAATAGAGATCTTAAAAAAATTTACTAGTAAAATAAATAGTAATTTTGTTATTATACATGGTTTTTTATTTTATTTTTTCTGAATTGTGAATAAATCTAACAAAAATTGTAAAAAAAAAAATAGTAAAATTAAAATTTTTTGCTATCCAAGGTTTTGAGTGAATCACCATATCTTTCAAATTCCAGTTTTTTTGTGGTTCCAAAATATTTTTTTGTTTCGTAGTGCTCCCAATATGTATCTCTTGCAAATGATATTTCTTTTAATTATCCCTTAATAGAAATTGTAAAAAAATTATTAGTAAAATAAACAATAAAATTTAAAATTGATACTATGTAGGGTTTTGAGTGAATCACCATACCTTTCAACTTTCATATTATGAATAGTTTTGTTGCTCCAAAGTATTTTGTTGTTGCATAGTGCTCTTGGTATGTCTCTCTTGTAAATTACTCCCTTGAAATTTTGGGAAAAATAATGAAATAGTGATTAACTTTTTACAATTTAAAAGACTTTCTGAAATTAAATTTCTTACAATTTAAAAGACTTTATGAAATTAAATTTCGAAAAATCAATTATCGTTCATTTTTCAATTTAAAAAAGAAGAAGAAAAAATTCAAGTTTTTTTCAATTTATCCAAACATTGGTGCATTCGATAGTCACGAACAACTATGCATTTATAAGAAACGTGTGCTGACATTGTCGAGGCACCAAATGTTTTCAACACACCAACATGATACAATTATTATTTTATTTTCGAAATCCCGAAAAAGTGCAATTAATTTTTTTTAATGCAACAATGAAATTTGTCTTTAAAAACATCATTCTATAATTGTTATAAGAGCACCGAGATGGTTGAATTTGTTTTTATTTTCTAAAATATTGAAACAGGTGCATATCAGTACTATTTTTGTTTTAAACGCACCAGTGTGTTTTTTTACAAGAGCACTAATATGATATCATATTATTTTTGTTCAAAATTCCAGAAATTGGTGCAGATATTGTTTGAATGCCCTAGTGCTAGTATTATGTAAATGCATTGGTGCACTTTGTTCTGATAAGTACACTGATTAGGTTTAAAAGCTATCTGAAATTTTATTTTCACATAAAATGACATATTAATCTCAGATTATCCTTTAGGACGCCTCCACATGAATTACAATAGTTCATAATATACATTTTCCACTTAAAGTTTCCTTATTATTAAAAAATGGTTTGAAACTATATTGAAATTCATATTGTGGTTATTGGTGGGCCCCAGTATTTGCAGCAATAATGCTGCAACTCCTGGAACTCCCTTCTTTAATTTTATCAACCCGGTAGTTCGTAACAAACTTGGAAGCGACGGTGCTGTATGCACAAGTACTAGCTCTTGCCGCAATTGTCACTTGGTCAGCTGGCACAAGTCCGCTAGGAGCTTAAGAAAACTTCTATGAGCTCTTAGAAGAAGCTTTTTAACTGATGATGAAAGCTAACTCAAAGGGGCTAATTTACTTGCAGAAAGAAACTGGAAAGCGGAAAGGAAATGCAAACCCTAGCAAACCCTAATTTTACTAGCTAGCCCTATTGATGCGAAAAAGAGGATGCAAACTACTGAAAGAGATGCCATTGACTTCTAGGAAGGTAAAATGCATGTGTCGAAGTTATCACTATCTGAAGAAAACATCTTTTTGTATTTTTGAATAAGTTGTTAGAGTTATCATGCATGTGCTTTTAACTATTTTTTTACTGTGCAGAGGTGGATCAAGGAGGAGAAATTCTTGGAAAAGGTTGAGAAGGTTCAGAGAGGGTCTAAGGAGTCCCTAACACCCTTCCAGAGAGTTTCACAAAGTTTGGATATCAAGAAACCTCATTCGTGAGCTTCTACAGGAAGTCTGCAGGGGTTCTACAGGATGTTTAGGATTTCTACAGGATGTTCTGTGATTTTTCTACAGGATGTTTAAAAATTGGATTTTGGAGGATGGGTGAGTGAGGTAAGGTTTATGAATGGATAGGGAGGTAGGGTAGGGGCCTGAAATGACCCAAGGACTGATGGATAGAGTTGAGGAGAAGGTGTAGATGGCTAGACTTGTTCCAAGAAGACTGAAGTAATGCTGCACAAAAGGTAGGGTTATGAGGGCAATATGGCAACGTGAGGCAAGAAACCAAGTTAGGAGATGGAGAAGATGGGTTTGAGGGAGTCTGGTAGATAGAGAAGTGGTACAAGTGCTCTACAATTTGTGTTTCCAACTGAACCAACAAAGACATGCAAGAAAACAAAGATCTAGTTATGCTACCCTAATATGATCTAGCTAACAGTAACAAGAATGGACAGCAGCTTTATTTGCAAGAAAACCATGTATATTAACTATGCAATGAAGCATTCAAAGATCTGAACATTTAACCAACTTCTGCAAATGAAAACCAAACACTAATGATTGCATGGCAAAGCAAAGTCAGTGTTTTTGTGGGTAGCAAAGTCATCCTAGTCACAGCTCCTGATCCCAGTGAGGGAGAGGTGAAACCACAGATGTTTGTTGGCCCTTTTCTTGAAGCTTTTTCTGTTAAAAACCTATCAACTAAATCTGAGCATGAAAAGCTATTTTACTCATCAAAAAACAAACTAAATAACAAAACAAGATTTAGATCTAAATAGCAGATTTTATTCTAAGAATGCAGCAAAAACACATAAAGATAATCAAAGGAGGTATTGGGCGCTTGATATGGGCCCAACCCCAAGAGCTATAGCCTCCTAAGAGATATTTAGAGCTGGTGCAAAGCTGGATTCATCTTTATTGAGCAAGAAAAGAAAAGTTACATCAAAACTGTCCACAAGGAGAACTTGAAAATGAGCTGAAAGCAAAGCTAATCTATTGCCTAATAATCGAAATACAAACTAGCTAACTTCTGCCTACAAAATGACTAACCATTGGCTACAAAATGACTAACCACTAGCTAACCAAAATGAGGCCCTAAGCCTTCTTATTTATACAAATTGAGAACCCCAACAGTCCTCCTAAACTTTAGGGACTCGGCTGCCCAAAACTTGTAGTTAACAGCAGTCCTACTTGACTTGCTTGGCTGCCCTTGTGTTAATTGATTTGGTGGCCCTTGAAATCCGAGCTGATGGTGGAGAATTCGAGGTAAAGGCCCATAAATGAAGGGAACACCTTCTTAAAAATACTCTCCACGAATTTGGCTACCAAGTGCTCATTTCAACCATTGATTTTGTCTCCAAATTGACCAAAAAGGCTACACAAAGCACACATTAGACTTGTTGGCATAATGACTAACCCAATTCACTCTATTAGCATAAATATAATAAAAAACATGCAATAAACTAATGAGAATGGTGGATTAAGTCGAATTAGGAGGTTGAATGAGCCCAAATAATTATCCATTTTTGGGGCTCATCAGTTATATGGTTCTCAAGATTATTTTAGATATGCACACAAAATTATATTTTTGTTTTTCCTCAAATGCAGGGACAAAATCTCAATAATATTAAATGACCAATTCTTCAAATTCCATCTCTTTCCATATTGCTAGTCAAATTCCTTCACAGAGTTCTCCCTTTCCATCTATAATAAGTTTAGATTTTATTTATATTTTTATTATCTAATTGATTTGTTTTTTAAGTCCATGTCAATTTCAAATAAAAAACTATCCAAATTTGCAGGATCTTGATTTAGAATCAATTTCATATGCAGAAAATATTTCTCCATATCAAAAATGTGAGAAGCTCTTATCAGGACCAATGTATCATAAGAAATTGGTATGTGAAAATGGACAACCTCTTCACCCTACTAATTGGAGCATGGCATCTTCCACCTGCAATCCTGGATCAATGATTGTAATAATTGTTTGGTATAATGTAATTTCAAAAAACCAATTGCAATGAAATGCTTACTAATATCATTGATACTATACTAATGACATTCAATTTTTTTGAAATTAGGATTCTAGTGATGATGACCGACCTGCCTACCATCTTCTGATGCACCTCACTACAATGTCAACTCGAGAGAAGGCTACACTAAGAGTAAGAATCAGAGAGGAAGCATAAAAGCAATGGTTGAATCAACCACCTATTCAGTTCCCACTATGTCTAGACCCACCAATTAGGAATGACTACAACAATAGTAGTTCTTCATCACAAGTTGGCAATGTAGGAAATCAAATAGAGGTTGGTATGAATAACTACTTACAATATATGACTGCCATGGAGGTGATGTTGTTAAATGCATTTTAGAATGATGAGCTAGGGTATGATTCTAATATCATTAATACCTTATTTGAAAGCCTGAAATATTCTTCCACCACCCCTCTCTTTAGACCTGGCAGCAAGTTAAAATGTACTCAGATGGGATGACGATGTTGTTGTACAAATTGGAAGAAACATTTGGCATGTTGAATGCATGTTTCTCTGCAATATTGAGGTAATTCACCTGTATGATAGATCAAGTCCCTTATATTTTGAGAAATCTTGTCATACAATCAACATTAAAAATGGTTGATTTTACGAATGTTAAATATTGGAATTGTATAATTATATTCCCTGCCAACTGTAGTTTATTCAAAGATAATGTTCTTCCAAGTGATAATGTCTTACTGATGTTGGCGAGAAACATTATTTAAGGAAAGGGTTGAAAACCTCAACAAAGAAAGATAAAATAATCAATAGAGAACACTCAATCAAGCATGCCAAACATTCGAATTATCAAAGTTGGACTTAGAGACATACCTGAGGGTCCCATGTTTGAAGATGTTCCCATTGGGTCCAAACCCTTTGCTTCCTCTAAGATGTGGAAAACTACAAATAAATCATAGAAGAATATACATCATATATAATTCAATGTAGATGTATAAGAATATGTTAGATCATCATATATAACAATTCAAACTATCATTCATAAGATGACAACATATATCAGGAACAAGATATGGAAAACCAATAAGTACAGGATAGATACAACCTAATCTAGGCTAAAGGCACTGACGAAGCCTTCTTTCGGATCCGTCCAACATGAACCATGAATAACTTCTTGAATAGGTGCAAGAAGATGCTAGATAAGGAGGTTGAGCATCCGTGCAAAGGAAAGTAGGGTTTCTTAGAGATTGGGAGTCCGGGAGGCATGGGAAAACCAGACTTCATCTGGGGAAATCGAGTATAATGTTGATATCTCTCCTGTTACGAATTAGACCTGCCCAAGGGGCATATATATACCACCTCAATTTGGTTATTTCAATTAGGCCATGAGCTTCTGTAGGTGGGCTCTCAGTAAAACCCGTAAACCCTGCCTGAAATATAGCATTTTATTTTATTTTTTCATATTTGAAAATGTATACATGGGTATAGTGTTCTTGGACCCTTGTATGTAAGTTTTTTCTGTGGGCAGAGTTGCGTATGGAATTTGAAATATAGTTTTTTAGTATAAATTCAAGTCTGCATGGGTAAAGGGACTTCCCAGGGACATAAAAGAGTATCAGGTCTACATGAGTGTTGAATGATGCTATAACATATGCCCCCTAATATATGAGGTTAGAGGGAAGTGTGGAGTACCAAAAATGTATGCTTTTGATGATCATTTCAATAGCTTTTCAGTAGAATTTGTAAACCTTTTTGCATCATGAATCCAGAAAACAATAAAGAATCATAACAAAACATGTGAATTAATATACAAAGACTTAATCACTGATAATTGTTATTCTTCTGTGCAGGAAAGGGTGAAAACGAAGAGTTGCCGTTCTAAAGGAAAAGATAAAGACGAGATAACTGCTATCCCTTTGAAGGGAAACCAAATGCAAACAAGGCTAAGCAGATCAAAGCAAATCGGCCCGGAAAAGGAGGAGAAGACACCAGCTCGGCGGAAAAGAAAAGAAAATATTAAGGACTGATAGTATGGCAAATCCCTCAGGATCTTTGATCCTGAGGGATCGCTGCTTTATTTATCTTGTTACTTAGACATCTCCGCCGTCACCTTTATATAAAGGGACAGCACTGTTAACCTAGATATATGTTTTTTTATGTAATTTTCTGTAAAAGATCAACTTTGATCATTGAGTCTTGTTGAGAACTAGTTCGTTGTACTTTTGTCTTATGCATTAATACAAAACCTGGTGATTACCGTATCTCTGCATCTGGATTAACTCAAAGCGGTGTACCCTTGAGGCTAAGGGCCTGGCCCCGGAGGACACTTGCTTCTGTACCACTACGATTTGATTTCTGCGTGGTTTGCTTATTGTTGTTATCTGGTAATCTGATATGCTTTATGAATCGCCATTACATGCTCTATTAAGATTAATCCATTAAGGTTTCTACGGATAGAATTGTGTATTGACTCTACACCATATTACTGATCCTTTCAAGAGTTGATTGAATGATTATTAGTCTTGGCCGAATATTATTACTGTTTCGTTACAGAGCTCCTGTACTGAATATTTACGTCATAGATTCATTCGGATTTGTATTTAGAAATGATGTTGTTAAATTAGGATTGATCAGATTACTGTTTCAGAGTGTTATGTGTGTATGATCTATTGGCGTTGTTCCATAACTTATCGATAATTAGTTTTGTTCCATTAGTGAGTCCTGCTTGAATTGCCTTAAGAGTGAGAGATTGAGATTTGATTAAGAAGAGTGCATTTGGGTTAATAGATTAGGTTTGGTTATGACTCGCGAGACTTAGTTGTTTGATTGCTGTTCCATTTTATTATTGCTGTTCCATTTCAGATTTGCCATTCAATTCTTTATTTGTTGTTCCGTTTTGCTATTTGCTGTTCCATTTACTTACATTTGTTATTTTGGTGTGAGAGACGATCCAAGGCTGTAGTGAGCCTCGACATTCACTGCCTCGCTCCCAGACCTGTGATCCATGCTCTAATTTCCTTTCCATCAGTTTCCAAAGGGATGGGCTATTGCTGCCGAACCCTTGACTGGTAAGTTGCTTAGTTTCCTGAATGTGTGATTTTCCTTGCTTTTATTTCCTTTCCGTCAGTTTCCAAAGGGATAGGTTATCGTCACCAAACCCTTGACTGATCAGTTGCCTAGTTTTAAGAGTGTGTGCTTTAGTCATTTGAAGTAATTTAGTTGTAGGCAAGCATCCGTTTACTCTTGTATTTTTAAGAACACTGTACTACTAGCATTACTCTGACAAATAGCCTCAGATTGAGTCACTCTTTCTAATAACCAAACGCTCCCGGATTGACATACTAATGTGGGATAACTAGAGGTGAAAGAGAGCCTTTTTATAGCTCTACATTTTGGCGCCGTTGCCAGGGAAAAGAGTGTAGCCATTTGTTTTTTTTCAGAGTAGTGTACGAACCTGCTAGGGAAGAGTTGGATTTTAAAAACGGAAGGTAAGAACCTGCGTGCGGAGCATGTAAAAACCCTGCTCCACTGTCCACTTTCCTAACAGATTTGTTCCTGCTTTGTTTGAATAGTAGTTCATTTGAGTGCATGACTAAGCAGAGAAAAATAGAAAAGAATATCAAACTTCCATCCAAACCCGAAAAAGCTAAGGGGCCGGTGACCCTTGGCCGAACGACCTTCATAGATGAAATCTATAAGAAAACAGAATCTCAGCCATCAGAAGGCCCTAGGAAAATCATTTCTAAATAGCCTACTACTTCCCTTCAGGCCACAGGATCACCATTTGTAGCCTTTGCTGAGGTGCATAGTCAAACTGAAGAACAGGACTTTCAAGAAATTGAAAATTCTGCTCTAGAACTATTGCAGGAAGGGAATTTCAGTAACTTTTGTGAAGGAGAAGGAGAAACAGGGGAGACCGAGGAACTAAAATCTCCTATTGAGACAAATCAGCCATTCAATAGCCCGGATAAGGGGAGTGCTGCAAAAATCATTGTTGAAGGAATCCAATCTCCTCAGACAACATGTATTATCATTATCCCAGATAAGGGAAGTGCTATTAAAACCACCCCAACCATTCCCTCTCAACCTAGGAATACCCTCCTAGATATCCCAGAAGGTTATTGGCATATATTTGATCCTATGGCTCAGAACCAGCCGAATGCTCAAACCTCTACATTACAATATCCTATAGTGGATTCTGCAGCAAATGCGCCCATGAAAGCTATCCCTCTTCAGCATATCCCTACGTTTCATGGTCTCACGTCAGAAGATCTGGATGCATTTTTATTCGAATTCGATGTGTTATGTAGGGGATATGATTACACCACCAATCCCCAGAAATTGAAACTATTTCCCTCTACATTAAAAGGGGCTGCTTTAAGATGGTTCATGGGATTAGGTGGTGGGGTTATCAACAATTGGGATCAAATGAAAGAATCTTTCCTAAAGAAATATCAAGATTATTGTAGGTCCAGAGAATTAAAAGATGAAATATTTCAAATGACATCCAAACTGAATGAGACATTAGAGGAATATGTGGAACGCTTTCAGTACAATCTACCAAGATCTCCTTATGCATCACTACCTTTACCTGATAATGTATTAAAAACTGCATTGATAAGGAGCATGAAGGAACAATGGATAGAAACATTAACTATCATGGGAAAAGGGGACATTTATCAAGAGAATTTTGCTGACATCATTGACTTATGTATCAGGAGTTCGAGAGGTAGCACGAGAATAAAACCGGCAAAATATGATCGGTTTGCAAGAGATAACAAAGTATCAACAGAAGGAATAACACGAGTAGAAATTGGAAATTTATTAGAAAATTTTAAAACTGATATTTTGGGGACACTAACTACACAACTTGATATTGTGCAGGCTAAATAGAAGCAGATGGAGGTAGAACAGAATTTGGCGATCTTCTACCCTCGATGTAGAAAAAAACATAGCCACAGAGAATGTCCGTTGGATACAGTCCACACATGCGCCATCTATACAAAAGATCATCCTACAGAGAGCTGCCCCTCACTTCCTGGATTGAAAGCGGTATATAAGGAAGCAGAAGAAGAACCAAAATCAGTGTACTTGGTCAACCAGCGTCGCCAGTGGCAGCCGAGACAATCTGGTATGTTTCCAGACCCAACCTCTTCTTTTTCAGCCTCCATAGTATAATGCTCAACAATATGGTATGTGGCAAAATCAATCTCAATCCCCATTTTCAAACTGGTCACCACAATCGTTTCCTTCTTCAAACCCATGGCTGAATTAGACAAGCCAATTTGGTTGGCCGAATTTTCCTTACACTCCACCATATTGGCAAAATGGCCCATATCCTCCACAATGGACTCCCCCTACTTCACAAAGTTCACCCTGGCAGACAAACTGGAAAAGACCGATGCACCAGCCAGCAGGAACTATTCCGCTCCCTCAACCTACTCTGCCAGCCTTACAACAAAATCCCCAGTCTAATTTGAGACCGCAACTTCCAGCTCAACCCAATCCCAATCCAAATAACAGACCGGTCCAATCTCTCCAAATCATCGAATCACCAGAAATAGGACCCGATCTGAGGGAGTGCAATGATCTTCAGTTAAGATCTGGACGTATAATTGGAACTGAGGGAGATAAAACAGTTCATATTGAAGATCAGTTACCTAGAGAACAACAGTCACAACAAGAGGATATAAACAAGCATCAAACTTATAACCAAACAACCACATCCTCTCCTCCATTCCCAGAACGATTGGTCATTCCTCGACCCATACAATATCCTGACTTTGACATTCTGGGAGAATTACAAAATCTATACATAAAAATCCCATTCCTCCAAGCCATTCAAGACATCCCTATATATGAAAAAACTATCAAAGAATTGTGCATCAAGAAACTGAGGAGGAATACAACAACTAATCTAAGGGTCTAAGTAGTCGGTACTTTATTTGATTTACTGTCTGGGAAAGAAACACCCATCAAATATGAAGACCCAGGAAATCCAATTGTAACTGTTAAAATTTATGGTCAGACTCTGTCTAATGCCTTAGTTGATCTAGGAGCCGCAATTAATATTTTAACAACCGCTACTTGCCAAAAGCTTGGCATTACATCTGTAGAACCCACTTCTACCCTGTTAGAACTAGCTGACCGATCTGTGGTGAGACCAGAGGGTACTCTACATAATGTCATGGTCTCTGTAGACTCCTGGGAATATCCAACTGATTTCCTGATAATCAATCCAAAAACCCGACTTGATGGACACCCGCTAATTCTAGGTAGACCTTGGCTGCCGGCAGGGAAATATGACTATAACCAGAGCACCGAATATCAAAAATTTAGTTTTATATCCTCTAGCACAACCAAGCGTCACAATAATCAAAACTAATAAACACCCTGTATCATACCTCACTGATAACATTAGATCTCCATTAACTATACAAGAGGCACTTGATTTTAAAGACCAAACAGAAGATGATGGCATTAATAATTTCATCAGTCAAACTGAATGTAGATCCCGCGCACAGTGTCACATGATAGAAGCAGCATTTGATAATGAATTAGAAGAAGATCCTCTAAAGGATATGCATGACCAAACGATACCCGTTACTTCTGTTACAAATAGTAAAATTGTGGAAATTGAACCGGAAAAAACTTTAAACATCAATGCCAATCTCACACCTGAACAAGAAACAAAGCTCATCCATTTGTTAGCAAAATATCAAGAAGCATTTGCATGGGATTACCCTGATATGAAAGGAATTGATCCCCAATTATGTACACATCACATTTATATAGAAAAATATGCCAGACCTGTTCGTCAGCCGCAGAGAAGACTTAATCCTCATCTAAAGGATGTGGTAAAAGCTGAACTTCAGAAACTTTTAGATGTCAATTTTATCTATCCTATCTCTGATAGTAAATGGGTCTCTCCGCTTGTGGTGGTACCAAAAAAGAATGGAAAATGGAGAATTTGTGTGGATTACAGGGAACTAAATAAAGCAACACAAAAAGATCATTTTCCTCTCCCATTCATAGACCAAGTATTAGATACTTTAGCAGGAAAGAAATTCTTTTCTTTCCTGGATGGCTTCAGTGGATACAATCAGATTCATATTGCCCCTGAAGACCAGGACAAAACTACTTTTACTTTTCCTTGGGGAACATTTGCCTATCGAGTTCTACCCTTTGGCCTATGTAATGCTCCTGCCACATTCCAACGGGCTATCCTTAGCATTTTTGCAGATTTAATAAATGATGGACTAGAAGTATATATGGATGATTTTACACCATATGGAGATGATTTTGATCCAGCACTAGACACCCTAGAAAAAGTCCTACAGCGCTGCATTGCTACCAGGCTTTGCTTAAGCCACGAAAAATGCTACATGATGATGACCGAAGGACTTATCCTAGGACACTATGTTTCAACAGCCGACATTCAGGTAGACCCAGCCAAAATTCAAATACTTTTGCTTATTCCCACCCCTACTACTCAAACAGAGGTACACAGCTTTCTTGGATTTTCTGGTTATTATAGGCGATTTATAGAACATTATTCGCACATTGCTGCACCATTATACGCACTGACCGGTAATGTTGATTTTCTTTGGACAGAAAAATGTGACCGTGCTTTCGAGAATTTAAAGAAGCTCGTATCTACAGCCCCAGTCCTTCGAGGACCAAACTGGGATTTACCATTCTAGATATCATCTGATGCCTCAGATATAGCCATTGGTGCAGTCCTTGGGCAGGAAGAGGATAAAAAACCATATGCCATCTATTACATCAGCAAAAATTTATCCCCTGCTGAATTAAATTACACTGTTACTGAAAAAGAATTCCTAGCTGTGATACATGCTGTCAATAAGTTTAGACATTATATTACAGGCTATCCTGTTATTTTATATACAGATCATTCTGCCATTAAATATCTAGCAAATAAGCCTGTCACAAATGCCAGAGTAACTAGATGGTTGATTTTATTGCAGGAATTCGATATCACAATCAAGGATCGACCTGGCAAAGAAAACCCTGTAGCCAATTTCCTCTCAAGAATACCAAAACCAATCGATGTAGCAGCAGTTGAAGATCAATTTCCAGATGAGCACCTGTTTGCTGTTGCTGTTCAAACACCCTGGTATGCTGATGTTGCCAATTACCTTGCAGTAGGTAAGCTACCAAAACAATTAACTCCTAATGAGCGCAAGCGGATTGTTTAGAAGAGTACTCGATTTTCGTGGATTGGGGGCTATTTGTTTCATACAGGGGCAGACATGCATATCAGGAGATGTGTTCGAGAAGATGAAATCTTTGACATCCTAAAAGCCTGTCATGATGGACCGTGTGGTGGACACTTCGCTGAGCAAAGAATTGGACATAAAGTATTGCAGACAGGATACTACTGGCCCACGATTTTCAAAGATGCAAAGAAATTTGTCCAAGCCTGTGACAGCTGCCAGCGAGCAGGACGACTTGGTCAAGCCAATGAGATGCCTCTGAAGCCACAATTAGTCATTGAACCATTCGAGCGATGGGCTCTTGATTTCATTGGCCCCATCAACCCATCATCAAATCAGAAAACATATATCTTGGTGGCAACAGAATATGTCACCAAATGGGTTGAGGCAGAAGCATTGCCAAGAGCCACAGAGGACTCTGTAATACAGTTCCTGTTCCATCTATTTGTAAGTTATGGCCTTCCAAGGGAAATAATTACAGATGGAGGACCACAATTCATTGGAAATAAATTAGCTGCAACACTCAACAATTATCATGTCCAGCATAAAATTACTACTCCATATCATCCACAAGCGAATGGGCAGGTAGAAAGTAGCAATAAGATAATAGAATCAATCCTAACGAAAACCGTTGCGTCACATAGGCGTGATTGGGCTGCTAGACTACCTGAAGCGCTGTGGGCTTATAGAACAACATGGAGAAGCACCACTGGTTACTCACCTTATCAATTAGTGTTTGGAAAACAACCTATTTTCCCCATAGAATTTGAAATCCAAACCTTACGAATCGCACAGGAAGTTGGCCTAGATCTAAGCGAGGCACAAATCAATCGACTACAGTAGATCAACGAATTGGACGAAATTAGGCTCTCTGCACTACAAAATACAACACTGATTCAACAACAGAGGGCTAAATGGCATGATGCGCTCATCAAGAACAAAGTCTTCCATGAGGGAGACTGGGCTCTGTTATATGACTCTCGATTTCAGGACTTCCCTGGGAAACTCCAAATTGTTGGTTGGGACCATATGAAATCCAGAAGGTGCATGACAATGGGACCATTACGTTAATCACCATTGACGGTTCTGGATACGCCTTCAAAGTGAATGGCCACCGAGTTCGTCTCTATCACAAACCATTTACTCAGGAGTCCTTCTGCCAGCAGCTACGTCAAGACAGTGATATGGAGATTTTAGGAGAGGAAGAGAAATCTTCCTCCCCTGTAATTCATTAAGGAATTCACTCCTTTCTTTTTACAGTCTGTACATAAGTTCTTTTTTAAGATGTTCTTGTATATATGTTTAAACTCAATGTTTTTTTTGTTTTCTCAAAATTTTGATTTTTTCCATTCCGTTTCTAAAAGAACGGCATTTGCGTGTTTTGTTGTTCCTTTTTCAAAAGGAACAACACTTTCAATTTCTGTTGTTCCTTTTTCAAAGGAACAGCATCTTTGATTTTCTGCTGTTCCTTTTCAAAAAGGAACATCACTTTCAATTTCTGTTGTTCCTTTTTCAAAGGAACAACATCTTTGATTTTCTACTGTTCCTTTTCAAAAGGAACAACACTTTTGATTTCTGCTGTTCCTTTTTCAAAGGAACAGCATCTTTGATTTTGTATTGTTCCTTTTCAAAAGAAACAACACTTTCGATTTCTGCTATTCCTTTTTCAAAGGAACAACATCTTTGATTTTCTGCTGTTCCTTTTCAAAAGGAACAACACTTTTGATTTCTGCTGTTCCTTTTTCAAAGGAATAGCATCTTTGATTTTCTGTTGTTCCTTTTCAAAAGGAACAATACTTTTGATTTCTGCTGTTCCTTTTCCAAAGGAACAACATCTTTGATTTTCTGCTGTTCCTTTTCCAAAGAAAAAGCATCTTTGATTTTTTTTACTGTTCCTTTTCCAAAAGGAACGGCTTTGCTTGTTCTGCTGATCCTTTTTCAAAAGGAACGGCGCTGCGGTGTGTTTGCTGTCCCTTTTCCAAAGGAACGACATTTTTGCCTCTTTTGCTGTTCCTCTTTCAAAGGAACAAGATTTTTGGTTGTTGTTGTTCGTTTTTCAACAGGAACGGCATTTGCATTTACAATCTTCGTCTTTTTCAAAGAGGAACACCATTAGTATACTTTTGCTCTCCTTGTGAAACAGCTTACTCCTTTTGTTGATCTCAATGAGAGGATGCTTCTTGCCCATATTCTTTCAAGTCTTTAAAATACAGCTATGCACTTATGCAATGAATATAAAATCACAACATACCGAAATTTGCAAATCATAAATCACTATATTTATAAGGCTCTGTATTGGTAAGAGGACAAAAGGAAGGATATACTTATTTCTTAACTTTTGTTGTCATTGTTTTACTAATCTTGGTCTAATTGGTTATTTTTATCATGCTGATCCCTTTAACCCCCTTTGATTATTATTTAGGAATAAGAGCAAAGGGCTTGTATCTTCCTATTGAGATGATAAGACTTCTTCCACCATTCCTACTCTTAAGGAGTGTTGAACCACCCTTTGTGTATAAATAGGGAAAAGGCTCTATGAAAAAGAAAAAATGTGTCTGAATATGATTCATGAGATGTCAAATGCAGGATAGGGGGTCTCATCAAGAGCCAGCTTACCATGATCATGAGGATGAAAGTGAAGTGGCATTCCCACTATGGCCACCACACCAGGGATATGGTCCTAAAGGTATATAAAAAAAATTGAACCTTGGAACAGGAGGTCTCATCACGAGCCGGCCTGCCCATTTTTCACTCCTTCCTCGTGAATGGCATTATGATTAACTGGTCATCAAGCCAGCATAATGGCCTACACTTTGACATAACAACATTCCTAAGTATACACAAAGGATCATGGTCCCATGGGCGAAAGAAACAACTCTGCCAAGGTTATGGACACCTGTCGGCAGCAGAGCACTGTTAATGGTATTGAAGTCACATTAGTTATTCCAATGGGTAAGATACTAATACTCTTTTGTTTCTTATATCCTAAGGAACTAATCATATATTATTTCCTAATTTATACATCGCATGAACATTTATTACCACCAATCATGGCAAAGGAAGTGACAATGACCACTTGAGATTTGGCATGTACGACAGACGTCCTATCCCCTAGCCTCATATCAAATCATAGCAGCCTCTTACGTAATATGCGATCAACTCTCCGCCTCGATTTCGGTAATTCGTTGTCTTTCTAAAACATGGCATAATTCCACACGTTGTTCCTTTATGACTTGGTTGTAGATCGGGTGCTGCTCCTTTATTTGACGGCTGGGACAGCCTATCACATTATGGGGGGGGGGGAGGTTAACCTCATTATTCCCTGAACTACGTGTCAGCTCACTATTCAAGAAAGATAGCGTACGACGACATGGCATGGCTTAATGGAATGACATTTCTATTTTTACGCAAGCTGCTGTTCATAATCCATTTTTGTTGCATGCTTTGTGTTTTTTCTGTGTTTTTTTGCGATTGGCACCCTCTCTGTGTTTCAAATAGCACAAGCAGTGCTGTTCCAGTGAGGATCCACAGTGAAACCATGGGAGGAAGGGCAATTAGAAGCAAACCTCCGAAGTTGACAGTCTCCGCTGCTGCCCAGGAGATCTTGGAAAGAGCAGGGTGGCTGAATTATCTTAGTCGCCTACAGGAGTCTAATGAAATAGTAGCGATCGAATTTTTGCAGAACCTGCAGGAGAACCACTCCACAATAAGGGGGAAGCGGATAGCGATCGCCGATGACATAATTGCAAAAGTCTCAAGACTACCAGCCACCGGACCAGTATGGACACTGAAGAAGGAAAGATTACAGAAGATCACGGAAATTTTCCAGGACGAAGGCCAGAGCTTGACAATTAAGGGGAAGGGAGTTCTGCCAGCAACCCTTGGAGAACCCTGGACCGAATTAGCGAGAACAGTTCAGAGTTACATTACCTACGAGGGGAGGAAAGACGTGGTAAGGCCACGACATCTTAAGCTCTTAGCTGTTTTAAAGCAAAAATGCTCTATAAATCTACCTGCACTTCTGAATTCATTACTGCATGATGCTGCACAAAGCCTAAAAAAGGCACAGCATGCAGAGTCAGTCACCATGGATTAATTCGACTAATAGTTAGTCATAGTCTTATCCAGCAGCAAAGCAGCTGGGATGAACTGATTGCAATGATTGAGGGGGGAGTGACAGCACCATCCCCAAAACGAAAACATTCTACAAGCACACCAGAACGTCCGGAAAAACGCAAAGAATTGGTAAAACAAAAACATGTTGCTAGTGCATCTAAACAACTAGAAATACACCAGGAATCGGCAAAGCGTAGGCATGTCACCGATACACTCGAACAGCCAGAGAGGCCCAGAAAATCAGCCCGGTTAGCTCGAATAAGAGGAAGGTTGGAAAAGCTCCAGGGGAGCACCAGCCAGCCAGTGGTAATCGAGGACGAGCAACCCTCACGACTAGAAGTAGAGATAGAACAATCTGAAAAGGAGGCTGAGCAATCTGAAGAGAGGGCTGAGCAATCCGAAAAGGAAAATGAGGAAGCAGCTGAGAATTCTGAAATAGAAACAGAAGCTGAGCATTCCGAATCTAAGCAAGAGGAGGAAATAGGACAGCAGGAAGGTAGCCCACCACAAGATCCAGTGGGAGAAGATGAATTGGCCGCAGTTTTGGCCAATATGGGTGAGTATGGCCAACCTTCCAGTCCAGCACACCTCCATGGTGAACCCCAAGAAGAAAATGCGTCTGAAAAATCACATGTAGTAGAGGCAGAAGAAGGAAACCTGCCTGGTCATGATGAAGCAGAGATAAGAGATACTGAACGGGAACACTCTGTCCCCAAGTCACCAGAGGAAATTTCGGAGGGAGTAGGAGCAGAACAAGCAGTTGTCCAGGAAGAGACGGAACCAGCTAAGGTTCCTACCCCAGAATAGCCAAAACAGAACAGCGAAGAAGCACCCCGGGAGAAAGATCTAGAGACTAGTAGACAGCCTGCTGCCCCTTCTAACGAAACGCTGGAAATTAAGAAATTGCGAAAGGAACGACAGAAATTATTGAATACAATAGTCTAGCTCTGACAGAAAATTAGAATTCTGAAAGCAAACCAGAAGGTAAGGAGGACCGCAGGGAAGAAAAACAGGGCCACTGCAGTAAAATCCCGTTAGGTAAAAAGGCGAAGGACCAACGATCGCCCTGCTGTTCCAAACCCTGCTGAAGAACAGATTGTTGTTCCAAACCCTGCTGAGGAACAGACGGCTGTTCCAAATAATGTTGAGGAACAGACTGTTGTTCCATTTGAAAAGGAACAGCAGCAAGTTGATATTCGTGTTAAAAAAGAGAAGGAGAACAAGGAAATCCAGACAGAGGCACCACCCTCAGGGGTAATAAGGGTTCTGAACTCCAAACAGCGTAATAAGAAAGTTCAGGTAAAACTCCCGGCCTCCACTGACCTATGGAAAAGAGATCCGAAGACAAGAACCTTGCATAAGATGATGAAGCAAGCCCAGCAAGAAGCTGAACAACTTAGAGAGCAAATGGTCCCCCGTGCGAAATATGAAGAGTTACAGTAGCAACTAAGGAACATCAATCAATCCGAAAGCCAGGCCTTTGAAGGATGGCGGAAGGAACAAGAGAAAGCTGCAAAGGTAACCCGTAGGCTAGATACTGTTATCAAGCAGATGGATACCTTGTGTTCTTTATACAATGACGTTTTAGCATGTAGGGCCCCTGCCAAAAACTATGCTTTGTTTCTACTAGAACGATATTTACAATTAAAAATAAAAGTTGTTAAAGCAGGCGCCCCTATACAAATCAACACTGTCAATGACTTTATAGACTGTTGTAAACATTATGGGGTGAAGGTCCAGAGATTGCTGTGTGAGTTTTATTTGCATAACCTCGTGCTAGATTAGGAGACTGAATTGAACCCTGGTCCTTTCATTGGGGACATTCAGTTGCAAGCATTCATCTCATTCGGGGTTAATCAGATTAAATGGCTCAAAGCCTATAACACTTTCCAGAGGCAGGAAAATGGCCTAGACTTGTGGGTAAGGGCTGAGCCTAGGGACCCAGTGCAGTTATGGAAAGCACATAGAAACCTTATGAGAACTCCGGGTGTTATTGAAACGTTAGGACCTATGCATGAGGCACTCATTCGACAAAGTTTAGAGTATTTTCTTTCTATCAAAGACCTCGCCATTGATGCAGCCAAATTTCGGTATTGAATCTCTAATCCAAACATCCAGCTCAGGTAACCATTTAAGTATGAGAATTTTCAATTAGCTGCCAACCGTTTGAACCTCTATGGCGAGAGCATTTTGAAAGCAGGGCCATCCTGGTTAGGATATCAATTTCGCAGTCCAATTATTTGGCACCCTGCACCCGGATATCAAGCCCTGTATGAGATGCCTGAGGGTCAAACAGGTCAGTTCTTTGACTATTTAGTCATTCATCATGGTTGTAGGCCTCCGCATGAGATTCCTTCTCCAGCCTATTCTCTCACTGCCTTGGATGTCAACTACAATGTTTTCATGAGGGCATGAAATAGGGTAAGCAGGGGGGTGTGTGGAGTACCAAAAAGTTATGCTTTTGATGATCATTTCAATAGCTTTTCAGTAGAATTTGTAAACCTTTTTGCATCATGAATCCGGAAAACAATAAAGAATCATAACAAAACATGTGAATTAATATACAAAGACTTAATCACTGATAATTGTTATTCTTCTGTGCAGGAAAGGGTGAAAACGAAGAGTTGCCATTCCAAAGGAAAAGATAAAGACGAGATAACTGTTGTCCCTTTGAAGGGAAACCAAATGCAAACAAGGCTAAGCAGATCAAAGCAAATTGGCCGGAAAAGGAGGAGAAGACACCAGCTCGGCAGAAAAGAAAAGAAAAGATTAAGGACTGATAGTATGGTGAATCCCTCAGGATCTTTGATCCTGAGGGATCGCTGCTTTATTTATCTTGTTACTTAGACATCTCCGCCGTCACCTTTATATAAAGGGACAGCACTGTTAACCTAGATATACGTTTTTTATGTAATTTTCTGTAAAAGATCAACTTTGATCATTGAGTCTTGTTGAGAACTGGTTCGTTGTACTTTTGTCTTATGCGTTAATACAAAACCTGGTGATTACCATATCTCTGCATCTGGATTAACTCAAAGCGGTGTACCCTTGAGGCTAAGGGCCCGGCCCTGGAGGACACTTGCTTCTGTACCACTACAATTTGATTTCTGCGTGGTTTGCTTATTGTTGTTATCTGGTAATCTGATATGCTTTATGAATCGCCATTACATGCTCTGTTAAGATTAATCCATTAAGGTTTCTACGGATAGAATTGTGTATTGACTCTACACCATATTACTGATCCTTTCAAGAGTTGATTGAATGATTATTAGTCTTGGCCGAATATTATTACTGTTTCGTTACAGAGCTCTTGTACTGAACATTTACGTCATAGATTCATTCGGAGTTGTATTCAGAAATGATGCTGTTAAATTAGGATTGATCAGATTACTGTTTCAGAGTGTTATGTGTGTATGATCTATTGGCGCTGTTCCATAACTTATCGATAGTTAGTGCTGTTCCATTAGTGAGTCCTGCTTGAATTTCCTTAAGAGTGAGAGATTGAGATTTGATTGAGAAGAGTGCATTTGGGTTAATAGATTAGGTTTGGTTATGACTCACGAGACTTAGTTGTTTGATTGTTGTTCCATTTACTTGCATTTGTTATTTTGGTGTGAGAGACGATCCAAGGCTGTAGTGAGCCTCGGCATTCACTGCCTCGCTCCCAGACCTGTGATCCATGCTCTAATTTCCTTTCCATCAGTTTCCAAAGGGATGGGCTATTGCTGCCGAACCCTTGACTGGTAAGTTTCTTAGTTTCCTGAATGTGTGATTTTCCTTGCTTTCATTTCCTTTCCGTCAGTTTCCAAAGGGATAGGTTATCGTCACCAAACCCTTGACTGATCAGTTTCCTAGTTTTAAGAGTGTGTGCTTTAGTCATTTGAAGTAATTTAGTTATAGGCAAGCATCCGTTTACTCTTGTATTTTTAAGAACACTGTACTACTAGCATTACTCTGACAAATAGCCTCAGATTGAGTCACTCTTTGTAATAACCAAACGCTCCCAGATTGACATACTAATGTGGGATAACTAGAGGTGAAAGAGACCCTTTTTATAGCTCTACAGGAAGCATGACAGATGAAATATATTAAGTATAGAGAGAGGCATCATTCAAAAATTTGGGAGGCGATCACCAAATTCCAACCCATTATATTCCTATGGAAGGAGTCAGAAAGAAGACTCATGCTTGATGTGGGCATACCCATGCTCAGAAGTAGTAAAACATGTCCACTGATCAAGTACAATTTGGATCCAAAATGTATACATAAGTGTACAAAATGAGCTGAAGAATACATATTGGATCATCACATCATGATCGTGAAAGAACAAAGTGGAGTTATGTCTCAATATGACATAGAAGTGATCCAAGTTCAGGTGTGAAGAAGGACCCTTCCAAGACCTTTTACTTTGTGATGTGTAAAATTACATCTTAAAAGAACATTAATGAATACATTTGCATGCTGTAAATAAGAGGAACATAACAATCATCAACACATGAGAACAAAGCCATTGATAACAGAGTTCGTCTAGGAGGGACTACATCTTTGGGCCCCGGTGTCAAGATGGTGTAGGCCACTACATTAAGTGTTTTCAATAAGGATGATGTACAAGATATGATGTCTCGATCATACAAGGAAGAACACCCTCACACAGGAGTGGCTTTAAGAGATTTTCCACAACTAGAACTCTCAATCAAAAGACTCCTATCAGTATGACACAAAAACATGCATGGTGTGCATCCCGCCAACATGGCACAAAAGGGATGTCAAAGAAAAACACATGCATGATGACAACAAGAGTATCCCAACAACATACAACAAGGGATCTCAAAGCATAACATGATGAGTTATGACAACAAGTACATCACATAGAAGATTCCACATAACATGAAGTAAGGAATCATGACAACATGTAATAAAGAAGATCATGCCTCAATATCAATCAAGGATTTGTACAACATAATGCAGAAAGAAGAAGTACATGAACACATCATATACCTCACAACCAAGGGCCATCTGAAGAAGTGGATGTCACACTACTGAAGCTGCTTGGACCATTGCTCTGAAGGCATCAATCACATGAAGATGGCTACTCACACAAGAATGTGGACATCTACACTAGCACTTAGAAAAGTGGCTAGAAGAAGAAATGAGAGAATAAGAAATCTGAAGCCACGATCAGATTTGTGGTGTCGAGTAGTGCTGAATCGACTGTCCAAAATCTGAATTCTGAGAAGTTGAGAATTCTGAGCTCAAGGAATTTTTTAGATTCCCCTAGGATTCCTCAAAGATTCTATTCCATGGATGAACTGCAAATCTGAAACTCAAATGGTGAATCTGATCTCTCCATTGTGATCCCTGAGGAAAACCATGAAAAACAAGTATAAACTTGACTATATTCTGAAACGTCAAAATTTTACCTCCTTGGGAAAATTTCATGGCTCATGGCTCCACTCCTCCTTTTTGCTGGAATCATGGTTCCATGTGAATTTTGGAAATGACTGGAAAATGTAGACATCTAATGAAGAAATTAACAACACCATTGTGTTTATGGTGATGAGAGGTATAAAAACCATATAAGACTTGTCAAATTCAGACAAAGTGAGAATTTTTCCCTCCTGCAAAATTCATGGTTCCTGCATTAAAATATTAATTAATTCACTGCCTTGAAATCCATGCTTGCATTATTCCTTGAAATCCATGCCTGTAGTCTATCTCTATCTCGAACTATGTGCAGAGGGAAAAATGATTGTTTAAATAAAATTCATTGGTGGATTCTTTAACAAATAGGTAGTTGGCCTAATGCTAAAAGAGGCTTATGGTTATGGAGAGGTCGGGGGATCAAATCCAGCCTCTTCCTTATATAAATTTTTAACCATAAATGTGTTTGAAATAGGGGTTGGGTCCACTTTGGGCAATGCACCCCTTAAATTCTGCATTAATCCATTATCGTCATTAACATATATATATAGACATATATCGGCGTGCATAAATCGTAATTGGCGTTCAGTAGGGATCGAAGCTGATTAAATCAACGCGATATTCGGGGCTTCGCCGATATCCATATATGTGATCGCACTTATCAATGGTCGACACTGCAGAGGTATCGACACCTTTATCAGGGTTTCGCCGATATACATATTGATAATGTATCAAATCGGTGATCGGATCGGGCTTTCTGAAATTGGCACCACAATGGATGTTTCGACATAGAGATTGGCGCCACTATCATGGGTCGAAGCGATATATGTTATGCGATATCTATATATATATATATATATATATATATATATATATATATATATATATATATGGGTTGCGGCAGTTGTGGAGGGTTCGGCAGAGGTTATGATCACCAATCCCATTATATATATAAGACGGTTGCAATTATTACGATATGGTGGTTTTAAAGGGTTCGACGGGGTTTGTTTCCGCCAATCCCGAAACCTTGTGTTTTGGATGATTTTTATATAGTTATTTTTAATAACTATATTTATTAACAAATTTCATTGTATGGTTATAACCACATGATTTTGTCTCTTATGTAGGTTTAGGAGACTAATGAGAAAACATCAAGTGTCAATGGCTGATGGGCTACCATGTGGGTCCCATCTACTTACTGGGATGCCATGTGGCATATTGTGGGCCCCACTTTGAAGAGTTCTATCTTTCGCATACGAGCTCGATTTGACGAGCCATTCACACCACCACGATCAAGACAACAATGTCTTTGATTTGGTCCTAGTTCGAGCATAATCCAAACACTTTGATTTTTGAGCCGTATTTGTCTTGTGTGTTTCTCTAGAGCCACCTGGATCAAGAAGAATGTTTTAACAATGATGTTGCATAACTGATCCTCATAAAAGTGCCAAGTCATATAGGTGGAATAGTGGTATGGCATAAACTCAAGTGCCAACATATAAGATGTTGCTAGGAAAGTATGAGATATTTGGTATTTTTTATGAACAAACTTTGACAGACGTGATATATATATATATCTCTCTCTATATATATATATATAGATATATATATATATATATATATATATCTATATATATATATATATATATATATATATATATATATATATATATATATATATATATATATATATATATATATATATATATATGCATGTTTTTATCTTCTACTTATGTGTTCATGTATCATGATGATGTGACCAGTTTTATAAGTTACACAAATGTCTATCAAGAACTTAATTTTCTAATGCATCTGTTAATGTATTCAAATGCTGTGGAATGTGCTGATATGTGATATAATCAAATTTTTTCTCCAATAATCAAACATGTAGATACATATGCAAAATTTGTGGATTCCTTACTCAGTAATGACTATTGAATTGTAACACAATGAGTTGTGATTCTAATTTAACAACTAAATTTCTAATGCTAAGAGCAACTACTTCTGATAACAGTTCAATAACTACACTGTACTTCGTAACATTATGAGTTTCTCTTCCCAGGAAAATACCTTATTAATCGAACAACTTGTCATCAAGGGCAAAGAGTGCCTAAGCTACAGAAGATAAATTCTGTGTGCTACGACAAGCACCATCAGTAAAACCAACATGATGATCTGAAGACATGTCCAAACCAAGTGGGAGACAAGGTAAGTAGAAGGAACATGTCTGCAAAGAAACAAAGCACACCAAAAAATCAAACTACACACCAATGAATTCACACACTAATGTACAAAAGTAATTACACGGAATTCATGCATAATACTTTTTGAGATAAAGCCTGTTGCGGGCCTGTGTTGCGGGGCTGTGATAATGCATTACCTTCGTAGTCAACTAGCACATGGGAGCCTTTTTGCAAGACATGTTTACAATATATGGCCCATGCCACATAGGTTCGAACTTCCTAGCTCCCAACTTATTGTTGGATTTATCAAGACCATGTCACCTTCAGCAAAAATGCATGGAGAAATAGTTTTATAAAAATGAGCTTTAAGTCATTTTTCTGTGTTTTGATCACCATCACAGAAGTACGATGGGTCTCATTAAGCCTCTCAAGATAAAGTAACCACTCTCTTCAGTTGAGATATTGGGGAGTAGCTTGATAGCTAATTTTAATGAAGGAATTTCACACTCAATCAGGAGTGTCACCTCTAAACCATAAACCAGCTAGAATGGAGTGAAACTAGTGGCTGTCTTAGCCAAATTCTGTTAAGCCCAAAGAGTCAAGAATAGCATGAGATTCTAATCCCTTTTATGCTTCCCAATGGTTCGTTGAAGCATAGTAATCAAGACTTTGCTAATTGCTTCAACTTGGCCATTCACTTGTGGGTAGTAAGGAGTTGAGATATCATGGTGAAGACCCAACTGAGCAGTCAGCTCGGCCATCAAGTATTGACTAAAATGTGATCCGCGATTAGTGACAATGGCTTGAGGGATGAAAAAATGGGATATGACATGGTAAAGAGGAACAAGGCAGGAGCGATACTATCAGCATTATATGTAGGCATCGCCTTGGCCCATTTAGTAAAATAGTCAACAACGACGATGATAAATCCATGCCCCCCCCCCTCGGCCAAGTGAGGATTACATGTCATGAAATCTATGCCCCATTTAGAAAATGAGTCAATGGTAATGACTAGGTGTAAGAATGATGGCAGGGCATGTTGTTTATGGTTATAAATCTAAAATTGATGGAACTTTTGAATGGCCAGAATACAATCTTTGAATATAGAAGTCCTGAAATAACTACCACGAAGGATCCTCTATGCAGTGGAATAGCCAAACATGTAACAACAACATGCCATAGAGTGGCAGTCATTCAAGACTCATTCAACCTCTTCAAGTGTTAGACATCTGTGAAGAACAGAATCAACACCGGCTCAGTATAATGTATCACCAATAATTTGATAAGGTTGAGACTGATGCCAGATGCGACATTGGTCGGATCAAGACAACTCAGATGGGAAATTTTGGGTCTGAAGATAAAAAAAATGATATCTCCATACCATGGGTCGAGAGTTCTGATGAGAAGCAAAGTTTCATCAGGAATCTGCTCAGTAAAATTAGTGGAGGTGTTTGCGGAAGGAAGGACACAGATCAATTTGGAAAAAACAAGTGATTTCATTGATTTGGTGGCAATGAACTCCAAATAAAATTCTTGTAGGATAACAAACCATTTAGAGTATTTTTCCCCAAGAAATTGACGAGTCATAATATAAGTCATGGGGTTACAGTCAGAGATCATTGTGGTCTTCTATAGAAGATTGTAATGGCGAAATCGTTGAACATCATGGACTACTGCCAAGGAAAGTTTCTCAACATGAGCATATCGAGTTTTAGTATCAATAAGATTTCGACTCAAATAATAAACCACATGTTCATTATCATCGTCATCATCTAGGACCAGCACCATATCAATGGTAATGTCAGTTGCGGCCAAGTATAAGAAATAATCGTGATGATAGTCAAGGGGATGCGATAAGGGAGCACTAATGAGTGTTTTCTTTAAAGCATTGAAATATTTTTGGGCAATTTCCTCGCAAATGAATGGGAACCCATTTTCTAGAAAGCGAGTAAATCCATTGGCAAGTTTAGTGTAATTAGGGACAAAATGACGAAGAAAATTAGCATTTCCCTACAAATTCTACAATTAGTGCAGCGACGGAGGAGGGGGTAAATTATACTCAAAATACACATTTATGTGGATTGAGGTGAATATTATAGTGTTGACAACATACAAAAATTGCGCAAAGATGGTCTAAATGGTCACAACGCTTAGCAGAACGAGCCGGTAAGTCGTCTAGATAACATTGAATAATGTGTTTAATATCATGAAAGGAATATGAAATTTCTCTTTGAAAGGTTGCACCAACAATTTTCATACCAAAAGGAAGCTTCTTATAAGAAAAAGTCCCCCATGGATAGATGAAAGTCATCTTGTGTTGATCAGCGAGTAATATGTTAGTTTGGTTGTAACCAGAAAAACCATCCATAAAAGAGAAGATATCACTCCCAGTGCACTCATCAATGATTTGATCAATAAAGGGAGTGGAATAGTTATCTTTGGAGCATGCGTAGTTGATGTCGTTGTTATCAACACAAACTCAGATTGTTCCTTTCTTTTTAGTAACATGTACGATATTAGAGACCCAATCTGTCAATGGGATAGGGTGAATAAAACCATCTTTTAGAATTTTTTCAACTTCTCCCTTAATAGTAGCGACCTTCCTAGGATGCACGAGATGGAGCCGTTGGCAAACAGGCTTGGCATGAGGATACGTAGGTGTTTCATGCACCACAATAGCTAGATCAATACCACGCATTTCCTCATATGACCAAGTGAAGGCATCACAAAATTCTTTGAAAAGGTTAGTGTAAACCCTGATCTCATCAGGAGAAAAGGAAACCCTAATGTGAATGTTCTCAACAATTCCAGTTTTAGTGGAAATGTCTATTGGCATGTTTGTAGTAATATTTCCCATATTACCTTTGGACAAAACTTCATGCACCAGAATAGGTGTTTGAAGTGAGTGTGTCAAGTTATGAGAAACAAAATCTTCAAGACACGAAGGAACCTCACTTAGACTTGGAAGAAATGAAGAACGATGATGGGCATCATTCCAAGGAGTTTCATCAAGAGACATAACCTCAACAATACTTTTGTTGGTGTGGAATATCTCATTGAATGGATCCAGAAAATCCCAAGAACCAAGGCAAGGAGATTGTGAATAGGTATCCAGGTGCATACTTAGAACAACATGAATTTTTGAATTAGCCACCGAAGCCAAGACAATTTCATGATAAGCTTGTTCTAAGGGACTTAGCGGCATTTTGTTGTCAAGCAAAATTCTCTCTGTGAATAGAGACGATACCTCTAGCCCAATGAGTGGGACTAGCAACCTACATGACAATCTACAAGACACTTTCCTAAATTACAATTTAAATGAGAGAAGAGGAAGATGTCTTATCTCGTTCTGATGCTATTAAACACTCCTTTGTCTAAGATATTGAATGGTCGGCTCCTCAATTTTAGCTCTACTACTCATGAGATTTGAATACCTGCACAAGAGATCAAAGAAATGGAAAAGCATACAAGTACAACAAGCATAATCGAAAGTAATCCACTTAACATATTGATGATCATTAAGATAAATGATGCAATAACACAAACATTTATGGAAAGTGAACCAACAGTTGTATATATTAATGAAATCAAGGAGGAAGCATAAAACCAAGCCTTGATGTTAATAAGCTCTACTTGAGTGAAAGTCCAAGCCCATGCTCAAGCTCTCCAAACTCCTTGTTGGGATGAGGTACCCTGGGTCAGTTTTGGGGTTGAAAACCCAAGTTTTGATGTAAATTTTGTGAAATGGTGTAAAATCTCTGTGATTTATTGATGCGAAGTGCGTAGGTGGCTAGGAGTCAAAAAGGTTTTTATCCCTTGTTTATGTAAAGTTGAGTCGGCTTTGAGATTGTATAAGTAGGTGTGTCTTAGATAGTCTAAGGCAATAATATGATGATCAGGGATTTAATGGGTCAATAGAAGATAGCATAGAGAAGTGGGTCATAGAGGAGAG
Source organism: Pinus tabuliformis (assembly GCA_031772625.1). Classification (NCBI taxonomy): domain Eukaryota; kingdom Viridiplantae; phylum Streptophyta; class Pinopsida; order Pinales; family Pinaceae; genus Pinus; species Pinus tabuliformis. The sequence goes on from CM062813.1 coordinate 937,290,202, forward strand.
AAAGGCTACACAAAGGCCTTGGTAGAGTCCGTAGCTGAGTGCGCAGACCCCTGCAACTGAGTGCACAGGGTATTTTTGAGTCTATAATACCACATTGAATATCAATAAAGAATATTATTGAAGAATTCATGTGTTTATCTACTACTTTTGTTGATTTATGGTTGCGATATATGTTGTGAATGAATAATAGGTTGATGAAATAATGATCTAAAGATGCGTGACTATATTGACTAATTGTTAAAAGACACATGCAAGAATTTTTATGTAATTTTGCGAAGACCTTAATGAATTACCTGCAATGTTTATTAATACTTAAGTAGATCTACGCGAGCTCAGATCCAGGTTTATCCTCTAGTGCATGTAAGTGGATGAATAGACTCTTAAGGGTCTGCAAAAACCAATCATTAACCTTTGCAAAGGTCTTAAGGCTGTTTAGATAGAATTATAGTATCGAGCCCTACAGACTTATATATCTATACGAAGGTAGATCTAGGGTATTAAAATACATCACACTGATCTCTGGATGTGGAACCCTGGTTCCAGCATCCCCCCATACTGCTTTGGGTGAGACTGCAACCTATGTTATGTGGGTTATTGCTAAAAGGGCCAGCAGTGTAGGGTTTTGTTTGGTGCAACTAACTCAGAACCTGGGTTAGGACTTCTGAAGCCAACAAATGGTTCCATTACCGAGACCGAGATATGCTTAAGGAGATGTGTGATGTCACATCACTGGAATCTTTCCAAGAAGGAAATTGAAAAGTGGTTGGACAAGAAAATTCATGAATCCATGGCACACGAAAATAGGAATCCGCGCATGTCAAAGGAGCAGTGGTTGGATAGGTATTTGTATACGGAGATAAATGAAATTTTCTTCCGTACCTTGTTGATCAAATTATACAAGTGGATAGCTAAGTTGGCAGATGACCAAGGGAGGTGGAAGCTTAATGGTCCAATAGTGTGGACTACAAAGCTAGTGTGTAGATTGAAAGCTTATGAAGATAAGATCGTACGCATTGTTGATCATTGGCTTGATCAAGTTATAGGATGACTTGTTACAAAATTCGTGGTTCATACCTCAGTCAGCGACAGTGAGGCAGAGTGAAGGTTTTTCAAAGGACAGCGAGGTAAGTACCTAAAATCTTTGGATACCTGGATTAAAATGTTGATGTGTGAAAAACATGCTATGCCATTGTGTTGATGTTTGTAGATACGCGAAGTGGAAAGCTCTTCAAAGATAGAGAGAAATTAGGTTCAGAATATAGTCCATTGATTGGACATCCCTTGAGTGATGACAATGGAGAAGTGTAGGCTTCAACGTGGAGTGCAATTCAATTGATAACACACGGTTTTCCATGGACACATCAACCATCCACCCCACCTCCATCTCCGTCTCCACCTCCACCGCATACACCATCACTGACACCTCCACCACCATCATTCAACATGTCGAACACAATGAAGTTTCCAATTTTCAAGGGCGTAGGGAGTGAGGATATAGATCAGTTCTGGTTTGTTGAAAATGTTGTGTGAACAATGTAGTAGATTGCTAATGATAATATAAATAAGACACAACTGGTTACCACTCTGCAGGATCACACGTTGATGTGGTATATTAAGTATTGTTCTCATCATCTTGTAGCAATGTTAGTAGAGACTAAGGTTGCTTTAAGCAAAGAGTTTAGTAAGCCTAAGTCTGACTCACAATTAGTAGTTGGATTTCAGGAGATAACAATGAGGGTTGAATAGACACCTTGGGAGTTAGATCAAGGGTTGAAGTGTGTAATTTGCAAAGCTAATATGCTGCTTACAGATGGTCAGCACCGTGAGTGGTTTATAACTTCGCTTTTGCCCCACCTAAGGATTTCTCTATCACAATAGAAGATAGGAATTGAGGCAGAAGCACTGGAAATCACAATGAGATTCCATGCAATGCCTATTCAGGATCCAACCTTGGGGGTACAATAGATTCACTCCCAGTTGCAAAGCCTTTTATTAGAATTGCAGAGCTTGAAGAAAGAGAAGGAGGCTAAACCAGAGATGTGCGCAAAAGTCTGGTGTCTGAAGTGCAAGAGCTATGGGCACAACAAAGACCACTTACCTGTCTTCGTGAATTGTATCACAGGAGGGGGACCAATTACCCTAAGGCTGAAATCTCTAGCAGGACCGAGTATGGGGGTTGCGCTATTTGTAAGGTAGGTGGAAAACACGTACCAGTGTTGTCGTTCAGACACCACAACAGTTGTACTGCGACTTCTGCAAATCAGTGGGTCACGATGAGTGCCACTATAGTAGCTATGAACTAATGATGAAAAGAATGCCTGCGTACCAGATGGAAGCAGAAACACAACCTCCAGATTAGGGAGCAGGAGGAGTGTGCGGACGATATTAGGGATGAGGATGAGGTCGTGGAGGAGGAGGACCTGGTGGAGGTCGTAGACAGGTCATTTTTTATAACTATGGAACATCAGGACATTACACGTGGGAGTGTTAGAATTAGACACGCTCGTCATGTCAATACTATATCCAATTTGACCACACTATAAAAGAATGCCTTGTGTTGATAGCTAATATGCAGGAGAAGAAGGTGCAACCTCAAAAACCTACAAAAAAAACTTGCAGATGATGAGAGCTGAGCCCCGCGAGGAATATCTAAATGTGAATATAGTGCTAAGAAGCGAAATAACAACTGGCGATGATAAGGGAAAACAACCTAAATAGGATGGATGGGTCCGCAAGACCCTATAAAAGGAGGATGCTTTTGATCTGGAGCATGTGAAAGAAACATTTATGGAGGCCAAGAAGATCTTCACTGAGGTATCTGCGTTAGGGATCCAAAACAAAGTCCAAGAGACCAGCGCACCTACAAAGGTTGATCCCTCTGTGCTTACCACGTTCTTGGAGACCTGAATGAAATTGTTTCATGATAACAAAGCTATGAAAGGCCTATAGGAGTTAATAAACAAGTGTGCTGACAAAGAAAACACCCCTGATGGACATCACGTAGTCAGAAAAATTGGAGAACATAAGGCAAGAACAGGGCACGAGATGAGGGTCACCACACAGATAGGAGAATATGTGATGGACCAGGTCATTTTGGATCTAGGTTCTGACGTGAACATTTTGCCTAAATAGACATGGGAGAGAATGGGGAGACATGTGTTGTAGTGGTTTCCAATCCAGCTCAAAATGGAAAACCAATAGAATATCATCCCTATGGTACGACTACATGGAGTAACAGTGGATATCAAAGGTGCGAGTGCACTGGATGATTTTGAAGTAGTAAAGATCATTGATGATAGTAATCCATATCCTACATTCCTCAGAATTTACTAGGCCATTGACATGAATAGAGTCATCATCTTGAAGAAGAGGACAATGTCCTTTGAATGAAAATCACTTTGAGTTGTATTACTGTTGAGCCCTACAGAAGGGCCGAGCTACATGGAACTAGTCCGCGACTATGAATAAAGTGAGGATGATTTAGACCAAATCTACAAAATAACAGTGTGAGATCAATACTGGATCAATCCAACAGTAGATGGATGAATTGCATGAGATTTGGAGATTTCTTGCACCTTTGATTCATATGAAGAGTTGGAGAATTGGCAGAATCGACTACATGAAGTGTCTACACTGCGCTGAAACATGTTGACTAAATTGTTGTGTTCCATTTAGTCAGAGGTTAGGAATCTACCTTATTATAATGTTTTGACTGACGTGGATAAATATTTTGATGCGTTTGAATGAGAATTCCCTTAGCATCACCGCTTCCAAACATTAGACTTGGCACTGCGCATTACGCTCGCACGATGGTGGGGTACACACAAGGATAGCTTTGATGGATGCTGAGATTATAGAAGCATGATGAGGTTGTAGTTTGGTTTACCTAACCTTTGGTTGACTAAGAAATACGATGGAAGGGATGATCCACATGATCAGTTGGCGAATTGGACTAAATCCGATGGGACGGAACCGTAGCCGGAATGGGTACACTTATTTTTCCATACTTTAGACACAATCCCTGTGAACTGGTATTTAGAGACATAGCTTCACCATGGCACCACGGAGTGGGATATCTTAAGGGAAGGATTTGTATTGAACTTCAGCTTTGAAGATGGGTTTGAGAGTGTTGATGAAGCTTTGTAGGAGGTTAAGGTGGTGATATTCAAAATACTGAAAGAACCTTTGGAATGGGTCCAACCAGATTGCAGCACCTAGTTGCACCATGCGCTCAAATGTTATAATGTGACAGTTAACAAGGAGGACGATGATCTAAGAAATATTAATATTCTAAAGGTGGAGGGGCATCACGATGTTAAAGGTCCACGAATAGAGAACCCAAACATCACTGCATCATTGAAAACCAAACAAGTAAACATTGGGATGGAAGCAAAACCAAAGTTTGAAAAAATTAGGGATTATTGGGATGACGGTACTGTGGATAAGCTTGTTGAGCTACTCCGCAAATATTAGGATCTATTCACTACTAAGTTTTCGGACTTAAAGGGCATAATAGGAGACTTGGATGTTATGAAAGTTACTCTAAAGCTAGAAGCGAAGCCTGTTAAGTAGAGGTTGTATCACCTGAATCCTAGGTATAAAGAAAAGGTTCGCTTGGAATTGGATAAGATGCTGGTAGCAAGCATCATAGAACCAGTGGAAGAATCTGATTCGATGAGCCCCATGGTAGCTCAGGAGAAGAAAAATAAGGATGAAATAAGGATTTGCGTAGATCTAAGGAGGCTTAAATATGCTTGTGTCCATGACTCATTCCCAACATTGTTTACAAACGAAGTATTGCACAACGTTGGAGGGTAGGAGGCCTACTCATTCACTGATGGATTTTCGAGGTACCATCAGATTAAGATCATGCCAGAGGATAGGACAGAAACAATCTTCATGACAGAATGGGGTTGTTTTCAATACACTGTGATTCCATTTGGACTCAAGAATGCACCTGTGATATTCTCTCGTGTAGTCATCACGGTGTTTAAGGAGTTTATTTATAAGTTCCTAGAGGTGTAATTTAATGATTGGATAGTGTTTAGGTTAGTGAAGCACCATGTAGCAAGTCTGCGCTTGATGTTGGATACATGTCGCAGGTACCAGATCACATTGAATTTGAAGAAGTGCTTATTTTTTGTTCCCTTTGGGATTTTGCTAGGTCACGTGGTATGCAAGTAAGGGTTGATGGTGGACCCTACAAATATTGCAGTAATAGTTAATTTGGACGCCCTAAGGACCATTAAGTAGATGTGTGAAATGTTGGGACATATTGGGTATTATAGGAGATTCATCAAGGCTTATGCTCTGATTAACGTGCCCATGGAGAAACTGCTAAAGAAGGATGCTAAATTCTGTTGGGATGAAGAATGTCAACGCAATTTGGATGTATTGAAAGAGAAGATGGTCAATGCACTGATCTTGGTCTTCCTAGATTAGAAGAAGTAATTCCATGTACATGTCAATGCCTCTTGCATTGTGTTGGCCACAGTGCTAACACAGGTTGGTGAAGGAGAGATGGAACACCCTATAGCCTTCATGGGCAGGAAATTATCAAAGGCCAAGAATAATCACTTGACGATTGAGTGCGAAGGGTTGGCTATGGTGTACATGCTTCAAAAGTTCAAGCACTATCTGTTGGGAAAAGACCTCAAAATGTACACAGACCACTCTGCCTTGAAATACCTTGTCAATAATCTTGTGTTGGGGGTGAGATCTATCGATGGTTGTTGCTATTCCAGGAGTATGAATTTGAGGTCATTGTGAAGCCAGGTAGGTTGAAAGAAGGACCCGACCATCTGTCGTGGATCAAAACAGGAGAGGATCCTACTAATTTAGAGGAAGGGTTGACCAATGTGCAGCTCTTCGCGGTATGTTTTGGCTTGTTGGGGCTTGACGTAGGTTCTGAGTTAATTAGCCAAACAAATCCCTGTATTATTAGCCCTTTCGGCAATAGGTCGTGAATCGTGAACTGAGGTCTCACCCGAGATAGTATGGGAGTGTGCTAGAACCAGGTTTCCACACCCTTAAGATGTCTGAGAGGTTCAACTGGTCCTTAATTTGTTCCTGCATGCAAGCTGCTTCGCACACCTTTTGTTCCTCATGGCCTGATACAATGCATTCGCGCAACCTTAATTAAGGGTTGTGATGTGCTCTCCGCTATTACCTGAGATCATATTTATCTTCTAGTATTAATTAAACACCTTTTCCTGCTTGAATGTCTTAAGTTATAATTAGCAACACAAAACATTCATACAAGTTCACATAGCAAATAAATAGTATACTTGCAAATTATATCAATCATGCATCAACCCATGAACAGATACACAAAATTATAGCAAAACTTCTCTTTATTGATTTTCCACCGGTTACAGGCTTGACCTACCTGCGCACTCAGCTGCGGACTACTAGGCCTCGGCACACTCAGCTACAGACTACTAGGCCTCTGCACACTTAGTTGCAGAGCCGTCTCCTACTTTACGACCCACAGATGCACTTTACACTTCAACTCAATCACTTAGACTCTTCATGCTCCTATTCTATTTCTCTTTTCCCTGTTATCTTCTACACTTAGGGCCTCGCTCTATTTATACAATCCCATGGTCTGCGGACCATGGGTAGGTCTATCGAGCCCACATCACATTAAAAAAACTAGGGTGGATAACCCTAAGACTCTATCATACTTTCGCCCCCCATGCCCGTAATTCCCAGAGCTTTTATAACAAGATTCGATCAAAACTTAGGCTTTAAGCCCCAAAAAATTCCTTGGGGGGATTGCTTGCCCAATAGGCCGCCAACACAAACATTGTGACTCACCCTTGAGTCACTCGGTCGACTCAAATATCTTTGCGTAGAGTCCCTTCAACTATTCTTGAACTACGGCAAGGTCAGCCGCGAACTGGGCTGCTTCTTGGCTGATTTGTAGCATACGTTGTTCTGAGACCTCTATGTCAGATGTGCTTCTCTGCATTAGTGTGTGCATCCCCTGTATTTGTGCAAGCTTTCTTTCAATTTCTACCATGATGGTGAAGGCCTCGTTGATCCAAGGTTGAACGCGTGCTTTCAGGATTGCTTCCTTATGTCATGTCGCGTCCACCTACACTTTTATTGCTTTAGCCTATTACATCTGCACAAGCCTCTAAGTGAGGGCCACCATTTTCACAGTTCCTTTGACACTGTCATACTGTTGTTGGAGTTCTCATGCCTCTATTTCTAAGTGCTAGATGTTGGGGTCCTCTTGTAGATTTGTGAGGACCTCAAATGATTCTTCCGACATGCTGGTGCAGTCTCGCACCACACTGCCAATTTCATCCAGTCCCATTGTGATAGTGCTAGCACATTATTTTCTGGCTTTTGGAAGGGTGGACGGCTATGCCTTTAACCGCAACTTGGCGATCTGAAGGTTCAACTCCAGCTAAACCTTTGTCATTTCCTCCCTTACCTCTCATACCCCTACTGCTAACCTGTGGATCTGCAACTCTACTGGTATGTCTATTGGGATGGCTAGCTCCAGGATGCTTTGGCAAGTGTTGTCGATTACCTATACCAGATGTTGATTCTGTGACACCACTTTGTCGTGCTACAAGCTCAGTTGTTCAATATTGGTTTTCTGCTCACTCAAGAATTGTAGTGTGCCTCTCTCCTGAGCTTGGAGCTCTGTGGTTATCCCATCCTGCAAAACATATAAGGTCTCTCACGGGAGTGCAGCCATATTGAGACCAAGACCTTTCAGCGTGCTAACCATAGGCCTGTCAGCCTCATTTGATGTCACTAGTGCCCCTTTTGGAAGCACTATGGTATTCTTCATCCGCACATGCAACATTTGTTCTGCTACTGCTGAGCTGACTGCAAGGCTGGTCGAAAGGTTACTAGCCTAAGGAGGGCGCACCTGCACATCCTGCAGCTATGCTCTAAGGGCCCCCAACACAATCTAGTTTTCCTGCATGAAATTCTAGAGGGCCTCAAAGGTGACATCATGCACTATCTCGCTGATGTCATGTAGATCACCCTCGGTTAGGGTGATTGGATCAATCGACAACTTCGATGCCTTAACCTTCTTACGTGACCTTGTGTGCTTGATTGGGTGTTGGTGCTTTAACTGCATTGACGCAGTTCGTGGTCTGCACCTTCCTCTTCTGCCTCTACTTCCTGACCATGCAAAGGCAATGGTTGGCCCTCATGCACCTTCACGGCTATATCATGTGCTACTGTTGTGGCCTTTTCCTGCCCAATTGTAGTTTGTGTAGTGTCCCATGTCACTCGCACTTCTATTGCCACTGCTTCCTTCCTTCTCTTTTCTGCCAACTCTGCGATGCATAGCTTGGCCTCATCTTTCTTCCATTATGCTGCTAACTTCTCTATCTCCGCGATGTCGAGGGTGTGCCACTCCGATGGCCATGCTTCTAGTACGTTAAAAATAACATCGTCGGTGGCTACAAAGGGTATCTTTATCCATTGTTTGGTCAGGTCCTTGCATGCTCTGAAGTAAATGTTGTGGATGTCCACTTTGAATTCCACAAAACCCTTCAGGTTGTCATAGATAGTGGGTGACAACCGCAACTTGTGGTTGATCCCCATTCCGAGGTTCATCTCCATGAACACCCAGAATATTTTACTGTCGTGGATCCTCTTGGCATCTTTTATGGCCCAGAGCGAAGCATGCTTCGCGGCCTCTGGCAGGTCCTGTCAATTATGGGGAATTAACTATCATTTAGTAATTCCCCTGCCATGAGCACTATGGACAGCAAAATCCATGCATAGTGGAACATTTTTCCCTATTCCTGAGCTTCGCTGAAATTTTCTAAGAACTCCTTGCGGAGGAATTCAGACCAGTTAAACTGGACCCCCTTCGCGCACTATTCAGCGACTGCGACTACCAGCGTGGGTACTTCATCTTCGCAGCACTTGTGCATAACCTTACCAGCTAGTATTTCGGTTGCCACTTTCACTGCTTTGTCACTAATGCTAGATATGGCATAGCCTCTTTTCTTCTTCGCCAGCTTGTATTTATTCTTCATGCCCTTCGTGATGGCCAAGTCACTTCCCTTCCCTTTGAGATGTCTATGGGGTCCTCTCCTTTGCATGGAAGTCGAGAGATGTGGTGAATCAAGTCTGTCATGACGGGGATGAGCTCCTCCAGCCACAAACACCCATCATGCACCTAGCAGAGCAGCTGCCTGATAATGAAAATGGTTATTTGGGTGCAGTGGAAATGCAGCACCCAGAGTAGGCTCAGTAGCCTAGGCTTTTCCACTCCATGCAACCACTTTTGCAGCTCTAGTTCTGTCACCCCCACCGTGGTGTTTTTCTTGGGCTTCATGAGGTGCCTGGTCTCAAGGTGAGGGAACTCCTTGTGGTCAACGAGGTCCCAGTCTTCAAATTTTAGTCTAGAAACCTGTCCCAGGTGCCTACCCTCAAAGGTAATGTTGTTTGGGAGGAGTGGGGTCCGGAGCGAGCTCTTGGTCTCGTCAAGGTCCTTGGGTAGTTTCGCCTTCCCTTCCCGCGGGGGGACATAGGTGGGAAACTTTGTCAGGGGGTGCACAAGCTGAGTGTCCTCCTCCATACCTTCATCCTCATCCTTAGTGATGATAAGATCCTCCAGATCTTTTTCTTCTTCATTGGTTTTTATGGTGATGAATTCCCCTTCTCCTCCATTGACACCTTGCTGTGCAGCAGGTTTCCACGGGGGCACACGTATGTGAACCATCGCTTGTTTGTCCTTCTTGGTTCTTGGCGTGTGTAGTGATTTTGGGATTTCTATCACAATCATGACACCTTCCGGAGCATCCTCCATAGTCAGGGCCTGCTTGGCCTCTTCAGTGGTCATTTTTGCTATCTCCATAGCGTCCCCAGCTATTACCCTCGTATCCATCTGGAAATATAGCATTTGCAAACTCAAGGGCACAATCAACACTTGGCTCACAACAATCAGGGCTCTACTTAATCGCTCAATTCACAAATGACCAAGTGTTGTTTGTTGGGCAACCCTTTGTAATTTATAGTGCTTTTTGAATTTGAATTCGACCGTTTCCCCCAAATCTGGTTCATTAATGCTCCCTTGGTGACAAAGTTTCCTAGATCTTGCCCATAAATCATGTCTAAATGTCTACCACCCACTCCATTTCATCTCAAGTCGAGCATTCCATCATGAATAATGACTTCAAAGGTCACATTCTGGCCACCCCGCATGGTAGCGTAGCCCCCCATGCACGATCACGGACCTTATGACTCTTTGCTTTTGTGCGTAGCTCTCGAATAGAATAGTTTATAGTCTCTCACTCCCTTTCAACTGCCTGGAGTGCTAAGACTGTTCTTCCTTTGGCTAGTTAGGTGGTTGCACCACTCGTGAAAAGTTTCATCCTATCATCCATCATGTTTCCTGGATAATACCCACATTTTATTATTGCGGTCGGCCTCACGCACTTTACCACCTGCAACGCGCTACCCTAGTCAATACGCTTAGCAATGTGTGGTCCAAGCCAAGGCATCAGACTGATAAATTTGTGGCGATAGGACTTAAACCTGTTATCACGATCGTACGCATCCTGCCTTTTCACCCTGGTCTTTTTCCCAGACAATATTCCTTTATCTCATCCTCCAGCTTCTTGACTTCTGCGTCCACCAAAGCACTTTTCTTCCTTAACCACACCCTTTCCTCTTCAAGTTCTTGGAATCAGAGATTTCCCTATTGGATTTCGACTTCCAAGGTTCCGTGAACCGTTGTATCTATTGGTGCCATCATGCGCAGTCTAAGTTCTCCAAGTATTATAGGGCCTACTGTGGTAGCTTCATACTCCAGCCTTGGTGGTGCCTGCATGGTCAGGGTTTTGCACCCGGTCCTATAAGCCTAGAGAACCGTTGGTATGTGCGGGTCCCATTCAGTCTGCTTAACCTTGTCGATCGTGTTTAGCACTTCGCGTACTTTGTCAAAAGCTTCTGCGTGAATATTCTTCTGCGCACTTGGTCTTTACGTACTTCGTGGTCCCAAATGGAGGGATCGTTCGTACTGTTGCCTTATACGCACCTCTTTACCGATCGTGTCTCCTACCACGATGATGGTGTGCATTCGTGCAAGTTTCATACCATATACCTGTATCCACTTAGATAGTTGGGCGTGTGGGAAGGTTCATCTATCACAATTGTCTTTCAATTGCACCTGAGGCTTCCCAAACCATATGAACATCATCCTTCTATATTCGCGCCAATTCTCAAAACTTCTCTAGTGCGTACCCCACAATCTTGTAGGCATAGCGCACAGTACCCATTTCAGAGTGTTGAGACACTGCTATTCTGGTACTTCTCTTTCAAATTTGTTCGGGAAGTCATCCACCATGTTTAACCTGTCATACGTAGGCAAATCTCTTACCTCTATTGCTACACAATGTAGCAATCTTGTCTTCATGTTACACTTGAGTGTGGTTACCTCGTGTAGCTAGTTCTGCCATCACTCTATCTCCTCATCAGAATCTGATGTGTAGGAACTTTTGCACTCCCAAGAAATTCGACAATCCGCGGTTGGATTTACCCAATCTTGCTCCCGTGCGGTTATTTTGTAAATGCAGTCCAAATCATCGTCACTATCGTAGCCACGCATTGGCTCTGTGTATTGCAATCCTTCTACAGGGTCTAAAGTTACCACTACGCGTAGTGACTTTTTCTCGAAGATCATCTTGCGCTTCTTTAGATTTATTACTCAATTCATGTTAGTAGCCCAATCTATTCCCAATAGTGTGGGATAGGGATTACTGTAATCAATAATCTCTATCACTTTGAAATCTACTAGCGCACTCGCTCCTTCAATATCTACTGTGATTCCCTGCAATCTCCCCATAGGTAGGATCATTTGCTGGTTTTCCATTTGTAGTTGGATAGGAGACCATTGCAGTGCAGGCTTGCCCATGCGTTCCCATGTCTGCTTTGGCAGGACGTTCGCATTCGATCCTAGGTCCAAAATCACGTGGTCCATCTGATATTCCCTGATCTACGTGGTCAATCTCATCTCCCTTCCTGTTCGTGTCATGTTCTTCCCAAGCTTTCAAACTACGTGCAATTCTCCTAGCACAGTCCCAATGCATCTAGTTATGAGTTCTTGTAGCCCTTTTATAGCCCTGCTGGCACGCAGAAGCTTCATGCATGTCTCCAAAAACATAGTGAGCATCGATGGGTCCATCTTCGGCTCTAGTTTGTCTTTACTTCTTGAAGTGGAGGCATCAACGAAGCTCTTCTTAGCTTCCATGAAGGTATCCTTAGCGCACTCCAAATCAAATTCTGGTTGCTTCATTGGAGCCTTGCAAACCCAGGTACTTTCTTTTGGTTGCTTGCCTTTGTCATCCCCTGGCGTAATACCACTCCGAAGCACGATATTTACATTAGGGTCTTTCCCGCATGGCTCAGACCTCATCATTTGTAGGTTCTAAGTTGGGGGAGATTAGAGTGCTCCTTTATCACGCAACCTCGCTATCAGTGTTGGGAAATCCTTTGTTTCATGGTAAAAAATTTACACTACAAGCATGATGGTCGCGTTGGATTCGTATAGTCATGGATATAATGCCTTGGTCCTCCACAATGGTAACATATCAGTTGTCTGTGATCTCTTCATGGTCCCCCTCCACCTCGGCCTCGTCTGTGCCCCTGAAATCCGGTGCGGCCCATTCCTGTGTTTTGATCGAGGGCCCGTGTTTTTGACTGAACTCTGTAGGTAGGAGTTTGATCCATCATTAGTTCATAACTTCTACAGGTGCGCTCATCATGTCCTACTAATTTTCAGAAATTGCAAAACAACTGCTGGGAATTATGCGTATACCTCTGTAATAGATGGTTGTTATCTGTATCATGCTTTCCTCCTATCTAACAAATTGCGCACCACAATGCAGGCATCGCGCTTGGTCCTTCATATGCCTCTGGTCTTAGTGGAATTGGATGTCCTCCCCCAAGGTAATTCGCAAACACTGGGAAATGGTCCTTGTCGTGCCCCTGGACCTTGCATTTTATGCACCATACGTCATTGCACATCTCTAGGTGGGTTGTCTTGTCTTATTTCAAACTCTACATCTCTAGGCACAAGTTTTTCAGCTGCAAGTGAATTTTTTGAACTCCCAGGTTAGGATCTTGTATCGGAGTCTCATGCAATCTCATCGCGACCTCAAAAGCCTAAGCCTGAGCGGTTAGCCTTTGCTATGACAATGTGTTCCATAGATGCAGCGTTAACAATGCTACAAACCATTTGCAGTGCTACCCATCTGTTAGTGTCACATTCGCTTCGCAAATTGTGCACTTCAGTCTCTGATCCAACTCCCACAGGGTTTTTCCTAGTAGCATTGTGATTTACTTGAATTTGATGATTGACTGTGCCTTCGATTTTGGCCTACTAAATTCTTTGTTTAGTGCAGCTTGGATATCTGCTATCCCCGCATTCGAATTGTCATTGGAATTCTTAATGTACCAGATCAGCGCATGATCCTGTAGATCGTTGACCAACGTTGCCTTCTTTATATTGTCGTCTATGACACCTTATGCTTCCCATACAACTTTTATCATGAACCAAAATTGGTATGGATCTTCATTCCCTACTCCCTTGAACATTGGTAGTTTTATCGTGCTAGCCATACTACTTCGTGGTGGTGGCAGAGGTGGTATGGGCAATGTCGGGGGTGAAGATGGGGAAACTGGTGGTGGTGTGGGTGGGGGTGGTATGCACGAAACTCTCTGCCTTATAATATTGATCGCACTTCTTGGTGAAACCTTTGTGAGCTCTTCTTCACCACCTCACGAAGGTGAAATCAAGGGGCTAGTTTCTAATTCTGTGCTACCTTGGTTTCTGTAGATCCTCCCACTCTGCGTAGCCCCAAACATCAATTTATTTGTCTAACCCACTTTTCACACAGTAGCATTTTAATCCAAGTGTTCAAAGATTTAACGTACTTACCTCACAGTCCCTTGAGGAAATGTCGTTCTACCTCATTGTAGCTGACTAAAGTATCTACCATGAATTCAGTGATGAACCCTCCTATGATTTGATCTAGCCAGTGATCAACAACACGCACGATCTTATCTTCCGATGCTTCTAGTTTTCACACCAATTCTGGAGTCCACACAATAGGTTTTTCAAGTTTACACCTTCCTTGGCTATCTACTACCTTCGCGATCCACTCGTAACACTCAGTAGGGAAGGATGCAAAGAAAATTTCGTGGATCTCCGTATACAAGTAGCAATCTAACCACTCTTCCTTTGATAGTCACGAATTCCTATTTTCCTGCACAATGAATTCGTGAATCTTTCTATCCAACCACTCTTCAATTCCTTTCTTTGTCAGATTCCAATGATAAGACATCAGAGATATCTATGCAGATCCCAATCCCAACGATGGAACCATTTGTTGTCTTGTTGGGGCCCGGACCCAGGTTCTAAGTTAATTAGCCAAACAAATCCCTGTACTACTGGCCCTTTCAGCAACATCCCACGGAGCACGGATTGAGGTCTCACCCAAAGTAGTATGGGAGGGTGCTAGAACTAGGTCTCTACACCCTTGAAATGTTTGAGAGGTTCAACTGGTCCTTAGTTTGTTCCTACGCGCAAGCTGCTTCATGCACCTTCCATTTCTCACGGCATGATACCCTACCTTTGCACAGCCCTAACCAGGGGTTGTGTCACGCTCTGCACTATTACCTGAGATCTTATTTATCTTCTAGTATTAGTTAAGCACCTTTGCCTACTTGAATGTCTTAAGTTATAATTAGCAACACAAAACACTCATACAAGTTCACGTAGTAAATAAACAATATACTTTCAAATTATATCAATCATGCATTAACCGAGGAACATATACACAGAATTATAGAAAAACTTCTCTTTATTGATTTTCCACTGGTTATAGACTTGATCTGCACTGCACACTCAGCTACAGGGGTCCGTGCACTCAGCTGCAGACAGGCCTCTGCGCACTCAGCTGCAGAGCCTTCTCCTACTCTACGATCCATAGATGCACTTCACACTTTGACTCAGTAACTTAGACTCCTAATGCTCCTATTCTATTTCTATTTTTCTAGTTATCTTCTACACTTAGAGCCTCACTCTATATCGAGTCGACATTACATTACAAAAATGAGGGTGGACAACCCTGTGACTCTATCATACTTTCGCACCCCGCGCCCACAATTTGCAGAGCTTTTACAATAAGAGTCGGTCAAAACTTGGCCTTTAAGCCCCAAAACATGCCTTGGGAGTATTTCATGCCCAATAAAACATGTAGCAGATAACCACTTTGCAGATATCATCCATTTCTTGACTACGGGGATGGCACCAGAAGGGTATACAAGTCAGTAAAGGAAGGAGCTAGTAGTGCATGCAACAAAATTTTTGGTGATTGGTAGACATCTATATAATATGGGTGAAGATGAGATATTGTGAAGATATGTGCCATATTTTGAGAGAAGTAGAATTCTCGTTGAAGGTCATGGAGTGGTTGCAGGAGGAAATTATGCAGGAAAGGTGACTGCGCAAAAGATTTTGCATGCAATTCTATGGTGGCCTACGCTGCATAAAGATTTCAAGGGGTATTGTAGGGCATGTGATGCATGTCAGAGAATGGGCAGAACATCATGGAGGGACGAGTTGCCATTAAATCCTCAAGTATACTTGCACCCATTTGAAAAATGGGCAATTAACTTTGTTGGGCCAATTCAAACACTAGGAAAAAGGACAGGTGTGGGTTATATCATCACCGCGATGGAATATCTAACCAGAGGGGTAGAGATAGAATATGTCTTAACCATATTTGACTACTCGAAAGTGTTGATGAGCGATTGAGGTATGCACTTTTTGAACGAGACAATCAACGCGCTGATTGAGGAGTTCCAAGTCTATCATCAGAAGAGAACCTCGTATAATCCTCGGGCTAATAGAATAGTTGAGGCCTTTAATAAGATTTTGGAGAGCGACTTGCGAATATTTGCAATGCATAGGAGAATGACTGGGATGTGCACATACCTGCTATGTTATTGTCTTATAGAACTATCTGTAAAAAGATGACAGGACAGACACCTTTTAGATTGGTATATGGCATGGAAGCCATAATTTTGATGGAATACATTGTACCTAGTCTACGCATAACAATGCTGAAGAATATGGTGGATTGTGACACCTTGGAGTAATGGCTTGCGCAGTTAATGGAGCTCGAGGAGCATAGATTTTTGGCTGGATTCCATCAGTAAGTACAGAAGGAACGTGAAAAATCATGGCACGATTGCCACATCAAGCTCCGCACGTTCAAGGTAAATGATATGGTTTTGTTATATGATAGTAAGTTCACTAAGTTTCCAAGGAAATTTTAGAGGAAGGGAAAGGCGAAGATCCTAAAAGTCCTTTGCTCTAAGAAATTTGTCATTTCCACACCCCTACTCCCTGAGTAGGTTCCTTTTGAAGGTTCGCGATTGACACAAGTCCTGCTACTAAAGATGTAGGACTGGGACTTAGCGATCATGCTAAGTTCCAACACTTGGTAATAGATAACTATATGAAATGAGTATACTATGAAGGCATGGGTGTGATAGTGATGGAAATAGAGGAATGGGCCCACGGTGTTTTTGGGTATGGAACCTAATTATCTTCTTTATTCAGAGCTATCACTGCATTGGACCCCAGTTCGTAATGTGGCCAAAACATCGCCTGTAATATTTTCACTGAAAGGGGGGTCTAGGGGGTTCAACTGTGATCTTTGGGAGCCCCCCCGGTGGGGGATCGGGGGCAGCACCCCCGAAGGTAAAAATAGATGTAAAATTGCCTTGTAAAATGTTGTAATTTCATAGTCAATCTGGGTCATTCATTAGGTGGAGATCTGAAGGTATAAGTTATGTTTAATTTAGGGATTTTTTTCCATAGAAGGAAACCCCTCGTTATATATGAGGGAATTTTATTGCATCTATGTAGATCTGTATTCTGAGTGAGAAAGAGAGAGGAGATTTTGTGAGAGTGAAGAGGTAATTACAGTGAATCTGTTGTAGGTTGTATCTCTTCATTTTGTTGGATAATATAAAAGGAACGAATAGTTGTTTCTTCGTGGACATAGCCCAAATTGCATGAACCATGTATATCTGTGTCTATCTTGTTTTATGTGTTTTCTTTGTTTATGTTTCTGCAATATATTTGATGTGTTCCATTTCTCTATAATATATATAATTTTCTAACAACTGGTATCAGAGCCAATGGTCTATTTGGTTTATAAACTCGTAGTAGAGAAGGGTTCCTAGTTCGAGTGGGAGCAATGGTGGAAGATGGTAAGTTTAGGGTCAAAAAATTTAACAGTCAAAACTACTAGCTATGGAATATGCAGATGGAAGATTATTTGTACCGGAAAGATATGTACCAACCATTGAGTGGAAAGACAAAGAAGTCGATGAATATGATAGACACAAAATGGTATATTCTCAACAGAAAGGCACTTGGAACAATACAGTTGTGCTTAGCGATGTCGGTAGCCTTTAATATTTCAAAGGAAACAAAAAAAGAGGGTTTAATGTCATCATTGACCAAAATGTATGAAAAACCCTCAGCCTCAAATAAGGTATTTCTTATGAAGCATTTATCTAAAATTTAAATGTTAGAAGGTGGATCTATTGTTGATCATTTAAATTAATTTAATATAGTTAGCAGTTAGTTAAGTTTTGTAGGGGTAACTTTTGATGATGAATTTAGGGCTTTGCTATTTCTGTGCTCATTTACAGAAATTTGGAATGGTTTAGTTATGGCTATTAGTAACTCTACCTCTGGATCTAGTACTTTAAATTTTGATGATGTTCTCGGTGCAAACCTTAGCGAGGAAATGTGACGGAAAAGATCTTGTGAGACATCAGGTAATGCTTTGACTGTGGAGACTAGGGGAAGAAAAATGGAAAGAGGAAAGAGCCCAAGATATCACAGTAAGTCAAGGAAAGTCATATCGAAGTCAAGATTGGGGATAGTGTGTTGGAAATGCGGGAAGAAAGGACACCTAAAGAAAGACCGTAAGTTTCGGAAGGGAAAAGAAGGAGATGTGTAGCAAGAAAACAATCATGAAGCGAATGTGATAAGCGATGTGTTGCAATATGCTTTGATTATTTCATTAGAAAATATTATTGATGTTTGGGTGGTAGATTCAAGGGCCTCATTCCATGCCACACCTAATGGAAACATTTTCATGATTATGTTCAAGGAGATTTTGAACAGGTTCGATTGGGTGATGATAAACCCTGTAAAATCATTAGAATGGGTACAATTTTCATTAAACAATAGAATGGAAATCAATGGCTATTGAAGGAGGTAAGGTATGTTCTAGATCTGAAGAAAAATGTGATTTCAGTAGAGTAGCTGTGAGATGAAGGTTATGTAACCACTTTCACAGATAAAACCTGGAAGGTCACTAAAGGAGCCCTGGTAATAGGAAAAGGAGAAAAGGTTGGTACATTGTATTTATGCAATGCTATTTCTAATTATGTTAATGCTTTAACCTCTACAGGAGAAGATACGGCATTGTGGCGTCATAGGCTCGGGCACATGAGTGAGAAGGGGATGCAAGTTCTTCACTCAAGAAATTTGTTTCTAGGTTTGAAGCATGTTGATTTAAAATTCTGTCATAATTGTGTTTATTGAAAACAAACGAGAGTCAGATTCCTCAGAGTCGGGAAAGAAAATAAGAGTGAAAAAATAGAGCTTTTGCATATAGATGTATGGGGACCTACTTAGGTATCATCTCTTAGTGGATCTCATTATTATGTTAATTTTATTGATGATGCAACCAGAAAAACCCGGATTTATTGCATTCGAAATAAATTTGACGTATTCGATACTTTCAAGAAATGGAAAGCTCTGGTTCAAAATGAGACAAGAAAAAGGTTGAAGTGTCTCAGATCAGACAATGGAGGTGAATATTGCAACAAAGAGTTTAATGGGTATTGTTCAGAGAATTTATTTCACAGGGAGAAGACAATTCCAAGAACACCAAAAGAAAATTGTGTGTCAGAAAGGATGAACATGACAATCATGGAGCGTGCAAGGTGCATGAGATTGCATGAAGGATTGACTTTAAAATTTTGGGCAAATGTTGTAGATACTATTGTCTATCTAATAAACAGAGGGCCTTCAAGTTCCTTGGATGGTGGTATTCTAGAGGAGGCATGGATAGGTAAAAAGGTAAACTACTCATTTTTAAAGACTTTTGGTTGTGAAGCCTTTGTCCACATTAATAAAGAAAATAGAACAAAGCTTGAGGCAAAATCAAAGAAATGTACCTTTATTGGATGTGGTGTTAATGATTTTGGTTATCACTTTCATGATTAAAAACACAAAATCATTAAAAGCAGAGATGTCATATTCATTGAAAAGGTTTTTTTATAAGGATCAGCTGCAGGAAAAGAAACATGAAAAAGAAAACAAAGAGTACATAGTGCTTGATGAGATCACAGAAAAAGTGATGGTTCATGAAAATCATAATGATCAACAACAACATCAACCAAAATAACAACAATCACCTCAAAAACTTGAAAGTGGTGTTAGAATATTTACCAGGATATATAGACCCCTTAAACGATACTCTCCTTCATTATATTATGTATTATTGACTGATTTTGGTGAACAAGAATGTTATGAAGAAGCAGTGCAAGTAGAAACTAGGAAGAAGGGGGAGAAAGCTATGAAAGAAGAGATGGACTCTTTAGCACATAACCAGACATGGGACTTAGTTAGGTTTCCTGCAAGTAAAAAAACATTGCAGAATAAATGGGTTTATAGGTTGAAGGAAGAAGATGGAGGTAGCAAAAGGTATAAAGCTAGACTTGTGGTGAAAGGGTTTGCACAGAAAAAGGGTATAGACTTAGATGATATATTTTCTCCTGTTGTTAAAATGACTTCAATCAGAACTATTTTAAGTCTAGTAGTAGCTAAGGATTTGCATCTTGAGTAGTTAGATGTAAATACATCCTTTCTCCATTGGGATTTGGAGGAAGAGATATATATGAAGCAGCCACAAGGATATGAGGTAAAAGGGAAGGAGAAACTAGTGTGCAGCTTGAAGAACAACTTGTATGGATTAAAACGGGCTCCAAGGCAGTGGTATCTAAAATTTGATAGGTTTATGTCTGAACAAGGTTATACTAGATGTGACTCTAATCATTGTGTTTATCTCAAAAGGAAAAATGATGGCAGCTATATTATATTGTTATTGTATGTAGATGGCATGCTTGTTGCAGGTTCTAACATGCAAGCAATAAATGTGCTCAAAATAAAATTGGCGAACTCATTTGCAATGAAGGATTTGGGTGTTGCAAAACAAATCCTTGGTATGAGAATAACTAGAGACAGGAAGAATCGAAAATTAACATTATCTTAGAGTGAGTACATAGAAAAGGTGTTGAAAAGACTTAATATGAAAAATGAAAAACCATTTAGGATACCTTTGGCTAGCCATTTCAAACTAAGTAAGAAGGTGTGTCCCAAGACTTAGGAAGAAATGGCTTATATGTTAATGTTCGATATGCAACAAAAATTGGAAGCTTAATTTATGCAATGGTCTGCACAAAGCCTGATATTTCACATGCAGTGGGAGTTGTAAGTAGGTACATGAACAATCCAAGAAAAAGAACATTGGATGGTGGTGAAATGGATTCTTAGGTATTTGAGAGGTACCACAAGTCAAGCATTATGATTTGGTGGTTCAAACATTGCTCTATAGGGATATGTTGATGCAGACATGGCAGGTGATAGAGATAATAGGAGGAGCATAACAAGGTATGTGTTTACTATAGGTGGAACAACTTTCAGTTGGGTTTTAAAACTTCAAAGTGTTGTTGCATTCTCAACAATAGAAGTAGAGTATGTTGTTGCTACAAAGGCTAGTAAAGCAATGATTTTGTTTCAAAGGTTTCTAGATGAATTGGATAAGAAGCAAGAGTTGGGCATGTTATACAATGACAACCAGAGTGCCATACATCTTGCAAAGAACTCTGCATTTCATTCTAAGTCAAAAAATATATAACTCAAGTATCATCTCATACAATCAGTGTTGGAAGATGGACAGTTGAAGTTGGAAAAGATACACACTAGCCAGAATCCTGTAGATATGTTAACAAAAGTTGTAACCAGGGAGAAACTAAGATTCTGCTCAGTTTCAATTGGTATTCAAGTATGATAAAGAAGATGAGAAAAAACGAGGTCCACAGTGGAGTCATTGTCCAACAAATGAAGCAGCAGTGGAGTTTCTATAATTAGTCTCCAGGTGGGAGATTGTTGGGTGTGGAGCTTGATTATCTTATTTATTCATGGGCATCATCGTTTTGGACCCCAATTCGTAATGTGGTGACAATGCCACCCCTAATATTTGCACTACAAGGGGGGTCCAGGGTTGCGCGGCTGGGATCTTTGGAAACCCCCCCTAGCAGGGGATCGGGGTAGCGCTCCCGGAGCTAAAAATAGATGTAAAATTACCTTGTAAAATGTTGTAATTTTGTAGTCAATCTGGGACATTCCTTAGGTGGAGATCTGACGGTAGAAGTTATGTTTAATTTAGGGTTTTTTTCCCTAGAAGGCAACCCCTCGCTATATATGAGGGAATTGTATTGTGTCTAAGTAGATCTGTATTCTGAGTGAGAAAGAGAGAGGAGATTGTGTGAGAGCGAAAAGGGAATTAAAAAAAATCTGTTGTAGGTTGTATCTCTTCATTTTGTTGGATAATATAAAAAGAAGGACAGGCTTTTTATCCGTGGACATAGCCCAAATTAGGTGAACCACATATATCTATGTCTCTCTTGTTTTATGTGTTTTTGTGTTTATATTTTTGTAATATATTTTATGTGTTCCATTGCTCTGTAATACATATAATTTTCTAACAGGTGTTGAGCAATCCAGGCTACTCAGCTTGCTTTGGGTGCTACATTACCACCACACGCCGATTAACACAACCTGCATACGACAACTAGTTATTTTAGTACATGATGGGTGTTTATGGCTAGGAGGGCCTATACCCATCACAAATATGATGATTCACAAGATTACACACTTGCTACATGAAGGGATGAATCCGGCCAAGGAGTTTGGTGGAAAGACAAGAGAGAAGGAGTTGGCTGAGCACATGAAAAATGATTATAAACTGGTGAAGAAAGCGTGAGGTTATTCCGTCTTGTCCATAACCAACCCTGCAGTTCAGTTAGCTGCCCAAATATTTCCTGGCAAGGTGACGAGGAAGTGTCGCATGGATGAAGCTCCCACGCCCGTCGTGCCTTCAGCAACTCAGTGCACAAAGGGCATGCTATTCAACTGGTCGAGATACCTATGCCAAGAGTTCCTCAGAAATTTCCACGAGGCGCAGGATGAGACCAAGCCATTCCATTACACTTGGTTGTTGCTATCTATTGTTCTGGTTGTGTGGGAGTTTTGGAGGATAGCCAGTTTCCTTCATTGGAAGAGGGATTACAGAGGCAACATAGCTTGCCTTCCTATGGGCTACAAAGGACCCTGTGTGTGTCACAAAGACGATTTTTTTTTTGGGTCTTTATGGAAGCAAGTCTCTGCATGGCAGTTAATCAGCACCCAAGGTTCTCCCCAACCTTTTACACTTAGTTGTCTACCTATGCAACTTTCAAAGATGACTTCCATAGAGTTTATATCCAGGGTCAGAAGGATCCCATATAGAAGTGATACGACCTGCGGACTCCGATGTGCAGGAGGTAGTGTCGTGTTGGTCAGCTGAGTTGCACACCTCTTCTGATTTGGCTTTTGGGCCAAGCATAGGAAGTGCAGAAAGTGTGGCCACAAAGAACAGGAAGGAGGTAGCCAAGTAGGCTACACAGAACTTGGCTGCACAGAGGAAGAAAGATGATTTAGAAAAGGCCTAGGTCATGGAGGAATGTGCTGCCAAGGAAAAGGAAAATCAGGAGTAGCACGAGACCCAAAAAGGTGATAAGTCACCTTCAACAACAACAAAGACAGAAACAAGGCAAGGCGGTGAGCAAGGGCAACGCACCAGGATCGATTAGAGAAATAGAGAATTGGAATAGCAAGGAGGATTGAGGAAGAAGCAGAAGGCACAAAAAACATAGGTGGATCGCTTGATGATCACAGAAAGTGACCTGGACATGATAGGTGATAAAGTCAAGGACGTCACCACAGAGGTACTATAGTAGTTGGAGTAGTAGTACACATAAACTTTAAGGGGAGTCCAGAAGGATCTTTACGAGTTACAGCTTCAAGCAGCTAAGATCTAGGTGGATGTAGGTAAAGTGAGTGGCACAGTGAGCAGCTTAGCACAAGAATAACATACTAGCATGGTGGTAGTTTTATGGCCGGTGATGGATGTACGAGTCTTTCCCTTGCCTATAGGTTCAGTATGCACAGAGATTGAGGAACAACATGCCCAACTTGATAGCATACCAAAAATGGGCCTGAACCTGGCCACGATACCATTGGAGACATTGCTTGAATTATTACATGGAATCGCAGGAGAGCTTTGCCTTCAAGAACAACGTGTAATTAGTGTTGTCAGCGAAATCAAGGCGAATAACTGGCAACTGTTTGCCAAGAAGGCACATATTTTGGAAGAAAGGAGGTGCTCAAGGCTCATAGCTTTCAATTGGAGTCAGTGGTCATGGAGGAATGCAAAACAGTACCCAAGCTCGATATTCCAGAAGACATACAACTAGAGACAAAGGTTATAAAATTGGTTGTTGGTGTGTGTGAGGTAAAGGTTGAGGTTAGTCGAGTTCAATTTGAACTCAACATGAAGATAACTGAGCTGCAATTGAAGATGCAGCCCTCGACTCTACCAAAAGTCCAAGAGTAGCATGGAGTCACAATGCAGGAAGGGTTGGCCACTCTAAATGCCACAGTTGCAGAATTCACAATAGTTTTTTAGGAAGCCATGGAGTTGGTGACCAACTTCTAGGAAGATACAATACTACAAACATTAAGTACATAGATCAGGGATTTGTAGCAATAGTATGACAAAGTAAGGGCAACGACGCCCTCAATTGCACTAGCACAGTGCCTTGCAAAATTACAGGAGGGGAAGCAGTTCCTCTTATAGGTGAAAGTAGCTCAGAAGAAGGAGGCCTTACTTAAGGCTAGGCTGGAGCCTTGGTTGGACGAAGCTTATTAGATCTCAACAAACATTCAGGATAAGCTGAAGGCCTTGCAGCAGGTACAACAGACAATGAAGCTAACTGCAAAAGGACCAGCTATAGAGAAACTAGTGGAGGAGATCAAGTAGGAAGCCACTAAGAGTGTTGTTGATGTTGTTGTAGTTTAGGTGGAGCTAGGGGATCTTCGTGGCAAGATCGCAATGCCAGCTGAGTGACTCGAGGATGAGTCATGATTGTTGTGTTGGGGGGCTGTTGGGATGGGGTCCCCTGGGTGAGTTTTGGGGTTAAAAACCCAAGTTTTGATGTAATTTTTGTAAAAAGATGTAAAGTCTCTGTGATTTGTGGATACAGAGCACGTAGGTGGTTAGGAGTCAAAAAGGGTTTTAGCCCTTGTTTATGTAAAGTTGATTCGGCTTTGAGATTCACCCATGGTTTGCAGACCATGGGATTGTATAATTAGGTGTGTCTTAGAGAGTCTAAGGCAATAATCTGATGACCAGGGATGTAATGGGTCAATGGAAGATAGCACAGAGAAATGGGTCATAGAGGAGAGAAAGGCTCTGTAGCTGAGTGTGCAGAGGCCTAGGTACAGTCTGCAACTGAGTGCGTGGGCCCCTGTAGCTCAGTGCGCAGGGTAGTTTTGAGTTTGTAATACCACATTGAAGATCAATAAAGAAGATTGTTGAAGAATTCCTATTTTTATCTACTACTTTTGTTGATTTATGATTGTGATATATGTTGTGAATGAATAATAGGTTGATTAAGTAATGATCTAATGATGTGTGACTTTATTGAATAATTGTTAAAAGACATAAGCAAGCATGTTTATGTAATTCGCGAAGACCTTAATAAATTACCTACTATGTTTATTAATATTTAAGTAGATCTGCATGAGCTCAAATCCAGTTTTATATTCTAGTGCATGTAAGTGGATGAATATACTGTTAAGGGTCCACAAAAACTAATCGTTGACCTTCACGAAGTTCTAAAGGATGTTTAGATAGGATTGTAGTATCGAGCCCTAGGGACTTATAGATCTGCGTGAGGGAAGATATAGGGTATTAAAAGACATCACACTGATCTGTAGATGTGGAAACTTGGTTCCATCATCCCCCCATACTGCTTTAGGTGAGATTGCAACCCACGCTACGTGGGTTGTTACCAAAACATCCAGCAGTGTAGGGCTTTGTTTGGAAAAACCAAATATGAACCTGGTTCAGGACCCCCTAAGCCAATACTTCTCCAAACTAAATGAGTAGCATGTAGGCACTATCTCAGCATATGGGTGGAAATAATCAGAGACTGACAATTTGGGAATGGAAGAGGATGGATATATAGGCAAGGAGAGGGAGTTAGGATCTCTCCAAATATAGGGGAAGGCACTCCTCTCAAGGAGGTAGCTCATAGGGATAAGATCAAAGGGAAATATTAGGAGAAATTGAGCACATTCACATCGAGCAACCTCCAACTCATCGTTATGGAATCCTCTAGATCGCAAAGCTTCTTTTCATCTTTGGGAAAAGTTTCATTTTAGGGATCAACACAAGTATCCAAGTAAAATGTGTTCTGGTAGGGTGAGGCCAATATAGTGCAACTCGCCATCAGCACTAGTTGCCAATGTCAGGGTCGCACTAGTCTTGAAATTAGGGTTTTAGAGATTACTTCTTCAAGGAAGGCTCAAGGCATGTTTGCATCAGTTCTTCATGTAGGATTAGAATTTCATATTAGGATGGGTACACTGCATGATTTCCAAGTTTCAATCACTTCGGGATATGACACAGGGAAGTCTAGGAGGCGTGAAAAAATACTGTGTAACAGGGAGCTGAAGTGCAAAAAGGCCAAAGAGGAGTGTTGAAATTTGGGCCCTTGTTATCACTCAGAATTTTTCCCTAGAAGTTATCAGAAGAAGGAAAGTACTGAGGTAACCACAAAACAATCTTTTAAGTATAGGCTCTAGCCAACCTATGACTCAAAGAGGGCTCTCTCTATATGATTTAGCTTTGTTTGCTAGAATTTTAGGCTAGTTCTTAAAGTTCAGGGGGTTTTGATTTGTAATTAAGGTTGGATGGTGGAATCCTTAAACAGAAGGATAGAATGATGTCTCTGGTCTATTGGGATATGGAGTCAAAGTAGGGCAACAGAACATGAATTAATTCATTAAAGGGAGTTTTCAAAGGGCAAGCTAGCAGAGTAAAGTGTAGATCTTTGGGTTGAATGGATGAAATGATCTTAACTAGGGTGAGAGAGCATTTAAGAATTCTCAAACCAGGATTAAAATGAGGAATAGAGGATAATCATGAGAAAAGGGCAATTAAGAATCCTTTACTATAGATTAGAGGGAAACTACCTAAACTAAGGAGCAATCAAGAATTCCTTAACTTAGATAATTAGCAGAAAACATTAAAATGCATAATAGTTAAAACAGAGTGCAATGAAGAAAATTTTGAGATATCATTCCATATTATACCATTCAGATTTCAAATACAATAAAGAATATGGAAAAACCTTTAAAGAAAGATAACAACACCAGAGAAAATACTTGTCTATACTTCACACTACACATGAATCTTGTGAAATGTCTTGGCTTTATTCATTAATCTAGCTTGCTGGTCCAAATAGTGATACAATAGCTTACAGTCTTTGATCAAGAAATGCTATAGAAATGTATAAGAATCCACCCTACATACTTCGAATTGTGAAGTATTTATATAAAAAATTATTAGCAAAATATCTCAAACTAACTTGAGATTTAATCTAGGAAATACAAATATCTTCTTGCAAGAAGATAGAGACAACTAATGAACCGTTTCATGTTGTCCCTTTTTATGTGGTACTACTGGCTTTTATGGTTGGATTTGTAGCCCTTTATGCTAGCTTACAGTTGTGGTGTTTCATGCTAGAATCTTCTTCAACTTTTATCTTTCACCTGATACTATTTGACCCTAATACTCTTTGACCTTGCTACCTTGTTTTCATCTGTTTACCTGGCTCCCAATTTTTACTGTATAGTGACTTTTTACTATAAATTTCTCACAATAAATCAATCATATTTTCCCACCATTCTGCCTCAGGTAATTTGACATTCATCATCCTCCTATAGATCTCATCGGCTTCAGTATACTTGGAAAAATTGGGCTTGGTGAGGAATAAATGTTTTATCTCATGCTCAAGGAAAAACAAGTTTTCAAATGTGTTGTACAAAACTTTGCCTATTGGCAGGGATTTTATTGATGAAGTGCTAGCTTGTTCCTTAGCCAACTGTCTGAGTCTATTACCATAGTCCAACTGTGTCATGAGCTTTTGATGGATAACCAAGGGACTGGGCATACCTTTCTCCCTCAAAATTTGGAATTTAGCCATGAACCTATCAATGGCTACCTACACATTGTGGCACTTTTCTTCTAAGTTAAGCATAAGGTTCCTTTTAGAAAGGACCTTCGTTATTTCCAAAATGGTCTCAGTTCTATCTGTTAGTGTTAGTCTTGTCATACTGCCATCAGTGATCAAAATCTGCTCTTTTGCATTTGCATAATAGGAGTCCCATACTGTAAATTTTCATCACTCCATTAGGTCATGGATCCACTGATGGTTGAGGTCACTTCAGTTTTCCCTCATGAAATATACTTGCTGATCCTCTTTTCTATAGTCTTCAGTCATGATTCATTTTCATTCTGCAGTTTATTTCATTAGGTCATAGGGTTTGGTCTCATTAGGTTTTAGGGTTCCACCATAGTCAAATTTGATGATGAAAATGCCAATAAAGATCAGCAAGGACATGAGGATGCCAAATAAACTCAAGCATAGTATCTGGAAAGTCAAAAGTTATTCTTTTTAAAGCTTAATGTAATTTTCACCTCAAAACATGTTTTGAGGTGAAAGCAGAATATTCTGTTTTTTTTGTAATTTATTATGTAATTTAATGTTCCTATATGTAATATGGTTCCCAGCTGCTCCTAAGCATCAATCCATACTCCATAGCAACAAACATTGCAAAAAATCAAGTCAGCATGAGCTAATCCACCTGCAAAACCAATTAGTGAACAAGCATTAACAACAAGCTTTTCAAAAAGGCAAAGAACATTGGAAAAGTGGGTTTTCAAAAAATAAAAATTAAAATGGTGTCCATATATAAACCCCTTTCATTCTTGTTTCATTTCATTATGTTATTATGCAAGTCAAAGAAACCAAAGGAAAGAAGAAAGAAGCAATTTCAAAGTCATTTCTAGCAAAACAGGGGCAGTGCTGCGCGTAGGCAACTGGCGCTGTGCTTCTGGAGGTTTTTTGCCTGGTGCTGCACGTAGGGATGAGTGTGTTGCGCATAAGGTGCTGCACTATGCGTAGGACTAGTGGTGCTGCACGTAGGGTATTTTTACTCAGGATGACTGTTTTGCTAAATTTCGACTATTTTCTTGTTTTCTCTCTCATGAAGGTCAATCTATTGATGTAATTAATGCCATGGTTTCTAAATGTAATAGCCAAACACTAGTATATGGTAGATTCATTAGATAAAAAGTGGTTTTGAGGGTAATGAATAAGTTTCCCCTCTTTTAGAGGCAAGTTGTTTGACTACCTAGATTCATGTTCTTTGTTTAGAAATGGTTGAAACAAACCCTCTTCTCATGGTTTTGACCACTAATGGTTAGGATGAGTGTTTTCAAAGTCTATATCATGTATTTTATCTGTCATTGGAAAGGCTTAGATTCACCTGGGTGCTCATGTGCTGAACACATATCACTTTGTAGTGGTTTTGGCAAGAAACTAATAAATTTGCAGCTATTTTTTTGGGATGCCTATGGTATGGCCTTTAACATGTGTTACATCTTCTATTATTATGTTCTCATGTTATTTATGTATGCCTCTTTCATATAATTGCTTCTGATTGGTTGTTTTCAAGTCAGATAGGTGGAATACATTAGGTTTTAATTCTCTGCCTTGGGAAAACACCAGTGTTTCATGTCTTTTCTGTTGCTTAAGAAGGATTCATGACTTTCTCATGCCCTTCTTAGCTGCTCACCAGTCTAGAACTTCACCTCATCAAGCCTAAGGTGCTAAATCTTATGCCTACCTTGCCCCATAGAACACCCTACAATTCTGACTTAGTTTCCCAAACCTAAATTTCCCAGCTCATCCTAATCTGGCAAAACACCAACAAAACCTATCAAAACCTTTGAGCTACTATACCTAGCATAAAATCTTGTTCTTGATCCAATCATCTTGACTGAGATCCATAAGGATAGAGCCCTCTCCTAACCTAGTTGGGCTAGATACTAGGTTAAGAGTGCTTTGTGGTTACCCTAGAATTTCCTCCCTTCAGCCTGAGGTCAATCTAGGTGATAACATTATCTTCTATGTCTAGTTCATGGAGCTCATACCTATTTTTGTTGTTGAGGAAGTGGATGAGTCTATTGGCATCCTCAAGCATGTCTCCTAATTCTTATTTGACCTTTTAGATAGCTTATGTAGCTATCTTTACTAATTTTGTCTGCTCAAAAATAACTTGAATAGATGGCCAAATATCATTGATAGAGTCAATGATATTGGCCCACAACATTTCCTTGGTTTTCCCAAGGGGTTTCTCGAGTGTTAAGTCTTTCTCTAAGAATTTGATTCCTTCACTCATTCTTTGGGCCTTTTGTGCTTATTCCTTTTGCTTTAGCTGGGGAAGTTTGTAGTCAGTTTCTAAACTTGCCACCTTTTCTTTCAATCTGTTCATTTCTATAGCCTGGATAGACATCTCTTCCATGGCTTTAACTAATTTTGTTGCTTTCTTTGCTAATGTAGCTTCTTCTATTGTAGATTCTATTGTTACTGGCAATGCTATGGCAGGTGGAGCTATAGGTGCCAGTGAAGCTACCAGTGTAGAAGGGACTGTTGTGGATACTGTAGGGATGAGATCTTTAGAAGTTGTGGCCAAGTCACTTTGCTTCAATTGAATTAAAAAATCCAAATCCTTTTCTATCTCCTTTAATTGATCAGCTTTAGGACCAAGTCCATCAACTCCTCATGTCTAGTTTGGCTCTCTAAGACTTCTAGAGTTTGAGGATGTTGTAGCTGGGGTATTTTCAATTGCCTCTTAAGTGCAGCAATATCATTCTTTTTCTTATCTATATGCTGCTCTGTAGCTTTTATATCCTTGGGATCGTGTGCCAATTCAATCACTAAGTCCTCTAAGGACTTGATCCTTGAATCCTTAGCTTGTGAGGAGGCCTTCTCTAACTGAAATTGTGTCAAGATGTTGTTTAAAGAGTTTTGTAGTTGATGAGAATCTATGGCTTTACCTGTTATGGTGGAGTATATCATCTCTTCAGCCTATTTGTGCAGTTCAATCTAGACTATGGGATGAACATCCCTTGCCAACACTTCAAAGTCAACCTTTCTGAAATCGAACGCTGTCTTGGGCTGTTGAGCTGTAGGTTTGATCAAAGACATCTGCAGCTTTCCCTCTTTAATGTCAAAGGCTGACATTAGTCTTGCTTGATTTGTGGGAGTCAGCTTTAGGTATTGAGCATATGTTTGGGCCTTAAGCCTCTCATTTCTCACATTGATTTCCTTGTACTTGTCTTTTATGTCCTGGTATTTGTTAGTAGGCTTGCTGAAGGAAGATACTTGCACACTAAGCTGCCTTTCCAACATCTGAGTCTGTGATGTGGAAGGCTCTTTCATGCCTTCAGATGGAGTATTGGGCCTACTTCTTTCTACCTCTGTGTTGGTAACTTGTGCTAATTCTTCTGTGTATTCCTATTTAGAGGTTGGATTGAGCCTTTGCTTATTGCTTGTTTCATGTTACAAATTAGAGGTGTCCATTCCTGAAGTGGAAACTCCCTCTCTATTTCTTTTTGTAATTTTCTCCTCATTCTGAGGAGTCTGCATGACTGGAGGGGTACTCATGGCTCTTTCTTGTTCTTTTAGTACCTGCTGGAAAGTGCTCTCATCAAGTTTCTTTTCCAAATCAATCAGATCATTTTCTACATCTACCCTCGTGCTATCTCTGTCTACTAAAGTATTTTCCACCCATTCTATTTGATTTACATATGCCTCTATTTCTGGTATGGGGTGGTGGATGAAAGGTCCTAGCTTGAGCTTTTTCCTTTTCTTGCTAATGAATTCCAAAGGGTCATATCTACATACAAAACTCCTTTCAAATTTCATTCTCTATAGGATTAGGTCCGCCTCTTTCCTTGCCTCTCTGGAATTGCATATGAAGGGACCTAATTGATCTTTGATTTTTGAAATAGGCCTTCTTCTTGGCATTGATGAAGTTGACTTCATTTGCATTGATGATTTTCCTATAATATTCTAAGGAAAACAACCTCATAGGGAGATATCTTGGCAACTTATATGGTGCAGGGAGGTAACCATATATTTTGATTTCTGTGTGGTTTTGGTAAAGGTACCAATCACCCACTTTGGTCTGCTTCGAAAGATGGAGGACTCTCTTTATCTATGGGCTTATCCTAGGTGGAGGATTCCCAGTGAGCATGGTCATGACTGGATGCACAAAAGAATCTATAAAGTTTGAGTAGGAATATGGTGATCCAAACTCATGGAAAAGAGGGGTCCAAAAAATAAAAGATCTGGGCTGGTCCTTGGTGTCAAGATTTTGGAGGGTAAAAGGAAACTTCTCTAATTGATAATACAAAAATAGATGGTATAATACAGAGGAGTATTTTTACACCCTCTCATTTCCCATTCTTGTGAACTGCTCATGCATTCTATCAGCTATGAATGTGGCAAAGTCATATATGGTTGTAGGAGGTTGTCCTCAGGTATAGATGGACATGAAATTAAGAATAATTTCATCAGTGTACTCACCTGTGGTGTAATCCAAAACACATGATATCATGGCTATAATGTTCTAGCCCCATCGAGAGAAAATAATTTATAAATATGGAGGGGGTCCTTAGGGATGTGTTTTTCCTCCCTAATGAAGGTTTGGAACAACTTGGCCAATTTTGTAGGGCTTAGCTTGGGATACTGGTCCAACATGTCTCCAATTGAGAGTGGAGTTAGGTTTGGCCCTGGTTGGAACTGCAACATTTCATTAATGGATTCAGCTGTGAGTGAATATGACCTTCTGGTCATGAGACGTTATGGTTATATGGTTGGGGATGTATCATGTATAGCACATATGAACAATCTCTGGAAAGATGTGAACTTTGGGGAACTATTATTTGGGAAATTTGACTTCCACAGGCCAATATCATCAGCATGGTTGAGGTATCCGTCCCTACTTTGACGATGCACTTTGAAAAGGGGCTATAGGGTAGTAATATCTTTTATTTGGCATTCCCTGTCAGCCAGGGGAACGTGGTCTAGGTCTAGGTGTGGAGTGGTAATGGGTATTACGTCCATGGCGATAGGAGCAGCCATAATTTGTGAATTTGAATTATGCTTAGGGGTTTCAACAAAGGTTCTTAGGACTTTTAGAGGGTTTAGGTAAACAATTTCTTAAAATTGGTAGTATTTTTACTTAATTTCTTAATTTAAAATACTACACAGGCCAAAGTTTTTGAAATTTTGCAGGGGTAAGAGGTATTTCGTGGTGAAATACCTGGAATTGGGTGATTTGGCTCTGAAATTGCTGGTTCATGGCAGCTGCAGTGGTTGGCGTAGTCCTGGTATGGTCTGAAAAGGTTGGCTGGCTGTCTACAGCGTCTTCTAGAGCTGAATTGGAAGTCTGTGGGTAATTTCAATGTTTACAGTGGTCGCAATGGTTTACATAGCTTACAAAGAGAATGCACGAAAAAAAGAGCAAAAGAGGACTTCGCGGCTTTTATAGAGAAAATGGTTAATTTTTTTGGTGGGTTCAGCTTCGAATGAATATTGATGGGTTTCGGTTAATGGGGAAAGCAGTTTTGGAGGGCCATCACACCTCTTTTGTGGTGCAGGCAGTATTCAAGAGGGGTCGCCTGATTCCATACATAATTTGACACCTAGCATTGGGGGTCGGGAGGAAAACCACTTTATCGGGCGACTATTGTTTAGTCATCGGGCGTGACCGATATGATTATGGGCCATTGGATGTGGGGAAGGGATGACCAATGGTGGTCAAGAGGAAAAGCTACGCGGTGGGAAATGACGGGAATTGTTCGGGGGCCCGAGGATTTAATTATGGTGGTTTTGGGATTAGTTTAGGGACTAATCCAGGGTTAAGTGACCTGACCGGGCTTTAATGAGGGATTACGGAGTCAGACGAGGCCAATGTACGATTGACTTAAATTTTACTGGGGTTAGGTAAATTAAGTGAAATTATATCGAGACAAGGGGTAGTTTATATTATTTTTTATTTAAAACTAAGGGGTTTGGATATTCTATATAGAGTTTTAATTTAATACGAGCTTAATGGTTTTCAGGGAATTTACATAATAAAGTTAGTTTAATTAATATGAAAGTGATGGCGGAGTGGATTTTCTTAAGGAAAAGGGGTTAAGTGTATGCGATTGCGCGTTTTGATTTACACTTGGGATAAAAAAATTTGGTGGGTTTTTGTGTGAAAGGGTTTTTTCAAGGGGGTTCCTTCTTTTCCTAGGGAAATGATGTCAACCATAGGAAAGTGTGATTTTATAGGGAAATGAGGGGAAATGAAGGGGGAATGTGTTTTCATGAAGGGGGTTTTAGTACTTGCCCCCCTAAGTCATTAAGCTGAGGGTCCGGTCCCTCCAAAAGTCAGAGAAATTCTCTGAGCCTTTTTGACTTGTAGGATTTAAGTACTAGAACTTATTTACGGGAAATTAGTGAAGTGAAGGGGTGAAATGAATGAGGGGGTGTTAAATAAACCGCATTGTGAACCATTGTTTTTACTTTGTTTACTACTTATGTATATTTGAAAATTTCATTTGAGATAATGACATAACTGCTTTTGTATAATCATATGATACTTTTGCAAACCTTTCTACTACTTACCCATTTACTCATCCTACCATTTTTTCTTCACTTTATTAGGGTGCATTTAGGCTAGCAAACTCTTATCAATATTTTTCTTTTCTTTACAAAATAAACTATCTAATTCTAACCTTATATCATCCAAAGGCTCAGATTAAACTAATGAGATCCTTTTATTTACTCTACCTATCTAATGATCTGCCAATATTACATTGTTTGGTCAGATTTTATTCTCTAACTATAAACATAAAATTTAAAACATGAAATAGCCAAGTTTAATCATTTTTAATATCATGGATTTTGGCATGAGTAACATGCAACACACAATCTTTTATTATGCATAAAATAGTAGTGGAATTTTGACTTGGTCACTTTCATGGTATCTTTTTGTCTTTTGGGGTTCATATATTTTCATTTTTTGGACCTCATTCTTATTCGTTTTTTCCTTTGTTTATTCTTTTATGACATACCCTCTTTACATTTTTTAATTTTTAATATGGAAAACATTTGTAGAAAGCAAAGGTATGTACAATATTACAAGTCTTAACCTTAGTCATTCAAAATTATGACTCCTATTGGTATAGGAACCTAACAGATCCAATCACATCAGAGCTCGATATCGGGAAGGCTGGCAAGAAGGGATATTAGAACTCTTTCTATTTATTTTGGAAACTTTCAATGAGAGGGGATTCGATATTTAATGGCACCTGATCATGGAAAACCAAAGAGACCAAGGGTGTAGAGCTAGATGGAGCACCTAAGTGCTAAGAAGGTAACAAACCCTGGTTAAAAGTTCATGTAATAAAAGTGAATAAAGGAAAAAATAAGACCACGGTTAAGGGACAAGTATTCCAAGATAAATGATGGGTAAGATATCCTAGTGTGGGTGTTCATTTCACTTATTATGGCTAAAGGAAATTAGAAAAGGCAATGACAAAGGAATTAAAAGGAAAAAAGGTTTTTAGCACATTTATTTATAAAAATAAAGGAAAATAGGAGAATAGGAAGGTGAAATGTCACAGGTTGCATGTGAGGAGGAAATTGAAGGAAAATAATGGAAAATGAATAAAATGGAGGCCTCATTAATAAAAAGGCTTCTAAGGATCAGTTGGAGGTTGGTGCTCAGCTCTGAAGCAAGGAAAGGAAAACCAAGAAGACAGAGGACAAGGAAAAGGAAGGAAAGCAAAGGTCAAGCAAGCAATAATAGGATCAGGCAGCTTCAGATGGAATATTTGTAGGTAACATATTTCATGTGTGATTTCCTAGATGGTATTAACATGAATGGATTTGCATGTTGGTATATTGTTCCCTTGTTTTCGGTGGCATGGTTTTGCTAGGTTATGATAGTGGCTTTCAACCCTCCCTTGCCTTTTTCTAGATATCCATGGTGTGATGAGATTATTTTCTTAGTTTTGAGCTTTGGAATTGCTAAATGGTTTCAGAATCCGGGGTGAAGGTGGTCTCACGAAAATTCCCAAAGGCCTAGTAATCCCTCGACTGATTTTGGCGGGATACATAGTAAATCCTGAGGGTGGAGTATTGGTTTAGGGCCTAGTGATTTGGTGTGGATTGCAGAAAATCTTGAGGGACTAGTGGATTGGTTTATGGATTAGTGATTCGGTGTGAATTTTCGTAAATCCTGAGAGACAAGGAGACATAAAATTCCTCAAGGATAGTGATGGAGTCCGGAGGCATTCCTAGCTCTGTTTGGTTTTTTGAAATTGGTGCCAGTTTTGGTGAGATCATGGTTTGGTGAGGGTCGAGGTGGTTTAACCTCTAGATTCCCTTGGTTGTTTTTGGATTGGTTTATCCATGATATCCCCCATTCATGCTTGGAACATGGAACAGGGGTGACTATCTGAAACAAAGATTTTGTTCAACCATGTCTATGGTCGGGTGGTATGTGGAAGTCCCGAACCTGGTCGGCTTTGCCTATGTTTAATAAAATCTAAGTTCTTTTGATTTTGTACTCATTAATATGTGGCTCTAATTAATCTTATATCATTTCTATTTACATGGTTTAGTGTTGGTTATAAGCATGGTTATATGGCTAGTTATTGTCATGGTTATTTCATGTATTTTCTTGTCACTGAAAGGATAATGGATACAAGACATAATTGATGTCAAACCAATTAAAGGAAGAGGGTGGTGATTGCTCTTATCAAGTATCATATGAGTGGTCAGTCATTTATGTTCTGTCTTGTATTCATTTCCTATAGATTGCATTGATGCCAAGTGTTTGACAGAATGTCATTCCTATTTGGGGATGGTTAGGACTAGTCATTGAGTTAGTTTTTGATTTGTAGGTCTTATCATAATGTAACTCATGGATTTTGAAAGCTACAAGTTTTTTTTGGCAGTGAATTGGATTATGGGCTTAAAAAGTGGCACAAATCCTGAAGTTGCATGCACAGGTCTAAGGGGAAAAGTCCCCAAATGCATGCATACCCACGTTGTGTATGCATCCGAAGGTTTCTAGACACACCCTTGTCCATATTAAGGAGCGTATGGGTTTTTATTTGTATAAAATATCAGTGGGACCTAGTGGCTGCTAAGGGGAATGATTGGGATGCATCTGGGAGTCCAGCAGCAGATGCAGAAGATATGATATGGTTTGTTTCCACCAGTTCCACTTCCTTAACTGACACATAGGGAGTGGAATCATATCATAGTAACTTCTCGTCACATGTTTACCTTGGTTAGAAGGTTAATTGGGTAGATGTGGGATGAGGGTTCTATAGAGTGGTATCAAAGCATGGTTCACCCCTTGGACTAGATGGGTTGTGTGTTGGTCATGCATTCATGTCGGTTGAATATGATTTTCTTACACTTATAGTCCATGTGCTTGTTGCATTTTCATGGTGTTGATCATGGTTGTAGTGGTGTCATCATGTGAACGTTGATGGTGTTGTTGTCGAATGTGTCATCATGAGTGTATGTTTATATATGAATTGGTTATGCATTAGTATCTACATGTTGTTATACATGCATTTTCATGGTGAAGGATGTTGTGCATGAGGTCATTGTATGCAACTAGGTCATCATGATTCTATTGCTATGTTATGATGCTAATGTGTTGGATGAGTTAGAGCAGGAAATACAAATCATTTGTTATAGATCTAATCCAAAAATATAAGATAATATAAATAAACCCAAGAAATAACAAGATTTGAATAGATAGAAATGCTTCTTTATTGATCAAACCCTTAAGGTAGGGCAACATCATACATTCACTCCTTAAGGAAGGAGAGCACTCCACAAGCCATATGCCTGTTCATACAATAATCCTTCACACCTCTCAATGGGGAGTCTCTAGCGTCTATATAGGCCTCATACATACAATACCATGGGTCATTACCATGGTTCCCTCAATACCATCTATCTAATACCATGGGCCCATTACATTATTACTAACTACTTGTGGTCTCTTACATGATATGGGTTAACCACCTTATTTATTACTATGGCCCATCCCATTATTACATTATTCCCTTGGGTACCTCCCTTTGTACCCCATATTACCCCCCCTAGGTATACTACATTCCACCCCCCCTTAACATGTTTCATCCCCGAAACATGGGATGAACACAAAAAATAAGATCTACTCAAAAGAGTAGTCCACTGGTACCATGCATGTGCATCTGGCCATCCAAGAGAAAGGTGAACCCTTGATCCAGCTGGTGCCTCTCTCACTTGAAATGGAAGTTGACTGTGGCGGCTCTTTTGTGTTGACGTGTAGTAGGTGGATCGCCACTCCTCTATATCTATCATGTGGGGGTTGTTGTCCTTGTGGATAATTCATTGCCATCTTGTTGGTTGTTTTCTTGTGGGGTGATGTGGGTGGTGATATGCTGAAGTTTTAACCCACAATGTCTTTAATTCATCACCCAATGGAGCCTGATTGGTAGCTGGTACACATTTTGGCATCTTTTGTTGTTTCTTATCTTCCAATTTTACTTCAACCACTGAGCCCTCATCTAATGTATCAGTACCTGTAACATTTTCTGCTTTAGCCTCCTTGGACTCTACCTGTACCTGGTTTTATGTTTGTGTTTGGTTGTCTACCATCAATGGCTCATCATCTAATATGTCAGTCACTGGAACATCTTCTGCTTCAACCTCCTTGGACTCTACCTATTTATTGATGGAAATATCTTGTAATGTAATTTTCTTCTTTTTATACCAGAGCTTCAGGAATTTCTTCTGCACATTAATATTTATAGTACCCACTGATTCCATCCAAGGGTATCCTAAAACAACATCCTCATTAGCCATATCTGAAGCATAAAAATCAGAATGCAATACATACTTGTCCATATAAAGCTTCAAATCCTTATAAACTTGAACAACCTCATCATCAACCTTTGTGTTTTCAATGTGTTTGGCTAGAACTTGCAAATTTTTTGCCAAATTAACATTGATTAATTATGCTTGCAGTTAGGATTTATAGACACAATCATCTTCTCCTTCTGAATTAATCCATGAACCTGAAATAAGGAGACACCTGTATAAAATAACCTCTTACGTGTCTCATTCTCATTTTTTCTAGCATGAGACCATTTGTCTAAGAGGACTCTTTCAAATTCTTCATCTGAAAGTTTGGACAACTACTTATTGTCAAGTGAGAACCACCATTTGGCAGCCTCATCTTTGAAACCAAGCCACACTAAATCCTTCCAAAGATCCCCATATATGAACTTTTGTCTCTTTATGAATTCTTCAATAGTAGGGCCATTATCTTTTCCTGTAAAAAGCATCTTGCTAGACGGCACGAAAAAAAATCACTTACTTGGTGAAAATTTACAGTGGTCATAGTTTAGTCAATATTGCTCAGAATCTTTATTATAACCTACTTTTAGAAATGGAATGACCATTCTGCATCTTCCCATGTGATAGAAATCACGATCTAGGCATTGGAATTTCAAATCCGCACCGCAACTCTCCTGTCATCACCAAAAATTGTGAAAAAAGAGCTGATTTTAAATCAGCGATATCTCCCTCATTCGCACTCCGATTCGACTGATTTTTTTTTTGAATTTGGGTATTTTTCACAAGAAATTCAGATCTGCAATTGTATTTTGCAGATTTTGCACCAAAACGTATAGATCTTCTCCGCAAATTCGCCTCCAAAAAATGTTTGCAACAACACTGATTTTAAATCAACGAGATCTCCTTCATCCGAACTCCGATTCGGCCAATTTTTTTTTTTTAAACGTGGGCATTTTTTCACAAAGAATCTAGATCTGCAATTATATTTTGCAGATTTTCCCCCAAATCATACAGATTTGATCTGCAAATTCACTGCCCCAAAAAATGTCTGCAACACCAATGATTTTTTTTATCAGCCCTTCATCCGGACTTCGATTTGGCCGATTTTTTTTTTTTGAACTTGGGCATTTTTTCACAAAGAATCTAGATCTGCAAATAGATTTTTTAGATTTTTCCCCAAAACGTATAGATTTGATCTGCAAACTCACCACCTTAGAAAGTTCCTGCAAAAAATAAAAAAAAACTCTCTAGTTTTGCTCAAGAAAGTGCTATGATACCACACGTTATAGATCTGATCCAAAATATATGATAGTAATAATATACCCAAGAATAATCACTAAAAATAACAAGATCTGAATATAGATAGAAATGTTTCTTTATTGATCAAACCCTTAAGGTAGGGCAACACCATACATTCACTCCTTAAGGAAGGAGAGCACTCCACAAGTCATATGCCTGTTCATACAATAATCCTTGACACCTCTTAATGGGGAGTCTCTAGCCTCTATATAGGCCTCATATATACAATACCATGGGTCATTACCACGGTTCCCTCAATACCATCTATCTAATACCATGGGCCCATTACATTATTACTAACTACTTGTGGTCCCTTACATGATATGGGTTAACCACCTTATTTATTACTATGGCCCATCCCATTATTACATTATTCCCTGGGGTACCTCCCTTTGTACCCCATATTATCCCCCCTAGTTACCTCCCTTTGTATATTATACCTTGAGGCAAGAGCATGTCGTCATACAGGTTTGTATGTTGGGCATGTAGATATGTGGGTTAAGTGTTTTTATATGCATTATGGTTATGTGTATGCCTTTCATTCTATTGATGTTTTGGTTACATATGTGATAAATTCTAGTTTATTAGTGTATTCATATGCACGAGTGTCAGATAGTCATGAAAGATAATAACCTGTGGTTGTATGCATTTCTATTGTTGTCTATGATAGTTGACTTGATGATAGGGTTATATGTTGTTGATGAGCATGATATATAACTTGTTGTTTTTAGATGCTAGTAACTTGATGAATAGGGTGATTACATTAAGATCTTGATGTTATATGTGTCATGTTAAATTGGATTGGCCTATGCAGATGGTTATGGTTAGCTGACATATTTGTGATATTATGTCATACTAAGATATACTGATTGTGTATATGTGATTATTATTTATGAATGATAATTATTTATGAGTTTATGATGTGAACATGTTACCTAATTATTGTTATGGATATCATGACCTTATTGATGGTTGAGCTGATATGTTGTGAAGTTATATCATGCTAATCTAGCTTGATTGGGCAGATAAGATAGCCTACCCTGAGATACATTAAGGTATGAGTTTTCCTATGTTGTATATTTGGTGCTTGAGTGTTTTATTATGTCGTCTATTTGGTGTTTAGGTGTTTGGTGTCTATTATGTCATCTAGTTGACTTATCTAAGATGGTACGTTTGTAGCTTGTTGAATCTTTGATTTATTGCATAATATGACTATGCATATATAAGACTTCTTGCCGGAATGATCTTGTTTTAAGATGGCTTTACTAATACATATGTGTTGAGACAACTAACATATTCTTAAGTGTAAGTAGGTGTTAGCTACCTATACCAATAGGTTTCATATTTCATGATTGGCTATGGAAGGTCCAAATATGCTCTGCTTTGATGATTCAAAGATCACATATTTCCTAGAGAGTCTGATCTGTGCTTATAGCTTGGTATGGACTTAAAGTTTTGATGGATGGTCCAACAGTCTAATCTGGATCATTCCATGGTTTAAATTTGCAGTTGTAGAATAGAGAAAGGAAGTCTGTCCAAACTGTTTAATCTTGGCAGACAAGTAGTTCAGGTAGAGAAGAAAAGGCTCCCAACAGCTTAATCTGGGACCTTGGAAGTGATAAGGGTAGAAGTAGATAGGAAAAACAAAGAAAAAGCCAAAGAAAAGAAAAGGCAAGTAAGGGTTTGCAAGTCCAAGTGCACCCTCCAAGGAGAAATAAAAAATGCTAGGTAAGTAGTTGGGTAAGTAGTTGGTGTTGCAGAAAGGTTATCTTTACCATTGCACATATGTTAACTGTGTTTACCAGAGTAAAGTCAATTAATTGACAAGGTGTTCACCTCCATCAAGTTACAGCAAGGAGCATGACTAACCTCCCTCTTTCCCCCTTCCATTTCATTACTAACATCCCCTCATCAGCTGAGATTCATGGAAGAAGATCATGGTTTCATGGTGGTTCTTGTTCATGCAAAAGCCACATTTCTTGTCTCAAAATATTTTCATTTTGATCTACTCTCTAAACTAAGTAAGTTTCAAATAAGCTTAGTGGTTTCCCCTCCATTTACCCCTTCATCCATATTGACTCTAACACTACTATGTAAATCCCCTACATTACCTTTTCCCTTACTAGTATCTAACACCATGGTGTATAAACCCCAAATTTTGTATAAATATCCCTCCCCTTGGTATTATAGCCAATAAGTTCTGTGTCAGGGATCAAATGGCATCTGGTCACTTTGATGAACCTAACCCTAAACCCCTCCCCTCTTCTGAAGTCATTTGGCCCCTTGGAAAGCTTCATTTGCCAAAAGAAGCCCCATAAATAACCTTGTTTTACCTATACCCCCTTCATTTGCAAAGATAACCCCTAAATACCCACTTTGTTCTTGTCCAAAGTATCGGGCCTGCATTATTGCGCATTGAAAACCTTTATAAATCCCCGTTACCCATAAACCCCGTTCAAATCACGAAAAGACCCAAAAAACCCACTTCTAACCGCATAAACCAAAGTTGGCGCATGCGTTTGGTTTATTTTTGAAATGCATTAAAAACATTGTAAAAACCCA
Organism: Pinus tabuliformis; assembly: GCA_031772625.1. Taxonomy (NCBI): domain Eukaryota; kingdom Viridiplantae; phylum Streptophyta; class Pinopsida; order Pinales; family Pinaceae; genus Pinus; species Pinus tabuliformis. The sequence continues at coordinate 937,332,316 of CM062813.1, forward strand.
TATCCGAGGGTCTCCGCCCGCATGCATATCCCCCGAACATATCATTCCCCCGTCCACCGTCGGATCAGATCCAAGAGATCCGACGGTCCGTATCAATATCGGAGCAGCCCCCGCGGCGGACGTTTAGCGCCCGAGAAAATGACGTTGTGTCACGTCAGGGCGCGGCCACGCGTCGCCCGTTCAAGACTCTCGGAGCGCTTTCTGACAAGATCTGCTCCGTACCCTAACCGCCCCGAGAAACCGTGGCGGCTATCCTTAACCGTAACCGCTACGGCCCTAACCGCCAAGCTGCTATCCCACGTCATGCCCACGTCACCTCCACCCTGCCACCGCATCACACTTTTGTCCGTATCTGTGCCAACGTGCCCACCACCTCATTACCCCGTGGACCAATGGCAGCCCGCCACCTCATCCGATGACGTCATGCTGACGTCATCCAAGGCTGACCCCACCCTATGACGTCATGCTGACGTCATCACAGAAAAAGCGCCAAATTGCAAAAAGTCCATATTTAGCCAAAAAACGCGTTTTTTTTGCACTTTTCGCTCATTTGCTACTGTTTCCTTTGCATGCTGTTTTTACGTTCTGAACTGCGCCACCTGCGGGAAACGTCCGGAAGACCTCCAGAGCACCAATTCCACCCACAGCTACGACCTCTGTTCGCGGTTAGCCAGGTATTTCTCATAGTTCATCCTCCATACGCCTGAAATTCACTGTAAATTGCTCAGAACGCTTAAGGAACACTGAAACTCACTATTTCACCGATAGCTTTCCTCTGCAAGCACTTTTGATTACAAATGCAACCTTGAAACCACCAGCCGAGCCTTCATTTCCCGAGTTTGGGGTCAAAAACTGTAAACTGCTCGCGCAAACGTGAGACAGTTGGTCAAAGTTACTTAAAACCTGCCATAGAAGACAGAGGGAGACCAGGCATTGGTTTTATTTATAATTCGAGCAGTATTTCAATTGCTGCGTGTCCACTCCACCCTCTGCTCCCCATAAATCACAGTTGCATTGCAAAAACTCACCTCTGTGCTGTACTGCTCACTTGAAACTAATTCACCTGCAAGACAGAAATTGAATAGACCATGGAGACTCCAATTGCACTGAACATCAAGCCTCTCAATGCCCCTCACCAGGAATTAGAATGGAAAGCCCTGGGAGATATGGATTATCAAATTTTATACTGGTTTCCATTGGGCTCCAAATATAATATTCAGATGCTGAACGAGTTGAGAGCCCAGCACCTTAGTGGAGCAGACATCTTAGGGATTTGGGACTCAAACTTGCCCATCTACAACCTCCCACAGGTAAATCCTATGCCAGAGTTAATCTACAGATGCCAGGAGTGCTATGACCCAGGCCAAAGAGCTGTCATCAGCCCTACAGGCTCAGTCCTGTTCCATATCACCCCAGAGAGTATAAATGAGATGCTGCACTTCCATACTGCAAAGCCATTAACCCCCCTCCACATGCAGAACTTGATAAAGAAGGGGAACAAGTTGTCAAATGACGAAGTCATCAAAATCAACCAGCTGTTTGTAAAACCAGGCTCTGAAGCCATCAAAACTCCTCCTATTGGATATCAGTACTTGAATGAATTGGGGAGAATGCTAGTAGATTTGATCAGCTATGTCCTAGGGTTCAAAGGGCTGGAGGATGTGGATGAAATCATAATGGCAATGCTGTCTATATTCTCTCCTGGTAAGCCCCCAGCTGTACATTATGATTATGCTACATTCATTGCAGATAAGATCCATGACCAGCTTATGAATTTGAAGAGGGAAAGACTGTTCAGGTATACTTCATACATATACCACCTATTCTTGTTTTATCAGCCAGCCAGCTTCTCTATTCCCTTGAAGCAAGTCAATGCCAGGGAAATCCAAGGTCAGTTGTGTTTTGGACCTCTGTCTTTCATTGTGCCTCTGTATCACCATATACATACTCTAAGTTCATTGACTTATTCATTCATCCAGCCATGACAGTATTGTATGGTGTTCCTCCTCCAAGGTTAACTGATGACATGAGGAGAATTCTCCACCTGAACAAAACCTACAGCATTGGTAATTGGTACCTCTACCAAAACCACACAGTCATCAGAATATATGGCTGTGAGTTGAAGCCTTTTAGGTTGCCAAGGTATGTCCCCATGAGGCTTTTCGCCTTAGAATATTTCAGGCAGTTTGGGAATGCCGACTACCTCCACTTTCAAAGCAAGAACAAGAAGTCACAGTTAAAGGTAAGGAGCCAGCTGGGCCCTTTCCTATACAACAGAAAAGAGGAGGGGTGGAAAGAGGCAAACAGTATCCTAGAGGCCCTCAAACTGCAAACTAGCTTTGAATGGATACCCTATGACCCCAATCACTTTGTCTCCCTCAGAAGGATAAAATACAAATTGGGCAGCTATTCACACGTGAGGCAGCCTGAGATTGAGCAGTATGCCAATGCATTAAGCTGGGAAGAAGGTACCCTAGAAGAGGAAATTACTAGTGAAGAGCTGCTAGAGAGAGAGGCTAGAAATATTCAAAAGGAAGCTGACTTAGAAACTTGTGGACAGGTTCCCCTCTCATACAAAAAACAATTTGGAGCAGCTACTTCATCATCAACAACACATCAGCAAGCTTCTGGGAATACTGTAGAGACAGCCAGCAAAGGCAAAGAAAAGCAGGTGGAACAGCCACCTCCTTTGACAGAAGAGCAAGTGGAAACATTGCTGCAGCAACAAGAAGAGATGGAGCAGCAGGGAGAAGGGCAGCGGAAAGAAGGAGAGCAACATGATAGACAGCAGCCCCTGCAGCAAGAAAGAGTAGTTGATACTCCAAGTTCCACTGAGCAACAGGCTCAAAACATAGTGCCTCCTAGGCCAGAGACTACCTTTGATGCCTCGGTCCTCCAAACTCCTCAAAAGGAGGATACATTTGTTTTTAGAAAAAGGGATAGAGAAACTCCCCTGACATCACCTATCAACCAGGGAGAGAAAAGGCAGAGGTTGAATGACTCTTCTGAGGATGACATAGCAACAAGGCAAGCATTGGGCATGGGCCCACCCAACAGAGAAGTTTCAGCCAGTTCCTTCCAGCAGGAACAGGACAGAGCTATAGGAGGAGAGGTCAGCTCCTCCAGCCAGCAGAAAGAAGGACAAGTAAGCATCAAATAGCAATTTATAGACATCAAAAGGAGGAGTGATCCTATCAAAATACAGTTGTACAATCATCTGCTAAACTTGGCTCCCACCAATCAGCAAAGACTCATGTCTGCCTTTGATGTAAGTGAAGGCAAAATGATCATGAGTCACTTTATGCCCACAGCTCTGCATCCCCAATCTGCCTCAGATTACCTTAGGACCAACATGGAGGTCCTGGCCAAAGACATACACCCAATGGACAAAATCGAACTGCACAAACAGACTGGTGAGATGGTGTATGCCTCCTTGGCAGATGAAACATTAGAAAATTACAAACTAAAAAGCAGCCTTGATAATACAGCCTCTCAGCTAGAATTGGAGAGAGCATCATCACAAGCTAAGGACAACAAAATCAGATCCTTGGAAGATATAATTATAGAAATGGGACATGATCCCAAGGATGTTAAGGGTATCCAAGAAATATTGAAGTTGAGGGATGCAGACATGGCGGCCTTAAGGAGGAAAATCAAACTCCCAGCCACAATCCACCCTCAAACAGATGATGTTGCCCAACAAAGACTTGAAAAAGATGCCACAGATCTGATGATATCTCTATACAAGGAGCTGATCCGGACTCAAGACAAACTAGGAGAATCAGAGGCTGCAAAGGCAGCACTACAGGCAGCATTGAAGCAAAGAGAAGAGGGTCAAACCTCCCAGCCTCCTCCTGAAATAATCAATCTTGAGGAAGCTCCTCCAACAACTGCCCCTCCTCCTCAGCAAACAGGGCCTACAGCACCAACTACATCAACAACTGCACCAACAACAGAGCAGACTCATAGTCTGGATATGCAGAAGCTCCGAAATGAAATTCAAGTCCTGGAAGCTCAAATGTTGGAGCTCAATTCAGCCAAAGAATCTTTGGCTAAAGTAAATGAGAGATATGATAAGAGCAAACAGAATGAAGCTGTAAAGGAACGAGAAATAAAAGCTCTAAAGAAGAGGATAACTGAGCTTGAGAAGGAGCTCACACTAGAAAAGGTGACAGCAGAGCTAAAAACAGTCCTTTGGGGCAATATTGGCCGGTCTATCACCAATCAGTGGCAGTATATTGAGACTATGGATGAACAATCAGTACTCATTGCAAAGGCAAACAGGAAAATACACAGAGCTAGAGCAAGCCTTGGCAACATGCCTGATGCTGCCACCAGAATGATCAATATTTTAAATAACAGGACAAGCTCTCAACTGGCCACCATGGGAATTGCTCACAGGACTGAGACAATCTCAATGGTTAAAAGGGTCCTGACACTACGAAACCTGGTTGGAACATTGGAAAGAAGAACCCAGGATATGCAGACTGAAATCAACAAGTTCATGGACAGATTTCAGGCATTACAGAACAGAGGCCTCCCCAGCATATTAAGCAGTGTAGGAAGACTGCTTACCCTTGAAAACTACACTAAGAGGGTTGATGCCTATGCTGCAGAACAAATTACAAGACAACCCAGCACTTCAGCAGAATCAGGGCCAGCATCAGGGCAAACTTTATACAATAGGGTGGACAACCTATTTTTTATTATGAATGAGATCAATCATCTGTTTCATGTGCCTGCAAACTTCTTTAAGTATACAGAAGCAGATGAAACCATAGAGGCAATTGTGAAGCACCAATTGCCCACACAGGAAGTCTGGAAGAATTTGACACAGATAATATTATCAAGCCAGAACCTGTAAGTGATAATTTTTCCAGTTTATAAGTAATTCATACACAGGTAGAATTTTGATAGATAAGCATACAGAGCAAAGACGAAAGGCTGAGCCAACTCAGCAAAGCTATTCGGTCACCACTGCAGCAATCATAGTCACAGATGGCAAAACCTGAGAAAATACAGCGCAGCAGACATAAAGACGCGTTCGCCAGCATTAAAGCAGAGCGGCTCAACCGACTCAATGATCTCCAAAGGTCAAATTATCCTCTGACAAACATAAAGAGCACTTATGCTGCATTCAAAGTTGTAATAACTTCTTTTCTACTTTCTGTACGAATTTATGAAGATATTTTCTCTCTCAGATGACTCAATGCCTGAGATATTTTGTAGAAACATTCCTATAAAGTCCCCTTCGCATGAGCTTGCAAGGGTTTTTGTTGATTTCTCCTGAAGAAGTTCTTATGCTGTAATCCTTTCAGAAGTTTAATAAAGAAAGTGATGGAATTTCTCGGATTTCTGAGGTGTTGAATGCGTTCTGGCATTTGTTGAAACTGCTGGATTCCTGTGTATCACACAATACAATAAGTCTCCGTAACTCTCTCTGTTATGTATTTTCGATCCATATATGTTTCTAATTTTGAGTATTTAGCAACAAGGAAAAAGAATAACTTTCAGGATTTATTCAATGAATACCCTGACTTCAATCTGTGTTGTTAATGAATGTTTTCTTCAGCTGTAATCTTGATAAGTGTAATTCTTAATTGCTGCACTTTCAGAATACATCTTTCACAGTAGCCTTTGTCACAGGAATTCAAGTTGCTCCTGTGCAGCGTGTTACACTTTCACCTCACCAGCTTAATAGAAAATTCTTAATTGCTTTCTGTTGGCTGACATGCCTCACCATTTAAGCTAAGTTTGTTTGTCTGAGATACACAATTGGCCCTCCCGTTTGAACACCACCAAGCCTGCATTTCAAAGCATTTCACAACTCCAGACTCCATTGCCCAATGGTATTTCACTATCTAAACACTATATCATAAGACCTGAAAGAAATCCTTCAACCAAAACATAAACCCAAACCTAAACATAATACCTAGCCTAAAACACCATCATAACAGAGACAAATCATAAAGAGAGAGCCCTCTCTGATCACAGTTTGGCTAGAAGCTGTGATCCAAAGATTGGTTAGTGGTTACCCCGGCCGTATTCCCTTGGGAGTCATAGGGAACAACCTGGGTGTTAACAGTAGGATGCAGTTTTATAATTATATCTAATGACTATGTGTTGACTATGGATTATGACATGATTGTTAGTCTTGGTAAATGTTGATTTCAAAATAATAGATATATTGTCTTGATATTGGGAACATGTGGTCGACATGTGTGAGAAGATGCAGGGAAACATGCTTGGAATTAGTGTGATAATGTAATATAACTGGTATATTATATTTGTTTATACACTGACAATTATGTGTTTATGGCAATATGATGTAGGGGATTTCATAGCTTAGGTTGGGATTTTTCTTGGAAGCACTGGGAACCATGGGGATTGAGTCATGGTGTCTGTTGCTAGTCTTGTGCTTTTGGTATTTTGTTATTTGTTGAGCTTGATTGCAGCTTTGTTTATGTCTGGTGTAAGGCCTTGTCACTTTGTTCACGGTGTCGTATTGTTATTGGATTTCATGTTTTTCTTCTTGTTTGCCTTTTTTCTTTCCTTTTATGTCTTGAGGGTCTTGGGAATTGGTTGGGAAAGAGGAAAGTTAATGGAGCTCAGGGAGAGCTAAATGAAACCCAACATGTGATGAAGCTCTATGTATGTATAAGGGAAACTAAAGGCAAGAGTATGATAGTCAGTTGGATTGATTGGGTCCATTGGGGTAAATTCACAATGGCAGGATAGTCATCCAAAGGTAACTGGAAAGGTGAAGTAAATGGATCTGAGGCGTCATATGACTTGGTTATGCTGGGAACGATTACTCTCAATGTTATGCATGGTGTGCACAGATAAAGGGAGTTCTCTTAACCTTGACCTTATGCCATTTGGTAATTATGTTATGGTCATGATTATGCTAATGTTTATGTATGTATACATGTATGTATGTATCTATGTATGTATGTATGTATGGTGTGTCTAACAGGGTTGCCATGGATCATGGTTGTTTAATGCTAATGTTTATATATATACATGTATATATGTATGCATGTATGTCCTTGTTTAACAGGGTCATCGGGGGTCATTCCTTTGAAGGAATGATTTCTTATGCAGGTGAATGGCATGAAGAGGTTCCTGGTTTATGAGGAATCAAGTGGGAAGAGTAGTCATGACTAACGTATGCGGTTAGTATCATGTGGATATGAATGGATATTGTATTCTTGTATTATGCCTATGTTTATGATATGACATGTAACAGTCAAGGATACATCAACAAAATGAAAACAACGTGCTTTGTGGCATGCTAGGATATGCATGGATGGTAGAAAGACACTGGAAGTAAGGTTTCTTGGTAAAGACTGTGTGGTTTTGGAGGTGTAGTGCTATTGTTGTTCATATGTTGTATATGTTGTACATGTTGCATCTGTGAGGTTGAGCGTATGCGATGTTTTGTATATATAGTGTGTGTACATGTTATTTATGCATTGTTATGTACATGGTGATACATATAGTGTTGTGTGAACATTGCATATGCAGTGCCAAGTATAGATGGTGTTATGAACATGTTGGATATGCGGTGTTGTGTACATATTGTACTGTGCACATGATTGATGTTTGGCATTGTGTGCATATGGTGTTGTGCACATGTTGGATATGCAATGTTGTCTACATATGAAGTTATGTACATGTTGGATATGTAGTTCTATGTAGATGTGGTGTTGTGTGCATGTTGTACATGTGGTGCTATGTACATATGGTGTTATGTGCATGATTGTACAAGTGGAGCTATGCGCATGTGGTGTTGTGTACATGTTGTACAAGTGGCACTATGTGTAGGTGGTGTTGTGTATAGGTGGTACTGTGTACATGTTGTACGTATGGTACTGGTGTACATGTGGTATTGTATGCATGTCGTACATGTTGTGTTGCAGGCATGCGGTACTATATGTGTGCATTCTATAGTCATGGTATTGTGACATATGTATTCATTGTGTTGTACTTTGTGTACGTATTTGTGTTGTGTTGTCCATTAGGTGTAGGTGTATGTATTGTGTTGTGGTATACACTAGATGTAGGATTATGTATTGTGTGGTGTTATACACTGGGTGTAGGTGTATTTTTGGTATGTCAGGTGTAGTTTCATGTATTCCATGGTGTTGTATGTCATGTGTTATTATATGTGTGTGATTTACACTATCTGTATGTGCACATGGTTGACATGAAGGCACTAGGTGTTTGACGGGTGTGGAAACCAATCTGGTGTGCATACAGAATAAGGTCAAAGGTAAAAGCTAAGGATTGATTAAAGGATAAGTATCAGTATTTTATTTCATTTTTACTATGCATGTGATTTCTAATTCTGGTCTATGATGATTACATGTGATCTATGATTTTGGTTTATAATGGGTACATGTGATTTATGATTTTGATCTATGATGGTTTTTTTTCGAGCCAACTTGATTCGATATGTGTATACATGATGATTTTGTCAAGGATGCTAGTTTGATTTGTTGTGATAGGAAATGAATATAATTGCAAGTGTACTTTGTTGACAGGCCACCAATGAGGTATGATTTGAAGTTATTCCATTTTATTTTGAATCTAATAGAAATTATGTGCTTGGTACAAGAAAGCATGAAATGGTTAGTTGGGTGGTTGAAACTAATGGAAAGCATTAACAACAACAAAAAAATGAATTGGAATAGGTAATAATATGTAGGTAAAGTACTTCATGAGCAGGGCCATTATGGGACACTTGTACCCAATAGCATCCATTGATTTCCATGAGCAGGCTATGACTAGTATGATGCTTTTGAGGCAGGTATATGAATTGGTTGTTTGAGCTTACGATGTGAGGAAGCCTTGCCAAGGTGTGGATCACCTGAGATAGGGGATGCTGGGGAAATTGGAAGGTGAGTGAATGCACAGAAGCGGGTTACTAGATTTCCCGACGGACAGTGTAGGAGAGAAGGGAAGGGCAGGGATGGATTTGTTTTGGTCATTAGCATTTCTAGATGGAATCAGATGTGCATTGGGATTGCGCCATGGAAAAATGAGCCTGTAACTGTTCACTAAGATGACATGTGGTGTGGGATTGGAGCGTTGAACATTGGATGCAACTTTGACATTTTGATTCTGGACTTCCTGGGAAAGAGATGAATCCTAGTACTACTTTTGATGGTGGAGGTGTAAGCCTATGTATTCGCTTATTGATTGATATGGGCATCATATCCTTTTATTTTTTGGTTTAGAAAATGTTCATGTGTATATGTGGTTATTGTAGATACTGTAATGAGGTATATTCTGAAGCTCTACTATGCAGTATGTTTTCATGATGCTTTGCTTTTGAGAAAGTCATTCAATGTAAATACTATGACGAGCTAAGTTATAAATCTCCATGGGTAGTATGTTTGATTTTCAGTGGTTTTCTTGAGGTCTTGGTGTGGTTTAACACCGAAGACAGTGTTCCCCAAGGGGGAGGGTTCTGTAACATCCCTTGGATAAAATTTCATCTAATAAAAGTAAATAAAGGAAAAAATAAGACCATGATTAAGGTACACATATTCTAAAATGGATGTTGGGTGAAACATTGTTGGGCCTCAAATATGCCCATTTTTCCCACTATACAATTCCACTATTAACAACCTAAATTCCTATATTTTTAACTCATTTCATACCATAATTCCACAACTTGCTGCCAATAAATATCTTACACTTCGTGGTTGATTATCATTAGTTTTCTTAAATTTTAAATGATTAAATATTACTTTTCTATAATTTTCTAATGATGGTTTTGCCAAGTTTATTTACTGCACGGATTCATTGCCAAAATTCTTCATAAGTCAATTAAACTAGTTGCTATAGGTTAAGTACAGAATGGTTGTAGATTGAAATATACATTTGTGACAAAACGAAGAAGAATCTTGTGATTCTAAGACATGGAGCTTGTTCAATGTACCCTCATTTAGGTAACCTAGAAACCGTTTGTCAAAATTCATCATCATGAAGAAGTTATGGTTAACATAATTTTTAAGTATAGAATTTTGGTGTCGAACTCTAAATTTGAGTACAAAATCATTGGGTTTGACGGTTTTCGGTCGTCCATGCTTCCGAGTCAGCCATGGTTCCATATATTTTGGGTTGAAGATTTATTTTGTTTCTTTTTCAAGCTATATGGTGCTACAATTAGATATTCTATATCTCAATCATGTTATGCATGGATCATGAGATTTCCTAAGACAAATTTTCCATAACCAATTCCGAAAACATCATTCGAAATATATTTTTGTAATTTTGTTGGCATTTGGCTAAGATCAGATCCTTGAGTTTTGGATCTCAAATTGTGAAAGCATGGTATATAGAGGGAGAGTTACACACAAGAGTTGCAGGTTACACATAGAGGAGCTATGTAGGAGAGGAAGCACAACTACAAGGTTGTTGTATATTAAACTTTTGCTTTTCATTGAATAAAGGATGATGAAGTTGTTGTGGATTTGGTGTCCATTTGTGAATTAATATTTTACCAATAGCACATGGAAAGGAAAGGTCGCTGGAACCCACCGTGTTTGTAGGGTTAACATAGATTATGTAAGTGTGAATTTTAGTGTTTGTTTCCTTTTTATATTTGATTTCTTTCAAATTGTTTGAATTAGATTTAATTTCTTTGCTAATTTATTTCAGAAATTTATTTATGCATTCTAGATTATGTATTGCTTTCTAATTTATGGTGTGACCCCATGGATAGTAGTTTATTTGAATTTTAATTTAGAATTAATTAAAACAGTTGATTGAATTCTCATTACTTTCATTAGTGACTTTCAAAATTTCTGCATTTAATTCCGTACTTAAGTTGTTTCTTTGTTTTCATAGATTTGGATTAAAGGTAACAAGTGCATTGTTGTTAATTATTTGCAAGCCTTAGAGAATTGTTATTACCATACTCCGTACATGATTAACTCCATGATTACAATTTCAAATTCATGAATGTTGGAAAAGGGAAGTTGTTGGGATGAGATCCCCTGGGTTAGTTTTGGGTTAGATAACATAAATTTTGGTACAATTTTGTAAAAGATGTGAAGTCTTTACAATTTATGGATGCGGAGTGCGTAGTTGAATAAAATTCAAAGGGGCTTAGCCCCTTTTTTTGAATAAGTTTTGAGTCAGTTTTTTAGATTCACCCATGGTCCACGGACCATGGAATTGTATAAAAAAAATTCTATAAATAGTTGATTCTTAGCAGAAAAGGAGGTAACTAGATGGAGGAAAGATAGAGAATTGGGTTGATTGAAGAGCCTAGGGCAGGAGCTAGGGCAGCAAGGCTCTAATTCCGCACTTAGATAGGGAAAGAAAGTCTCTGTGTCTAAGTGCATGGACCCCTGCAGTTGTGTGTGCAGGGTAGTTTGAGTCTGTCATCTGTGAATTAAGATTAATAAAAACAAGTTTGTAAAGAATTATTGAGTATTTTTGTTCATGTCTATTTATGTTATATGTTGCTAATGAATGCCTTATTTTATGAAATATTCATTAAATGCTATGCAATTCTCTTGAATAAGTATTCATAATATATGCAGTGCATGTTTAAACACTTCCGCGAAGACTTTGGTGATTTCTCTTATGTTTACTAACGACTTAAGTAGATTTGTGCGAACACCAATTTACGATTTCTTTTTGATGCACGTAAGTAGGTAGATCGATTGCTAAAGGTCCGCAAGGAATGATCGTGGACATTCATGAAGTTTTGAAGGTTGTTTCAATAGAGTTATAGTGATGAGCCCTAGGATTCTATTGATATGTGTGGAGACAGATCTAAGGTATTGGAAGACATCACACTAGTCTCTAGATGTAGAAACTTGGTTCTTGCATCCCCACATGTTGCTTCCGATGAGACTGTAGCCTGCACTACACAGGTTGTAACCAAAAGGGTTAGTGGTGCAAGGTTTTGTTGGTTGGCGTAACTAACTCTGAACCTGGGTCAGGACCCCCTAAACCAACATAAGTTTAAATTTGAAACGTATTTATGAAGAAACAAAATTTTATGTTTTAAATTTAATTTCTTGTGTTTATTGCTTATGAATTTATATATCAATGGCATGAGACTCCTATAGCTTATGCTTTGTTTGAATATTCATAACTGATTAGAGACATCGTGTTATTATTTAGTATAGGTTGTGTATTAATGGTTTATAAATTGCATGTCATGTATTGAGTGTTATTTTATTTGCTTGGTTAATCATTAGATTAGATAATTTGTTATTTCCTAATTTCATAGTGAGATCTAATTAGATTTATTTCTGAAACTGTGTGTGTTAATTTAGATTGGTTCTGAGCTAGGAAATCATAAGTTGTAGAATGATTTTGATTTAAAAACATAAATTATGTTATGTGCTTAATTTTGTAAATTGATTTAGAAACAAAAATTATGATTCTGTACTTAATTCTGTAAATTAATTTAAGAACAATAACTTTGTACTCTATTCAACTGCTTATCCCACAATTCTTAGATTTTAGTTTAGATTAGACACTCTGATCTTGCGTTACCTACACTTATGCCTTGAATCTTGCAAGTTCAAAGATTGATAATTTAATACTGAAATTATAAAACAAATAATTTCCCCAACGTCCTAGTGTGGGTGTTCATTTTGATTATTATGGCTAAGGGAAATGCTAAATGAATTAAAGGGAAAAAAGGTATTTTGACACATTTATTTACGAAAAAAAAAAAAAAAAATAGAAGAAAAGAAAGGTGAAAGGTCATAGGATGAATGTGTGGAGAAATTTGAAGGAAAATAATGGAAAATGAAGAAAATAGAGGCCTCATTTATAAAAAGACTTCTGAGGATCAATTGGAGGTTGGTGCTCAACTCTAGAGAAAGGAAAGGAAAAGCAAGCAAAGGAAGGAAAATGAAAATGAATCAAAGAAAAGATTAAAGAAGGAATAGTGGGATCAAGAAACTTCAGTAGGAATACTTGTAGGTAACATATTCCATGTGTGACTTCCTAGATGGTTTTGACATGCATGGCTTTGTATGTTGGTATATGGTTATGTTGTTGTCAGTGGCATGGTTTTGACAGCTTATGATAATGGTTTTCAACCACGCCTTGCCTTTTTTCTGGATAGCCATGGTGTGATGTGTTTTTTTCTCATTTTTAAGCTTTGGAATTGTGGAATGATTTAGGAATCTTAGGCAGAGGTGGTCTCAAGAAAATTCCCAAAGGCCTAGGAATCCCTTGACTGGTTTTGGTGGGATACATGGTAAAGCCTGAGGGTGGAATCTTAGTTTAGGGCCTAGTGATCCGGGGTGGATTCCGGTAAAGCCTAAGAGAGTGGTGTCTTGATTTAGGTCCTAGAGATCTGGTGTGGATTATGGTAAAACCTGAGAGATAAGGAGATGGAAAATTCATCAAGGATAGTAATAGAGTCTGGAGGCATTCCTAGCTTTATTTGGTTTTATGATCTTGGTGCCAGTTTTGGTGAGATCACAGTTTGGTCAGGATGGAAGTGGTTTAACCTATGGATTCCCTTGGTTCTTTTTGGATTGGTTTATACATGAGATCCCCCATTGATGCTTGGAATATGGCACGGGGATGCCTGGCTAAAAGAAAGATTTGATTCGGCCATGTCTAAAGTCGGGTAGCACATGGAAGTCCCGTACCTGATCAGCTTTTCCTATCTTTAATAAAATCTAAGTTCTCTTGCTTTTGTACTTGTTAATATGTGGCTTTAATGACTATTATCTCATTTCTATTTACATGGATTAATTCTAGTTATAAGAATGGTTATATGACTAGTTATTGTCATGGCTATTTTATGTATTTACTTGTAACTGAAAGGATAATGGATGCAAGACCTAATTTATGTAAAAAAAGTTAAAGAAAGAGGGTGGTGATCCTTATAATCAAGTCTCATATGAGTTATTACTCATTTATGTTCTGTCTTGTATTCATTTCCTGTAGATTGCATTGATTCCAAGTGTTTGATAGAATGTGAGTCTTGGTTGGGGATGGTCATGCTTAGTCCTGGAATCAGTTTTTGATTTATAAGTCTTGTCATCATGTAATTCATGGTTTCTGAAAGCTACAAGGGTTTATGGGCAATGATATAGATTCTTGGCTTAAATAGTGAAACAAATCTCAGAGTCACAAGCACAGGTCTGAGGAGAAAAATCCCCAAATGCATGCATACCCATGTTGTGCATACATCCAAAGGTTTCTAGATACATCCTTATCCATATCCAGGGAGTGTCCATGGGTTTAGTTGTCTAAAAGCTTAGTGGGACCCAGGGGTTGGTCAAGGGAATGACTTGGATGCATTCTCGGAGTCCTGTAGTACGTGCAGAGGTCTGATATGGTGTGTTTCCACTGGTTCCACTTCCTTAACTGACACATACAGAGTTAAAACATATCATAGTAACTTACCTTCACATGTTTACCACGATTGGTTAGTTACTTGGGTAGATATGGGAGGAGGGTGTTATAGAAGGAATATCAGAGGTTGAAAGCCTCGAAAGTCTTTTAGAAAAAAATCTCGATGAAGAGGGATTCTGATACAGACTCACACGACCAAAAAAGTACAAAGGAAACTAGCACAAAACCAAGGACCCTAAGGACCCTTTGTCTCTCCTCAAAATTGGACACATGGTAGCAGATAGTTGGTCCCGAGAAGTTGAAAGGGTATATTATGTCAGCGTGATGTGGTAGGAAAAGGACATGTGTTAAGCGATTTCAATGTTTTGGAGGGCCTAAAAGGAAAAATATGGGTGACATATGTCATTACCCAGGAGGTGCCATGTGGAGATGAGGATGTTAGCATGATTTCACTTTAGAGATCTGCATTTTGGAGGAAGAGGCCATCGTAACTCTTTTTATTTCTTTTGATAAACTTCCAATGAGAGGAGCTTTGATGTTTAATAGCACCCGGCCATGGAAAACCAAAGGTACCAAGGGCACAGGGCTGGCTGGAGCACCTAAGTGCTAAGAAGGAATATTAGAGATGAAAGCATCAGAAATTTTTTAGAAAAATTTCTGATGAAGAGGGCTTCAATATATGTTGGCAGTTGGTCACGAAAACTTAAGAGAACCAAGGGTGAAAAGTTAGGGGTTGAGCAACGAGAACTATGAGCCCATCAAATGATCTAGGTGGATGTTGGTGGCCACCCACCTATTCCACTTGAACCCCCACCACTATCTCTTTCAGTTTTTCATTTTCCTTAATTGTAGCACAGTTTACTATTATTGGCAGTTTTTTGGCTTCTGAACCTTCAAAGCCATTTTGAGAGCCTAAACGATGTTTTTTGAGAAATACATGGCCATAAATACAATTTTACTAATGTTAGCCACTCATAAGTTTTAGTCCTCAGATATATCTTTCTAGCGAGGTATTGTGCACATCAAACAAAGATTGTATGCCAAAGCTATGACCCTGGGAAGTTGACGTACCAATTTGCCCAAACGAGGCCCATAGTTTTGGTGCTTCATCTCCTAGTGTTATATTTTTGGATGTTTAGGGTTTTACATTGTTTCTCAAATATGCCTCTAATCCTAATTGTAACATATTTTAGAGGCATATATCTGTTATCACCTGGATTGAACCTCAGGCTGAAGGAAGGCAATGCCAGGGTAACCACAAACCATGCTTAGCCAAGTAGCTAGCCCTACTAGGCCAAGAGAGGGCTCTCTCTATAAGTATCTTAGCCATCATGACTGGATTAAGAAAATGATATTAGGCTACGTATAGTAGCACAAGGTTTGATTTGATTTTGAAGGGTTTTGCTGGATTAGGAGGACACAAATAGTTAGGGCAAGGAAATTAGGTCAAAATTGCAGGGTTTCGATGGGGCAAGGTAGGCACAAGGCTCAACACTCTAGGTTTTGATGGGTGAAGTGATTCAAAGATAGGTGAGGAGATATAAAGAGCATCTAAGCAACATGTATTCTTCCTAAATTGAAGAAAACATAGACTGTGAATATTTTCCCAAAATAGAGCATAAATATTATGGATTCTACATATCAACTTGAAAACATCCACTTAAAATCAATGAAATGATTGATGAAGTATAATTTTTTTTTTACATATGATCACAATAGAGAAAACTAAATTGAACATCATACCACATGGATCCCAAAGAAATAGCTGCAATTTTTCATTAATCTCCTGCTAAAACTGATACAAAATATGTCTACTGAAAACCTAAGCATCGCATTGAGTCCAACCCTTTACAATGAGAAAGAAGAAGAAGATATAAACATTGATTCAAACTCCTCCCATTCTTAGGGTATGAATCCCTTAGATGAGGAGCTAATCTAACCACCACTGAACAAGAAACTGGAATCTAGTCATCCTAACAACGTGCCTCTAAAAGTGAGGAAACTAATTCATCTGTCCTCAAAATGACTTTTAATCTAATGAATCTACCTTCTAATAATTATTACCCATCATATTTATAACCCTAGTCATCATTTACATTAGTAAAACACCCTCCATGAGAGAAAATCCAAAATTACAGTCAAAGCACAGTGAAATGGCAATTCAGTGCAATTTTTGTCCTATGCGCAGTGCCACAAGCCCTATGTGTAGCCCCTTTTGTAGGTCTATTTTGGAGGCCTTCCAGATATCAAAATTGAACTCATGATAATGCATTGGAAATCTATTCAAGTCTTATTTCCAAAACATCTTGAATTTATTCATTTGAAGCTAATTTGACCCCTCAAAAGCGGATTCTCCCAAGACTGGTTCTGTGTGTCCAAAAAGGCGCAGAAATGTCATTTTTGGAGAGTTTTGTGACGTTTTGGTAGACTAGTTCTACTCCAAAAGGTTAGAAAATTCATAGGGTGCATGTATCATCACTATGAATCCAAAAATTCAAATCATTTTTCCATTGGGTGTCCCTAGAAAAAGCACAACGCTATCAGATTTCCTGTGTCAAAATTGCCAAAATTTGTCAAGGGAAAAAATTCCTCCAAATTTGATCAAAATTTGAGGCCAATACCACCATCAAGCATCTTGATGAGCCGAGGAAGCTTTAGCAAGCAACCTAAGCCTATCCTCCTCCTTCTTTCATTTGAGTACCCATCTCAACCTTGCTTTCATTTGCTTGACCCTTATATTACAAATTTTGTTCCAGGTCCTGTAGTGGTAGGCCATATGCCTGATGATTTGGTTGTCCCTGTTGGCCCTTTGTATCAGCTTCTCTAAGTGAAAATTGACCATTTCAAGCCAAGTTTCTCTATCCTCTTTGTCCATGTTTGTCAAATTTTAAAGTTGTGTAACCCTAGAGAAGGTAATGAAGGAGTGAGCATTGGTGATTAGGGATAGGGGAAGGGGAGATGAACTTATGTGGTGTAGGATGGAATATATATAATATGAGAATAAGAAGGAGGGTATTATTCTTTGATAGGGGTTGTTTAGTAAATAGAGTTTGAGGATTTTTGCTTTTGGGCATTTAGGGAATAAGGGATATGGAGGGATTTGTAGGAGGGATTAGGGTTTCAAACAAAAGGTGGAGGGATGTGTAGGAAGGATTAGGATTTCAAAGAAAAGGTGGAGGGATGTATGAGGGATTAGGGTTTCAGTTTTGAAATAGAAAACGAAACTCAAACTGATGAATTGAATGCCAAGAAGATAGCTTAGAGATCACACTTACTTGTTTATAGGCTATAGAAGGCAAACATCAAGTTTTAAGTGGCTAACAGAGTGTTTTGGCATTTGCTGGCCCTATGTGTAGTACCACCTATAGGTGCACAATGTTCCACCTCTATGCGAAGTGCCGTTCAAATTTACACTGGAGAAACTGCCCTATGCGCAGTGCTCTGTCTCTATGCGCAACGCTCCCTCCTCTATGCAAAGCTCATTTTTGTAGGCCACGTTTGGAGCCTTTCCAGGTGTCAAAATTGAGCCCATGATAGCTCGTTGGAAATCTCTTCCTATATTCTTTCCAGAACATCTTGAATGTTTCAATTCGGAGCTCATTTTCCCTGTAAAATGCTCAATCTCCCAAGGCTGGTCAAAATGTGAAGAATGAGGCTGCCAAAATGCAGAGTTTTGTTGCAGTCAACTTGTGGAGGTCTTCCTCAACTCCAAATTGAGCTCATGATAGTGTATTGGAAAGCTCGTTGTATCTAGTTATCATTTGACTCATCAAGCAAGTATTTTGGACATTCCATGTAGGAGAAAAAATTATTTTCCCAAGGTCATTTGAGAAGTGCATCAACTCTCGTGAGGCAAATGATGTTTTGGACATTTCTCCCCAAACCATGAGACCTGTGTAAAACGAATGAGGTTTTTCTTCTTTGGTCTATGATAGAAAACAACCTCTCTCACATTTTTCAAATTCATATTTTCTTGGTCAGAAGCATCATTTGAATAAAAACTATCCCGATATGTGGAACAGGGGATTTGTAGAAATGAAGGGAAATGAAGGGAATGAGGGGCTTCTAAATTCTTTAGAAAATTTTGGGAAGTAGGGAGGGATGTTAGGAAGCAGGGGAAAGTTTAATTTCAAGGATTGAGTGAGGGGAAGGGGTCTAAAAGTTAAAAACACATGCCTAACCTAGAAAAGTTTCAAATTATAGCAATAGGCTAGGGTTTGTGGGAAAATGATGAATTTGAGGGATATCAGTGATGTGAAGTGTTTAAGAAGGTATATTAAGGATAGGGGAAGGTGTATGAGCATTAAGATATAAGTTTTGTTGATGATTTGACCATCCAAGAAAAATTACCTTCAAAACCGTAGGAGAGGGAAATGAGCCTTACCTAAGCACAACTGAAGCACAAACAAGGTGTAAAATGACCCATTGGAACCTGAAATAATGATGAAAACTCTTTGAATGATGGCACACTTCGCTGAATGGTGACGTGGACCAATACTTGGAAAACTTTAGAAGGAGTGAAAACAATCCTAGACCTAATACCTAGTGACCAAATTTTACTTGAAGACTCACTGAAATGACAAAAAGTTGACTTTGACACCCCAAGACCACTTTATAAGAGCATATTCGATCACTGCTGGAAGGCTACAAAGACTGACACTAACATTTGCCTTATTAGGGATGGAAGCTCCTTGGAGGTGTCAAGAACACCATAGACCAACTACCTAACCATGTGGGCTAATACGGTCAAAAATTAAAACTAAAATGCATGACTGAAAACTAATGACTTGACGACACAAACTGACTTTGAAATTGACTAAACCATGCTCACTTCTGTGGGCTTATTAATCACACCCTACTCTAAGTGATGCATTCCCCACTTTATCAAGTGAAATGAAACAACCAATGCAACCAAGTAAGCATTTTGGCTGTTGTTTGAATTCTCTGCAAGTGCTTGCTTATGAGAAACAAGAGAGAACTACTGAAATGCAACTCCATGGAAACTTGTAAACAGATCCAAAATTTCCCTGATTGAATAATATGGATTCTCTATCTGACTCCAAAAATACTGCATAAGGATCTTGAAATTCATGTGCACTGGGACTTGGCTCATCCAATGGATTACTTTGCTTCTCCTCATACCATGAATGCAAAATTTCATCTGAGCTTTATGACAAGACTCCTGCTAAAAATGACAAAGAAATCGGATGTCGGATCAATTTTGTATCAATAATTTTTTCAAGCTCACAGTTAGCTAATGGAGAAGAACTTTGACTGCATATATCATCCAACACATCAACTATTAGATCATGAAAAACTTGAAAAGACTGTTGCAACCCATTTTCTATTGGTTCCAATGAGATTGCATGATTTTCTACAAGCTGCTCATCCTTTATTGAAGATATACTATGCAAATTTCCCTTCAAAAATTGAAATGATTCGAAACATAATGGTACCAAATCATCTTGCATCACTTGATCATATGTTCCAACTTCCAAGTATTCATCTACAACCCAACATTCAATGGCATTCAGGGGCTGCAAATCTAGATGTGAGAAGTCTTGAACAAGGATTTCATTGCCCTCTAGATGGTTAAGATCAAAACTTATTGACAGTGGATTTATAATTGCCTGAAAGTTGTCTCTGATGAAATGAAATGAAGTAAAACAAAGAGGCAAAGATCCTTCACTTCAAAATTTTCTGCACTTTCCTCCTCAGTTCCATAGCTGAAATGTATCGGCTGATCATTGTATTCGAGCTGCTGAAAGTGAACTTCGTCCTTCCACAAATGGGCTACTAATTTGTTTGCAAGACTAGCTTCTATTTGGAGAACATAATCATCGTCATATTGGTCAAACTTAGGCAAATCATTAGTATAAAACACATCATCAAGCATACATGTAAAATCAATAGATCTCTCTTCTGCAAGATGATCTTGTTGGCATTTTGGCACAGGTGTGGCGCTATGATACTGGTGTTGTCCTTGATGGCAACTCTCTTTGATGACAGATCTCCGTTCAGATTACAGAATGAAGAAAAATCTCATATACGCAGGTTAATTAAGTCGAAGTTGCGTATACACGCTAGTGATCTGCATACTAAGTCGCGTATGCGCAGGAGAGCTATATACGAAGGCGCGTATACATGCAGATGCATGAACAGAAAAGGGCGTATATGTCGGGAAACTTCCTTTTGGTCCGTGGTAGTTAGTCCTCGGTACTTGAGCCTATGTCTTTTGACCAAAGTATCTCGACAGACGCGCTGACCCCTAGTTTATAAGTTGATGGTATTGGATCTCTATGGTTTTGGCTCTTGGTATTGAGCAAGGCCTAAGGCTATATAAGGAGAAGAAGATCATTAGGCAAGTATCATCTTTTGAAAAGGCTTGAATATCTGAAAAAGAAAGAGATCTGGTATGCAGGTTCTGAGTTGCTTGATCTAAGCTAAGGAGAGATCACTTCGGTTGATGGAAGACTAGATCTAAGGATAGATCGGGATCTAATGATTTGAAATGCACTATTATGATATGGTTTATTATGCGTATTTCTAGATCTGCATACTGACGCAATGTTATGTTCTGGGTCTAACTGATGTCTGGTACAGCTGCAAGTTGAGAGAATTTATTTTTAGATCTGTACGCAGGTTGTCTTCGGTAAAAGCGCGTGTATACGCGGGTTGCTCTCATTGAAGTAGCGTATATCTTTTGAAGCTTGATTTTTGGGTTTACAGTTGGGTCTGACTGTTATTGCAGAGTTCTGTAGTCTGCTCTGTGTTCTGGTAACTGGTGATTGACAGGGTTTCAATGGTTCAGTGATTGATGATGCTAGTATTGGATGTTTTGTGCTTCAATGATCTGTTGTGAAAGTTGAATGAATTGTGGTCTTCAGATTGTAATGTTGTGCTTCAGGAATATCCAGTCTGAAAATGTATGAAAGGTGGTACCTGAAAGAAAGAAGATTGTAGGCCAGCACCTACGTACTAGTATCTTGGCTAGTACAAGAGCAAAGGGGGTTGGAGCTCCCTTCCAAGGAAGTTTGGAGAACGAGAGAAGGTTGTAGCCTTCTACAGGTTGTAGCCTGCGTACTGGTATAAGGCTGCACCAGTACAAAAAGATTGTAAACTGAAGTTTCATATTAAAGAAAGTTAGAGATGACTTGCAGCAGGTGGTTTTCACCCACATTGGGTTTCCACCTTATATCATGGTGTTCATGTGTGTGGTTTTTGTGTGATCTGTTCTACTGCATCTGTTTACTCTTAATATGGTGAATAATGTCCTTATGCACTTAACTGAAGATAAACTAACTGAATTATAAGATTTCTAGTTATACGCTGTTTTCTTTAGACACAGTTGCGTGTACACGCTGGTTCACTTAACGAAAGTAGCGTATATGTTTCTGAGCATTGAAAAAGTTTTATAGTTCTGATAATACTGATTCACCCCCCCTCTCAGTATTATTTCCAACAATTGGTATCAAAGCAGGTCCTTCAGAGAAGCTTGACCGCTTGAAGGTAGATCGTTCATCATGAGCAACTACGAGAAAGAAGCATCAATCAGGCCACCGGTTTTTGATGGGACAAACTTCAATTATTGGAAGGTAAGAGTTACTGCATATCTTCAATCTCTTGGTACAGAAGTTTGGAACATCGTAGAGACAGGCTACACTTTTCCTTCAGCTACTCCTACAGATGCAGCCAAGAAAAAGAAATATGAAACAAATGCGAAAGCAGTCAATACTCTATTGGGATGCATCTCTCAATCAGAATTCATGAAGGTAATGCACTATAAATCTGCAAAAGAAATATGGGATAAAATGGTCACGAGCTATGAAGGAGACGATCAGGTAAAGCGTGCTAAACTTCAAACTCTCAGGATTAAGTATGAGACTCTCAGAATGTATAATGATGAAAGTGTGGCTAACTACTTCCTTAGGGTAGATGAGATTGTCAATTGCATGCAAAACTTGGGTGAAGAAATAAAAGAGGCTATTGTGGTTGAAAAGATTCTAAGATCTTTGTCCCCCAAGTTTGAATCTAAAGTGTCTGCCATAGAAGAAAAGGAAAATTTGCAAATTCTTACTATGTCTCAGCTTCACGGAATTCTAACCGCTTATGAAATGAGAAAGGGAGGTCCATCAGACAGAAGAGAAGCTGCCTTCAAGGCTTCAGGCAAAGAAGATTATTATGAAGCAAGTCACCTGCCAGAAGATGAAGAAGAGGAATCAAATTTTGCTAGAAATCTTCAAAGGGGTTCTGGAAGGTTCAGAGGTAAGTTACCTTTTAAATGCTTTGCTTGTGGAAGAGTAGGTCATTATGCTGCCAAATGTCCTCACAAAGATAAGAATGACAAGGGAAAGGAACATGTTAAATGGAACAAGAAACAATATGAAAAGAAGAAAAGCTATTACACTCATGAAGATAGTGATGGACTTTCAAATAGTGATGAAGATGAACAAGGTAATAGATATAAACTTTTAATGGCTTTTGAAGATGATGACTACATGGATGCTATAGATGTAGAAGGCTTTTATGAAGAAATGAAAGATCTCAAAGTTTGTTTAGAAGAGAAGAGTGCTATTATTGATTCTCTACAATGTCAACTAGCTGAAAAGGAAAAACATCTTGAAAAATTGGAATGTGAGATTGTTTGTCTTAGAAAGGAGATTGAGAAAACCAAAGCAATTAATCTTAAGTTTGTTAAAGGATCTGAAACCTTGGATGAGATTATCAATGTGCAGCGATCTCCTCTGATCAAGACAGGTCTTGGATATAATGGAGAAACATCTCAAGCCTCTACCTCTAAAAGTTATCTTGATGCAGCAAGGAGAAGCGAGCAAAGGCCAAATAAAAGTCATCAGGTGAATCAGGGACAGTTTACCTCAAGAACAAATAAAGACCATCAAGAAATTCGGGGACAAACTGCCTTAAGGACAAACAGAAGCTACAATCAGCCACAGGTAAAATCTTCCCAATTTGCTCCAAGAATGAATAGAAGCTACAATCGGTTGGATGATAGATCTGATTATCGCAGAAGTTTCTTTAATGGCCAATGCTTTTCTTTCCATAACTTCGGTCACAAAGCAGCTCAATGTGTTGCCTACAAAACAATCATGACTAGAGAAGCTCAAAAGCAAGGGAGAATGACTGGAACCATGAAAAGGACTTATAACAACTTTTCGGTTCTTGAAAATGAAGTTGAATGCTCTATTTGTAATAACTTTGGTCATGAAGACTCTCAATGCAGGAGCAGGTTCCGGAAGACAACTCAGAAGGAACAAACCTCAAATGTTAGAACATGGAGAATAAAAGAATGACAACCAGAAAGATGTGGGATAGCCTTTTATGCAGAAGGTCAAGAAAGTCTATGGTACATTGACAGCGGATGTTCGAAGCATATGACAGGGGACAAAGAAAAGCTTGAGTCATATACCGCATTAGAAAAGGGGAAGAAAGTTTCTTTTGGGAACGATATCTCTGCAGCCATAAAAGGAAAAGGTGTTGCTCCGTTGAAAGAGAAGGTCAAAGCAGGAAATGTTTTATATGTTGATGGATTGAAGCATAATCTTCTGAGTGTCAGTCAGATGTGCGATCAAGGAACTGAGGTAATATTTAGATCAAATGGATGTTGTGTTCGCGATCTTGATACAGGTAAAACAATGATCAAAGGAAGAAGGACTCCAAATAATCTATATATCTTTGAGGAAAGACAACAATGCTACTTAAGCAAGGATGATGAACATTGGCTATGGCATCGGAGGTTGGGGCATCTAAGCTTTTCACAAATAAGGAAAGCATGCAAATATCAGGCAGTTCGTGGTCTTCCAGATATCAAAATTCCAGACAATACCATATGCAAATCTTGTCAGTTTGGAAAGCAAACCATAACTAACTTTCCAGAGAAGGAAGGATCAGCTAGCATGCCTCTCGAGCTAGTCCATACAGATGTATGTGGTCCATTTAGGAAGAGGACACCTCGAGGAGAAGAATATCTGATATTATTCATTGATGATTTCTCCAGATTTGTTTGGTTAGGGCTCATGAAGCACAAAGATGAAGCATTCGAAAAATTCAAATCCTTCAAAGCCTTGGTTGAAAATGAATCAGGACACAAAATTAAGTGCCTCAGATCTGACAGAGATGGGGAGTTTACCTCAAACGAATTTTTCGATTTCTGTGAAGAACATGGGATAAGAAGAGAATTCTCTACAGCTAGAACTCCTCAGCAAAATGGGGTTGTGGAAAGAATGAACAGAACAATCCAACAAATGGCTCGTGCTATGCTTGATGAATCAGGTACTCCCGCAACCTTCTGGGGTGAAGCTGCACATGCTGCGGTTATTATTCTTAACAAAACAAATGTCCGAGTAAACAGCACTCAAACACCTCATGAGCTCTGGAGTGGTGAGACTCCTTCGGTGAAGCACTTCAAAATCTTTGGGAGCAAATGTTATATTAAGAATACTGATGAGCAACTTGGCAAACTTGAACCAAGAGCAGATGAGGGCATTCTTCTTGGTTATTCTCCACATAGCAAAGCATACAAGTGCTACAATAAAAGACTTGGCAGAATTGTTGACAGCATTGATGTAGTGGTTGATGAGAAGGGATATATTCCTAGGCAAGTTCATCATGAAGACATTGAAGAAGATGAAGGCTACCCTCAAAGACGGAATGATGAAGAAGAAGAACCTCAAGAAGAACCAGAGGAGCAGACAAGAATAGAAGAGAAGACTCCATCCAGATATGTTCAAAAGAATCATCCAGAATCTCAGATTGTGGGGCAGAAAGAAGCAGGAGTACAAACAAGAAGGACACTTGCAGAAGCTTCAAGCTATTTGGCATTACTCTCCTCCACTGAACCACAAAATGTGAAAGAGGCATGCAAAGATGAATGTTGGGTCAAAGCAATGGATGAAGAACTTGAGCAGATCGAAAAGAACAACACTTGGGAATTAGTTCCTAGACCAAAAGATAAGAATGTAATAGGAACAAAATGGGTCTTCAAGAATAAATTGAATGAAAATGGAGAAGTAATTAGGAACAAGGCCAGACTTGTTTGTAAAGGGTATGCGCAGCAAGAAGGAATAGATTTTGAAGAGACCTTTGCTCTTGTGGCAAGACTTGAGGCCATCCGAATGTTCCTTGCTCTCTCAAGCTTTCAAAACTTCAAGGTATTTCAAATGGACGTGAAATCAGCCTTTCTGAATGGAGACTTAGAAGAAGAAGTATATATTGAGCAGCCAGATGGTTTCATTCTTGGGAATGATCCAAACCTTGTATGCAGATTGAAAAAGGCTCTCTATGGACTCAAACAAGCTCCAAGGGCTTGGTACTATCGGTTGGACAAATATCTTCACCAACAAGGCTTTTCAAAAGGATCAGCAGATAGCAATCTCTATATAAAAGTTGAAAATAACAAATTGCTAATTCTTGTTGTTTATGTAGATGATATTATCTTTGGTAGCAATGAAGAGACTATGAGTCAAAACTTTGCCTTGGTTATGCAGAAAGAATTCGAAATGTCACTACTTGGAGAATTGACATATTTTCTTGGATTGCAAATCCAACAAAATGAAGGAGGTATCTTCTTGTCTCAAACCAAATACCTCAAGCAGATCTTGAAGAAGTATGGCATGGAAGAGTCAAAGCCAGTATGTACACCCATGGTTACAGGATGCAGCCTCAGTGCAAATGATGAATCAGCAGCAGTTCACCAACCCACTTATAGATCCATGATTGGGAGTTTGCTTTATTTGACAGGTACCCGACCATATATTACACATGCAGTAGGAATTGTTGGAAGATTTCAAGACAACCCAAAGGAAACTCATCTTCAGGCAGTCAAAAGAATCTTCAAGTATCTTCAAGGGACCTAAAACTATGGCTTATGGTATCCTAGAAATACAGATCTCACTCTTCATGCTTACACAGATGCAGATTGGGCTGGAAGTGTGGATGATAGGAAAAGCACAAGTGGTTGTGCTTTCTTCATGGGTTCCAGATTAGTATCTTGGTTCAGCAAGAAACAGAGTTCGATTGCCTTATCTACAGCTGAAGCAGAATATGTGGCTGCGGCATCTTGTTGCACACAACTTCTTTGGATGATGCAGACCTTGCAGGACTTTCAAATCACTTGCACTCCACCAGTCTCTATCTTATGTGATAATACAAGTGCAATCAGCATTTCAAAGAATCCAGTCATGCACTCAAAGACCAAGCACATACCAATCAAGTACCATTTTCTTCGGGAACAAGTGCTTGAGCAGAAGGTCAAGTTGGAGTATGTTCCTTCTAAGGAACAAGTTGCTGATATTCTCACAAAACCACTGCCCAGGGAAACTTTTGAATATCTCAGACAAAAGCTGGGAGTAGTTGATGCTTCATCCTGCTGTTAAAGCTTGTCTGTTCTACAGAAAAGTTGGTATACGCAATTTACGTAAGGGATATCCGCGTATATACGCCGATTTATGCTGGGAAAGTAGCATGTATGGCGTAAGTCGCGTGTATGGGGTAAGTTGCGTGTATGTTGTACGCTTGTTTCAGAAAGTATATCCGCGTACATACGCTGTTTTATGCAGGAGAAATCGCGTATATGGAGTTCTGAACAGCAAGGGCAAACTCTGGTTTGAAAAGGTCTGAGATGGGTATGTCAGAATTCTTCAGGCACAGTTTCAGGGGGTGCAGCAGGCACAGGTTCAGGGGGAGCAGCTTAAAAGTCTCATAAAGCATTGTTGGCATTTAGATGTTTTGGTTGTTGGTTTCAGGAGAAGGAGCTCAGAAAGAAATCCTGGTTGCTGATCTAAAAGATGTTTATTAGATGCTGCTGGTGACTTTCATAAGTCTTGGTCTAGATCTGTTGTCTCTATGTCATGTATCTCTTTTGTGATATCTCTTTTATGGTGTCAAGGTCATGTAACGGCCTATGTTGGTTTCCCCACTATGCCTGGGATGAATGATGTAATATAATTGTTTGTTTCTGATGTGTCCCCTCTTGGTAGGGAGTATGGATGTATGTATTAAGTCTTTTGGTGATAGGAAGGTCCCTTATGGTGTATAAGTCTTGGTTCTCTTTGAAGAACATCGTTTGCAGATCTTGCCTACAGTCGGGGGGAGCATGATTCAGCACAGCCAAGCAGAGGTATCAGCATGTACTCAGGGGGAGCACAGCCCTTTGCCCTTAATGACAAAGGGGGAGAATGATTCTAAGGAGCTTGAGGTTGCCATCAAGTCCAAAGGGGGAGATTGTTGGCATTTTGGCACAGGTGTGGCGCTATGATACTGGTGTTGTCCTTGATGGCAACTCTCTTTGATGACAGATCTCCGTTCAGATTACAGAATGAAGAAAAATCTCATATACGCAGGTTAATTAAGTCGAAGTTGCGTATACACGCTAGTGATCTGCATACTAAGTCGCGTATACGCAGGAGAGCTATATACGAAGGCGCGTATACATGCAGATGCATGCACAGAAAAGGGCGTATATGTCGGGAAACTTCCTTTTGGTCCGTGGTAGTTAGTCCTCGGTACTTGAGCCTATGTCTTTTGACCAAAGTATCTCGACAGACGTGCTGATCCCTAGTTTTTAAGTTGATGGTATTGGATCTCTATGGTTTTGGCTCTTGGTATTGAGCAAGGCCTAAGGCTATATAAGGAGAAGAAGATCATTAGGCAAGTATCATCTTTTGAAAAGGCTTGAATATCTGAAAAAGAAAGAGATCTGGTATGCAGGTTCTGGGTTGCTTGATCTAAGCTAAGGAGAGATCACTTCGGTTGATGGAAGACTAGATCTAAGGATAGATTGGGATCTAATGATTTGAAATGCACTATTATGATATGGTTGATTATGCGTATTTCTAGATCTACATACTGACGCAATGTTATGTTCTGGGTCTAACTGATGTCTGGTACAGCTGCAAGTTGAGAGAATTTATTTTTAGATCTGTATGCAGGTTGTCTTCGGTAAAAGCGCGTGTATACGCGGGTTGCTCTCATTGAAGTAGCGTATATCTTTTGAAGCTTGATTTTTGGGTTTACAGTTGGGTCTGACTGTTATTGCAGTGTTCTGTAGTCTGCTCTGTGTTCTGGTAACTGGTGATTGACAGGGTTTCAGTGGTTCAGTGATTGATGATGCTAGTATTGGATGTTTTGTGCTTCAATGATCTGTTGTGAAAGTTGAATGAATTGTGGTCTTCAGATTGTAATGTTGTGCTTCAGGAATATCCAGTCTGAAAATGTATGAAAGGTGGTACCTGAAAGAAAGAAGATTGTAGGCCAGCACCTACGTACTAGTATCTTGGCTAGTACAAGAGCAAAGGGGGTTGGAGCTCCCTTCCAAGGAAGTTTGGAGAACGAGAGAAGGTTGTAGCCTTTTGCAGGTTGTAGCCTGCGTATTGGTATAAGGCTGCACCAGTACAAAAAGATTGTAAACTGAAGTTTCATATTAAAGAAAGATAGAGACGACTTGCAGCAGGTGGTTTTCACCCACATTGGGTTTCCACCTTATATCATGGTGTTCATGTGTGTGGTTTTTGTGTGATCTGTTCTACTGCATCTGTTTACTCTTAATATGGTGAATAATGTCCTTATGCACTTAATTGAAGATAAACTAACTGAATTATAAGATTTCTGGTTATACGCTGTTTTCTTTAGACACAGTTGCGTGTACACGCTGGTTCACTTAACGAAAGTAGCGTATATGTTTCTGAGCATTGAAAAAGTTTTATAGTTCTGATAATACTGATTCACCCCCCCTCTCAGTATTATTTCCAACAGATCTATAAAACAATCATTATCAAATCTATGAGAATTGGGATAAGAAAGAAAATGTTTTGGATCAGCCACTTGTTTTTCATCAATCAGAAAGCCATGGTCTTGAACATCATACTCATTCCTTGTGGTGATCTTTTACATCATCTCTTCCACTGCACTTACCAAAATGTTGATCTTTACCTCTAAAGATGTCGATTCCTATAGATCTATGTTCTTCATCTCTTCTTCCTTCAACTTTGCCCTTATGATCAGCAGATTAGCCTCTACATCTACTGCACTGTTTTGCATCTCTTGAAGTGTTGCAAGGTTCCTTTCCCTCAGTTGGAACTCCATTTCTGAATCAAAGGCTTCCAGGTAGTGTAAGAGAGTGGATCTAGGAGGAGGCGTTATATTAGCAAGCATCGAAAAATAGACTTGGTTAAACATGGCAAAAAAATGTTGTATTGTCTCCCCTGGTAGTATTTTCAGCTGGTTATACTCTTCTAGAATCATGAAAGGGTTTTGTTTGACCACCCATTTGTCGAGGAAATTTTTGACGAACTGCTAGAAATCTGAGATGCTTGCATCAAGCAGGGTTTTGAACCAACTCTTGAATTTTCCTTGCAAAGAAAGAGCAAAAAGCCTAATACTGACATCCTCTTCATCAACTTCAAAAAGGTCAAGAAAAGACTCAAAATTTAATACATGTCTCTCAGCAGTGATTTTATCACATTCACCATCAAATCTTGGTAGATATAGGTAATGATTTTCAGGGAAAGGATGGGCTATAGGAGGTAAAATCAGAGGCTTGTATCTATCTGGAATTTTACCAGGTATAGGAGTATATACAAAAGATGTAGAATCAGTCTTAGTCTATTTAGTCTCATAATTTTGAAGATGGTCATCGTAAGATTCAGAATAAGGGTCTTGATCAAGATCAAAGGTGTACGAAGAGTTTGTTTTCACAATCTTTAAAGGGAAGGAAGCACATGTAGGTCTAGGATCTTTTCTCAAATACAATATACTTTGTAAAACCTTTTTGACATTCTCAGAAAAAGAGAAAAAATAATTGCTGACAAAGAACATAATGTCCTGGATGAAATTCCAACTTGAATACCTAATCTTTCCATATTGTCCTTTCATGTTTCTATTTGTCGAGTTCATCCTCCAGTGGAGTCTTTGGATATGATCTAAAAACTGATTTGGAGTCACCAGGTGAATGATTTCAACCTTCCTGTGTCTAATGATTGTCAACCATCAACAATCAGATCTAGATCTGAACTTTGATGATATTTCCCAAGGAATACAAAACCTTTCGCTCATTCCCTAGTATGGTCGCCACTATATTATCACCTGAATTGAACCTCAGGTTGAAGGAAGGCAATGCCAAGGTAACCACAAACCACGCTTAGCCAAGTAGTTAGCCCTACTAGACCAGGAGAGGGCTCTCTCCATAAGGATCTCAGCCGAGATGACCTGATGAAGAAAATGATATTAGGCTAGGTATAGTAGCAGAAGGTTTGATTTGATTTTGAAGGGTTTTGCTAGATTAGGAGGAGCCAAATAGTTAGGGCAAGGAAATTAGGTCAAAATTGTAGGGTTTCGATGGGGCAAGGTAGGCACAAGGCTCAGAAATATAGGGTTTGATGGGTGAAGTGATTCGAAGGTAGGTGAGGAGCTATAAAGTGCATGTAAGAATCATGGATTCTTCCTAAACTGAAGAAAACATAGAATGTGAATATTTTCCCAAAACAGAGCATAAATATTATGGATTATGCCTATCAACTTGAAAACATCCACTTAAAATAAATGAAATGATTGATGAAGTACAAAAAACATTTTAACATATGATCAAAATAGAGAAAATTGAACTAAACAGCATACCACATGGATCCCAAAGAAATAGTTGCAATTTTTCATTAATCTCCTCCTAAAACTGATAGAAAATGATGTCTACTCAAAGCCTAAGCATCCCACTGAGTCCAACCCTTTACAATGAGAAAGACGAAGAAGATATAGACATTGATTCAACCTCCTCCCATCCTCAGGGGTCGAATCCCTAAGATTAGGAGCTAATCTAACCAACACTGAACAAGAAACTAGAATCTAGGCATCCTAACAACTTGCCTCTAAAAGTGAGGACACTAATTCATTTGTGCTCAAAATGAATTTTAATCTAATGAATCTACCTTCTAATACTTATTACCCATCATATTTACAACCCTAGTCATCATTTACATTATTAAAACATCCTCCATGACATAAAATCCAAAATTACAGTCAAAGCACAATGAAATGGTAATTCAGTGCAATTTTTGTCCTATGCGCAGCACCACTGGCCCTATGTGCATCGCTTTTTGCAAGTCCATTTTGGAAGCCTTACCTATATCCAAATTGAGCTCATGATAGCTCATTCGAAAGTTGTTCAAGGCTACTTCCAAAACAACTTGAATTTCTTCATTTGAAGCTCATTTGACCCCACAAAAGCTGATTCACCCAAGACTACTTCTGTGTGTCCAAAAAGGCACAGAAAGAACATTTTTGGAGTGTTTTTTGACCTTTTGGTAGACTAGTTCCGCTCCAAATGCTCAAAAAATGCATAGGGTGCATGTACTCATCACTCTAAATCTAAAAATGCAAACCATTTGTCCATTTGGTGTCCATAGGAAAAGCGCAGTGCCGCCAGATTTCCTGTGACAAAATTGCCAAAATTTGTCAAAGGCAAAAATTCCTCCAAATTTGATCAAAATTTGTGGCCAATACCACCATCAAGCATCTTGATGAGCCAAGGAAGCTTCAGCAAGAAACTTAAGCCTATCCTCCTCCATTTTTCCTTTGAGTGCTCGTCTTAGCCTTACTTTCATTTTCTTGACCCTTATATTACAAATTTTGTTCCGGGTCCTGTAGTGGTAGGCCATAAGCTTGATGATTTGGTTGTCCCTATTGGCCCTTTGTATCACCTTATCTAAGTGAAAATTGACCCTTTCAAGCCAAGTTTCTCTATCCTCTTTGTCCATGTTTGTCGAAATTTGAAGTTGTGTAACCATAGAGAAGGTAATGAAGGAGTGAGTATTGGTGATTAGGGAGAGAGAAAGGGAAGATGAACTTATGCGGTGTGGGATGGAATATATATAATATGAAGGAGTGTATTCTTCTTTGATAGGGGTTGTTTAGTAAATAGGGTTTTAGGATTTTTGCTTTTGGGGATTTAGGGAATAAGGGATATGGAGGGATGTATGAGGGATTAGGGTTTCATTTTCGAAATAGCAAACCAAACTCAAACCGATGAATTGAATGCTAAGAGGATAACTTAGAGATCACGCTTACTTTCTTATAGGTTATAGAAGGAAAACATCAAGTTTTAAGTGGTTGACAGAGTGTTTTGGCACTTTCTAGCCCTATGTGTAGTGCCACCTACAAGTGCATAGCACTCCACCTCTATGCGGAGTTCCATTCAAATTTACACTACAGAAACTACCCTATGTGCAGCGCTCTATCTCTATGCACAATGCTCTCTCCTTTGTGCAGGCCAATTTTGGAGGCTTTCCCGGTGTACAAATTGAGCCCATGATAGCTCGTTGGAAAGCTATTCCTGTCTACATTCCATCACATCCTGAATTTTTAAATTTGGAGCTCATTTTCCTTGTAAAACATGCAATCTCCTGAGACTGGTCAAAATGTGTAGAATGAGGCTGCCAAAATGAAAAGTGTTATTGTAGTCAACCTTTGGAGGTCTTCCTCAATGCCAAATTGAGCTCATGATAGCTCATTGGAAATCTCTTGATATCTAGTTAGAATTTGACTCATCAAGCAAGTATTTTGTACATTCCATCTAGGATAACAATTTCTTTTACCAAGGTCATTTTAGAAGTGCATCAACTCTCCTGAGGCAAATGATGTTTTGGACATTTCTCCCAAACCATGAGACTTGTGTAAAAACTGAAGGAATTTTTTCTTATTTGGTCTATTATAGATAATAACCTCTCTCACTTTTGTCAAATTCACATTTTCTTGGTCAGAAACATCATTTGAATAAAAACTATCCCAATATATGGAATAGGGGATTTGTAGAAATGAAGGGAAATGAAGGGGATGAGGGGCTTCTAAATTCTTGAGAAAATTTTGGGAAGTAGTGAGGGATTGTAGGAAGCAGGGGAATGTGGAATTTCAAGGATTGAGTGAGGGGAAGGGGTCCAAAAGGGCACAACACAAGCCTAACCTAGAAAAGTGTCAAATTGTAGCAATATGCTAAGGGTTTGTGGGAAAATGTTGAGTCTGAGGGATATCAACTATGGGAAGTGTTTAAGAAGGTATATTTTGGATAGGGGAAGGTGTATGAGCATCAGGATACAAGTTTTGTTGATGATTTGACCATCCAAGAAAAATTACCTTCAAAACCCTAGGAGAGGGAAATGAGCTTTGTCTAAGCACAACTGAAGCACAAACAAGGTGTAAAATGACCCATTGGAACCTGAAATAATGATGAAAAATATTTGAATGATGGTACACTCATTCGAATGGTGACATCGACCAATACTTGGAAAACTTTGGAAGGAGTGAAAACAATCCGAGACCTAATACCTAGTGACCAAATTTTACTTGAAGACTCACTGAAATGACAAAAAATTGACTTTGACATCCCAAGATCACTTTATAATAGAATATTTGATCATTGGTGGAAGGCTGCAAAGACTGACACTAATAGTATCTGCCACATATTTTCTCAAAGATAAGCTACTATCACCCTATCTAGTCTTATTTACATTCTAATTGTAAGCATATTTTATTATTGGATATTAATGAAATGAAGTGTTATTTCTGTTGCATCTCTTTATTTATGGTTATATCTATAATTTGTTGCGTTCTTGTTTAAATTAAAATCTTCAGAAGAGGGGTTTCTTGTAATGACATTATTAATTCCTTTTTTGAAAACTTTTGATTAATAGGGCTTCCAATATAGACTAGCACATGGTCATGAGAGATCCATAGAACACAAAGCCAAGGGAAGATTTAGCAACTAAGTGTTATGTGGCATATTGAGGATGTGAATATCATAAGTCCTATGTAAGTGAAAGTTTGGAAAATTTATGATGAAGAGGGGCTCCGATGTGTGGTGGCGCTTGGTACTGACTATCCATATAACCAAACACGAAGCACAAATTACAAAGGGAGATATGCCCCCAATAGGAGACCAAAGGATTTAGCATCCAAGCGCTGAGCTTGAGGTCATGAGATCTGGTCCCACGAGATAAAAAATAAGAGGGACAATGGAAAAGGAGCTTGAAGGCACTAGAACTTTATCATTTTAGAATTTTATTTCAAATAATGTTACGAGGATAGAAGGCTCTAATATCATAGTTCCTATGCTTTAAGCCTTTGGTCACAAGTAGTGGTCCCAAGGTTAAGAAGTGATAAAGGGGCTTAAGAAGGAGGATCCGAGGGTGACAATATTTATTTTTTTCCATAAAAATCTTTTATAAGAGTTATGATATGTATTGGGTTCCAATTTTATACCCTAAATTGTATGCAGATTGATGGGTTGGAAACTATGTTACAAAGCAACACTAATGCCACCACAGGTGATCGCTTCCAGCCTCAAAATGTGGAGAATTCTAGTAAATGGGGAATGTGATAGGCATATTGGCCAGTAACTGTGGAGGAACACCCTGGTGGAGATGTGGCATGATCAGAGGAAATCATAGGAAATGTTATGAAGATATTTTGTTGTGGCCATCATTCAATTTTTCGATGTTTGTTATTTTGTAACCTATTGCATTTTAAAGAAGGAATCAACATGTTATGAAATCATTTGAATATGAGCACACCAAGACAACTAGTTGATCAGACAACTGTGATGCTAGAAGATATTTTGTAACTATTAATTTAAGTTCCCCCTCTCCTTATAAATAGGGGGAAGAAACTTATTTTAAAGGTTCCCAAGTCCTGATCCTGAAGGTCTGAAATCTTCTCTTGCAGGTGTTCCAAGCTCTGTGTATAGAAAGAGGTTCCAACTCTTCGTTCAATGTCTTTTTCATGAGGTGCTAATGCCTATCCAAATGTCAAATGTGTTGGACCTATGATATGGACTCTGTTTTCAAATACTAATGAAGCAGATTTGGTGATTCCAGGCAGAGTAATGTGTAGAATGTGTTCCCCTTTGTTTTTCATTTCATGTATGTTTATCTTCCTTTGAAATTGTGTAAAGAAGTTGTTGATTTCACTCTTAAATTTTGGATTTACTTGTGTTATATGGTAGAAATGGTACATGTGCACATACATATTTGCTAGTGTTATAATGTAGCCAACAATACCTGTGAGATCACATATTTACCAGTATTATTTTGTAACATGTTGTACCCATGAAAATACAGAGCTAGAAACCTTAAAATGTGCTCCACATTTTTTGCATTTCATATCCTTATTCTTCCATAGTTTTTTTTGGATTTGTTGCTAAGGATTATGTGTTATCTAGCCCTCTACATTGAATTCCTTTCCTTACACTTTCTTTCTCTCCATTTTTACTACAACCACATATATTAAGCTGCATTCTACTATGTATCAGCCACTAGATCAGGACATTTATCCTTGGGATGAGTGATATCTGCCTGTATATACATATGTGTATGTTTAAGTTTACCTTAATGAAGGGTGATTTAACCAATTTCTGAATCAATCTATTTCCAATTATTTTCAATATGGAGTGCAACATAAATTTGAGGAAAACCTCAAATCACTCCCCTAAGATGTCCTATGCACTCACCCTTTTCTCAACCTGGGGGTTGTCTCTAAGAGCCACAACATCTTCTGGCGGTGTTACTAGGGAAAAAATCAGAATGCTTTTCCCTGGGTGCGATGCTGTTTACATTCCCTTTGTTGGGTGAGAAAGGGAAGTGTGGGTTGAATATCTCCCATCTTAGTGACTCCACTGTCTGAATCTTAGTTTGAGCACCCTGGCTTTCCAGAGACCTCTTACTTGCTCTGATACAAGCCAATAAAAAACTCCTCCCATATTCAGCCCTGAGAAAATAACATCCTAGAGAATTTGGAAAGACAGGACCCATGCTACTCTATATTACACAAGATATTTTCCAGCAATGTCATCAACTAGCTCTCAAAAGGTTGTGATAAACTACCCCATGTTGGCCTCCAATGTCTTGGAATATCTTGAAGAACATTATGTATAGTTTGGATCATTTCCTTCTAGAGTAAAAAATGAAGAAGCTTCTATCAGTTCACCCCCTTTCTCATTTCATCCCTCCCTTGAAGTTTAAGAAGTTAAAGATACCCTTATAAACAATCCCATGTAGACTGGTAATAACTTCCCAACCCAGATCCAGTCAGTTGTGACTCAGATATACCCACAACAAGGACTTTTAATAAATATTCTACCACCTCCCATGCTCAATATGGTTGTCCCATGGTTACTACTAAACAAATTTGTCTCACTGGACTTGCCACAATCCTTGAATGGTATGACACAAGAATATCTCAAAATCTTGCCAAGATTCACAAGGAAGATGACATTTTAGCACAGAGGAATGTAGAAAATTTTTGTGCATTTGTAGGAAACCTCAATGTAGAACACCTAGATGGGGTGTTAAGACTTTTTGACTAGTCTCTTGACAGGGAATCTAGGAAATGGTTTAAAGTCTTACCAAATTCTTTAATCACTAACTCGGAGGGGAAGGAGAATTATTTTGTGAAGAAATTGGGAGATAAAGGGACCATGGGTATATCCTCATTGAATTCAATGATATGAAGAATATACATAATGAAGATGTGTCTGAATTCATAAAAAGGTTTAACAAATTGTACAATAGTCTTCCTTCTGAAATCAAACCTCCACAAGCTGCTGCTAAAGTTATTTTTGTTGGGGCATTTGAACGATAATTTTGTTTGACTCTCAGAGAAAAAGAGTCATGCTCCTTAGATCAGATTCAAATAGATGATTTAGAAATCGAAGCATATTTCATATCTACTGGAAAGTGGAGGGGGAGAGATGATCATTGAGATATGAGAAGGGGAAAAGAGGAAGCTAGTTCCTCAAACCAGGGAAAGGAAACTCAAGAGAAAAGACTTGAGGAAATGAACAAGCTTATAAGAAACTTATCTAACAAGATTGTGAATCCTGAAATAGAAAACAAAAATACTCCTCAACAAAGCCAACGAGCTCCTAACTGAAATTTCAATCATCGGTATAGGAGAGCTCCTTTGAAACTTTTGCAAAGGGAGAGAAGGAAGCAACAAGATCACATTTAGCCTCCATCATATTTAAAAGGTGGTCCATAGGAAAATTCTGAATAAACAATGGAAGTCTAAGAAAATTAGCTTTCTTCACTTTTAGAGGGGGAAAATAAAACAAAGGCCAATGAAGTAGAAGGGGAGGATTTGGATGCACTACTAGATGATGGTGAGATTGAAAACTATAGCAAGAAGTTTGCTGATTTCATGTAAGAACAATTGGACAGGAAATATGATATTAGATCTTCTAGGAAAAGATCTAGAATGCAGGACCAAAATGAGGAGTCCTCTCCCCCAAATCGTCCCAAACCAGTAGAGAAAGGAAAGAAGCCTCTAGAACAAGCCTCACCCAAAAAGAAAGAGCCTCTTGTTTCCATTCTCCACAAGCACGAGATCTATAAAATAGAGTAGTCACCTTTACCACCCATGCTAGTATGTAATAAAGAAAAATAGCTTGCTGATCTTATCATAATTGATAGGAGATATTCTATTTTTAATCTTCAAAAGGAGTTGAAGAAGGTAAAAATATTTTTTTCCCTTAAATGAATTGTTAAAACAACCAAATTATAAAGCCCAGGTGTCTCAGTTTATTTGTCCATCCACCATAGCTCCTCTGCAAGACAACTTGAACCTCCAATAAGAAAGAACCATGCTTGTATTTGGACCTCATTTTGAAGAACAAGCCCCTTCTACTCCCCCTTTCTATGTCACTTTTGTAATTCATTAACTTCTCTTACATAGATGCATGCTTGAATCAAGATCTTCTTATAATCTGATGCCATTTTATATTATGGAGCAATTGGTGCTGCAAATAACAAGACCATATATAGATCTATATTCTTTTGACTCCAAGAGAGTAAAATATCTAGGGTTGATTAAAGACCTAGTGGTCAATTTGGCTCAGATCCTTGTGAAGTGTTGTAATGGATATCATAGTGGATGATATCCCTATGAGGTTTGGTATTCCCTTGTCTAGATCATGAGGATCGAAAATTGGAGGATCCATTAAATTTGATTTAACATACACTACCGTTCCTATTTTTGGTGAAGAAGAGAGTCAGTTATATAAAGAAAAGATATTTGTGAAGACAGTTACAAGGATAGATTGTTTGAATAATTCCACCATCTATGGTAAAGAGAAAATTTTCTCTTATTTGTTGTTAGAGGAATATGATCAAATCATGGATGAGACACTAGCGAAAGTTTTTGTCTGACTAGACCAACAATCGTTGGAGTGTGACAAAGTATGGAAGCTATACTTTGATGGTTCTTATACCATTGAAGGAAATGAGGCATGTGTGTTGTTGGTGTCCCCAGAAGATAGCTTGATCCCTCTCTCTTTCAAGATGGAGTTTGAAAACACAAATCATGTTGTTGAATATGAAGCTTTGTTGCTAGGTCTACAAGTTGCTATCAACATTGGGTTCTTGGCAATGTTTGGGGATTCAAAGCTGGTGTTGAAAAAAAATCTGAAGGCAATGAAAAACCAAAAATACAAGACTAAAAGCCTATCAAAATGAGGTATAGGAGATGATTGAGAACTTTTTCTTAGCTTTCAACATTTAGTTTTTTTTCCATAGATGGAAATCAAATGGTTGATTCCTTAGCTATAGCTACCAGTCACTTCAAGCCTGCTCAAAACCCCTTGCTTAGTTATGCAATTGAAGTTAGATACAAGCCTTTACTACCATACATTGTTAAGTATTGGTAGGTGTTTGAAGATGAGGAACAAATCAAACACTTCATGGATGTCATTGAAGAATTCTCAAGAGCAGAGAATGATCAGGAGGAAGAGAAAGTGATAGATGAGCAATAGGTCAAGTGGGAAGAAACCGTTGCAAGGCACAAGATTCTACAATTGAAAGGTTACACTATCCCTAGAGGTTGGGTTCCCTTGGAAATATTATTCAACTTAAATGGTATGGCTACCAATCCAACTGAGCAAGAATTTGAAGAGTAGGTGGAAGACTATGATATTGGTTCAGATTAGGATCCTTGGAATATTAAATTGGCTAAAGGAGTTCTCAAGGAATACAAAAAAAGATACCTGGACCTTCTTAAGGAATATATGGATGTGCTTTCCTAGTATTATTATGATTCAAAAGAATTTTATACTAATATCATCCTGTTAGCACTTTGTAATTTCTGAGGTTGCTAGAGAAACTACATAGGTAACCACAAAACCACTTTGGAAGCTGAGATCTAGCCCTACCATCTTTAGAGACGGATCTCTCTATAAAATTTAGATTTGTTTGTTTTTCGACCTTAGGTTAATTATGGAGTTTAAGGTTTGGTTTTTGAATTGATTTGAATTGTATGGTTGGTTGATGTATAGATTACCATTGGGCTATAGAGTCTGTTCCTTAAAGCATGGATCTATTTAAGCATTTTAAAAATAGATTTCACAGGGTGAGGTAGCCAAACTAATTGGATTCTTTAATTTTAAATTAAATGAATAAGAAGAAGGGAAATGATTTGAGTTAAGTAAAGAGAAATTAGGAATAATTTTACTTAATATTAGTTGAAAACATTAAAATTATTCAAAGACAGAATCAAAGTGTACATCTAAACAAATTTTGTTCTTCAACTTTCTATTGAATAATTCAAATTAATAAAAAAATGTTTATGGTAAACAAAAAGAATATAAACATATAAGATGATAGAAGTACTTCACCAAAAATCTGACACAAGAATGTTGCAAAAGAGATTTTTGTATTACTGATAAGTCCATTGAGTCTTTAAAAATATACAATAGCTTTCTTCTGTATAAAAACCAACCCATAATGCTTCAAAAGGAGAAGTATTTATAAGTTATTTACAAAATATCATGTCAAAACTGAACAGGATGTAATTTAGGAATTTCTAAGCTGAACCTATCTATAATTACAAAAATATAGGAAAATTTAAACTACCTGCGTTGCTGGCACAATAGTTGTGGAATCTCTGTTGAGGTGGCCTTTGAATTTTACTGTGTTGTCTATCCTATTGGATGGATAAAAATTTATCCTTTACTCAAGCAACTTGCATAAACTTTCCCACCTTTCTTCACTTGGAATTGAAAATTTCAGTAACCTTCTGTAAATTTTGTCTACCTTTATATAATTGGCAAAGGCGGGATTGGTAATGAAAATATATTTGACTTCACATTGTATGTAGAAATCAAATTTCAATGCCTGTAAGAAAGCCTTTCCTATTATAGTCCTCTTTATTCCTGCAAATTTAGCATCGTCCCTGCCAATAGCCATAAATTTCTGAGTGTAATCAGGTAATGTCATTAACTTGTCATTCAATACCAGGAAACCTGGAAATCCCTTTTGATTAAGGACCTTAAGCTTATTAAAAAATATTTGGACACCTTTCTCTAAAACTTGACACTTCTTCTTTAACTACAACATAATATTTGTTTTGTTTCACAGTTTCTTAAACTCCATTATGGCCTCGGTTCTTCCTTCTATTTGTAACTCTTCCAACTCATATCTATATTTAGAATTAAAAAATGGGATGAGCTATGTGGCTTCAGTAGGCTTGTCACCTAACTTTCCTCTAACTTCCTGAATGGCTTCTTTGGATTTCTAAGTCATCTCCTTTTGAAAAAAATGATCTGTATCAATGGCCAGATCTCTGTCTTTGATTGTCTTATATATATCCATATATTTTTCTTAGCATGAGATAAGGTATGAGCCATGGAGTATTCCTTTTCCATTTTTTGTATTCTTTGCATCAATCTCTGGGATTTCTGTAACTCTGTTGATTGAGAAATTTCAATTCTCCCTTTCTGTTCCTATAGAATCTTGACATATGCTTGTAGTTTCTTGATTTCTTCCCCTTTCAAAGACATGTCTTCCATGGCTTTTACCTGTTTATTTAGGTCATCAGAAGTTTGTGCAGTGGGTATTGTAGGTGTAGAAACTCTCACTATGGTTGTTGTAGCCATTGCTGATGTAGTCGATGTAGAAGCTCATGTCCTTTTTATTGTTGCACGGGGTACCACATCGATTGGGATAATAGCTAACTATGAACACTGCTCTTTCTCTTTGATCATTTTGTCCATCTCTACTTCCATGTCCCTTATTTGTGCATTTTACTCCATAATTAATCTGAGAATATATTCATTTTGGCTCTTTATTTTCCCTACTTCTTTTGCTTGTGGATCCTCAGTTGCTGACATTTTTAATTTCTTTCGAAGTGGTTCTATGTTAGCATTCTTCTTCTTGACTATCTCTTATGCTGCTTGAAAATTACTCCGGTCATATCCTATCTCAATGACCAAGTCTTCCAAGGATTTTATTTTATTATCCTTTCCTAAAGAATAAGCCTTCTTGATCTTTAATTGGGATTTAATATTAGTAAGAGACACCTACAATTTGTAAGTAGTGATTGTAGTACTTGTCAATGTGGAATAAATCATCTGCCTAGTCTACCTGTGAATTTCCATTTGATCTATAGGATCGACATCCTTTGTATCAAACTCAAATGTAGTTTTTTTGTAGTATGTTGTATATTTTTGGTGGAGGACTTGTGCTTGCAGGAATGACATCTGCATTCTCCCCTTCTCAGTGTCAAAGGCTAACAAAAGCCTATGTTGTGTAGAGAATGTTTGTTTCTGAAATTGGTCATAAGTTCTAACCTTGAGAAGCTCATTCATATGCTTTATTTCCTTAAACTTGTCGAAGACACTAATTTCCCTTTGCCCTTGGACTAGTTCTGATGTTTGAGATGTATCTGCAATTTATTGTGAAACTGAATAAAAGGGAGAGCTTGTAAGGATTTTGTCCTTGGTTGGAAACTATGGAGTTTTGAGAACTATAGGAGTTTTCCCTTATCCTTCCTTTGTAAAATATATCTTAGGATTAATTCTTGCCTTCATAGTATACATTTTGAATTCCTTGCTTTAAACCTCTGTAACTGAAGGAGAGTCTTCTTCCCGAGGTCCCTTTTCTACTTTTTCCTAAGGTGTGTGAGTTTGTGAAGTAGTGGCAGACAACAAATGCTCCTCTGCCTCCTGTAAAGTATTTTATTCCCACTCATGTTGGTTCATATACTTTTCAATTTCAGGTCTCTGAGTGTGAATGTATCGAATTATTTTTTGTTCCACTCTTTTCTTGGAGATCATACCAAATGGGTCATATGACCAAGTGAAACTTAAGGGAAAGTTCATCTGTTTTAGGAGGATATCTTCCTCCTCTACTGCTTTCCTATTGTTACAAATAAATGCTCATACTTGTGCTTTTATCTTGAACTATGATTTCTTTTTAGCTGGTACAAAGTGGACCTCATCTGAACATATAAGCTATCTAATGTATTCTAAGGATAATATCCTCATTGGGAGATACCTAGGTTGTTTATAAGGTGGCAGCTCACACCCATATACTCTTATCTTGGTGTAATTATGGTATAAATACCAATCACCTATTCTGGCTTGCTCACTTAGGTATAAAATATTTTTAATTTCTACACTAACCCTGGGTACTGTCTCATTTCTCATCAAACAGGTGGTTGGATGTATGAACTGATCAATAAAATCCTTGAAGTTGTATTCTTATGAGTTTCTTCTTAGCATGGAGGTCCAAAAGATGACTGAGTGTGGCTCTCCCTGTTCATTCAGCTTCTGTACTGCAAATGGGAATTTGTCTTCTTGGAAAAATAAAAACATGTAGATAAGAATTGAGGCATATATGAACATTCCTTCAGTTGGAAGCTTAAGGAATTGTTCATGAATGTTGTCAGCAAGAAACTGGCTAAAATTGAAAATCATTGAGGGCTTTTCTTTAGTGGAAAAAATGGATAGAAAACCTAAAATAGATTCATCTACCCATTCATCTGAATAATATCCTAACAAGCATGAAAGTATAGAAATGATGTGTTTAGCTTTGTCTGGAAAAATAGAGGAGGGATAAGGTGGATTCTTCTTTGGGAGCTGGGCATCTTCAGGTAGGAAGATTTCGAAGATCTTAGACCTCTGAGAAAAGGTTAATTTCTGATATAGTTCATTCAAGGATTCTACTGAGAAAGGGATAGTGGAATCACTCTAAGGGATCTGCAATGTCTGGTTAATTGTCTAAGAGGTAATTGAGAATAAAATTTCACCATTAGGGGCCATAATGGCTCTCTGGTCTGACTGGTAGTAAGCTTGGCATTTGAGGATAAATTCAGGGAAGTGATGGGTTTGGGGAAACATATAAAGGGGTAAATTGGATTCGCAGAGGCCAATTTCACCACTCTCATCAACAAAGATATCTTTGAGCCAAGTATCTAATTTGAATAAATCAAATTCACATTTAGGCTCTGAGATTTTGTAATATGTGATAGGATATTTTGACACATAGAAAATATTTAAGTATAAATTGGTCTAGTGTACATTTAGTTAAAGTGTGTTTCTTTACTATTTACTTTCTATAACTTACAATCCAACGATCACGATATGTTACAGATATGAAGTGATCCGACGGTTCATTCTCTCCTCGGTATTACCGACACTTGATCCGTGGCTTAACACCCCATTGGTCCATGATCTCTATTTAAATATCATGGAGGGTCATTTGTAAGGTGACTGTTCATGAGAGAAGCTTATGTAAATTTTCTTTCTTTTACAGTAATAAATTGCATGAAGTGGCCACGTTGGCTCAGGTCATGGATTGTTTCCCTCTTTGAGGATTTTAACCACGTCAAGAACATTGGTGTATTGATATATGATATGTTTGTGAGCAGTGTCCCTTAGTTTTCTATCTAAAGAACTTACCCTGTAAATTTCTACAATCTGTGTTTGCCAAGGAAATATGCTCGAGGTCAATTGTTGGGGAAAACATCATATTTTCAAATTAACAATGGTCTTGCTCTTGGGGCCATATTAGGAGCTTTAATGGAATATGGAAAAGGTTGATGAGGGATTCAATTTACCTAGGAAAACTT
This sequence comes from Pinus tabuliformis, assembly GCA_031772625.1. NCBI lineage: Eukaryota > Viridiplantae > Streptophyta > Pinopsida > Pinales > Pinaceae > Pinus > Pinus tabuliformis. Next base: position 937,376,566 of record CM062813.1, read on the forward strand.
TTGACTGGGAGCTTGGTGATGATGGGAAGTTGGTGCTAGGGCATCATGGTTTCTTGCTCAGGGTTTGAGAAAATTCACCTACATCAAAGGAAACTAGTTTAAGCAAAATCTAATTAAGGAGTTCAAACAGAACAAAGAAACAAAACTCAGATGGATGGCGGGAAGTTATAGGCTGGTATAAAAATGTGTTGTAGGTGCAAATTCATTGGCGATTAAATGGTAATTTAGCAAGGGATTTAATGCATAACAGATAGTGGTAATTGTTGGATAGGTGTCGAAATTTTGTAGGCAATGTATGCGCAAAGAGTGTTGGTGAGAATGACAGAGGTAAGCAATTTTTAGGGGAGGGTGGTATGCCGTATTGAGAGGGGGGGTTGAGAAAGAACATGTTGGGTCCCTATAATACTAGTGATTACCCCATTACTATTGTAGTTATACCCCTTATTTATATTGTTGTGCCCCTATTACCCCCATATTGTTATTTCTGTGCCCCATAGAATCCCTCTATTGTTATTTTTGTGGCTTTATATTATTATTGTTAGGTCGGCTGGATTATATTGTGACTCCTTAGACTCCTATATATAGAAAGGAGGTTTTGTCATTTGTATCATCAAATAATTGTTCATTTATGTAATGTAAAGGAGGTTTCCCCCTCGAAGGGCTGAATTCTAAGGTGTTGATCTTTCTTTTCTATCTTTTCTTGAGCTGGTTTCATAACATTTGGTATCAGAGCTTTGGATTCTAGGGTTTCGCTGCTCCAAACAGGTCATCGTGGAATTTTCGCTATAACGTTTTTTCTGTGATGTTTCAGAAGTCGCAAAAAAAACCCATTTGAGAATAAATCGCGCTGAACCTTGGGTCCGAATTTCAGAGCTTTGTGCGGGATATTTTAGGAGATATGATCTGAGGAAGTTGGTCTTTTTCCAGACTCCTGAATTACACTCAAAACAGGTGACCTGGGGAAAATCGTCATAACTTTCTTTCTGAGCATCGGATTGAAATTTTGTAAGAATTTACAGAAAGAGGACAGACTGTAGTTTTTTTTTATATATTTTTAAGAGTCAAAGGTTGAAGAAGTAACACGTCGCACTTCATACAAGTTCGCTCTACTGAAATAGTCTATAATCAGGTCACTGCGGGAGATTGTGCATAACTCTTTCTTGGAGAATACAATTTGGATCAGACTAGTGGAATTGGAAAGAAGACATATGAGGCTACTACAGGTCACAATTTTAGAACTGAATGATTCGAAATTACAGAGATACATCAGATTCAATATCAGGCTTCTACAAAGTAAAAAAAAGGTGTGTAGTTTTTTTTTTAATTTTTGCATAAGCTTGGTTTGAAGGAATTCAAAGGGCATAGTAAAGCATTATTATCGGTAACTGATGCCCTGAGGAAAGAAAATTCAAACACCTAGTAAGGAACCTGAAAGCTCTAGCATGACTCATGAAGAGGAGGAAGAAATGCTACATGATATATCAAAATTACAAGAACAAGTGCAACAAATGTCACGCTCACAAAAGCTAACAGATGCTAAGATAAATGGCGTGGAATCTAAGATAAATGGCATGGAATCTAAGATAAAGGGCATGGAAGCTAAGATGGATGATCTGAAGACAGATTTGAGGACAGATTTGAAGACAGACATGGCAGATTTGAAGACAGATTTGACAAATTTTCTACAAGAAATACTTACTAATGGTGAAAAGGTTGTAAAGGAAACTCATGATGTGAACAAAAGAAATGTTAATCATGATTCCATAGACTCTAATGTTGGATCGAAGACCCACCATATTCCAAAAATCGATATGAGGAAGTTTGATGGCAAGGATCCCGCCACATGGATATTACAGATGGAGCAATTCTTCGATCTCAATAATGTGCAAAACACACAAAAGGTACGTATGGCAACTTTATATTTGGAACCAAATCAGTTTGTATGGTATCAATGGCTTTGTTCTCGTAAACAATTTATCACTTGGGCAATTTTTACAGAAGAATTGATAGCACATTATGAGGATACAAAAAGCAACACTTTTTTTAGCCAATTGATAAGTCTCAAACAAAAGGGTTCAATAATGGAGCACATTGAGGAGTTCCAAAAATTGAACATAAGGGTAAAAGATATTCCAGAGGAGCATAGGATTGATGTGTTCATAGGGTCTTTAAAGGATAATATCCAACATGATGTGCGCCTTTGGGAACCTGATTCATTAGAGAAGGCATTCAAGTTAGCAAGAAAAATGGAAAGCAAAATTATGGCAACTAGGAAGCATACCATTCACAACTATAAAGACGGAAGTGTTGTTGCCCATAGTCTTCCACAACCTACAAGGTTGACACCACAACAATTGGAAGAAAAAAGAGCAAAAGGGCTTTGTTACAATTGTGATAGCAAATACACAAAAGGTCATAAGTGTGCTGAGAAGAAATTATTCTACATAGATTGTGAAGAGGAAGAAGAAAAGGAGCAAGAAAGGTCAAAAGAAGAAGATATATTCCAGGAACAAAGCCTAGATGAAGAACAAATAAATCCGACCATATCTTGTAATGCATTGGCGGGAATTACCACTCCTCAAACCATCAAGATAGAAGGACAAATCAAGAAGAAAAAGGTAATAGTGTTGATTGATTCAGGAAGCACCCACAATTTTATTCATTGTAGGGTAGCAAAAGAATTGAATTGCTTCCTATATCCAGCACCAGAGTGTCAAGTGATGATTGCAAATGGAGGAACAATAAATTGTTCTGGAAAGTGCCATAATATCAAGCTATCCATGGGAGAATATGTATTGACTAGCCCAATGCTTTCCATTCCAATGGGAGGTGCTGATGTTGTACTAGGAGTCCAATGGCTACAATCCTTGGGTACAATAGCTTTTAATTTTCAAGAACTTTTCATGAAATTTTCTTTGGAAGGAAAGGAAGTTGAATTAAGGGGTATTGCAGGGAAACCAGGAAAGATAATCAGCTCTAATGGCATGACAAAGCTTCTAAAAAAGGAGCAAAGAGGTGTAATTGCACAATTATGTTCGCTAGATGTTTCCACATTGGAATCATCTATTTCTCCAGATCTCCAAAAAGTCATGGACAATCATTCCAAGGTATTTGAGACTCCCAAAGGTCTCCCACCTATGCGTGATCATGATCATGCTATTCATCTGATTCCAGGAAGTGTTCCTCCAAACATCAGGCCGTACAGATATCCATATGTCCAAAAAAGTGAAATTGAACGTATGGTTGCAGAAATGCTAGAGGCTGGTATAATTCAACCGAGTCAAAGTTCTTTCTCAGCTCCAGTAGTATTGGTGCACAAGAAGGATGGATCATGGCGCATGTGTCCAGATTATAGGGAGCTCAACAAGCTCACTATTAAAGATAAGTTCCCCATTCCTGTCATTGATGAATTACTGGATGAATTGCATGGATCAATTTACTTCACCAAGTTGGATCTTCGTTTGGGATATCATCAAATCAGAATGAAGATTGAAGACATTCCGAAAACGGCATTTAGAACTCATGAGGGTCATTATGAATTTTTGGTCATGCCTTTTGGCCTTACCAATGCACCTTCAACATTTCAAGGTTTGATGAATTCAATTTTCAAACCATTCCTTAGAAAATTTGTGTTAGTATTTTTTGATGATATACTAATCTACAACAAGTCTTGGAAGGATCATGTTGAACATGTTGACAAGGTGCTACAACTATTGGAGGAGAAACAATTATATGCAAAAAGATCCAAATGTTTCTTTGGAGTCCAGGAGGTGGAATATTTGGGTCATATTGTATCTCATGAAGGAGTTAAGGTAGACCCTAGCAAAATTAAAGCCATTAAGGAATGGAAAATCCCCACATCCATAAAGCATCTGCGAGGATTTCTTGGGTTGACAGGGTATTATCGCAAGTTCGTTAAGAATTATGGGAGAATAGCAGCACCTCTAACAACATTATTGAAGAAAGATTCATTTTCATGGACTTCGGAAGCAACAAAGGCCTTTGAACATCTTAAAGAGGCAATGTGCCAAGCACCGGTCTTAGCTACACCAGACTTCACAAAAACCTTTATTGTGGAATGTGATGCTTCAGGAAATGGAATTGGTGCTGTTCTAATGCAAGATGAAAGACCCATTGCTTTTGAAAGTCGTCCAATCAAGGGAAAGTTTTTAAGCAAAGCTATTTATGAGAAGGAAATGTTGGCAATACTCCATGCACTTAAGAAATGGCGACCCTACCTAATGGGAAGACACTTCAAGGTAAAAACGGATCATGATAGCCTTAAATACTTTTTAGAACAAAGATTATCCTCTGAAGAGCAACAAAAGTGGGTCACAAAGATGTTGGGTTATGACTTTGAAATCATCTACAAAAAAGGGAAGCAAAATGTGGTGGCAGATGCACTCTCAAGAAAGGATGAGGATATGGAAGCATTGTTGTGTGCCATTTCTATTATCCAACCAGATTGGATAAACGAAGCAAAGGAGGAATGGAAGAATGACGAAGAAGTGTGGGCACTTATTCGAAAGCTACAACAAGATTCCAGTACTTCTGATACATTTAGCTGGAAAAATGATTCGTTATGGTACAAAGATCGCTTATACCTCTGTAAGAATTCCCAGCTAAAACAAAAGATTCTTATGGAATTGCACACTTCTCCCTTAGGAGGGCACTCAGGATTTTTAAAAACTTACCACAGGGTTAAGAAGGAATTTTTTTGGGATGGCCTTAAATCAGATATTCAAAAGTTTGTGGCGGAATGTTTGGTTTGCCAACAAAATAAAGTTGAAACAATTAAGACACTGGGTCTATTACAACCTTTATCCATTCCAAGCCAACGTTGGGAGGAGGTTTCAATGGATTTTATCACAGGTTTACCCAAGTCTGAGGGAAAGAGTGTCATCATGGTGGTAGTTGACAGACTTACCAAGTATGCACACTTTTGTGCATTATCACATCCATTTAAAGCCAGTACAATTTCTACTGCATTTATGGAAACAGTTCAAAAGCTACATGGAAACCCAAAGATTATTGTAAGTGACAGAGATCCCATTTTCACTGGAAATTTTTGGACAAAATTATTTTCTTGTCTTGGTACTCAATTAGCTCATAGCTCATCTTATCATCCTCAATCTGATGGGCAAACTGAGATAGTAAACAAATGTTTGGAAGGATATCTTCGTTGCTTTGTATCTGATAAACAGACACAATGGGTCAAATGGTTGCCTCTGGCTGAATGGTGGTATAACACTTCCTTCCATACAGCAACAAAAATGACCCCATTTATGGCACTTTATGGGTACCAACCACCATCAATCACATCATATTTAAGAGAAAATTCTAAGGTTCAGGCAGTGGAACATCACATCGAACATCAACAACAAGTCCTCCAACTCTTAAAGGATAACCTCATGTTGGCACAAAATAGAATGAAACAACAGGCAGATCAACATCGCAGTGAAAGAAGTTTTGATGTAGGTGATTGGGTATTCCTACGGCTACAACCATATAAGCAAATGTCCCTAAAGAAAGCTAAGAAGGATAATAAATTATCACCAAAGTATTATGGTCCATACAAGGTGTTGGAAAAGATTGGTACTATGGCATACAAATTGGAGCTTCCTGCAGCTTCTCGATTGCACCCAGTTTTCCATGTTTCATGTTTAAAGAAGGTTATAGGCGACAAGCTCCCAGTTCAAACAATATTGCCAGAACTTGACGAGGAAGAAAAAATTATATTGGAACCGGAAGCAGTCACAGAAACAAGAACTCGACAGCTACGAAATCGATCAATTTCAGAGTATCTTATCAAGTGGAAGAACTTATCCACTGAAGATTCCACATGGAAGGATGAGAATTTTATGCAGAAGTATCCAGAACTGCTCAAGCGTTGAGGACAACACTTTTTTGAAGGAGAGGGGCATGTTGGGTCCCTATAATACTAGTGATTACCCCATTACTATTGTAGTTATACCCCTTATTTATATTGTTGTGCCCCTATTACCCCCATATTGTTATTTCTGTGCCCCATAGAATCCCTCTATTGTTATTTTTGTGGCTTTATATTATTATTGTTAGGTCGGCTGGATTATATTGTGACTCCTTAGACTCCTATATATAGAAAGGAGGTTTTTTCATTTGTATCATCCAAGAATTGTTCATTTATGTAATGTAAAGGAGGTTGCCCCCTCGAAGAGGCTGAATTCTAAGGTGTTGATCTTTCTTTTCTATCTTTTCTTGAGCTGGTTTCATAACAGAACATGGTGGTAACACGTTAGGTGGGGTCGGAGAAAGGGAACAACCGTTTTGGAGCCCCCCTCCACTAATAAAGGTAGTAAGGGTTGGGGTAGCCGAAAGGCCTTATAAACCATCGATCAGAATCATGATCCAACACCTTACATTATTCAGGCCGTTGTTTATCCACTACACGACAACCACTTTGTCATTTCTCACTTTTGTTTGATAAGTTCCAAAGTTAGGCTAAACTTATATGGCTTTAAGAACCTTCACAATACCATTTTAATTATGTTTCCTCTTAACTTTTAAAAAAATAGCCTATCTTCTACCAACTAAGGGTGCATTTAGATGTGAGAATGCTTATTATTTTCAAAAAGAGAGATTTTATCTTAATCTACATTGTAACCTACAACTTAAACCATTGATCCAGCTTAAACAATTGGATCAATTTCTTCACCTATCTACCTACTTTTAACCAAGTTTAAACATTTTGGTTAAATTATTCTATATTCTAACAAAAAAAATAAATGTTTTTGACCATGATTACATTGTATGATTCAAACAAAAATCTGTGATTGTGGCATTTAAGGCAAGCTACACACAATCCCCAATTTAGTTTTCAAAAAAATCTTATTTTTCCCCTAGTGGCATTTGAATTTGCATCAATTTCACTCTTTTTTCCTTTTCTTTTCATGGGGTTATTTTCATCCTTTTTTTTTTATTTCTTTTATATACCCTCTTTTCATTTTTTATTTTTATTTTTATTTTTTTTTGGAAATCATTTGCAATATGAAATATTATTTACAATTGTATATACTGAAAGAGAATATTCAGTCATCATTTGATCCTATGAATCATAGGACCCTAACACATCAAACATAAAATTCCTTTGAAGAGTGGGGCGAAACCATACAAATAGAAGCTTAGGCAAATTAACCCTCTGTTACTTCCATCAATTGAGAAAGAGGTGAGGAAGTTGATCCAAGCTAAAATTATCATACCTATGAGGTATTCAAATTGGGTTGAAAATCTAGTTCCTTTTAGGAAGAAGAACAAGGAAATAAGGTTGTGTATTGACTTTAGGAATTTGAACAAGGCCTCAATAAATGATAATTACCCTCTCCCTAAAATAGACTACTTTCCAAAACAGATGGTGGGCTCTTTTGATATGTCTATGATGGATGGTTTTTATGAATACAATAAAGTCGTTGTGCATCTTGAGGATCAAAAGAAATATGGTCTAACCATGCCTGGGAGAACATTTATGTATGCTAGAATGCCCTTTGGCCTCATTAATGCAAGAGCCACTTTTCATAGAGAAATTGATATAGTGTTTGTGGGAGAACAAGATAATTTTGTGATAATTACCTAGATGACATCACTATTTTTCCAAAAATAGATGAGAAGCATATCAAACATCTATGACTCACTTTTGAGAAATGTGGAAAATATGGCCTGTCTCCACTCCACTAGCTACTATCCATAAGGAAATATATTGGCTAAGTCATCAAATAAAACCTTGGTATGGATTCTTAAGAAGACAATATCAGAAAATCAGAAAAATTGGGACTCACAACTGAAGTTATCTTTATGGGAAAATAGAGTTACTACAAAGAGGTCAACTAGAAAATATCCTTTTGAATTAGTGTATGGGAAAGCTGCAATTTTCCCTATACAACTAATAATGCCAGTGGACACAATTCTATAGGATGTTGATTAAGAGCTAAATTCTATAACCAGGAAGATCAATTAGTTAGTAGAACTTCAAGAAACCAGGGGGGAGGTGACTCAAAATATGATTCAATATCAAGAAACAATGAAGGCTCTGTTTGACAGAAAAATCAAAAGACAGAACCTTACAGCTAGGGGATTTGGCGCTCAGGTGGGCTGTCAGATGAGAAGATAAAGGAAAACATGGAAAATTTGATCCATTATGGTTTGGACCTTCCAAGATTGTTGAGGTAAAGGGGAAAAATAATTTCTTTCTGGAAAACTTGGATGATGAAATTCTCGAGATGCATGTGAATGGGCAATTTCTCAAGCTTTACTTCCAACACTAAATAGGTCTACTTTCACCCACTGTATAAAACCTTGAGCCATTATAGATACCAATAATTCTATAAGTTTTTGATGTTTTTGTTTTTGTTTTTATATACATGAATAGAGTGACTCCATGCCTAATGGATAGAAGGCTACTAGTCTACAGGTTCTCAGCACCTTGCTAGCAAGGCACTATCCACATATGGAGTTAATGTTGTCACCTACTACACCTTTTCCGAATTGTGTCAAATGATTTCAAATGTTGGCAAAAATGGGGAGCCAACGTGAAAAAACATCAAAGAGGAGTTTTGAAATTCAGGACCTGATCACATCAGAACCCCATATCAAGAAGCCTAGGAGGAAGGCATATCCAAACTCTTTCTATTTCTTTTGAGAAAATTATGATGAGAGGGGCTTCAATATTTACTAGCACCCGGTCATGAGAAACCAAAGGGACCAAGGGTGTAGAGCTGGCAAGGGCACCTAAGTACGAAGAAGGAATATCTAAGGTTGAAAGCCTCAAAACACTTTCAGAAAAAGACCTAATAAATAGGTATTTTGATACAAACTGGCACTTGGTCACCAAAGTACAAAGGAAACCAGAACAAAACCAAAAACCCTAAAGACCCTTTATGTCTCCTCAAAACTAGACACATGACAATAGATAGTTGGTCTCGAGATGTTGACAGGGTAGATTATGTCACCATGACATGACAGGAAAAGGACACGTGGAAAGTGATTTAAACATTTTGGAGGGCCTAAAAGGAAAAATCTGGGTGACACATGTCACCACCTAGGAGGCTACACATGGAGATGAGATCGTTAGCATGATGTCACTTCAGAGATCTGCATTTCAGAGGAAGATTCCATCAGAGCTCATTTTATTTCTTTTGAGAAACTTTCGATGAGAGGGGCTTCGATATTTCCTAGCATCAGGTCATGGAAAACCAAAGGGACCAAGGGTGCGGGATTGGTTGAAGCACCTAAATGCTAAGAAGGAATATTAGAGGTTGAAAGCATCAGAGCTCTTTTAGAAAAAGTTCCAATAAAGAGGGCTTTGATATACGCTGGCAGTTGGTCATGAAAACTCTAGGGAACCAAGGGCGCAAAGTTAGGTGCCAACCACCAAGAGCTCTGATCCCATCACAAGCAGTGGTTTTTACAACTCTAGTGTTAATTCCTTTTTTCAAAAATTATGATGAAGAGGGATTTTGATACAGATTGACACATGGTAGTGAAAGATCCATAGAGTCCAAAGCCAAGGGAATATTTATCACCTAAGCACTATGGGCCATATCGAGGATGCAAATATCATAACTCTGGTCTAAGTTCAAATTTGAAAAATTTACAATGAAGAGGGGCTATGATATGTGACAACACTTGGTCATGCCCATACATAGAACCAAAGGTGAAGAAATAATTACAAGGGAGATAGTCCCCCAACAGGATCCCAAAGTCTTTAGCACCCAAGCACTAAGCCTAAGATCATGGCAACTGGTACCATGGGATAAAAGAGAAGAGGGACAATGGAAAAGGATATTAAAGCCATTAGAAACTTATTATTTCAGAATTATATTTCAAATAAAGTTACGAGGATAGAAGGCTTCGATATTGCAACACCTACGCTTTAATCCTTTTGTCATAGGAAGTTGCCCCATGATTGACAAGTGATAAAGGAGCTTAAGCAAGAGGAGCGTAGGGCGATCATATTTATCTATTTCCATAACAATATTTTATAAGATTTATGAGATTTATTAGGTTCTGATGGTATAGCCCAAATTGTATGCAGATTGATGGGTCAACAACTATGTTATAGTGGTCAACAACTATGTTATAGTGAACCACTAATTCTACCACTGGTGATCATTTCCAGCTCCAGAAAGTGGGGAATTCAAGTAGCTGTTAAGGGAAAAGTTCCCCTAGGGTCTTGGGCTGATACCCTAGCAGACTGAAAGTTGTCTATATAGAGAAACACACATACCATACAGCCATAATGCTAATATAATCAAACTCTACGATAAGGGGCGTACCTAAGGTCCTACGTTTGAGAAGGTCCTTCCAGGGTCCAAACCCTTCTTGGAGTTCCTTTTGCTCTTTTGACCTACAAAAAAACCAATTCAAGAAAATACAGCAGTATATGGACTAAACATTATAAAGAAACCATCTTCATATTATAAAGAAAGGTAGTTAGTTATGCAATTAAACAACCGTTCACATATGAATTCTAACATGAATATCATAAACATGAAGAAGATTTATATCAGGAACAAAAACATGTGTTTCTTTTATTATATACAAATAAAGTATAGAAAGGATTAATTTCACCTAATTCGTCCTTTTGCAGGCTCCAAGTGGAACCGACCTCCGGATTCATCCAGTCTCAAGCCTTTAACAAACTCCTTCCATGACTTACTCCATGATATCACAAGTAGTAGATGGACATCATGAAACAAGGAAACAAGGGTTTCCTGTAAAAATGGGGGAAGTGCAGGAGGCACTAGGATCTTCAGACCCGGTCAGGGAAATCTCAGCATAATAACCTTTCTCTCTCTTCTCTCCTCCCTTAGGCCTTCCCATTGAGGCCTTTTTGTACTTCTCCCAAAGTAGTTTTTTAGTTGGGAATTCGTTGGGAATAGTTGGGCCACGGGCACTAACAAGTGATCAGTAGGTAAAACCCGCGATCTCTGCCTGAAATTAAGGATATTTAACTTTTTTAAAGTGTTTTAAGACATATACGTGGGTTGGGTATACACAGACCCGCGTATACACGCGTTTAGCTCAGGGAAATGTCACGTATAGGGAATAAAACACTGTTTTTTAAATTTTGGACCAGGTCTGGAAGGAGGGGTTGCCCTGGGCCATGAGTGCAGCATCACAAACCATAAGAGTGATATTTGGAGCTATAACAGATGCCCCCTAATATATGAGGTCAGAAGGGGTACATGATGGCCGAAATGTATTAAGCAAGTACATGGAAAGGAAATCTGTCAAAAACCGTGAATGACTTCACCAGAGTTCAGCCTGCCAAGCTACAAAAGGAGATCAGAAAGAAACACTATCTAAGGCGGGCATACCCATGCTCAGAAAAAGTAAAGCATGTCCGCATATCAAGTAAAAGTGGATCCACTGAGTATACAAGTACAAATAACTGGAAAAAAATAATGGATCATCTGATCACGATCGAACAAGTACATGTTTGAATATCACATATAAGAATGTCAATGATGCTGAAGGATGAACCAGATCACTGGTATCGAAAGCTGATCATAAAAGGTACCAACTGAACATGATGGAATAGGATGGTACTACAGTGCAAACTCAGGTTCCAGCTTATAGAATGTCGCCATGACTGACTGCAACATATAAGGTGGAATGGTATCAACTAGCAGCAACAGGAGCAACTGTTAAGTGAACCAATGAATGCTGATACAACCTGAGGTCTTCACCGACCGCTGTGGTACATTTCTACACCATGGGAATAAATGATCTGAATTCAACAATGTGAGGAATCGTTTGATTACCGGTCATTGATGTATACCGTTAACAAACGCGAGACTACTCACCGCTAATGATAATGAGCGTCAAGGTACCCAGTACAGTCTAACAAGTGTGAATAGATGAGCTGGAGTCGAACACCTGTAAGAATCTATCTATCAGGAGACAATGATAGTTTCCCATTGTCGATAGTGAAGGATCTGCCACTAATGACTGCAAACCCGATGGTACTACCAAATGGACTCTAAATCTTTGCCCCAGAGCAATGAGTCGAAGTCGATGGGGAAAGATCTACTAGAAGGGAAGGCATTAAGGCATCCTTCATCAATCTAGCGTGAGTGTAACCCATAGGCCAATAATGTGGAAGGAATCGAACAAAAGAGATGTAGTAACCTGACCGAAGTACATTTCCGGCGTAAAAAAGATGTGGCTAGCGCACGGCATAAACCCTTTGAACCAACCAATAATGGAAGCTGACACAGAGGCGAGGTATCCACCAGTAGGGTCAAATGGAAACCAAGGTACTGCACGAATCCCAATGTGTGATAATGTAAGCTAATGTCGAACACAATGGAAACCACTCAGTCAAAGACCCATGATACTGATCGATGCTGAGCACAAGGTGACCTATCAATAATGAAAATAGGGCCAGGGTGTAGCTCTAGGCTTGTCCTCAGAGCAAGATGTCGTCGTCGATAAGGACAAGACCCGCCAGCAAGAAGTCAATGGAGACCTTCTCAAACCGGCATGAGTGAAGGACCAATATAACTGATGTGATGATAGACATGATACTGACAACCAGGGATGGCCGACTGAAAAATGAGTCAAGAGACACTGCAGAGAGGCCGACTCAGGCTAACTTCCCTTGAACAAAAGCATGACTCAATGTGACTATGTGGCAGCATATGATGACTCTGTATAAGTTTGTCATGCAGGAGGCACGAACGAACCCTCCATATGATTGGAAGAGATAACCAATCGGGGGAGAACTGACTCAATAACAAGGTTAAGGCGTACCTAATTCAAACTAAATCCCGCCCAAACGGAGGAGACTTTGTTTTGAGTGCTTTGTTCAAGGGCGACACGACTGACTCTAGCTGCCAAAAATAAATGGAAATACTGTCCTGTTCCCGCTCTTTTTGGAATATATAATTTTTTGTCTTTTTCTTGTAAGCTGGGAAAAGAATAAAAGAATGCTATAGTACAGTGGAAGGAACGAGTGTTGGTGAAACAGATGATCGAGTTCCTGGGATTGGAACATTCCTATGCTCAATGCAGAGAGGTGAAAACTCGTCAATGACACTCAAAGGTGTGTTCCTTCCACAGGGCAAGGTGTGTCAAGTTGCAGAGGTCAAAAGATATGCAAGTTTGATTTTGCAGTCGGCATGGTCAAAAGTTAGCTTAAACACGAGTCCAAGTGAAGCCGGCTCAAGGCCAAAAGGTGCAAATGGTCAAAATGCAATGCAATGGTACAACTCAACACAAAGGAGCCTCTAGGGTATAAGGCCAGAACGAAGCGAAGAAGCAAAGAGGAATGAGGTTTCATCACATAAGTCATGGCAGGACTAAAGAGGACTCCCGAGCCTAGGGACGAAAAATCAGCATGAGTGCCAAGCGACAACGAGGTACTAACTAGGGCACCCATGATAAAGTAGGCTCTACCACACAAGTTATGATACTTCTAAGCAATGAGAAGGTTCCACACCATAACTTGGTGGGGTTGATCCTAAGGCCAAATGGGAAAGGAAACTGATAATTGCACAATGCAGGCAGAAAAACCTAACCTATATGCCAGTTTCGAGAACCAATACCTATCAAAACGGACCAACCATAAACTTCCAAAGGAGAAATTTTCCAAGTTCTATAAACATAAATAGGAACACTAGACAAGAAGTTAGTACATCCCACATATAAACTTCATATAAAATCTTGTGTTATAGAATACAAAACTTGAAAATGCGTACCTTATATATACAATATGGTACAGGGAACCACGCAACCTTGCGGCTTATGTATAATAGCTCTTCTAGACAAACCCCTTGCAGGGATCGGACCAAGGACTCCTTTGGTAGTCAAGACTCATGGCTTCAAAGAGTTCCTCCTGTGAAGGCAAAACAAGTTCTAAGAAATCATGAGAACTACAAGGATCAAAAGAGGGAATTAAGGGGTCCCATGTCCCTATAGGAAGAATCTCTCGGTCAACTACCACGACCAAGTCCCAAGAAAGAGAATAATAGGTCAAAGGATCCTTCTTAGAAGTGATTGAACATTGAGGATTCAATGCCACATAATTGACCCGTGGCGGGGTAGAGTCTATTTGAACACTTGGAACAAACCAAGGGGTATTCTGCAGTAAAGTCGAATTAGGGTGGTAATTATCAGATGAAAGCTGATCAATAGTAACAATATTCCCATTATGAGGAAAGCAGATTACTCGAAAGAGTGAAGACACCAGAGCATTCATAGCATAGACATCATCACGCCCAAGTAGCATATTAAATTCTAAAGGGCTATCAACCACCATCATATCGATTAAGACAGTCTTCCCACCTAAAGTGATAGGAAATTGAGGAAGAACACCCATAGATTCACCAGGTCTTCTATCATAGGCTAACAACTGACTCTGAGCTATCAACAAATTTGGGGAACCCAAAGCTTTCCAAGTCAAAGAAGATATAATACTTGCAGAGGATCCTTCATCCACCATACATCGATAGACATTTGTGGAATTAACTCTGACCTTTATTTGGAAAGGTGCAACAGAAGGAAGACGAGGCTCAACAAGACTATCCCAATCAAAGGAAACACTCTTATAACTTGGAGGGGGAGCATTCGAAGAAATCGGAATGCCCCCTATACCAGAAGACTCTCTACTAGAGATCAAACAGACTCTTTTGTTAGGCACTTCACCCCCCAAAAGAGGAGTGTAATCGGCCAGCGATTACACTGGCTCTACCACATTATCAACCAATGGTTGATGGGATTGATGAGAAACCATATCAGATCCAGGAGTAGAAGTACTTTTAGATTCGGACCATATCCTTTGGACCTCTGGAATACGAGGGCATAAATGAGTAGGATGGTCTCCTTTGCATTTCTTACAAGGGAACTTAGGTTTAAAACTTCTACATCCATGTTTCTTATCAACCTCCATTCCACCAACATGACTAATAGTGGTTTGCGGAGAGTCCTGAACATGACTTGTAGAGGTCAGTGACTCTTTGCTAGTATGACTCGCAGTGACTAGACTCATGCCCCCAGCATGACTTGCAGCGGCTGAAGACTCATCTCTAACATGACTGGCAGAGGTTGAGGATGAAGTGCTAGTGTGACTTGTAGTGACTAGACTTGTGCCCCCAGCATGACTTGCAGTGGCTGAAGGCTCATCTCCAACATGACTAGCAGAGGTTGAGGATGAAGTGCTATAATTATTCTTCTTCTTTGACTTCCTCTTTCTCCTTTTTTTAGATTTCTTGTTACAAGAAGGAGGAGAAGAAGGAATCCCAGATTTCTCTTTGAAAGAAGATGAACAATTACCACCCATGTGAAGCCCTTGAAATAAAGCATTCAACTGAGAAGCTTCAAGAGCATTTGGAATATTTGGAGTGGACCACAGCCAAACTGGTAGTCCAACATTCAACCCAGGAATATTCAAAGTGGCCATCAAGGGAGTACCAACGTTTCTAAAGAAAGGAAAAGTACAAGGATCTCCTTTTGGAAGGGTACCTTGGTTGGCTTCCACAGGAATATTAGCCATATCAAACTGATCCGCAGAGCCTTCCCTTACGGGAATGTAGAAATAACTTTTCAAGGAATATGGATAAGCAATCAAAACCTTTTCCCTTGAGGAGGCAACTCCACAATTTTTGAAAGAATGACCAAAAACCTTTCAACATCGGTAGAGTGGTAAGCCAGTCACTGAGAACACAAAGTCCAAACGTGACTAGACAAAAATACCTAAAGCCAACTATATACAAGGAGAAAAGAGCACTCACTAAAAAGTCCCTAAAAGAAGTCAGCCGGTTAAACAACTTCCAAGTATTTCCGCTCCGGGTGATTAGGACCGGACACCAAAATACAAGAAAGTGAATTAAGGGGCCTTCTGAAGATAGTTTGGGATAATGACGGCCCAGTCCTGTCAGCGAAGGTAACAGAGGAAGTTACGCTGACCTCCTAACAATAGCCTGCGCGGGTGCAAGCCCCCAATCTTCGCAAGGGTGCCCTCTAGTAGTATCGTTGAGAGTGATGCAACGTCGACCTCAGGTGCCACGAGATTCCCCTCCGCAGCCACCTATGTAGATCCCTAGGAGTAGCAACTATGGATACCAATTCGTTGCAAAAGCCAGGCGGAACAGTCGTGAGGTAAGATCAGACAAGTAGGAGAGGGGGTATCTCTCTTCCCTGTCTTCAAAAACCCTCGTGCTTAACTCCTAGATCTGGAGCTTTCCTGGTCTTCCTAACGCTATTGGATTTTCACTCACTATTCAGACTCCTATGTTTGACAGTTTAAATAGCCTTGGAGAGTTATCTCTCCACTCACCTAATCCAAGGCCCTAAAATATCCTAAAACTTGTTGGTGTGTCTAACTTGACAATTATAAAAAGTTCTAGTATATTTTAATTAGCGCTTGTTTTCAAATGGGCTGTTCTTTATGTCAAGGGATAAGCAGAAGTGAAACTAGTGGTGTTTTAACGCAAAAGAAATTAATAAAAACCAAACTACATGCAAATGCACTTGTTTTTGTTTTTCAATGAAAAGAAATTTCTATAAGGTTCAGAGGAACTTCGAGAAAAACAACAAATTTTCTTTTCTTCTCTTTTACTCACGCTTCACACTCACAAAAGTTAACAAAGCTATGGATGCCTAAAAAGATGTGCAAATCTATCCTAATGCAATAAATACATGATGATGCAAGACTTAAGACTACTCTAAATCAAGAAATGAAATTTACTTGTTTATCAATTTTTATTTTGCCACTTAAAATGTTTAGATGGAATATGAGTTGCAACCATTCATTTCGTCTAAACACTAAAAACAAGTTTCAAGACAAACAAACATGCACTTTCATTCACTAAAAGGAAACCAAATCAAAACAAAGTTTAAGAAAGCAAAACCAAGTTTTTCAAAAAGTTTTCTTCAAAAGCAAAAACAAAAATGTCTTTTTGAAAATGCTCTCAACAAGACTGAAACTTTATGATTGAAGAATAGGCAACAAACACTTTTGCAAGTTGACAATGCACAATGGATGAAAACTCAACAAAAAGAAATGTGTTTAAAGATGCTCTTAACAATCAAAAGCAGGAATGAAAGCTTTGGAAACAAAGACCAAAAGATTAAAAAAGACAATTTTCAAGAAAGTGTCAATCAACAACTTTCGTGAAACAAGAAAAGTAGATGGTCACAAAAAGTAGTTTTGTCAAGCAAAAAAAAAGGTCACCAAAACAAGATTTAACACAAAGATTGAGATCAATCTTCCTGCCCTGATGAATCAGAGTAGACAAGATTCTAAGAAAGAAATCTTGCGTGCTTAAACAAAAAATGGTGATGCTTGCAAAAACAAAAACAAGACCAACACTTCACAATCAGAGAGAATTTGAAATCAGATACTTGCTGTAAAACTAACAACTGACACTGGAAAGTAACTGTTCAGGACTAAATTAAACCAACAGACAGACCTTCAAAGACAAAAAATTTAAAAAATCTTCAAAATTGCAAGATATATGCGACTGTACTGATGTACAGATTGCGTGTATACGCTACTGTGCCTAAGGAAACCTACGTATACGCAAGTTAACTTAAGGAAACATGCGTATATATGCTTCTGTAAACAAGAAAAACAACCTATATAAAAGATTTCAAGAAAAAATAAAAAACGGTCTAAAGAAACTGACCAAACTTGCAATTCAAGTTCCTACAGGCATAGACTACATAGCAACAACAAGCAAACAAACAGTTGAGTCTTGATTGGCTTGAACACACCCAAACTAGGAACAACAATGATGTTGTCCCTAGTGGAGTCACCTATTATGTTAAGGGAAAAGTTCCCCTAGGGTCTTGGGCTGATACCCTAGTAGACTGAAAGTTGTCTATACAGAGAAGCGCACATACCATATAGCCATAATGCTAATATAAGCAAACTCTACAATAAGGGGCGTACCTAAGGTCCTATGTTTGAGAAGGTCCTTCCAGGGTCCAAACCATTCTTGGAGTTCCTTTTGCTCCTTTGACCTACAAAACAACCAATTCAAGAAAATATAACAGTATATGGACTAAACATTATGAAGAAAACATCTTCATATTATAAATAAAGGTAGTTAGTTATGCAATTAAACAACCATTCACATATGAATTCTAACATGAATATCATAAACATGAAGAAGATTTATATCAGGAACAAAGACATGTGTTTCTTTTATTATAGACAAATAAAGTACAGAAAGGAATAATTTCACTTGAGTCCTCCTTTCGCAGGCTCCAAGCGGAACCAACCTCCGGATTCGTCCAGTCTCAAGCCTTTAACAAACTCCTTCCATGACTTACTCCATGATATCATAAGTAGTAGATGGACATCATCACACAAGGAAACAAGGGTTTCCTATAAAAATGGGGGAAGTATAGGAGGCACTAGGATCTTCAGACCTGGTTAGGGAAATCTCAGCATAATAACCTTTCTCTCTCTTCTCTCCTCCCTTAGGCCTTCCCATTGAAGCCTTTTTATACTATTCCCAAAGTAGTTTTTTAGTTGGGAATTCGTTGGGAACAGTTGGGCCACGGGCACTAACAGGTGATCAACAGGTAAAACCAGCGATCTCTGCCAGAAATTAAGGAGATTTAATTTTTTTTAAGTGTTTTAAGACATATACATGGGTTGGGTATACACAGACCTGCATATACACCCGTTTATCTCAGGGCAATGTCGTGTATAGGGAATAAAACACTGTTTTTTAAATTTTGGACCAAGTTCGGAAGGAGGGGTTTCCCTAGGCCATGAGTGCAACATCACAAACCATAAGAGTGAGATTTGAAGCTATAACAGTAGTTAAGGGGAAAGTGACAGGCATATCGACTAGTAACTTTAGAGGAACATCATGCTAGAGACATGGATTGATAAGAAGCAATCATAGGAAATGGCATGGAGATATTTTACTGTGGCCATAATTCAATTTTCCCATGTTTGTTATTTTGTAATATGTTGCATTTTAAAGAAGCAATCAATCTGTTATGAAATCATTTGAATATGAGCACACCGAGATAGCTAGTCGATTAGACATTTGTGACATTAGAAGATATTTTGTAACTGTTGGTTCAAGCTCCCCCTCTCATTATAGAAATAAGGGGAAGAAACTTATTTTAAATGTTCCCAAATCTTGTTCCCAGAGCTCTGAAAGCTATTTTTGCAGTTGTTCTGAGCTCTATGTACAGAAAGAGGTTCCAACTCTTGGTTCAATGGCCTGTTCATGTGGTGTTAATGCTTATACATATTTCCAATGTGTTGGACCTATGATATGGACTCCAATTTCAAAGATTAATGAAGCAAATTTGGTGATTCCAAGTAGGGTAATGTGTAGTATTTGTTCCCCTCTATTTGCAATTTCATGTATTTTTATCTTCCTCTGAGATTGTGTAAAGAAGCTACTGGTTTCACTCTTAAATTTTTTATTTACTTATGTTATATGGTAGAAACGGTATTTGTGCACTTGCAGAATTGCTAGTGTTATATTGTATCCAGCAATACCTGTGAGATCATAGATTTACCAATGTTATTTTGTGACAGGATGTACACATGAGAATATAGAGCTAGAAAACTTAAATGAGCTACACATTTTTTGTGTTTCAATCCCTTATTCTTCCATAGTTCTACTGGGATCCGTTGCTTATGATTCTACATTATCCAACCCTTTGCATTGAATTCCTTTCCTTACAATATTTTTCTCTCCATTTTTACTACAACGACAAATATTAAGCTACATTCTACTATGTGTCGGCCACCATATCAAGACATTTATCCTTGGGATGAGTGATATCTTCTTGCATATACATATGTGTATGTTTAAGTCTACCTTGGTGAAGGGTGATTGAACCAAGTTCTAAATCTATATATTTCCAATTATATTCAATATGGAGTGCAACACAAATCTCAACAAAACCTCAAAGCACTTGCTTAAGATGTCCTAGGAAAAGACCCTTTCCTCAACTCGGGGGTTGTCTCTAGGAGCCGCAACTGACACATGAAAGAAATCCTCTGAACCAACGAATAATGAAAGCTAACACAGAGGCAAGGAATCCACCAATAGGAGAAAATGGAGACCAAAAGATTGCACAAATCCCAATGTGTGATAATGTAACTTGATGTCTAACACAAGGGAAACCACTCAGTCAAAGACCCATCATAATGATTGATGATGAGCACAAGGTCACCTATCAATGATGTAAATAGGGCTAGGGTGTGACTCTAGGTCTAATCTTAGAGCAATTTGTCATAGTGATAAGAGTAAACCTGCTAGCAAGAAGTCAATGAGTACTTGCTTAACTAGCATGAGTAAAGGACCAAGTTGCTGATGTGATACTGAGAATAATGGCCAACAAAAATGAGTCAAGAGACATCACATAATGGTCGACAACAAGTTGACTTCCCTTGAACAAAATCATGACTTGATCTGACTTTATGGCAACATAAAATAACTTTGTATATGTTTGTGATGCAGGAGGCGTCAACAAATTCTCCATATGATTGGAAGAGTTAACCAAATGGTGGAAGACTAACTCAAGAACAAGGTTTTGGTTTTTCTAAAGTCAAAATAATTCTCATATCGATGGATAAAATACTAATTTTAAGTTCTTTGTTAAATGGAAACATAAATGACACTTGTTTCCACTAAATGATGAAGAAACGATGTCCTTCCCACTCTTTTTTTTTTTTTTTTTTTTGTCTTTTTCATATTATAAATCCTGAAAAGAAATAAAATAATGCCTATAGTACATTGGAGAGAACTAGTGTTAAGGGTAAGTGCACTAGTTCATGGGTTTGGAACATTCTTATGCTTAATACAAGGTGGTGGATATTGGCCATCAACACTTGGTGGATGTTCCCTCCACAGAAAAAAGGGTGTCAAGTCACAAAGGATAATGAATGCATGGTTTGATCTTGTAGAAAATTCATGGTAAAAAGTGGCTTATACATAAGTCCAATGAAGCCAATTTAAGTCCAAAATGGGTGCAAGTGGTTAATATACAATGCAATAGTACAACTCAACACATGTGAGCCTCTAGGGTATAGAGCCAAAATAGAAGTAGAGAAGAATAGGAATGAGGCTTCAACACAAAGTCATGGTAAGAGTAAAGAGGAATCTTGAGCCTAAGAAAAAAACTTCAACATAAATGGCAAGTGACAACAAGGTACCATCTAGGCTAGCCATGATAAGGTAGACTCCTACCACATAATTTATGACACTTCTAAGTAGCGAGAAGATTCCATGTCACATATTGGTGTGGTTGATCCTAAGGTCAAAACGGAAAAGAAAACTGATAATGCACAATGTAGGTGGATAACTTAACCTATATGCTAGTTTCAAGAACCAATACATGTTATAGTAGATCAACGATGAAAATACACAAGGGAGAAGTCTTCAAAGTTTTTTAGACATAATTAGTAACACTAGGCAAGAAGTTAATACATCCCATATATAAAATTTAGATAAAATCTTGTGTTATAGAATACAAAACTTAAAAAGTGTACCTTATATATAATATGGTACAGGGAACCACGTAGCCTTGTAGCTTATGCATAGTAGTTCTTTAGGAAAATCTGCTTTTGGGACTCATGCCAAGGACTTCTATGGTAACTAAAATTGATAGCTTCAAAAAGATCCTCCTACGAAGTCAACTCAACATCCAAGAAATCATAAGAACTAGAAGGATCAAAAGAGGGAAGTGAGGCGTCACACATCCCCATAGGAGAAATCACTTGATCGACTATTGGGACCAAGTCCTGACAAGGAAAATAATAGTTTAAAGGATCCATCTTAGAAGAAATTGAACGCTGAGAATATAATGCTACATAGTTTGCATGTGGCAGGGCATAGTCTACTTGAACACTTGGAACATACCAAGTGGTATTCTAAACTAAGTTCGAATTACAATGGTCATTATCACATGAAATCTGATCAATAGTGAAAATAATTCCATTGTGAAGAACACAAATGACTCAAAGGAGTGAAGACACCACAAGATTCATAGCATATACATAATCATGCCTAAGCAGCATATTAATGTCTAAAGGGAGATCAACCACCACCATATTGATTAAGACAGTCTTCCCACCTAAAGTGACAGGAAATTCATAAAGAAAACCCGAAGATTCACCTAGTCTTCTATCATAGGCTAACAGTTGTCTATCAATTTCCAACAACTTTGGAAAACCTAAATATTTCCAAGTCGAGGAGGATAGAATACTTGTAGAAGATCCTTCATCCACCATACATCGATAGACATTTGTGGAATTAACTCTAACCCTTATTTGGAAAGGTGTATCAGAAGGAAGCCAAGGCTCAACAAGATTATCCCAATCAAAGGAAACACTCCTATAACATGGAGGGGGTACACTTGAAGACACTGACATGCCCCCTAGACCAGAGGACTTTGAAGTAGAAATCAAGAAAACTCTATTGTTAGGCACTTCACCCGAAGAAAGAAGAGCGGGATCGGCCAAAGATTACAGTGGCTCGACCACTTCATCAACCAATGGTTGAGTATATTGTTGAGAAACCATAGCACGTTCAAGAGTATAAGAGCCTTCAAACTCATACCATAACCTTTGTACCACTGAAATCTTAGGGCACTGAAATCTTAGGGCACTGCTCAAAGCCAAACTCTGATAGGATCTGACGAAGCCACAAGGCTTCCTTACTAGCTTCCACGGCACCACGATACTCTACTTCTGCTGACGAAAGAGAAATGGCAGCCTGTTTCTTACAAGCCCATGTAATAGGTCCTGAACCAAGAGTGAAGACATAACCGGTAGTAGACTTCCGATCATCAGGGTCACCAGCCCAATCAGAATCAGTGAAACCAACTAACAGAGGAGCTGCTTTGGCACTGTAATGAATCCCAAACTGTACTGTACCTCGAACATAACGAAGTATTCTTTTAGCTGCTTTCCAATGACTTTCACGGGGGTTTGTCATAAAACGAGCAACAAGGCCAACAGCAAAGGAAAGATCAGGACGAGTATGGGTTAAATACAAGAGTTTTCCAACAAGTTGACGGTATAAGGTAGCATCAACTTCAGGAGAAGTACAAGAGACTGAAAGTTTGACTCCAGACTGAAAGGGAGAAGGGGCTGGCTTACAGTCTTCCATGTGAAAATGATGAAGAATATCACAAGCATACTTGGACTGGGAAAGGAAAATACCCTCCTTGGATTGCAAGACTTGAAGACCGAGAAAATAGTGTAAGTGTCCTAAGTCTGTCATTTCAAATTTCTTTTTAAGGCTGGACTTCACATGGTTTATAAGGTTGGGATCACTACCAGTAAGAATAAGATCATCAACATAAAGAACAAGGATGATAAGAGAGTTGCCCACTTTCTTGGTGTAGACAGTATTGTCAGAATGACACCTAGAAAAGCCAGATTCTAAAAGAAAGCTATCCATTTTGGCATACCAAGCCCGAGGAGCTTGCTTGAGGCCATAAAGGGATTTCTTAAGTCGAAAAACAAGGCTGGAGTCTGTTTGTATGAAGCCAATGGGTTGTTCCATATAGATTTCTTCCTGCAAGTCCCCATGCAAGAAGGCAGATTTAACATCCATCTGATGGACTTCCCATTTTAAAGAGGCAGCAAGGGAAAGAACAAGGCGGATAGAGTTCATTTTGGCAACAGGGGAGAAGGTTTCAGTGTAGTCAATGCCTTCAACCTGTGAAAAGCCCTTAGCAACGAGACGAGCTTTATGTTTATCAACTTTCCCATCTGGTCCATACTTTGTTCTGTAAACCCATTTACATCTAACAAGTTTGCGTCCCTTTGGTAGAGGAACAAGATCCCATGTATCATTTGTCATCAATGAATGATATTCTTCATTCATAGCTGCTTCCCAATGTGGATGGCCTGAAGCTTCTGCAAAAGTGTCAGGATCATGATTTACTGGAGCTTGAGCCAGTAAAGAAGAGGCTCTTTCAAACTGAGAACGTGTACGTCGCTGATCTGTAGGATCACCGGCAAGATCACCTGCTGCATCCCGAGTAGCACGGACCCATATTGGAAGTTGAGGATCCTGAGAAGGTGGGGGAGGATTATCATCCTTGCTTTCATCATCTGAAGAAGAAATGTTTTCAAAAGTAGAAGAGATAGGAAGAGGTGGCACATCCGCCGGACTAGGCTCGCAGGCCGATTTATTTTCATCAAATTTTACATCTCTTCTAATGATAACATTTTTGGACTTAAATGGAATAAGTCTATAACCTTTTACATCTTCAGAATATCCAACAAAAGTACATTTCTCACTCTTAGGTTCTAAATCTTTATGCTTTTCATCTGGAATATGGGCCCATGCTTCACTTCCAAACACACGAAAGTGACTTACATCTGGTTTAATGGAACTCCAAGCTTCTTCTGGAGTGATATTCTCTAGAACCTTAGTAGGAGTGCGATTGATTATATAATTTGCACAATTAATTGCTTCGGCCCAAAAACTAAGACTGAGTCCTTTAGATTGCAGCATACAATTAGCCATTTCCTTTAAGGTGCGATTTTTCCTTTCAGCTACACCATTTTGTTGTGGAGTGTATGGAACAGTATGTTGCATTTGAATTCCATTTTCGGTGCAAAAGTTGATGAATGTGTTTTTAACATATTCTCCACCATTATCAGTTCTTAGCTTAAGAATTTGATGTCCAGATTGTTTTTCAACAAATGCTTTGAAGGCCAAAAATGTGTTAAATACTTCGCTCTTGAGTTTTAAGAAGTATACCCAAGTGCATCTGGAGAAATCATCAATGAAAGTTAAGAAGTACTTGCAGCGAGAGAATGAAGCAACAGGAAGAGGACCACATAAATCACTGTGCACAAGCTGTAAAGGGGCTGAGGCATGCCAAGAGGCACGTTTGTCAAAACTGTCCCGATGATGTTTTCCGAGTACACATCCGGAACAAACACCATCTCTGCAAGATACCATAGGAAGACCTATCACCATATTTTCTTTACATAGATGCTGAAGGGAGCGATAGTTTAAGTGACCAAATCGCTCATGCCAAAGTTTGCTCACTTCATCATTATGAGCAACAAATACTGAGGGAATATTTGATGACCCAAAGTTGTGAAACTTATACAACCTTGTGGAATCATCAGCAAGACCAGTAGCTAGAATCTATTTAGGATCTTTTAGATCCTTGATTACAACATCATGAGGTGAAAATTCAACAATTTTACCTTCACCTGAATGAGTTATCTGATAGACAGATAGAAGGTTGCAGGATAAGGTTGGAACACATAATACATCATTAAACTGACCATTGTCTAGATGAACAGTTCCAGTCCCTACAACATTAAGAGATCTATCATCACCAACATATATATTTTTGGTGTTACAATCATTTAAAGAAGAAAACATGGCTTGGTTTTTGGCCATGTGATAAGAGGCTCCAGAATCAATGAGCGACTCATGAGAATGAGAAGAAGAAGAAGATACATTTAATGCATAACCAGACTGAGATGATTGACAACGACATGCAGAAAGTGCCATTCCGGAAGTTGAAGTTGAAGTAGGCTCCACATGGATGTTATGTTTCTTCATTGCGGCTTCCAAGGCTTCCATCTTCTTAAAGCATTTAGATTCTAAGTGGCCATCTCGATTACAAAAGTTACAATGTCTATCAGTCTTCTTCCATTTGTTTTTATTGGTCTTATCATTTTGTTGAAATGATCTTTCATTTTGAGGCTGAGTTGGTTTAGGACCATTCTTTTGAGGATATGACTTCTTAGGATTCTTTGAATTTGGTTGCTGCTGGGCGGCTAACGCTTTCGTGGAAGAGTTTCCAAGATTAAGAAGACCAAGGTGTAAGAGTTTTTCTTGTTCTCTTATTAAGGAATCACAAAAGGAGTCAAAGGAAGGGGCCTTGTAGTCTTTTCCTTGACAAATGAAAGCTTCCCTTGTAGAATGGAAAGTGGAAACAAATACAGAGTAGGCTGGTCCCAACTTAGTAAGGATGGAATAAATAAGGTTACCATCTTCTTTCTTAACTTTAACACCTTCCAAGAGATATCTAAGGGTCTTGAATTTGGACAAGAAATCTTCAATGCAAGAAAAATTATTAGGATCCAAAGTAAGCAACTCATTTTCAAGTTGATGGGCTCTAATTTCATTTTTAATCCCAAAAACTTTAGCGAGTTTTTCTAATGCTTTATGAGGAGTCTCAAGTTCTGCAATGTGGAATCTAAGATCAGGAGAAATAGACATCCCTATCAAACCACGTGCTTGATCTTGTCTATTTTCCCATTTTTCAGCCTTGTCTTCATCTTTTGGTTTCTTCTCTTGGTCTGTGGCTATTCTGAAGAGACCTTTACTTCTAAGTAAATCTTCCATGTAGGCTACCCATTGGAAGTAGTTAGTGCTGTCAAGAATGACTTGGCATGGACTTTCCATTTTTTTAAAAAAACTGAAGCTGAAGATGCTGAAAGTAAGTGTTCCAATGGATATATCTCGAAAAAATAGGCGGTTTTAAAAAAAACGGCTCTAAAAAAGGCTTCCGGATGAAGAAGTTATGGCTTTTTGAAAAAAAATTGTTAACGTTGCCGGCAAAGTGCGCGAATGTGCGGGAATGAAAAAATCCGCCCCCACAAAATGGAGACTTGAACCCAAGACCTCTACTCTCTTAAAATACCTTTGAACCAATTGATCTATACAAAAAATTTGAGAGAGAGAGAGAGAGAGTGAGAAAGCTCTTTTTCCCTACAAAACACAAAACACAAAACCCAACACGAATATGCAAAGAAAAAACGAACCTTGCGGCTCGAAGTTAGCTTTAGCCAAAAAAAACTAGAAATTTAAAAAAAAAATCTCAAAGTTAGCTTTAGCCGAAAAACTAAATATTTTTCTCAATGTTTCTGATTTTCCGAGATCACACTAAGGTGCAGGGAAAAGAGCATACGCATGAGAAAAATCCTTCCTTTCTGTTTCTGATTTGCCCAGATCGCACAGAGTCGCAGGGCAAAGAGCATACGCAGAAATGAAAGGTATAGATCCGGTTAAAAAAAAGGCTAAATAAACCGAAACCGAAATAAGCAGAGAGAAAATAACAGTAAACTGCAAAAAACACTGTATACCTCCCGATCTGAAAAATGACGCAGCTAGGGCTACCGGAAACCTTTTCGCATGAAACGAAAGGGGTTCCTCACTGGAACAGATGCTCCGAACGCAACAGATCAGTCCTCTCGGCCCGAAAGCAGTCAGAAACAGCAGATCTAGGAAACGACAGCCGCATGCAGTTCTACCGGCTTCAGATTTGGATCACCAACGGACGCGGCCCTCAAATAGCTCCGATACCATGTAGGAATTTACAGGGTAAGTTCCTCAGAAAGAATACCAAAAGGACACCGCTCACAACCAGATCACAGATCAATACACCAGTATTTTTGACGTGGTTAAAACCCTCAAAGAGGGAAACAGTCCACGGCCTGTCCCAACGTGGGTACTACAGGCAATTTATTAATCAAAGAATGAAAATTTACATAAGCTTCTCTCATGCACAGATTACCCGAACAATGACCCTCCATGCGCTTTAAATAGAACTCATGGACCAATCGGGTGTCAAGCCACGGATCAAGTGTCGGTAATACCGAGGAGAGAATGAACCGTCGGATCACTACATATCGTGACCGTCGGATTGTAAGTTACAAAATGTACAACGGTAAAGAAACACACTTTACCTAACTCTATACCTAACTCTACACTAGACCAAGTTGAACTTAACTATATCCTATGTGCCGGAATATCCTAACACCTTACATATCATACAAGGGAACTTAGGTTTAGGTATTCTATGCCTAGGTTTCTAATCAACGTGAATGCCCCGAACATGAAAAGTAATGGTTGGTGTAGAGTATCCAACGTGACTCACAGTGATTAGTGACTCTTTCCCAAAAGAGATGGGACTTGTGCCCCCATCCCGACTCACAGAAGAAGGTGAGTCATCAGCAACATGACTCATATAGGTATGTGACCCATTGCTAGTATGACTTGTAGTGACTAGACTTATGCTCCCATCATGACTTGCAGCAGCTGAAGGCTCATCTCCAACATGACTGGTAGAGGTTGGTGATGATCTATGGAGAGAACTCTTCTTCTTATTCCTCCTCTTCCTCTTCTTTTTATATTTCTTATTACAGGACAAAGGAGAAAGAGGAAGGCTAGATTCTCTAGTGAAGAATATGAACAATTAACACCCATTTAATGCCCTTGAAATAAAGCATTCATCTGAGAATCTTCAAGAATGTTTAGAATATTCGGAGTGGACCACAACCAAACTGGTAGTCCAACATTCAATCCAGGGATATTCAAAGTGGCCATCAAGGGGGTACCAACATTCCAAAGAAAGTAAAACCACAAGGATCCCGATTTGGAGGGGTCCCTTGGTTGGCATCCACAGGAACATTGGCCATACCCAAATTATACATATATCCTTCCCTTACAGGGTTATTCAAATGAATTTTCAAGTAAGAGAGATTCGTAATCAAACCTTTTCCCTTAAGGGGGAAACTCCACAATTTTAAGATAAAGATCAAAATCCTTTCAAGACCAATAAAGTGGTTGGTCAGTCACTCAAAATCAAAGATCCAAAAGTGACAAGACAAAATCCACCTAAAACCAACTAAGTACAAAGAGTAAACATCACTCCACTATAAATTCGTAAAGATACAGACAGGAAAACAAATTCCTAGTATTTCTACTCCGAGTGGTTAGGACCGGACACCAAAATACAAGAAAGTGAAGAAATGATCCCACGAAGGTAGTTTGGGATGATGATATCCCAATCCCACCAGTGAAGGTATCATCAGTAGTTATGTTGAACTCTAGACAATAGCCTTTGCTGGTGCGAGTACCCAAGCTTCGTAAGGGCGCCCTCTAGAAGTACTATAAAAGTGATACAACTTTTTTCTCAAGTACCACAAACATTGCCCCTCGTAGTCACTATGTGGTCCCTAGGAAAGGAAAATAAGGTCACTAGCTCATGATCAAAATTCGGGTGGAACAGTCTTGGGCATGCGATCAAACGAGTAGAAGAGGGGGCATCTCTCTTTCCTTATCTTATCATGTCCTCATTCTTGACTCGTGTTAGATGAGATTTCCTAGACAACTTAACGACACTAGATTTCCAATCATTAATAAACATATATACTTTTCATTTTAAGTGGCCTTGGAGAGTTTACTCTGCATACAACTATTCCAATGCCCTAAAATGCCCTAGACTAGTTGATGTTGCGATAACAAAAAGAAAAAGTCTTGTTCATTTTAACTTAAGTGCTCATTTTAGTTGGCAGATATTTAGGACATAAGGAAATGGAAGTGAAACTGATGGTGTTATGATGCAAAATAAATCAAGAAAAAACCTAAGCTACATGAAAATTAAACTCTTTTTCTTCGATAAAAAGTTATTTCTACAAAGGTTCTATGAGAAATAACTAAATAATATCCAAAATTCATTTAACCTAATGCACACTAGCATGTAAATGCAAGATTCAAAGAGAGACTTAAAGGTAAACAAATGTGATAAAAAATGTAAAGACCAATTCAAACAACAAGAAGAAGAAAATCCCAACATAAAGAGCACTCCTCAAAGAAAAAAGACTTTTAACCTTATAATACCAATTCACACATTTGCTAAAAAACCAAAAGACTACAAAACCAAGAAACAAAAGAAAATAAAGCAACAAAGAAAGTTTTTTTCTTTTTGTTTTAAAGATTTAAAACTAAAAATTCAAAAAGGGAAGACAATCAAAGATCTTAAGACCAAAGGCATAAATAAAACTCAAATCTTCCCAGTTGCAAATGATCACAAAGATTAAAATACTAGTGCAAATGAGAGACTTAACACTTTAAGAATTTAGCTAGAAATATATAAAATACTTTGGAAATTAGAAAGACTCAAGAGAACTGAAATCTCTCACTCATTCAAGAATTAGAAACCCTTTTCGAAAACAAGAAAGAAAAAAAAAGATTCAACTTGTAGGTCATAAGGGAAGCGAATTAAATACTAGGTTATCAACAAGTTCAAGAGCAACAAAGATATGTTATATATCCATAGAATAGCGAGATACCTCACAAATAATATCTCAAACAAAACTTCAAACAAAAAAAGCTTCAAAAACTGAAAACCCTAGGTTCACATAAGCATTTCTCCAACAAGATTAAAGACATCAACAACAACAATCATCAAGGTGATTCTAGAATTCATAAAGATCAAGAAGGCATCAACAAAATTGGTCAAAGCCTCAAAAAAACCAAGAAATGAAATTTTTTCATTTTTTAGGTCTGTACGCAATTGTTCAAATACATTTTAATGTATATGCGTGACTATATGTGAAGCATCATGCATGTACGTAGGTTTATTTGGAAGAAACAATGTATATTCGCAACTGCATATAACAAAAAATATGTATAAAGAGAAAACTAAGGAAAAATAAATAGAAAGCCCAGATTTGAAAGATCAGGCCGAATGAACAAATTAATTAAAACTTAAGAAGGATGGAAAAATCCAAGAAACAACTAACTGAACCTATATCAAAGAAAAACAACCCTTCTAGGAAATACTTGATGGTATTCCCTAGTACAGTCGCCAATTCTGTTGGTGGGAAAAGTTCCCTAAGACAAGGGTTGAAAACCTCAACATAGAAACATAAAAAAATCAACAAAGAAAACTCAATCAAGCATGTCAAACATTAGAATTATCAAATTTGGACTTAGAGACATACTCAAGGGTCCTTGTTTGAATATGTTCATGTAGGGTCCAAACTCTTTGCTTCCTCCAAGATGGGTAGACTTGCAAATAAATCACAAAATCATATACATAATATATAATTCAACATGCATGCATAATAATATGTTAGACCATTATATATAACAATTCAAATTAACATTCATAAGATGAAAACATATATCGGGAACAACTCATGGCCTCCTTTACTGATTAATAATAGTAAGTACATGATAAGCTGATCTAGGCTAAGGGCACTGATGAAGCCTTCCCTCAAATCTGTACAACTTGAATCATGAAGACAACCTCGCTAATAGGTGCAAGAAGATGCTAGATAAAGAGGTTGAGCATTTATGCAAAGGAAGTTAGGGTTTCCTAGAGACTGGGAGTGTAGGAGGCATGGGAAGAACAAGCTTGATCTACAGAAATTGAGTATAATGTCGATATCTCTCTTCTCTTATGAATTAGGCCTATCGAAGGAGTGTATATGTAGAACCTCAAATTGGTTATTTCAGTTAGGCCATGGGCTCCTGTAGGTGGGCTCTCAGTAAAACCTATAAACCACACCCGAAAGATAACATTTTATTTTATTTTTTAATATTTAAAAATGTATACGTGGGTATAGTGTTTTGGGACCTGTGTATGTAAGCGTTTTTGTATGGAATTTGAAATATGTTTTTTTAGTATAAATTCAAGTGTGCATGGGTAAAGGGACTTCCCAGGGCCATAAAATAGCATCATGTCTACAGGAGTGTTGAATGGTGCTATAAAAACTTGGTAGTTGTGAAGAGGCAAATATGTTGTAAAAAATGTTCGATGTTGAGTACATATCACATCATGCATGCCTAAATGATTGTATTCTATATATAGGATAATATGTAGAAAAAGAGATATGTATGAAATGTGAGCATGACAACTATCGTAATTCAAAACAATTGGGTAAATCACATGGTCCTCCTCATAAGATATTGAGGCACATGCCTATAATCCCATGGATTTAAAGACTCTTTCGTTGCAAAGAATTAACTATGTTCCAGGGATTACTTGCCTCACATAGAAGTGATTCAGGAGTTATGTGAATCCCAACAGATTCAATAGCCATGAAACATATAAAGGATACATGGCTTGAAAATTTCAAGGATGAAGTACGAAGTCTATGACTCAACATACCCATCGATGGAATCAACCCATGTTCCCTCCAAAACACCAAATATTCTATTTGGCCTATAGTAGTTCTCAATAACAATATCCCCCATGGTTTCCTGGAAGAATGAACATCTTATGTTGGCTCTCATAGTCCCTGGTAGAAGACAAGTGAATAATATGGATGCCTACTTACAACCATTGTTAGATGAATTAAATCAATTACGGTAAGGGATACATTTATACAATGTATCAAGACCCATCATAACAAAGAGGAGTTTTATGTTGTATGGCATATCTTCTTACACCATACATGATTATCCAAGCTTGGGAGTTTTCTCTCGTAAATTAAATTTTTATTGATTTGTTTATATATGTAACAATATTGTTTCACATATTAATTTAAGTCACTGCAAGTGTTTTGATATTCGTGGTTTCTATCATGTCATCTTATATATAATAATTTCACAAGTCTTGTAATAAAAGGGTATCATGGATGTAAATTTTGTGGACCTTCCCTGAAGGCTAGGTGGTTTGACTACCTATGAAATCCAGTGTATGATTGCTCTAAGGTATTCCTCCCATAAGAACACCCATATAGAAGAGAAATATTCTCTTTCAATGGTAAACCAGAGACAACCCAAAGGCCTACAATAATGACATTGATTGAATGGCTTAGATCATAACAGAAAGAGAAGGAGAAGGAGTTTACATAAATGTTCGATTCAAATGGGGAGCTCATTTTTGATGTTCAAAAATTATTCCACACATATGTTGAGAAATTTCCCATTGAGATGAAAAGGAAATTTGTCTTTTATGAGCTCCCATATTGGGAGATTATAAATATTTCCCACTGATTAGATCCCATGGATATATTTAAAAATGTTTCACATTCTTTATGGAGGCACATATCATCAAAAAAAAGTGACACATTAGCTGTTAAGATAGATATTATTTATTCAAAAACTAAAAATAAACATTGGTAAAGACAAGAATCTAAAGGAGAGGTTGGTCCCTCTTGGTATTTTCAAAAAAGGTGATGTCCCATGGATTTTAAAGAAATATGATATTTCTTTGGAAAAGGAAGTTATAATGCATGTGAGGGTGCCTTATTTATATGCACCTTCACTACGACGTTGTTTCACTATGGAAGACTATTTTTCAAGCTTGAAATTGCATGACCATTTGAACCTTCTAAGAGTATGTATGTCAAAAACATGATATTATTATTATTTTTTATTTTTATGTAATGAGATATTTTATAATTATTTTCATATAATGTACTATTTATTGTGCAATGTCATTATCCTATGCTCGTGTATGGGTGTGTGAACCATAACTTCCCCCAAGATCTACAACATGCACAATCTAAATATATACATTTGTATGTTGGATCACATCAAAGGAGACTCATATAGCTAGCATTCAATGGTGGCATCGAGAGATAGTTGATATTGTTTGTATGTTTGAAAAGGAATTGCTGACAAGTTTCATATACTCATAGGTTCATATTCTAGTTCACCTAGTAGATGAGGTTGAATTAGTTAGGGTGGTTTCTTGTTATTGTATATTCTTCTTGGAGAGGAACATGAATAAATTGAAAGTTTTTGCTCGAAAAAGGGAAAAATTCGAGGGGTCTATGGCAGAGGGGTATATATCATATGAGTCTTTCTATTATGCCAGTGACTAGATCAAGCATATCAACAACACATTAGGTGCGATGATTTGGGATGATGAAAGGGATGAAAAAAAGAGAAGGTGAGCTTCTCAAAATGAATGGAAAGAGGTGCATGATAAATATTAAGTGTAGGATTATCATTTGTCAAGTTATTACACCGTAACTATTCACAATGTACTTCATATTAATGCATATTTTAATCTCATGCATAATATATATTTCATCAATGAATTCTGAAATTGAAGCCATCAACAAATTCATTCTTTACAATATGGATATGGCACAACCATGGGTCACACTATATGAAATGAAGAGGAGGAAATGGGCTAGTGATAGGAAAAAAAATCAAACAGTTGAATGGTAGAAGCATGCCTTATCCTGATAAAATATGGCAATGGCATGCCCTAACAGTTGGGTTGATGATCAATTTAGAGAGAAGTACAGTGCATCTGGTTAATATGCATGTGTTGAAAAGGATGCACTAAACATAGGGATTGGGTGCAACAACTTGGTCATGATAATATCTTTCTGTACAATTTAACTTCATACTACACCTTCGAATTGTAAAATCAATATATATTTTACAGTTTTAATTGTGTTTGGGTTATTAGACACATGACACTGTGATTTTTTCACTTTTTTATAGGTGAATTTGTTCCCATCTATATGGGCATATGGACATCATTTTTGCACAAAGGATGCAGATGATGGATGCATGACACAAGACTATGGAGTGGAAGTCAAGTTTGATCAATCTAGTCATTCTAGCTACCACGATCAAAACCTAATGCAGGGCACATTAGGTTATGTTGGAAATATACAAAAGATAATTCAAGTGTACTTCTATTTTTAGGTGCAAGTGGTGGGACACCTTTGATTAGAATAATGTAAATGAAGATCACAATAGCGGGCTGATATATATCAACTCTAGAAATATGTAGCATGAATCTAAGGAGCCTTACGTTTTCACAAAACACTGTAACGAGGTGCTTTTTTACCCAGATGTGTTGGATAGGGATTGGCGGTTCATATTAAGACACAACTGTAAGTCAAAAAATATTTATGAGAAAAAAAACAATTATCATGCCAAGCAAGGAAGATAATGAGAGTGATGACAAGGGAGAGTGATATGTACTTCTGTTGTTTCATCATTTATACTATTGTTGCATGTTTTTGGTTTTTTTTATTTCACTAATTATATTATATTTTGATTCGCCTTGTTGGAATTTTGTAATATAATTGGTAAGATTCACAGACTTTTTTACACAAATTTTTGCAGTGAAAGCATTTTTACACTTAAAACTAAGTATTTTCAATTATGTTCAATACACATGCTAATAAGGATTCAAGGTCACAATCTTTCTCAAATAGGAAAATGAGAAGAAAATAGTGAATTTAGAAATAACATTGAATATTTAGTCTTGATTTAGATACATATTGGTTTATTAATTAGTTCACATGATTTTTCTTCTTGTTTATTTCAAAATCAATATAAATCATCATGTAGTGATAACTCTATGACTTTAACAATGAACAAAAAATGTGTATTAATATGTAACATTAAATTATTGACTTGAGAGGTAAAGTGATGTTTAATATATTTAAATTACAATTCTTGCAACTTTATGTAAACTAAAAGGAGGTATTATGTATGTATAAAATGTTGATTACATCTTCTTATGGACCATAAGAGAAACAAATGGGCTTACATGGATGCATGAGAGGTTTTGATATTTTCTTCATGGATAATGGAACAGTTTTGACATTTCTTTTCAATGGTAATTATAAATAAAAATAAATTAATAAATATTTTATGGCTAAGAATTAAATATAAATAATGTCATGGTGATTAAGAGGCATTTGTTTGACTTTCAAATATACTTTGTGGTGCATTTTTTTTTCCTATTTATATTATGTAAAGTAAATATCTATTTTTATGTATTTATAAGTAAATTATTTAAGGTAGACATGTCTTTATAATTATGAACATGATGTAATATTATCTAGGAGAAATGTGAAAACATGAATTTTAGTGACTATATCGTGATATGTGGAAAAAATAATAGTTTTTGAGTTTTCATTAGAAATAATCAAATATATTATTTGTCAAAAGTTTAAATGTAATATAGTGTTATATATATATTATTTAACTCATATTTATTATTAGAAAGAGTTAAACTTAAATCGGTACAATAATGGCAGAAGTGTCCTCAGACACGTAATTTTATTAATCAGAAAAAAAACAATTACATAATTGATTTTGCAAGAGTTTACACCCGAACAACCAAACACTCTTGCAATGAGCTATTTATAAGCTCCATGTCCTAACTACCTCTAATTATGGATCACTTATTAAATAACAAGTGTCCATTTACAATAAATGCTATTCAAACCAACTAGCTAACTAATCTCCTAAAATAGAGCCTAAGATACGACACATTTGGAGAGTCATACCTAGTTACAACAATATGCTAATTCTAAAAGTCTCCATTAAATAATTAAACATTCTAGAATAATAATTATTAATATAATATCTTAAATTAATAATTATTTTATTCTAATTTTATAACCTATGATAAAATTGTATTTTTGGATCATATAACATACAATAGCAAATAAAGAACCAAAATAACACTAAAATGTTATATCTCTATTACTAGAAAAAAGTTCACTTGCCTCTTTAAGGGAGAACTTCCAATAGAGAAAATCCCCAACTATAGGTAACTTCACAAGCCTTATTTTACATTTATTGATCCTCATTATTAGAGAGAGAAATTTCTAATTTAAATTGGTAAGAGTTGCTATAAATATTAAATATAAATTGCTTCAAAATCTCATAACTTTAGCAATAAATTAAATTTTATAAAAATATAATTTTTTTAAATTATATTAAATCTACATTGATTATAAAAAATTGTGACTTAAGTTTTTTAATTTCAACAATATATTGAATGTAGAAACCAATATTGAATTGGTTAAATTGTATTTTTGAATAGTTTATTATTATTTTTATTTTATATTAAAAATTGAGTGAGTTACACATTTTCATCTTATTAAGAACTAACTAAAATATTTTACCTTTAATTATTTTTTCCTTGTGAGTATTGAAATATTTTACTAATTAAGTTAGATTGAATATTAATGAACTATCTAAGAAATAGAAGAATATTTATCGTAATTTTACAATCATAGTTTCAACTATAATAAACTTTTTAATTTATAAAAAATATCTTTGCAGTTTTTTAAAGTAAGTTGTTTTACATGCAATTTCATATATAAAAGTTAGATATAAGTTCACCAACACATAATATATATTAAGTATTATTTAATAAAAATGAACATCGTGATGATAAGTATGTAACAAACATAAACATCATCTAAGATACACATTCGACTTCACTACGACCATCTAATTATATCCACCTCTAGAACATATAAATGTCATTAAGTAGCACACAAATCTAATAAGGTAATAGGGCATCATCATCGTGATCACATCTAACAAAACACAAACATTGTAATCTAACATCATCACGACATGCATCCTCAAATTAATATACATCTCATGTCAAATAACTATTATCACATACACATCTATCTCCAATCACATTAAATGAACATATCTAACATGGCCTAACAATATACACATCAACACCAACATATAAATTAAGTACATAAACATGAAAAAAAACGCACCATATATATACAAACAAGTTAAATAACTGCAATCAAATATACGATACAATAGACATAGTAGTGCTATCCTGGTCTGCAGTAGAAGACGATGGATGGTAAACTACTGCCTCAACGTGGTCTAGCAAACTCTGAGGTGGAGGAGGAGGTGGCTGGTATTCTCTGTCAAGATAAGCATAAGGCACATACTCTAGCTCTAGCATCTCATCATCAAGAAACTAAGGGGGAGGTGTACTACTAGAAGGATCATCGACACATTAACGACCATGATCCTATGGGGTAGTACTACTAGAAGCATCATGATCACCCTCACCATCATGACCACCACCCTCAACTGATGTATCTACAGTTTCATGCCCTACATCCCTCATCACTACCAGTAGCCTACCATCTCTGATGATATGACGCATAAGAAACATCATCTCACGTGGAAAATCCCTGTAAAGATCCAAGAATAGAGGATCTACGCTAATATCTTGAGCCCTCAAAGCGTAGATTCTCATCTCAACCAAAACTATGGCCAATCTATCATAGTAGTCAATTCAAAATCACAGACCAAAACTATGACCATCTGAGGATGTGCCTCACCCTCTTGGGCCTCACCCATCTCCTCATATCCTCCATCCGGTAGGGAAGGAGGCATGTCCCCATCAAATTTGCAGATGTCTACAAAATATATAGTACACAACAATAATTAGACAATTTCATTAAACAATTTAATAAAACAAGTTAAAGAATGTGCTAGAGTAAATTTAATTCTAATTAATTAAAGCAATAGAATGAAACTAGATTAATTTAAAGAAAACATTGATATTATCTCTATCATCTAGAGGTTCAGCTAGTGTGAAGAGGATGTTAGGATACTGTCTCCAATCAATCACCACATACAGAAATTCCAATGAGAAAAACACATCCTCACTAGATAGTAGTGCGAGTGTCTGGGCGGAAATCCTATCCAGCTACTCAGATAGGCCCCTCATGGGCATTCTCTACCCCTCCATGTGCATCCAGACATCAGTGATTATCCTAGGAGGGAAATGATAAAATGTCGTCCTCATCTCTTGTTATCGGGAAATCTAGTGTCCACTCGGAGGTGCTAGTCCCACTAAGACTGGTAGCTATCTTAGAAACAAACAAACTAAAACTACTTTCACTTTCCTTTATGAGAATTAGATAAGAGGGGAACAAAGGACACCAACCTTAGTCTTGCGCTTGGTTCCTTGCTTGGTTCCTCTCCCTTCTAACGGATCCTTGCCACTTTGCCTTCGTCTACCCAACTTCAAAGAGCACCTGTGGAATCAAAGAAGCATAATACTATTGAAGAACAGAGATCTATAATCATAAACAATATAGTACCAGATATATATTGACCACACAAATGCATATATCATCAAACATACAAGAATGTGGAGGAAAACTTGAATAGCTTTGTTAATATCAAGAATAGCAAAGAGGATTACAACCAATTGTTCTGACCCAGCATCATCCTCCCAGCATGAAATCCCTTCTTCACCTCATGAAAAGCTTAGATCACCCAACACTATGATATTCCACCGAGAAACCAACAACACTTCCTTACAAGATACAAAATTCCAACCTCCAACCTCTGGATCTCTGGGATGGGGGATCCATATATAGATATTTGCAAAGGTGTGAGTCAGCTCTAGGTTTTTGATTATTGTCATTCCACTGATAGTTCTTGGCTCCACTTGGAGATTTCATTGATTTCTTACTCATCCCTGGGCGAATTTTGAGAGGCAAGTGTCATATGAGAAGTTTCTAGAAGATTCCTTGATCATCCACTTAGCAAACTGTCTCAACCACTTGTCTATTCTCGCTCATCGCACCCTGTAGAAGGAATTTTCAGTATGCATCACACCTCCTGTGTCTAGTAGGTGTGATGCATCGCACCCTCTGCACTGGGCAGTCAATATGGTCTAGTTTTGACCAGTTCTGAGCAGTTTTTCATGGCGAACTTCTGGGAGATGATGTAATCAGCTGACCTTGTTCCTTTAGGGTGTGAAGCAACACTTTTAGGGACTTAGAAGCCCTTGGTTTATGGACATGTATGATTGGGGTTGCAGTGCCCAAAAATGTCTATAACAGTTGCCCCCTAAAGCATGAGGTCGTTAATCTTTTGATGTCGGGTGAAATGATTTATCATGAGGATCCAAAGTTTTTTCGAGCTAGAAGGCGACCTGTAATAAGATACAATACAATACATTATCTTCATAATATTTTTCATGATCTAGCTGAGGTGGGCATTCCCATGCTCAGCTTTATAAATTCATTCTCATGTACATAGGACAGACAAC
Organism: Pinus tabuliformis; assembly: GCA_031772625.1. Lineage (NCBI taxonomy): Eukaryota > Viridiplantae > Streptophyta > Pinopsida > Pinales > Pinaceae > Pinus > Pinus tabuliformis. The sequence goes on from CM062813.1 coordinate 937,416,130, forward strand.
CATCTGTGTAGCAGACTGATGATTCATATGGAGTCATCATCCTTTGATTCGGGCGATCATCTGTTCAGCAATGATGTACATTTGATGTCTTTATATTCCTTAATATATCGTAGCCTGGATGGATGAAACTAGATTCGGGGTCTTCAAACTAGTTCAATCTTCACTCGGAGTACAAGTCGATCCATGTGAAAGATGTTCTACAATAGAACATGGAAAGACATCGCCTGATTACCAGCCAATAATATAAGCTGTTAACATGTGCGAGAGGAATCACCGATAATGATGATGACCCTCAAGGTACTACAGTACAATTCACGTGGTGTGAAAATGGGACTTGGCGTCGAACACTACGCAAAATCTCTCAGTCGAAAGCCATTGATGTAAACCTGTCACCGAAAGTGAGAAACTTGCCATTGAGGCATGCAAGCTTCAAAGTACTGAAAGGGTTGTTCCTAGGTCAACTTCTTGGATAATGAGCTGATGTCGAAAAGAAGCGACCCATCGTAGGAGGGCCTTAATGAATCCCACATCTACGACACGGAACGAAGCAAATTTTTTTGGAGGTGAAAACGATCTGATGATACAGGGTTCAGGGTGGCGGTCATGAAATAATGGAGCATGAATGTATTATAGTGGATGAGACATAGGTGAATTCTCTGAGAGAATTCTCTTGAACATACCGGTGACACTGACATGGATTGGTAGTGTTAACTCCAAATATGGATGGTGCGATGGACCAATGGTGATATGACCGGTGAATGGAATAACCCAACCAGACTCAGATGTGGAGTGAAAATGTCATGTTCAAGCGCAAATTGCTACCAATAAAGTTTCTTCAAGTTTCCTTCCCAAATTTTCCCCAGTCATTGCTGACCAGTACCTCTTTATTTTTGTCAAGCTTGAGGAGGATAACATATGCTTGTTCTATAATTTTCCCTTCGGGCAAACCCGTCGCTATGTTTTAACGAGCCTAGCGACAATGAAACTCGTTCTTGCTATATGGACAAGTTGGTCGCTATTTTGTTTTAACGAGTTTAACGACAAAGATAACTCGGTCCTTTTCAATTTTAGAGAGTCTGAAAGGGACGTAAAGGAAACTCCAATAATCCTTTTTCATCATATAATCCCTTAAGTCTGAAAAAGTATAAAATAATATGAAAGGGATGAATTTTCGGTAATTTTATTGAGCCGAAAAAAAGAAGGGCTTGATCTTTTTGTGTAATAATCCCTTAGGTCCAAAAAGGTTAAAATCTAGAGGAGGGATAGCACTCCTGGTAGCTTTAACGAGCTAGAGAGGCCAACTGCTCGGCAATCTTTTCATATTCTATGAGTCAGACGAAACTCGTTCTTGTCTATATGGACAAGTTTGTTGCTATTTGGTTTTAACGAGTTTAACGACAAAGATAACTCAGTCCTTTTCAAATTTAGAGAGTCTGAAAGGGACGTAAAGGAAACTCCAATAATCCTTTTTTGTCATATAATCCCTTAAGTCCAAAAAAGTATAAAATAATACGAAAGGGATGAATTTTCGGTAATTTTAACGAGCCGAACAAAACAAGTGCTCGATATTTTTGTGTAATAATCCCTTAGGTCCAAAAAGATTAAAATCTAGAGAAGGGATAGCACTCCCGGTAGCTTTAACGAGATCGAGAGGCCAACTGCTCGGCAATCTTTTCATATTTTACAAGTCAGACGAAAAGAGCTTAAAGGAGACTCGTTTTTTGAGGAACAAATGATAATTTCAGGTGGCAGCTAATTCCAGGTAAGATTTGGAATTTTCCAATCACGGCAGTGTCACAAGGATGGCTAACAGGATCACTCTTTGTAGCTGTTCCTCAAAAAGGGGTAAACAATCAAATGGAGGTGAATGATCGGCTAAAACAGAGTGGAGGTGATGGTAAGAACACGACTAGGGCTCAAAAGCTGATGATAATGCATTCACAATAGTTATTTACGGAAATTGGTTCATTTTTTAATGAGCTTAAACTCTGGGGGAAACATTTGCTCATTGCTTAGGTTTAATTTTTAACGAGCTTGAACTTCAAATAAAAACTGCTCGTGGCAAGTTTATTTTTTAACAAGCTTGAACCCTGCGGTAACATATGCTCATATTCAGTTTCATGTTTACACAAGATTGAAACGAAAAACTATGCTTGTTATAAGTTCGCATGCCCCTAGCTTAATAACGCAAATCGAGGTGTATGCCCCCCAAGCTTCATTGCATTCAATGCAGTGGTTGGATTGAAGGTTTACCTTCGAGATCTTTGAAAGACTCGATTTGGAAAGGGAGTTGTTTCATTTTTTAATGAGGTTGACATAGTAAAAGAACTATCCTCATGGCGACCTTTGATCACAACTCATAAGGGGTCATGAAGGAAAGATCTAGTTCCAATGCCCCCAGTACATAATGTACAACATCACTGAATTGATCATCAGATGATGTAGCTATGGTAGGGCTTGGAGGCAATACCTTGCGATGATCCACACTATCAAAATGTTCTGAGTTCTTCTTCATTTTTTTTGATGTAGAAGATCTCATGTGATAGGTTTCCACTGTGGCCACTTCTGCCAGCTTTCTCAGAGGTGAAAGGGAAAAAGTCCCCATTAAGGAAGGGTCTTTTAGGAGACCTACTCCAATATTTTGAAGCGACTGAGAGATTCCGTGGATCATCGGAATGCTTCCTGTAACTTGTGAACTATTGGGGAGAAATGTTTGTTGGTTGAGGATTGCGATTCCTCCTTGGAAGGGAAATGTAATCTTCCTGAAGTACGTCGACACAACGACAGCCATCGCATATATCCAGGGCCTTCCCAGTAGGATGTTGTAATCGACGTTTCCGTCGATAACTTCAACATCAATTTCTACTGTTTTGCCCCCCAATTCAACTTACAAGTTACTTAAAATCCCGTATGGAGTGTATGTTCACCCATCAAATGCTTTTAACGTCATTGACAATCGCGACAAGGGTGGTGAGCCTAAATTTTTCCAGCAACTCATTGACATAATACATGTAGATGCCCCCTCATCAATAATTGTTCGATGAACAGTTTTGTTGAGGGCTTTCACTTGAATAAGGAAAGCTAGTTGAGCTGGTAACTGAGGGTCATATCCTTTGTGATCAAAGGCCACAAGATTGGAATCCGCTAGGCCAATCCCACCTATCGCTGATAATAAAGCCTGCTTTTGGGAGGGGCAATTTTGCAGTACCTCAAGTGTCGACATAGTGGATGGCGATTGGGCCAGATCCTCCACTATATTATAATGCTGTGCTGCTTTGGCACAAGGATTAAATGTTGATTTGTGTACTACTCCCTTTGGCGGCTTTATCGTTAGTTCAAGAATGATGGGTGGCACAACTTCGGTTGAAGTCGTTGTCGAACTACTAGGTTGATCATTAGCCTTGTTGTCCGACAGCTGTGGATTCCCATAATCTTTATTCCTTGTCGATATCAAAGCATCATTTTGCTGCTTCGAAACTGACAACATTAGCGCTTGGGACGGGGAAGCATTATCACTAGCAACCAGATTTGTTCCTGGATTTGGAAACAGATCAGTCAATACCACCGAGGTTTTTTAATTCTTGAAGAATTTTCTAAGCTCAACTTTATATGGACACTCTCTTGTCCAATGATCCTCATCACATATAAGGCATTGATGATTTGGTTTTCTATCTCTAGAAGGGTCTGCAGAAGATTTTTCAGGGGACGACTCCTCCTGTTTCTTCTTATTCCCTTTCTATTTCTTCTTGCCTCCTGGTTGCTCGGTTCTTTGCCTTTGTCAGTTAATACGGCATTTACTTTTGAGGCGAGAAGTTCTTCATTTGCATTTTGACCTGAAACCGTATGGGCCTTCTTCGACTTAGCCTTTACGGTTTTCGTGCTGGTCGTTCCTATCATGCCATCCCCGACTTGAGAGTCTTTGTTTCATTTAGGAGAGGGAGGTACAGAAAATTCCGGTCTAGGAGCATTAGGGATTTTATCGTAGAGCATGCCAGACTGAGTATAGATCAAATCTAAATATTGCACACGAGTAATGACTTGCTCTTCAGTGACGACTCCTCCCTTTGCCACATCTTCTGTAATAGAAGGTAACAATGACTTAATAAACCATTCAGCCAACAGCTGATCGGGAACATATGTTTTTACCATTCTACGACGACGTCGCCACTCATGAATATGATCAAATATGTGAGTGGCCGTCATTTGCTTGAAACTGGTAAGAAGCTCTCTTCCTGTTTCGTACCTTATGGGTAACTGAAAATGGGTTAAAAAGGTTGTGGCTAGGGTACTGAAGTTATGAAACGAAGCTCTAGGCAATTCAGTATACCATTTTGCTACTGGACCAGTTAACATTCACTAAAAAAGGCGAAGCCTGATCAAATCATCATTTAGAGTGTTAGATGAACACCACAAATGAAAGGTCATCACATGATTCGACTGGTCTTCACCTGAATTTCCATTAAATTTAGGAATCTCTGATGGAAGTTTATGAGGAATCGCTAGCCACCAAGGGGCATAAGCGATTGGATTGTTTGTTAGCCGATTTAGATCTGGTAACTCTAAAGTTGCCACGAAAGGCAACTATTGATTCAGGTTTGGCGAAGCATACCCAGGATAAGATGGGATTGCCTGAGCAGTGGGTCTTTGCATACCAGCATAGTGAATTTGATGCTGATACCTTTGGTAAGGTTGATGGGCATAACCATTATGAAATGGTTGATGTTGACCATTTTGAATATATGGCTGCCCATTACTTGCAAAGACTTGGTGCTCAAATCCTTGGTAAACTTATTGGAATTGTGGTTGTTGATATTGCACCAACCATTATTGTGAGATCATGTGTTATTGTCCAATACTGGTTGTTTAACCAAGATGAGGGATAATGGTACCTGTTTGAGCCTGGGTCACTCCAGTTAAGGAGCCACTAATCGATGATTGTGGTGGCGTTGTAGAGATAAGGGGTTGTTGGATTTTGACCTGAGAGACTTAAGGTTGGCATACAAATAGGTAACACTTGTACTTGCGACACTGTCACAATAGCCAGTGTAGTGGGGATATTTGACATAGGCAGACTTTGTTGCATTGAGTATACAACTCTTGGTTGTTGAGGAAGTATTGGCATCCAACCACTAGATGTAATTCCAACATAACCTGAATTCTGTTGTGAACTCTCATATGTTTGACCTCCCAGAGGAGACAATGAAAGGGCATACTGCCCCCCATACGTCGGTAATCTAGTGCTTTAGGGAATGATTTTCCTTTGAGGACCGGACTACCCAAATTGACACTGCGAAGGATCAATTTGCTGAGACTCAACATAAGAGATTCCAGATATTATTCCGGACGAACAAACGGGAACAGACCATACTGTCGAAATAGCCCCTGGATGGATTCCATCCAGCGATTGAGAGCTAGTTGCGATAGATGGTACACCAATGAACATTGTTGGAGTGGCAACAGGAAGTTCTGCCACTGCTGTGTCAGATGACATAGTCCTAGATGTAGACGGTTGTTCAGACATATCTAGTCTATCCAAAATATTTCCTAGCGATTCTACAGGAACTTCCGATAACATTATACTAATTTCCGACGAAGAAGGATATAGGGTGATCCCAACTCCACAATGCAATGGAGTACTAGATGGGGGATCCTCCACAATCTCTTCTATAGCAATCAATCCAGGTGGAAGAGGTAGACCATCAGGTCTGTAAAATATTTCCGGCGTCGAAGAAGGTGTAGATTCTGCAGTGACAAATGTTTAGGGAATAACAGCTTCCAAATCAGCTATAGGTGGATTCGGTTCGGGAATAGAAGTGTTTACCTTGACACTAGGATCAGTTCTACTATCCTATGGTGGTTGCGGAACTTCTTCCATAGAGGTAGGGATACCAGAAATGTTTAGAGTAACCGGAGTCTCCGAGGGCGTCAGAACACTTGTTCCAACCAGACCAGGGGACTTTGAACCGGTAAAACAAGTTTGCTTTGTCTGGAATAGTTTTGATTCTGGAGACAAAGACGACTGACTCGTAAGTCTCTACGAACGACGAGGTTTCAATTGACTTTCTTCCATGATTGTGGATTACTCGATCAACTAAAATAAAGGGGAAAATGTTTCCGAATTAAATGAATTTTAGACGCTTTGACACAACTTGTTTTTTCAATTTTTAAGAGTCGAGAAAAATAAAAGATGACTCTAGTCGCCTTCGATTTTTAATGAGCCTGAAGTGACAAGTGCTCAAATGGACCTTTTCCTTTAGGGAGTCTGAAAAGGAACTAAAGAGACTACTCTGGAAATCTAGACAAAGGGATTACCAAACCAATCGCAAAACTGCTGAATACTTTTTACGGTATGGCAGTCAATCTTCTCGAATGCTGTGTTTAGTGCATTGCGATCGATAGGGCGGCAGACACAGCTTCCTATGGATAAAGGATATAGCCTATTGTGGTTTCCCAATATATACTCGACGGTACATGGGAGCAAAAGTTCATACTGGCACTTGTCCTCTCAAAGAGGAGGAATCACCCAACCAACAATGAAAGCGATAGTTACCAGGCTTTACGACGCCGGAATACGTCTCTAGCCTAGACTTCTAAATGTTGTGTGTTAGGTTCCAAAGTGTTTTTATGTTCATTAAATTTATTTTACAATTGATCTTTCTTAAGAAATTTTCCTTTCAAGTTCACCGCGTGATGTAGATATACAATTCCTAAATTGCAATCTAAGATGATAAACAGTCGTTTAATCTTCTTTTTGCAATGAAAATCCTAGCTACTAAAGAAAGAGAGATGATATTCTTTCAACATAGAGCAGAGAGCACACACTAGATGCACTGTCCTAAATCAAACCAACAAGCAGTCTAAATGCAAATGCACATGCATGTATTTGTTTTTAGCTTTCTTAATGTGTGAATGACAAGAATAATGGTAAGTACAAATCTGAATTATCTTTTCAAAGCGACAGTACTAACAAATTTCTCTTCAAAAACGAAAGTAAGATAATGACGACACTTTGCGATTTTGAATTGAAAACTTCTTTCGACACTTGAAAACTACTAATTCAAATCAAATACAAGAGTAACTGTATAATTGACCATCAAGAACAATATAATTCTTTTCTTTGACTAAAAACAACACTTGCAACGCTTTCAAATCAAAAAATGACAGTTTGATTATGCTACTTTTTTGTAAAAGAGAACTATAAATGACGCACAATACATAAAAACATTCACAATTCTTTGTAATATGGAGGTGGAATCATGCAAAGGAAGAGATTTTCTATAGTGGTATACTGATCACAGACAGCAAAACTCCTGAATAAAGCTGAAGAGAGTGAACACAAAGAAAAATCTTAGAGCAGAAGAGGTCTTGTCTGATCAGCGCACCTGCAACACAAGGAATGTGCGATGCACCGCACCTACTGCACACAGGAGGTGCGATGCATCCAGATTCCCAAGAGGAGAAAGTGCGATGGTCCAGGGACGAGACTTCAACATGGTTCTGGGTAATAGTTTGCAGCTTAGTTCAAGGATTTAAGCCGAGCTAATGATAGTCAGTAAATAGAAATCACAGGGGCTGATCTAATGAGGTTACTAGAGCCACCGCTAGGGCAATTAGAATGTTTGCAAATCGATTGTTCAGTTTGTTGGGTATACGACCAAAGTCCCACATTGACTAGAAGTGGGGAGGATCATGGGTATATAAGGATGGATAAATATCTCCATTGGTATGAGGCCTTTTGGGGGTAAGTCCAAAAGCAAATCCATGAGGGCTTTGGCCCAAAGTGGACAATATCATACCATTGTGGAGATATGTGGTGTCCAAAGTCCTTACAAGTGGTATCGGAGCCATGCCCCGAAGTTAGCCAAGTGGATGAATCCTCGGAATGCCGAACGAAGGTGGTGGGCCCCAGTAACATCACGATGGGATCCGTGGATGAGCTCGGTTAGACAGGCGGTGTGCTCCGGATTCTTCATGGACATGTCCTGGTCCCAACACGGTGAAGAGGAGTTGACCTAGGATGGATAATTGTTTGAGGGGAGGCTCGATGGTCCTTTTTTCGAGGGGAGGATTGTTGGGTATACAACCAAAGTCCCACATTGACTAGAAGTGGGGAGGATCATGGGTATATAAGGATGGACAAATATCTCCATTGATATGAGGCCTTTTGGGGGTAAGTCCAAAAGCAAATCCATGAGGGCTTTGGCCCAAAGTGGACAATATCATACCATTGTGGAGATATGTGGTGTCCAAAGTCCTTACACAGTTTATAAACAAAACCCAGAGATAGATTGAGGCAGCATTGATATACTTTTCACTTGCATAGCAAATGCAGTTCAAAGGCTAGCTAGCTTGACTTCAGGCTCCGTCTGTAAGTTTATAAAACAAACAAATATAGACAAGAAAACAATTTATTCGCTCCCTAATGGAGTCGCCATTTTGTTATCGGGAAATCTAGTGTCCACTCGGAGCTGCTAGTCCCACTAAGACTGGTAGCTATCTTAGAAACAAACAAACTAAAACTACTTTCGCTTTCCTTTATGAGAAGTAGATAAGAGGGGAACAAAGGACACCAACCTCAGTCTTGCACTTGGTTCCTTGCTTGGTTCCTCTCCCTTCTAACAGATCCTTGATGCTTTGCCTTCATCTACCCAACTTCAAAGAGCACCCGTGGAATCAAAGCAGCATAATACTATCGAAGAGCAGAGATCTACAATCATAAACAATATAGGACCAGATATATATTGACCACACAAATGCATATATCATCAAACATACAAGAATGTGGAGGAAAAATTGAATAGCTTTATTAATATCGTGAATAGCAAAGAGGATTACAACCAATTGTTCTGACCCAACGTCATCCTCCCAGCATGAAAGCCCTTCTTCGCCTCATGAAAAGCTTAGATCACCCAACACTATGATATTCCACCAAGAAACCAACAACACTTCCTTACAAGATACAAAATTCTAGCCTCCAACCTCTGGATCTCTGAGATGAGGGATCCATATATAGATATTTGCAGAGGTGTGAGTCAGCTCTAGGTTTTTGATTAGTTTCATTCCACTAATAGTTCTTGGCTCCACTTGGAGATTTCATTGATCTCTTACTCATCGCTGGGTGAATTCTGAGAGGAAAGTGTCATATGAGAAGTTTCTAGAAGATTCCTTGATCATCCACTTAGTAAATTGTATCTGCCACTTGTCTATTCTCACTCATCGCACCCTGTAGAAGGAATTTTTAGTATACATCGCACCTCCTATGTGTAGTAGGTGTGATGCATCACACCCTCTGCACTGGGTAGTCAGTATGGTCCAGTTTTGACCAGTTCTGAGTAGTTTTCCATGGAGAACTTCTGGGAGATGATGTAATCAGTTGACCTTGTTCCTTTAGGGTGTGAAGAAACACTTTTAGGGACTTAGAATCCCTTGGTTTATGGACATGTATGATTGGGGTTGCAGTGCCCAAAAATGTCTATAACATCTCTGAAACCTCTTAAAAAATAAACAAAAAATCTCTGAAGCGAAAGGGAAGGTCGCCCTCCAATGTATTAATGCATGATATTTATCTAAATCCATACAAATCTGCCTCAAAAAAATGGTAGACCATCTTATACAACATGGTTTCCGAATCAAAGAATATACATAATACAAAAAGGGAAACTAATGCTCTTCCCATCACTACTAAAGTGTGGAATTGTGGTGACTAATAATGAGAGGCACCTAACCTCCTGTTCAAAAAAAGAATAAATCTATAACTATCCACCACACACCTGAAATTTTCTAGATGGACTGCATGTTACCCGACATATCTCTTAGTGTAGGTAAGTTGACTCTAAGTTGAAACCCCATGGGGGACATCAAGGAACTGTGGAAAATCCTCCCCTCTCCTAGATAATGCGATGATAAGGTATATGTCCTCCTCAGAGGTCCTATACCATGCCTTAGGACCAACATGGAAGCCTTGTTGTTGGGCACTCCATCAGTGAATAAGATACACCAGTAATACAGAGTATGCCTTCAGGGATGTAGCCTCCTGATATTACTTGAGGAGGCCTAAATTCCTTGAGAGAACTTGGGTCGCTATAGTAATAGGGCAAGAGTATAGATCCTCTTCCTCTCTCTGGACTCCGATGTTCAAACCATATTGTATTAGTTGACCATTTTCTCTTTATCCCTCTGTTGATGTCTTTGCTACATGATTAACATGTAAAATACATCAGCCTCATAAATAAAATAAAAATTCCTATTATTAAATGAAAACATTATTTATAAATATGGAAATAACTTTCAATTAAAAAAAAATCATCGATGCGCCCAAAACATAGTCATGCACTGACTTCAGTCCGTTGTCAAATAAAATCACACTAGCATCAGTGCAAACATACCTATGACGCACTACTATTGGTTCAAAAATTTAAATTTTCATCGCCATGCATCACACTTATGCACTAGTACATACATATAACCTTTTTGCACTAGTACAAAACATTAAAGTTATCAAACACACTAAGATATAGCTATATTTTTAAATATTGATTTTGTCGTGCATTTGGTAAATATAAATGAATCAGGTGTAACCTAAAAATTGTGAGCACTGACTTACAATTTATAGTTTACAAAAGATTTTTCGGCATAGATCACATGAGACATCATTTGTCGACGCGTTTCGAACCAACCAGTGTGGTTCATCGTCAAGACAAGTTGAAGAAACAGATCCAGCATAGCAGGTTAAATAGACAGAGCAAAGCCTCCAATGGCTAAAAAGACTAACAACTATTTTTGACTAGGTACCGGGATCAAAAACCCTATTTAATAAAAATGTTATCCTAGGGGGACCGTTCCTTTAAATAAAAATAATATAATGATAAAAAATATTAATAAATATTTAAATATTAAAAAATAATTAAACAGTTATTTTCAATTAGTACCTAAAAATAATTCATGATAATAGTCAGTTAAAGATAAATAATTAAAAATTATATCTAAGGGAATTTTACTCTAGAGGGGGACCATTCCTCTAAATAAAAATAATATTATGATAATAGTTAGATAAAAATATTAATAAATAATTAAAATTTTTATTTAAAATATTAAAAATAATTAAACAATTATGTTCAATAACTAAAAATAATGCATGATAATATTTAGTTAGAGATAAATAATTAAAAAATATATCTAAGGGAAAAAAATTTCCCTAGAGGGACCAATCCCTTAGGATAAAATAAATAAAATAATTATATGATAATAAAAATTTTATTAATAAAAATTTTAATATGATAATAGTTAGTAATAATACATGATAATAGTTAGTTAATAGTTAAAATTATATTTAACTATAATTAAAATTATATTTAAAATTATATTATTAAATTATATTAAAATTATATTTTAAAATTATATTATTAAATTATATTAAAAATATATTTTAAAATTATATTGCCCTAGGGGGACCAACCCCTTAAAATAAAATGATCTAAAGATAATAAAAAATTAAAATTTTTATAAGTTAAATTAGTAATTAAAGATACATCAAGATAATAGTTAGTTACAAATAAATAATTAAAAATAAGAAGGAATTAAAAACAGGACCATTCTTATATGAAAAAGATAGAGATGAAAAAATTGAAATGAGTCATCCTAAAAAAATAAAAAATAAAAATAATAAAAATAATAATAATAAATAAATAAATCAAAAATAAATCAAAATAAAAATCAAAATAAAAATAAATAATAATAATAATAATAACAACAATAATAATAATAAATAAATACGTCAGTAAAAAAAAAAAGAAAAAAAAGGAGAAGACTAGGTCGAGAGTGCTGGGACCCAACACCGACTGATTTTCCAGCCATCATCTCTATTGAGATTACTCGGCCTCTTTTCAATCTCAAGCGGCTCCCTAAATTTCCGATGATTGAAGTGCGAAACCTTAGCAATAACACTAGCTTCCTCAATACAAACATGATGATTGGTTTTCTTGGTGTGCTCAGCTAAAGCGGAATACTTAGTACGCCTATGCTTAAGATCTGCTGCATGCTCACTAATCCTACGATTAATGGAGCGACCAGTTTCCCCAATGTAGGGGGTCCCACAGGAATAAGGGATCAAGTACACACCTTTCATATCTTTAGGGTCAATAGGATCCTTTGCTGATCTGAGGGACATGCGAATGGTGTTCAGGGGCCTAAAGGTCACAGGGACACTATGCGACCTGAGAATCCTACCAATCTTATCAGTAGTCCCCTAAACATATGGAAGAAGGACACCAGGAACTCACCCCTTTGGTTCTCGATGAGACAACGAATTCTTCGAAGCTTTAAGGAAAGCCCTCTGACCCAGGAATCTACTATAACCATTCTCAACAAAGACATCAAGGAGATGGGATTTTTCTTTCTCAAAACTCTCCTTATCCAAGATCCTTATGGCCCGAGTAGCCAGGGTATTGAGAACACCCATCTTTTGAGCCGGGAAATGATGGGAACTGGCATGAAGATACTGCTTAGTATGCGTTTTCTTCCGAAAAACTTGGTGGCCGAGGGAACCATCACTATTCTTAGAAATAAGAATATTGAGGAACAGAAGGCAACCATCAACCTCCTACTCCATGGTGAACCTAATGGCAGAGGATTGATTATTGAGATGATTGAAGAAGAGATCTAATTCCTCCTGGACGTGAGACCAGATAATATTGGTGTCATCCTTTAGCTCATTGAGTTCCCTGCACCATAAACTCATTGAAAGCAACCCTATCATGCCTAGAATCTATGGTCTCTCCAAGATTCACAAGGATGGGGCTCCCTTGAGGCCCATTGTCAACACCATTGGTGGTCCTTCCTACCTTCTTGCTAAGTTCCTTGCGTTAAAGCTTAAGCCCTTGGTTGGTCATACGAAGTCCTTCGTAAAGGACTCTACTTCCCACATTAAGGAGCTCAATGACATCAAGCTTGACCCTGGGGACATTCTTGTTAGTTTTGATGTTGTTTCCCTCTTCACTTGCATCCCTATTAGTGAGGCCATGGATGTGATCAACCGCCTAACAGATCCTGACACTGCTAAGTTAGTTGAAATCTGTCTCACTTCTACATTTTTTTTGTTTTGAGGGAGAGTTCTTCGAGCAAACCTGCGGGGTTGCCATGGGCTCACCTCTTTCCCCTGTTGTTGCTAATCTTTTCATGGAAGATTTTGAGTCCAAGGCTCTAAACTCTTCCAGGCTCCTGCCAAAGCTTTGGAGAAGATTTGTGGATGACACCAATGTTATCTGGTCTCATGGCCAGGAGGAATTAGATCTCTTCTTCAATCATCTCAATAATCAATCCTCTGCCATTAAGTTCACCATGGAGCAGGAGGTTGATGGTTGCCTTCAGTTCCTCGATATTCTTATTTCTAAGAATAGTGATGGTTCCCTCGGCCACCAAGTTTTTCGGAAGAAAACGCGTACTGAGCAGTATCTTCATGCCATTTCCCATCATTTCCCGGCTCAAAAGATGGGTGTTCTCAATACCCTGGCTACTTGGGCCCTAAGGATCTTGGATAAGGAGAGTTTTGAGAAAGAAAAATCCCATATCCTTGATGTCTTTGTTGAGAATGGTTATAGTAGATTCCTGGGTCAGAGGGCTTTCCTTAAAGCTTCGAAGAATTCGCTGTCTCATCGAGAACCAAAGGAGCGAGTTCCTGGTGTCCTTCTTCCGTATGTTCAGGGGACTACTCATAAGATTGGCAGGATTCTCAGGTCGCATAGTGTCCCTGTGACCTTTAGGCCCCTGAACACCATTCGCATGTCCCTCAGATCAGCGAAGGATCCTATCGCCCCTAAAGATATGAAAGGTGTGTACTTGATCCCCTATTCCTGTGGGACCCCCTACATTGGGGAAACTGGTCGCTCCATTAATCGTAGGATTAGTGAGCATGCAGCAGATCTTAAGCATAGGCGTACTAAGTCTTCCGCTTTAGCTGAGCACGCCAAGAAAACCAATCATCATGTTTGTATTGAGGAAGCTAGTGTTATTGCTAAGGTTTCGCACTTCCATCATCGGAAATTTAGGGAGGCGCTTGAGATTGAAAAGAGGCCGAGTAATCTCAATAGAGATGATCGCTGGAAAATCAGTCAGTGTTGGGTCCCAGCACTCTTGACCTAGTCTTCTCCTTTTTTTTCTTTTTTTTTTACTGACGTATTTATTTATTTATTTATTATTATTATTATTATTATTATTATTATTATTATTTTTATTTTTTTTTTTTATTTTTTATTTTTTATTTTGATTTTTATTTTGATTTTGATTTTATTTATTTATTTATTATTATTATTATTATTTATTTATTTTTATTTTTTTTTTTTTTTATTTTTATTTTTATTTTTATTTTTATTTTTATTTTTTTATTATTTATTTATTTATTTCATTTTATTTATTTATTTATTTATTTTTAGGATGACTCATTTCAATTTTTTCATCTCTATCTTTTTCATATAAGAATTGTCCTAGTTTTAGTTCCTTCTTATTTTTAATTATTTATTTGTAACTAACTATTATCTTGATGTATTTTTAATTACTAATTTAACTTATAAAAATTTTAATTTTTTATTATCTTTAGATCATTTTATTTTAAAGGTTTGGTCCCCCTAGGGCAATATAATATTAAAATATAATTTCAATATAATTAATAATATAATTTTAATATAATATAATTTTAAAATATAATTTTAATATAATTTAATTTTAAATATAATTTTAATTATAATTAAATATAATTTTAACTATTAACTAACTATTATCATGTATTATTACTAACTATTATCATATTAAAATTTTTATTAATAAAATTTTTATTATCACATAATTATTTTATTTATTTTATCCTAAGGGATTGATCCCTCTAGGGAAAAAAATTTCCCTTAATATTTTTTAATTATTTATCTCTAACGAAATATTATCATGAATTATTTTTAGTTATTGAACATAATTGTTTAATTATTTTAAATATTTTAAATAAAATTTTTAATTATTTATTAATATTTTTATCTAACTATTATCATAATATTATTTTTATTTAGAGGAATGGTCCCCCTCTAGAGTAAAAAAAAAAGAAAAAAATTCCCTTACATATAATTTTTAATTATTTATCTTTAACTGACTATTATCATGAATTATTTTTAGGTACTAATTGAACATAACTGTTTAATTATTTTTAATATTTAAATATTTATTAATATTTTTTATCATTATATTATTTTTATTTAAAGGACGGGTCCCCCTAGGATAACATTTTTATTAAATAGGGATTTTGATCCTGGTACCTAGTCAAAAATAGCTGTTAGTATTTTTAGCCATTGGAGGCTTTGCTCTGTCTATTTAACCTGCTATGCTGGATTCGTTTCTTCAACTTGTCCTGACAATGAACCACACTGGTTGGTTCGAAACGCGTCGAAAAATGATGTCTCATGTGATCTACGCCGAAAAATCTTTTGTAAACTTGATATGGATCACAGAAGCCTAAACTCTATTATTACAATTTATAGCTTTACCATTGTATTTTCATTTATGAAACACACCGTAATAATAGCAATGAATTATTCTCACACGCCAAGCTACGGTGCACCTTGTAAATTTATAGCGTGCACACTATCGGTGTGAGTCAAACATAATGAGTGCACCGTGCAGGGAAGTATTTTTTTTCAAAAATAATGAAACTTTTAAGCTAATTTTCAATTCTAATCAGCCAAAACATTAAATTAGATAGAAACATAGACATTACGTAGACAATTCGCACTAGAGAGGCATTGTTGACACGTAATGGAGAAAAACAAATTTTACCACGGTTTAAAAAAATTGGAAAGTTAGGCAGTGAGTATGGTACGAAAGGATGGTGTGCAAGAGAAGCACCAATGTCAGGGCACTTTCATGAGGCAAGAGTGCCACTAGTGATTCAGAATTCTCTGACATTATAGATGGTAAAAATGAAATTTACATTTGAGAGGTTTTATTTTTATTTAACCCTCCTCCATAACTGCACCAGTGTGGAAGATATCCAAGAGCATTGCACTTTTTTAAAATTAAAAAATATATAACAGTTCATTATAATACATGTATTGCACTCGTGCTTTGTTTGACTATAACATTGTTCTTTTTCCAAAAAAACCGCCTAGTAGTGCTCTATAGAAGACGCCCCAGGATGTTTTAATACATTTACTCCACCAATGTGTCATTGGAAAATAACACTGCAAGATTTTGAAATTTAAAAACTATAGTGATGCTCTTTCCTGGTACGCACTAGGGCGTTTTACTACATGAAGGGCATTGGTGCTTCGGGTGTATATAACACCATTTTTTTTTAAATTTAACCTTTTTCCAGTGCTATCAATTATTCAAGCACCAGTGTGTTGTGTTATTTAGTGGACCATATTTTTTCATTTTATAAGAATAATTTTTCCATGGTGCACCATGTTCTATGCAGGACCAGTGTGTGTATGGATAGTAAAGCATAGGTGAATTTGTATATTTTAAATGCACTATCCAAAAATTATCCACTAAATAATTTGCCTTCCCACTTCCACTAGTGACCTTTGCTACAAACGGATTTTTGGGCTAATTTTATATGGGATTTTTCAAAAACCTCCACTAGAAGGTCTTTTCCTTGTTGTGTTATGTGTCAAAACAAAGGATGAAAAACTTATCATAGTGGCTGTATATGTAGATGACATTATATTTTCCAATGATTTAGATTTACTAATGAGTGGATTTGTAGCTGATATAAAGGCTGAGTTAGAGATGTCAATGCTTGGAGAGATTTCCTACTTAATTGGATTGTTGATTGTGTGGGCACCTAAAGGAATTTTTATCTCTCGAAGTAAGCATCTTAAAGTAGTGAGGAAATTTGGCATGGAAGAATGCTTTTTAGTGAGCACTCCAACGGTGACATGTTGCAAACTTAACAAGATGGATGAGTCTCCAACAATGGAATAGAATTTATATAGATCCATCATTGACAGCCTCTTCTATTTGACAGTTTCAACAAAAGACATCATGCAGGTCGTTTCTATAATTGGAAGATTCCAAGAAACTCCCAGACAAAGCCATCTAGTAGCAACCAAGAGGATTCTTAGGTATCTCATAGCAACCATGGATTATGGACTGTAGTACCCTAGAGGTAGCTATTTTTTACTCATTGTTTATACTGATACTAATTTTGCAGGTGATGTAGATGATCAAAAGAGTACACATGTTGGTGCTTTCTTTCTTGGAGAATGTCTAGTTTCATGGTTGAGCAAGAATAAGCATCCATTTCCTTATCTACAACTGAAGCATACTATATTGAAATAGCTTCTTATTGCACTCAACTATTATGGATAAAACAGACCTTACAATATGTACAAGTGTTTTATGATCAACCTACTCCCATTTTTTATGAAAAAACAAGTGTCATAAGTGTTGTGTCATGGAAAAGGTATGTTTTATCCCCATATTAGATTAATTTATCATTCATCTTTATGTGTTTGTCTTCATTTTAGGAATAAATATTGAAGAAATAATTGTAGAAGCTGGATAAAACCAATCATTAATCAATTGAGTAAATTCATGCATGAAAAACTGACTTTCATTATTTTTATATGCAAGAACATGAATTGAACGATTGTTGCTTAAACGACAAAACAACAATGACCAAGAAAGGAAAAGGACAACATCTCGATTACAAAGGACAGTGGAAGACCAAGAGGATTAAATATATTTTGTGATGAAATCATATTGTCAGTTGTGAAATCCTCAGGATGTCCTGATCCTAAGGATTCACCTTTACCATTTATCTTTCCAAGGTTATATAAAGCCATCCAGCAAAATGAACATCGAGTTAGGAAATTTCAAGATTGTAACTATTCATTTTTGGACATAGAGTACTTTCATTACTGTGATGTTGTAACTCTATTATCAAGTTTAATGAAGAAGACTGTGTTTTACCTATAATCGCATTCTGAGTGTCTTTCGGCAGTGACTTCTGGAGACTTTGGGCCTGGTCGATAGGAGATTTACTACTTTAATTGTGTCATATTTATTTCTGCTTATTCTTATAATTGTTCATTACTGTTAGTTCATGAAATTTGAATTATTTAGATTGTTGTGAATATTCATTAGTATGATTTTCTTTTTCCATTCAAACTAGATTCTATAATATGCCATGTTTTACGTTTGCACGTTAATTTTTACCAAATTGATCAGGTTAATTTAAGTATTCAATTGTTGTTCATTCTGAAGTAGTGTTACCAGAGATCTCAATCTTATAATTGATTGCTTTCCGTGAGATGTCTGAATAGTTACTTATTGTTCTTTTGTTGTAGCTTTCCTTCATGCTGAATGAATTATTGTCTATATCAGTTAGATTTGCTAAGAGTGATTCATTTTTGTAGGTTTGAACCCCATACAGAAATTACCTGCATACGAATTCTAAAACACAAAAAAATAAAAAATGTGAGAGCATAACACATAAAACACATATACACAGAGATTTTCCCCTGGATCCCAAAACCAAAACTAACAGCTTGATTTTTCATTATGTTCCTTTCAATGTTATAATACACATTTATACATGCTGAAGCATCCAATACCATGGACCGAAAAACATCGCATCCAAAACCATGGTCCAAAAACCATCGCATCCAAAACCATGGACTGAAAACAATCGTGTTTAGAACCATGTGCAAAAAGCATGCAAAAAACCATAGGTAGGTCCACCCAACCTAATATAGGGTCCAAAAAACAAATTTTTTTAGGATGCTACCCCGGACCCCTTTACCTGCGCCCCTCAAACTCCTTGTGACCCCCCCACTACGCAATAGGCGCAATGAAGGGTGGGCTCCGCCCCCCCTATAACCCCCTAGTTAACTATGTGGGCTAGTCGTGGAAATAATATAACATAGCCCAACATTCTCCCACTTGTTGTTTTCTTTCCACAGGGGGCCACAAGAGAGATTAATCATTTATCCAAACATGCAACACCCATTGTTTCTCCACACAAAGATAACTTCTCAGAGCTCATGGAATTTTTCAATGCATCTGCAGTATTCTTCAAAGTGTCCGCCTTTACCGAAGACACCTTTTTGTGTTCTATCATATCCCTCACAAAGTGATACTGAACATAAATGTGCTTTGTCTTTGAATGATATGCAGGGTTCTTTGCCAAGAAAATTGCACTTTGGCTATCATAGTCTATCCTTATAGCTCCATGTACTAACCCCATACTTGAACACAATCTCTACAACCAAAGTGCTTCCTTGCTTGCATGAGTGGCTACCATGTATTCTACCTTTGTAGTTGATAGTGCCACTACAGATTGTTTCTTACTCATCCAACTAACTACACCTCCAAATAGGATAAACACATATCCAATTGTATATCTTCTCTGATCCAGATCTCTATCCCAGTCTGCATCAACAAAGCCATGAATATCCAACACTCTGCCCAATCCTGGTCTTCCTTGGTAGCACAAACCATAATCACTAGTGCCACTCAAATACTTGAAAACCCACTTCACTGCTGTCCAGTGCTCCTTCCCTGGTTTTGACATAAACCTGCTCAATACTCCCATTGTATGTTCAATGTCTGGTCTAGTACAGACCATTGCATACATCACGCTATTAACTGCACTTACATATGGAACACGACACATGTCCTCTTTGTCTTCTTGTTTCTTGGGACACTGTTCAATAGATAACCTCACACCTACAGGAATAGGAACCTTCACAAGTTTATTATCTTGCATATTAAACCTTTGAATTATTGTCTCGACATACTTCCTCTGGTTTAACAAGAGCTTCCTCTTTTCCCTGACTCTTTTAATTTCCATGCCCAAAATATAGTTTGCAACACCAAGATCTTCCATGTCGAATTTGGAGGACAATTGGGTCTTCAAATCCTAGTTAATTTCTTTGTCATTTCCAACTAGAAACATATCATCCACATACAAGACCAAATAAATAACACGGTCACCCATTAATTCGAAATACACACAGTTATCTTCTTTGCTTCTGGTGAAGCCAAGTCCCCGTATAAATGTATCAATTTTATGATAGCACATCCTTGGTGACTGTTTTAACCCATATAGAGACTTCTTTAACTTGCATACCATTTCTTTCTTACCCTTCACTGCAAAACCTTCAGGTTGCTTCATGTAGATCTCCTCTTCTAGATCCTCGTGAAGAAATGTTGTTTTCACATCCATTTGTTCTACCTCAAAAGCAAAAGTAGCAACAACAGATAAAAGTAATCTAATAGAAGCTACCTTGGCAAGAGGAGAAAAAAATCACCAAAATCAATTCCTAGGAATAACCTTTTGCTACCAACTGAGATTTGTATTTCTCCACCTTTCCTTCTCCATTTTCCTTCTTCTTGAACACCCATTTACTGCCAATGGGTTTCCTTCTAGCCAGCAACTCCACCAGATCCCAAGCCTCAATTTTGTGCAAAGATTCCATTTCATCAACCATGGCCTCTTTCCAAAGTTTGCCATCCTCTGAATCTACTGCTTCCTCACAGTTTTGGGATCATCATCAG
Source organism: Pinus tabuliformis (assembly GCA_031772625.1). Lineage (NCBI taxonomy): Eukaryota > Viridiplantae > Streptophyta > Pinopsida > Pinales > Pinaceae > Pinus > Pinus tabuliformis. The sequence continues at coordinate 937,436,668 of CM062813.1, forward strand.
TAACAGATAAAGCAAAATTTAAATAGAAAGCAGATGGACTATACCTTTCTGGCTTCCTTCTTTCTCGAACTGATCTTCTCACACCTGGAGTTTGTGGCTCTTCATTTTCTGATTCCTCCTCTGTTGTAGAGTCTAATTCTTCCTCCTTAAGCTCAAACTCTATCTTCTCAGGTTCCTTTGGTTGGACTTCATGTTCAATAACATCTTTCACCTCTCTTAACACCACATCTTGGTTGTACACAACCTTCCTTGTTACTAGGTTCCAAAGCATATAACCCTTTAAACCATCCTTGTACCCAATAAAGATGCACTTTTTAGATTTACTATCCAACTTGGTTCGCTTCTCCTTTGGAACTTGTACATATGCATCACATCCAAATACCCTTAGATGTGAAAGAAAGGGTTTCTTACCAATCCATACCTCTTGTGGAGTCTTATTCACCAACACTGATGAAGGTGATCTATTGACCAGGTAACATGCTATCTCCACCGCCTCTCCCCAGAATTCCTGTCCTAACCCGGAACCACTGAGCATGCTTCTTTCCCTTTCCATCAATGTCTTGTTTATTCTTTCTACAACTCCATTTTTCTCAGGTGTGTATGGAGTAGTATTCTATCATGTTATACCACACTTCTTACAGAATTCTTCAAATTCGTTACTGCAAAACTCTCCACCATTATTTTTCCTCAATGCCTTTATCTTCTTCTCTATCTGGGTTTCCACCAGAGCCTTAAATTCTTTAAACTTGTCAAAGACTTCATATTTCTTCTTAAGGAAATATATCCATGTATTCCTTGAGAAGTCATTTATAAATTATACATAGTACATAGACTTACCCAGTGATGGAACCTTCGTAGGTCCAAACACATCATTGTGCAAAAGTTCTAATATCTGTTTCGCCCTCTTACCACCAAAGGGGAAACTCACCCGATTTTGTTTCCCATATACACAATTTTCATAGAAATCAAAATCCAGAGAGCTATTACTTATACCTTCTACCATACCTTCACCATGAAGTATTCGAAGGCCCTTCTCTCCAATATATCCAAGCCTTTGATGCCACAACATGGTCTTCTCTCCAGAGACAATTAGATTTTCTTCTCCACTTTCAGGAACCACAAAACTGTTACACCCATCAATAACAATGCTACCTTGCAGCTTGTACAGAGTTTCAATCCAAACTCCCCACATCACTACTAGTGCTCCCAGAGCCATTTTGCAGGTATTCTTCTCGAACACTATTTATACACCTACATCATCCAGCTTTCTTACAAAAATCAGATTTCTGGCTAATGCAGGAATATGTAGAAAACCTAGAAGTGTTCTAACCCTTTGACCTTGTAACTTCAACTTTAATTTTCCACGACCAATGATTCTAGCCTTCCTGTCATCCCCCAAGAAGACAACACCACCATCATATTTCTCATACTCATAGAACCACTCTCTATGGGGAGTGAAGTGAAAGGATGCAACTGAGTCAATCAACCATGCCTCATGATCTACATGTGTACTTGAAGAAGCCAAGTACACATCTCCACCTTCGTCTGAGGTGGTTTGCGCCTCTGTAGAAGGAGAGTCATCAAATCCCTTTCCTTTGTTAGGAGATTTAAATTTACAATACCTTTTATAGTGCCCTTCCTTTATGCATTTCCATCACACCACCTTTACAAGTTTTCTTGGAGATTTAGATGTCCCACTCAATGACTTATTTTTGTTTCTGTTCTAGGACTATCCTCGTACAAACAAGGAATCACCATTCTGGCTCTCCATATCTTTCTGTCTCATCTCCTTCATCAGCGAGGATAAGACTATTTCATCAAACTGCAAGACAGTTGTATTGCTACCTATTGAAATACCCAGACTATGCCACAAATCTGGTAGAGAACACAACAAACTGATGCACTTATCTTCATCTAAAATTTTAATATCAAGAGATAATAACTGACTTACCACAGTATTAAATGCGTTCAGATGCTCTATCACCAAGTTTCCATCTTTCATCCTTAAGTTATACAACTTTTTCCACGGGAACAGTTTATTCACCAGAGTCTTAGACTGGTACAATGTCCCTAACTTGTCCCACAAAGCCTTTGTTGTAGCTTCCCTTGATACATTTAGAAATACTGAATCTGAGACACACAGTCGTACTTTTCTCTTTGCCTTTTGATCCAACTTCTTCCATTCTTCATCGAACACTCCCATTGGTTTAGTTCCCAAATCTACCATGATCCACTAATATTTATCCACCAACAGATCCTCCATCTTGAGTTTCCACAACTCAAAACTCTGACCATTAAATTTCTTGCTCTCTATCTTTCCACTACTTGCCATCTTCTTTGACCACTAGAATCGATCTCGCAGATCTCCCACTAAACAAGGTCTACCATAGGCTCGAGCAAAACCTCTTAGCAACAAAGGCATCGCCTTGAAGCAAAAACAACTCCAATACCAAATGTAGGTTTTAACCCCATACAGAAATGACCTGCATATGAATTCTAAAAAACAGAAAATAAAAAACGTGAGATCATAACACATAAAACACATATACACAGAGATTTTCCCCAGGATCCCAAAACCGGGACTACCAGCTTGATTTTTCATTGTGTTCCTTTAGTTATTACAATACATATTTATACATGTCAAAGCATCCAATACCATGGACTGAAAACCATCACATCCAAAACCATGGACCGAAAACCATCTCGTCCAAAACCATGGACCGAAAACCATCGTGTCCAAAACCATGTGCAAAAATCATGCACAAAACCATAGGTAGGTCCACCCAACGTAATATAGGGTCCAAAAATAAAAACATTCGAGGCACTGCCTCAGACCCCATAGAGGGGTGTTACCTGAACCCCTCAAACCCCCTGTCACCACCCCGCTACACAATAGGTGATATGAAGGGGGGGCTCTGTCCCCCCTCTAACCGCTCGGTTAACTACGTGGGCTAGTCGTGGAAAGAATATAACACAATCCAACATTTTTACTTACATTTCAATTCAGTTCTTTGCATAATAGATTAAAGTATATTTGGAATTGATTCAAGTGTTTCTTTCATAATTGTTTTGGATTGACATTCAAGAATATGATATTAATCATTGCAATGATTCTAAATCATCTCATTATGAATTAGCCTCTAAGTTCACTTGCATAGACAATGTTGAACACTCTTGAAATAAACATACTTACCCTAGGTTGATGATTAATGTAGGTATTAAGATTGCTTTTAGTAGTCATCTTAGTGCACCAACATTTTGGCTTCAATGTCCGGCATAGTCTTTCAAAGTGATTTCTTTTTATTCTCCTATAAAAGAATTGGATTTTGAAAACACGAGGTAAGAACCTATGTAACCAGCAAGTAAAGTGCTTGCTCATCAACCCTATTTTCACCAAATGCATAGAGTTTTAATAGGGGTAGGGTTTTTTTATGGATGACTAGGAATAACAAGATAGAAAAAGATTAGAACCCCCCACCAGAATCCATAAAACCCAAGGGATCAGTGAACCTTGGGAGATCAAATTTTATAGAAGAAATCGTAATAAAAGCAGAGTCTCGGGCATGAGTAGGACCTGAGAATATATTTGGAAAAAGCCCTACTGTAATCCCTTAGGTAGCAGGCTCACCATTTTCAACCTACACTAAGATTCATAGCCAAATTCGAGGATCTGAACAGAGATTTTAGGTTACAGGAAATTTACATTCTGATCCTTTACAAGAGAAAAAAATTTTCAATTTAAGAGAAGGAGAGGGAGAAACCAATGGAACTGCTAAGGTAGAGCCACAGTTGTCTAAACCAGGATCTCCTGTGATCCCAGATCTAGGCAGTTCTGCAAAACCATCTTAGATTGAGAATACTCCACTTACTCAAATAGCACCCTCTGAAGTCCTTGAAGGATATTGGCACATTTTCAACCAAATGGCGAATCAACCTCAAGGTCAGACCTCGACATTGGAATACCCCATAGTTGACCTAGTAGCCAATGCCCCGGTGAAATATATTCCCTTGCAAAACCTCCCAACCTTTCATGGGATGACCATAGAGGATCTGGATGCCTTCTTATTTGAGTTTGACATCCTCTCTAGAGGATATGATTACACCATCGATCCTCAAAAATTGAAGTTGATCCCTTATATTCTAAAAGGAGTAGCTTTGAGGTGGTTCATGGGTTTGGGTAGACGCACTATTAACTCTTGGGATGACATGGAAACTTCTTATCTCACAAAATATCAAGACTAATGTAGGACTAGGGAATTAAAAGATGAAATCTTTAAAATGTCTGCAAGGATAATGAACTCTAGAATAATATGTCGAATGGTTTCACTAGAATTTGCAGAGATCCCATCACTCCACGTTACTAAATGTTGAAAATGCAACAAGATGATGGATCTTAGTGAAAAGAAGTCGCCTTCACTAAGTGGGCCCGCAGGCTATTTTTGGCGCAAAGTCTATTTTTAGACTATGTCTATCTTTAGACATATGGATCATGGTCTATGAGTTGCAAGATGCTATTTATGGATGATTGGTCATGTTGGTAAAAATAGATGGACCTCTATTTTTAGACATATGGGCGGAGTCTATTTTTAGACTGTCAGTCAAAAAATAGAACAGTCGAATATTATTAGCTCTTAATAATATTTGGACTATAAATATTATCTTATCCTCTTGGAGCACTTCAGTTCGAGCTACGGATGTGGCACATGCAACTGCCAGAAGGAAATACGCTTTTCCTATGGGTTAGTTGAGCTATTGCATGATGGAATTCAGTTAGAACTCAAGTGATTGAGTTTGGTGGAGTTGATTGAGGAGTTCATGGAGTTTTGTTCAGTTTGACTTAGTTGAACTAGTTGTATTTAGTCTAACCGCCAAATACACTAGTGATGAGTGATGTGAATTAATTATTAATTAATTCACTAATTATTAACCCATAAATCAACTAAAGAATACAACAGTTAACTCATTGCATGGACAGTTCAGTGGAGACAAGTGTTAGAGGTGGGTGAAAGGGTGAGACTACTATCAGTTGTGACTATAGCTGTGCATGAGATTTGCACAATCATTGATTGAGATTGCCAAGGAGGATTGTGTAGTACAAGCCAAGGGAATTCAAGCTTCGATTTCATCTATTCTCAACTTGGATTGCGCAGTAGAGGCAGGAAAACAATGGAGGAGATTTGAACCTGTGACTTGTTCAGATCTGAGCTAGTTTGTGTGTAGCATGTGGAGATAGTACGGAGTACTTGTGAGGAGTATTGTACTATGTATTGTTACATGTTCTCTATCATTATAACATATAGATAGTTGGGAGTTTTCAGCTGTATGCTTTCCCTATTACATACTGCGTTGATATGTGTGATTGATGTTTCAATGTGCGCATGCGATTGTTTTTTTAATACCGCAAATTGATGATCAATGGTAGAGGAGGTTACGTATTATGCATTTATTCCGCAAATAGTGTATAATCAGGATAATCTCTGTGAATAATTGTTATATTATTCAAATTTCTACATGGTATCAGAGCGAAGTTGATCATTAGATCTATTATTCAGAAAGTGATTACATTTTATTTCTTCAGGTAGAGTCTATAATCGGGCCAGGTAGCCTCTGGATTCATCCTTCTTTTGGAAGGTGAGTTATCCAGTAAATGCCCATACAGTCAATCTCTGTACGAGAAATACTTTTTTCTCACAGAGTTTAGATCAGAAGCGGTTGAGTTTTTGAGATGGTGGAATTCGAATTTGCAGCAGTGTTTTCTTGGTGTTGAAGTTGAAATGTCTTTCAACGGATTGCGATTGGAGTATGCCCTTGAAGGCAGCTCGAATTATTTTGCATGGAAAGACAAGATGGAGGTGGTGTTAGATGACAATGGGTTGAAGGAGTTCATAGATGGTGAGGTCCCAAAGCCTATTGATGCTGCTCAAGTTGAGGCTTGGCAAAAGAAGACAACAAAGTGTCGAATGATTCTATTGGAGCGCGTGAAGGATCACATTGTATCCAGCCTGCATGGAAAGGCTTCTCCATACTTGATGTGGAAAGCATTGAAAGATTTATTCCAAAGCAAGAGCAACCAGAGGAAGTTGGCGCTCAAGGATAAACTCAGAAACATTAAGTGTGAGAAAGGAGACAGTATGCCCAAGTATCTCACGAAGTTCACCCAATGCCGGGATGAGCTGGGAAGTGTGGGGGTGACTGTCGATGACGAGGACTTGGTGAGCTTGGCTCTCCTTGGTCTTCCGAAGAGTTGGCATTCCTATCATGACTCTGTCAATGGTCGGGAGAAATTGCCAGGATGGGAGAGACTTTGGTCTAATCTTGTGCAAGAGGAGATCAGGCGGAATACCAGGGACAGATCTTCATCAAAGGCATTTGATGAAGAAAATTGCTCTTTGGCTGCCAAAGCAAAGAATGGGAAGAACAAGAAAGCTTCTCATTCCGGTGCGAAAGGCAGCAAGTAGGACATGTCCAAGGTGAAGTGCTTTCACTGTCACCAGCATGGACATTATGCCACAAATTGTCAGCAGAAGAAGAAAAATAAGCAAGTTGCTAGATCTGCAACGGGAGAAGCCTTAGCCTCAAAGTTTGAGCTAGATTTTTCACTGATCACATGCTTTGTATCAAGTGTGATGGGATCGGTATGGTTCTTGGACAGTGGTGCATCTTTTCACATGACAGGAGATCGAGATTTGTTTTCTGATCTAGATGAGAAAGATCTTGGACTACACATCGAGATGGGCGATGATGGTAGATACAGTGTGACCGGTATCGGTACCATTTCCTTTGAGAGGGAGTGTGGTAAACCCTTCGTATTGAAGGAAGTGATGCATGTTCCAAGATTGAAGAAGAATCTTATCTCTGTGGCGATGTTAGAAGACAATGTATATGATGTTGTCTTCAGCTAGGGAAAGGCTTTCCTGCGCAGTAAGACAACTAGAGAAACTCCGAAGATAGGGGTTCGAGTCAAGAACCTTTATCAATTGCATGTAGATGGCTGCGCAGCAATGGCATGCAAGGTAGAAGGATTGGTGAGCTGGGATGATGGTGAGCTGTGGCACTGGAGATTGGGCCACCTTCACCATGGAGCCTTGAAGATACTACAGCAGATTTCTACTGGGCTTCCTAAAGGCACTCTTGTGCAGTCAGATCAATACAAGGGGTGTACTTTGGGAAAATTTGTGAAAGCCACCTTTCAGAAGAAGGATAGTCATGCCACAACGATCCTTGAGAGAATTCACACAGATGTGTGTGGAACTTTCTAAGTAGCTTCGACAGCAAAGCACAAGTACTATGTGATCTTTGTTGATGATTTCTCTCGAAAGTGCTGGATCTTCTTCCTGCAGAAGAAGAGTGAGACATACTCAAAGTTCTGTGAGTTCAAAGCACTAGTCGAGAAGGAATCAGGGAAGAAGGTGAAGGCTCTTAGGAGCGAAAATGGTGGTGAATTCATCTCTGGCAAGTTCAAGGACTTCTGCAGCGCAGAAGGGATTCGAAGAGAGCTCATAGCTCCCCATAACCCACAACAGAATGGGGTTGCTGAGCAGAAGAATAGAACAATCGTGGGTGCTACATAGGCGATGTTGCATGATCAGGGCCTACCCCTTCACTTGTGGGCGGAGGCATGCAATACTAGAGTATATGTGCAGAACCATTGTCCTCACAAGATACTTGGCATGAGTACACCCGAGGAGGCTTATTCTGGTAAGAGGCCTGATATTTCCCATTTGAGGATTTTTGGTTCTCCTGTTTACATGCATGTGACAAAGGATGCCAGGCAGAAGTGGGAGCTGACCACAGAGGTTGGGATATTTGTGGGGTACACTGGTATGCCCCACAACTATCGTGTGTATTTTCCAGACAGTTGCAAGACTATTGTGCGATGGGATATCAAATTTTAGGAGGAGAAAGCCATGAAGTGTTCGCTTGAGAGGGAGCCACACTTGCATGAAGATGAGGAGCTATTAGTTCCTAAGGATGAGCTTTAGGATGTGGATCAGCCACAAGATGAAGTTCATGGAGTGGAAGAGAAAACTCATGCAGCGCCAACCATCAGAGGGCGAAAGCGCACTACAAAAGCTGAGTGACTGGCTCAAGATGCAGAGAAGGTTGTAGGACCACCTACGGCATAGTGCAGACAGAGACATTAACCTGATCAGTACACTGGATACATGGCTCTTGTGAGCAAATGTGTCGTGACTGAGCCATCCTCTTTCGAGAAAGCTGTGGAGGATCCCGCATGGGTAGATGCCATGGTGGAAGAGTATGATTCGATTGTCAAAAACAGTGCATGGGAGATTGTCCCAAGACTGGAGGGGAAATCAATGGTGGGTTCGAGATGGATCTACAAAGTGAAGCAGGCAATTGACGGGAGTGTGGAGAAGTACAAGGCAAGATTTGTTTCCCGAGGCTTCTCACAGATAGAGGGGATCGATTATGAGGAGACCTTTGCACCTATCACAAGGTATTCTTCCATACAGACGATTCATGCTCTCTCAGCATAGATGGGGTGGCACATCCATCAGATGGATGTGAAGACTGTGTTCCTCAACGGAGTCATTGAGGAGGAGGTGTACATAGAGCAGCCCGAAGGTTTCGAGATCTTCAGCAGCGAGTTGCATGTGTGCAGGCTCAAGAGAGCACTGTACGGGTTGAAACAAGCACCTCGTGCTTGGTACACACGGATAGACAGTTATTTCACCGGACTTGGATTCTCCAAGAGTAAGGCGGATCCTAACCTATACCAGATTGTGGTGGAGGGTAAGTTGCTGATCATTGTACTTTATGTAGATGATTTGATTTTGACGGCAGATGAGCTATTGATACCTTCATGCAAGGAGGATCTTGCTAGAGAGTTTGAGATGAAGGACTTGGGCCTCCTTCATTATTTCTTGGGATTTGAAATTTGGCAGCGCAGTGATGGACTATTTTTTTTCAGGGTAAGTATGCCTGGGAGATACTAGAGAAGTTCAACATGCATGGTTGCAATCTTGTTGATACTCCTCTTCCTGGAGGTTGGAGGAAGGAGGATGCTACTTCAGCGGAGGTAGTGGATGCCACTGTTTATCGACAGTTGGTGGGGTCGCTTATGTATCTAGTGAATACACGACCCGATATATGCTATGCTATTAACCTTCTTTCACAAGCTATGGTTAAGCCAACCAAGCTCTTTTGGAAGGCAGGCAAGCATGTATTACATTATCTTAGAGGCACATTGGGATATGGATTGTGGTACAGACACGAGGATGAGGTGAAGCTATGTGGCTTCACGGATGCAGATTAGGCAGGGAGCCCAACGGATAGAAAGAGCACATCTAGAGGGATCTTCAGTATCGGGTCGACAATAGTTTCTTGGTACAGCACGAAGCAGAGATCCGTGGCACTCAGTTCAGCAGAGGCCGAGTATATGGCAGCAAGTTTGGCTCCATGTGAGGCTATATGGATGAGGAAGATCCTGGTTGGGTTGTTCGGGTCACACTTGGAGCCTACTGTGATTTATTGTGATAACCAGAGTTGCATTAAACTCTCGGCTAATCCATTATTTCATGATAGATCCAAGCACATCGACATCAGGTACCATCATATCAGAGATTGTGTGCGGCGGAGAATCATGTTACTTTCATACATTCCCACAGAGGATTAGGATGCTGATATCTTAACGAAGGCGCTCACCAAGAGAAAATTCGAATACCATAGGCAGGATAGGGGTTGCAGATAATCCATATCTTGTTGAGAGGGAGTGTTGAAAATGCAACAAGATGATGGAGCTTAGTGAAAGAAGTCGCCTGCACTAAGTGGGCCCACAGGCTATTTTTGGTGCAAAGTCTATTTTTAGACTATGTCTATTTTTAGACATATGGATCATGGTCTTTGAGTTGCAGGATGCTATTTATGGATGATTGGTCATGTTGGTAAAAATAGATGGACCTCTATTTTTAGACATATGGGCAGAGTCTATTTTTAGACTGCCAATCAAAAAATAGAACAGTCGAATATTATTAGCTCTTAATAATATTTGGACTATAAACATTATCTTATCTTCTTGGGGCACTTCAGTTCGAGTTACGGATGTGGCACATGCAACTGCCAGAAGGAAATACGCTTTTCCTATGGGTTAGTTGAGCTATTGCATGATGGACTTCAGTTAGAACTCAAGTGATTGCGTTTGGTGGAGTTGATTGAGGAGTTGTGTTCAATTTGACTTAGTTGAACTAGTTGTATTTAGTCTAACTTCCAAATACACTAGTGATGAGTGAAGTGAATTAATTATTAATTAATTCACTAATTATTAACTCATAAATCAACTAAAGAATACATCAGTTAACTCAGTACATGGACAGTTCAGTGGAAACAAGTGTTAGAGGTGGGTGAAAGGGTGAGACTACTATCAATTGTGACTATAGTTGTGCATGAGATTTGCACAATCATTGATTGGGATTGCCAATGAGGATTGCGCAGTACAAGCCAAGGGAATTCGAACTTGGATCTGATCTATTCTCAACTTAGATTACGCAGTAGAGGCAGGCAAACAATGGAGGAGATTTGAACCCGTGACTTGTTCAGATCTGAGCTAGTTTGTGTGTAGCATGTGGAGATAGTAATGAGTACTTGTGAGGAGTATTGTACTATGTATTGTTACATGTTCTCTATCATTATAACATACAGATATTTGTGGGTTTTCAACTGTATGCTTTCCCCGTTACATACTGTGTTGATATGTGTGATTGATGTTTCAATGTGCGCATGCGATTGTTTATTTAATACCGCAAATTGATGATCAATGGTATAGGAGGTTATGTATTATGCATTCATTCCACAAATAGTGTATAATCAGGATAATCTCTGTGAATAAGCGTTATATTATTCAAATTTCTACACTAAAAGAAGTCTTGAAAACCATCCTAATTAAAGGAATCGAAGAATAATGGATAGAAGCTCTAAATTTGATGGGGAAGGGAGATATTTCTCAAGAGGATTATGATGAAATTGTTCATTTGTGTATCAGGTGTTCATGAGGTAGCACATGCGCTGGGTCAATAAGTCGAGATCTTATGACTAGAGTTGGCAAACCACACAGTGGAGGCATAACAAGAATGGAAATTGGTAACGTCCTAGAGGACTTCAAGATGGAAATCTTGGGCACCGTTACAACGCAGTTGTATGTCCTGTAGGCCAAATAGAAACAAGCCTTAGAAGAACAAAATTTTTCCATTTTTTACCCATGATGCTGAAAGAAGCACACCCAATGGGAATGTCCATTGGACATGGTCCAGACATGCACTATATTCACCAAGGATCATGCCACTGAGTAGTGTCCATCACTTCCAGGGCTGAAAGAATTTTTTAAAGAAGTAGAACAAGAGATAGAACCTATATACTTAATGAACCGACATCGACAGTGGCAAGGGCGACCCATAGGTATGTAACAAGACACATCCCAGTTCTTTCCTTCTTCGTCATTTAATCAGTAGAATAATTTTGGAGTAGTGAGGAAATGTCAATCGCCTTTCTCGAATTGGCAGTGCCAACCATTTCCTATGTCACCTTTGCTAACTCCATCCTTTCCAAGTAATGGTTGGCCAAATTCTCCTTTTACACCTTTTTGGCAAAGTAATCCATATCCATCCCAGTGGCCTACCTCTACTTCACAAAATTCGAACTGGTCTTAGAATTGGCAGTGACCTCTAGGGATAACTAATACGCCTATGAAGATAGGTCCTCAACCTCAACCTACATTATCAAACCCATATCCATTACAGGAAAATCCTCAGCCCCTTCTGCATCCCCAACTATCATCTCAACTGTTATACCCCTATACTACTAGTGTAGCCCCTTATTGTTATTAGTACAACCCACTTATTATATTGATGTACCCATGTGGTGCCCATATTGTTACTATTTTACCCCATAGAAGCCCACTATTGTTATTATTGTGCCCTTACATTATTATTGTTATGTCGGCTCTGATTATGTTATGACCCCTTAGAATCCTATATATAGAAAGGAGGTCTTTTCATTTGTATCATCCAAGAATTGTTCATTTATGTAATGTAAAGGAGGTTTCCCCCTCGAAGAGGTTAAATTCTAAGGCGTTGATCTATCTTTTCTATATTTTCTTGAGCTGGTTTCATAACATTTGGTATCAGAGCTTTGGATTCTAGGGTTTCGCTGCTCCAAATAGGTCATCGTGGAATTTTCGCTATAACTTTTTTTCTGCGACGTTTCAGAAGTTGAAAAAAAAACCTATTTGAGACAAAATCACGCTAAACCTTGGGTCCGAATTTCAGAGCCTTTTGCACTATATTTGCAGAGATATGATCTGAGGAAGTTGGTCTTTTTGCAGACTCTTGAATTACATTCCAAACAAGTGACCTGGGAAAAATCGTCATAACTTTCTCTATGGGGATCAGATTGAAATTTCATAACAAGGTATAGAAAGAGGACGGACTGTAGTTTCTTGTATGCATTTTTCAGATCCAAAGGTCAAAACAGTGACTTGTGGCACGTCGTACAAGTTCGCTCTACTGAACTAGTCTATAATCAAGTCACTGTGGGAGATTTCGCATAACTCTTCCTTGGAGAATCCAATTTGGATCAGACTGGTGGCATTAGAAAGAGAACAAAGAGGGCTACCACAGGTCACAATTTTAGAACTTAAAGATTTGAAAGTACAGAGTTACAATTGTTTCAATATCGAGCTCCTAAAATCAAGAAAAAGCAAGATGAGGAAGTTTGATGGCAAGGATCCGGTAAATTGGATACTTCAGATGGAGAAATATTTTATCTACATGGTGTACCACTGTTACAAAAGGTATGTATTGCATCTTCATATTTAGAACCAGATCAATTTTTATGGTATAAAGGGCTCTGTTCTCGTAAACAACTTGTTACGTGGTCAATTTTCACGGAGGAAATGATAGCACATTATGAGGATACAAAGCGCAACACCTTCTTTAGAGCAACACCACAACAATTGGAAAGAGTAAAAGGGCTTTGTGACATAGTAGAAAGAAAAATTATGGAAACTAGGAGGCCTACCCCTCACAACTATAAAGATGGAAGTGTTGTTTCTCCTAGCCTTCCACAACCTACAATGGTTACACCACAAAAATTGGAAGAAAAAAGAGAAAAAGGGCTTTGTTACAATTGTGATAGCAAATGCACTAAAGGTCATAAGTGTGCTGAGAAGAAATTATTTTACATAGAATATGAAGAGGAGGAAGAAAATTATCAAGAAACATCAAAAGAAGAAGATATATGCGAGGACCCCACCCCAGAGAAAGAAGAAATGAATGGGACCATATCTTGTAAAGCATTGGCAAGAATTACCACTCCTCAAACTCTCAAGATAGAAGGACATATCAAGAAGAAAAAGGTGTAAGAAGTGAAAGATCAAATCGAGAAAGAAGAAATGAATCCAACCATATCTTGTAATTCATTGGTCGAAATTACCACTCCTCAAACTATCAAGATAGGAGGACATATCAAGAAGAAAAATGTTCAAGAAGTGAAAGATCACATCGAGCATCAAGAAATGAATCCGACCATATCTTGTAAAAGATTGGAAGAAATTACCACTTCTCAAACTCTAGAGATAGAAGGACATATCAAGAAGAAAAAGGTTCAAGCAGTGAAACATCACATCGAGCATCAACAACAAGTTCTCCAAATTTTAAAGGATAACGTCACTTTGGTGCAAAATCAAACGAAACAACAGGTAGATCAACATCGTAGTGAAAAATGTTTTGATGTAGGTGATTGGGTATTTTTACTGCTATATCTCAAGAAAGCTATTTATGAGAAGGAAATTTTGGCAATATTACATGCACTTAAAAAATGGCGACCTTACCGAATGGGAAGATTCTTCAAGGATGAGGATGTGGAAGCAGTGTTTTGTGTTATTTATATTATCCAACTAGATTCGATAAATGAAGCAAGGGATGAATGGAAGAAGGACGAAGAAGTATGGCCACTTATTCAAAAGTTGCAAAAGATCCCAATTGAAACAATATTGCCAGAAATTGAAGAGGAAGGAAAAATCATATTGGAACCTAGAGCAGTCACAGAACGAGAACCCGACAGCGACGAAATCGATCAATTTCAGAGTATCTCATTAAGTGGAAGAACTTACCCATTCAATATTCCACATGGGAGGACAAGAATTTTATACAGAAGCATTAAGAACTACTCAAGCGTTTAGGACAACGCTTTTTGAAGGAGAGGGGAATGTTATGCCCCTATACTACTAGTGTAACCCCTTATTGTTATTAGTACAACCCACTTATTATATTGATGTACCCATGTAGTGCCCATATTGCTACTATTGTACCCCATAGAAGCCCACTATTGTTATTATTGTGCCCTTACATTATTATTGTTATGTCTGCTCTGATTATGTTTATGACCCCTTAGACTCCTATATATATAAAGGAGGTCTTTTCATTTGTATCATCCAAGAATTGTTCATTTATGTAATGTAAAGGAGGTTGCCCCCTCGAAGAGGCTAAATTCTAAGGCATTGGTCTATCTTTTCTATCTTTTCTTGAGCTGGTTTCATAACATCAACTGAATCAAAACCCCAATAACAGGCTGGTTTAACTAATACAAATTGTTGAAAACATAGACTATGAGACTAAACAAAAAAAATGCAATGAACTTGGACTGAGGTCAGGATGCATTATCACTTCGGAGGAAGATAGAGAGCAGCCACCAATTGAGTTAGAAACCCCACCTGTACATATACCATCGATTGTGACTGACACAGAAATAAAATAAGGAGAATATACGTCAAGCATGAAGATCCTGAAAAAATTATAGTTACTTCCCCCCATTCCTTGAAAGATTAAAAATACCTAAACCAGTTGTTTATCCAGACTTTGATCTCGTAGGGGAACTAAAAATTATTTATATTAAAATTACTCTCCTCCAGGCCATCCAAGATATTCCTATTTATGCTAAAACAATTAAAGAAATATGTGTGAAAAAACCTATGAGGAAATTAAAAGCTCCACCCACTATTCATGTTGTAGGGACCCTATTTGATTTGCTCCTGGCCGAGGAAACACCGATAAAATATGAAGATCACGGGAATTCCATAGTCACAGTCCAAATATATGCCGGCTCCTTTCCAAACACATTAGTTGACTTGGGTGCAGCCATTAATATCTTAACAATGAAAACCTATAACACACTTGGTATCACAGCTCTTGAACCAACCACCACCCTGCTAGAACTCATTGATCATTCTGTAGTAAGATCGGAGGGAACTTTACAGGATATTACAGTTTCTGTGGATTCATGGGAGTGCTCGGTAGATTTCCTCATCATGAACCCAAAAATTCAATTAGATGGGCACCCTTTAATTTTGGGCCGACCTTGGTTGGCAACAGTGGATGCTTACATAGGTCATTGAGAGGGAAACATGACCATTGCTAAGGGGGACGTTGTAAAAAAATTGGTTTTATATCCTCTTGCTGAACCAAGCCTGTCCATTCTGAAAATACATAAACAATCATCCTCATACCAGGAAGAAAACATTCGTTCACCACTTACAATAGCCTAGGTACTTGAGTTCAAGACTCAAATTGAAGATGATGTAATTAATAACTTTATCAATCATCCAACCACTACGAATAATGTCAAATGTCAAATGTTAAAATAAATTATTGAAAATGATGTCTTGGAAGACCCTTTGAAGGATACTGATGATCAGCATAACCAGACAACTACCATTCATAACAGCAAGCCTGTTGAAATTGAAACATACAAGATTTTAAACATTAATGATAGTCTAGATGGTGACCAATAGTAAAAGCTCATACAAGTTTTGCAAAAATATAAAGGGGCTTTTTATTGGGACTATCCAGACATGAAGGGCATAGACCCATAGTTATGTACACATCATATCTACACTGAAAAGGATGCTCATCCTATCCAGGAACCTTAGCGTAGATTGAATCCACATCTGAAAGATATTGTAAAAGAAGAGCTACAAAAGTTGCTAGATGTGAATTTCATTTATCCCATTTCGAATAGCAAATGGGTCTCTCCGCTAGTGGTTGTTCCCAAGAAATATGGGAAGTGGTGCATCTGTTTGGATTATTGGGAATTGAACAAGGCCACATAGAAATATCACTTACCTCTTCCATTTATTGATCAAGTCCTTGATACCCTGGCAGGAAAACAATTCTTTTCCTTCCTAGATGGCCTCAGTGGCTACAATCAAATGCAAATCGCCCTTGAAGACCAAGACAAAACCACCTTTATGTTACACAACATTTTGTCAGTATCCCTATACTCCCCGTTCCTTGATCCTAGAGGACATATACAATGAACCCCACATGCTTTTCCTTCATGAAGAAACTCTTATTGTGTCTCTCTTCAAGAGCAGATCAATTCCCTTTTGCACCATTTCCACTAAAACTTCTATTTTCCCCAATTTACAAGACCGGCATCTTTCCCATGCCAATGTGCAGAGATTAGCACTATTCCATGCACCGACTAGAGCGACTGAGTTGTGCTCTAGTCGTGCCGTTCCTCTAATGGAAAGTTTTTTAAATTAGGAGTCAAAGCTTCTAGCTCTAGAAGCTTAGTAACGGAAGTTTGGTACATGATTTGGCCGGATGGGGTTGAGGATGTTAGTTTGGGCTCCTTTCCCCTATAATGATGGAACTAGCTCAAGGGATAAGCCATTCTCCCATGAGAAGAGGATCCATCTCCCATCCAGTTTTCCTATATAAACCTCCCTTCTTGATGTTGGTGTGCTTATGCTATTTTCGTTTGGAGTAGATAGCAAGCTATTACTAGTTGTGGCTATCTATTTGTGTGAGGGAGAAGTGTGATTTGGTTTGGAGTGAAGCCTAAAGGGAAGAGCCTTAAAACTATTGTTGATTGAGGCCATCATGGAAAGCTAGTAGAAGTGTGTGGGAACCTGGCCTTGACAGAGGAGGACTGCAACATCAAGAAAAATGGTTGTAATCTCTCTTTGATATTAATATATGTAACTATCGATTGATTTCCTACATGTTTTATAATATTACATATCCATGGATTAATGTTTCTTGACTTGTTAAGTAGGTTGAATTGCAATTTCTCTATTATCATGTTTGTTGTATGTTGTTGTTTACTTGTTTCAAGTGCTTGAAGAAGGAAGCGAGAAATAGTTGTACCGAGCAATCAAGGATATCACCAAATAGGATAAGCGGACCAAGAGGTAGGTCCTCTTGATTGATTCTAACCTAAGGAAAGTTTCCATAGAATGTATCTGTTGTGGCTAGACCCATCATTGGGCTAGAGGAATTCGTTCGCGTCTGCAATTATAAGTTTACTTCACCAAAAATTGCTCCAAGATGACGACGAAGGAAATGAACATGTAATCTACTACCTTAGTTGGAATCTTCTTGACACTGAAACATATTGTGCGCATGTCGAGAAGTTGGCTGTGGCTGTTGTTCAGGCTATTCAAAGCTTTGCACACTATATCCATTTGCGCATGACTACAGTGATTTTTTAATACAACCCTATGATGTCTATCCTGACTCGTCAGTTGCCAGGGGGAAAGTATTCTAAATGGATCATCATCCTACAAGAATTTGATTTGGTCTTCACTACAACCAAATCTGAGAAGTCACTTGTTTTCACCGAATTGATTTGTTCCCTTCCCTCCAAGGCTCTCTCTACTGGTGTAGATGAACATCTTCTAGATGATACCCTTTTCCTGATTAACACCCTTGATCCATGGTAGGGTGATATAATTGTGTATCTCTAGACATCCATGTTTTAGTCCACGTTGACAAAGGATGATCGTTGAAGGATTTAACATCACTCCCAACTCTACCATATTATTGGAGATACTTTATACCATGCTGTTGTCGATTCCATTCTTCATCGATGCCTTACGGTTGAGGAAGTTGAAATAGTTCTCAATGATTGCCACTTTGGGGCTTGTGATCATGATATTTCTAGTTACACTATAGCTCAAAAAATCCTTTGCGCTAGTTATTTTTGGTCATCTATCTTTAAGGACTACATTCTTGTTGTTCGCAAGTGCCACAAATGCCAAATTTACCAGCGGAAGATGCATGCCCCACCCACTAACCTACACCCCGTCATTATTGTTGGTCCCTTTGCCAAATGGGGCTTCGATTATATGACATATAACCCTCGTTTGGCTAGGGGGCATGTCTATATTATTGTCGCTATGGATTATTTCACCAAATAGGCCAAAGCAATGCCTACATATTCTGTAGATGGTAAGACGGCGGCTCAATTCATTTTCAACCATGTTATTTCTAGGTTCGGCTTACCCCAAACCATTATCACAGACCATGGCTCCCATTTTAGAGATTACATGATGGTTGAGCTTTCATTTGCATTGGCTTGTGCCATGATGGCTCGACCCCATATTACCTTCAAGCCAATGGCCAAGTTGAAGCTGTGAACAAGATCTTGGTCACAATGCTTCAGGGTACTATTGGGATGCACAAATCAAATTGCATCTCATGCTTTTCTTAGCTCTATGGGCCTACCGAACCTCAACCAAAGACGCAACTGGTTTCACACCATTCCATTTGGTCTATGGTCTGGAAGCAACATTGCCAATCGAATGTGAGATTCCTTCACTCAAATTAGTTGCTGAACTCCTCCCCGAAACATCGCCTCCAGAGGAACGCCTCCTATATTTAGAATGACTGGATGATATTTGTCGTCTCGCTTCCTTTGTCATCGACGCATAAAAGAAATAGGTCAAATCCCATTTTGATTAGTCGATCTCCCCTTGCGCATTCTCTGAGGGTGATTTGGTCTTACTATATGACCAAGCTAACAATAAGTTGGGGGTAGGCAAGTTTGAACCTATGTCGCATGGGCCCTACATCATGAAACATGTTTTGCAGAAAGGAGCCTATGAGCTTATTGGTTATGAAGGAAATCCTCTCGATAAGCCCCGAAACGGTCTCTACCTCAAGAAGTACTATCCTTAGGTCATCTTGCATGGTTACTTATGTACATCAGTGTGTGATTCATTTTTGTAGAGCATGGTTTTTGTGATAGTTTTTCAAACAACTTTCCCATTTACTATGATTTTCTTACTTTGCAGATGTCTCTGACTCCCCACATTGGTTTCGCTGATGGTGCTTGTCATAATACTCGGAACCTATCATCCACGACGTGGGCTATTTACAACCCTAACTGTGAGTTTATTGACCTTGAAGGTATCTGTCTAGGTCGCACAACCAACAAGATCGTTGAATACAATGCGATCGTCAAACTATTGTTAGAAGCCATTGCTCTAGGAATTAGAGATCTGGTTGTCAACTTGGATTCACAGCTTGTCGTCCTTCAACTCAATGGGCAATATTCTGTCAAGAACCCTCAAATATTGAGAATGTATCTTCATATTCGTCTATTGGAAAGGCATTTTGATTACATTACATTTCATCATATTCCTAGACGCATGAATACATTGACAAATGCATTAGCTAATTATGTGTTGGATAGAGATTTACAAAACATGTAAAGGATAAAACAAACCATTTGTTCCATAGTAGATAGGAAAATACAACATACATACATATATATATATATATATATATATATATATATATATATATAGAGAGAGAGAGAGAGAGAGATAGATATGGTGATAATGTTTGATACATCAAAACCCCAAAAAATAATATGTGTGTCTAAAATAACATTGGTGGCTCGCAGGCCTCATATATCCGTGGCACGCAAGTCCAAAAGAATATGTAAGTCCTAGACCCAGGAACTAATCAGCATGGTGATCATGGTAGCATGATATGGCTCATGAAACATGAGTTTGAAATCGATGAATCTGATCTGAGACTCCCACTGTGTGTCTCTGGTACTAACGAGGAATGGCTCCTACCCGAGCATACTTCGAGATACCACGAGTTAACCCATCAAGGTTCCTCACGATCTCCCTTGCTGATAAGGGGTAATAGCATCAATAGGGCGTGGGATGCACCTGGCTATCAGGGACATCCCAACTAGATGTTCTGGTCCAGTGTTTTCATTAACAAGAGAAATGTTATAAGCACATATATACCAAAAACAATTAAAAAATCTCAAAATTAAAAATTTGATTTTTTACCTTCATCATCAACGTCCTCTCCATATAGTAAGGGCATGTCTAGATCTCCACGGAAATCAGTGCCATTGTATGTGCAGTCCTTGATGATGATCTTCTGTCGTCATAGCCATGAAAAGAAAGCAGGTCGATATGAAATGTGTTGACCCCCAATGATCCTGGGAATCAATCAGCTCTAGTGGGCCATCTGCGGATCACGTGGCACAGGAGGATCCACCTCAGTAAGCTAATATTGGAATAGTGGTACTCATTCCAGGAAGAAGGTCACAAGTACAGATTCGAAGAAAAATTGCTTCAGATTCCCCGTGTTGGCTTTGGACAACTGGCGCTTGATGTTCATCTTCATGGCCTCTACCCAGATGAAGATCGTAGGAGTTGTGCAGTCAATAGCATAAAGGAACTTCGAATTGTTAGTCTCATGTTCCACCTGAGACCCCATGACTCTGTTGATTGTCAACAGAAGCACCCTTAGTGTTAGATCCCACACACTAGAAATCTCTATCTTCCCACCCTTGGATTTCAGGGCCTTAGGGTAGTGTTCGACAAGCAAGGAATATATGCTTGCTCCAATTGGTCATGACCCATACAAGTTCACTGGTTCACCTCTGCGGGACAGTCCAATGATGAAGTATATATCTAAAGTTTCCAACTCCAGCTCCTGGTCGCTAATGACAAAAATCTCCCGATTAATGTCCCAAAGACTAATCATGTATCAAAGCAACTCGGGCTGGGCCTGCATCCCTGGCGTAAGAAAGAATTTGAGGAGCTCGTAAACCCTCAAAGCCTCCAGGCAATTTGGGTCACTCATTGCCTGGGTGTCAGCATCTTCATGTTCCTGTTCTTTCCAGTCCAGCATTTTCAGCGGTTCTCTCCTAAAAAGCCATTAATTTGAGTCAATAATCATCCTTGGCACATAAAATTTAAGTTTAAATGGTCATTGAATAAGAAAATATGGTTTTACCCTATCCACAACACCGACGTGCCTATTTTAAAAACAGTTGCACCAATCGATGTGGATGGCTCTGTTAATCACCCTTGGCCGGCGTGATTCCATGCCCGAAAATCGCACTGACCGAGGGAAAAAAATATTTTCAAAAACCTCCTCAAATATCTAAAAGAGTGGCTAAAAGCGTAAATAAAGAACATGAAAATGGAGCTCAGGGCTTCGGCTATTACCTGCAACAGGCAGCTCATCAATTGACCTCTCGGATCTCCTACAATTTGCTCCAGAACAATTAGGGAAAAAGTGAGTAAAAAGTCTTCATAACAAAGGTAAGATGGTAAAAATATATTTACTTTTCCCCTTTTTATTCATTTTTTCATGAAAATATCAGTTTTTTTGTAAATACTTTGACCCATTGTACCTCAAGGACTCGATAATACACTTTACCTTACTTATGCACCAATAGGTTTTGGATGTTTGATGATGATGATGAGTCATGTTTTATCTCTTTTCTCGAATCGTTAAAATCATATGAAAATAATACCGAGTATTTTTTCCCTTTTTGACTTGTTAAAGAGAATAAAAACGGGGGGTTCGCTTTCAGCTCTTTTACGACCCTTTAAAAGCGAAAAGATGGTTGAGACCTTGTCATTTCAAACTCATTAATGGATGCAAAATGTCATGTGCCTAGTATAAGTTTACCCCTCTTCGGGCTAGGACGTACTATTTATGAAAAAGGTACTCCTTGACTAAAATGGTCAAGCGGTTCTCTCAAGTATTGTTTTCTACCCTTTCAGGCTCGAGAGACACAAATGCACGAAAAAGGGACCATGTGGAGTTTTCTTTTACATGTCTTTTTCAAACTCTCTAAACATGAAAAAGATACCGAGTTACACCTTTGTCGGACTCGTTAAACTATTAAACGACATCAGATTTGTCACCATGATGAAAATGAGCTTCTCCTTCCTAGGGCTTGTTAAAATTACTAGGACAGATTCGTCCAAAGGATGAACTTATAGTGCAAGTAGATGCTATCCCCTTCAAGCTTGTGATTTAAAAATAATTGGGGTACCTTCCAGAAATGGTGGGGGAAAATTTGGAAATCTATCAGTCATGTCGGCAGCGCATATTGAACATGACACTCTTTGCTTCGTGTTGGGTTGGGACATCCTCCTTTTCATCGTTGACCTTCTTGGGTTTTGGCCATTCATTTTTGCATTCCATTTGATCTTTGCCATGTAATCATTACCACCAATCCTATGGATCCAGAATCTTCCAAAATTCCATTTGTGTTGTCAATATGTTCAAGAGTTCTCCTTCTACAGTTACACTTACCTTTGATTCTCTGTATCATCCAAAATCATTTTTCATCCCCTCGTCTCACATCGATGATGTGGGATTCATTATGGCCCTCCTTTGACATGGTCACTTTCCATCTACTTCACCTCATTATCCGGGAAGTTGACAGATAGTCTCCCTTCTAGTACCTGAGAGATTACACACCCTAATGGAAAGTTCTTTGCACTCAATGACAAGTTCACATCATTTCCTTTTGATCGAGTGATTTCATGGGTGTTCAACTTTAGTTCCTGTATTCACATTCTTTGGATTGTAGTGATATTACCTTGAGGACCATTTTCATTATTGGTGGTTTCTCTCGTGCTTGTTAATAGTTTACATCATTGACTGGTAATCAAGTGACTTTATAGAATGTTCGACATCAAAACATTTATTCGCATACTAGGATCTATACTTTGATCAGGTTGTGTTGGAGTGCAAGACCCTAGACTCAGATCACAAAAAGTCCAGTTGCGAAGTAATGTTACATGGTTATGATGATATGCATGTCTCTTTTAGATGGTTGGCTATGACCATACCTTGGTTTCGTTATGATCCTCTTTGACCGATGGCTTTTCCCATACCTGGATCCATTTAAATGATCATTCTCTGGATGGTTGCATCCATACCAAGATTCATGTATCATTTAAAAGAGATATCATTTTATGTATATGTATCTGTACCTGCTTGTAGGTTTTCTGATAGTGGACCGGTTCCCCGCACTGATTTATTAAGCATTTCATCCTTCACTCCAGCTTGACCTTCACACTTTAGGGGGCATCTGTTACACAACATTTTGTCACTGTCCTTGTACTCCCTACTCCTTGATCCTGGAGGAGATATACAGTGAACACTACATGCTTTGCCTTCATGAAGAAACCACCATTGTGTCCCTCTTCATGAGAAAATCAATTCCCTTTTGCACCATTTCCCCTGAACCTTATGTTTTGGCCAGTTTATAAGATCGGCGCTAATGACCTTTGTCTTCCCCACGCTAATGTGAAAAGATTAGCACTACTCATAGTGCTGACCGAAGTGACTGAGTTGTGTTCTAGTCACATCAGTTCTGTTATAGAAAGTTTTTTAAATTAGGAGCTGAAGCTTCCAGCTCTAGAAGCTTTGTAATGCAAGTTTGGTAAATGATTTGGCCAGATGGGGTTGACGATGTCAGTTTGGGATCCTTTCCCCTATAATGATGGAACTACCTCAAGGGATAAGCCCTTCTCCCATGAGAAGAGGATCCATCTCCCATCCATTTTTCCTATATAAACCTCCCTTCTTCCCAAGCACAAGCTAGTGTTGATGTTGGTGTGCTTATGCTATTTTGGTTTGGAGTAGATAGCAAGCTATTACTAGTTGTAGCTATCTAGTTATGTGAGGGAGAATTGTGATTTGGTTTGGAGTGAAGCCTAAAGGAAAGAGCCTTAAAACTATTGTTGATTGAGGCCATCATGGAATGCTAGCAGAAGTGTGTGGGAACCTGGTCTTATTAGAGGAGGACTACAACATCAAGGCAAATGGTTGTAATCTCTCTTCGACATTAATATATGCAACTATCGATTGATTTCCTACATGTTTTGTAATATTATATATCCATGGCTTAATGTTTCTTGACTTCTTAAGTAGGTTGAATTGCAATTTTTCTATTATCATGTTTGTTGTCTGTTGTTGTTTACTTTCTTCAGGTGCTTGAAGAAGGAAGTGAGAGATAGCTGGAGCAAGCAAGCAAGGATATCACCAAACATGATAGGCAAACTAAGAGGTAGGCCCTCTTTATTGATTCTAACCTAAGGAAATCTTCCATAGAATGTATCTGTTGTGGCTAGACCCATCATCGGGCTAGAAGAATTTGTTCATGTCTGCACTTATAATTTTGCCTGACCACACTTTACCTGCCCATGGGGTACACTAGCTTACAAAGTGTTACCGTTTGGCTTATGCAATGCCCCACCTATGTTTTAGAGGGCCATAGTCAGTATTTTTCTTGATCTGATAAATGAAGGAATTGAAGTGTACATAGATGACTTTACCCCATATGGGGATGACTTTGATCAACTTCTACAGACATTAGAGAAGGTCTTGGAATGACGCAACACCACCAGCCTCTGTTCAAGCAATGTCAGGTGTCAGATGATGATGACAGAAGGACACTACATTTCTACAACAAGGATATAGGTAGATCCAACAAAGATACAGGTAATTCTCCTACTGCCTACACCCTATACTCAGAAGAAGGTACGCATCTTCCTTGGATATGTAAGTTATTCTCACAGGTTTATTAAAAAAAAATCACAAATTGTTGCGCCTTTGTATGCTTTAAAAGGAAATGTTGACTTTAAATGTGCTACAGGTCAATTTGGGAACATCAACCTCGACTTCCAGATCTATACTATTAGGGTCCATCAATCCCTAATTTAGTTGTTTTCATTCCCTAATAAGTCAACCTACATCATGCTTGCCTCCCAAGAGTTTTCCTGACACCATTCATCCAAAAAATGCCCCTATGGAGATTAGCACAGGTGACCCTTTATCAGGCTGCAATGCATTGCAAGAACTACACTGTCTAGGTGCTATGCATCACACCTAGCCTTTTTTTCACTTGAGCTGAGCGAGATTCATCGAATTTTTTAAATGAGTCCATTGGATTCATCATCCAATGGATGCTTTTATATGTTTCCAGATGGATTGTGCTCGCATTTGGATGAGGAAGAGGATGAATGAACCTTAATCCATTATCCCTTCCTCCATGGAACCACCTCCCAATTTTGGCAAAGAATTCATGAAGGCCATTAATGGCTTAAACTCCTCCATTCAGTTATAAATTGACCAAGCATCCCAACGCTAGTCTAGGTTGGAATTTCTTAAGCTAAGGAAATGTTGTTTGAATGAGATTTGTAAAGAGAGTAATGTTATCATGTCAAATTGTTCCTTCATAAGGAGAGAAGGGTTTGAAACTAGAAGGAAGATGCTCAATTGAACATGGCTTGAAGCGTTGTAATCTTTCCTTTATTAATAAAGAGTTTTGTGCTTTTTCCCATTCATGTGTTTATATGATGTATATTGTATTTTCGATTCTATAATATGTTTAGTTAACAAATCGATATGTATGCTTTGATGGTTTTTTGTCTCGACTTATGTGCAGGTACCTTCCAAGCGAGTTAAGTAGGGAAAGGAGCGGTGAAAGCGGTCAAAGGGAAGAGGGATCAAGCGAAAGATACAGGTTGGTTCTTTTGTTCCTCTTCCTTTTATCTATTAGCTATAGGAAAATAAATGGAATTACTTTGGTTGTTGTTCTAGACTAGCTACTAGGTCTAGGGGTTAGTCATTTGTAGAAACACTAAAATTGCCCATACCAAAATGGCGAGTCCACTGCGGAGCGATCATATCCCTTATAGTAGCCTATAAATCTCCTAAAACACTTTGTCATACTGTACCTTCTACTATTCATCAAACTAAAGTTCAATTCACTGAAAATTGAGTCAGTTTCGAGTATAAAATTGTCATTTTGTAATCAGCGCACCACTGTAACTAATATAGTGCACTACATTGCACCCTCTGCATAGGCACAATGCGATGCATCGCATTGTCCCTAACTCGAGCCTAAGTTGATCCCTTTAGGACCAATTTTCCCATCTAGGAGCTGACACCATTAGCCAATTTTTAGTTGTTTGAATTGCTTGTTGGATATAGATGAGTTCTTGTCTCTGAAAACAGTCTTTTGTTTCCTTATTTCAACCTGATTTAGACTGGATTGTTGGATTTTTTTATGTATTTGTTTTATCATTTGCAGTCCATTATCGAAAAGTAGTTTTGATCGATTGTTTTGGAAAAAAATGAAGTGTCGTAAAGTCTTCCTTCACAAATAGCCGAATGATCTATTTGTACATTTGATTCATATTTTCATTTGAGAGTGTCAAAAATCTTCATTTATTTAGAGTTGAAAGTGTCGTATAAATCTTCCTTTCACTTTAAAAGAAATTGTCATAAATCGATGTTTTTTATGAAAAGAGTTTTTGAATCGTTTATGCATTAGTTTTTCTTATTGCATTATTCACATTAAGAGAAACTGAAAAGAAAATAAATACATGCAATTGTATTTTAGAGTTTGAGTTTGTGTGTTCAAAAGGAATGGTTTAGGGAATTGCATTAGTTTGTGCTCTTTGTTGTTTTCTCAAAAAGTATATGTATGCTCTATCCCTTATAGCTAGGATTTTCATCATTGAAAACAAATGGAAAGAGTGCTTCTCATTCTAGTTGCATTATTAGGAATTTCGGAAAACACCTCGTGGTAAAACCCAAAGGAAATTTTTAAGCAAGATCAACCTAAAATTTACATCAATTAACCTAATAACGTATTGGAACTTAACACAAACATCTAGAGGTGTCTAGGCTAGAGACGTGTTCTGGTGTCTTAAAACCTAGTGGCTGTCATTTTCATTGAAGTTGGGTGATCCCTCCTCTCTGATTCGATAAGTACTAGTATGGACTTGTGCTCCATGTATCGTCGAGTATATAATGGGATACCCCAATAGGTTGAAATACTTTATCCCTAGGAAGCCGAGTCTGTCGCCTTATTGATCAGAATGCACCGAACACAACATTCAGGAAGATTGGCTGTCGTACGGTAAATCCTTGGTAATTTCTCTTTCATTTACCACCAAGATGTATATTGCAGTTTTGTGATTAGTTTGGTAAACCCTCTTGTCTAGTATCTCTAGGGCAATAAATTTTGTTCCTTTTCGACTCCTTAAAAGAAAATTTCCATCTAAACACTTGTCGTTTCAGGCTCATTAAACATCGAAAGTGACTAGATTCATCTTTTTCTTTTTCTCGACTGTTTAAAAATGGAAAAGCAAAGCTATGTTCTAGTGTCGTAAAAGTTAATTGACCATGAATAACACCCTTATTCCTTACTTGAGTTTAGGTTGATGAGAACAATCAACAATTCTGGAGGAAAATCAACCTCCACTCTGTCATTCGAGGCAAACCGCCCTTGCCACCGGAAGCGACGCCCATCTGGTCAAGGTAGACTCATCAAACTGAGTCAGGTACTTCAAGAGTTTCTGGTACTTCATCTGAATTACGAGAGCTACCTATTATGACTAGTACTGAGCCTCAAGTTACTCCAACTATTTCTGGTACATATGTTACACAAGAAGAAGTTACTCAACTACCTAAGGCCACAATAACGGAAACGAATGGAAAAGTAACTAATTTTGATCCACAACTTGAAGTTAATCAACCAAAAATTACTTCAGAACGTGAAACTGTTCAATTGGAATTTGATCCAGAACCTATATTAGTTGCAACTAAAGACATTTAAGAACCTTAATTTGTTCACGAACCTTCCTTTGAACCTGAAGTTCTTTAACTAGAACATCTGGACTTTGACCTTGAACATTCTGAAATTGTTACTAAAATACCTCAGTCATCTGTAGTTCCTGAAACTCCATCTTTAACACCAAAAAGTCTATTTCAGACCTGATGGTGAAATCCTTCCACCTGGATTAATTTCTGTAGAGGAAGAAACTGAAGAAGATTCTACCCACAGGACTCCACATCATTTTAGACCTAGTTTATATCTTTATTCCAAGTCTCTTCCTCATTCTACTGCTGCCTCTGACATACCACTTGATTGATTAGGTCAACTTTTGGGTCAGTTAACATGGCAGAACAACCATAAACATCCCAGACTACTTCATCTGATGCATCTGTGGTAGAATCCTTTACTTCTACTTCTTTGATGTTTACTACCACACCTGAGTCACATTTATATGGACAGTTGTCTATCTCGGTTGGTTACCAGTGTATGTTTGGAATCTACTAAGGGGTTTCTTCTTTGCCATGGTCATCACCCATGTCATTCATCAGGAATTTTCCCTAGTTCTTCTTATCAAGGACAACAGTTTGATCCTGCTTATCAATATCAAACTGGGCAATTCAGTGAACAAAGACCCGTATATCCTCTTAACACTAGACTGCCACCATATAGTCAACAATATGCCTATTCACAGCATCCTCCCTATCAAGGAGGACAACCCTATGGTTATGTCCCGCCATATCCAGGCCAACCTGAAATGGGAGTCTGTCAGTGGCAACAAAATATGCCACTAAAACCAAGGCTTGTGTATCCAACACAACCTATGCAAACTGAACCGATTATATCAACCCAACCTGTCATAACTATGGAACCACAGGTACAAGCTAAACCTATTGTATCTCAACTTGTGCAAATTAGTTCCATTGCCTTGCAACCCCAAGTTTCGGGTCAGCAAATCCAAAATTCTCAAGCTGTTATGCAACAACCACTTGTTTCTGGGGTACAATTACCTCAAGTTAGTTTTCCATTATTTGGAGTGACTCAAGTTGATATTGGTTTAGTTTATTCTCAGCCTAGTCAAACTGGCATTGGGGGGCAATATCAAACTTCTCAATTTATACCCCAACAACCTTGGCAGCCACAGTATCCACAACATCCTTTTCAAAATGTCCAACCTCAGTATGGGCCCACTTTCGAAGCTCAGCCTGGGCAAGGAAAATATCAATTGTATCAAGGTCCTGTGTATCAAGCCCAACTCGGTTATGGACAAATGCAAGGTCAACCTAGTTTTAATCCATATACGGGATATGTTCGACCACCCTATCAAGGATATCCCCCTTATGCGAGTATGCAAAGGCCTATGGCACAAGAAATTCCATCTTATCCCGGATATTCTCAACCTGATCTGAATCAACAGTTGCCATTTGTGGCAACCCTAGAATTACCGGATTTAAACCGGCTTACCGATGATCCAATTTTGTATTCACCATTGTGGCCAGTTATTCCTTATAAGTTGCCTTCTGGTATTCCTAAGTTTAATGAAAATCCTGGAGAAGGCCCTTCAAATCACGTTATGACTTATCATTTGTGGTGTTCTTCCAAGTACTTGAATGATGATTCAGTAAGACTTCGTCTTTTCCAAAGAACACTTATTGGTTTAGCTCCTAAGTGGTATATTGAATTACCGAGAGCTTCTTTTAATAATTTCACCCATTTAGCCACTACCTTTTTGACCCACTTCTAGTTACCCATCAGATATGAAACTGGAACAGAACGTTTGACCAATTTTAAACAAATGACTTCTACTCACATATCATAATATATTAATGAGTGGCATCGTCATCGTCGCATGGTTAAAACCTATGTTCCTGATCAGCTTTTATCTGAGTGGTTCATTAAGTCCTTATTTCCATCTATCACTGAGGATGTGGCTAAAGGTGGAGTTGTTACAAAAGATCAAGTGATTTCTCGTGCCCAATACTTGGATTTAATTTACACACAATCTGGAATGCTCTATGACAAAATTCCACATGCACCACACCTAAATCAATCCATTCCACCTCCATCATTGAATAGGGACTCTCATGCCGGAGACGATGTGATTGGTTCCTTGAGCATGTAAATGATAAGTAAACCATTGGCCAATCACTTGCCACAAATAAAACTATAAATGCACCTGAGGATCCTACTTCGAAGAATAAGGCGATGTCATTTGACAAAGATAAGAATCAAAAGCAACTAGGAAGCAAGAAGAAAGGGAAAAATAGGAAGAAAATTGAAAACCCTCCTCAAGATAAATCATCTGATTCCTCTAATTCGGGAGAGAAACCTCGTTATCCATGTCTGATATGTAATGACGAGCATCTTACAAGGGATTTTCCTCACCACTCAGAATTTTATAAACTGTTAAAAGCTTCTACCGCATCTATAGTGTTAACAGATATATTTCTGAACTCGGATGCCAATATGGTTGCAACTGAAAATGCTTCCATATCCCAAGTATTAATGTTATCCATCACAAAACCTAAAGATGAAATTTTGGTTCAAACATGTAGTAAAAATTATGGTAATCTGCCATCTTCATCAAATAATCAAGCCACTAATGAACCTAGTTCTTTGACTTCGACCGCATCGGAAAATATTCCACTTCCCATTGCACCAGAGTTAGCAATAATGCCACCTAAGGGAGTTGTGCATAAATCAACATTTAACCCTTGAGCTCGAGCTGCACAAAATTATAACATAGTAGAATATCTTGCTTAGTCTCCTTCTGCTATGTCGATGCTTGAGGTATTACAAAATTGCCCCTCCTAGAAATAGGCTTTACTATTGGCAATAGGTGGAATAGATCCAATGGATTCTAATCTTGTGGTTTTTAATCACTCATGATATACACCACAGTTACTAGCTCAATTAGCTTTTCTAATTCAAGTTAAAGCTCTTAACAAAATATTCATCGAACCATTGTAGATGAGGGAGCTTCTATCTGTATTATGTCAATGAGCTATTGGAAAACATTCGGGTCACCTATGTTGTCAAGATCACCAACCACATTGAAGGATTTTGATGGAAGAACATATACTTAATGTGGCATTTTGAATAGCTTGCAAGTAGAACTAGGGGGAAAAACGATAACTGTTGAGATTGAGGTGGTTGACAGACCCCTTGATTACAACATTTTACTTGGACAACCATGGGTTTATGCTATGGTTGCTGTTGTTTCCACGTACTTTCATACGATTGCATTTCCTCATAAAGGTTGAAAAACAATTATCGACCAAGCCTCATTTTTTCCTCTAGTTCTCAAGTTATGGGAAGCATTCCATTTGTTAAAAAGCCCCCATTTTCACTTCAATCTGTTGGTGTGGGTCTTTTCAAAGATCCCTCCCTAATGGGTACTTTCACAATTCCTCCACCATCTAAAATTTCGGAAGTTGCGAGAGTCGAGACATGTAATATGTTATCCTCTACTTCACTTGATTTAAACAGGATCACCAATAGTACTTAAGACGAAAGTATTACTAAGGTTGTGCCACTAATTCCCATTGAAGTTGCATAACAATCAATTTTTCTTTCTTGTGCGGCATTTCTAGATCCACATTCGCTAATTGTATGGGTAGATCGTTACTTGAATACGGTATTTCTTCCGATCCTTTTGCTTGTATATATTCTACAGATGAGGGAATCAAATCAACAATGATAGGAGAAGAACCTTGGGAAGATAATCATCATCATTCCCATCTTCCAAATTTCAATGAAGGTTATTTAGATGAGCTAGTACACCCTTCAATTGTAGATTTCTTTTCAAATTCTGTTAGGATAGATTCAGTAGATTTTGAGCGTAATTTGTCTAACATAGAAGAAACCATTTCTATATACATTTTGACCAAGACTAATGTTGTAGAAAACATTCATGTCGGCAAATCTTGTTCTTCTCTAGAACTAGATATTTACCATGCTTTGTTTCATGAATTTAGAGATATATTTGCATGGTCTTATGAGGAGATGCTAGGCATTGATTCAAGTATTGTTGAACATCAAATGAAAATGTACCCTGATGTCAAACCAGTATGACCGCAGCTTCGATCTATACATCCAAAGAAAGCTGCTACCATTAAGACAAAGATTCAAAATCATTTGCATGTTGGCTTCATTTACCCTGTACCTCTTATTGATTGGGTATCAAATATTGTTCCCATGATTAAGAAACGAGGAACAATCCGTGTGTTGATTATCGGGATGTAAATAAAGCATGTCTAAAAGACAATTATCCTACACCCTTCATAGACCAGATTATTGATGAATTTGCCGGATGTGAAATATTTTCATTCATGGATGGATTTTCTAGTTACAATAAAATCAATATCCGCCCAGAGGATCAGTGAGAAACTACATTTATTTGTTCCTGGGGCACATTCGCATATAGGAAGTCACCTTTTGGTTTGAATAATGTAGGGGCTACCTTTCAGAGGGCAATGAATTATGCCTTCCATGACATTAAGAACATTGTACAACCATATCTTGATGATTTGCCTGCTCATTCACAAAAGCGGTTTGATCACCCGCAACATCTTAGAGCAATATTCTTACGGTGTCGACACTACAAAATAAGGCTCAATCCACACAAATGTGTGTTTTATGTTGGATTTGGTCGATTGCTTGGATTTGTAGTCTCAGAAGACAGAATTCGACTTGATCCAACTAAGGTTCAGGCAATACTTGACTTGCATCCACCTTCGAATTTATTAGAGTTATAGAAACTTCAAGGGAAGGCAAACTTTCTGAGGAGGTTCATTCCAAACTATGCTAAAATGGATAAAGGTTTTACTCATCTATTAAAGAAAGAGGTACCCTTCGATTGGGATCAAGTTGCACAAGCTTCCTTTAGTGCTCCTAAAGAATCCTTGATTAGAGAATCATTAATGTATGCCCCAAACTATCAACAAGACTATTACCTGTATCTTGCCACTGCAGATACAACCATCGGAATGGTTTTAGTCCAAGAAGAAGATGGAATAGAACATCCTATATATTATTTGAGCTGTAATCTCAATGATACAGAAATGAAATATTCATATGTGGAAAAGTTAGCTTTGGCAGTTGTTCAAGTTGTGCAGAGGTTTTGTCATTATATTCTCCTACGTAAAACTACAATTATCTCCGATTGCAACCCTATGACATACATTTTGTCACGTCAATTTCTGGGGGGAAAATACTCGAAGTGGGTATTTATATTGTAGGAATTTTATTTGGAATTCGTTAAATGAAAGTCAAAGAAATCTCTCGTATTTGTTGAACTACTTTCCGATCTTCCCTCATCCTCCAATGATTCAACATTAGAAAAATCAATCATGGATGAGTCTTTGTTTCTCATTTCATCAAGTGATCCATGGTATGGATATATACTGATCTATCTCCAGGCCCAAGCTTCCAAGCCTAATACCTCTCGCTCTCAACAGCAACATATTCGATACCAAGCCAAAAATTATCTAATTATTGGTAAGACGCTTTATCGCTGTGGTATCGATACAGTTTTACGTAGCTGCCTCACTCATGAGGAGGCTGAGAAAGCTTTGAATGAATGTCATTTCAGTGCTTGTGGTGGAAATTTATCCAGATATGCAATAACACAGAAGATTCTCTGTGCTGGATACTTTTGGCTAACAATATTCAAAGATTTCATAATTGCTGTTAGAAGCTGTCATGCATGTCAAATATTCGATGGGAATCTAGATTACCACCTGCACCTTTGCATCTAGTAGTCGCTATTGGACCATTCACAAAATGGGGCATTGATTTCATGACATGTAAGCCCACCTTGACCGGGGGGCATATGTATATTATAGTCGTTGTTGACTATTTTACCAAATGGGTCGAGGCGATGCCTACATTAAACAACAATGGCAAAGTAGCTGCATTATTTTTCTTCAACCACATGGTTGCTAGGTTTGGTGTACCACAAGCCATAGTTACAGATCATGGGTCACATTTTCACAACCACATGATGTTTGAGTTAGCTGTCAAATTAGGATTGTCACATGATAGTTCTACTCCATATTATCCGCAAGCTAATGGACAAGTTGAGGCTATCAACAAGGTCCTTAAGCACATGTTACAACGAATGATTGGAGTTCACAAAAGGAATTGGCATTTAATCTTGTACTCGGCCTTGTGGGCATATCAAACCTCGGTGAGAAATGCTACCAGATTCACACCTTTTCAGTTGGTGTATGGTTTGGAAGCAGTCTTGTCAATTCAATGTGAGCTTTTGTCACTCAAAATTGCAATTGACCTACTACCTGACACTTCGGAGGAAGAAGCACATTTCATGGAATTAATCCATCTGGATGAAACCCGTTGTGATGCTGCATTGGCTAACGAAGCACATAAGAAACGGGTAGAGGCACAATATGATCAAAATGTCAAGCCTCGAGTCTTCTCAGAAGGTGACCTGGTATTTCTTTAGGATCAGGAGTCAGATAAAATCAGCACGAGAAAATTTGAACCACTTGGTGAGCTTCAGTATTGCAGCAATAATATTGCAACTCCTGGGGCTTCCTTCTTCACTTTTTTCAACCCGATAGTTCACAACAAACTTGGAAGTGATGGTGTTGTATGCACAAGTACTAGCTCTTACTGCAGGCTATCACTTGATCAGCTGGCACAAGTCCACTAGGAGCTTATGCCAACTTCTATGAGTTCTAAGAAGAAGCTTTTACTGTGATGGAAGAGAGCTAATTCTATAGCGGCTATTCTACTTGCATAAAGAGAAGGAAAACTGAAATGGAACTCAAACCCTAGCAAACCCTAATTATGCAAGAAAAGAGATGGAAACTACTGAAATGGGTGCAATTGATTACTGAAAAGGTAAATTGCATTTATTCAAGCTACTTTTGAAGAGAAATGGAAAGAAATCATCTTTTTTCACTTTTGAGTATTTTTATGTGGATTTATTATGCTTGTGATTTGACTCGTTGTGACTGTGCATAGGTTTGGTGGCAAAGGAGAATGGATTTGGCTTTTGCAGATGAAGATGAAGGTGTGGAGAGGTCCTAAGAAGTCCCTAGTACCCTTCTGGAGCGATCAAACTTCAAAAAATCACTCACATGAACTTCTATAGGAGGCTGCAGGGGATCTACAGGAGGAGGCCGAAAGTGGTTTTTTGGAAGTTTGAAGGTGGAATATTGATGGGAAAAGGGAAATGAAGGTTGGATGAAGGTGTTGAAGGGTCTAGGACTTTGTTGATGAAGATCAAGAATGGAAGAGATGGTTGGATTTGTTCAAAGGGTAAGAAAGCGACTTTGTGAAAAATGCAAAAATTAGGGCAGTTAGCTGGTACAAGTTGTGCTATGGAGGGTTGACAAGATGGAATGTTCTTCAAATGAGCTATACACCTACTTCTTAAAACTGACCCATGCACGTACCGAAAAACAGAGTTTACCTAATTTGACCTAAAATCTGACCCAAAAACAGAGTACTGCTAAACAGAACTTTATGAACAACAAATTATGCGAGAAGGCCATGGTAAATGAACATGAAATGGTCTAGGCATGTGAATCCAAGCAAATATCAACTTCTCCAACTCAAAACATCACACTAGCAATTGCATGAAAGGCAAAAAACTGTGCTTTTGGTGGCAACAGTAGTGCCTTGTCCTCAATTCATGGTCCCAAGGAAGGAGAAAGGGGATCAAAACTTGTTGGTCTCCTTTTTGGATCTTTCTTTGTTACTACAACAAACTATTTAAGCAACTTGAAGCAAGAACAACTAATTTAACCATCAAAAGCAACCTATTTTACCAAAGCAAGATTTAACCTAAACAACATAAATCAGCTTATGAATGCAAGAAAGAAACATATAAATACACAAAGGAGGTGCTGGGCACTTGGGTTGGGCCCTAACCCAAGAGCTACAGCCCTCTAGAAAAGATCAGTGCTAGTTCAAAGCTCGATTCATCTTATTGATCAAAAAATAATAGTTACATCACAAAACTATCTGCAAAAAGAGCTTGAAAATGAGCTAAGTACAAGACTGCACAAAAGTGTGAAAATAGACTATCAAATGGATAATCTATTGAGGCTTGAAGCCTTCTTATTTATACAAGTGGCGACTCCCAACAGTCCTCCTAAACTTAAGGAACTCGGTTGCCTAACTGAAGATAACAACAGCTTCTACTAGACTTTCTCGACTGCCCCTTTGGATCATCATTGTGGGCCTTTGAACTCTGAGCTGCTAGTGGAGAACTTGAGGAAGGGGTCATTAATGTAGGAGACACCCCTACTATAAGTCCTCAACCCTGTTTCCTTGAGTTTGGCTGCTAATCTGCTCATAAATGCCTGGTCCTTGTCCAAAAACGTCCAAAAATCTGCAATAAACACTCATTAGACTATGTGGCAAAGTGACTATCCCCATTCACTCTTTTGACATAAATATATTCAAAAACATGCACAAAACTATTGAGAATGGTGGATTAAATAAAAATAATAGGAAGAATGAGCCCATATAGTTACCCATTTCTAGGGCTCATCACCACTTTGGATGGGCCCTGATATTGTTAAGCGCGTTTTGATGAAAGGTGCCTATGAATTAGTAGATTTTGACGGAATTCCATTGTCTAAGCCCAGAAATGGGTTGTATTTAAAATGTTACTATGCTTAATTGAGTGTGGTAAAACTCATGTAAATATGCTTGAATTGCATGTGTGAGTATGTTTCTTTTAGGTTTTTTATTTGGTTAAGTAATCCACTTTGAAATTATTGTAGATGTCAAACTTTTCGGAACCATTTCTTGGTTACATCGATGGTGCTAGTCGTAGTATGCAGAACCTATCTTCTGTAGCATGGGCTATTTTTGCTCCGAGCAGCGAGCTAGTGAATTTTAGAGGGATTTGTATTGGTCGGTCAACAAACATTATCGTCGAGTATAGCACGTTGATTAAACTTCTCTCTGATGCCATTTCACTTGGCATTCATTGAATTATCATTAGGCAGGACTCACAACTCATTGTGCTACAAGTCACTGGCACTTATACTGTCCGAAACCCAACAATTCATCATGTGTTCCTTAGAGTTCGTATTTTGGAAAGGTATTTTGAATTTATCCAATATCAGCATATTTCCGGAAGTCTAAACACATTAACTGACTCTCTAGCAAATTATGTGTTAAATAGACATTTGCAACATATGTAAAGTAAATATTTTCAATTAGCATCATCAGTTGAATAGGATTGCATCACTCAACCATAATAAAACCCTGAAACATAATTGTAAAAAGTTTTTACAAATAGTTTGTGTCCAAGACAAAAATTGGTCATCTGACCCAAAAGCTAAATGTATGCAGAAAAGGTATCTTAGTGAGCTAGTGGTGCTCATGATAGCATGTCACTGCTTGTGCTATCATGTGCAAAAGTCTCATCCAACGACCCGGCACACCGATGGTGTGGCATTGCAATTTCATAGGTAGCTCCTCGATTCAGATATCTGGAATACCCAGGGTTAAACCCTCTATGTGATCTTGCAATTCAGCCAGAGTCTCGACCGAATCCAAGTCTCGGAGAATGCTCTCCCTATAGACCTTTGTGTTGGTCCAGCTACATCTCATGGGTCTCCCATAGGTTGAACAGGTTTGATACCTGTGTACATAAAAAGTTGATTTTTTTTAGTCTTGGAGTTAATCAAAAACACAAAAAATGAAAAAACTTTAGAAATTAAAAATACTTGGTCAAACAGTTTACCAATAGAACCCCACATTGCTCTAGCTGGTAATGGTAAATTTGGATTGCCACGGAAATCCATTCCTGAATATGGATATTCTACGAAGTTCATCTCTTGTTGATTAAACCATTCAAAGAATATAATCGAAGAGTGGGCACCATGCCTAGCCATAAGATCTGTCCACCTTTGCATCCGTGGGTTTCTTGGTCCAAATATAGCCAGTGAAATGATTTGTGGTTGTAAGAGAGGTATCCTCTCCAAGGCAAAATAAATCACGATTGATCCATAGCCGAAATTTATGAGCTTTCATTTTTTCACCTTGGTGAGTTGCTCTTTCACAGATGAAAGGATAGTCCTGCAGCAGTTGAATACTTTTGGCTCTAAACATTCTAAAGCATACTGCATGTATGATTTGGTGGCCAAAGGAAGCACGAAACTGCCATCCACTTTGGCAATGGTAAAAAGGATTGTCCTTAGCGGTAAATCACTAACATCCTCGATAAGTATCTTTCCATCTTTGCTAGGTTGGGCACCTTGCCTACAGAACTGTTGCGCATAATCTTTCACTAGTTTACCTCTGTGGGCAAGACATGTTAGTGAAATGGGGGCACCTCGCCTCGATAGTCTAGTTAGAAAGTATATATCATCGATGGTAAAAAGGATTTCTCTGTGCCGAATGTGAAAAGCTTGATTGGTCGAATCCCATGATTGAATAAGAAATTGTAAAAGATCCATCTGCTGCCGCAGGTTGGATAGTTTAAAATACTTGAGTAATCCACAATTTCTTAGGGCCTCGATTGTTACCTGATTACTCAAAGCTATGACATCTTGTTCTTCATGCTCCCATTCTCTCCATATTAGTACCATTTCAAATTCCTGAATTGGGAAAAGAAAACCTAGGGACCTCAAAACCCTAAAATGTTCTTGACTAAAATAGGAGATAAGTTAAATGAAAGAAAACTGAGTTAGATCCTACCTGGTCCAAACAGCACAAGGAATGATCCCTTCAATCCTCCGCAAGCAATTGGTGAACTTCGGGAAAAACTGCTCTAGAAATCAGAAGGTAAAAGCGAGATGGTGAAAATGAATGGTAAGGACTAGTTTTTATGTTTATTTCTTGCACAATAATTGAGTAAACATTGGTTTTTTTATCTGTTTAATCCATGAACATGTATTGTTTAATCTTTTGATGGAAAGTTGAGCAGGATTAACAACTGGAAAGTAGTTATGATGTGCTTACGTGTAAATTGAACATCTCTGACCACAAAGCAAACTTTTATCACTTTTTCAAGCTTTGTTAAATTGAAAAAGGAACCCTCTTAGTGTCCTTTTTAAGTTATTTTTAGACTCTCTAAACATGAAAAGATTGCTGAGCACTTCGCATTTCTAGCTCGTTAATGGATTAGAATCGATATCTACATAGTATAGTTTTACCCCTTCTTCGGGCTGAGATAGATTAACTACGAAAAAGGTATTCGTTAGTCAAATATGATCAATAGGTTCTCTCTTGTATTGTTTTATGCGTTTTCGGGCTTGAGAGACAAATGTACGAAAAATAACTTTTGGAGCTTCCTTTAGTCCCTTTTCAGACTCTCTAAATGTGAAGAGGACTGAGTTATCTTTGTCATTAAACTTGTTAAAAACATTAATAGCGACAAACTTGTCCATCTAGACAAGACCAAGTTTCACCTTCCCTAGACTCGTTAAAACATCAAATAGCGATGGATTCACTCAAAGGGTGGAATTATACAACAAGAATATGTTATCCTCCTCAAGCTTGATAAAAAATAAATAGGCACTGTTCAGAAATAACTGGGGAAAATGGGAAAAAGCTGGGAACACTTTATGGTAGCAGGTTGCTCTTGAACATGACACTTTCACCTCATCACCATGACTATGTGGGTTGGGTCATTCAGCTTGATGGTTATCACATCGTTGGTCTATCATACCATCCATTACATTGTTTTGGGTCAATGCTACCAATTCACTTTAGTGTCGTCGATATGTTCAAGAGAAGTCATTCAGTTCAAAACTTCATCCTTTACAATACAGTAAACCTTCATTTTCATGTCCACCATTCCTGAACCTTGTGTCATAAGTCAATTTTTCATCTCCAAAATCATTTACCTCGTTTCGTGTCATTGATGTGGGATACATCAAGGCCCTCCTATGACGAGTCTCTTCTTGTCGACATTAGCACATCATCCAAGAAGTTGACTTAGAAACACCCCTTCAGTACCTTGAGTCTTGAATACATCAATGGCAAGTTTCTCGCTTCCGGTGATAGGTTGACATCACTGGCCTTCGACCAAAAGATTTCATATGGTGTTCGACATCAAATCATTTATTCACACCATGCAAAATGTATTGCAGTACCTTGAGGGTCATTATCATTATCGGTGATTCCTCTGCATCTGTTAACGGCATACATCATTGGCTGGTAATCAGACGATGTCTCTCCATGTTCAACTTTAGATCATCTATTCACATGGTTAGACTTGTACTTGAGTGAAAGATTGGATGAGAACGAAGAGCCCAGATCCAGTTTCATCCATCCAGGCTGCGATATATTTTCGGGAGTACTATATCAAATGTACAATGGCCTTACATTCATGGTCATCCATTCATTGGTCTATATCTGTAGACGACTATATTTGTACATGTAATGAAAGTTTAATAAGCTAAGCATGGGTATGCCTTCCCTCAGATAGTTCGTGAGAAAAATCAAAGTATCATGATATTTGTATTGTACTGATGTAGGTCTCCTTCCGTTTCAAAACCTTCTCTCCAAGTGGTAAAGAATCTCAATTGAAATGTTCATTTTCGACTTCATTCTTTAGGGGGCAACTGTTACAAGTCAATTTGGGCACATCAACCTCGAATTCTAGATCTATACTATTAGGTTCCATCAATCCCTAATTCAGTTCTTTTCATTCCCTAATAAGTCAACCTACATCATGCTTGCCTCCCAAGAGATTTCATGACACCATTCATCCAAAAAATGCCCCTAAGGAGATCAGTGCAGGTGGTCCTTTATCAGGCTGCAATGCATTATAGGAACTACATTGTCTGGGTGCTATGCATCACACCTAGCCTTTGTTTCACCTGCGCTGTGTGAGACTCGTCGAATTTTTTAAATGAGTCCATTGGATTCCTCATCCAATGGATGCTTCTAGAAGTTTCCAGATGGATTGGGCTCGCATTTTGGATGAGGAAGAGGATGAATGAACCTTAATCCATTATCCCTTACTCCATGGAATTTCTTGAGATAAGGAAATGATGTTTGAATGAGATTTGTAAAGAGAGTAATGTTTTCATGTCAAATTGTTGCCTCATGAGGAGAGAAGGGT
This sequence comes from Pinus tabuliformis, assembly GCA_031772625.1. NCBI lineage: Eukaryota > Viridiplantae > Streptophyta > Pinopsida > Pinales > Pinaceae > Pinus > Pinus tabuliformis. Next base: position 937,477,436 of record CM062813.1, read on the forward strand.
TTGAAATTGGAAGGAAGACGTTGAGTCAAACATGGCTTCAAGGGTTGTAATATTTACTTTATTAATAAAGAGTTCTATGCTTTTTCCCATTCATGTGTTTATATGACGTATATTATATTTTCAATTCTATAATATGTTTAGTTAACTGATTGATATGTATGCTTTGATGGTTTTTTGTCTCGTCTTGTGTGCAGGTACCTTCCAAGCGAGTTAAGTATGGAAAGGAGAGGCGAAAGTGATCAAAGGGAAGAGCGATCGAGCGAAAGATACAATTTGGTTATTTTGTTCCTCTTTCTTTTATCTATTAGCTATAGGAAAAGTAATGGAATTACTTTGGCTGTTGTTCTAGACTAGCTACTAGGTCTAGGGGTTAGTCGTTTGTAGAAACACTAAAATTTCCCATAACAAAATGGTCTGATAATGTGACACAACTTTTACAGATTTGAAGTAATTAGTTTCGATGGCACTGGTATTGCATGGACCCAACTAGGATTTTCCCTTTCACATTTCTACAGATGTGTCAGATGTAGCAATAGGCACTATCCTCAGCCAAGAGGAGGATAGAAAGTCTTATGATATTTATTATATTAGCAAAAATCTTACTTCTGATGAACTTAGTTATACAATAGCAGAAAAAAAAAATTCTTAGTTGTCATTTATGCCATAAACAAATTTATACATTATATAATTGGATATCAATTTTTTCTGTATAGTGATCATCCCACCATTAGATACTTAGCTAGCAAACCCATTACAAATGGTCGAGTGACTCGTTGGTTGTTACTTTTGTAGGAGTTTGATATCACCATTAAAGACCATCTAGGGAAGGAAAACCTAGTTGCAGATTTTTTGTCTCGGGTTCCAAAGATAAATGATCCATTAGTAGTATATGACTAGTTTCCAAACGAACATTTGTTTTCCATAGCAATTATAATGCCATGGTATGTAGATGTATCAAACTATTTGGTAGTAGGAAAGCTACCTAGACACTTGACAACAAGGGAAAGGAAACATATTTTCGAGCGCAACACTTGATTTTCATGGATTCACAGATATCTTTTTCATATAGGGTCTGATATGTGCATACACAGATGCATTCATGAAGATGAAATCTACAGCATCCTGAAGGCTTACAATGAAGAGCCCTGCAAAGGACTCTTTGCAGATCACAAAACAAGGCATGAGGTACTATAGATGGGCTAATATTGGCCCACTATTTTTAAAGATGCTAAGAAATATGTCCAGGCTTGTGATAGCTGCCAAAGGATGGGCCGTCTTGGTCAATCTGAAGAAATGTTGTTGCAGCCCCAATTGGTAATAGAACCTTTCGAACAATGTGGATTAGATTTTGTTGGTCCATTTCATCTACCATCAAACCAAAAGGCATACATACTTGTTGCTACAAACTATGTAACAACGTGCGTAGAAATAATAGACTTGCCAAGACCTACAGAAGAACTTGTAATTAATTTCCTCTTTGGGTTATTTGTGTGGTATGGTTTACCTAGGGAAGTGATAACAGATGGAGGAGGGAAATCTGAAGGACATAAGATTGTAGCCACTCTACAAAACCACCACATCACACATAGAGTCACTTCCTCATATCACCTGTAGGCGAATGGGCAGGTTGAAAGCATCAACAAGGTCATTGAAGAAATTCTGACCAAGACAGTTTCAACACATCGGCGGGACTGGGCTGCTAGATTGCTAGAGGCCTTGTGGGCCTATCTCACAACTTGGTGAAATACTACTAGATATTCTCCGTACCAACTTGTATTTGGAAAAGAACCTATATTTCCTATTGAATTTGAAATAAATACTCTCAGAACAGCCCACAAAGTGGGATTGGATATGATGGAGGCCCAAACTAATCGACTTAAAAAAATAAATGAATTAGATGAGGCTCAAATACTTGCTCTATAATGCACTGCAATTATTCAACAGCAAAGGGAAAAGTGGCATGACAATCTTATTAAAAAGAAGACATTTGACAAAGGAGACTAGGCAGTCCTCTATGATTCCAGATTCCAAGACTTTCTGGGCAAGTTATAGACAAGGTGGCTTGGCCCTTATGAAATTCAAGAGGTACACAAAAATGGCACTCTCACTCTGACTACCATCGATAAGTTTGGCCATTCTTTCAGGGTGAATGAACATCAGGTGCATATTTATCATAAACCACTCACCAAAGAGCCTTTTTGCCAATAGGTACGTGATGATCCCATTATGCAATTTTAGCTGCAGGGAGTGATGACCCGATAGCTTTACTTTCATAAAAAATTATCTTTCTTTAGCTGTATATAATGTATATATTCTTTTTACGGTTGGTTGCAATTTAGTTTAGCCATTACTATGTAAATACAAGGATCTCTCTTATTTTTTGGGTGTGTTTAATAATTGTTGTTCAATCAATTGGACAATTGCTATTCATTCAATTTTTTCTTTTTGTGTATTTTGTTGTTCAATCAATTGAGAAGCTCCAATTTTTTTATTTTTGTGTGTATTGTTGTTTAATCAATTGAACATCACCGATTTCTTTTCGTGTGTTTTGTTGTTCAATCAATTAAACAACACCAACTTCATTTTATGTGTTTTGTTGTTCACTCAATTGAACAACTGCTATTTGGTAGAACGAACAGCTGTGATATCCTTTTGCCATTTTTCTTCTTCCATGTTTTCTTACTAAAACCATCTATTTGGATTTGGAATTTGTACTTGGAATAAAAGAAAAACAGTAATATTAATATCATTATGACTTATAGAACCTTTTATGGTCATCTTTCTTCTGAAACTGACCTAGCCCATCTATATAATGATTGTTTGAATATCTTCTCTTTGGACACATCATAAAATGATTCACACTTTCAACTGATAATTCCCTTCGGTATGATGATATCGGGATAAAAGCATAAATTTCATTGGCATTTGTTTTACTTCTCACGCCATCCATAGCTCTTAAGGAGTAAATGAGCCTCCCTCCCTTTACAATAAAAATATGAAAATGCAACACACATATTCTTAAACAAGATAAGGGGTCTCATCATGAGCCATCCTACCATGATCATAAGGATGTAACAAGTGACATTCCATTATGGCCACCACACTAGGGTAATGACCTTCTTGATAGTTAACACTGTTAGAAGGACAGGAGGTCTCATTACGAGCCAGCCTAATCACTTTGTTATATTTTGGTGAATGGTACTATGATTATCTGGTTACCATGCTAGCATAGTGGTCTCTTTATAGCAATGAAAGGGAACATCATCTAAATACTGAAAGGAGGACTTTGGCTCATTTTTGGGGTTAAAAAGTAACTCTGTCGAGGCTATGAATGCCCGCTGGAAGAAGTGGCTCTACTTTTGGTATTGAAGTGCTATGGTACATTGCCAAATATTCCTTATCCTATTATCCCATGATTATTTATTTCTAAAGGTGAATTTACCATTTGAACAACATTTATAACTAAATTAACCAACATAAACAGTAGACTATATCTTTATATGCATCATATCATTATTGTCCAATCAATCGATACCAACAGTCATTAACATTTATCACTGGTCGTGCATCGTCACCTTTTTCACCTAAGGTAAATATCTATCTAGTTTCTATTTTATTCCTTTTATAGGCATTTCAAGTTTTTTGACCTATACTGCTATGATTGCCATTATCGTATTTATGCCGCTTTGATTGTTGTATGGCTGCATTTATAACTTCCCGACACCCTTTCCCTTTTTCCCATGCTTAGTGGGCGTGGACACCCTTTTCTGATTGGAGGGGGGATGATATGTGTTATGGATAGCATGTGTAATGACTATTAAATTGTTTTTTGATTGGAGTGGGGAAGGAATGAATTATGAATGCGCGTGTGTAATAATTATTAAACTATTTTTTGATTGGAAGGGGGTCAGGCAAGGATTACGAATAGCATGTGAATTAATTATTAAGATACACCAAAAATTGGTGATGAGACAAACAACATAATTTCCTTTGATATTAACTCTAAAACAATGTCACTGCATTTTTAATAACTTTAATGATTTGTATATGGTTTATGGTGTTGTTCCAAACTGTGAAATTGTGAGAAGAGTGCATGCAAAATTGCAAGTGAGCTAGTTACTGAGAAGCAACAACCATGTGAGAAAAATCCATCCGTAGTGAACCTACAGTACTCCAAGTATCAGAACAAGCTCGTGAAACTCTTCAGCGTGCCAGATAGCTTCAATACTTGACCAAATTACAAGGGTTCCATGAGGAAATAACACTTGAATTTTTGCAGAATTGATAGAATGGATGCACGACAATGAAAGGAAGAAACATAATAGTTTCTAAAGTAGTTATAGCTGAAGTCTTTGGACTTCCAGCAGAAGGCACTAGATGGAAAGATAAGCATGTTCTTCTGCAGGACGTAGTCACAATATTTCAAGACCCAAACTAACAATTTGTACGCAAAGGAAAAGGGATTCACCCTACAACTTTAAGACAACCATGGCAGGAATTGGTTACTATTGTTCAGATTTATATCACTTTTCACAGACGCCAGGATGTGGTAAAACCTCAACAACTCAAACTATTAGCTATTATGAAGCAGAAAATCACAATTAATTTTCCATTATATTTAAATTATTTATTGCATGATGTTGCTAGTTGATTTAGAAAGGCTAAGGACCCACATTTTGTCATCGACCATCATGGAATGATTAAATTAGTCGCCATTCATGGACTGGACCAACAAAAATTGACCTAGGATAACCTTGCAAAACCTTCATTGGCCTCGCTAGAAGAAAACCTAGAGATTGAACAACAAGGGGTAAGAGTAGCAGGTTTGAAAAGGACAAGAAAAATAAGGAATCCTTCCTTGGCCTCGGGCCTAGTAAAGCATAGGCACTATACGAGGATAAAATTGCAACAACACACCCCAATTCCAATAGAAGAAGTAAGGTCGTCTCACATGCCCTCTCCAAGTCCACAACATAACCTTTTTCATGAATATGAGGAAGACGTGGACCGAGTTTTGGAGAATATGGGGACATTCTATGAAGAAAGGGATCCGTCTAGAAAATTTGAAGGGAGAAATAATGCCCTTAACTAGTTTGTCTCTACTGGAAGTTCTGTCCATGATGAAACTTTTCCATTTGCTGATAATTTGGAGGGTCAGAGGGAACTAGTTCCCTCTATGAATGAGCCCCTTGAGAAAGAGGCCCATGCAAAGGAAACCGTCGGGGACGGAAATCACATAGATGTTATTGTTCCATTAGAACCCCTAGTGAAGGCAAACCCTATAGAAGAAACCCTGGAGGATGAAAATTAACCAGGGGATACTGTCTATGAAGTCCCCAGAGGACAAGGCCCATACAGAAGAAGACCCTGAATATGATAATCATTCAGGAGACACTATTCCATTGAAGTCTCGTGAGAGAGAAGCCTATGAAGAAAAATACTTGGAGGACGAGAATCCATCGGGAGACATAGTTCCACTAGAACCTCATCCTGATATTGGAACCCCTCCACCTGAACCTGAAATAAATACAGTTGCACCACCACCAATTAAAAACACCACGACGAAGAAAATGTATAAGGAACGATTGAGGAAGCTTCTTAAGAAGTACAGAAAGCAAAAGAAAATAGTTAAGCAACTGAGAGAATGGTTAAAGGAAGCAGTTAGTGTCTGAAAACTGAAGGTGGAATTGGAAACTGTAGGGACCCAAATAGAACAGTTCTCTATGGAGGATATTGAAGCCCAGACTAAGAGTCTGTGTGTTTGCTCAAAAGGAACCCAAACAGAGCAATGTCCCTTGAAGAACAGTGGGATTGAGACTGAAGTTCCTTGCATTTTCTCAATGGAAAGCCAAACAGAATTTCCCACTACAGATGTGGCTGTCCAAACCATTTATGAGGAGAAAACTCAAGAATACTGTTGTATGCCCCAAGGAACAGTTGAAGTTGTTGTTCAAACTCATTTTGAAGGAGATGCCCAAGTAGATTGTTGTATGTCCCAAGAAGCAGTTGAGGCTTTTTTTCAAACTAATTCAGCAATAACACAAGATGATGAAATGAAGATAGAGGAAACACTTCACTATGTTCCTCTGGTAAGGGAAAATGTTATCATAAAATTACAAAATGAACTAGCCAAGACTCAACAGGAGTTGGCTCGACATAAGGAAAACGTAGTGCCATTACAAGTACACCAGGAACTGCAGAAGAAATTCGAGGCACTTACTGTAACAGAAGATGAGACTTTTTCCAATGTCAGAGATGAGCAGAAGAAAGTAGAAAAATCACAAGCCAAGTTGCAGAAGGAAAAGGAGAAAATTGAAACTATTTGTTCTCTCTACTCTAATGCTTTGTCTTATGGATCACCTACCACCAAATATACACTATTCTTGTTAGAAAGATATCTCTTACTGAAAGTTAAAGCCACCAAGGTTAGTAAGTCAGTGGAATTCAATACCAATCCAAACTTTGTCAAATGCTTCAAGGAACAAAATGAACAAGTAAAATGCCTTTTATGTGATTTATACATGCACAATTGTTTCTTCAAGGATGAACTAGTTAGTAATCCTGGCCCCTTCATTGCGGATATTCAATTTCAAGATTTTCTTTTTTTTTTCCATCAATCAGATCAAATGGGCTAAAGCCTATAACACTTTTTGAAAAAGGGACTATGGTATAGACCTATGGGTCAGGGGAGAACCCATAAAATCCCTACATCATTATGTCCAACATAAATAGTTCATGAAACAAACAGGAGTCATGGCTCAATTAGGACCACTCCATACAAATATCATATAAGCAGGAAAGGAATACTTTCAGCAAACTAAGGAGGAATCTTTGTCACTAGCAAGACAAATATGGGAAGCTTCCTCTAACAATGTTAGAAACAAGGAGCCATTTGGGTATAGAAATTTCAAGGCCGCCTCTACTCACCTACACAGATACAACGATATGGTCATAAGCATGGGCCTTGACTAGATATGGTGCCGTTACAGATGTCTGATTATCTGGTACCCTCCTGATGGGTATTATAGTGATTATAATTAGCTAGATTATTGGGTAAACTATGCTTTTTTAGTACTTAAACAGAAAAACGGTTTTAGGCTATATAAGGAAGAAGTTTATCCTTCTTATTCCTTGACACAACTGCACCTCAATCATCCTATTGCATGAGGAAATGCAAAAAGATAAGCAAGGGAGTACGTTGGTCCATTGAAAAGGTATGTTTTATCCTCATATAAGGTTAATTTATCATTCATATTTATGTGTTTATCTTCGTTTTAGGAATAAATATTGAAGAAACAATTGTAGAATGCTATGAAACTAGCTCACAAAAAGATTAAAAAGAGAGATAAACGCCTTAGAAATAAGCCTCTTCGAGGGGGAAACCTCCTTTACATTAAAAAAATGAACAATTCTTGGATGATACAAATGACAAGATCTCCTTTCAATATATAGGAGTCTAAGGGGTCATAATATAATCAGAGCTGACATAACAATAGTAATGTAAGGACACAATAATAACAATAGTGGGATTCTATGGGGCACAATAATAACAATATGGGGACTACATGGGCACAACAATATAATAAGGGGGTTGTACTAATAACAAATTTGGGGTTAGACTAGTATATAGGGACCTAACATGCCCCTCTCCTTCAAAAAGTGTTGTCCTCAATGCTTGCATAGTTCTTGATGCTTCTATATAAAGTTCCCATCCTTCCATGTGGAATCTTCAGTGGGTAAGTTCTTCCACTTGATTAGATACTCTGAAATTAATCAATTTTGTAGTTGTTGACTTCTTTATTTTGTAAATGCTTCAGGTTCAAATATGAGTTTTCCTTCCCTGTCAAGTTCTACCAATAGTGTTGGAACTGGGATCTTCAGAAACTTTTGAATGAGTTCCCACCTTGCTTCACCATTCTTCCATTCATCCCTTGCTTTGTTTATCAAATTTGGTTGGATAATTATACCAACCTCTACCATTTATGAAACCATATGTTCAATTTCACTCTTTTGGTCATATGGATATCTATAATGCCTGATGTTTGGAGGAACAATTCCTGGAATCAAATTAATAGCATGATCATGATCATGAATATGTGGGAGACCTTTGGAGTCTCAAATACCTTGGAATCATTGTCCAAGACTTTTTGGAGATCTGGAGGAATAGATGATTTCAATGTGGGAACCATTAGGAAACATAATTGTGCAATTACACCTCGTTGTTCTTTCTTTAGAAGCTTTGTCATTCCGTTAGAGCTGATTATATTTCCTAGTTTCCCTATGATACCCCTTAATTCAACTTCCTTTCCTTCGAAAGAAAATTTCATGAAAAGTTCTTGAAAATTAAAAGTTATTGTACCTAAGGATTGTAGCCATTGGACTCCTAGTACAACGTCAATACCACCCATTGGAACATAAAGAATTGGGCTAGTCAATACATATTCTCCCATGGATAGCTTGATATTTTGGCACCTTCTGAAATAATTTATGGTTCCTCCACTTACAATTGTGACTTGACACTCTGGTGCTAGATATAGGAAGAAATTCAATTCCTTGGATATATTACAATGAATAAAATTATGGTTACTACTCGAATCAATCAACACTATTACCTTTTTCTTCTTCATATTTCCTTCTATCTTTATAGCTTGAGAAGCGGTAATTCCGACCAATGCATTACAAGATATGGTCGAATTCATTTCTTCTTTCTCTGGCATTGTTTCTTGGAGAGTATCCTTTTATTTTGATATTTCTTGATACTTTTCTTCCTGATATTTCATTGCTTGAACCTTCTTATTCTTCATATGTCCTTCTATCTTGAGAGTTTGAGGAGTGGTAATTCCTGCCATTGCAATACAAAATATGGTCGAATTCATTTATTCTTTCTCTAGGGTTGGTTCCCAGTGTATGTCCTCTTCTTTTGACATTTCTTGATCCTTTTCTTCATCCTCTTCATAATCTATGTAAAATAATTTCTTCTCAGCACACTTATGACATGTTTGAGATGAAATTCTGGAGCTTTCCAAAACCCTAACTTCCTCAGATCATATCTCCGAAAATATAGTGATACAAGATCTAAAATTTTGACCCGGGGTTCTGACTGATCTCTTCTCAAATGGGTTTTGTTTTTAGCTTTTTAAACTTCATAGCGAAAAAGTTATAGCACAAATTCCATGATGAATTTTTTGGAGAAGCAAAACCCTAGAATCCAAAGCTCTGATACCAAATATTATGAAACCAACTCACAGAAAGATAGAAAAGAGATATAAATGCCTTAGAAATAAGCCTATTCGAGGGGGAAACCTCCTTTACATTACACAAATGAAAAATTCTTGGATGATAAAAATGACAAGATCTCCTTTCTATATAAAGGAGTCTAAGGGGTCATAATATAATCAGAGTTGATACAACAATAATAATGTAAGGGCACAATAGTAACAATAGTTGGCTTCTATGGGGCACAATAAGAAAAATATGGGGACTACATGGGCACATCAATATAATAAGGGGGTTGTACTATTAAAAATAAGGGGTTACACTAGTAGTATAGGGACCTAACATAGAAGCTGGATAAAATCGATCATTAACGAAATGAGTAAATATGGGCATGAAAAACTAACTTTCTCTATCTTTATATGCAGGAACATGAATTGAAAGATTGTTGTTCAAACAACAGAACGATGGTGACCAAAAAGGAAAAGGACAACGTCTCAATTACAAAGGACAATCGAAGACCAGGAGATTTAATTATATTCTGTGATGAAATCAGATAATCGGTTGCAAAATCCATAGGATCCCCTGATCGCAAGGATTCTTTTTTATCCATTTATCTTTCCAATGTTATATAAAGCCATTTTTGAAATGAACAACTAGTTAGGAAATTTCAAGATTGTAACTATTCATTTTTGGACATAGAGTATTACTGTGATGTTGTAACTCTATTATTAAGTTTAATGAAGAATACTATGTTTTACCTATAATCACATTCTGAGTGTCTTTCGACAGTCACTTCTGGAGACTTTGGGCCCAGTCAACAGGAGAGTTACTGCTTTAATTGTGTCATATTTATTTATGCTTATTCTTATAATTGTTCATTACTGTTAGTTCATGAAATTTGAATTATTCAGATTGTTGTGACTATTGATTAGTTGATTTTATTTTTCCATTCAAACTAGATTCTATAGTTTTCTGTGTTTTACATCTGCGTGTTAATTTTTATCGAATTGATCAGGTTAATTTAAGTATTTGATTGTTGTTCTTTCTGAAGTAGTGTTATGAGAGATCTCAAGCTTATAGTTGATTACTTTCAATAAGATGTTTGAATAGTTACTTATTATTCATTTGCTATAGCTTTACTTCATGTTGAATGAATTATTGTCTATATAAGTTAGATTTGCCAAGAGTGATTCCTTTTACTTGCATTCTAATTCAGTTCTTTTCATAATAGATTAAAGTAGATTTGAAATTTCTTTAAAGATTTCTTTCAAAGTTGTTTTCAATTGAACTTCAAGAATTAGATATTAATCATTCCAATGATTCTAAATCATTTCATTATGAATTAACCTCTGAATTCACTTGCATATACAATGTTGAACACCCTTCGAAATAAATAGACTTACCCTGGGTTGATGATTAATGTAGGTATTAAAATTACTTTTAGTAATAATCTTAGTGCAGCAACAATAAGTATGTCAAAGAATCCAATTTTCCAGTCCAAGACAAAGCACATTCCAATCAAGTATCATTTCTTGAGAGAGCAAGTTTCCAACCAGATTGTGAAGTTGGAGTATGTTCGTACAAAATAACAAATTGCTGATATTTTCAGCAAGCCACACCTTATAAAACTGTATGAATATTTGAGGCAAAGATTAGGATTTTTTCCTCTTTCCTCCCTACATTAAATATTCATTCAAGACGAAGAAAGGAAACTATTGTATTTTTAGCATATCAAGATTAAGTTGCTAGCTCCACAGGATCAACATGACAAATAAATATTATGAATAGAAGGAGCATGGTGACAAGGGGAGAATGTTTGTGTTTTTTCCATTAATGTCAAAGAGGGAGAGATATATAGTGATCAAACAAAAAAATAATAAAAGGATAGATACATGGTGATCAAAAAAAATAAGCAGAATGTGAGTTACCTGGTGAAGGATAGCATGAAAAAATAGCAACAACCTCACAACACTAAAATAAACAAAGCATAAGAGATGTACATCCCAAGGGGAGCAACATTAAAAAAACACAATCATATTTCATGAGGATGTTTTGTTTAATCTTGGTGTTGCCAACAATTCCAAAGGGGGGTAATTTTAAAATATGTTTACATTCATGGAAATAGGGTGTCCATTGATGTCAACAGGTGGCACATTTCTCAAAGAAGGACTTAGGATATTAGGTTCCAAGCACAAGAAGAAGTTTGAGAATCAAAATGGTAGCAATAATGGTGTAGAGACTTTGGAGTTTGTTCTGGAGGTGCATATAATCTTATATGTAGATGGAACCCATTCATATGGAAGGAGCTCAGAAAACACTTTCTAGTGAAATGTGGAAGTTCGAAACTGGGCCCTTGGATTAAATATATAACCAAGTCAAATTTTGTAGAGATAAAAAAGTTGGATGGAGGAGTTTTGGCGCATAGCCAGGTTTGGAAAAGTAGCCAAACCTAGCGAAGATGGTGGCAAAGTGACCAAAATAGGACTGGGCATACGTGGCACAACAGCAAAACAATGGGAAGTATTTGTATTTCCTCTTGGTGGAGCCCACTTAACAGCTTGGCCCAATGGAAGTTTCCCAAAAGAAATACACTAACATTTTTTAATAAGAACTTAAGCACCAAAGTGGGATGACACCAGTAAGTGGCACTATCCTAGCGGAGGCACCCAAGTGAAGTATACCTTGAGGTATACACTCTATGTGAATAAAAGGTTACACAAGGTTTAAGTGTTGGGAGACATATGCTAAGACATGACATGAGAGTGCGAACCTATAAGAACTGAGTGGGAGGTCCCCAATCTAACAGCTCAGCCCGCTGAGGGCTAGACCAAAGGGATAACAAAGCAACGTGAAAATCAGAGAGCCGACATAGAGGATTTTGTAGAAAAAGAAAATGATTGGGTGCCCTTAAAATTTTTATAAATAAATTTTCTGGAAAAAAAGAGTCATCAGGGACCTTTTCTCTATCCTTTCCGATAGGATAGGTAGAAGCATTCTATTGGCCTAGGTGACACAAGAAGATGAAGTCAAAAACTACACAATCAGAGGTGGACACATCACTGGCCGTTTTGGTGTTTTCAAGCAGCCAAAGGGCCCATATCTGATTGATACATCGACCAATCATTGGTCAACATTTGGTATAGGTGACGTCAACTTACTGGTTGGAGCTTGATGGTTTATTATGGTTCACAAAGTGGAAGCATTGGGCAGTGGGAGTTGGGACATGTTAGCCTAATAGTGGAGAGTGACAACCAATTAAATGGATCCAGGAAGACCCCATAGGACACATCATCCATTAGGGATGAACCTAGTGGTTTATAAGTGGGCATAAAGGAATTCGTTGGGATAAAGCGCTCTAGCCTTAGCACCGCATAGGGTTCCGTTCAGCTCAACGGACCAAAGGTACAAAGGTTTTCCAAAAGAAATTGAGCCATCATAGGTGTTAGAGTTGGTGGTTTTTCCAACGCTTCATTTCCCTATGAGCTAAGTATGGTGAGTTATAAGATCACATAGGGACTTGCATCTCTCCAGTTGTCATATTTATCCTTATCTAACACTGGGCCTTCTCCATTTATATATAATGGAGGTATTCTATGTACTTTGACATAATCTTGTTAGTAATTCAATACTCTTTCATGGTATCAGAGTGGGATATTCCTGCCTTGCCTATTTTTTTTTAGTTTTTTATTTTAGTTTTTATGATTTTGAATGGGATTATGTTTCACTAAGGTATCAAAATTTTCTTGAGATATATTAGGAATGAATGGGATCTCCTTGATATGATGGGTTTGTGTTTTTTTTTAGAAACATATTGAAATGTTTCTTGTTATCACTGCAGGGCTTAATAAGTCAGACAATATGTAGATCTACTCATCCGATCTGTTGCAAATCATGAAAATCCCCTCCTGTTACCTTCATTATGGTGTTCATTTTCTAGTGGAAAGGAATTAGTGATAACCAGTCGAGTTTTTGGGCCATTTCCTGATGATATATCCCATTTTTTAGTTGAGTACATCAAAGCTGAAGATTAAATGCAAATGATGACCATGGTAGTAAATTTTCTAGTGGCGATGAGATCATGTAGCAATTTTTTTTTACGATATTTGGTCTATTGCATATTTGAAGGACAAGTCTAAAAAAGCCATGGCATTCATCATGGATCCATTGATCATGATCATTGTCTGAATTGATGCCATTGTTGTGGATGTTATCAGGAAGAAAGTGTTCTAGGTCGTATCACACCCTCCACTTTCCTCCATTTGTGATTCTTAAAAGCCATATGCTGTCAAACTTTCTTGTGGGCATTGGAGATATAGAGCTTGACCGGTCCACATATTTCTAAAGCAACCATTGGAGGAGAAACTCTTCATACCAGTGTGCCCACATGTAGTGCAACCCTTATCGCCATCAGATAGATGCAACTATATTTTGGTGGATCTAGCAGAGCTGAGCTGGATTTTCCAAATGAAAGAAGATCGTAGTGCTTCTAGAATACACTCTAATCATTAGATTGGCCTGATCAATGATGTTAAATTGTTGAGTATTTTGTGCCTAAGTCACTCTCACAATTTAGGTTCTAAGCATAGATCAATTGCGGTCAAGGACAATAGAATGAATTACGTGGACACGTGAAGCTGTAATGGAAATATTTAAAGAAATCATGGATCGGGTCACACCTGCATAAATTTTTGAGGTCTCTCAGTCGCTATAGAGAGATTATGGCATATAGATAAAGTGATATCTGGGAGCTCCATTTCTATAATGAACAGTGCCAATCGCGCTTCTTCTCTCACAATTTCTAGAAGCGATCTACTTGTGAGCTGCAACACAACTATTGTCATTCTCTTTGCACCTATGTAGAAGATCCATGGGTCCCCTTCAATTTTTCTGATGTTGTTGATTCTAGTCACAATAATTATTGTTATGGTCTTATGCCCAACACACCATAAATGTTGAAGGGTTTCTCTCCTCTCTACAGTGATTTTTGAGTCACCTTCTCAATCCAAATTTACACGTTCATTGTGGTTGATCGTGAGGAAGGAGTATGTAAATATTAGAGCATCAGAAGAGTGGAGTTGTGAAACACCAAAGTTTGTAGATGTTTCATTTCTTCTCTTGCTCGTTGTGTGAATTGAATGAGATTTTCTAAAGAAATTGAGACCACAAAGTTGTTCAGTCTTTGAAGTAGTTGGAGAAAAGTATAGAGGTAGCAATTTTTGAGGAATAATATCTCACCATTATCTCAAACTTTTCAATGCCATCGAAATTTGAATAGGTCTTAACATTTTAATTTTCCCCTTTCTATTTTTCCTGTTCATTTAATTTTCCCACTACATTATTTTATGGAGAACCATGTGCATCATTAGCTTTCAATGGAGAAAAATATGTATTAAAAAATGGGAAGAGTTTATTCTAAAGGTTTTTAATCTCTTTAAAAACTTTTGGGGAAAATGTTATTGAGCTAAAAAAAAAAAGTCTTGGAAAACTTTATTGGCCTTTAAAAAGGAGGAAAAGAATTGAGCAGATATTACTCAAAACAATTTCTCTGGGTAAAAAGAGATTTGGGAATTCTCTTGTACTAAACCTTGGGTTATGAAATGCTTCCTTGATTGGATAACCATGAAAATCTAGCTAGGTGGATCTGGTTTTCATCATGCTTTAAAGTGTAAAACATCTTTTGTTGTCATCGTCAGTCTTGTTTTGTAGCAGTATTTTCTTTTCTGGCTGGTGAAAATAAATTTTCCAACTTGGTCTTTTCAATATGGGTAAAAGATTGCAGAAACTTTGTGAGAAAAAGATAGCAGATGAACTTTGTAAAGAGGTTATTCAATTTTAGTCAGTGGTAGCCATTTTTCAAGCAGAGAATGCAACTCTCAAGAATAGGTTGCAAACATTAGTAGTTGAAAAAATCTAGAAGGTTGACCATTTGGAATCAATCATGGGAAAATATCTCCAAATTCTTCCAGGCAAATTTCAAGAGAAGATTGATCGCCTTGATGACTTGCAGGAGGAAATTGAGTCTTTTTCTTTTGACTCAAATTTGAAGAAGAAACTAGCATAACAATATAATCAACACATTATGGGGATTGATTGTTTAAAAGAAACATTGTTGGAACAGCATCAACTTTTGAAGCAAGATTATGATGCATTGTCTCAACAACTAATTCAGAAGGATGAGGTCATTTAGAACCTGCCAGAGTCTAAGAAGAAACTTGAATTAGAGGTTAGCCATCTTCATAAATATATGATGGAGACAACTGATATTGAGCTTCCAAGCTCACATTCTTCCACACTTGATGATGTTGAATGCCATAAGCCTGATGTAGACTTATCACATGCTTTTGTCGCACCTAGTTTTGTAAATCATATTATTGGTATTGGATCCTAATTACTGTGAAAAATGGGATATATTAGAGGAGGACTTGGTAAAATGGGAAATGAATTGTTGTTCCTATTAATCCTATAGTGAATACATCAAGATCATGTCTTGGATATGCTTCGGCTACTACCTCATCACCTACATCTAACAATGAGGTGCTTCCAAATGAAAATGTTGTGGCACCCAACTTTAAGTCTACAAAAACAAAGATTGGGACATCTCCACATCATAATCAAAGGAAATCATCCAGATTCCATCATTATTGGTCAATTAATAGTCCAACAATTAGATCGATTCATAAAGATGTGAAAGAATGAATTGTGGACTAGTACCAACCATCAGGATCCACTGTGGATGGGTTGATGAATGGTCACAGCATCATATAAAACCAATCCTTGAAGAATTTATATCATCGTATTGCATCAATTATTCATTGTTGGTTACCACTATTCCCTTAGTTCTGCTTCAAGGGGGCAATTTGTTGATAACGAAGATTGTTGATTCTTGCTTCTTTTGTAGTTGTGGTTTAGCAGGGTAGTTAGATGGTGACAAGTATTGTTGTCAATTTTTGTGTTTGATCAGTATAATGGTGACGATGTCCAAAAAACTCCAGGAGTGTTGTTGTACAATGTTTGAGTTGATATTTTCATACATGATAGTCCTCATTGTTTATTTGTTGGTTGATAGTGTTGCTTTTGTTTGAAGCCTTAGTCCTTGTTCTTTACCGACACCTATTTATTTAAAGATTTTTTTTGGAGAAGTTGACAATGTTTCCCATATTTTTTCTTCTCCAGCAATCCTACTTTAGAGATACCCCGACCTCATTGACGTTTCATGGATCACATCTTCAGAATTTTGGTACTTTAGCATTTTGTACTTCTTGATTGGAGTAGGCCTATGTTCTTGCCATTCAATGGATCGTTATAGGGATATACAATTTTAGCTCCACGATAATTTGAGCAATGGAATATTTCTCTCTTTTGAGGGGGAGTTACTTTCCTAAGGGTATTTATCTCTCTCCCTATTTATGAGAGTTTGTATATGGGTACCTTCTCAAGCCTCATTGTTGGGACCCATTCTTTATCTTTTTTTCTTTAGTTACTCCCTATGTTTCACTTAAGGGGGACTATTAGAGTTGGTGGTTTTTCGAACACTTCATTTCCCTATGAGATAAGTATGGTGAATTGCAAGCTCACATAGGTACTTGCATCTATCCATTTGTTATAGTTATCCTTATTCGACCCTAGGCCTTCTCCATTGCTATATAATGTAGGTATTCTATGTACTTTGACATAAGATTATGAGTAATTCAATAATCCTACAACAAGCCCAAATAGGCTAAGCACATGAAGGATTAAGTGGAGGTCTCAGGACTTGGTTATATGGTGTGAAACAGTAAGCGCTTGTGCGAAAGGGGATAAAGGCCAAATTCTGCGAAATTGACAAATTTGGTAGTAATTTTCTTAAATAAGATAAAAGGTTGTGAGGTAATTTTTCTAGCATCATTTGGTAGCAGCATATTTAAAAGGATTTGGGCCTATAGAAAATTTCCTTGGGCACATGCAAGGGTGAGATGAGTTGACGATTATTTTGGCACCAAGCTAGGAAAATGGAAAGTTACAATTAAATGGCACATTTTGGAGTTAAATCCAAACATAACAGCTAGCGGTAAATGCATGAAAAAGTTGGCCACAATTAAGAAGAAGAGTTAGTATCTCTAATAGAACTGGAGGTTTGCTAGAAATAGAAAGTCCTAGCTAAATGCTGTTAAAAAACCAGAATGGAAAAAGCAAGTAGAAAAAAATAGAGTTTAAGTTTCGCATAACATAATTAGAGTCTGCAACTTGAAGAACACATCCAAAATAGTCAGTTGAATAAGACAAAGTAAAAATTAAAGGCACATGCATAGATCCGATGCAATATTAACTAAAACCTCATGCCAAAAATATCGAGCCAAATTTTTTTATAAGCAAGCTTGAGCAAGCAAGTTGATGAGATGAGTTCTATGAGTTGAGGTGAAGTTGTTGGTGTTTTTAGTGAATTCCTGAAGGTATTGGTCATTGAGGGGGAAATTGTTTTTATTTTGAAAGCAAAATTGGAATTCATGGCTCTACTATGAAAATGGATGAAAGATGAACTAGTGAGTGTTAAGCAAGTTGTAGCTTGCAAATTAGGGTTTGGTGCTCCTTCCAGAAGGTTTTGGTAAATATTTTGGGTTGTAGCTCCTTTCGGTGGTAGTTGATAAATTAGGGAGTTTTAGCTTCCTTCTTGTTGTAGCTAGAGAATTGTAACAAGAAGTTGTAGTTTTCCTTGTGAAGCAATTAAAGAGCTATTCAGAAGAACTTATTTGTTCTTGTGTGTTCCATTGTGATTATTGATATTTATA
Organism: Pinus tabuliformis; assembly: GCA_031772625.1. Lineage (NCBI taxonomy): Eukaryota > Viridiplantae > Streptophyta > Pinopsida > Pinales > Pinaceae > Pinus > Pinus tabuliformis. The sequence goes on from CM062813.1 coordinate 937,495,417, forward strand.
TTATGTCATGTTTATTCCAATTAATTTTTGAATAATTTAATGGTGTCTTAATACAAAGTAAAAGAAAGTTTTTAAAGTGGTAAAATTCCTACAATATTGATTCCCTTCCCTCCCAATATTGTCCTAGTTTCCAACATTTGTTTAGTAGATACAAATCAACAAATATATCCTTCAAAAAAATTGTTCACTATCTCAGTTTTCCCATCAGATTGGGGATGATAAGATGAGCTATGAGCTAATTGAGTATCATGACAAGAAAATAATTATATTAATAATTTTCTAGTGAAAATGGGATCTTTTTAACTTATAATAATCTTTGGGCTTTCATGTATCTTTTGAATTGTTTCCACAAATGCAATAATTATTGTACTACATTTGAAAGGATGAGATAGTGCACAAAAGTGTGCATATTTGGTAATTCTGTCAACTACCACCATGATAACACTCTTTCCTTTAGACTTGGGTAAAAGTGTAATAAATCCATTGAGACTTCCTCCAAACGCTAACTTGGAATGAATAATGGGTGTAAAAGATGTTGGGTCTTAATCGTATCAACTTTATTTTGTTGGAAAACAAAACATTCTACCACAAACTTCTGAATATCAAATTTAAGTTCATACCAAAAGAATTCTTTCTTAAATATGTGGTAAGTTTTTAAACATCTTGAGTTCCATCCTATACGAGAGGTGTGTAATTCCAAAAGAATCTTTTATTTGAGTTGGGAGTTCTGAATTAGATATAAGTGATCATTGTACCATAATGAATCAATTTCTCAAGTAAATTTATTATATGCAATAGGATCTCATTGCAACTTTTGAATGATTGTCCAGACCTCTTCTTGATTCTTCCATTCAACCCTTGCTTCAGTTATCTAATCAAGTTGGATAATCGAAATGGCACAAATCAATGCTTCCACATCCTCATCCCTTCTTGAGAGTGTATCTACTACAACATTTTTCTTCCCTTTCCTGTAGATACTTTCAAAATCCTAATCCAACATCTTTGTGACCCATTTTTGGTACTCCTCTGAAGAAAATTTTGTTCCAAGAAGTATTTATGACTATCATGATCTATTTTTTCCTTTAAGTGTCTTCCCATTAGATAAGGATGTCATTTCTTCAGAGCATGTAGTATTGCCAACATTTCCTTCTCATAAATAGATTTCTGCAAATACTCTACCTTGATTGGATGAATTTCAAAAGCAATGGGTCTTCCTTCTTGCATTAAAACATTGCCAATTCCATTTCTTGAGGTATCACATTGCATAATAAAGGGTTTTGTGAAGTCTAGTATAGTTAAGACCGAAGATTAGCACATTGTTTCTTTAATATGTTAAAAGTCATTAGTTTCTTCTGGAATCCAAAAAAATGCATCTGCCATTACTAATGTTATTAGTGGTGCTTCCATTTTCCCATAACTCTTAACAAGCTTGTGATAATACCCTGCCAATCCAAGAAATCCTAGAAGATGCCCTAAGTTTGTGGGGATTTCCCATTCCTTTATGGTTTTAATTTTGTTAGGGTTTACCTTAACACCCTCATAAGATACAATATGACACAAATATTCCACCTCCTGTACCCCAAATAAGCATTTGTAGGTTTTTTCATACAATTGTTTCTCCTCTAATAGTCTGAGCACACTGTCAACATGTCGAAGATGAAATTTCCAAGACCTCTTGTAGATTAGTATATCATAAAAAATTACTAACACAAATTTTCTATGGAGGGTTTTGAAAATAGAATTCATCAAACCTTGAAAGGTGGAAGGTGCATTAGTAAGGCCAAGATACATGACCAAAAATTCATAATGGCCTTCATGAGTTTTGAATGTTGTTTTCAAAATGTATTCTCTCTTCATTCTAATTTGATGATATCCTAAGGAAAGATCTAGCTTGGTGAAGTAAATTTTTCCATGTATCTCATCCAACAATTCATTAATGAAATGAATGGGCAATTTATCTTTAATGGTGAGCTTATTGATCTCTCTATATTTTGGACACATACACCATGATCCATCTTGTGCACCAACACTATTGGAGAGAGAAGGAGCTTTTTCTAGGTTGAATTATACCCACCAATAGAATTTTTGCAACCATAAGTTCAGTTTCACTCCTCTAAGAATAGGGATATATGTAAAGTATGATGTTTGGAGGAGCACTTTCAAGAATCAAGTGAATATCATGGTCGTGATCGTATATAGGTGGAAGACCTTTGGGAGTGTCAAATACCTTGGAATGATTGTTGAGGACTCTTTGGATATATGGAGAAAGGGATGACTTAAATGTTTGAACATATAGTGAGAATAATTTTTCAAATACCCCTTGTTTTTCCTTCTTCAAAAGCTTTGTCATGTCGTTAGAGCTAATTATCTTTCTAGGTTTTCCTACGACACCCCTTAGTTCAATTTCATTTCCTTCCTAGAAAAATTTCAAGAAAAGGTTTTGAAAATTAAAAGCTATTGTCCCCAAAAATTGTAACCATTGGAATCCTAATACAACATCAACACCATTGAAATTGCAAGAATTGGAGTATACAATAGATATTACTCCATGGTTAGATTTATATTATGGCATTTCCCTAAGTATTCTATCATTCCTCCATTTGCAACCATCACTTGATACTCTGGTGTTGGCTATAGGAATCAATTCAACTCCTTGGCTATCTTAAAAATGAATAAATTATGGGTACTTAATGAACCAATAAACACTATTACCTTTTTCTCCTTGATATATAATTCTAACTTGAGAGCTTGAGGAGGGGTAATTCTTGCCAATGTGTTACAAGATATGGTCAAATTCATTTGTTATTTTTCAACCCTTGGGGCTATTTCATGGTGTATATATTCTTCTTTTGATGTTTCTTGTTCCTTTTCTTCCTCCTCTTCACAATTTATATAATATAATTTATTCTCAACACACTTATGACCTTTTGTGTATTTGCTATCACAACTGTAACAAAGTCTTTTTGAACTTTTTTCCTCCAACTTTTGTGGTGTCAACATTGTACGTTGTGGGAGGCTAGGAGTAGCAACACTTCCATATTTATAGCTATGAGTGGTATACTTCATTGTACTTTCAACTTTTCTTACCGCACTAAAAAAAATTTCTAATGACTTAGGTTCTCAAAGGTGAACCTCATGTTTGATGTTATCCTTTATAGTCCCTATGAAGACATCAATCATATGATCCTCTCGAAAATCATTTACATTGATATTCATTCTTTGGAAGTCCTCAATGTGCTCCCCAACTGAACCCCTTTGTTTGAGATTTATCAATTGACGAAGGAAGGTATTTATCTTTGTATCATCATAATGTGCTATAAATTCCTAATTAAAAATACTGCAAGTGACAATTGGTTTATGAGAACAAATCCATCGATACCACATGAATGGATTGGGTTCTAAATATAAATATGTAATGTGTACCTTTTGTGTGTGTTGCAATCATGTATATTAAAATACTGTTATCTGTAGTATCCATGTTACTAGATCCTTACCATCAAAATTACTCATTTAAATATTTAGAATGTGGTTGGTCTTCAACCCAAATTGGAGTATCTAAAATCATGATTCACATTATTTTTTTTCATCATAAGTCTCGTGGGATGCATTGTCACCATTAGGAAGCCTTTCTTGCAGCAATTTTGTCAAATCTTCCTTCAATCCCTCCATATTAATATTCATCATTGCTTTCATGTTTTGTTTTAAACCATCCATGTCCCCTTTTAAACCATGAATATTAACATCCATATCACTTCCAAATCATTTTTGGTTACTCTTTGTGAAAGCGAAATTTTTTGCACTTGGTCTCGTAATTTTGATATATCATGTTTCATTTCTTCCTCTTCTTCATGCATCATAGTAGAGATTTTTGGTTTCTTACTAGGTGTATCCATTTTTTTGTTTTGAGGCATATTGGTACTAAATAATGATATTTATGCTTCACCCCTTTGAACAACTTCAAACTAGTTTTTTAAACAAAAATTATGCAAATTTTACAAATACACACATATTTTCTCTTTTTTTACGATTGATATTGAAACTATTGTATATCTATAATTTCAAGTCTCAAAAGTATAAAATTTCTTCTTGTGGTATCCCTATGAGACCTATTTACAAAACCACATTTCAAATTGAGATTGGATTCTTCAATTTGAAGTTATGCTAAATCTCCTAAAATGACCTGATTATTGATTGGTTTAGTACAATGGACTTGTATACGATGCCACATGTCACTTCTTTAGCCTTCGGACTTGAAAATGATATCCAAGAAACTAAAATCCATTAAATTTTTTCTATTTTTTACGAAATTCAATTTGGAAGCCTGAAACGAATGTAATAATAATTTTTTCCCGTGACACCTGTTTGAATCATAATTCTGGAGCATGCAGAATCCATAACTTCTTCAGACCATATCTCAAAACAAATACCCAACCAACTTCTGAAATTTTTATGTGAATTTCACCAAGATTCCTTTCCCATGTGGTCAAAATTTCAACATCTGAAGCGTGGTAGGAAAAAACATTATAGCGAAAATTCCAAGATGACTCGTTCGAAGAAAAAAAACCTAGAATTCACAAAACATAAGAAAAAACAAATCAAAGACATGAAAATAAGCCTCTTATGGGGGGAAACCTCTTTTACATCACATAAATGAACAATTATTGGATTATTCAAATGAAAAGACCTCCTTGGTATATATAGGAGTCTAAAGGATCGAACTATAATTAGGTCCTACATAACAATAATAATGTAAGGGCTCTACAATAACAATAATGGGTTTCGATGGGACACAACAATAACAATATGAGGGTTCTATGGTGAAAACAATAATAACATGGGGGGTATACTAGTATTATAGGGACCTAACAGTGATGGCATGCAAAAATAATGCTTCATAGTTGAGACATAAGAATGTTGACATGCCATGAATTTTTGCATTGTTGTTATGTTGCATACAAACTATAAATTGATGTTTGGTTATATGAATGATTGCACACAAGAATGTTTCAATTTCTCTTTTCGAAAGAAGGAATATGCATATAAAAATGAAAAATAATTTTTTTGGTTGCTAATTCCAATTTTTATGTCCTTTAGGTGTGCTGAAGATGTTGTTGAGTTTGCATTCTTGTCAACATCTTGCAAGGACTTCCAGATCTTGTGTAGAGTGCACCATAAGTGTGGAGGATGCCCTAAAATGAAGCCATAGAAGACGGCATGGACTTTTAGCTACAAAGTGTGATCTCAAGTCACTTTTTAGAAGTAGATTCATATTGTAGATATATGATGCACTAAGGAAAGTGCATAAAATAAGGTGGGAAAGGATTATAATACCCTTACCCAACACTTTTGTTGTATATGTGTGTATGTGGATATTTAGATTGGGATGTCTCTGGAAGTATCCACATGAATAGGCTAGTGGGCCGAGCTATGAAATGTTAAGCTCAGAGTGCCTGTGTAAATATATGTATAATGACAGTTAGGTTGGTGAGCCAGATATTATATAATGTATATTGCATGTCCGTGTATTCATTTTAGATAGATTTAAGGACTAGTTCCCAAATATTTATGCTAGTTGGGCTAAGTGGCCAGAGGGACAAGTTTGAAAATAAAATTTAATTATCTATATTAATGATAAAAATAGGCTGGCTACATAGCCCACTCCACGAAAAGAGTATGAGGGGTGAAACCCCGTGGAAAAAAGGCAATTTTTGTGTATTTACATGAAAAAGTGCACTGAGGGGCCACATGGCTCTAAAGGGGTACCACACGGTGAGGTAAAGCCAAGTCATTAAAATAAACTATAGGTGAATATTATTAGTGCCTAGATCTACCTCAGGCTGAAAAGGTAGGATCCATGGCCAACATCAAACCACGCTCAGCTTGGTAGCTAGCCCTACCAGGTCAGGAGAGGGCTCTCTCCGGGTCAATCTCAGCAAATGATGATCTATGGGGCTTGAGATGACTGAAATATCTTCTGATTTTAGGCTAGGTATATGTGCAAAAGAGTTGATTTGATAAAATGGAGTTTTGTTGGCTCAGAGGGAAAGGCACATTTTGGGGTGCGGGGATTGAGGCTCAGTTCTGCAGAGATCTCGATGGGGCAAGGTAGGCAATCATTTTGGCACTTAAATTTAAGTGAGATGGAAGGAATAGACAGGTGAGATGTTGAAGAGGGCCAGAGCAATCATGGATCCTCCCCAAACAGCTGAAAACATCAAATAACTAAAGCAAACTTCAAGTAGAGCACTGCACTTTCAATGGATTCTACTTACACTCTTGTTTCTTTAGTTCAGAAGAAATAAGATAGATAATGGCATACAATCACATAAAAAAATTCACAATTACAAAGAGAAGCACTGTACCAAGACAAATTGCCACATGAATCCCAAAGAGTGCTGCAAATCCTGGTCTCAATTCCTTAGCCAAAATGAAAATATGAGTGTACAATGAAGCTCAAGGCTTTCTCCAGAGTCCAACCATGCTAATGATTGAAAAATAACATAATATAGACGAACATAGCTCATCCTTGCCTCTAGGGGTCAATCACACACGTTTAGGAGCTTATCCAGCTAATTCTAAACTGAGAACTAGAAACTAGGCAACATAATAACATGCCTCTAGAAACAAGGGAGCTGACTCATTCAGTTTCAAACAACCTCTAAACTGATGAATCTACCTCTACAAGTGAAAATCTAACATATTTACATCATAATCCATCAATGTTCATCAAATTACATCATAAAAATGCCATTAGGAAAGTGAAAAAGTCAAACTAGGCGAAGTTGGGTGAAAAAAAGAGCAAAACTTGGTCAAACTGGCAATTTTTCCTCTATGCGCTGCGTGTGATTCTCTATGCGTAGCGCCTGTTTGACCCAATTTTGGAGGCCTTCCTGATCTCCAAATGCGCTCCAGGTGTTCTTGATGGAAAGGTCTGCCTGTCTGCTTTCCAACCCAAGTGGAATTTTTCAATTTGGCCTCCATTTGCCCCTCCAAAAGTCCATTCTCCCAACACTACTTCCTGTGTGTCAAAATAGGGGCAGTAAAGTCATTTTTTGAGTGTTTTTGACCATTTTGAGGGCTCAAAACCTGCCCAAATTTCTCGGCCATAGGTAGGCAAGTGTAATTTTCCATGAAAATTCCAAAAATGTTTAGTTTTTGTGATTTGGAGACCTCTAGCAAAAGCGAGCGCCACGTGGCGCGGTGCATAGGGCAGAAAAGCCTGTTTTTTGTGCCAAAAATTTGCAAAAATGCAAAAATTGCTCCAAATTTCTTGAAATTTGGGCTGAGTCTTCTCTATCAAGTGCTGTGATGGGCCAATGAAGCCTCAGCCATGATCTAAAGTCCTTCATCCTCTTTTTGCCTCCTTGATTCTCTCTTCAACTTTTCTTTCAAATTCCTGATTCTCGCTTGGCACACCAAGTTCTGGGATAAGTAATGATATGACAAGTTTCTAAGCATATTCTTCTCATTTATTGCCTTCTCTAGCTTCCTCTCCAAGTGGATATTGACTCTTTCGAGCCATGACTCCCTATCGGAATTGATCTCTTGCTCCAATGAAGTGAAATCCACCCTCCTCCTTCGGGCAGCTTGGCGGTTCTGCCGAATGTTTTGCAACTCCATAACCACCTGCTGATCTTCAAGCTGATTATTCCTCTGCTCCAAGTACTGTATAGTCCATTGGGAAAAATCCAAATTGGTAGACAAGGCATCAATGTCCGCCTGCTGCTCCTTAATGATCTCTCCAAGATTTGCGTTTTGCAAGCCCATATCGGTATCATCACCCTCAATGAGGATGAAATCAGTCTCCCACTCACTTGATGGTCCTTCCTCCCGTAGTGGCCTCTTGCCTCGGTCTTGAACCTGCTGTGCTGATGAAGTAAGCGAGGACCCTTCCACCCCGGGGGGAGATAAGACTCGCTTTGCTGCTGCAAACAACCGTCTAGTGCCCTTCTGATAGGTGATGAACACTGGCACACTAGCGGTCTCATGGCCCTCATGCTGATGAGAAGGTCCACCTATTCCATGCCCAACCTCTAAAGGTCCCTGTTGAGCTCTGAAAAACTCACGAGAGATGAAGTCATCCCAAGTGATTCCCTGTAATCCAAGCTGATGAACGACCACAATTTTGATGAGAGCAAAATGATAAATACTGTTGAATTGCTGTTGAGGGGTCTTGTGCTGCACAAGAGTGGTCATCTTCTCTATGTTTCGACATATGAAGTAAGGAATGTTCATCATCCGTACCCGAGTAAAATGCATCATCATCTTGATGTGATAAGAATACAAGCGGCAAAACTGGCCCTCAAAGGTGAAATACTTCATGATGAGTTTCATTAAAGGAGCATATTCTTCCCTAAGGTACCGAAAAGGAAACACTCTCTTGAGCTGTCTCAAAAAGCCAGGCTTGATGTATGGTTCATTATGCTGTCGGTCAATTTTCTGCCTCTTGTTCCATGGTTCTCCAATGTTTGGTATGTCGTTTGCCAATGAAATGGTTTCTGCTGTTAATGTGAAAGTGACACCAGCAAGAGTGGCTTGATCACCAAGTAAATGCAACACAAATAAGTGGGCCAACTCATGATGAAACTGAATATTAGCAACCTTCTCGCAAAATTCATAACATGACTGATGCTAGAAATAAAAGATGGCAAGAGGGCAGGCCTATAACTCGACAAGAGTGGTTGGTTCTTCTCTGATATGTCTGCCACCTCTATGAGGCCTCCTGGGTGCATGTCCCTCCATGGGTGAGTCACTTTGGGTCTCCTCTTCATAATCATATGAAGGGTCAAATGCCATAGCTGCTGGTAGACAAATTGCCTTGGAGAAATAGGTGTTGATGTGTCAAACTGTGTTGGACTGCCTTTGATGATTGTTTGACCTTTGCCACCAAGGGAAAATAGTGAAATGAGGGACTATAAGGGAAGGGAAAAATAATGGGAATTTAGGGGTTGTTGGGATAGATTTAGTTAGGGAAATATGGGATGTTTTGGGACTTTTGTATAAGGTTAGGGTTTTGGATTTTACAATTAGGATTTTGGGAGAGGGAACTTGGGATAGGGGATTAGTGAATTTAGGGGGTAGAGGAACTTAGGGAACAATGAAATCAAGGGATAAATAGGATAAGGGAGTGATGGAGGGATGATAAAATGGGTAGAAAGTTTCTTAGAATGTCAAATGGTATGGTTTTCTCTTTTTTTTAAAACAATTACCATTCTTCAACCACCATGATATAAGCACCAAACTTGGATAAAAACCAATGATGGAGGCTCTACCTGGAAAATCCGTGCGTTTTTGGGTGATTGGAGGTAGTTATGGAAATTTTCGTGCTCTTTAGCTATGTGCGCCGTGCATCCAGCCTAATGTGCTGCACCCTCCGTATGCGCCGCACCCTTACAAAATTACACAGGATCCTGAGGCCCAATGTGCCGCGCCTCCTGCCCAATTTGCCGCGCCGGTCGATTTTCACCCAAACTTGTCACTCACTCACCAAAATCGTTTTTTCTTGCTTCTCTTTGCTCTTGGAGAACAAATGAACTTCAAACACTTGGAGGAATGATATATAGATAGAGCTTTTAAGTTTATTTTTCCAAAACCCACTTTCATAATGTTTTGCAAATGACTTTGTCTTCAAACTCTGTTTTTTGAACTTTTTTCACTTCATTTGAGTTTTGTGATGAACTAAACGACCTGAGCTTTGCTTGTTTTGCAGGTGATGAAGATTCTGGGGCTAAGGAAAGAAGCTAAGGTGCGGATGAAGGAATTTGCAATAAGGAAAACACAATTTTCATGATTTTTGTACAATAAAAGCTAAATACTTTGTTTTTTCCTCAAAACAGAGTTTTGAGGAAAAACACATTTTCGAACACTTGATGATGAAATTTATTGATGTTGAAATCTCCTCATGGCCTGCTGGTAATTATTGGGCACTTTAAAACATTTTTTGACGAAACCCTAATGAAACCCTAGACCTAATTGACCATGAAACCCTAAAGACAACCTTTGCAATTTTCAAGATAAAAGGAAGATTGTATATGCTTTTTTTTTAATGAGCAACATGAGCCAGCAAGTAGATAACATGACGGAAACTGTAGGAATGCCACTACCATCAGATGATCTATGCGCCTAATGGAATGCAAATGATTAGGCGGGACACCTAATATGAAATGCAACAAGAGGATTTGATCTCTGATGGAGGGAATAGAATACCGACTCTAACATTGGCTCTAATGGGGATGGTAACTCCTTGGAGGTGCCAAGAACTACAGATCTCTGGGAAAGCAGGCAGTGCCTTTGTCCATTGGGCTATGGAGTCAATAACTTCGCCAAAACAAAACTGAACTCTTGACTTAAAGACTCAATTTCAGGACTAAACATGACTCAAATGGACTCATTTTCAAGACTGAAATTGACCGAGGGACCTGACTCTAACTAACCAAACCAAGACTAAAATCAAACCTCAGCTTTATAGCCTTCACCTTGGGCCCCAAGATGAAGAATGAAAACAACACACTCTTGCAATGGAATTTAAACAAACCGGTATATACAATGATGAATAGGACAACGGAAAATATATCACACAATATACCATTTGAGGAGCCGACAATTGACTAGTCCACCAGGATAGTCTTCACCATTCAGCTCTTGCAAAAGGAAAGGATTCTGGCCCCAATGTGCAGCAATCTTGTATGGTCCTTTCCAAAGATTTTATGTCGTGCTTACATTTCTTTTCATTCCTTGCATCCCATTTTAGTACTATGTCTCCAATTTCAAATCTATTCACCTTTGCTTTCTGGTCATATATCCTCTTAATTCTTTCTTGCAGCTTGGAAGTATGTTGAAATACCTCCTCTCTAGTTTGCTGCAAATGTATCATTTGGTTGATCCTCTGCTGCAAACTATCATCCTCACTGCCAACCTCTTGCAACAATTTTACCACTGGGACTGCCAAAGATGTCAAGAAGACTGTGTCCACACCATACACAAGCTCAAAACGAGACATGCCAATAGATTTCTTTTGACTTACCCTGTCTGCCCAAAGCGCATTCACCAGCTTTTTGTGCCAACTCTTCTTGTTAGTTTCCAGCAGCTTTTTGATGATGTTGACAAGAGACTTGTTTGAGGATTCCGCCAAACCATTACCTTGTGGGTAATAGGCAGTCAAATGCCCCAAAGTGATTTGATACTTATGAAAAAAGTCAATCATTCTTTTCGATTTAAAGGTGGCTGCATTGTTAGTGATCAACTTATTTGGACATCCAAAATGAGACAAAATATTGTTTTCAAGAAATGAGATAATTACCGAATTGGTGGCCTGCCTTGTAGGAATTGCCTCAATCCATTTGGTGAAAAATCCGTCACTGTGAGGATCCACTTATGCTGCACTGAAGAAGAAGGATGAATCTCACCAATAAAATATAAACCCCACTGCTGAAATGGAGCGCTTACTTCAATGGGCTTGAGTGGTAAAGGCTGCAACTTCCGCTTACCTTGAAAAATTTGACATTCGTGATAACTGGCCGCTATTTTGTACACATCAGCAAATAGACTTGGCCAATAATACCCCACTCTCAAGATTTTATTGGCTGTTGTCTTCCAGAAAAGATGGCCTCCGCAATCTCCCTTGTGAAAATATTTCATCACTTGTTTCGCCTCTTCTTATACTAAACAATTCAGCAGGACACCACCGGGATCTTTCCAATAAAGTGCACCATTCATGATACAAAATTTTGCAGCCTTCAACTTCAATGTCCTACTTTTGTTCTTGGCCATTCCAGGAGGTGATGACAGATTTTGAAGCACATAAACAATGTCCGAATACCAAGGAGAAAGGAGGAAATTTTTTGATATCTAAGTGGGCAAATTTTCTTTGTCTTCCTAGGACATAGCAGCAATTAGATTAATGTCCAAGGTGTGCAGATTTGACTTAGCCATTAGTTTTTCCAGCCCCTGTCCTTTAATGAGCTTCTTCGATTTGATTTCAACATCATATTCCAGCAAGGCAGCGATCCATTTGCCTCTCCTTCTCTCCGAATCTGTTTGGAGTAGGACATCCTTAACAACAACATTAGGAACATAAGCAAGGATGTGAGAATGCAAAATATAAACCCGAAAATCTTTCAATGCTTTAACCAATGCAAGGGCTTGTTTTTCAATAATATTATATTTCAATGCCGCATCCCTTATGGTTTTGCTGAAGAATGCAATTGGCTTCTCGAGGTGGTCTCTTTTTTGCATCAAGACCGCTGCCATAGTATGATCCAAGGCAAAGGAAAACAAAATAAAATCCTGAGTATAGTCTGGGTTGATCAAAACCAGAGCTGAAGAAAGAGCTAATTTCACCAAATTAAAAGATTTAACTACTTCCTCGGTCCACCTTACTGCACTATCCTTTTTCAGCATGTTTGTGATTTCTCTTAAGTGTTCTGCAAGATTTGCACAAAGCGACATAAGAAATTTATCTTACCATTGAAGGATTGGATTTCTTTCTTACTTCGTGGGAAATCAATATTTTGAATGGCCTCCACCTAGGCTGGATCGATGCTGATACCCTCCTTTGAGATAATATGCCCGAGAAGCTTGCCTTCATCCATGGCAAACAAACTTTTCTTTGGATTGAGCGAGATGCCATACTTCCTACACCGCTGAAAAACAATCTTCAAATGATAAAGGTGCTCTTCATCTGTATTAGAGAAAATTGTTAAGTCATCAAGATAAACAACTAGAAAAACATCTTTTTCATTGGAAAATGCTATATCCATCGCCCGCTGAAAGGTTGCACCAACATTTTTCAATCCAAACAACATCTTTGCATAATGAAAAGTTCCCGACGGAGTGGTGAACGTTGTTTTGTCACGATCATCCTCATGGACCAAAATTTGGTTATAACCCGAATAACCATCGAGTAGTGACATCCATGATGCTCCAACTACTCACTAAAGTATGTGATCCATCTTGGGCAATGGATAATTGTCTTTCAAGGAAAATTTGTTTAGATTTCTAAAATCAATGCATAACTGAATCTCACCTATTTTCTTGCAGACAGGCACCAAGTTTGAAATTCAATCTGAGAATCTGATGGGGACTATGATAACAGCTTTATACAACCTATTCTCTTCCTTTTCGATTGAGGGCAACAGCTTTGGATTTATTCTTCTTAGCTTTTGGCGAAAAGGCTTTTGGTTTGGCTTGATCGGGATCACATGCTGAATTATGCTTGTGTCATATGCCTTCAAATCTGAATAATCCCAAGAGAATACATCAGTAAAAGAGGATAAAAAACTGATATATTTCGATTTTACCTGTGGGGGAATCACCTTCAATAATTTTACCATCTTGGGATTTTCAGCTGATCCAATGTTCACATCTTCAACTCCTTTTTCAGTTGGCAGCAAGGTCAGTTTTCTAGCCACATCGTCCTGATCGAAGAGCTCCTCTAAAGGTATTAGACCTTTAGGAATGATGTTGTCTTTGAGATGCAAAACTTCTATCTAATTGACAAGTTCCATATTCTCATGACCATCATCATACTCCATATCGATAGAAATGTCCTTGAATTTACCTTTATTTTGCAGAAATTCATTGATCTCATCATCATCTTGGAACACTTGCCAATACCTTTGATTATTAGGGACCGCTGGGCAATGCTTCACATGAACCTTGAACTTATTGTTTGAGTTCATAGGAATCTTCAAATTGCTTGCTGCTGTTGCAAGTGAATCTGCAATGACATTCTGAGCACGGGGCACACAAGTTATAGTGTAATCAGAAAATACCTTCAAGATATCCAACACCGCATTGCGGTAGGCCCACATTCGAGGATGCTTAGCTTGGTACTCGCCTTTCACCTGCTTGATAACTAACTTAGGGTCGCCATACACTGAAATCCTCTTAGAATTTAATTTTCTAAGAACTTTTAAACCAGCAATCAAAGCTTCATATTCAGCCTCATTGTTTGAACAGTCAAAAGCTAATTTATAAGAGCAGACCCTTACATTACTTGGCACTTTGTTTGGGGCGAAAACCGAGCTGCGTATCCAAATACCAATTCGAGCACCTTCCCTTCCTACAACGCCATCAAAGTCCATACTCCATAGGCCTGTTTCATCCTCTTCCAAATGCTGAAATTATTTTTCTTTTCCTTGCTATCCATCAATATGTTGCTGTTGTCGGACTGCTGATTTTTCAATGGTGCCATCAAGTCTTTGCCGCTCTTGTCTCAAGACTTCTCTAAAATTTTCAGTAATATCGAGAATGTCTTCTACCTCCACTAGTTGACTATTTACATCAATTAAACTATCTGAATACAAAACAAATGACTCTAGATCAGTATGTACATAGTTGATCGGATGATTTACCGGTTTCTCCTTGCTGGTGATCATGTACTTCATTTTCTATTCCCAGTATAGTTTCATCATCTGACCAAACACGGGAATCGTAGCATAGGAGAAATCAAGTTGCATTGTCACTTTAATCTTTTCTCCCCAAGATTTGGAAAGAAGCATGCCAAATCTAGGAGGTATATCCGCCACCACCACATCCATCAAAACATTTTTAGCCAAAATTTTATCCAAACTAACCACCAAATCCTTGATAAGCAATGCCCCTTACTCTACTGGAATCGAAAAAGTAAAGGTCATGGTATTTCCTAGTGATGTCCAATCCCAATTTCTCCATGATGGCTTTCGGCATAAGATTATGAGAAGCTCCGGAATCAAACATAGCATTATGTAAAATAAAGTCATGCACCCTGAGACTGATATAGAAAGGAGCAACATCACTATCTTGGGACTGACCTTCCAAAGCTAGCCCAAAGATCAGCTCGGGACTGTCATCCTCCACATTTACCATGTCTGATGATGGATCTAAACTCAAAATTTTAGACACCTGACTTTTATAATTGTTGTTCTTCATCAGCTTGGTCAAAGGAATGGATATTTTCAACTTAGCAATTTCATTTTCTAAGTTAAATACTGAAATTTTTTCTACCTCTTTCGCTGGAACATCCTTCTTTTCCATTTTCTCCTTTGACACATTTGGCTGATTTGGTCTTTCACTTGCTGATGTCGTTTTGCTAGTGCTAGGATCAGCTGTCTCTTTTCCCTTTTCCTGCACATTAGTAGGATCATTCTTTGATGTTGCTGCCTTCTTCCTTTTCTGAATTGGATTTACAGGCACATCTCTATTTCGAAGTGAATATTGCCACTGATGAGCTCACAAAGAATTCATGTATCCTCTTTGGTAATCATCAAACTCTTCCTCAAGAACTGTCTCATTTTCCAAAACAAAATTTTCATCCCCTCATTCAGCTGGATTTTCGGAGTACTCCTCATCTTTAGTGATGTAAATTGGCATGTCATCGGGTGTAAAGAAATGATTTTCTTCTCCAATCACATTCTCCTCCTCTTCTGATTCCGGACCAAGTACAACATTCTGTTGTAGAGGTGTCTGCACTTGGTGCTGCACTTCTTGATCATGGGCTCGCTACTCTCTTTGTTTCATTCTATATTAGGGCTGCTGCTGGCCACGGAAGTTAGGATTTCTGATTGGTGGTTCAGACTTGTCAATTTTCAGTCTATCAAGCATCTGTTCCACCTTTCAAAGCACTTGATCTAACGAGGAAGACTCTTCTTTCATTGTGACTTTCTTTTCAACTCTTGTTCTAGCTCTCTTGGCCAGTAGATTTGCTTCAACGCTCATCGCAATCTTCTGCATGTCTTCCAAATTAGTCGGATCTCTTTCTCTTAATTGGTAAGCCATATCAGTGTCAAAACCGTCCGGAAACTTAATCAAGGCTAGCCCCATGGGTGGCTTTATATGATCAGGGATTGCATTGTAAACTAAATTGAATCTAATACAGTAATATTGAACAGACTCACCAGCATTTCGTTTGATGTGCTCATACTCGAAAGGTTCTGAAGGGGATTTTTCTTCACTTCCCAGCAGTCTAAGAATTGTCTCTGTAGATTGGCTAGTGTAGTGACGCTTGCAACCGGCAAGGCCCTGAACCATTTCCCTCACCACCAAATATTTGTACAAAAAGTCTCATGGTTACATTTTCTGCATCAATCTCGTGGAGATCAAAGAAATCCGTCATTCTGTCCACATGTTGTTGAGCTGTGAAACCATGAGGAGTGCCATCAAACAAAGGAATTTTGCTTTGATAATTGGCGGGCATATCATCCAAATTGTGAGGCAGTACAAGAGGTGCAAAATAAGCAGCCATTGCTCTTGGTGGATTTGCAATCGGTCTTGGGAATGTTGGGGGAGTAGGTGGAGCTGATGTATGGGGGGTATGAGGAGGTGTATGTAGAGGTGAAGCAATCTTGGCTATTTTAGGAGTAAGAGTAGATGGAGGCGATACTACTTCATATTTTTCATCAGAAACAGTATGCTGTGCAAGAATAGTAGGAATGAAAGGAGGTTCAGTGGGAATTATTGAACTAGATGCAATTGCAAATGACCCAAGGGTTGCAGAAGTAGTCTCTAAGAAATCAGCAATATTAGAAGCCACAATTGTAGTTTGGAGCTGGTTCAAAATATAATCATCAATTGACTTATTGGCCCTTTAAGCTTCAAGGTTTCTAACAAACTCACGATTTAAAGCAGTTAAAGCAACAACGCTTTCAGATTTGGTCTCAAACAAAGACAACTCAAACTGCTCATCAAATTCAAGATCCTCAAGATACTCAAAACCAACAGGACACGATTAAGCTTTGAACACGGGAATAATAGAACTTCCTTGGCGAATGATTCTTGGAATAAGATTGGGATTTGTGTAGACAGGAGGAGGATCAGGATCTGGATTTGCTCTAGTATGTCTTCTGGAAGCCAGTGTGTTACTATTTCCAAGAAATCAAATGGACATTAAAAACTTGTTCAGCCTATCAAATCCTAAACTTATCATCCAAAAGCTTAGAATTCTCAGATGTACTGGGGTGATCTCCAAGTTAGATACTCCGTTTATAAGACTAGACTGGAGATTGACTGAAGTAGCATTTATCTACTTGTGCTAATGCAAAGCAAAAGCGTTTTGAAGGCTACCTGGCTAATATTCAAGCTCCGTCTTTAGTTTATAAAATGAATAATACTAAAAAACAAATAATTTGTTCCCTAGTATCATCGCCACTATGTTAGTGCCTAGATTTACCTCAGGCTGAAAAGGTAGGGTCCACGACCAACATCAAACCACGCTCAGCCTGGTAGCTAGCCCTAATAGGTCAGGAGAGGGCTCTCTCCGGGTCAATCTTAGCAAATGATGATCTATGGGGCTTGAGATGACTGAAATATCTTCTGATTTTAGGCTAGGTATCTGTGCAAAATATTTGACTTGATAAAAAAGAGTTTTGTTGGCTCAAAGGGAAAGGCACATTTTGGGGTGTGGGGATTGAGGCTCAGTTCTGCAGAGATCTCGATGGGGCAAGGTAGGAAATCATTTTGGCACTTAAATTTAAGTGAGATGGAAGGAATAGACAGGTGAGATGTTGAAGAGGGCAATAGCAATCATGGATCCTCCCCAAACAGCTGAAAACATCAAATAACTAAAGCAAACTTCAAGTAGAGCACTGCACTTTCAATGGATTCTACTTACACTCTTGTTTGTTTAGTTGAGAAGAAATAAGATAGATAACAGCATACAATCACATAAACAAATTCACAATTACAAAGAGAAGCACTGTACCAAGAAAAATTGCCACATGAATCCCAAAGAGTGTTGCAAATCCTGGTCTCAATTCCTTAGCCAAAATGAAAATATGAGTGTACAATGAAGCTCAATGCTTTCCCCAGAGTCCAACCATGCTAATGACTGAAAAACAACATAATATAGACAAACATAGCTCATCCTTGCCTCTAGGGGTTGAGCTCACAAGTTTAGGAGCTGATCCAACTGATTCTAAACTGAGAACTAGAAACTAGGCAACATAACAGCATGCCTCTAGAAACAAGGGAATTGATTCATTCAGTTTCAAACAACCTCTAAACTGATGAATCTACCTCTACAAGTGAAAATTTAACATATTTACATCATAATCCATCAATGTTCATCAAATTACATCATAAATTTTCCATTAGGAAAGCGAAAAAGTCAAACTAGGCGAAGCTGGGACAAAAATAGAGCAAAACTTGGTCAAACTAGCAATTTTTCCTCTATGCGCCACGCTTGATTCTCTATGGATAGCACCTGTTTGGACCAACTTTTGGAGGCCTTCCCGATGTCCAAATGAGCTACAGGTGTACTTGCTGGAAATGTTTGCCTATCTACTTTCCAACCCAAGTGGAATTTTTCAATTTGGCCTCCATTTTCCCCGCCAAAAGTCCATTCTCCCAACACTGCTTCCTGTGTGTCAAAATAGGGGCAGTGAGGTCATTTTTTGAGTGTTTTTTACCTTTTGGAGGGCTCAAAACCTACCCAAATTTCTCGGCCATAGGTAGGCAAGTGCAATTTTCCATGAAAAATCCAAAAATGCTGAGTTTTTTTGATTTGGAGGCCTCTAGCAAAAGCGAGCGCCATGTGGCGTGGCGCATAGGGAAAAATAACCTGTTTTTTGTGCCAAAAATTTGCAAAAATGAAAAAATTGCTCCAAATTTCTTGAAATTTTGGCCGAGTATTCTCTATCAAGTGATGTGATGGGCCAAGCAAGCCTCAGCCAAGATCTAAAGTCCTTCATCCTACTTTTGTCTCCTTGATGCTCTCTTCAACTTTTATTTCAAATTCCTGATTCTCGCTTGGCACACCAAGTTCCGGGATATGTAATGATATGACAAGTTTCTAAGCATATTCTTCTCATTTATTGCCTTCTCCAGCTTCCTCTCCAAGTGGATATTGACTCTTTCGAGCCATGACTCCCTATCGGCATTGATCTCTTACTCCAATGAAGTGAACTCCACCCTCCTCCTTCGGGCAGCTTGGTGGTTTTGCTGAATGTTTTGCAACTCCATAACCACCTGTTGATGTTCAAGCTGCTTATTCCTCTGCTCCAAGTACTGTATAGTCCATTGGGCTCTATCCAAATTGGTAGAAAAGGCATCAATGGCTGCCTGCTACTCCTTAATGATCTCTCTAAGATTTTCGTTTTGCGAGCCCATATTGGTATCATCACCCTCAATGAGGATGAAATTAGTCTCCCGCTCACCTGGTGGTCCTTCCTCCTGTAGTGGCCTCTTGCCTCGATCCTAAACCTACTGTGCTGATGAAGGAAGTGAGGCCCCTTCCACCCCGGGTGGAAATAACACTCGCTTTGCTACTGCAAACAACTATCTAGTGCCCTTCTGATAGGTGATGAACACCGGCACACTAGCGGTCTCATGGCCCTCATGCTGATAAGAAGGTCCACCTGTCTCATGCCCAGCCTCTAAAGGTCCCTGTTGAGCTCTGAAAAACTCACGAGAGATGAAGTCATCACAAGTGATGCCCTGTAATCCAAGCTGATGAACGACCACAATTTTGATGAGAGAAAAATGATAAATACTGTTGAACTACTACTGAGGGGTCTTGTGCTGCACAAGAGTGGTCATCTTCTCTATGTTTCAGCATATGAAGTAAGGAATGTTCATCATCTGTACCCGAGTAAAATGCATCAGCAGCCTGATGTGATAAGCATACAAGCGGGAGAACTAGCCCTCACAGGTGAAATACTTCATGAGGAGTTTCATTAAAGGAGCATAGTCATCCCTGAGGTACCGAAAAGGAAACACTCTCTTGAGCTATCTCAAAAAGCCGGGCTTGATGTACGGTTCATAGTGCTGCCGGTCAATTTTCTGCCTCTTGTTCCATGGTTCTCCAATGTTTGGTATGCCGGTTGCCAATGAAATGGTTTCTGGTGTTAATGTGAAAGTGACACCAGCAAGAGTGGCTTGATCACCATGTAAATGCAACACAAATAAGTGGGCCAACTCATGATGAAACTGAATATTAGCAACCTTCTCGCAAAATTCATAACATGATTGATGCTGGAAACAAAATATGGCAAGAGGGTAGGCCTGTAACTCGGCAAGAGTGGTTGGTTCTTCTCTTATATGTCTGCCACCTCATTGAGGCCTCCTGGGTGCATGTCCCTCCGTGGGTGAGTCACTTTGGGTCTCCTCTTCATAATCATATGAAGGGTCAGATGCCATAGCTGATGGTAGACAAATTGCCTTGGAGAAATAGGTGTTGATGTGTCAAATTTTGTTGGACTACCTCTGATGATTGTTTGAACTTTGCCACCAAGGGAAAATAGTCAAATGAGGGACTATAAGCGAAGGGAAAAATAATGGGAATTTACGGACTGTTGGGATAGATTTAGTTATGGAAATATGGGATGTTTTGGGAGTTTTGTATAAGGTTAGGGTTTGGGATTTTACAATTAGGATTTGGGAAAGGGAACTTGGGATAGGAGATTAGTGAATTTAGGGGGTAGGGGAACTTAGGGAACAATGAAATCAAGGGATAAATAGGATAAGGGAGTGATGGAGGGATGATAAACTTGGTAGCAAAATAGTTATTCAAACCCTAGGCAACAAGTTTCTTAGAATGTCAAATGGTAGGGTCTGCCCTTTTTTTTTTAAACAATTACCATTCTTCAACCACCATGATATAAGCACCAAACTTGGATAAAAACCAATGATGGAGGCTCTACCTGGCAAATCCGTGCGTTTTTGGGCGATTGGAGGTCGTTCTGGAAATTTTTGGGCTCTTTAGCTATGTGCGCCACGCATCCAGCCCAATGCGCCACGCCCTTGCAAAATTATACAGGATCCTAAGGCCCAATGCGCCTTGCCTAGTGAGTGCTCTGCGCCTCCTACCCAGTGCGCCACACCCATCGATTTTCACCCAAACTTGTCACTCACTCACCAAAATCGTTTTTTCTTGCTTCTCCTTGCTCTTGGACTACAAATGAACTTCAAACACTTGGAGGAATGATTTATACATAGAGATTTTAAGTTTATTTTGCCAAAACCCACTTTCATAATGTTTTGCAAATGACTTTGTCTTCAAACTCTATTTTTTGCACTTTTTTTCATTTCATTTGAGTTTTGTGATGAACTAAACGACTTGAGCTTTGCTTGTTTTGCAGGTGATGGAGCTTCTGGGGCTAAGGAAAGAGACCAGCGTGCAGATGAAGGAATTTGCAATAAGGAAATCACAATTTTCATGATTTTTGTACAATAAAAGCTAAATACTCTGTTTTTTCTTCAAAATAGAGTTTTGAGGAAAAACACATTTTCGAACACTTGGCGATGAAATTTATTGATGTTGAAATCTCCTCATGGCCTGCTGGTAATTATTGGGCACTTTAAAACATTTTTTGATGAAACCCTAATGAAACCCTAGACCTAATTGACCATGAAACCCTAAAGACAACCTTTGCAATTTTCAAGATGAAAAGAAGATTGTATATGATTTTTTTTTTAATGAGCAACATGAGCCAGCAGGTAGATAACATGAGGGAAACTATAGGAATGCCACTATCGTCAGATGATCTATGCACCTAATGGAATGCAAATGACTGGGCGGGACACCTAATATGAAATGAAACAAGAGGATTTGATCTCTGATGGAGGGATGAGAATACTGACTCTAACACATAGGAGAGGGAGGAACTAAGTCAATTTTTTAGTGGATCGTGGAGTCTTGGTGACTGGTAGCTATGGAGTCGTAAGGGTTGGAATATGGAACTGAATGAAGTGGGGTTATTAAATTAACCACCTGAATTGGATGCATCTTAGTTTTAGAGCTTGGTGCTCTAGTAGTGTGAGCCTTGTGGCTTTGGGATATTGGTGGCTTTGGTTATGGCCTGGTGGCCATGGAGTTTGGTGGAATGTAGAGGTGTCGTTATTCAGTTAACCACACTAAATTATATACATCACATTTGGATGAGTCCTAGTGGCTTGGGGACCTTGGTGGCTCTGATTATGACTTGATTGCCATGGATTTATAGTGGGGAACTTAATTCGTTGATAATCGGTGAGTCCTAATTTGGTCTTTGGTATCTAATGTGGGGTTATTCGGTTTGGGTTTTTTGGTATTTTGATGCCAGAAAGTAGTAGAGCTCCTAGAGCTATAGGATGAGACTATAATGGCCAACCATAGGTCACCCTAGAAGGTGGGCACTGCCAAGGGCCTCAATCTATTCCACTTCAATGCTAATCAAGAGGATGTGAGCCTATGGTTGGATATTGAGGTTGCTAGGGTTGGTGTCATGGCCAGGGTTTGTTGTTTATTTTACAACTATAACATATGGAGTTGTTGTGCTAGCTCGGGGCTAACCTATGATTGAGACTATGAACCAAAAAGTCTATGGATGGGTGGAACATGGAGAGCCCATAGTTAGTCAAATTTTATTAAAATAAGTGTTTATATCTAACGTTATATTGATTTATGGAATTTATGATTGAAACCCTAGTTTCAGGTTTATGTGCTTGATATGGTTAATTATCTTACACCTATGCTATGCATTAATTTGTATGAAATTATATGTTCAATGCATTATATGTTGTGCGTTATGTGTTTGTAAACCCTAGATTGAATTTTGTATAATTAAACAAATTTTTTCTGCTGTCTGTTCTTACGTATGGTCGTATATGGATGGGTATATCTATACCTATATGTGTCATGTTTAATTTATTTTTTTTATGTTAAAACCCTAGCATCATGGTTTTAGCAAATTTGAGGTTGACAAAAAATTACTTTCACTATGTTATTCAATTAGATTTATAAGAAATGTATAATGCTTGCATGGCATGTAGTATTGCATTTCATAGTAATTATATTTGTTAGGAACATGATAAAAAAATATAGTAGCTTTGAATATGTGTGTGTGTGTGTGTGTGTGTGTGTGTGTGTGTGAGAGAGAGAGAGAGACTTAATTATGTTCAAGAAATATTATTTGACTGGTGTTTCCCATCTAGGATCTGGGAACATTACAGAGTGTTATCATTGACTATCACCAAAACAAAGTCCACAGAAGGACTCTATGGCCACTAGGCCATAATCCAATCCAGCAAGCTCTCGAAGCCACCAAGATCTCAGAGCCACCAGTGTGTGTGTGTGTGTGCGCGCATGTGTGTGTGTGCGTGTGTGTGTGTGACTTAATTATGTTTAAGCAATATTAGTTGACTGGTGTTGCCCATCTAAGATCTGGGAACATTACAAAGTGTTATCATTTACTATCTCCAAAACAGAGTCCACAGAAGGACTCTATGGCCACTAGGCCATAAACCAATCTAGTAAGCTCTAGAAGCCACCAAGATCTCGGAGCCACCAATGTGTGTGTGTGTATGTGAGTGTGAATTAATTATTTTTAAGCAATATTAGTTGACTGGTGTTGCCCATTTAGGATCTGGGAACATTATAGAGTGTTATTGTTGACTATCACCAAAATAGAGTCCACAGAAGAACTCTATTGCCATTAGGCCATAATCCAATCCAGCAAGCTCTTGAAGCCACCAAGATCTTGGAGCCACCAGGGTTCACATAAAATTATGATGCAAGGTCTGGTTAACTGAATAACTACACCCCCAACCAATTTTAGAGTCCATTCCCTTGGACCCACTGAATAATTAGTAACTATATACAGTGACTAATCAACTAAACGAATGCATTTATAGGTATATCATTCTCCTTTATAAATGTATGTCCTTCAATAGCCATATGAGAACTCTTGAACCTATGTGGGACTAAGGGTGCACTTTTCATCCAAAGAAAACATAAAAATGTTTCCTTTGTCTCTCGAGTTGCACCCCTCATACTCTTTTCATGGAATGGACTCGATAGCTAGCCTTATTTTATTAATATATGAAAATATGTACAAATTAATAGTATTTACATCTTGGCACTCCCAACTACTTAGCCAAAACCGACAAAGAAGTATCTGGGAAACTAGCCCTAGAATCTGTCTAATGTCACTACATGGGTACATAGGCCACATCATGTATATCTAGCTCACTAGCTTATTAGTCAAATTTATTTAGCTCACCGTCCTGATATCAAAAGTACATGTATTTACATCATCAAAAATAGGGATGGGTATCACATGTATTATCAATACAAGGTTTGAAAACAACGTAGATATCTAGCTTTAAAAATGATTTTCTCATCCATTAAATTTTTAAGCTGTTTTTGGATTAATGGATCCAATGTGTGGTGTACCTTTAATAGATTTTGATGAAATTCTTTGGAACCCTCTTCAATTGTAATGAAATGTTGAATTATTTTAGTTTCATAATTTTTTAAGTCGTCATTTTTCCACACAAAGATGTATTTGTACGCTATGAAAGTATGAACAAATGTGTGCTTTTCCATTGGTGAGTAGCAGGCCCTTAGATTAAGAAATTTTAGATTCTAATAAATCCTAAGATTGATAAGTTTGTGCATCAAAGGAGGGTTGTGAATCTTAGCATTGGTAGGTGCATAAAATATAGAATACAATTCATAGAACTTTTCAAATGAGACCACCCATTTTGGGATGGGATTACCCTTTTTTGCATATTCATTATATTTCACTTACTATCCTCTCATATCATGTTCTTCTTCCTTAATGGCAATATTTGTGAACATGTCTACATTGGTTAGGAATTACAATACCTATGTATCATCATTGAATACCCACCAATTAGTGACATTATTGAGAATAGTGGGCTGGAAAATAAGCTCAATGGAAAATTTGGGACACAAAGGAGTAAATCTAGCAATTACATTAGCCAGTATTTCAGCTGCAACATTCATATATTGAGGAATGGAAACAATATTAATTTCTTTGAATAAAAAAATAGGTTTTGATACATCTCATTGTTAAAATCTGAGGTGGGGATGAAAGAAATGAATAGTTTTATGTACCTAACAAATAATTAGCTCTGAATCACCAAATACTTTTAAACACTCTACCTTTAGGTCAAGAGCATTTTTTTACCGGAGTATAATTTTTTCATACTCTATAGTTTTTTTATTACAATCAAATTCTAATCAGCAATTTATTAGAGTTTTCCAGTTTTTGCGGGCCAATCAAGATGCATATAGCACCAACTCCATCCTATGTCTTTGAACCATTGAAATACAATGTTGAAATGTTAGATTCAATTCCTATATTAGTATAACTATTACTATTTTCTATTATACAATGAGCTTAATTTCCCACTTATGAGCATTAAAGGAGTTCATATTGTGTATCATATGTTAAGTACAGTTGCAGGGTTATATAAAATCCAAGGTCATTTTCTAAACAATAGTTTCCCAAGATGGTTTGTGAAACTAATTAGCTCATTTAGTCCTTCGAGTTATGTCCTTGTCTGTTTCATGTGAGACTCACTTTCTAACCTTATCTAATTATTTTTTCCTTCTTAACGTAACTAGAGGTGAGACAAATCTATAGAAAAGTATGCTTAGAGCTACTGCAACCAATCCCTGTTAAGTAGTGAAATGTAAGATCTAGGTATATCATCTACTGTGATGTATATCACTTGACAAGATAAGGGATCAAAGGATAGTATAATCAAGACATATTTCAACTCACCTATGACATTGATCTCTCACCTATCTAGCTAAATGATTTTAGAATTAGTCACTACTAGCATATCACTGATTTTTTGGCACATAGAATGACATTAGAAGAAACTCCAAAATCCACCAAGAAAATTTTCACATGTTGGTTAAAAATTTCAAGGTTCAAGAGGAAAGGTGGGGTTTGCGGTTCGAATGAGCTCTAATACTAGTAACATTGTTAGTAGACTTGAAAACATTTAAGCTACTTGGTATCATTATACAAGATTTCCCCAAGGTTTTAGGATTTACTATAAGTTTTAATTGTGTAGGATAGGGTTTAATGATTTTCCAAAGAAACTCTCTTTATTGAGGAAGGTTGAAGAAGTCATAAAGTGAGACATATTCTCTATTCTTCTTCATATCCTTAGTAACATTACGATCCAAGGATTTTTTGTCTATAGAAGTTTGGGATATAGTGCTATCAATATAAGTTGAATACTTAGTGTTTTGTGGAGAAGTAGTGGGTTTTTTATTCTACATAAAGGTTGATCACTTTTTAATTCTCTATGTGGGAATGGGATCTATCTTGGTGTTCTGACAAAGATTGGCTTTGTCTTAGGTTTAGACATAGTAATTTTTGTAGAAGTTTGGGATTGGAAACACCTATCTTAACATACATTTTCCTTTGGTAGGGTAAGAAGTGCGAAATGTAGGTCCCTTAATGCAAATATTATATCTTCTCAAGGTTTCCTGAGTAGATTTGGTTTCTCCTAAACAAACTTCCCTAAGGGTCTATGTATCGATGTTTATTACCTAATCCCATAAGAACATAGCCAACCCTTCAATGCATTCTTCCTTAAATGTGATGGTTTTTCCATTAGATTCCTAAGTTGGCTCATTAGATAATGATTAATGTTTTAGGAGATAATTGTACATAATTTTTATTTTATTTTATTTGCGTACTTAGTTATGTATGCCTGTTCTTTGAATTGATCTATTCCCTTGGAGTATATTTTCTCTTTCGTTGTTCCTAACACTACTCTTTATAAATATTGTAATGATATAAGTTGGCACTATCACTCTTGTCTTTAATTGAGTACCCACAACCCTACATAGCTATAAATTTTCACACACACACACACATATATTTCTATAGGGTTTATAACATATAGTTCTTGGATGCTTACACTACACATCTTCAAATGGTCATAAAACCATTACATATAATGGATTTTGTTTCATTAACTTAGGGTATTAGTCCCTTATACACTTTTACATGTTAGTAAGGGTTATTTCATGGCGTTTAATGTTAATTAACACAGTAGTTAAGACTTTCATATACGAACGCAATGAAAGACCGCTACCTTAGTCATGTGCATAATTTACGTTTGAGGTGCAACCTCGTGACCCATCATACATGGATGACCTATGTTTATTCTTCACATAGAACGGTGGACATGAAATATGATACAAACCCTAAGGACTAACTACCTCACATGCTTCCATTTGTAGTTATACTTATTTTTTTCTTGAGCTCCCTCCTTTCTGTTGCTTGGGGTTTGATTACAAAGGTGATCTTGAAAGGTTGACTAGCCCTGTAACTCTCTTACAATATTCAACTTTGTGTAAAGGATTCTTCTACTTACCAAATATAAAGTAACCCTTGAGCCTGCTCCTTTGGATACTATTTCCCACTGTTGTGTTCATTTTTGGTTTTTATTTCGACATGCACTACTCATTATGTTATTCCCAGTGAATTAATTCCTTGGATTTAGGTGTGCAGGTCCTCACACAATTTTGTCTTGTTTTTCTTTTATTTTGGAGGTTCTGAGCTCATAATTTCTTGACCTCCTTTGTCCATCCTCTGAGGAATAGTTTGGATCTAGCGTACTCTTCTTTTTTTATATTTTTTCCCTCATTTGGGGACACAACTAGCTCAGGTCTTAGAAAAATGGGAATAAGATTAAACATGGATCCCTTGAGGTAATTTCTAAGTTTGGGCTTACATACCCATTTTTTATATAATGCACAAAAATTTTATTTTGGCCATACTTGGGTTTAATAAGTTTATCTTCAATTTGGTTTTATTTTGTTTCTTCTAACATAGGTCCTATTATCACTCAGAAATTCCTTGGATATGGAAGGAAATATTTGAGGTAGCCTCTAACCAATCTCTTGAATTAAAAGCTAGCCCTTTCAATCCAAAGGGGGATCCATTCTATAACTCAGTCAAAATAACTGGTTATGTACTTAACACAATGGCTAGATTTGTTGTAATAAGGCTTTGAAATTGGTGTAGAGTTTTATAGATTTCCATTGGGCATGGAGTCAAATATTTGGTTTAACAATGAAGCAAACAAAAACCTTCATAGAGGTAGAGTAGTTGAGATACTCTGAGATTTAAAACTATTGAGATGGAATGCAGAATAAGAAGACAACGGTATACTTATAAGAGCACCATAAGGATGAATTGTACAAAGAATAAGTCATAAATTTGTGAAAGAATGATCATATAAACAAAGCATAGTAAATATGATTTTTGATTATTTACTTTTATCAATCATGGAAGAACATACATATGACAACATAGAAGGAAAAAAAAGGGAAACACATATCCAAAATCACTCAACACAAGAATCTCTACTACAAAATTAGTCTTCCTTTATTAAACTTTTGGAAATATCCAAAGAACACAATAAATATCTGATAAAAAAATCAACCCTCCATTCTAAAGAGCTTGCCTTTATAGGAAAATTACAAATAATTCAAGATCAACCTCTTAATATTTCGATATATTACTAAATCAAATAATCAAGGAGATAAGATATGACGTGAAGTCGAGTTGATGAGGTGGCTCTCCAACTGATTGGGCATTTTTCTAAAAATATAACAAACTAATTTTGGTGAATTCCTGACAAATAGGATTCCAATATCCATTCTAAAATATCAAACCGTTATATATGTACAAAATTTGAGAGAGGTGTTTGTTAATGGGACCATTCCTCACAAAAACCTCTTTAAGTTTTCAAACTTTCATCCGCATTTGTTTGGAAATGGATTTTTAAAACAATGGCTAAAATAAGACAAAACTGAATTGCAAAATCCTAAAGAATAGGCTTCAAATATCTCAAACAATTACACCCGTGAAAAAACTTAAAGAGGCTTTTGTTTGTGGGCCCGTTTTTGACAAAAGCCTATTTCATATATGTAAAATGTGTTTCCAAATGTTTGTAAACCACACTCGAAGTTTCTCCCTTTGTAGGAAAAAACGTCTAAAAAGCATAGTTTTGTCAAGTGAAAACAAAACATGCTTTGACAAATTTTCCTTTTGACTACTAAGTTTGGGTCATTACGTTTGGAATAGTAAATTTTACGTGAATATTGGGAAAAATACACCAAAATAGGAGTCATTTATTTGGCTAGTTCTCACTTGATCACACTTTCAAATCACCACTGATAATCTAGTTGTTAGTGCACTAACCCTGTTTTTTACAAATTGGTGCTGACACTGAAATGATCAATGCTTTAACATTGTTTTTTACTAATTGGCACCGACACTTTCATTTTCAGCACTTTAAATATTATTAACTAAAATTTTGATTACAGATAGCTCCATGGGGATGCCATCGATCATAGATGGTGGCAAGAACCTCATAGACCAAAAGAATATTTATTACAATAGATTTTCTTAAAGAAACACTTGGAATGACTCTATTTTGATAAAAAAATTGCTTTCTCAAGCTTATTCATTTACACAATATTTTGGAAGTCAAAAATAAAATAAATAAAGTAAAAACTTTATCATCTGGCCTTCTCCTCGGGCTTCAAGTCCTTGAAAATGTTTATCGCAACCTACAAATTTTCAAATAACATGGATATATACAATGGAAAAGTGGAATGTTGTTTTCTCAAGAAATATAATGTTTCAAAAACCGCCCATTTACTGGACCTCCAGGAAGTAACTCTCCCTTTGAATCTTGCAACCTATAAACTGACCTATGACCATCTCCAATTGAAACCAAACTGTAACCCAAACCAACTTATTGTGCAACTAAAAACAAACTGCAAACTGAAAATTAAATGTTGAAAGTTTTCATTCCTGAAATATGAAAACACAGACTTTTGAAAGGGATGATCAGAATGCTAAGCTTATTCATCACACCTACCTACTCTAAGTGTTGAATGAACTACCAAATAAGGTGAAATCAAAAACCCAAAGCAACGATGCAAGTAGTTGGCTTAATGACTAGACTTTGTTTTCATTGTTCTGAAAAAGGAAAAACTTGGAAATTGGCAACTCAAACTCTAGCTGAAGCCGAAACCCATGTTCCATAGATAACATAAAATATTCTTGCACTCATGTTTCTAGTAGACTGGTTAAAGAATACTCAAGAACATAAAAAAATATTCGTTCCTGATAACCCAAAAGACAAGGATATTTTTCATTTATAACTACTCCTTTCTCCACGTTTCGAAGTTCAATATCATTCTAAAACGAAAAAGGGACAATTTGTTCAGTCTTTCTTTCATGCTCATGGGAGAGAAAATCTATCTTTCCTTGAATTTTTCAGATATAATAGACCTCTGATATATAGCAAGATTGTATAAGAGTGATTCTTCACATGATTCAATTAGAATCTCATCTATATTTTCAATAATTTCATAATTCATCACTTGAAAATGTGTAAAATCCTGAATACTTTCCACATTTTCTAATGAATCTAAAACAACCTGTTCTTCCATGAGTAATTCAGGAGATAAGAGAACTGTGGAAAAAATTGATTGACTATCATAAACTTTCTCTTGGTCACCTAAGATCTGACAAGATTGTTGAATATCTTCATCAAACTTAGGAGAAGGTATATGAATGTCTAGCTCAAGATCTTTATCAGTTTCATTTTCAACTATGGGAGAAATTAGGACCTGCTGAAAATTTTGCTGAATATTATGGTAGCTAGCTTCTAACATTTCCTCTTGATGTTGAAAATGGTTTTCATGAAGGGATTCTAAAATTTCATCATTCATAAACACTTCATATTCATATATATTTTCCAAATGTTGAATGAAATTCTCGAAATGATCACAACAATTTTGAACCAACAACAAAGATGAATAGGATTCTTTATAATTTTCAAAAAACACTCTGAAAATCCTTTAAAGAGTATAAACTAGCAGCTGGTAATTTTTCATACCATGATCTTGCCTTTCCCTCCAAAGTAGCCATAAACATTTTCATCAAATAATCCTCGTGCAACTTATCTCCAAGATTTTGTACATGCATATAAAATCTAATAAAATGAAGAGAAACATCACCATTTTCCTGACTTTCAAATCCTAGCAGATATGTCTGACATAAATATAATTTTGTTTTTCTTTCGAGGAGTCCAAATGGGACTTTGACTCATGAAAATGTTTCTTCTAACACAATAAACCATAGAAGCTTGAAGAACATGTTTGACTAATGAAAATAATAATAATAATAATAATAATAATAATAATAATAATTTATTTTTATTATTTTTTCTTTTACACAAAAAACATATTGATACAACTACAATGATAATTATGAGTATTGAACCTAGTTAAATTTTCAACACTCCCTCTTAACTAGGGAGGTATTCATAATGACTTAACAAGATATTAGGATACTCTCAAATTGAAATGTTCTCATAAGAAAAGTTCAGATTGATAATTATCATCATCATAACCAACATTGTTAACAAAATAGCAAGGCTTTTACTAGCAAGCTCTATCTCTCCGCTAGATTAGAGTAGAATGCTGAGAGACATAAATTTGGAAACCACCACTGCCTCTCAAGGTACATACCCCATCTGGATGTTCACCAGATATTTTCTTAAAGGACTATTCTTATCTTGGATGTCACCCATCCTCAAATAACATTGGTCCTCAAGACTGCTCTTATCTTGGATTCCCTATCCTCAAAGAGTATCGGTCTCAAGATTACTCCTAACTTGGATATCATTCATCAAGGATTACTGGTCCCAGATTCTTAGCCAATCCAACATTGTCCTTGTTAATTCCTTTAATAGGCTTATGATTATTAGTCCTGGCCATAGTGCATGACACTTGGAGAATATGGTTTCCATCCTCACTCCTTCTCAAATAGAGAGGAAATCCTTACCACAATCCTAAGCTTGTCTAAAAGGTACTCATTAAAGCATTAACTACATGTTCTTTTGTGGAGATGTGCTACAGCTACTAGGATCCTATGCATATCACATCATAATAAGCTTTGACCTTCTTAGACCCTTGTCAATCTTCACATGTCATCAAGTAGTTCATGAAACATCTTATGGAGCCAAAAAATTTCTTCATTGATCATGTAAACCTTCACATATTCTTTCTTTTTGATAGGCTTTTTACTTCATGCCTTTTTCAAGAAACTATATCATCTTCCACTAATCATCAGTTGTATCTCCGTCAGTAATAATACATATCAAACTAATCATTATATAGTCAATTATAGCTCCATTATCCAATTGAGGAGGGTGAACATCTTCTAGATCAATATGCAACCCATCATATTATCAAGTGATATACAAAATATATCATGACTTCTTATATCAGTTTTCTACCCTGCCTTTATAGTGTACATACTTCTATTGTATATTCGTTTTGGAATTTATACCATATTCTAAACATTATGATGTCATTCCTCATAATTAGAGTTGCCAAAACAAGTGATGTTACTCCATATTTCAAGTTGTAAGATCCTTCAAGTCACTTTGTGCTTCTATATCCCTCTTGATGTCAAGATTACTTCGTTTATCACATTCTTCATGAAATCATGATAAATTAGTGGTATCAACATCTATTCTGACAATTTTTTATGTTGCTTATGCATCAAACAACCATATGGAACAATCCTGACTTTCCTATACGACCAAGATATATCATGCTTATGCTTCGAATTATATTTATGATCTATATGCATCTTGTTCTTTCTTTCAACTCACACTAAAGATATGAGTCCTTTTCAAGATATATAATGAAGAAAATTTTCCAACAAAAGCGTACTTTTTCCTATCATGCTGCCATTCAATTGACTTCTTTTGAACAAACTATTATTTTACCCTTCTTTCAAGATGATCTCCATGAATGATGAGGTTTCTTCTTTATGATGAGAAATGTTTCATTCATGCTTTCATGTTGCTTCTATACTATCTCCATACCTTCATGCTTTTAAGTTGCTTCCATGCTGCTTCCATGTTCTTCTAGTGGAACATACTTCATGTTACTTTAATTCTCCCATTCATATGTTTGAAAAAAAATATTGCACTGAAGAAACTTATATAATGTTTCTTAATAACCTTGATTTTTCTAATGGATCTACTTCTATAGTAAATCCTTGTAGCCCTTTTCTACTAAATGACTACTTCTATAACACCATGATAAAATTGTAATTGTTACGATAACTATAAAGTTCTTAATGGCCCAAATCTTTTTATTCTATATTTGTAAATGATTAGATGACTTCTTCTAGCCTTTTTTGATAAGATGCAACTGACTATGTAGACTCCAATTCTTCCAATTCCATATGCTTCTTTCCATGATACCATAATTTGCAAATACCAAGACTCTTCTACAAATGTGACTTCAATTTCTACTCTAACTGCCATCTTCTAAGAACAAACTATTTGTAAACATGATAATAGTAAAAGACTTCATTAGTATAGGTCCTTATGGTCTTTACTCTATGGTTTCTTCTCACGTTCTTCATATTCTTTTGCAATGTGAGCTCCACTTATTTCTTTCCTTTTGTTGTTCGTTTCATCCCTAGGATGCTTGGGACAATCCTTTCTATAGTGTCCATTTTCATTGCAACTAAACCATTTCACATTGGACATGTCTTGGTCTTTGAGTGGTCGATTGTTGTTGTTTTTGTATTTTTGATGAGGTTCAAATCTTCCAAATCTTCCAAACTTCTCATTTGATCTAGCAACAAAATCTTGAAACAATTCATTTTTGGATTCAATATCATCCTTGGCTTTCAATATTGTATATTGTAGAACACATAAGCTCACAGTTCATTGAATGTTGGAGTATCTTTTCCTGAATATGTTCTAGTGACAAAACTACTCCAATATGTAGGTAGAGCATTGAGTATGCAAGTAGTTAATTTAGAATAATATATGAATACTCCAAGCTCTTGAAGTTTATCTTTAAATTTCGATATTTTCACAAGGTATGAGGCCAAGTCTTCATCTTTTGACAACCTTGTTTTGTAAAGTTGAGTCCTTAAGAATATCTTCTGACCTATAATATTAACAAAGTATAATTTTACCAACTTGTCATAGAGCTCTTTTGTTGTGGCCAAATCTGCAACAAAGGGGATAAGGTGATCTTTTATGGACTCTGATAATTCTTTGAGTCCTTTGAGCCCTTATTTCTATCTTATTTGACTTGGCCACTTATTGAGTCTTGTCCTTTTCTAGTTCTGGAACTTTTCCTATAACATGATATATGACTTCATTTTCTATGAGAGCCAAATCAATTCTCTTCTTTCGGGCTTTGAAATCTAATGCTCCATCAAGTTTGTTGCCTTCCTTACAAAAACATTTCATTTTATTTGAAAGTTGATACATGGAGTAAAGTACTTAGTTTTCAAAGGAGTGGAGTACTTGAATGAAGATGATGCTTTCAATAATGTTGATGCTCCAAAAAGCCTTCAAAAGTTCCCTTGAATTATGGTCTAAAATGGGTCTCATAAGGAATATTATAAAATAATAGTGGAAATAATAAAATAAGATTAGATTACCTCATCAAGTTTCGGTGGAAAAAATAAAAAGATACTTTTTCAACTCGTATTTCCACTTATCACATTACAATTTTACTCTAATTTTGAGCAGGAGTACTTTCTGGATGCATAATTTAATTTTTCAACCAAAAGTACCCATGTTTCGTACTTTCAATGAACCCTACTACATGAAAAATGTGAAATACATGAAAAATGTTATTGCAATCATGTTTTTTCATTTTTTTCACTTTTTTTCGTGCAGTAGAGTCCATCAAAAGTATGAAAAATAGGTACTCTTGGATGAAAACTTAAATTCCACTTCCAATGAGTTATCTTTCTTGAAATTTGAGTAAAATTATAGGGAGATACGTTGAAAATACAAGTTGAAAAACTAGTTTCTTTATCCTTTATTTCTCTTTTATATTTTTATCTTTTTACTCCAAAAATGGTGAATCACCCCCCATGGTTGACATTATCATATTGAATCCTGTTAATTCTTATAAATTTGATCTTTGTTGTACATTTTTGTTTTGAGGCCCATTTTTTACCTCAAAATTTCTCTAATGCAAGTTGCTACAATGGCTCCTTCAATGATGGATTATAAGTGAACAAGAGCATTCAGTGATGGAGAAAGAGAGATATATAAATGCTACAATAATTTCCTTTAAGAGTGAACGATGGTCATTGAGTATTCTTCCTTATGCCCTTAGTAGAGGATGCCCTCGAAAGTATCTAATGCAGATGTCTTAAGATGATTGTTGTAAACATGCCTTCAAATGAGCCAAGAAAATTGATCTTTACGTTGCCTTTTCCTCACCTTAACTCTAATAACATGTTGAAAACCAATAGGCTATCAAATTAGAGTTTATTTCTCTTACTTGATAATTTCTTGTGAATATTTGGTGGCTTCTTATTTCTTTTTATTATGTTCTCTTCATCAAAAAATTACCAAAACATATAAACATGAAGATCACAAGAGACTAAGAACGCAAAGGTGTAGACTCCAAGTAAGGAAAAAACCCACAGGGGGGAAATCCAAAAAAATCATCTTCTTATAAAATAATATCAAAATAAGATATACAATACCCTAAAACGAAGACGAAGGCATTCCAAAAGAACCAAGTCAGCCCTCCTTCAAGCCCTCCTCAAGAAATTCAAATCCAACAAAGTCAACGCTTCTCAATGCTCTTCAAATCTAATTGAACTCTAAATTTTCGGCCCCTACAATAGTTCTAAATTTTTTGGCCCTGTTACAAATCTGAAATTCACACGTATGACAAAATTAGGGCACAAGAACACAAAAAATTCCTTCTTTGACCTTCACTCTCTCTCTCTCTCTGTTGACTTTCGTTCTTATTCTCTTATCTTTCGTTGGTCTTCTTTCTCTTTTCTTGGCACTGGAATTTATGAGATTTATTGATGATCAAATGACGTCAAACTACACTATATTTATAACTATCTAAGAGGTCGAATTGCATTGTATTTATAGCTATCTAGGAGGTTGAATAGGTGCCTTTCTAGGCTGAATTTCCCAAGAGGTCTGATTTGGTTTTGTGGAGGAGAAATTGACACTTTTGACTTAATTAAAAATAATTTTCTTTTACATTCAAGAAATCCAAAAGGGACTTTGACTCATGAAAAAAAAATAGTTTGACTCAATAAACCCTAGGAGCATGAAGAACATGCTTGACTAATAATCATAATAATAATAATAATAATAATAATTTCCTTTTCTTCCTTTTGATTTTACATGAAATACATATTGATAAAAATACAATTATAATTATGAAGACTAAACCTAGTTACATTTACAACAGAAATATATCCTTTATCAATAATTCCAAATAAACATCCATGAAACTGATTACTTCATACAAATACTAAAAATTAATGTAAAATATCCCAAAGTATTATTCAATAATGTGTCATCAGAAAGTATAACATTTATTTACTAATAAGTTCATATTTCAAATTTTCTAAAAGAGGCACGTAAACACAGTAGTTGGATTATTAATAATGACATCTTTGGCTTATTAAAGATGACATCTATGAATACAAGGAACTATTCCTAGTGCTTCTCTACCCGTCTTTTCTTTATCAAAAAGTAGTACAAACGAAATGAGATTTGCACTTAACCATACAAGGATGGGCATTGTAAATAGTTAATATCAATAACCAAATTGAATAAGTTTTCAACTAAAAGGAAAATGTATTCACTATATCCATTAAAGGGAAAATGGATTCACTATATCCATTACCAAGCCAGGTCTATACGTCACAAAAAAAAGATTACAGATCTTTTAGGCCATTGATTATTTTATAACTATGTACATCATTTTCCTATAATTTAAGATGATATGAAAAAAAACATGATCCACTACTATTGTTTGAATGATAATCCATATGAATTTAAGATGATATGAAAAAACATGATGCACTACTGTTGTTTGAATGATAATCCATATGTTCATAGCCTCTAAGCCTTTACATCATCATGGGATGAACATGTGTTTATTATTGGATAAATACATTTTTTTAATGTTTTTTCTTATTAAATATAATTAAATCTTAGGTACATTGTATACTTTCCAACTTAATAATCTTCTATTATTTGATAGCAATAATTTATCTAATTAAAAAATTATATATAAATATTTATAATTAATTTCGTAATTCATTCAAATATTCAACTACACAAATAAATAAATTTAAAAATATATATATTACATAACCCATAATGTAAATCTATTTTTTTGTTAACCTGGTTTCATATAAATATCCATAATTAATTTCGTAATTCAATCAAATATTCAACTACATACATAAATAAATTTAAAAATATATATCACATAATCCATAATATAAACTTATTTTTTATCCACCTGGTTTCAAACTATAAAGATAGTTTTTTAGTTGGTTGTAAATATATTTTTATTAATAAAAAATAAATAAAAAACACTACAAAACCAAGAAAGACAACATTACAAAGTGTAAATATATTTTTATTAATAAAAAATAAATAAAAAACACTACAAAGCGAAGAAAGACAAAGAAAGACAACATTACAAAGCCAAAATGCCTAGACCATTACCCATAATAGTCTAGAGGCCAAGGTGCCAGTACAACGAAAACAATCATTTGACCAAGATGAATACAAACGCAACAATAGATTTAGCCTTTGCAGAGTGAGTCATCTCAACAACTGTTTCCTAAACTGACTAGCCGCCGTACCAATTAGATATTGTCTCAAAGGCATAAAGAAGGAAATGTCTGCAACAAGGAGCGAATAACCAAAGTGCCATAGAACATAATTTAACCAAAAACTAATTAAACCATATGCACAAAAGACAACTACCAAATTATCCATTAAGTGCACGGAAGAGAGAGGGTGCAATACCAGCCACACCCTCCCTACAAATAACACCTCCATTCCATAAACAAGAAATGTGACTCTCAAAGGCATAAAGAAGGAAATGTCTGCAACAAGGAGCGAATAACCAAAGTGCCATATAACATAATTTAACCAAAAACTAGTCAACCCATATGCGCAAAACACAACTACTAGGGAAAATTTTAAGAACCCCCCCAAATTTACATGTATAATAAATGGGCGAATCTCCATGGTATATAGGAAAAATGGAAGGCGATTTTATCAATAATATGATATGTATATATAATTTTTTGGCGAATCTCTCACCAGGCATGGCGAATATTTTACTCAATTATAAAATCTTGTGTTTATTGAATACACAAATGAAATCATTACATTTCTTTAAAATATCTTTTGAAATCAAAATTACCAAAATTACATATCGATAACTTAGTGGGTGTAGGATAAAATTCATTCGTGCCATTCACAGAAAGCATGAGAAAAAACCTAATACTATATATAAAACCAAGAAAAATTCAAATTCATCACTTCTAGGGACCTCGTAACCACCCTACCAATACACAAGTATGTTCCTATTTGCAATTAGAAAAATTACCCAAATTACAATCTGTTTAATCCAGCATATGTTGGAAAGTTATAGAAGTATGACTAGTGCAATCAATCCATTCCTTTTAGCCCTGGATTTGTTTCAGTTTAAAACAGAAGTATATAAATATACTTGTTCAATGTCTATGCTTTAACCATTCACCTCAAGATGTTTTTACAATATGATTTCCGAAGTCTATTTAATATCTTCATTATCATAAAAACCAACCTATATCCATCTTAACTCCACATCTACCACTCTTAGGGGGATGAAATCTATTTATCCCTCTGAGCACTTGGTAGACCCAGAATTAAGATGGATCTAAGATGATAGAATTTCCCATTTAAATAGTCTATGCTCACATGAATACCATGGTATTACCATGGGTCAATACCATGGGTTATCATAAACCTAGAGCTTAAAAATTACTATTAATAACTTATAAAAATTAATAAAATTAATAGTTGATTTTCATTTTATTTTTTATTTTAACCAAGCTAAAATGTTTAACAATTACAACATCCATTTTTACTCTTGATTGGATCAAATATTTTTTTACTCTATGCTAGTTTGCATATCACGATATTTGATACCTCTCGGGGGTTAGTAGATCCAGAGTAAAGATGGATCTATGCTAGTTTAATTCCCCCATTTAAATAGGCTACATTCCAGGTGAATACCATGGGTCAATACCATGTGCCATTTTGGTGAATACCATAGGTGAATACCATGTGCCATTTTTATTTTTATTAATACTAATATTAGGGTTAATAATGTTTTTTTACATGGTATTAATAACAATCTAGTCCATGGTATTTGTCCCATAGTATTTTGCCCATTTTTTGAGTGTTCGTAAATATAAGGTGACTTATGGAGTAAATATAAAAAAATGTTTTATTTGTTTACCATACCTCTCATTTCTTTATATTTTTATTAATTTACCATACCTCTTTTACAAATATGGTATTTGGCCCATAGGATTCACTTAAATAAAACCTTTTCTTGAGCCTTCATAAATAGAACGAGGGTTATGGACTAAATATAAAAAGAGGTTTTATTTATTTACCATGCGTCTAGTTTATTTATATTTATATTTATTTACCATACCTTTTGAGTAAGTATAAAAAGATGTTTTATTTATTTACCATACCTCCACTTTACTTATATTTTTATTTGTTTACACCCTTGCATGTATATAAGGTGACTTATGGAGTAAATATAAAAAATGTTTTATTTATATACCATACCTCTCATTTATTTATACTTTTATTAATTTACCATACCTCTTTTACAAATATGATATTTGGGCCTTTTGCCCATAGGATTCACTTAAATAAAACCTATTCTTGACAATGGGCGAATGGAAGGTTGTAACTCCTAATTTCAAGGGCTAAATTTACCTTTTTTACCCTCTCCCTTAAAATAAGGTGGGCTATTTGAGGTGATTTGTAAAAATGTACTATGATACAAAATATTCGCCCACTAAAAATTTAAAACCCCTTAATTTCGCCAAAGGGCGAACATTCGCCCCTAAAATTTTCTATGACAACTACCAAATTATCTGTTAAGCGCATGGAAGAGAGAGGGTGCAATACCAGCCACACCCTCCCTACAAACAACACCTCCATTCCATAAACAAGAAATGTGACTGTCGAGATCTAGGATTTGAACAACTAGACAAAAGAGAGGACCTACCTAGAGGCAATATAAGTAGAACTCCAAAACAAGACCAAAGAGTACCAACATATCTATGCCATAACATTTAAACGATAGATTCCACCTAAAAAGAAACAACTACTAACACAACTGATATGCACAATAACAACATCAATACCCAAGGAAAGTAGAAAAACCATGGTATACCTATCAAGTTCCAAATTGGGAGCCGATTTGGACACACCGAAAACACTATAACGAGAATGGAAAAATAGTGACAAAAAACATTTAGCCTCAAAAATTAATCTTGATTCGATGAAATGATAGTGAGGTCCAGAACCTTATCAACAGGTTGGTCAATATGATCACCATGATCACTAAGAGGGTCAGTGAGATCACCAGAAGATGAACTAGACACAAGAAAACTTTCCACCTAAGCCAGTCTAGAATCGACATTATCAAGACATAACTGTTGATTTCAAAACATTTGCTTAATATCTTCCAGTTAAGAAAATAGATTATAACTTTGAACATGTTTGTTTTTTAAGATTAGATGGAGAAATGTCCATTTGTTGATGCAAAGCATGATATTACAATAAATGAGTCTCTTCTTATAGGATCTACCTCAGTCGGAGACCCTTTATAGTTGTATACTTGTCATCTCAATCTCAAAATAAAATTGGTAAGGGAGTTCCTTAGTTTGTTTTTCCTCTAAAAGAAGATTTTCTCTCCTCACTGCAAGAGGAACCCTATAAAAAAACGTTCCAACAAAATGAAATGAAAAAGGTCGAGTTTTCTTTAAGCCAACATTACCCATACTGACCCTCTTAATCATCATTCTCTAACAAGGAGGCATGATGAGGGATGATGACTATAAAAGGAGAGTGGACTCACTAAACAAGGACATGAACCATGACCAACAAAATAAGAGGATATAAAAAGGACATACCCCCCATAATGCCATAACAGAGGGCCAAATTCTAGAAAATAACCCAATTCAAGAGAACTCAAAGACATAGGACTCCAAAGCCCCTATAACCAAACCAAACCATGATAAAACCCAATAACCAACTAACAACGTGATTAATTTTCTGCCCCACAACATAGACCATCCTACCCAAATTGGGATCCAAACAAAATAAGAGGAGTAACCCTAAGATAAATGGTAAGGAAGCCAAGTAAGTAATAACCAAGAGTTTTGAAAACAGAAACCAGCTAAAACCAAATAGCGGCGACACTTTTCCAGGTAAGAAAATGGCATTATGAAATGTAAAGACACAATTAAATGGAACTGGGTTGAAGACCAAAAAGACAAATATTATGAACCAGTTTCAACCCCAAAAAGTGCGAGAGAGGCAATAGAAAGGGTACAACACAATGAAAACAAAAATATAATCTTACTAAATTCAAGGAGACATTGGATTAACCTAATTAATAATATTCAAAGACAATTGGTGAAGCGAGATCCACAATACCTCACTATGCATTAACAACCTGCCTAGATGGGACATAGTTGAAGGAGTGAACAGAAGCTCATGAAGAAACCTAGTTTCATCCACATGCAAAAAATAGGAACATACTGACACCAAACGAGCCAAGGTAAAGGAAAGAGAGGATGCAGCGTCATCTACTCTGCCATAGGGTACGTACCTGAGCTACCCGAAAGGCACAATCCAACATTCATAATGATTAGACCTGCTATACGCCTTCTAATGTCCTCCACCCACCTTTTTCCATGCATAACAAATTTAAGACATCTGTAGAGAGGGTTGTCCTGACAAGAAGGCTCCGTTGGCACTTGTCATAACATCCCATCGAGGGTTAACCTATAAAGAGTTAAAACAACATAAAACTTAAAAACATTTTCTGAGTTTTTGAGCTTGTGCCAAATGCTCTATCTTAGTCCCACGGTTTTCACCTTCATCCACATGCATTATAGAATACATTATGTCTCTATAGCTTATATCGATGCATCCCTTTCGATAAGATCATGACAGATTTGATCTGTAGCGTCTATATAACAAAGAAACTTATCTTAGACAAGAACCACAGCAGTGGCAGAAGTCCTGCCGAGAAGGGAAGGGACCATGTACCTTTGACTTTGCTGCTTGCTTAGATATACTCTCTAACATTTTCTTGATCTGTACTTGAAAGTGGATCTAAGATCATTCAAGATTTATTCAAAGGCAAAGAGCTCTTATTTGGATAGAGAAGTAAAAACTAGATTTGAGATCTCTCTTTAACATATTTGCACTGGCCATCCTTGATTAAAATTCAAAAAAGTCATCCATATACATGTACTAATATAAATATGTTAGAAAAGAAAAATGTATAGTAATTAAATAAATAAATTTAACAATATGACAATAAACGTTAAATAAATATGGATAGAACAAATCAACTACATACAAAAATCGAGATAATGAATCTCGATAATGATCTACAATATATATCATCAAGTTCATCTCAAAGACATCAAGTTCATCTCAAATAGAGAATTCATTCATTTCTGAATAATCTGTTCCTCTTAAGATATATATACTATTTTGTTTCTATTAGTTCCTATATAGTTTCTTTCATGCATAAAGATACAAATAGTTATATGAATACACAAAAAGAGAAAGATATAGTTGTTTGTACGGCTACAATGACCAGAGAAAGGGACACTTATGCAAGTTTCTTGTTTGTTGTCTTTTCTTTCAAATATAAAAATTAGGCGCAAAGAATATATGCACAAACAAATTACACATTATCATACCAAGAAATTTAAGATAGACCCTCTAAAAGCACAAATCCCACAAAACATCTATCTTCAACCATGTGCATTCTGCTTGAGCCCTATGAGGTGAAATTTTTTATGAAAATAAGGCAAAACACATATCCATATTATCATTGCAAGAAATTGAAGAGATTGAAAAACTAAAAATCCAAAATGGCATCTATGCTCAACAATATGTTGGTTGAGCCCTCTGATGTAAAATGCTTGTTTGTTGGATTAGGGATCTTTTAGAACTTCATTACTAAGATTTAAAAAACAAATTAGAAAAAGTTTTATTGTAATCTTTTACTTCATTAAATAGATCATATTTCGTCAACATTAAATGGATCGTATTCTGTCAACATTGTTAGCAAAGAGTACGCCATGAAATCAAATTAAAATCGCGCCAATCGATGCACAATTGTTGAATACAAAAATCAAAGTGTATTTCCAGATCACATAACTGGATAATAATATGTTCAACTTAAATTACCAGATTCTCATTAATATCAAGAGTTTACGTAAGTCTTGCTTTATTTCACTTTGCCAAAAACATAATCACAATTGAAAAGAACCAGATACTAAGATCTGTTCATTTGAAGGATCACGCAATCATAAATATATAGTTTTACCATGGATTCCAAAGTGATATCTAGCGTTCTAGAATTGTTGAGGGAAAATATTTATGATTTGGCTCCAGCTGCACAGGATGGAAAAAACAATATAATTATAACACCAACATGTTATGATGAGATGAGAGTTGTTACCTATTTCAAAATGTAGCATCTGCTAGGAATTGTATAACTTAGACTTCGGCTTTGAGCGATATCATATAATCAGCAGTTTCCTTCAAACAATAAATTCGCATACACTTTCCACCTCGAACAAGGCACTGTAGAATCTTTTTATACTTTTTAAGTATCTTCCTTGCAACTCGGGTAGGAGATATATGTGATGCATTTTTTTCTAATTACCGTAACTAAACAAGAAATGCCCATACGCTTCCCACCTGGAACAAGGCAATGTTCGATTTCTAGATAGAGAACGTGCCATACATCTTAATACTCTTTCGTTTAATACTCTTTTCCTTTTATACAGGGAGAAGCACACCACCAGAAAAGTAATTGATCAATTATAAAATACATTTGGGGCCCCATTTAGTGACTACTTGTCCGGCCTATCGTAAGAATTTTCATGCATGTTCGCTTGCTAAGAACCTACCATAATATCGTCATGCATGTTCGCTTGCTAAGAAACTACCATAATATCATCATGCATGTTCGCTAAGGAGCACCTGCCGGAGGAGTGCAAGCGACCTGGAGAACCACTCTTGTTCTCTTTTATATTTATTAGTTTTCTATTGTTGATTATACAATTTAGTCAAAATGGGGTTTTACGAAAAAACATGAATTTGTTTGGGGGCTTTTGCTAGTATCACAGTGATAACAATTTTCTAAACGTGATTGGAGTGTGGGATTCCTGAAGGCTTTTGGCATCAACGTAGGGCACACATAGAAGCGAGACATTGGTGGGTGTCTTCATGCTTGCAATAAGAATGATGAAATTCGGGTGGCGATTCGAG
Source organism: Pinus tabuliformis (assembly GCA_031772625.1). NCBI lineage: Eukaryota > Viridiplantae > Streptophyta > Pinopsida > Pinales > Pinaceae > Pinus > Pinus tabuliformis. The sequence continues at coordinate 937,539,604 of CM062813.1, forward strand.
CTGTTAGTTGATGGATTGAATGCAAAGGTTAGCAAGAGTGAGATGGGTCGATACTTCAAGGTGGATGATCATATTTCCTGCTTTACACAAAAATTTCAGGTGGGAACAACCACGTTTCTCATGATGGCATACATCCTTCCTGTCATTGCCAACATTCTCACTGACTTGGGCAACACAGTTGCCAACAACACGCCCCCTAGTGGCTACTCGTGTGTACATGTGGGCGTGTGCGGGCGCAAACGAGACAATGTTGAGCTTCGTGATTCCAGGGGTCGAGTGCAAGTTTCCGCTAGTTAATATGAGGTATGAAGCCCGCCTCGAGAGGATGAGGAAGGACCTGATTATGGCCATGGTGGCCTTGGATTTCATCAGTGTTTAATCATCGGGGTTTTAACGAATTTTCCCTTGGGTATAGCCGGTGGCATAGGAAAAAAAATGCATATTTCGCTTATACAGTTGTGGGTTTCTGTTGCCCCAATCGATATCCGGCCCTACCCTCTACAACTAATGCTTAAGTAAAGTTAGTGTTTATTATTTTGGTGAGTAATATATATATATATATATATATATATATATATATATTTTTATATTGACATCTGAAATAAAAATTTAATAATAAAAAAAATCTAGTAGGCTTCCTGGCGTGCATGCAAGCTACATGCCCCATGTCACGCCTCTACACCTGCAGTGATCTTCCAACCGCTTGTAGCGAGGTGCGGCACCACCGAACGCTTTCTTTTTAACAATACTAACATTTATGGTCTACGCCTTATCCAACATAAACATACTTAACTTATGTTTGCAATCGAATGAAAGCATTATCCTTTATACTTTAGTAAAAGCCATTCTCAATCATTAACCGTGCATAATAAACCGAGAACATCAATAATACACAAGTACAAAGGGAGGGGCAACTCCCAGAAGTCTGCCCAGCATATATATAATATCAACTTCTTCAAAATTTACAATACAAGTGTGCTTGACAATCTTCAAGCCAACACTTATAACATTTATACATCCAAGGCATAGAATAGCCCTTCTACAATAATGTGCACTTCTTGCACAAAGTGGAGGACTCACCTGAGTCTCCTACCCAACTCTACCAAGTCTTGTGCACAATACCGTACCTCAACCAGCCTTCATACCTTAACCAAGATCGAAACTTCCTTTCTACACGAAGGAGGAACTATGCATTACCCATGTGTTCCCTTTACCCTTGCGCAGTTGCGTTCTACCCCTCTGCGTTGTATCGAAGTCCGAGATTTCTTGGTGAAAATGAGGAGCAACTCCCCTTACTTATACGCATCTCATCCTGCGTTGTAACCTCAGGCCGACCTCCTAAATTCCAATATGAACATTTCCATGTTATATTTTAACGTGTCGGCTTGAGCGTGTGTGGCTGCTCACCATTCCATGCGTATATATATCAAGGTCTTCCCACATAACGTGCGTGCGCAAGTGCGGAGTTCACACTTAGCCATTTCGGCGTTTTTCCTCCCGTCGCACCTATCGTCACATGTTCGTTCGGTGTGCGCCCGCCGTGCACCCTCGCATGATCACCCAGAGGCCTAACATTCTCCTCCACCTGAAGTCGTTGTCGTCCTCGACAACATACCATCATCTACGATATTGACTCCTCCACATGAGGCAAACATCACTGCAACATATGTAGAACCACTGTCATCCGCAACATGTTGTCCATGTGTATGTCCCCTCCAAGTGAAGAGATCATCTCATCAACTCTCGGTGTGCTCCATCCAGGTCCATGAAGTCCTCTCCATCATCTGCAATGTGCCAACCTCAAGTCTCCATAGAAACAAGTATGCACTTGTCTCTCCTATCCATGTGCTATCCATGATCCTGATCAAATCAGCTCTCATGTGTAGAAGGCCGTTGAGCCTCGGCTCAACCTATGCTCAAGTGTATCATCATCATTGTTGTAGCTCCATCACCTCAAAGTGTCTCATAACGAACCCCTACATCAAGTCATTTGACCTCAGCTCCTCAATGCATCAAGTCCTCTAAGCTCACCATGAAGTCTCTACAACAATCTCATGTTCTCTATGAGCTCCATAAGCCATTCCTAATCAACACCTTAGCATACAATATGCCTTAGTTTCCCATGTAGTAGGAATGCTTCATAGCTACTCACAAGTCCATACAAGTTCATGACTTTGTTGTACCAAGGTGCACAACTCCACTATTAGTCCACAAGTGGTGGCCTCCATGCCACATGTTTCCAACCTGATGTCCATGACTAGTTGCCCATGTAGTCTATCCAAATAGACTCATCACAACAATCGGTCATCACACCCAAGTCTCCAATCTTCGGTTTAGTGAACTCGGTCACTCAACCACCTCATCATCAATCATACCTGCTCCATATGCTTGAGGGCCCACTGCCATGAGCAGCTAACAATGAGCCCATCTTCTTACTTATTTAAGAAGATCTAGAGGGAGTAGAGCCTGAAGGCTCTTCCTCACTAATCAACTCAATCCATCTGTCAGGATTCTCAACCTCCATTCTTTGTAGATAGGCAACCCGGTCTTCCTTCTCGACATCCGGCCTCACATATATCTCCTCATCATCATCATCATCTTCCACCAACTCTAGTCTTCTTGTCAAGTCCAAGATGCTATCTGAGAGTGATCTAATGACTAATGACTGCTCTGCAAGCTTTGTCTCAATAGTAGAGAACTGCTTGTTCACCTTCTCCTTTTCTTCCATTTGCATCGCCCCACTTTACAATCAAGTCTTGTTGCACCAATGGTAGGCACACCAATGGGTACATCTTCCCTGCCATCATAAATGTAGAGCTTCTTCAAATGTGGCACGATCAAAGCATCGAATTGCTTCATAAACTCCATCCCCAATACAGCTTCATAGTCATCAATCCGCACTATGGTGAAGTCCACTTTCCCAGTCCATTCACCAAGTGTAGTATCCACCTTCTCAGCTATACCAAGAATGTCCATAGGAGGAGAATTCACTGTCTTCATTTGTGCCTTCACCGGTACAAACTTCAGCCCAATTCTTCTTGCAGTGTCTTCGCTCATGAAGTTGTGAGAGGCTCCACTATCCACCATAGTGAGTACATTAGTGCCTCCAACCTTCATTCGAACATATTCCAACTTGTTCCTTTCCGGGTCTCTCTTGGAGACTACTTCCGTAGTAGCAGAGGCACCAAGTATCTGCATCATCCCTACAGAGGCATCATTACTTTCATCATCAGATTGTGCAACTGCAGCCACCTTTGGTTTGGAAGGACAATTCTTCACCGTGTGTGGCCCTTCACATAACCAACACTTCGAAGGTTTCCTCATCTTCGGGCCATCATTTGGTTTAGAAGCACCCTCGTCCTTCTTCTCCTTTGGCTTTTCGGTTTTCTTCTTCTTGTCATCAGAAGTCTCTTCAAAGTGGTCTACCAACTTGTCAACTGCAGCAAAAGCTTCTTCAAGTGTCCTAATCTTCTGCCTCCTCACCTCATTGCGTGCCCAAGGTTTCAGCCCCATGATGAAGTTGAACACCTTGTCTTTCTCTGCCATGTCATGAAGTTCTAGAGCTGCACTTGAATACTCTTGCTGGTATGCTTGTAGGCTCCCTGTTTGCTTTATGTACTTGAGTTTGGTCCTTGCTTCCCATGTATCATCTTGAGGATTGAAGTGGGTCTGCAAGGCCTTCTTCAAGTCACTCCATGAAGTAATGTCATCAGCACTGCCATTGGCAATTTGGCCCACCCTCCTTTGCCACCACATCTTAGCATCCTTTGTCAAGAACTGAGTAGCTACCTTGACTTGTGTTTCACCATCAATCAGGTTCAACCGCTCTAGGTACTGCTCCATGTCCCATAAGAAGTTGCCAAGAGTTGCTGCCTTCCTTGTTCCATCATAAGATTCTGGCTCCTTGACCTTCATATGAGGCATTCCAAATGAGTTATGTCCCATGGCCCTTTTTACAATTGTAAGCTCATTCTTTGTATCCTCAAGAGTCCTTTCCAAGTTCTCAATCTTGGCAAGACCTTGATCCCTTGATTCCTCGACTTCTTTGATCCTTTGTTCAAATTGTGCACACTTGAATTCAGTGTACTCATTTTGTGTCTTGAGCTCATCATTCTTCATTCGGATTTCATCAAGTTCTTCTCTCAAAGAACCCTCCATCTTTTCTATCTTTTCCAACATCTTTTCAATGAACCCATTAGTAGAGTCCTTGTCATGACTAGATTCAGCTTGGAACTCCGCTGCCATCTCGACCGACTTCTTCTTCTTCTGTGATCTAGTCTCGACCATTCAACAAGTCCACCGAGTATCCTGCAATTTGAACCAACCCTTGTTTCACTTCGTGTGAAACGGCTTCCTTCACCTGCAAGTACCCTTGTCACTGCCACGAGCAACCTTTGCCTTGATACCAACTGTCACGCCCCTACACCTGCGGTGATCTTCCAACCGCTTGTAGCGAGGTGCGGCACCACCGAACGCTTTATTTTTAACAATACTAACGTTTATGGTCTACGCCTTATCCAACATAAACATACTTAACTTATGTTTGCAACCGAATGAAAGCATTATCCTTTATACTTTAGTAAAAGCCATTCTCAATCATTAACCGTGCATAATAAACCGAGAACATCAATAATACACAAGTACAAAGGGAGGGGCAACTCCTAGAAGTCTGCCCAGCATATATATAATATCAACTTCTTCAAAATTTACAATACAAGTGTCCTTGACAATCTTCAAGCCAACACTTATAACATTTATACATCCAAGGCATAGGATAGCCCTTCTACAATAATGTGCACTTTTTGCACAAAGTGGAGGACTCACCTGAGTCTCCTACCCAACTCTACCAAGTCTTGTGCACAATATCGTACCTCAACCAGCCTTCATACCTTAACCGGGATCGAAACTTCCTTTCTGCACGAAGGAGGAACTACGCATTACCCATGCATTCCCTTTACCCTTGCGCAGGTGCGTTCTACCCCTCTGCGTTGTATCGAAGTCCGAGATTTCTTGGTCAAAATGAGGAGCAGCTCCCTTACTTATACGCATCTCATCCTGCGTTGTAACGTCGGGCCGACCTCCTAAATTCCAATATGAACGTTTCCATGTTATATTTTAACGTGTCGGCTTGAGCGTGTGTAGCTGCTCACCATTCCATGCGTATATATATCAAGGTCTTCCCACATAACGTGCATGCGCAAGTGCGGAGTTCACACTTAGCCATTTCGGCGTTTTTCCTCCCGTCGCACCTATCGTCACATGTTCGTTCAGCGTGCGTCCGCCGTGCGCCCTCGCATGATCACCCGGAGGCCTAACACACCAACTCTTCTTCTTTTGTAAATGTGATATGACTGGCCCGTCTCCTCAAGCTACACTTGGATGGATTTGTGATTACTCTCACATAATAGACAAGAAAAAAAATTGAACGCGAGTGCAGTAACTAAAAAGGAAACCTACTTGAAGAAGTGGCATTGGCATCCAGGTCTCTCCTTGAAGAAGTGGCATTGGCATCCAGGGTTCAACCCTAGGACGTACATGACATACACACAATCATTTTATCCATTGTGGTGCATATGTTACCATGGATTAGATGGTTTGAAAATATAAAAGATTAAAAATAAACCTCGTAAATGATATAGCTTACAAAATAAACCTCGTAAATGAGTGTCCAGCTAAACCCCAAACTAGCGGCTCCCACATCACGAACGAAACATCTGGTCGTATAAAATTGAGTCTGTTTGGTCTACAGTTGGTAATTTGGTCATATATATGTAATTACACATTTTCAATTTCTTTTGTTTCCCATTTCTTCCCTCGGAGATTAGCCCATATTGTGGACTGTGAGTCGCAAGCTTCACATTGAAGCTTTATGCCTACCAAGGTAGTAGGAGAGCGAGGATGACTTCCTGTAATTTGCACCTCTGACAGGCAAGCTTCACTTTGAAGCTTTATGCCTACCAAGCTATTAGTAGAGAGATGACGACTTCCTGTAATTTTCACCTTTTAATTAATTAATTGCGGGTTTATGCGATTAGTAGGTTGAGTAAAATATATATAGATAAAGTAAATGAATCTAAATAGAAAGAAAAGAAGATTACATGCAATAATTTGGCTAGATATTCATTTTTCTATGCGTTGGTGTAATTTGTTTGGACATTTCTTTATGATTACTAGTGATTAGAATTTGTGAACCGTGAAACCAATAAAATTTACCTACCAATTCTTCTTTGAAATATGTTGAGAAATTCACTTTCTGAATCCATGCTTAGAATAAAGAACTCTTCATTTCAAGAGCACTGAACCCAGCCATTTTCGCCATCTCTGGTGACTAATATCTTATCCTGATGGTGGAGCTACATCGCTCGTCTCCCCATGAGTCTCTCCGGTAATCTGTGAGCCTCTCTGGTAAGCTTCAGTCTACTGGCATGTATTAGTTGCTCCATGAAGCAAGGATATTGGGGTGGAGCTGACAGCGTGCCCTGGAGCATTCCGACATCATTGAGGATGAGGACGTTCAAGGAGAAGTTGAAAGATGAGAAAGAGATGAATGTCATGTCGTTTTGTTCCATAGATTTGTTCAAGCAGGACAAGGCTTATGTAATAAGAAGCGGGGAGCCATATGGAAATAGAGGAAAATCTGTTAGCCGAGAATTGATAACAAACACAAGCCAAGTGGGAGGAAGTGGCAGAAAAATAGATTAGCCAAGTGGTGAGGCGATCGGCCATCATAGCCAAGTGGTAAGGCGATGAGCCATCAAACTTTAAAGCATGTATATCACTAAAAAGTTATTCTAGATCGGCCATCATATACAAGTGGTGAGGCGATGAGCCGTCAAACTTTAGAATATGTATATCACTCAAAAGTTATTCTAGATTTTAATGTCAAAAGACTAATGCTAAGTTCTAACATTAATTTGTATATGAAAAAAATAAATGAATTGTTGAAATGGTAATTTCAACTACCGTGCGGCCAAAACCACCAAAGTTTTCCTCGCACCACCTTTTGCCAAAAGCTGTTTTTCCTCCGAGGGCAGCGATCACAATCAATGATGGACACGTGCCCACAAGCACTGTTCCAAAACAACCATTCAGTAAGATGATGGGACCTCCAGGCCGTTCGTTTAAAGAGGGCAAGATCAACGGTTGGTAGCTCATGAGAGTGAGGGTACTTCCCTCTGCTTGTCCCTGGATTTTCCGTGCGATACGATTAAAACAAAATCAATTTACCGCCATGAATGTAATTTAATGAAATGTACTGAGGGCAGTAAAAGTAGGCGAAGTCTTTAATTTTATTGTTTCTTATTATTCATGGGAGTATGGCACAAGTGAATATGTAATGTAATGTTTATTTTGTTGAACTTGCAATGTAAGGGAATGCGCAGCAGCGCGAGTGATTTTTTTTTTTGGTTGTTCATTGAGAAAATGAATGTGAAAAACGCAGCAGCCTATGTAAGAAATTTTCTTTACACAGCAGTGTAAGAATTTGAAAGCAGAGACAGAGTTCTTTTACAGCAGCGTGAATGAAGAGATTTTTTACACACAGCAGTGTAAATTTTCAAAAGAGAGATAGAGTAAATTTTTTTTGTGGAAGTGAAACGTTCTCTGGTTGTAATCCCTCTCATAGAGGAAGTTTTCTTTTGTAACAGGCAGTCTTATTTAATGAATACAAGTCTTTTTTATGTGTGTTCTGAAACTCTGTCTTCAACAAAAATAATTTTAGCTTTCCTGTGTTAAAAACAGAGCATTATTCTCTGTTCAGACATTTTTGTTTGGAATTATCAGAAATTCCCATCATGGTATCAGAGCTTGTCCAAGCCCTTTGAAGGTGTCAAAGAAGCTGAAGGAAGGATTTATTGCTGCAGCAGCTTCTCCAGCAGAGTGAAGACTCAGTCAAAAAAGAATCCAAGGTATTTCTCAAGTTAGTTTTTTGTGTTACTGCTGAGGACAGTCAGTTATTTTAAATACACAGTCAAGTATTTTGAAGCATAGTTAAGAGTGCAAGTATGACTGGAGCCAGCACTAGCATGGGTATCTGTAATACTCAGCTCCCACAGTTTAATGGGAAAAACTATGACTATTGGGCAATAACTATGAAATCCTTGCTTACTTCCCAAGACTTATGGGAATTTGTTGAGGATGGTTTTGAATAACCTGCAGATGAAAATGAGTTTGATAATTTAACTCAAGCAAAGAAAAATCTGTTGAAGAGCAATAAGAAGAAGGATTCTAAAGCCCTCTACTTTCTGTATCAAGCAGTGCATGAGAGTGTGTTTCCAAGGATAGCAGCAGCTAAGAGACCCAAACAAGCATGACAAACTCTCAAGATAGCCTATCAAGGCATGGAGAAAGTGAAGACAACAAAACTACAGTTGCTGAGGAGAGATTTTGAGACTCTCTGCATGAAGGAGTCAGATAATATTGACTCATTCTTCACACATGTGATTGGTCTGGTCACACAGATAAGATCTCATGGAGAGATTCTTGAAGAAAGGAGGATTGTGGAGAAACTATTGAGGATCCTACCCTCAAGGTTCGATGTGATTGTCACCACCATAGAAGAGACAAAGGATCTCACAAACTTTTCAGTTGATGAACTACATGCATCACTGATAACACATGAGCAGAGATTGAGTATGAATGAAAACTCATCTCTAGAACATGCCTTTAAGACCCAGATGTTCTTTGGAAGAGGAAGAAGTGAAGGCAGAGGAAACAAGAGAGGAAGAGGCAGAAGCCAAAACAGAGGTGGAAGAAACAGTTCAGCAAATGCTCAAGGAAGAGGCAGCAATCGAAATCTGAACCAAGGCCAAGGCAGCAGCCAAAAAAGTGGACAACATCATGCTCAAGGACAAAGGTATGATAAATCCAATGTCCAATGTCACTATTGTAAAAAATATGGGCATTATGCAAATGAATGCAGGAAGAAGCAGCATGATATGAGTAATAGAACTAGTGCAAATTTCACTAGAGAAAATATCAGCCAAGATAATTTGTTTTCAGCTTGTAATATGGCTAAAGAAAAGAGTGAAGATATATGGTTTCTAGACTCCGGTTGCATTAACCATATGACAGGAAACATAGCCCTGTTTTCTATGTTAGATCAGAATGTGAAGTCACAAGTCACACTAAGGACTGATAATAAAGTTTCTGTTGTGGGAAAAAGAGAAGTAAATGTCTTAACAAAGAAAGGTGAAAAGAAAACCATAGCAGATGTTTATTATGCTCCTGGAATGAAATGTAACCTCTTAAGTATTGGACAACTTACTCAAAAGGGGTACAATGTTTTCTTTGTGAGAGATGTATGCACCATCATAGATAAAACACCCAGCAAACAATGTATTGTTGAAGTGAAGATGACAAGGAACAGGATGTTCCCCCTCAGAATGAAGGCAGATTTAAAAAATGGAGAAGAAATAGCAGCAATGACACAAGAGGCTTTCCAAAGCGAACCAAAAGATGAAAATTGGTTGTGGCACTTGAGATTTGGACATCTCAACTTTGGGGTCTTAACTTGTTGAATAGAAAAGGAATGGTAAAAAGATTACCATTGATAGAGAAACCAGACAACTTTTGTGAAGGTTGTATCTTGGGAAAACAACACAGAGAAAGTTTTCCATCTGAGAAAAGCATAAGGGCAAAAGCACCCTTAGAGATTGTCCACTCAGATTTATATGGACCGATACAAACTCCATCACTTGCAGGCAGCCACTATATACTAACATTCATTTATGATTTTACTAGAAAAACTTGGGTTTATTTCCTGAAGAACAAAAGTGAAGTGTTTGAAAGATTTTGCAATTTCAAGGCACTTGTAGAAAACCAAAGTGGGCTGCATATCAAAGTTCTAAGAACTGATAGAGGAGGTGAGTATATCTCCAAAGAATTTCTACATTTTTGTAAAGAAAATGGAATTCATAAGCAGTTTACCACTAGGTACACTCCGCAGAAAAATGGAGTTGCCGAAAGGAAGAATAGGACAATCATGGATATGGCGAGGAGTATGTTAAAGGCAAAGCATTTGCCAAATGATTATTGGGCTGAAGCTGTACATTGTGCAACATACATTTTGAATAGATGCCCTACAAAAGTAGTCATGAAAAGAGTGCCGGAAGAAGCATGGAGTGGGACAATGCAAGGAGTCACCCACATGAAAGTTTTTGGATGTGTGGCTTATGCGCATATTCCAGATCAACTAAGGAAGAAGTTGGACAACAAAGGGGAGAAATGTATTTTCATTGGATACAATGAGGAATCCAAAGCTTATAGGTTGTATAACCCATCCACCAAGAAGCTTATTGTGAGTAGAGATGTTCAGTTTATTGAGGAGGAAGCATGGGATGGAAGCATAGAGAAAACAATGAATGTTAAAAACTCTTTGTCACATGATGAATATGATGAGTAGATGGCTGAAATACATCCCCAAACAACAGCACCAACACAAGGACAACAAGAGACATTCTTGAAGAGAAATGAAAGTGCTTCTTCAAGCACACCATAAGGAGGAAATTCAAGTGCTTCTTCAAGCACTTGTACACCAAATGAAAGAGGTAAGAAGTTCAGAAATTTAAGTGACATTTATGAACAAGAGGCAGCAAATGAAGGTATGAACTCTTTTTTTCTTTATATTATCATGTTGATGACCCTGTTCATTTCGAAGAAGCAATTAAGGATAGGAAATAGATAGAAGCTATGGATAAGGAGATCAATGCCATAGAAAGAAACAAGACATGGGATTTGGTTGAAATACCAAAAGGAAAGAAAGTCATTGGAGTTAAATGGGTCTACAAGACCAAGAGTAATGCTGAAGGCAAAATAGAAAGACACAAAGTAAGACTGGTTGTCAAAGGATATAAGTAGTAGTATGGGAGAGACTATGAGGAAACTTTTGCACCAATTGCTAGAATGGAAACCGTGAGAGCAGTGATGTCCATAACGGCACAAAACAAGTGGAAATTTTACAAAATGGACGTGAAGTCAGCATTCCTAAATGGAGTGTTAATGGAAGAGGTCTGCATTGAACAACCAATAGGCTATGAAAAGAAAGGCCAAGAGCCCAAAGTATGCAGATTGAAGAAAGCTCTTTATGGGCTGAAAAAAGCACCAACAACGTAGTACAGTAGGATAGATTCTTATCTACTAGAAAATGGTTTTGAAAAGTGTGAGGGAGAACCCACCCTCTACATCAAAGAAAAGGATGGTAAATTACTAATTGTTGTGTTATATGTCGATGATGTTATTTTTACAAGTATTGATGATTATCTTATTGAAAATTTCAAAACAGTCATGGAAGAAGAATTTGAAATGACTGACATGGATTTGCTGAGATACTTCTCAAGAATAGAAGTAGAAAAAAATGGAAATGGGATTTTTATCTCACAAGCGAAATATGTTAATAAAGTGTTGGAAAGATTTAATATGCAGGAGAGCAAAGCAGCAATCACTCTCACAGTGATGGGATTAAAACTCAACAAAGAGGACAATAGCAAGGATTGTGATCCTAGTTTGTACAAGAGCATAGTTGGCAGCCTCATGTATTTGACTGCAACTAGGCCAGATATAATGCATGCTGTTAGTTAATTTCTAAATTCATGGAGAGGTGAAAAGAAGCACATTGGCAGGCAGCAAAAAGGATTCTTAGGTATGTTAAAGGTACTAAAAGGTTTGGCATTTTATATACTACTTTAGAATGTTCAGATTTAATTGGATACACTGACAGTGATTAGGCTGGAAGTGTAGATGATCAAAAAAGCACATTCGATTATGTTTTTCACATGGGTTCAGGAGCCATTTCATGGGCTTCTAAAAAACAACCTATTGTAGCGTTGTCAACAGCAGAGGCAGAATATGTGGCAGCTACAATAGCAGCATGTCAAGAAATTTGGATGAGAAGGATGCTAAGAAGTTTATGCCAAGAGCAAGCAAAAGGAACTGTGATTTTTTGTGACAATAGCTCAGCTATTGCATTATCCAAGAATGTTGTGTTTTATAAGAGAACGAAACACATTGACACAAAGTTTTATTATATCAAGGAATTGGTAAACAATAGAGAAATTGTTTTACAACACTGCAGAACTCAGGAGCAGGTTGCAGACATTCTGACCAAACCATTGAGGCAGAAAAGTTTTGAGTTTTTGAGGAAATGTCTGGGTATGACTGATAACCCAGCAGTTGAAATTAAAGGGGAGTGTTGAAAAGGTAATTTCAACTACCGTGCAGCGCCAAAACCACCAAAGTTTTCCCCGCACCGCCTTTTGCCGAAAGCTGTTTTTCCTCCGAGAGAGCAGTGATCACAATCAACGATGGACACGTGGTCACAAGCACTGTTTCAAAACAACCATTCCCCGGCAGGTAAAGTTCGATAAGAAGGGACCTCTGGGTAATTGCGTCAGCCGTCCGTTTAAAGAGAGCAAGATCAACAGTTGGTAGCTCATGAGAGTGAGGGTACTTCACTCTGCCTATTCCTGGATTTTCCGTGCGATACGGTTAAAACAAAATCAATTTACTGCCATGAATGTAATTTAATGAAATGCACTGAGGGCAGTAAAAGTAGGCGAAGTCTTTAATTTTATTGTTTTTTATTATTTACGGGAGTATGGCACAAGTGAACATGTAATGTAATGTTTTTTTTGTTGAACTTGCAATGTAAGGGAATGCGCAGCAACGCGAGTGAATTTTTTTTCGTTGTTGTTCTTTGAGAAAACGAATGTGAAAAACGCAGCAACGTATGTAAGAAATTTTCTTACACAGCAGAGTAAGAATTTGAAAGCAGAGATAGAGTTCTTTTGCAGCAGCGTGAATGAAGAGATTTTTTACACACAACACTGTAAATTTTCAAAGGAGAGACAGAGTAAATTTTTTTTGTGGAAGTGAAGCGTTCTCTGGTTGTAATCCCTCTGATAGAGGAAGTTTTCTTTTGTAACAAGCAATCCTATTTAATTAATACAAGTCTTTTTTATGTGTGTTCTGAAACTCTGTTTTCAACAAAAAAAAAATTAGCTTTCCTGTGTTAAAAACAAAGCATTATTCTCTGTTCAGTCATTTTTGTTTAGAATTATCAGAAATTCGCATCATGAATAAATAAACATTTAATCTCATTGAATCTAAGAAGTGTAGTATAAATTTTGAATATCAATATAATGTTGCCTAGTTTCTAATAAAAAGCTCAACCCAAAACTTTGCTTAATTAAATTTTGATTAAGCCAAATTGCCAAGACGAAGTTGCGTTGAATTCTAATAAAAAAACCGGTCAACACAAAGTAATATAAGTTCAATGCTCAAGCCATTGCTATAGTGGCTGCATAGCGGTAGGCAAGGACTAATAAGCACAATGACTACATCCACTTCATTTCGCTCATATCATCACTTTACTCATCATTATTAAATATAATGACGTCATCCACTTTAATTCGCTCATCTCTAACATGAGCACTTTACTCATCATGACTAAATATATTAATATTATTTTTGAAGTGACAATTACAGAATAAAGCGAAATGAAAAATGATATTATAATCTATTATTGAAACACTTTTCATGTATCTGTCTGTTTCTGCAATGCCACATAGCACAGTGATCATAACAAGAGTGATTAAAGGATACGCATTCAATTGTAAATTTGTTATTATTACTAACATTGTTGATATTATTTTATAAATTGAATTAAAATAATAATACCCAAAAATTTATGTGATTAAAAATATATTGTATTTATTGAAAAAATTTATGGTTATATAATGTGTTGTAAATTTATATTATAAAAATAATTTATTTTTTTTTAACTTATTACTACTCTTACGGTTAAGAGTTTAAAATAAGGAAAGATTATAATACAAAAAATAAGTAGAGGATATGAGTACAAGGAGATAATTAACTTGAAATTGAAGGATTAAAATTATTTCACTAATTTAACCATTATAAAAAATAAGATCAATATTGTTATAATAGGAATACTTTTATAATTATTATAAAAAAAATAATATTATTATAATAAAAAAATTAATATTGTTATGATAAGAACAAATTTCTATAAGTTTCGTAAAGAAAAATTCGTATAAGCATTATAAAAACAAATTTTTATATGTTTCATAGTGAAATAAGACATTAGATGATTGTTAAAGCATTATGGATCAGAAAAAATTTAAAGATTGAAAGAGTTTTCTATTTACTCTTAAAAAAAATGTTAAAAATGAAAATGATTTTCTATTGAAATGTCCTAAGTACATCTACATGATGGAAATGATTTTCTATTAGAATGTCCTAGATATTTTTTTTTTCAGAGAGAAATCCTCATATGGCCGAAGCCTACAGATATTTTTTTACAATCAATATGGCCGAAGCCAGCAGAATTTACGGCCGAAGCCAGCAGAATACGGCATAGCCGTTACAAATCGCCAAGCAAGGGGCCGCCGCAGGACTCGAACACGTCTGGGGGTGCGAAAGCCAACCGCCCCAGCCGTCATATCACGCACGTCATGTGCAGAATGTCCTATATCATGCACGTCATGTGCAGAATGTCCTAGATATACCGACCTGAGATATCAGTTCAAAGTATTTGTTATGAACTTGACCGTCTAATTTTTTGAACTGATCAAAATTGCAATATTTTTTTTTCTTTAGCTCATCAAAACTATAATTACTCGGTAATTTTTCTTCTAATTTTATTAATCTCCAATTAAAAGATTAAAATTTTTTCTCCATTTTAACTATTATAAAAACATCAATATTGATAAAATAAAAACAAATTCTTATAATTTTCATAAAGAAACACCAGTAATTAGCGGAATGCTTCCTATATCGACCGGTGGGAGGAGGGTTGTTGAATTTTTAAGCCGAAGGCTTCCTATATCGACCAGTGGGAGGAGTGTTGTTGAATTTTTAATTAATGGCAGAGATTCGATATGCTAATCGTTATTTACGGCTAGCACAACCACAACACATCAGATAATAGATCGATAAATAAGCACGCCGGGTAATGGATCGTCGGGTAATCCACTGGTTAAACGAGTTTGCTATATAATCATTTCATTCGACGCATTATGGTGGCTGGCAACATTATGATAACTGGCATCTTTTTTCAAGCGAATTCCTCACCTGTTGTCCTCTCATATGGTAGCTGGCATCTTTTTTCAAGTGAATTGATCACCTGTTGTCCTCTCAATGCACTTGTGTACCACACCCAAATCTCCACAAGCAATCACTTCCCCAAATTCGTAAAGCTTCTCCACAAGAATTTCGGAGAAAATGATATTGTTCAATCTGGAAAACAATTTAAACATTCAGCAACTGTAGCCGATACATTTTTGTTACAAAAAAGTTAACAAAATGTCATTCAAGGCATTCAATAATTAACAGAAATTACAGTAAATGGAATTTAAGCTCCACAGTGAAGCAATTTCTGTTCTTACAGTAAGTAGAGCCGAACCTCTCTTATCCAAATTCGATATTATGATCAAATCTGGGTAAAAACTTTATGAGTACCTTTATAAAAGTTAACTGTAGTAATGATATGATATACAAACGCATATACAAACAATCGAAAAACAGTTGCCTGACCAGCGTTAGTTGGAGGAAGCTCCAAGTTGGCAAGCTGCCTGTGAGTAGAGAAGAGACTACGTTAAGAAGGTAATGACCTGCATTTAAAATTTAATCGTAAAATGAAAAAATGTACAAGGTTTCTTTGCACTTAAAATTCTCAATAATACCGTATTGGAAAATTTGCAACTATATTACAATCTTAATGGGTGTGTTTGGAAAAAGAGACTTCATGAAGTTCTCGGAAAAACTCACAATGTTATAACCAATGTTAAATATGAAAACCCCGATGGAATTTTAATGACTCTTTATGTAACTGGTTGACTTTACAGGCCATGCAGACCTAACTAGTGGAAAAATAAAAAAATAAAAACGTTAACATTATCTTTAAAAACACGAACGATAAGACACAAAAGATGTAGAAATAGTTGTAGGAAAAAATTCCAGTTAAGGTGGAGAGACCAAACCCTTACAGAACCTTAAAAATAATATGTCAAAAAATTAAAGGGTATTTGACTGAAACAGTAGAGAATTTCTCTTCACTTCGGAGGAATTAAGTGGAAAATCAGTTTATAAGACCTTGACTAAAAAGACCTATAATATGTAAATCAACTCTACATTTAACCAATAAATAAAAACTTGATAAAAGACCTATAATATGTAAATCAACTCTACAATAAACCAATAAAAAAAAACTTGATAAAGAAACCCTTCGAAGGGGAGATTACTTCCCATTGAGGAAGTATCTAAATCCCAAGGACTAAAAAAAAAGTAAGAACTATTTCACAAGCCTGACAAGCCTATAAATAATTTGAATGATAAAATTAATAAAACAGAGAATGATGTAAGTTGAACTTCAGAACATGAACCAGAAAATGTTGCTTTAGTACCTGGTAAGCTTAGAAATACATTCAAGAATATCAGCCACATGACTCTGCCACATGACTCTGGAAGAATAATCTTTCAGTAATCACGAAAGAGGAGAAACTTCGGCCAAATCTGTGAAACAAAGAGAAATAAAAAAAATGTTACACATAGTTCTAGTATTTTCAACATGCCATAAAAGGGATTTGAACAATCTAAACACGATGAAGGAAAATTTTATAAGAACCTGCCTCCAGTCATGAATGAGGAAAAATTTATAAGAACCTGCATCTACTCATGAATTTGACACATTAGAAAAAGAACCTGGTCGGAGTTGCCAAAACATGGAGTGATTGCTCTTAATGAACAGATGGTAGTAAAACAAAACGAAAAAATGAAGGTGGTGGAAAATATTGTTATAACCCTAGCTACAGAGTGAAACCAACCAAGTCATTAACATCGTTACAAAACCCTAATAACATCTCTAACATTGATCAAATAACAAGTAATCGTAAACGAAAGAATGAATGTGGCAGAAAGAAACCAACCAAGTCATTAACATCGTTACAAAACCCTAATAACATCTCTAACATTGATCAAATAACAAGTAATCGTAACAATCGTTGTGTTAACTCAAAAATTCAATACGTAGCGGTAGAGAACAATTCCATTAGTAAAGGTAGAACCATCTAGAAATAACAATGTTAATATATAATAATTCCAACTAGAAAAACTAGAAAACCTATGTTTGTTTAACCTTAATTGTTAAAATTGGCAATCAGGGCAAAACTTCATGTGGGTCATGTTATTCATGGTTAATAATATTTTTATTAGATTCCTCTCGTCGAGAGGTGTAGGATTGATATAAAGATCATCCAATTCCGATAAGTATTCATGGAGATATGAATTTATTTTGATTATGGAATTATTATCAAGCCGACCTACAACTCATGTAGGCTCAGAAGCCCAACAGTCGCATCTATTCACCCACCAACGTTGTGTATAAATATAAGAGGACTTTTCCTCATTTGGACTCACTCATCTCATCACATCTCTCTCTCTCTACTGTGCAGATATGAGTCTCTTCTCTACTGCGCTGAAATGGGTCTCTCTCTCTCACACATGTGAAGCCGGAAGCTGTTGAATTTGAAGTTGCAACTGCAGAAGTAAATATTGACTTACGTGGCCTAGAAGATCTCCTCTTTGGATCTGTGTTGTAGGTTCATCTGAACCTCCTTTGAAAGCCGCAACTTTTGGTGGTGTAATGAAGTCAATCCGACGAACGGTTTGCAAGATATCGACTGCCCTAGTTTGAAGCCGGAAACTGCTGAAACTGAAGCTACAACTGCAGAAGTAAAGATTGACTTGCGTGGCCTAGAAGATCTCCTCTTTGGAACTGCGCTGTAGGTTCATCTGAACCTCCTTTGAAAGCCGCAACTTTTGGTGGTGGAATGAAGTCAATCCGACTGTCGGTTTGTGAGATATGGTCTGCCCTAGTTTGATAATGAAGCCGCTAATGCTGATGCTACTGATCTAGGGTTTGCTACTGCTGATATGAATCAGATTTATTGTACTATTTCTCTCTGCTAAATTATTGAAGATAAAAGAAGATTTGATCAAAGGGTTTCCCCACACATTGTGTGGTTTGTCCTTGGCTAGCCGCCACATCTTGTGTCTCTTGTCTTGGCTTGTTTCTGTCGATCGTTTAATGTTCTATCTGCACTTTACTTTATGTACATGTGATTGCTAATCGATGGAATATAATAAGAAAAAGAAGTAAACTGTTATAAGCATAGAACATACCATAACTTAACATGGTATCGGAGCTGAGGTGAAGACAAAGCCCGAGCAAGAGCAAGAGCAATCATTGAAGAGAAGATTGACAAGGCTATCCTAAAAGAACTATGGGGTCCTCAACACTCTTTCCTACCGAAGACAAGCCCCATGAGAAAGCTGACTATCACGGATGGAAGATGTCTATCGATCTAACCCTTGAAGATCAAGGAGTGTTGGACCATGTAAGAGGCAATATTGTTGAGCCTTCATCAAATGCATCTGCTGCTGCTTGGAACAAATGGAAAAATGGAGAAGTCAAAACAAAGAAGATCATCCGGGACTCTATCGACAAGTGCTTGGTGGCCTTCATCTCTGATCTAGACACCTCCAAGGAAATCTACGACAGACTGGTGATTTTATTTAAAGTTAATGATGCAAATCAAGTTTTGTTTCTTAGAAATAAGTTGAGGGAAATCAAGAAGGGTAAAGATGAAAGTATGCAAGCATACTTCTTAAGAATCACCGAGATCAAGAACGATCTCCTATCTATTGGGGAAACCATTACTGACAGAGAAATGGCACTCAAAACTCTCGGAGGATTACCATCTGAATGGTATGTGTTCAGGACTACTCTTCTGAACACTAATGTAATTCCTAGTTTCAAGGAATTAATGGCTAGATGAATTCAAGAACAAACAAGGGTAGAAGAGCAAGAAATGCCCTTGCCTAAAGGTCCTCCTGCTGGTTTTTCTTCTCATGCTAAGAAAAGAAATAATTCTGAGTCTAAATCGAAAAGAAAGGCTGGATTTAAGGGTGGAAGAAAAGGACGATGTTTCATTTGCAATAAAGCAGGTCACTATGCAAGGGAATGCCCTGATAGAAAGGACTCTCACCATGACGATGATCAAAATCCCTCTGATGGCAAATCAAAGGAATGAAAAATTCAACAACAAAGGTAAGAGGAGAGCTGGGAATCGAGGAAGAGGACAACCATTCAAGAAGGCTAGAAAGTCCAGGATGTATTAAATGCACCTATCCTCAAAAGAACCTGGTATCCATCTCGGCAATGGAAGACAAAGGCTATAAGGTAACCTTCAGCGATGGTAAGGTACGCATATGGAAAAATAATGTTAAAAATGTTTTCACTCTTGGGTTTCGAGTTGATTCTTTATATCAAGTCGGTGGAAGTCCGCTAGGTGTCATGTCTTGTGACACAACGCTTCAGTCCGAACTTTGGCATCGGAGGTTTGCCCACCTTCATTACAAAGCTCTACCCGATGTAAGACAGATGGTAATAGGGATGCCTGAATTCCAAGTAGAGAAAGAAGGTGTATGTCCGGGATGTGCCGAAGGAAAGCTCAAAAGGGGACCATTCCCTTCAAGTCAAAGCAAGACCTCTGATATATTACAACTAGTTCACTCAGACATATCAGGTATGATGCCTGTGAACTCCTTGGGAGGATACTCATATTATCTCACTTTTACAGATGACCATTCTCGAAAGACCTGGATATACTTCTTGAAAAAGAAGGATGAAGTGTTCCCTTAGTTCCGACACTTCAAAGCCCTAATCGAGAATCAAACCGAAAAGAAGATCAAGATCTTAAGAACTGACAATGAGACTGAATATGAATCTAATGAGTTCCATGATTTTTGTAAAGAGGCTGGCATCAAGAGGGAGACTACTACACCATATACTCCTGAACAAAATGGTATGGCAGAAAGGAAGAACCGCACAATTATGGAAGCTGTCCGGGCCATGCTACATGATCAAAGTCTTCCTAAGTTTCTATGGGCTGAAGCTGCAAACACTGCCGTATATGTACAAAATCGATGCCCTCATCAAGCATTGGGTTCCAAGACTCCTGAAGAAAAATTCACCGGTAAGAAACCTGATGTTTCTCATTTTAAAATTTTTGGAAGCCCTGTATACTTTCATGTGCTGAAAGAGAAAAGAAATAAATTGGGAGCATCTGGAAAGAAGGGAATTTTCATGGGCTATGGTGAAAATACTAAAGGCTATAGAATCTATGTAGCGGGTCAAAGGGAAGTCATAATTAGTCATGATGTCACCTTTCACAAAGATATGGCTCTCAGCAAGGTGATCAATCTTCCAACTTTGAGGAGCTCTCAAGAAGCCGACACCAGGGAACCGAAAGAAAAGGATGATGAATCAGTGCCTGATGTAGAATAACCCATGGATCCGATTGATCCTCCTCCATATGAGCCTTCCTCTTCTAGGAAGAGGCCTTCATGGCTTAAGGGGTTACTTGATGATGCTGAAGGACATGCTGCACCCCAAGGAACCTTTCGTGAAGTAAGAAACATAATAGGTATCAAGGATACCTGACCATCATGAGCACGATCATACAAAATGAGCCTTCGTCATTCTCAGATGCCGTCAAGCATCAAGTATGGAAGGATGCTATGACCGAAGAATATGAGTCTATCATAAAGAATGATGTTTGGGAAGTAGTTCCCAGACCCCAGGACAAGACTGTTGTTACTTCCAAATGGCTTTACAAGATAAAGCATGTAGCAGATGGAAGCACGGAAAATTATAAGGCTCGTTTTGTTGCTCGAGGTTTCTCCCAAAAGGAAGGTATAGACTATGATGAGATATTTGCACCTGTTGCCAGATATACGACCATCCGCTCGATCATAGCCCTTGCCGCTTCACAAGGATGGAACCTACATAAGATGGATGTCAAGACTGCGTTCTTGCATGGCTCGATCAAAGAAGAGGTCTACATGGAGCAACCTGAAGGATTTGAGATTTATGATCGAAAATCTCATGTATGCAGGTTGAAGAAAGCTCTCTATGGGCTGAAGCAAGCACCCCGAGCATGGTATGAGAGGATCGATAGCTACTTGATGAAGTTGGGATTCACTAGGAGTGAAGCCGATCCTAACCTTTACTTTAAGGTTGAAGATGACAAGCCTCTCATACTGGTGTTGTATGTGGATGACCTCTTTCTAATAAGTGTAGACCCTCTCATTCACAAATGTAAGAGGGAGCTGGCCTCTGAATTTGAAATAAAGGACCAAGGACTTGAAGTGTGGCAGAAGCCAAGGGAAATTTTCCTATCTCAAGGAAAATATGTGGTAAATATATTGGAAAGATTTGGTATGATGGACTGCAAGCCTGTAACTACCTCAAGGATCTTAACTTTTAGAAGTTATATGGTAGTGATGTCGGACCAGACTTGGGAAATGCCTCTGAGTTTCAAAAACTCATTCGCATTGATGTTCTTGGTGAACCTCCGTTCGAACATATGTTTTGCAGTTAGCATTGTGAGCTCATATTTGGTTGAGCCTCACTGGATTGATGCCAGGAATCTTCTGAGATGTCTTCATGACACAATCTCTCATGGATTAAGATACAGTGCTGGAGATGTGAGACTACTTGGATATACTGATGTTGATTGGGCAGACAGTGTGGTGGACCATCAGAGCACTTCCGGGTACTATTTCACCTTGGGATCTGCTTCGATATCTTGGATGAGCAGGAAGCAGAAGTCGGTGGCTTTGAGCACCGCCGAAGCAGGATATATTGTTGCTAGCATAACCTCGTGTGAGGCAGTCTGGTTGCGAAAGCTCTTCAGTGAGCTGTTTGGATTTACATTGGATAACATTGTGATTCTCTGTAACAACCAGAGGTGGGATTCGATTATTGAGGAATCCCATATTCGTCAATTGCTCCAGCAGATAGACATCATCTGGGATATGGTAAGTTGATGAGCAAGGAAGCTCCATCACATTAAGATGATGTACGGGTTGATACACCTTGTCAAAGCTCCGAGGAAAGATCTAATCTGTGATTTTCCCAAACGACTTGGAGTCGGCAAGAAACCCTTGTACAAGGGTCCTGCATGTTGCATACATTGAGCTCTGGGAGCTCTGAGGGCTTGCGGTTCCTACTGGAGCAACATATGACCACAGGGCGACTCACCCTCCCCTGGTGGTGCACACAGGAACAAGATGATTCGCTCTCTTGTGGGACAAGATGATTCACTCTCTTGTGGAACAGGATGATTCGCTCTCTTGTGTAGCAGGATGATTAATTCTCCTATGAGGCCTGGATTGATGTGTTCTCCATGACAGCCTGGATTGATGTGTTCCCCATGGCAATTGTAGCAGGATTGATGTGTTCTCCTGTGAGGCCTGGATTGATGTGTTCTCCATGGCAATTGTAGCAGGATTGATGTGTTCTCCTGTGAGGCCTGGATTGATGTGTTCTCCATGGAAATTGTAGCAGGATTGATGTGTTCTCCTGTGAGGACAGGATTGATTAGTTCTCCTGTCGAGGAATCCTACCCATGCAGTCTGGGACTCATGGGAAGTACATCTCATCTGATCAATGAGCAGGGAAATGAAGTTAGGGACCATAGTAGTACCGATGAACACATCGTTGTAACTACCGTACTCCCTACGCTAGGATGACCTTCATTGATCTGGGATCAATGATACTGGTCTGAGACCAGTGGTAGGAGTTGTACCATACTATGACGCTGACTTCGGGTCGGTTGAGACTGGTCTGGGATCAGTGGTACATACTCTGAGACTGACTTTGAGTCAGTGGAGGATGATATTGGTCTGGGACCATTGGAGTTGTACTCACTATGACGATGACTTTGGGTTGGTTGAGACTGGTCTGGGACCAGTGGTACATACTCTGAGACTGACTTTGAGTCAGTATGATACATCCTCGATCATTTCTTCTCCTTCATAATTCGGCCAAAAGCAGAGTAGAATAGAACAATGCAAGAGTAGAGCAGAACAGAACAAAACAGTACAGATCAATGCAGGGCAGAACAAGACAAAGCAAAATAGGAAAAATAGAGAAGAGCAGGGCAAGGGTCAGGCTATACAAGGCAGTGCATTTGATGGATGAATAGTAACGACCGATAGACAGATTGTAGATGAAGTTCTCCATGGTTGAGAGGGAGTGTTAAAATTGGCAACCAGGGAAAAACTTCATGTGGGTCATCTTATTCATGGCTAATAATATTTTTATTAGATTCCTCTCGTCGATAGGTGTAGGATTGATATAAAGATCATCCAATTCCGATAAGTATTCATGGAGATATGAATTTATTTTGATTATGGAATTATTATCAAGCCGACCTACAACTCATGTAGGCTCAAAAGCCCAACAGTCGCATCTATTCACCCACCAACGTTGTGTATAAATATAAGAGGACTTTTCTTCATTTGGACTCACTCATCTCATCACATCTCTCTCTCTCTACTGCGCAGATATGAGTCTCTTCTCTACTGCGCTGAAATGGGTCTCTCTCTCTCACACATGTGAAGCCGGAAGCTGTTGAATTTGAAGCTGCAACTGCAGAAGTAAAGATTGACTTGCATGGCCTAGAAGATCTCCTCTTTGGATCTGCGCTGTAGGTTCATCTGAACCTCCTTTGAAAGCCGCAACTTTTGGTGGTGGAATGAAGTCAATCCGACGAACGGTTTGCAAGATATCGACTGCCCTAGTTTGAAGCCGGAAACTGCTGAAACTGAAGCTGCGACTGCAGAGGTAAAGATTGACTTGCGTGGCCTAGAAGATCTCCTCTTTGGAATTGCGTTGTAGGTTCATCTGAACCTCCTTTGAAAGCCGCAACTTTTGGTGGTGTAATGAAGTCAATCCGACTGTCAATTTGTGAGATATGGTCTGCCCTAGTTTGATAATGAAGCCGCTAATGCTGATGCTACTGATCTAGGGTTTGCTACTGCTGATATGAATCAGATTTATTGTACTATTTCTCTCTGCTGAATTATTGAAGATAAAAGAAGATTTAATCAAAGGGTTTCCCCACACATTGTGTGGTTTGTCCCTGGCTAGCTGCCACATCTTGTGTCTCTTGTCTTGGCTTGTTTTCTGTCGATCGTTTAATGTTCTATCTACACTTTACTTTATGTACATGTGATTGCTAATCGGTGGAATATAATAAGAAAAAGAAGTAAACTATTATAAGCATAGAACATAACATAACTTAACATTAATGCCACACTCACTGGAAATAATAACAGTGGAGACATTATGGCCAACTATTCAATAATCTTATACAACTAACCACAATAACACTTTAAATAAAAGTTAACTCTCATAATTTGGGAACTGTTGATTTAATACGAGTATTATAATGAAATATGTATATTATGGGTGAAATCTATGATGAGCATCATATACCTCTCAGGATTTAGATTTCGCTATGGTCCGTATTCTACACCATGATCTTCAACATCTGGTTTGCCATAGTAATGACACCACATACATTAAATCAGCGATGCCATATGATAATATGGGAGTTCAACAATGTAGATATTCGCCTGAAGCAATGAAGCAACATCATTATGCAGTGGCAGCATAGGTGTAACATAATTAGGCCTATGGGCCTTTCCTATGTATCAACAATTGTCAACACTTTTACCCTCCTTTGTTCGATCAAGTGATACACTTTTAACTGTTGATTTGAAGTGTGACTGCTTTTTTCCAAATATGCACATGGCAAGATTTTTTTCAGTGCTTTTTCCGATTCTTTTATGTCACTCTTGAAGATATTTTTAGGCCAATAGGCCTTTCTTATGCATCAACAATAGTCAACACTTTTACCCTCCTCTCAAGTGAGACACTTTCAACCGTTGATTTGAAGTGTGACTGTTTTTTTCAAATATGCACATGGCAAGATATTTTTTACTGCTTTTTCCCATTCTTTTATGTCACTCTTGGCCTCAGAGTTAATGGTTTCCTTGGTCTACCAGTTGTTGTTGCTGTTCTTCTTCCCTGGCTTTTGGTAACCACTGTTCTTCTTCTCTGGCTTTTGGCAAGCACTGATTAGTATTAAGCATTTTTGATTTGCCTCGAGAGGCTGGGCTTGCAGAGGAGACAATAGAGGCAATGCTATGACGTTAGCGAGCGATCGATCAAATCTATGGCCTTCCCAACTTCATTTTCCATCCTTCGGAAACAATTATGTAAAGCATGGTTTGAGTTTGACAGAGTTCTATCAGATGACAACGCTTGTCAAGCCTGGCGATAGATACTCGGAATTCTTACCAATAAATTATATATTATATTTTCTTTTCTTGTTTCTTGCCGTCTGTAATTTTATTTGATGGAGCAGACACCGAGATTTCCAGCATAGTTTATTGTTGTTGTCTGCAATTTGGTTTAGGCAAATTTGATGAAGGGAAACAGATGGCCGCCTGGATTCGAAGTTGTACCACGGAGCAGCGGTATCTCCATCCGTGTTTGCTGTAAAAACAACATACGGTAAATAACCTTCATTTAAATCTAGTAGTTATTAAAGCTCATATCCATTTCACTCCATCTGAGATGATAAAAATGTGATAAAATATCTGAAGATCTAAAGTAGTTGCCTTCAACCGTTAACCTTGAAATCCTATTTAGCCTATTACACAGTGGTAAAGAAAACAAGGCAAAGCTAGGCAAAGTGTGTAAATGTTTGCATTTCAAAAGTATTTTATAAATAGACTAATTCATTTGTGTTGTAATTGCATGTTAAACGTTTTGAAGACCTTATCTAAACATTGACACGGAGGACGAGTTCAATTCTGTTAACATGTTCAATTGTTCACATTATGAACATTTAGCGTTGGAAAATTAAAACAACAAACTAAATCATTTCTTTATATTACGCATCTCAGTTCTTTGATTGAGGCATTATGTCAGCTCTTTGATTGAGGCATTCTGTCATTTACATAAAAGGTAAATTAAATACAATGAGTCCTTCCAAAAAATAATGTCATTTAAAGTTTAGCGTCTTGTATTTGACTTCACATTCTAACAATGATCCAGGTGGATGTTGGTGGCCACCCACCTATCCCATTTGGACCCCCACAACTGTCTCTTTCAGTTTTTCTGTTTCCTTAATTATAGCACAGTTTACTATTTTTAGCAGTTTTTCGGGTCCTAAATTTCTGGAGCCGTTTTGAGGCCCTAAGCGACGTTTTTTGGGAAATCCACCACCAGCGATTTTTCTGTTTAAAAATCGTCTTTTCCGTCGTAGTCCTCGGAGAGATTTTTCCAACGGGCTATCATGTGCATCAAACGGAGATAGTACGACCAATTCACGACCCCAGGAAGTTGATGTACCAACTTACCCAAAAACGGGGCCCACAATTTGGCGTTTCATCTTCTAGGGTTAGGTTTTGGAATGTGAAGGGTTTTCCATTGTTTCTCAACAATAAATAGGCCTTCGAGCCTCATTGTAACACAGTTCGGAACAGTTCAGAGGCATGTAGCCGACACATCTCTTCTTAGAGATAAGCTACCATCGCCCTAGCTGGGTTATTTCTATCTCTATTTGTAAGCATATTTCAGTATTTCCCATTAATGAAATGAAGTATTATTTCCGCTGCATATCTGTCTTTATGGTTATCTCTATATTTTATTTCGTTCCTGTCTAAATCCAGATCAGTGGTATCGGAGCAGTCTGCTTTTTCTCTGTTTTTCTTTGCATGTCCCCAACAAGGTCGGGATATAAGGAGTTAGGGCTTGAATTGGTCGAACCTTTGCAAGACCAGCCTCGCAAATCTCGACGACCTCCCATGGCGGATGAGAAGAAAGACGACGGGGCAGGAGATCCTATCAGAATCTTGCTCGAAGAAGCCCTCGAGCGGCAAAGGAACGCGATGATGGATAGCTTTGCGCAGATCCTTCAGCGGCTACCCAGAGGTGACGCATCGGCTTCCAACAGCTACTCTGGAAACGCCACACCTTTTAAGGTACAAGTTAATTTTGAAATCCCCATCTTCGAGGGTCAAATAGAAGCAGATGCCGTAGATAAATGGTTAAATCTGCTAGATGGGTATTTTTCTGTTCATGAATTTTCAAGTCGGGAAAAGATTGTTTTCGCTCTTCTCAAAGTAGCCCCCCACGTCAAGGACTGGTGGGAAACATACTGCGAGCAGAAGGATGAAAGTACAGGCTCACTATTTTCAGCCGCCCCCACTTGGAATGACTTCCGGGATGCCATCAAGGAGCAGTACTACCCTGTCAAAAGCTATGAGGACAAATACATCAAATGGACGACACTGCGACAGGGACGAGACCAAGATGTGCTAGAGTTCACAAATATTTTTCATACCCTTCGCACACAGTTCGGTATCAAAGATTCTGAGCTGCATCTGGTACTCAAATACCGTGGCTGCCTACACAAATACATCCAGGAAGAGATGGAGTTAATGAACATCTCCTCGCTCGGCACGACGTACCGATACGCTGTCAAAATCGAGCAAAAGTTCAAATAGAAGAAGCGAGACTTTGGATCTGCAAATCCGAAGCCCAAAGGACAAAGCCAAGGCGGGGTGACCCAAGACAACCCGTCGAAGCCGCAAGAAAAGAACACCACCACGAAGCCGAAGAAGGACACAGGAAAGTGGTGTGAGTTCCACAAGAGTCCCACTCATAACACAAGTGAGTGTCGGACCATGCAGTCGCTGGTGGCCGAGTTGAAGGCTTCCGAATCAGATGCAGGTTCCGACTCTAAGTCAGAACCCGATAAGGGGAATGACAAAGGGAAGCAGATCATTGATGCAGATCCCAGTGCCACTGCTGCTACTGCCAAGATCCAGAAAAATGAGCCCGAAGATCCACAGGAGGGGGAACGTCTTTTCCACTCACAGATGTGGGTGAAGGGTTCGCCGCTGCAATTCATTGTCGATAGTGGCAGCCAAAAGAACCTCATTTCAGCAGAGGTCGTGAAGCGGTTGGGCCTACCAACTACACCAGACCCATAGCCGTACAGTATCGGTTGGCTTCACGAAGGATGAGATCTCAAAGTTCACAAGCAGTGCCGCCTTTCCTACAGCATCAAGCCCTTCACAGATGAGGTATTGTGTGATGTTACACCTCTAGATGTTTGTGATGTACTATTAGGCCAGCCATACTTGTGGAGGCGACATGCTGTGTATGAGTCAAGGCCTCGCGCTGTCATCATTTCTTTGGATAATTCATTATACAGGATACCGGAGGTAGCCCCACCTACCACCACCTCTTTGATCACTGCTAAGAAAGGCAGCAAGCTCATCTCATAAACTAGGAAATTTATTTTCTATTTGGTTTTCTCCCAAAGTAAGGGGAAGATCGTTGCTACATCCATGACCCCCGCGAAGGGTTCCTCCACACAGCAACAGCAACAGAGGGATACAGTCGTGACAGAACACAGGAACAACTTCTCCTTACCCGGAAGGGTACCACACAAGTTTCAGGTGGGCGACAAAGTTTGGTTACATTTGCAGAGGGAGCACCTTACCAGAACCCATCAGAAACTCAGACCACTTCGACATGGTCCTTACACCAGTAACAAGGCTATGGGAAACAATGCTTTGAAGCACAACATTCCTCCATTCCTTCGCTTGCACCGAGTGTTCAATGTGGACCATCGCCGACCATGCTCCCCACCATTTCTGGACACATCAGAGATTGCAGAATAGCTCACCAGAGACCCAACTCAGCAGAAGCTTCCTCATCTGAGGGAGGAACTCAACGCAATGGGGACCATTACTTCCTAAGGGGGGAGGAATGATCCAGGTGGATGTTGGTGGCCACCCACCTATCCCATTTGGACCCCCACAACTGTCTCTTTCAGTTTTTCTGTTTCCTTAATTATAGCACAGTTTACTATTTTTAGCAATTTTTCGGGTCCTAAACTTCCGGAGCCGTTTTGAGGCCCTAAACAACGTTTTTTGGGAAATCCACCGCCAGTGATTTTTTCGTCTAAAAATCGTATTTTTGTCATAGTCCTCGGAGAAATCTTTCCAACGGGCTATCATGCGCGTCAAACGGAGATAGTACGACCAATTCACGACCCCAGGAAGTTGATGTACCAACTTACCCAAAAACGGGGCCCACAATTTGGCGTTTCATCTTCTAGGGTTAGGTTTTGGAATGTGAAGGGTTTTCCATTGTTTCTCAACAATAAATAGGCCCTCGAGCCTCATTGTAACACAGTTCGGAACAGTTCAGAGGCATGTAGCCGACACATCTCTTCTTAGAGATAAGCTACCATCGCCCTAGCTAGGTTATTTATATCTCTATTTGTAAGCATATTTCAGTATTTCCCATTAATGAAATGAAGTATTATTTCCGCTGCATATCTGTCTTTATGGTTATCTCTATATTTTATTGCGTTCCTGTCTAAATCCGGATCAAACAACTGCAATGGAACTTCTCTAGCTTGATTACGGTTTCCAATCTCTGAACAGTGAAAATCTTGAACAGATAATAGGCTATACATTATGCTATTTTGAGAAAGTTTTGCATAAAATTTTCACAAGAAGCTTGTTCCAACCTTTGTTTGCCTCTGCGTATGCTTTGTCTTTTCGAAGAAAGATCAACAACATTGAACAGGACTGCAGAGTGTTTGATTTTGTGCCAAATCTTTGGGACCAAAAACCTCAACGAACAAATACGTTAGTGGACCACCAAGTTCATAAAATTACAGGCATTAATGTCTGCCAGGGAAGTGGATGTTTATAATTATGAGCAAATCATATGCGGTTTGGGTTTTTGTTTGAATAGATTTCAGTTGGCAATAAGTATGTATGCACGATGATTATTTTTATATATGTCGAATATGTGAGACGATTACGTTTAGGCCGATAGGCTTTCTTATGCATCAAGAATCGTCACATCTAAGCATTGAAATTTCAAAAGTTGGGTTTATTGTGCATATGAAATGGCATTTGTTCATGCTTTTGAAATTTTACTCAGAGAAAAGAAAAGATGGATTTGGTATTGCATATGAATGAGATGTATCCTTCGTATATGCTTGGCCATCTATAGAGGTTTCTTGATTGTGGGTAATTAACTTAGCCTCTTGTTTTTGGGTAATTAATTTACTCTAAAATGAAATAAGACATTCAATGTGTTCTGTGTAATATAGATATAAACAAAACATCTAAAGAAAAGTAATTGCACAATGATCCAGTCCAAGAAAACAAGGTTTTCCACAAACCAATTAAGTCTTCTAAAAAAATTTAACAATTCCAATTTAATAATCCTATCGGCCTCTCTTTGTACCTTTTGGGACAATTGCTAGTTATACTTAGCACAACTATATTTACTAATATGGTTGATATACCCCAGGTGTATATGAAGTATATATACAATTTTATATTATAATGTGGTTGATATACCCATGGGTATATGAAGTATATACAATTATATATTCTAATATGGTTGATATAAGTTGATAAGCTTATATCAACCACATTAATAATTATTATGGGTATTTAGGATTATAAATAATTATATAGGATTATTAATAACTATATAAATATTAGCAACGAGATTATTTATATATATCACTATATAAATATAATATTAATATTATAATAATTATATAAACTCCTAATATATATTAATTAATATTAAGAATAGCTCCTAATAATATTTGATTATAATATTATATTATTCCTATATTATTATAATAATATACAAATAAAATTATTATTATAATAATAATATAATCAATATTAATATAATATTTATATAACAATATATAGAAATAATCTTGTTGTTAATATTTATATAGTTATTAATAATATTTGATTATAATATTATAATAATATTATATTATTATAATAATATGTAATATTATTATAATAATAATAATACTATAATTAATATTATTATAATAAGAGCAATAAAGACTCATTATTTATTATTTATGATAATTAATAACTATAAGATAGTAGCAACTATATTCTTATCTAATTATATATTTATGATTATTATATTAATATTATTATAATAATATAAACTCGTAATAATATTAGTATTTTTAATATTTATCTTAGGGTTTGTATACATAGGGATAATTATTATCAGTATTTAAGATTATTAATAACTATATAAATATTAACAATCAGATTATTTATATATATATTACTATATAAATATTATAATAATTATATAAACTCCTAATATATATTAACTAATAATAAGAATAGTTCATAATAATATTAGATTATCATTATATTGTTTAAATAATAATAATCTTAATAATAATAATAATAATAATATAATCAATATTATTATAATATGTTATTATCATAACAACAATAAAGACCAATTATTTATTATTTATGTTAATTAATAACTATACAAATAATAACAACTATATTGATTATTATATTAATATTATTATAATAATATAAACTATTATCATTATCATTATTATTATTATTATTATTATTAGGTTTTAGTATTTTTAATATTTATTTTGGGGTTTGTATACATCGAGTTAATTATTATCAGTATTTAGGATTATTAATAACTATGTAATATTAGCAACTAGATTATTTCTATATATTATTATATAAATATTATATTAATATTATAATAATAATATAAACTCCTAATATATATTAATTAATAATAAGAATAGCTCATAATAATATTAGATTATCATTATATTATTAAAATAATCTAATAATATAAAACTATAAAAAAATAATAACAATTATATTGTATTATTATAATAATAAGGTGTCCCTGCTATCACTTCGAGCTCTCGATTATGGGGAAAGGCTTTGATATATGTTGTGGTCCGTGACTTTTAAAGGCTTATAGCCTCAAGGTGCTTCCAATAGGCTTTGTGGGCCATAACCAGAGGCCTCAAGATTGATTTGTTAAGAAAAAATGGATTTTGGTTAACTCCCAAAATATCATTCCCATCAATAATGCCCAGCGTTTATTTGTTATTCCTTTGTTAATGAAAAGTTGTTTTCCAAAATAATACTTTTATTGTAATTGGCTTTCGATGTTTGGTTATATTGTTCCTCTTTGTGAATGTGTTCATTTTCTACATAATTCATCTTTATTGTGATATCTATCTATAATTTCGATATAAATTTTTCCTTCTATCAAGATATTTATTCTCGGAAATGGTATTCTTATAGTACTAGCTATCTGGCAAATCTATTTATATTTCTTTTGTAAAACTGTAGCTATGAATATACAGTGAAAGATTTCTCCTTCTCTTAATTTCACAACACTATATATTCTATAATTTCACAATATTGTGTATTTTGTAATTTCACAATACTTGAATTTTTCTATGTTTAAATATGTACACCTTCTCTTCTTTTATACACATATTTTTGCAAGTTTCTTTTTCTTATATATTTCTACATTAACGCAATTCAAACTGAAGCCCACAGGTCATCTAGATAGAAGATTTAAAGAATATTAATATATAAATTCAAAATTGTTTATCCCCATATTTATGAAATCATAAATGTTGAAAATGTATCTTTATAATAAAATTATCATTTCAGGCCATAGAATATAAAATTAATTAAAAAATCTTGTGTATCTATTAAGTTATACATGTCCTTATTTGTGAAGTAGTAAATTTTGAAACTTGATTTTAAAAAATTTTAGTTTCACTAACACAAATTTTAGAATGTAAATTGGAAAATAAAAACACATCATAAATATATAGATTCCAAGTTGTAATTATAACACATTAACTTTTGAAATATTATATTAATTTTGTCTTTATTAAAGATACAAATTTTAAAATATGAAGTGTATCTTAAAATTAATCAGAAAAAAAATGGATATGTATCAAATTATCCATGTTCATTGTGAAACAACAAATTTTGAAATGTAATTGTAAAACTTATTTTTATTAAATATAGAAATTTTAAAATGTCAAGTGGAAAATGAAAATGAAACATCAATTTAGTTTTAAAATATGAAGTGCATCTTAAAATTGATTATAAAAAAATGGATGTGCATCAAATTATCCATATTCATTGTGAGGTAACAAATTTTAAAATGTAATTGTAAAGTTTATTTTCATTAAATATAGATATTTTAAAATGTCAAGTGGAAAATAACAACAAGGCATCAATTAATAAAAGATAAGTATTTATTTTTGAAAAATAATAAAGATTGAAATATAATTCTAAAATTTATCTTTGTTGAACATTAAATTCTTAAAATGTAAAGTAGATTAAATTGAAATAGATGATGAATATAATTAGAAGAATAAATTATGCATTCAATTATAGATGTCCAATCAACCTTGACTATATATATATATATTTAATGTGGAAAAAAATATTAATATATAAATACAAAATTGCTTATCCCTATATTTATGAAATTATAAATGTTGAAAATGTATATTTATAATAAAATTATCATATCAGACCATAGAATATAAAATTAATTAAAGATCTTGTGTATCTATTAAATTATACATGTCCATATTTGTGAAATAATAATTTTGAAGCCCACGGGGCTTTGGATTGACGGTGAATGAGTGCGCTGTTAAGGCACTCCTTGGGATAGGTCACCGGTTCAAATCCCCGTGGGTACTTAGGTTAGTATTAACTAGAAAAAAAAAATTAATAATAATAATTTTGAAGCTTACTTTTAAAAATTTATAGTTTCATTAAACATAAATTTTAGAATGTAAAGTGGGAAAGAACAATACAACATTATAAATATACATGGTTTTGAAAGAGTAGAAAAACATTAAAAAATTTGATGTAAATTGGAAAATAACAACACATCATAAATATATAGATTCCAAGTTGTAATTATAACACATAAAATTTTAAAATATTACAAACACTAAAATAAACATAGTTTATTTTGATGGTGAGACAATCCTTGTCACAATGCAACATTCAAACATGGTTCACCATGTTTGGCTATGATTTATATTATAAACCTAAGGGAATAAAAAACCCCAAATTTTTATATTATAAACCCAAGTTATGCATTCAATTATAGATGTCCAATAAACCTTGATTTTATATATATATATATATATATATATATATATATATATATATATATAGATATATATATATATATATAGAGAGAGAGAGAGAGAGATGATATGGAAAAAATATATATTAATATATAAAAATGAAATTGTTTATCCACATATTTATGAAATTATAAATGTTGAAAATCTATCTTTATAATAAAATTATCATATGAGACCATAGATTATAAAAATAATTAAAGATCTTGTGTATCTATTAAATTATACATGTCTATATTTGTGAAATAGTAATTTTGAAGCTTACTTTTAAAAATTTATAGTTTCACTAAACATAAATTTTAGAATGTAAAGTGGGAAAGAACAATACAACATTATAAATATACATGGTTTTGAAAGAGTAGAAAAGAATTAAAAAAATTGATGTAAATTGGAAAGTAATGACACATAATAAATATATAGATTCCAAGTTGTACATAATTATAGCACATAAAATTTTGAAATATTACAAACACTAAAATAAACATAGTTTATTTTGATGGTGAGACAATCCTTGTCACAATGCGACATTCAAACATGGTTCACCATGTTTGGCTACGATTTATGTTATAAACCTAAGGGAATAAAAAAACCCAAATTTTGATATTATAAACCCAAATAAATAATTAACCAAAGGGAGTAATACTAAAACCCCAAGGGAATATGAACCCAATGGAACAATATTAAGCCCAAGGGACTAATATTATAAACCCAATATTCATAAACCCAAATATAAGTATTACAAACATTAAATAAACATGTTTTTATTTTCATGGTGAGACAATCTTTGTCAAAATGTGACATTCAAGCATGGGACTAACATTATAAACCCAACATTGGTAAACCCCAATATAAATACTACAAACAGTAAAATAAAAATGGTTTATTTTGATGGTGAGACAATTCTTGTCACAATGCGACATTCAACCATGGTTGACCATGTTTGGCTATGATTGATAATGGTTTACAATGGATTAATACGAAAACCCCAAGGGATTATGAACCCAAGGGAATAATATTAAACCCATGGGACTAATATTATAAACCCAATATTGTTAAACCCAAATATAAACACTACAGACACTAAAATAAACATGGTTTATTTTCATAGTGAGTCAATCTTTGTCAAAATGCGACATTCAACCAAGGGACTAATATAATAAAATCAACATTGGTAAACCCAAATATAAATACTACAAATACTAATATAAACATTGTTTATTTTGATAGTGAGACAATTCTTGTCACAATGCGATATTCGACCATGGTTGACGATGTTTGGCTATGATTGACAATGTTTTACCATGATTTATATTATCAACCAAAGGGAATAATAAACCTGAGGGATTGATTTTATAAACCCAAATGAATAATAAACCCAAGGGATAAATACTAATACCCAAGGGATTATGAAGCCAAGGGAATAATATTAAACCCATGGGACTAATATTATAAACTTCACATCAAGTAAAGGCAAATATCAATATTACAAACACTAAAATAAACATAGTTTATTTTGATGGTGAGACAATCCTTGTCACAATGCAACATTCAAACATGGTTCACCATGTTTGGCTATTATTTATATTATAAACCTAAGGGAATAAAATAACCCAAATTTTTCTATTATAAACCCAAATGAATAATAAACCGAAGGGAGTAATGCTAAAACCCCAAGGGAATATGAACCCAAGGGAACAATATTAAGCCCAAGGGACTAATATTATAAACCCAATATTCGTAAACCCAAATATAAATATTACAAACACTAAAATAAACATGTTTTATTTTCATGGTGAGACAATCTTTGTCAAAATGTGACATTCAAGCATGGGACTAATATTATAAACCCAACATTGGTAAACCCAAATATAAATACTACAAACCCTAAGACAAATATTATAAACATTGAAATAAACATGATGTACCATCATTTATTTTCATATTGAGACAATCCTTATCACAATTCCATGTCGAAGCATGGTCGACATCATAATAAACCATGTTTGACTCGGGAATAATAAACCCAAGTGATTGATATTATAAACCCAAGGGATTAATACTAAACCCCAAGGGATTATGAACCAAAGGGAATACTATTAAACAAAAGGTACTAATAATATAAAACTAAGGGAATAAAAAATCCAGGGGATTGATATAATAAACCCAAAGGAATAATAACCCCAAGGGATTATTATTTATTTTCATGGTGAGACAACCCTTCTCACAATGTCACATTCAAGCATGGTTGACCATGGCTGGATATGATTGACAATGGTTTACCATGATGTATATTATAAACCTAAGGGAATAATAAACCCAAGGGATTAATATCAGAAACCCAAAGGAATAATAAAATGAAGGGATTAATGCTAAGACCCCAAGGGATTATGAACCCAAGGGAATAATATTAGATCCAAGGGACTGAGGGAATAATAAACCCAAGGAATTAGTATGAGAAACCCAAAGAAATAATAAAATGAAGGGATTAATACTAAGACCCCAAGGGATTGTGAACGCAAGGGAATAATATTGAATCCAAGGGATTAATATTATAAACTCGACATATATAAACCCCAAGACAAATATTATATACATTAAAATAAACATGATTGACCATCATTGATTTTCATATTATAAACCTAAGGGAATAGTAAACCCAACTTATTTACATTAATACTAAAATCCCAAGGGCTTAATACTAAAACCCCTAGGGACTATGAACCCAAGGGAGTAATATTAAGCCCAAGGCACTAATATTATAAACCCAAATATAAATACTACAAACACAAAAATAAACATGGTTCATTTTGATCGTGAGACAATCCTTGTCTCAATGCAACATTCAAACATGGTTGACCATGGTTGGCTATGATTGACCATGGTTGACCATGATTGATATTATAAACCTAAGGGAATAGTAAACCCAAGGGACTAATACTAAAACCCCAAGCGATTATGAACCCAAGGGAATAATATTAAACCCAAGGGACTAATATTATAAACCCAACGTATATAAAGCCTAATACTGATATTATAAACCCAAATGAATAATAAACCGAAGGGAGTAATACTAAAACACCAAGGGAATATGAACCCAAGGGAACAATATTAAGCGCAAGGGACTAATACTATAAACCCAATATTCATAAACCCAAATATAAATATTACAAACACTAAAATAAACATGTTTTATTTTCATGGTGAGACAATCTTTGTCAAAATGTGACATTCAAGCATGGGACTAATATTATAAACCCAACATTGGTAAACCCAAATATAAATTCTACAAACCCTAAGACAAATATTATAAACATTGAAATAAACGTGATGTGCCATCATTGATTTTTATATTGAGACAATCCTTATCACAATTCCATGTCAGACCATGGTCGACATCATAATAAACCATGTTTGACTTAGGAATAATAAACCCAAGTGATTGATATTATAAACCCAAGGGATTAATACTAAACCCCAAGGGATTATGAATCAAATGGAATACTATTAAACAAATGGGACTAATAATATAAAACTAAGGGAATAAAATACCCAAGGGATTGATATAATAAACCCAAAGGAATAATAAACCCAAGGGATTGATATAATAAACCCAAAGGAATAATAAACCCAAGGGATTATTATTTATTTTCATGGTGAGACAATCCTTGTCACAATGTGACATGCAAGCATGGTTGACCATGGTTGGCTATGATTGACAATGGTTTACCACGAAGGATATTATAAATCTAAGGGAATAATAAATGCAAGGGATTAATATGAGAAACCCAAAGAAATAATAAAATGAAGGGATTAATAGTAAGACCCCAAGGGATTGTGAACCCAAGGAAATAATATTAAATCCAAGGGACTAAGGGAATAATAAAACCGAGGGATTAATATGAGAAACCAAAAGGAATAATAAACAAAGGGATTAATACTAAGACCCCAAGGGAATAATATTAAATCCAAAGGACTAATATTATAAACCCAACATATATAAACCCCAAGACAAATATTATAAACATTAAAATAAACATGATCGACCATCATTGATTTTCATATTATAAACCTAAGGGAATAGTAAACCCAACTTATTTACATTAATACTAAAATCCCAAGGGATTAATACTAAAACCCCAAGGGATTAATACTAAAACCCCTAGGGACTATGAACCCAAGGGAATAATATTAAGCCCAAGGGATTAATACTAAAACCCCAAGGGATTATGAACCTAAGGGAATAATATTAAGCCTAGGGGACTAATATTATAAACCCAATATTAATAAACCCAAATATAAATACTACAAACACAAAAATAAACATGGTTTACTTTGATCGTGAGACAATTCTTGTTACAATGCAACATTCAAACATGGTTGACCATGGTTGGCTATGATTGAAAATGGTTGACCATGATTAATATTATAAATCTAAGGGAATAGTAAACCTAAGGGATTAATACTAAAACCCCAAGGGATTATTAACCCAAGGGAATAATATTAAACCCAAGGGACTAATATTATAAACCCAATGTATATAAAGCCTAAGACACATATTATAAACATTGAAATAAACATGATTGACCATCATTGATGTTCATATTGAGACAATCCTTATCACAATTCCATGTTGGACCATGGTTGACATCATAATAAACCATGTTTGACTCAGGAATAATAAACCCAAGCAATTAATATTATAAACCCAAGGGATTAATACTAAAACCCCAAGGGATTATGAACCGAAGGGAATACTATTAAACAAAAGGGACTAATAATATAAACCTAAGGGAATAATAAACCCAAGTGATTGATATAATAAACCCAAAGGAATAATAAACCCGAGGGATTAATATTTATTTTCATGGTGGGATGATTCTTCTCACAATGTGATGTTGGACCATGGCTGACCATGATTGACGATGGTTGATTTTCATATTGACCATGGTTGACCATGATTGACCATGGTTGAGCGTAATTGATCATGATTGATTTTTATATATAATCTATCCGACAATACGATGTTTGAATAAATATTATAAACCCTAAAATAAACATGGTTGTCCATCGTTGACCATGGTTCATTTTCATATTCCCATAATCTTTGTCACAATGCGACATTGGACCATGGCTGGCCATGATTTATTTTCATATTGAGACAATATTTGTCACAATGTGACGTGGGACCATGGATGATTTTCATATAGAGACAATATTTGTCACAATGCAACATTGGACCATGGTTGACCATGATAATATTATTTAATGTTATTAATATTAATAATTAACATTAAAATTAATACTTATAAATATTAATAATATTAAAAGTAATATTAATATTCGTATCCCTATCAATTAATATTAATATTAAAATTAATATTTATAAATAAATAAGAGTACCTTTCGGATTAATCACATTATTAGGGTTTGGTCAACATTTCGAACCAACTAATGTGGCTCATCCATATTAGATGTGGTTCATCCACATTAGTTGATTCAAAATGTCAACCAAATCCTAATAATGTGATTAATCTGAAAGGCACTCTCATTAACAATATGGATCAGAAAAGCCCAATATCTAACAATTATAAATAATATTAAAATTTTATTAAACTTAATACTAATAATTAATATTCAAGTTATTAACGTTGATGGTATATTATATTATATTAATTAATATAATATCAATAATATTAATAAATTAAAATAATAATAATAGATAAGATTGTAAATTAAAAAAAAATTAATATTATTTTCAATATTAAATGTTGATGATATTATTTATAATAATAATGTTAATGTCATTAATAATTTTAATATTGTTAATTAAATGTTATGAATATTAATATTGCAGATCTATAATTGAATGCATAATCTATTCTTCTAATTATATTCATCATCTATTTCAATTTATTCTTTTAAGTTATTTTATATTTTGATTTTTTTTTAGAATTGCATTTCAAAAATTATTACTTAACAAATATATTTCAAAGCTTACTCATTCACTAGTATTGATATCTATAATTTTTCAAATTAAATTTAATCTACTTTATATATTAAGAATTTAATGTTCAACAAAGATCAATTTTAGAATTATATTTCAATATTTAATATTTTTCAAAAATAGATACTTATCATTTATTAATTGATGTTTTGTTGTTATTTTCCAGACGACATTTTAAAATTTCTTTGTTTAATAAAAATACATTTTACAATTACATTTCAAACTTTGTTGTTTCACAATCAACATAGATAATTTGATACATATCCATTTTTTTCTGATTAATATTAATATATACTTCATATTTTAACATTTCTATTTTTTTAATTACATTTCAAGGTTTATTGGACATCTATAATTGAATGCATAATTTATTCTTCTAATTATATTCATCATCTATTTCAATTGAATCTACTTTACATTTTAAGAATTTAATGTTCAACAAAGATAAATTTTAGAATTATATTTGAATGTTTATTATTTTTCAAAAATAAATACTTATCATTTATTAATTGATGCTTTGTTGTTATTTTCCACTTGACATTTTAAAATATCTATATTTATTGAAAATAAACTTTACAATTACATTTCAAAATTTGTTACCTCACAATGAATATGGATAATTTGATGCACATCAATTTTTTTTATAATTAATTTTAAGATGTACTTCATATTTTAAAACTAAATTCATGTTTTATTTTTGTTTTCCACTTGACATTTTAAAATTTCTATGTTTAATAAAAATAAGTTTTGCGATTACATTTCAAAATTTGTTGTTTCAAAATGAACATGGATAATTTGATACATATCCATTTTTTTTTATTAATTTTAAAATACACTTCATATTTTAAAATTTGCATCTTTAATAAAGACAAAATTAATACAATATTTCAAAAGTTAATGTGTTATAATTACAACTTGGAATCTATATATTTATGATGTGTTGTTATTTTCCAATTTACATTAACGTTTTTAATGTTTTTCTACTCTTTCAAAACCATGTATATTTATAATGCTCTATTGTTCTTTCCCACTTTACATTCTAAAATTTATGTTTAGTGAAACTAAATTTTTTTAAAATTAAGCTTCAAAATTTACTATTTCACAAATAAGGACATGTATAATTTTTTAGATACATAAGATTTTTTAATTAATTTTATATTCTATGGCCTGAAATCATAATTTTATTATAATGATACATTTTCAACATTTATGATTTCATAAATATGGGGAAAAACAATTTCGAATTTTAATTTTAATATTCTTTAAAGTTGTTATCTAAATGACCTGAGGGATTCAGTTTAAAGTACGATAATGTAGAAATATATAAGAAAGAGAACCTTGCAAAAATCTATGTATAAAAGAAGAGAAACTTTAGATATTTAAACACAAAAAAATTCAAGTATTGTGAAATTAAGAAATACACAATATTGTGAAATTATAGAATATACAGTGTTGTGAAATTAACAGAATGAGAAATCTTTTGCTGTATATTCATCACTACAGTTTTACAAAATAAATATAAATAGATTTGCTAGATAGCTAGCATTATAAAAATACCATTTCCGAGAATAAACATCTTGATAAAATGAAAACTAGACAATGAACACATTGACAAAGAGGAACAATATAACCAAATATCGAAAGCCATTTACAATAAAAGTATTAATCTGGAAAACAAATTTTCATTAAAAAAGGAATAACCAATAAAGGCTGAGCATTATTGATGGGAATGAGATTTTGGGGGTTAACCAAAATCCCTTTTCCTTAACAAATCAAACTTGAGGCCTATGGGTTATGGCCCACAAAGCCTATCAGAAGCACCTTAAGGCTATAAGCCTTTAAAAATCATGGACTACAACACATATCGGAGCCTTTTTCCACAATCAAGAGCTTAAAATATGCTTTTAAACTTTAAACCTTGTGACCATACATTAATCGAATTACACAGGAATAATGGGGAAAAACCTGCTCCAGCACACATAACCGGACTTCAAAAACATTAAGCTGCACTTATATCTCTATTGGGTCTACACCTTTGGTCGATCCACAACACCGCTCTGATCACCGACTTCCAATGGACCCGATCTCCGATTGGTAATTGGCTTTATCACTATCGGTGTTCAGCGCTCCACTGCCACTGTCGTTTGGACTCTACAATTAATGATCAATGATTTCATTGCAATTGTTGATCCTGGCTCTTGATCTGACGGTGGACGATTAATCGCAGGATCACAATCGCGTTTTTATCAAGCTCGATTCATATTTCTAAGGTATAATATTATTCATATGGTTTATAATATCAATCGTAGTGTTTAATATAGATCTCTTGGGTTTAAAATCATGGAAAACCATGGTCCTATGTTACATTGTGACAAATCTTGTCTCAATATCAAAATCATCCATGGTCAACCACTTTAAACAATTGTCAACCATGGTCAATCATTGTCAACCATGGTCCAATGTCACATAATGAGAAAGATTATCTCAATAAGAAAATCAGCCATGGTCCAACATCGCATTGTGACAAATACTGCCCCAAGATGAAAATCAAAACATGGTCAACCATGGCCCAATGTCACTTTGTGACAAAGATTGTCTCGATATGAAAAGCAACCATGCTCCACCATGGACAATCATAGTCAACCATGGTCCAATGTTGCATTGTGAAAAATATTGTCTCAATATA
This sequence comes from Pinus tabuliformis, assembly GCA_031772625.1. Lineage (NCBI taxonomy): Eukaryota > Viridiplantae > Streptophyta > Pinopsida > Pinales > Pinaceae > Pinus > Pinus tabuliformis. Next base: position 937,582,283 of record CM062813.1, read on the forward strand.
AAAATCAACCATGGTCAACCATGATCCAATATTACATTGTGATAAATATTTTCTCAATATGAAAATCAATCATCGTCAACCATGGTCCAATGTCACATTGTGACAAAGATAGTCTTAATATGGAAATCAACCATAGTCAACTATGTTTGTTTTAGGGTTTATAATATTTATCTTATGGTTTATAAACCTTGGGTTTGTAATATTATTCCCTTGGGTTAAATATTATTGCCTTGGGTTTTTAGTATTAATCCTTTAGGTTAATTAGTGCCTTTCGGTTTATAATATGAATCCCATGGGTTTATAATATAAGGGTTCATATTTCTAGGAAATAACATTTTTGATAGAGTTTATAATATTAGTCCTATGGTTTAATAAAAATCTCTTGGGTTTATAATATAAACTCATTGGGTTTGGACACGTGTTAGGGTTTGACTGTAGACCTCTAGAGTTTCCTCCTCCGCAACCTAGACTACCTCGTCACCCACCTAGCATCATACCTCTTGAACACTGTTCCTAAATTCATCTTGTTTCTCGTTTGTAGCCTTGAGCATATTCCCAGTGACCCCATCATGCCCTCACTGTTCTCCATTTGCAGCAATTGGTCTTCTATGGTGACAATTTCTCCACTTACAAGGGCAGCTGGCGTGTAACCCGAGAGAAGTTATGGACTTAGAATTAGTAGATTATTCGGAACACCCTCTCGAGGGTGCCTCCATATGGACTACCCCACAATCAAGCACGGAGTGGTTTTTTCCTTTCACCGGAGATTTGATAGAGGCCATCACTCCCCTACTCTTGATCTCGTGGCCTTCCTGCTTGGTTATTACCCTACCTGTGGTTCCACCCTCCTGGCCAACTTTCACTACACCTCCTTCGGCACTGAGCTCCCTTAAATTTTTGGCCTGCTACATTGTCCCTGACCTCACTGCTTGCTCTTCAGTATGCCCTCCCCTTTAGCCATCCACTGGATCCCATTACCCTTCAACTTCATCTCTCGGCGAGCCTCCACTTTTCACCCAAGGTCTCCCTAACACGACCCCGATATCTTTTCCCCTTTCAGGCAGCTTCACAAATATCCCTCCTCTTTCGGATGACTTCCCCTTTGGCCCTAGACTGAACTCCCCAAACCCTAACCCTACAAACCCTCCTCACAGTGGAACACAGGAGGACACCATCGACGCAGGACATAGGCCGGGAAAAAGACAGAAGTGTGTGAAATCAAGGGCAGAGGATGTTATCATCAGTTTGGGAGAGGACATACAATGGGGTGAAGCCATGGACACTGTCGAACGAGTCTTGGTTCGAAGAGTTCGGTGCAAGAACTATGCGATAGCATTGTTAAAACAATGGGTTGCATAAGTATGGGGATAGCACCTGGCTGAGCTACCTTTCGTTCAAACATTTGTTTGTGGTTGGTTTGCACTGAGTTTTGCTCGAGCCGAGCATACAAATTGGGTATTGTCATCCTTCTCGCATATTGAACAGGCCCCCATCTTGCGAAGGAGATGCATCCCCCTTTTTGATTCAAAGAGGGAACAGTTAGGGGCTGGGCCTTTATGGGTTCGCCTTCCCAAACTGCCACTACAGTTCTGGTATGAGGACATCTTTAGACGCGTAGGGAAGTCTCTAGGCACCTACCTAGAATATGAAAAATCATATCTCTCCACTGGAATCATGGCTTTCACGAGGATCTTATTCCATTTGGACATCAAGGAAGGGTTACAAGAGAAAATTACCCTGCGTTGGAGGAACTTCACGCGAACACAGATCCTTGATTACGAGGGGGTTCCATTTAGGTGCAAGTGCTGTCGTAAATTTAGTCACCTCTACAAGGACTACCCCCTGATTGGAAAAGCGAGGAACAGGAAAAAGGTGAAGATAATACCTTCAAAGGACCCTCAGGCACCAGCAAGACACACCTCTTCGGATGAAGCAATGGAACACCTAGCCCTTGAAGCAGCAGAGAATTCCCCAGCCTTGGAGACTCTGAAGAAGCATAACAAAGCATCTTTTCAGCCACCCTCTCCTCCACTGACTAGGTCAAGGGCGGCTGTAGAAGCCGCAGTATCTTCGAGGAACACAACTCACTTGCCGATATGCTATCCAAGGAGGCAATGGTCAGGCCACGTGACACATGGTTGATACAGGAGTAAAGTGATGGATCACACTACTAGTATTACCATCACCCTTTCATGGACCATACAGTATAGGCTCAATAGGAGCCTATTCTTTTGCTATATGTAAATATTTTCTTGTTTATATATTACCAGTTGTATTTACAGACATACATACTCTCTAAGAAGAGTTTCTTTTTTATAACTTCATATGAACACTATTAAAAGCAGAGCCTCCCTGCACAGAGAGCTTATATTTTTGTATTCCTCTACTTGACAGGCACATCGCCTCCTATATTGCATATGCGAACAACATCTACAACATGTAATTTTCCTTAGATAATGAAAGTTACAGTTTTTCCAAGGGAAAAAATTCCTTGGATTTATAATATTTATCTTAGGCTACATATACCTTCGGTTTACAATATTAATCCCATAAGTCTTTTGTATTAATCCCTTGGGTTTATCAATGCCTTGTGTTTATAATATCAATTGCTTGAGTTTATTAACCTAAGGGTTTATGTTCCTAAAGTATAATATTATTGATATGGTCTATAGTATTAATCTTATGGTTTAATATAAATCCCTCGGGTTTATAATCTATTAGGTTTATAATATAAATTCCTTGAGTTTATTAATCCATTGAGTTTATTATTATTAGTAGTATTATTAATATTAACTAATATTTATATTAATTAATAACTATTAATAATTATTATTAGTTATTAATGCTTAATAATTTTTAATTACTAACAATTATTAATATTTTCTAATTATTATAAGTATATATTATTTATTATTAATATGATTAATATTTTGATTATTAATTTTCAATATTAATTAATATTTATTTATTGATTAATTTTTTTCTAAATAATTCTAAATTCTATTACTATAACATAGTGATACATTGAGGCTTTGGCCTTTGCATTTCTGTGCCATGGTTTAAGGCATATAACAGCAAAACAGGATTTTGACTGCCCAAAACGAGAAACCAGTCCAGTTCAAAAATGAAATTGCTGAAATGAACTTGCTACCCCTGCAAGGGAAACCATCAATCAATCATAGTAGCTAGCATGATTTTCAAAAATTGCATAAAAAAAACCTTATTGATGTAATTCTAGAAACCTGAGACTCGATGACACGTGGCAAGTCATGTGGCATGTTGTGCTAGCAAGTCAGGTGTTATGCGGTGGCAACGGGTGTTCCTCAATGATGAAACACCTATATGGATCAATGTCGTCCTCTTCCTGCTGCATCGCACCCATGTCGTCTTTCGCCTGAGGGTCATGGTTCTTCTCCTTCGCAGTGTTCTTGTCCTAAGGATTGTCCTTCTTCTCCCTTGTGCAGTGTGGTCTTCCATCGTCCCTAGCTGGCTCCTCGTAGATTGGGCTTCCATCTTCATTGGCTGGCTCCTCGTGGAAGGTAATTGAGATGGTGGTTGTTATGACTGGTTGGTTTAGGGAGCAGCGATAAGTGAATTGGGCTGAGCGAAGGGGTTGCTCTGGGCTGGAAGGAATGTCAATGGTTGGAGAGGTTGATTGCACTAGTTGGAAAAGGCGAGCTCGTGAGCAGCCTCTGCCGCTGCGAGTGTTTGGATGGTGGCCAGAGACCAAATGAGCCAAGGGGGAGGGGGAGTCTGAGGTTGGAGAAGGTGGAGAGCTAGGTAGTCTGCCTCTACTACTCCCTCTTCTGCTTCGCATTCTATGGCGGAGCCTAGGCATTTTGACGCGGCGCCGAAGAGAATATCTGCTAGGAGGTTGCTCAGAGAATTGAGAAGGCGCAGTAGGTTCAGAGGTCGGCTCAAAGAATAGAATAGTAGTAGATGCAATATGGAGAATGAGGTTGCAGATAAAGCTTTGCGAATGATGATTATCTGAGCCAAATTCAATGCAGCATAGAATGCTACAACGCCTGCCCGTAGCAGTGTGTGAGCTTGGTTCTGCTGTAGCCAGTGGACAATGACATTGCAGAGGCAAAGGATTAGAGACAAAGGAGGTGGAGTTAAAATTACTAGAGGGTGCCATTAAGCAGAGTCGAGGCAGGTAGATGCAGCCAGGTTGATTAGGGTACCAGCTTAAATGCCATTTACTACTGCTATTAATTTGTTTTATGGTTTTCTGTGCAGGACTATAGAAGGCCATGTGGCCAGGCCACTTGCCGTTCCGTTCCCCCGCCAGCATATCAATTCTGACGTACACCCACATCCAGGATATTTATTGATTAATTAGTAGTGCTAAATAATAATAAAAAATCATAATGATAATATACAATTTTTAAATAACAATAGAATTACTAATGTTAATACTTATAAATTAATAATAATAAAGGTGGTTAATATATGCCAATCAAAATTATTTAAATTATTTATTATTATATAATTAATTAATTATTAATTATATTATTAATATTAATAATATTTATTTATTTATTTATTAATAACTAAATACATATTAATAAATAAATACTTGTTATTAATAAATAATAATTAATATTTAATAATAATAATAATAATTAGTAATAATTAATTAATTATTAATAAATACTCATAATTATTTTTAATAAAAAATAATTATTATTATTTACTATTTATTATTTATTAATGATGTATTAATTATATTATTATTTATATCAATAATAATAATAATACTATTTTTATTGTAATATGTTTTCATGTAATATTTTTTTTATTATTATACATTTATTGATGGCTTGTGTGGTAGAAATAAATAAAATTTCATTGTTTATTAATTATATTTAATTAATTAAATGTAGTTATGGTAATTTAATTAGATATTAATAACTATCATCATTACTTCTTAATAATAAAATTTATATAAAAATATTTTTTAAAATTTGTATACTTCTCATAAACATCTCTATCAAAATTATATTTTTCCCTTTTAGCTAGATTGCACTTATATTTTATGTCACATGGTTCTGGTTCAAATTCAAGTTTGACAATGATTAAGTTCGATTCGAATTCCAATTTTCCGATTAGGCTTGTATGAGGTTCGACATTAGATTCGACTATAAATATTTTTCTATATATATATATATATAGATATATATGACAAAATTATAAAAATTTCAAAATAGGTCCATAAACACATGAATACAAATTCTTATTAGTAAACATACATGATTAATGTAATCATTCTAACATCTAGTTAAATGTAAACATACACAATAGTAGTTTGCAAATGAAAAAATGAAATGACATAATTTTCAATCTTCAAAATTTAAATGAATGTCTATAATGTCAAATACTAGTAATCTTTTAAAAAATCACATAATTAAAACATAATCAAAATTTAAACATATACATTACAAATGAAATGCGTTACAAAGGTGGCAACACAATTGCATTAAAGTAATACCTTAACAAGCTACGTTGAAGGATATCAAGCTACGTTGGAAGGCATTGTAGAGAAGCAAACCAGGCTCCCCCTACTACTAAAAGTACTGCCTCTACAAAAGCACAATCGCAGAGTATAATAACATCACATCCTCTCAAAATCAAATTGCGACTAATGCGATGGAAAAGTGCGATGAGTGAATACCAAATTGATTTAAGGTGAACAACCAGCAAACGAGGAAGGTTATATATTAGAGTTAATATATCAAAACTGTGATAAAGCTTGTGCCAAACGACTGCGATGATAGCTATGAGTTACGCTACGTTGGAAGTCAAAAACCACTTCGAATGATATTATGAAATATAATAGTCACATTGAAAGGTTGTATGCCAACGTAGGATTGCGAAAGGTATATCAAAAAAGAGATATGGAAACCATTGAAAGATTACATGCAATGCATGCGATAGGGTTTATTCAAAGCATGCTTAGGTTACATATCAAAGGGCAATGTGGAGGTTATACACAATCCACGCATTGGAGGTTATGTATAAATATCGCGACAGGGTTATATATCGAGGATGTGATAAAGCACATACTAATGCCACGCAGGAAAAGCACAAGGTTTTATTACAAATTTGTAACTACCAGTTACATGCTACAAAAAAACTAGGGAATTTGACTCTGAAATCTTGAGCCGTGATTTCTTTTGCCCAGTTTTTACTAAAAATTATATTTAATTCATCATTCAGAATACAAAAATTGTGCCACAAAGAACAGGCTTATGTTACTTACAAGTTTACAGCTCGGGAGTCGGAGTCGCACGATGCTGCCGGCTGGGCGCAGGCTGCTAGCCTTCCAATTTGCAAGACGCACACACTACAGTCGCGAGTCATGACTCAAACTCACTCGACTGCACAAGTTTGCAAGATGGACGCGTCACACTCAGATCGATCCTCATGACACTAAAAAATTCACATTACACGCTATGCTCGAGAGTCATTAGTGGAAATTCATCGTTTAGCTTGTGGAAAATCCTTTCAACGACATGGTTTATAAACACAAAATATTGGCGGGAACAGGGTTGCCGAAAACGATTGTGCGCCCATGGTTTTTTTTGCTAAATAGTTAAATAAAACCTACGAACCCTAATATCGAACCTCAATTTATTTTTTTCAAATTCGATTAAATTCGCTTTCAGGTTCGCGTTGAGGTTCAAATTGGATTCAATTCGAATGGGGTTCGCCTTTAAGTTCGGCCTTCAGGTTTGGCGAAACTGAACGAATTTCAATTTTTTTTTAGATTCGCAGAATTTCGAATCTCAAGGTTTAAGTTCAGTGAACCCTGTAATATAGATATGAACATAAAAATATTTTATTTATAATTAAGAGTGACAGTGAGATTATTTATAGTTTATAACACTTAATTAAAACTAACCAAACATGTATAGTCATTTTTTTGGTATTATAACAATTTTTTTTCATATTTATTTTATTATTATAGCTCATTCTTTTTCTTATTTAATTTGTTTTTTTAAATTATTATAACTATACGTTTTATCTTAACTATTTAATATTTTATTTTTATTTTAAAAGAGATACTAGTTTTGAACACAATGCAAAATTCTATCCAACAATATTTTTATGTTAATGGTAGATATTAGAAATATTTTGAAATCTGGCCATAAAAAAACATCTCAAGATCTACAACCCACATAAATTCAAAATACTTTAACTTTCAACGAAACTAAATAAATTCAAAACACTTTAACCATCAACGAAACTGAATAAGCTGATGTAAACTCAAATAATGGTTTTCTGCACATTTAAATCTAAAATCTTCATTCATAATTTAAATTTCAAATTCAAGCTCATGATATAAAATGTTATAAGAAATATACGTTAGAGGAGGACCGTTTTGAGTTTTAATGATCTGAGCTCTTGATATAGAATGCTATAACAAATATAAGTTGTGCAAAGAATAATAAATATAAGTGGTCCAGAAAGCATGTTAAGTTGCCATGAGGAGGAACGTTTTGAGTTGTCGTGATTTGAGCTCTTATATAGAATGCTATAATAAATATAAGTTGTCCAAGGAATAATAAACATAAGTTGTCAAAAAGCATTGCCATGAGGAGTTTTGAGTTGTCATGATCTGAGCTCTTGATATAGAATGCTTTAATATAAGTTGTCCAAAGAATAATAAATATAAGTTGTCCAAAAAGCATGTTCAGTTGTTATGAGGAGGAACGTTTTGAGTTCTCATGACCTGAGCTCTCGATATTGATCTGAGCTTTTGATATAAAATGCAATAATATATATAAGTTTTTTAAAGAATAATAAATATAAATTGTCAAAAAAAACATGTTGAGTTGTTATAATTTTTTGATTTGTTACTGAAGAAATATTTTAGAATATTTTGAAATTTGACAAATAATCATAAATCTGTTTCTTCAACTTGTCCTGACGATGAACCACACTAGTTAGTTCGAAACGCGTCGACAAATATCTTTCTATATGTGATTTATGCCGAAGCTCTTAAATTTAAAGAAAATTAAATTAATTAAAGTTAATTATCTTTTACTAAATTAATTATTAAATTAATTATTTCATCCTAGTGATATTTTTAATATATCTGAAATCAAAAAAGGAAAATAAATATTGTAAAGACAGAATTTAAACGTTTGATATAGAAGGTTATAAGAAATATATTTATAAGAATGGTATAAGAAATAAAAGTAACACTTTGGATTCTCTTCACTTGTTAAACTTATCATTTTCACATAAAGTAAGATGATGTAAATTTAGAAATATTTTTCCTTGGCTTTAATTTTTTTACTTGTTAAATTATGTGAGTATAAGATGACTGCAGGTTTAATTTTTAGCTTAACTATTATAAAAAAGTATTTAAATTTTCAAAATCACTCCAAATCAAAATCACACCTGACTTACGTCACAACAAATTTTAACATCACTAAATTTTTTCCCCAAAAATTTTAAACAAATTACCTTAAGATCACGAAATCACAAAATACCTTCGGAGTAGACTCCATCAGTGTCTATTCTAAACCCCTGGAATGTGCGGATTTCAATTTGAAAACTTTGTTCGTAATCTAAATTTCAAAGTTTCTGAAGTTTGATGTACGAGGTTTCATGGTTTCGTCCTGCCTAGATTTACTTTACTTTGTTTTTTCTAATGATATTCCTTTGGGCTAGAGTATCTTAGTTCTCGCTGCCAAAAGACGCATACTTTATTTTTTTTAATGTCAGCCGTTTGGGCTTGAGCATCTAGTTCTCGCTGCCAAAGGACGCATGCAGGTGCGGTTAGCTCCCAAATTATAAACTTCAAAGGTAGTCGATAAAAAAATCAAACATATCAATGTTAGCAGGTATGGTCCATGACCGTTTCAGTTCGTAAAATTGTCCTGCGATGAATTTTTTCCTTGACAGAATAAAGCAACAAAATAACACACTTGAGCTGTTGTTTGGTAAATTATTTGATTCAATTAGTTATATGATTAAATAAACTCAAAACTGTTAATGTGATTAAATAAACTCAAACTCTTAAGAATAGATATGCTAGTTTACAAATTGCCCATTGTTAAATTTAACGCTCTAAAAATAACTCGAATTAATCAAACCCACCCAGACAACTTCAATTAACAATAAAGATTATTTTTTTAACATTACTTAATATCTATATACTTTAAAGTTAAGATTTAGCTGTTTTGCACCAGCATTTTCGATGCTAGAGAATATGGATCACTGTAAATTTGCCACGGGAAAACTTGAAATAATATGCGGATTTCGAAAACTGGGATTCTGTATAATAATTTTCAATCCAAATACATGGAACATTTTTATGTTGATGGCTGATTTTTGGAATATTCAGGAATGGGATGGGCATGGACTTTGTCAATTATTTGATGACGTCTTTGTCTTTCTTATTCGGGAATATTCAATTATTTGACCATGTTTATGTCCATCAGATTTCCAAATATTCGACGAATCAGCAATCCATATAAGGTCAGGGAAGCAAGTATGTTAAGAAAAGTCCGATTCCCAAATATTCGAGGAATCAACAGTCAGTCAGGGAAGCAAGTGTGTTAAGAAAAGTACACACGGCATGTATTATTTTTAGTGATAACATTACCTAATATGTATATATTTTCTTGTTTTTAAGTTGTTTGTGATTTTCCAGATTTACTCTTTGGCTTGAGGAGTGGCAATCTAGGAGCATTTAATATGTCAAAGCTACCCTGATATCACATAGCCCTTAGCCCTGACTGGATTTTTTAACATATCACCTCCCCTAGCACAGGGCACAACTACCCTTGTGAGGTTTGATCCTCATTAACATTCTTGACAAAACCCATCTTCAACCAATTGTGCTAGTAAAATTTGACTATATAGTTTAGGCTGTTTTGCAGCGAGCATTTTCGATGCTAGAGAATATGGATCACTGTAAAATTGTCCTGGGGAAAAATTAAAATAATATGAGGATTTTGAAAACTGGGATTCTGCATATTGTTTTCCAAACCTGCAAGCACGTGTGTGAAGAAAAGTACACACCGTATGTATTATTTATAGTTATAGCTATATAGTACGTAGACAAGAGTAAACTAGTTGAACCGAGGAATCCGGATATCTTTCCAGCCGAAAGATCGAAATAATTTCTCAGACTGAAACTACCGCCGGCCACTTCCCCAAGTCCCAAGCTTACATTGATTTATTCTATTAATACCCACATTTTTTCTCAAGTACATTTCTTCTTAACTCTTCTTCTTCTCCTGCAGCGGTGATGCTGAGAATCTGGTCCCCCAGGAATCTGTCGTTTAGAGTGGAATAGTTTGCGCTCCATCTCTCTTTCTCTGAATGATAACGTTCTTGATTCCCCATTCTCGCTTTTGCCAACAGTACCATGTCGTTGATAACGGCTATCCTGAAGTAGTTGTTCAGTAATAAATCAGATTGAAGGGATGAATTAAGAACATACCATCAGAAAAAAGAAGAATAATAATTTATTCATTATGTTCAGGAAATACCTTTGGCAAAGTTCGTTCAAGCAGATCATTCAAATATTCAGTAGTAGCAGCTTGATCCTTTTTTTCAACCTTTGCAAGTTCCCACCCTTTCATTGCTATTCAATTAATTGGAGATCCACAGAGTAAAAAAAAATTAGAAGAATGGGTTAAATAAATCCAACTTGTAAATTGTTGATTGCATCTACGTTGATTAACTCAATTTAATTTAATTTTGGAATTTGATTTGAACCTCATTTCTATGGGGGCAAATTCTTAAATATTCCTTAGATTTAAAGTATATCTATATATATAATATAAAATAAAATAAAATAAAGTAAAGTAAAGGTGAGAAGCAAAAAAATACGATTCAATTTTTTCAATTTTACCATGAAATAAAATAGAGATTTTTATGTCTAACCTAAAGTTTTAAAATTTAACCATTATAAGTTTTAATTAATATAGAAATTTTGATTATAAAGTTTTTAATTTCGATATGCTTCCATTTCATTTGTTCTAATTTAATTTTGAAGAAGTTTTATTTAATTTATTTTTTAAAGTTTTTAATTTCTATATATTTCAATATTTTTATTTTCGTTTTAGTTTTACAAATTTTATAAGTTTTAATTAATATAGAAATTTTGATTATAAAGTTTTTAATTTCGATATGCTTCAATTTCATTTGTTCTAATTTAATCTTAAGAAGCTTTATTTAATTTAATTTTTAAAGTTTTTAATTTCTATATATTTCAATATTTTTATTTTCGTTTTAATTTTACATATTTTAATTTTTCATGGAAATTTTGATATCACATTTTAAATTTGTATGTATTTTAATTTTTAATTTAAATGTCTAAACAAAAATAAAATCTATAAAATTATAATTTATGCATTTTTCTAGTTAATTAATTTCTTCCTCTATAATTTATATTATAATATTTTTTATTTAAAAATAATTTTTTAAATGTAATTTGTTAATATTATTTTGATTTTTTAAATTAATAATATTGTTTTAGATGCTATATACTAATTTTATATTAAAAATAAGAAAATTTAAAAATTTAGTTTATCATCTGAATTTTTTTTTTACCAAACATTTATACATTACAATTCATTTCTTAATTTTATATATTATAATTCATTTCTTAATTTTAAAATAATTAAATATAATATTTTTATAAATTAATAATTAACAATGTAAACATAAAATATAAACTCAGGCATAAAGTTTTTAATTTTTAAATAAATCCATAAAGTTTTGAAAAGGAAAGGTATCAACATACACTCTCTAAAAACACTCTCTTAAATACTAAAAAGATAAGATAGAATAGGGTAAAAAAACATTTAAATATTAAAAAAAGATAAGATAAGATAGGATAAAAAAGTTATATCTATATATATATATATATATAGAGTCAAAGAAAGAAATTAATTTTTTTCTCAATGTTGTTGAGTCAAGTTGTTGTATCAAGTGATTTTATAAGTAAACTCATTTAAAAATTTACAAGATATAAGGCTAATAAAACAATATTTATAAGTACAAAGCTGTTACACATCATATCACTAACAGAAATAAATTTTGTTAGAACAATGCTCATCATATCACTAACAAAAATTTAAATTTAAATAGAGAAAGTAACAACCATTCTACCCAATCACCCAAATATATATATATATATATATTTTAAAATTTATTACTATATCATCAAACATTTTTAAATTTTTATGATTTCGAATATTTAACAAATTTAAAATTACAAAAATGTATGCTACTGAGTTAATACTACTTAACTACAACAATGTAAACCTTTACCTTTTCTCCTAATGGTCATTGAGCTCTTAGAATGAGCAGGGGACACTACGAACTGAAGGACTGCAACAATAACCAGAAACGCCAGGATGAGAATCGCAACCTGTATAATCCGATTCGCCATCTCTAAAAGTTTTTTTTATCAAAATTCAATGTGGTCAATATCCAGGGCAGAATGTCAATTTAAATAGAAAAGTCGCTGGCCATGTCGTTGTCAGAATTTTTTGCGTCGGTCTTCTCAAGGATGGCGTGTCTATCTAGATATTAGTGAAATTTCATTGTCATTCTTGGTACAGTGTCGTTTTTTAACTTTATCGCATTAATATTTGCCGGCAAATTATTTTGTCGAATTAATAATACAGGGCATCCTCGCCGCCATAGCACGATTAACGACTGTGATTTAAGCCAAACCACACCACTAATGAATGTCCCCACTAAGCTTCACTACCCTGTAAAGGCCATTTCACACTCGATGGAAGAGCATCCACAGGTGGCAAGGGAAGGAAAAGGGCGGTTGTCGACAAACCATCCACTACAGAGCCACCACTCATTTTTATTTTTATATATTCCAAAAGTCAATACATTTTGATGTAACTTCAAAGTCAAGTTTCATGTGTTAAGGTGTCCATCTTTAACATTTGCAACCATTGAGAGAGAAACACATAGACTCTGCAATAGTCACCCCAACGAGTAATTTTCATATATTTAAAACATCAATGTTTCCTTTCAAATTCTTGCAAAGCTTTTATGGATAAAACTTAATATTGTTTAAGTGATTTATATATATTAAATGAGGGTGAGATATTATAACCTACAAAGTGATTTATATATTAAATTAAGTTTTCGGATTATAACCTCGCATATTTTAGCTCGTGCAGAAACCTTAGCTTTTTGAATCATCTCAAGGTGATCCAAAATGCATATTCCATTCAACTAATTTTGTTGGGTCACGTATGCACTAGCTTTTGAGGGTCAAGTATGCACTAGCTTTTGTTTTGTTTAATGAATTATGTAAGCGTTATGTAGAATTAAATGAAATGGAGGACCGTGACTGGCCAACAAGATGGAATTCTATAACTTTTCTAAAAGATAGATTGGACTAAGTCTTCTTTTTTATATTCATTACTTCTGTGGATGCAAAAACTATTGAACCGAAGCTTTATTTTTCAACCGGGTAAGGATATGAATTGTAATTTAATTGTGGAGATTGTTTTTTTAATTATGCACTACCTTTTGTTTTGTTTAATGAATTACGTAAGCGTTGTACGGAATTAAATGAAATGGAGGACTGTGACTGGCCAACAAGACGGAATTCTATAACTTTTTTAAAAGATAGATTGGACTAAGGCTTGTTTTTTATATTCATTACTTCTGTGGATGCGAAAACTATTGAACCGAAAGCTTTATTTTTCAACCGGGTAAGGATATGAATTGTAATTTAATTGTGGAGATTGTTTTTTTTAATTAATTAGGATTGACCAGAAAGGAAATGAGCTCGGAAATGAAGATGAGTCCTTCTTAAAGTTGGTTTTTTTCATGGTTTCTCTTTCTCTTTTTTATTTTTAAATGGTTAGATTTAAGAGAGGAAACGAGCTTTTATATATATATATATATGCGCGCGCGCGCGTGGGGAGGGTTAGATTCGAGAGTGAAAAAATTGGTTATATATAGAGGTTAGATTTGAGAGTGAAATGGTCGGTTTTAAATAATGTAAAAGGGAGTTTGTCTTATTTACATATTAGTTAGGGAATATTTTAGGTAAGTGTGAAAGTGGGAGTTTGTCTTATTTACACATCAGTTGGGGAATATTTTAGGTAAGTGTGAAGGTTGAGGGTTGATTTGTTATTTAAATAATAAACTTATATATCTGGAATAATAAATAATAATATAAATTTTTCAGAAGATTTTTAATTTTTTAAGAATGAATCAAGTGATATAGGATAGAAATTTGATTTATTTAATAAATAGGATTTTAAAAATAATTTAGAAAATTAAAATTTGAGGATTTTGAAAAAGGAGATAGTTAGTAAATCTCTAATGATAAGAAGAATTTAGGTTTTCTCATTTATATTTTTTCCCTTCTCTGTTTCTACTAGTTGGATAATATTAAGAACACCAAAGCAAAAAAAATGAGTGTAGGCATGAGGTTTCTAGACTAGACATGGGTTCATGGTTGGACCAAAACTTTCCTTACAGACAGATCATATTTTCCGTCGAAACTTCATCGGCCAAAATGTGTAAACAACGTAAGGAAGACGAACAGATGCCTAGCAAAATGCTGAAGTGTCGCAAGATTATTTATAGTTCGGCCTATGCACAACACTTATTCACATGATGAAAACAAAAGGGAAACACTCAACAAGAAAGAAAGCAAGACAAAAGAAAGAAAACACAGAACCAAGAAACAAAACCAGAAGGCAAGAGAACAAAATGGTTGAAGCCAACATGATATAGAATTAGAATAAGAAAATGAGGAAATAATATAGGGAACGAGTGCAGAATGCGTGCAAGAAAGGGGAAACCCACGATGTAGCTAATCCTACTCCTAACCTAACAAATATAAGTTCGGGGTCATGTATAACAAAATGTCTAGTGAAGCCACTCTATTTGTTCCCCACTTGTATCCACAAAGATATGCACAATTAAAACAAATAAAAGGTGATGTGCAATAGAAGATATAAAAAATTGAATGCTAGCACAAGAAAGGGAAGGTGTTGCTTGTGGGACCTTTCTACCAATTCTTTCATCCAATCCACATGCTAACATTTTTTATGAATACCATTTTTCAACAAACCTCGGAAGCTTCTTGGGATGTGTCTTCATCTACACCGAGCTCCTTAGCAAGTGCAAGAAAAGATTGAAACTTGAAATTTTCTATAGATCTTGCCGAGTAAGATTGTTCCAGCCATTCACCGATTGGGTCGTAAAATTCATGATGGCCCTCTTGAAAACCATGAAATCTTGAAAAAGATGAATTTTCAATTAGAAGAGCGAGATGACAATGGGAGTTGTTTGGGGAAAGATAGATCTGATCATACTCGACAGTCATGTCAAGATAGTGAGGAACTACCATAATCATAAGCGACGGTTGAAGTGCCTAGCTTGCTTGACAAAAATATGAAGAGAGAGATGTTTAACAATGAATATCAATGGTTGTGAAACAATTGTCATTAGATATTTTGATGGGAAAATGATAAGCTGAACAACAATCACCCAAGATAGAGAAACGATCAGATAAGCTAATTGAAGCATCAGATTCCTAGTTTTTAATAAATGAAGAAAAATCAATTTGAACAATCTTGTGAATACTTTGAACAATCAAACCAAGTTCCTTGTGAGCCAGATATGACAGACAACCTTCCTGCAACTGAGGACAAATTGTACAAGCATCGTAGTCATTGAAAGATTTTAAGAAGGATGCTAGCACCACAAATGTATGAGACCACTTGGGAGATGGTGAATGAAAAATAGCTTGATTTGTGTGACAGCTTGTGCATTCATTATCACACAAGAGGATTTCTAGTGTGATGAGAGGACATATTTGCAATAAAAATTTGTAAGAAGACTATGGAGTTGACCATTAAGGGAAAAATTGGATAAGTATGATTCCTTCAGGCAAAGATAGTCCTTGAGATAATCCACTTTGCAATTCCATGACTCTATGAGAGATTCACATTCCCAACCTGAGTTTGATGTGAGATATTTCCATAAGACGAATTAACTACAATAGATTCGTGAATTTGGTCATAAGTAAAATATTGGAAATTTGAGAGGTCACACCCAGAATACCAAACATTGTTTACATAGGAATTCACATCGAGTGAAACCATGTAGATAGATAGATTATGGGAGAGAAACAAGATCTGATTTAGTTCAGGAGGCTTACCAAAGTCACCATATCTTGACATAACCATCAACATAAGTTGAAGTGCCTCGACTCCCTGATAGGTCCTGAAACTTCCCAGGATTGTAGAATCACATTTTCAAGCTTGAACCAGATCATGCATGGTTTGAGGATAGCTGTTATTGTTTATTTCAAAACTATTCACCAGATAGCAGCCATCTTTGTCATAGGTTTCACCGGAGTTTTCAACTTCAACAATCAGATTACTAAATTAGAGAGGGTCTTCTAATAGAATATTCAAAGATAAATGAATCGATGATATCTCATGAGTAAACTGATTTGAAGCATTGTTTTCATGCAGGATAAGAGATGACGGGGAATGGGAAGGGTACCCTATGATTTAATTGTTTTCAATTTCATCATGGAAAAGCTCACCACCTTGTGTCAATCGAAGGGATAACTCACCAGATGAAGAAACTAAAGAGCATGGAATATCTCTACCGCAAGCAAATGTGTTGAAAATGGTAGGACATGAGGGATAGTGACATGAAGAGGAAGTTTGAATATGAACATCTTCTTTGACCGAACCATATTCTAGATCTAAATTAAAATCTTCATGAGAAACCGAAAGATCATATGATGTGCTTGGGAATTTGTCATGACATATGGAAATAGAGTTATCATCATTGGAATAATCACTGCCCAATGCTAGGGGTTGATTGAGAGAAATGATTGTATTTAATTTTCCACCGAGATTAGTAGATTGAGAATCATTCAAGAATGGAGACTCATTTTTTTCACGTGGAATATTATGACATAGAGAGGAAAGATTGGAAGCATCTTCACCTTGCTTCTACTCTACTTGGGTATTGTGACTGCTTTATACCTGATTGAAATATGGAGCAACATCTTGAGAATCAAGAGAATGTGAAGCGCTAGCTTGTAAAGCATATTGATCAAGTGGGTCATGGTAAAAAGAGCCAAGATATGCAGATGATAGAGGACAACATAAATCTAGATTAGCTTTGTGACCAGAGTTGTGAATGGTGACATCATCTTGCGGAATGGAGGAGTGAGCCTTCACTGTAGGCTTCATGAGACATTTTGGAATTTCCTCCATGGAAATGGAAGAAGAACGAGAAGACGAAATAGAGATTTGATTCACAAATTGCCCAATTTTACAATCACCATAAGGAGGCACCGTGATCGGGACCAGAAAAGGAGGAGGACAAAGCACAAAAGGGGTATTAAGCTCCTCCTCTGAAATTTGAGGTGCCTCATGATTCACAAGAGTTGGGGGAAAAGGAAAATCAGGAGTTTTAGGCTCACCGTATGAAGAGACATGAAGCAAGTGCCCAAACTCTTGTTTCAAGAAATCCCAGTTCAATTTTTTTCAGGAATTTCATAACAGAGTTGAAGGAACCAATCTGAAAAATCCTCAACTGATTCATCAGGCTTCATTATTAAACGATTGATTCTCCCACAAACATATTAGTAGTTATACTTATCAAAGGCGTAATGGCTCTCTCTGAGGAAATGATGAAGGGAATGGATGGAAGCAAGTGGCAAGGTATGAAACCATTGATTAACACAACCTTCAAGGGTGAGGAAGAAAATCACACAAGCAAAATCTTCATCATCCGGTTCATAATATTCGAAAAATTTAAGAAGATTGGAAATGTGCTTGGTTATGGATGTTCCATCCTCACCATCAAACTTTAAATGGAAAATGTGATCGAGAGGCTCATCGAGAAGTGAAAATTGATAAAGGAAAAAATAGGAGAAACACCGCAAGAGTATGATTTGTGTATGAGCCATTTTATATAAGAGATTCAAACCAGATGCAATGGGCTTATCTTATCATCTAGCCCTCCTTCTAGTGCCATTTTGTTGATGGTGCTAGAAATCTATCAATCAAGGGAATCTCCTTGATATTAACCAATTAGAACTCACACCATTTGGTGTAGGAGTCACATCGGTATAAAGGAATAGCTGTGAAATCCTCAAAGATATACCTTGGCTCTACCTATCAGCATAGGAGAGTGATGAAATGGTGTCTTTGAACAATAATGTGGGTGTGTAGTGAAACTATGTCTAGGTTCTCTTAAAGCAAAAGAGGGAGAAAAGTGTGCCCCTAAGTGAGAGGTGATATATTTGTCCTTGGATATGATTTCTCTTTTCCTCCACATAGATTGATGATGTGGGGTCTTCGATGATCTTTGTTCTTGGCAGGTGGTTGAAAACTTGTGTCCCTTTGCTTTCTCTTGATAGGTTCACTCGTCCTGTTCGGATATGAGTGAGAATTAGGCATGCTTTCCTCCTTCTTATCCTTTCTCATCATCTCGCCATGAATTGATAGTGTACCTGTTCCTGCAATTCATTCATGATGGGATGCCATCAATATGAAAACATCCTAGTCTAAGATGATGCATTTTTATCCATGAAATGAGACTAGGACAAGTGACAGGTTGGGAGAGGGTTGAGTAACTGTACATTATGGAATTCTTGGTGATAGGGAGAGGGCTTGATAGCTGAGACTGCGCAGAGCGTAGCTCAGGCCTGACTAATGAACTTTCAACACAGTCCCCACTGGGGAGAAAAATTGCACAATGGCCATTGGGAGTCAGAATTATGCAGTTCAATCCAGCAGTGGCTGGTACAGGATGAGGCCATGAGGGGTCAATTATACACAATTTTCAAAGGTAAGGAGGTTTTGGAAGAAAAGAGGTATGGAGGACAAATCTATGCAGTTCTTGAGAGAAATGAGCTCTAGATGAGGGAGGACATTGGGAGACACCTCTATCCAATTCTGGAGGCCAAGGGGGGAAGGTTTCGATATGCATTGCAGGGTTCCAATAGGCGAGGGGAAAATCTTGAGGACTGATAGTACAAATTGCGCAGTTCAAGTCAGATTGGGAGGAACTGCTACACAATTCTAGGGGTCAAGGAAGGTTGTTGAGCTATGGAATTTTACAATGAAACTTCCCTAAAGGACAGTGACTGCACACTATGTAGTTCCAAGTAGCAAGGTCACAATGCTGAGGATGTATACTACGCAGTGCGCTGTTCAGCCAAGGTCCGGTGTAACTGGGTTTGGCTAAATGCGGGAGGAAGATAGACATTGAAATGTGATCACGCACTTAACATACTTTGATGACATGACAACATAGATCACTGGGGCAACAAACAAATCATTACCCTATGTGTGACCATCCCATGATAAGAAGCGACAAGTGTGACACTTGAGATAAACATTAGGATGACTGTGATGAAACTTGCACAACAATGTTCAAGAATTTGTGCATGAGTGCGAAGGATGTTTACATGGTTAGGAAAACTCATACACACAAAGGTCGACCTTCGAAACCACCAGAAAAGACTCACAAACATGAAATAGCAGTCAAACATGCCAAAAAATGAAATTTGATCCAACAAGCGAAAGAGAGCAAATACTTAGAGGAAACACATGGAATGACTTTGATTGTTTGCAACCATACATGTCATTGGAGACATAATAATATGAAAATGATAATCTATCATTCAACCTACACTAAGAGGTGTACTTCAACTTCATGAAAGATGTTCTTTATTTTTCAACCTACCCTCCAAAGGGTTGTGAATCAGATGGATTCGTCATGCATTACTAATATTCTATCGTACCGTGGGTTCCTTGGTCTTCCTATTTGATAGTTATCTTTTCTCCTCAGCTCCTTAGTGTCATCTAGGATGTCCTCCTTCTTCATATCCTTCTTCTTCATCTTGCCACAGCCTGGTAGAATTCCTATATTTGTAATCTACTCATGATAAGATGAAATTAGTCTGATAAACCCCTAGTCTAAGATGTTGCATGATAATCCACCGACTAAGTTAGAACTAGTGTAAGTTAAGGGGGGAAAGGCTCATTTTCTGGGCTATACTGAGGGATAAGACTATACAGTGCCCACTGAGGGAAATAATTGTGCAGTGCCTACTGAGGGATATAATTGTGCAGTTCAAGCAAGCAGTGGTTCTTGTGGAATGAGGCCCTGTAGGACAAATTTGCACAATTTTTAGAGGCAAGGGGAACTGGGCAACCGAGGGGCTTGGAGGAAAAATCTACGTAGTTATGGTTGCGAGTGAGCTCTGGTTGAAGGAAGGTAAGTAGAGGTAGCCTCTGCGTAGTTTTGGATTCCATGGGAGGTTGGGATTTCTCTACATTGAGCAGTTCCAGTAGGCAAGGGAAAATCTTGAGGGCTGCAAATGTGAAGTGCACAATTTAGGAAGGCTAGATGAGGTTAGGTTTCTAAGAATCCTCCAGAATTTGGCTGAGTATGGGATAAGTGGAAACAATATGAATAGTGATAGAACTTGATTGTGACCACACACTTGGACACTTAGTGATAGAACATAGATCATCTAGAACATATGAAAACATACATCACTTAGTGCAACAACCTTTGTGGCAGCTTACGAAAAGTGCGGCACTGATGATAGACTTTGTGAGGATAATGATGACACTTGTGTAATAGTGTGCGAAACTTTGGATATGAGTGTGAAACATGCTTGCATGATGAGACAACTCATTTTCACAAAGATTTCCCCTTGAAGAAAACCAAAACTTCCCTTTGCATGTCAAGCGATAACTCTTAAGCTCGAAGATAACACTTGCTATTTAAAGATAAAAGCGTGAATGACTCTTGAGATCAAAGAAGGGAGCTTGAAATCATTAGCTTACCAATAAGTGACTAAGGAATGATCGATCACATGATCCACTATAGGCTCCAAAATTTGAGTGTAGGCCAAAATTTTGGAGGGTGTTGCAGCCGCTACGACAGATCCCTACATGTAACTATAGGTCCCATGATCTCCACCAAAGAATAGATAGTTGTTGTTGGAAACAAGTCCCTGTTAAAGAGGGATATTGGAAGAAAGTCCTTGGTTAAGATGGATCTTGGACAAGTCTTGGGATGAGAGGGAACTTAGGAACATTCCTTTTGTAGGAATGGGTACATTTATTCATAGGAATGGGTATTGAGTCAAAATAAAGTCAAAAGACCCTCCAAGAACTTGTCATGGTGCAAAGATCAATTCGGCCTACATGAAGGGACAAGTTGACCTAAATAGCAATTCATACCGCTCAAGAGCCTATAAATAAGAAGGAACTCAACTTCACTTGGACACATTCTCAAGCAAGTTTGATATCCACAAGATAGAAGCTGGAAAAGGACGAAAAAGGAGAAGAAGAGAAAGATCGAATCTTTAGGCCTCTCTCTCTCTCTCTCTCTCTCTCATGTTAGGGCTTTTACAGTTACTGGGAAAGACGAAATTTTGAACCTACATAGAAGTTATGAAGCTGCATCAAAGCTATGAAGCTGCATCGAAGCTCTGAAGCGACATCGAAGTTGTGAAGTTGCAGCTAGGTCAAAATTGTGAAATGTCAAAGCACTGAAGCTGTTGGGTCATAGTTGTAGAAGAATCTAGTGGTCAAAGATGTAGAAGAATTTGCTGGTCAAATTTGTAGAAGAATTTGTTGGTCAAAATTGAAAAATATAGTACCGTATAATGCCGTAATCCTCCACAAAAAATCTTTTTAATCGTTTTGGTATTCAATAAATTTTTTTCACAATTTCACTGGTTACATATTCTCCTTGAGTTATTAATAGATCCTCCATCATTCCTATTCATCATGGATGACCACACTCCCACACATGCTGAGTAAGCTATCGAATTTTATGAATTCAAACAGTTATGGTAATTCTCTCTGGAATGTTCGTATAGTCATCAGTGATGGTAGTATTTTCTTACTCATAAACATCTCCATCAAAATTATAGTTTTCCTTTTTATTTTCTAATAATTTATAACTTTCAAAAATATTAATTCAGATAATTTTTTTTGAAAGACCATATTTAGATTACACTTGTATTATAGGTAACCTATAATGCCATAATCCTGAACAAAGATTTTTAATCGTTTGGCATTTAATTAAAAAAAATCACAATTTCGTTGTTTACATATTCTCCTTGGGTTATTAAGGAATTCTCCATCATTCCTATTCATCTTGGATGACCCCACCCCCACAAAGAAAAGCAAGCTATCTCTTTTTATGAATTCAAGCAATTATGTTAATTCTCTCTGGAATGCTGGTATAGTGATTATCGAGGCTAGTATTTTCAAAGATAAAGATATTGTAATCTCCACAAAAACTTCATAAAAATCTCTTTACGCATGTTTGAAAAGGTCTAGGCATTAATAATGTAATGAATATGCGTCCGTTTGTTTTTGGGATTTCAGGATTTACCATGAAACTTTGTCCATAAAAAATTTCATAAGGTACTTTGGCAGAGGGTATACATTTAGATGTGGGATATGCATTATATATGGATTGTATAATTTTTTGTTTCAGCATGAAACAAAAACATCTGTTTTATATTATAAAAAACAATATATAATTCAAAAATGTTGGGCCTTTGTAGTCAACTCCTGTATATGGCTTTTATTATATTTTATTATATTTGGTATACATTCAAATAATGGCCATATTTATCTTTCAGATTATCAATACTATGTGGCACTAATGTGTATACCAAAAAAAACTATTCAATTTTATCAAACTATGTAGTAAAACACCAAGAAAAACAACTATATATAAGTACCATACATTGAACAAGGAAAAAACATATAATGTTTACTTATCTCTTCTGGTAGCATCTTTTTATGTTTTGGAAATTGTAGGATGTGTTCCTTATCCGGGAAAATAGATACATCCAGTGCACATAGCAAGTGTCCCCATCTTTATTTCGATGTTCATACCATCCAGAAGACCCATTTTGGTTATGATCCCGTCCAATATGCTATATACCGGGGTCTTGAAAAGTAGCTCATAGATTCCCAATCTAACATAGCCACCGATGGAGTGTGTTTTCATGAATGTTGTTTTTTCCCAGATTATGATCTATAATGGTCCGGGAATCCCCAAAAATATGTATGTGAGTTATGCCCATGAAATTTGCAAACCAAAGTAAGCCCCATATTGCCATGGCTTCGGCCTTCATGTTTGTGTCCCTACCCGCATTTCAGTGAACCTAGTACTCTTGCACTTTCGAAAACTTGATCCAAAAACCACATCTGCAAATGCCTTTTTGGGATGCCCTGTCAAAAAACCCCACGAGATAAACTGTGCATGGACCAACCCTCCTACAAACTGTACATGGACCAACCCCCCTACAAGTCTTCTCCTTAGTTACTCTGCTGATTATATATTCATCACTGATCCATTTTGTAATTCAGACCAGCACCTTTTCTTCTTTTACCTTAACATTTTTGAAAATAAGTTGGTTACGCCACTGCCATATCTACCCAAAAAAACAGCAAATAGAAGTAGCCTCCATAAAATACATTGTGCACTACACCAATATAAACAGTCAAAAATGTTTAACATATTATATATATAGTGTGCCAATTTTAACTAATGTAAATCCATATGCAGACATTTTAAGAATAAAACACTGTTATCCTCCCCTTAGTTCCATCATAGATAACAGATCCCGGCCCCTTCTTCCACATGCATACATTTTATGAGAAATGTTTCCATACTTGATTGTTTGGTCATAACAATTTTTCTTATTTAATGATTGGACTATATATAAACGCTTCAACCATAATGAACAAATTTAGATAGCAATTTCAACAATTTAGGATTAATTATTTTGCTAAATGAAAAATGGACGATACGAATTGAGCATGTGTATTTTTAGGAATTGTGGAGTCTCAAACAACTCTAAGCAATATATAAGCAATATATTTGTCATGTAAATATTATTTCATCACAAAATCTTAATATCTACATTTCCTAAATATAATATATTAGATAAGGAATAATAAAAAACTAATAACATTTAATATTAAAAGTTTATTAACTATATTAATATATTTTTATATATTTAATATTTTTATAGATAGAGGTTTATATATTTAATATTTTTAATAGATAGAGGTTTATGATTAATAGAAAAAATAATCTTAAGTATTATCTTTTTATATGTATGTTGAAAATTTATTTTTTTATTATAATTAAATTTTTAACTAGTATTATATCATATCATTGTTAGAAGATGATTAATTATTGTTCTAATTTCATTTCATATATGATTGCTAGAAGATGATTAATTATTGTTCTATTTTCACAAGTAATGCATGTCTATATAAATATATAAAATAATCATATAAAATAATCATATAAAATATTCAAATAAAATGGAAATTAATGAAGCATTTTAATTCTCACATTTAATCCAGCATATTTTTAATGGTTGCATATTTTGTAGATTCATCCTCTTTAATTAATCGTGACCATTTGTATCTAGATTTCCCAATTTAGGGATGAACCTACAAAATGGAGATGTAATATCAATTAAATTTTATTTTATTTTAATAAATTTCTAAAATACTACTATAAAGATTATTAACTTATAACATATTCATTATGAATTTAATAGTTTGAAATAGATTAATCTTTTTCTATAAACAACACTTTAATTAGTTATAAAATTACTTTTTAATTTTTAAAAATATTGTACAATTGGTAAGTATTTTATATTTCCTAATATATTTAAAACATTTTCTACTTCAAATATACTTCCATGGGATATGAAACTTTAAATTTTTATCTCTCTCTAATTTCATAGCTTCTCTTTTATTTTTATTCTTAATTAATATTTTAAGTGAAAATTATTGGAAAGTTAGTAATAGATTACTATATTTTCATGGTTATGATATTAATGCTTTAATAATATTTTTTTTGTAAGCTTGGTAGGATTACATTTTTATCATGTCCAACTTTTCAAACCTATCGGGAGATAGCATAAGGTTTGAATCTAAAACTTCTGGTTCAGTGAGACTTCATTTCCACGACCATTATTAATTGAGCTATCCCAAATAAATGATACCTTAATACTATTTTAACTAATGAAATTTTATTGAAATATAAAAAAAAAAAAATATATATATATATATATATATATATATATATATTATTTTAGTTTTTTAAATAAGAACTATAGGTAATTATAAATTAGTGGAATTAGCCTGTTATTTTATTAGATAATAAGTTGATACAACTTTGAAATTATTAAAAAAATGAAATTTAAAAAAATAATAATTAAATCTAATTAATTCAAATTTGAAACAAACAAAATATATTATTCGGTAGCTGTCGGAGACATTACCTACATACAATAGTGATGCAATGTGCCAATTCATAGTTGATGGTTCCTCCATACTAATAAATGCGGCAATTGAAACGGAAGACTTTTGAAACATCAAAATGTTCTGAGTAATGGGTTATAAATTTAAAATAAGTAGAATAATATTAAAAATAAAAAGCAACAATAATTTAGTTTAGTTAATAATATTTATTTCTTATGTTTTTTTTTTCTATATTAAGACTAACCTACGTACCCACGGGAGATTTGAACCGGTGACTTATCGCAAGGAGTGCCTTAACAGCGCACCCATTCACCGTCAATCCAAACCCCCGTGGGCAATATTTATTTCTTATGTTAGGAATAGGATAAATAATAATTAAAAATATTTATAATTAAATTTAACATGAAAATATTTAAAAAAAATAATAAAATAAATATATATAATTAAATTTAAAAAATAAAAAGAATTTTTTTTAAAATTTACAAATTAGTAATATATTATATTGCAAGAAAAATAAAACAAAAATAAACATAATTTATTAATTAATATATTAGAGGAAAAAAAATAACAAAAATAAACCTATGTATGTAAAAAATATATTAAAAATAAATAAATATATAAAAATAACACAAATAACAATTAAAAATATTTATAATTAAAACTAATAGGAAAATATTTAAAAAATAAATAAATAATTTAAATATAAGACAAAATAAACATATTATTATATTATATAAGAAAAAATAAACATATGTATGTAAAAAATATATTATAATAGTTTCATATTATTCAATCATCTCCGTCTCCAATAAAGACAAATTCTCCGCCTGGGAAAGGTAAGGAAATTATGATAACACCCACCCCCGTTAATTCACCATCTTCCTCGCCCTCTAACTCAATAGGCAGTGACTTGGATTTCCTATTGACCAAGAAGTCGCTGGAGCTCAGAGCCCTCACCATACATAAACTTGGCATCCAAAAATCTCCTCTTATTAGTCCTAATTCCGCTAGTAACATCACGGTGAGAAGAAAAAATAATAGGGGCAGTAGGCACTTTAGAGGAAGAGGTGAGGGCGCGGGTAGAGGAATCCGTAATTTGTCACTTATTGATGTTCCTATCGTAGATATGACAAAAGAAAGGCCTCTTAGAGCAAGCATGGCCGAGAAGCTTTCAAAATGAATTTTATCATTTCAATGAACATACGGGGGCTGGGGGAAGATAAAAAAAATTTGGCGTTAAAGGATCTTTTTCTCTCAGTTAGACCCAAGATTATCTTAATCCAGGAAACTATGCATGCCTCCTCTGTTGCAATCTCTTATTTTAGAAAGATGCTTCCTTCCTGGTACATATCGGCTGTAGAAGCTAATGGCCTCTCGGGTGGGTTAGCAGTCCTGTGGGATCCGGATTGGATCATGGCAAAAACATACAGCTGCCTGGCGGGAATTCTGATCTCGGCTCAAATGAGGGGTCATAAATTTCCCATCAATATCTTGAATGTTTATGCTCCTTACAGGAACAGATTGCCGTTCTGGGAGAAACTTTTTGTTTCTGAAATTTTTGATGTTGAAAATTTACTGATTGCAGGGGACTTAAATATCACTCTAAATATGGACGAAATATGGGGCATTAACAGGAAAAAGGATCCGCTGGCCGAAAGAATAAAAAATGAGTTGCTGAGAAGGAATTTTGTGGACATCCTCCCTGCTCAGATGCATCCGACGTGGGAAAATGGAAGAATTGAAAAAGCTTATATCGCTAAGAGGCTTGATAGATTTATTCTTCATGCTAGCTTAATTGACAAGATGGGCATGCCTTTCTCATCGATTGAAAAGGTTTTTATTTCAGATCATAGACCGATTCTGTTAGGGTGGAAGGAAAAAGGTTACAGGAAGGGATACTCCTTCAAATTCAATAGGACATACCTGGAAGACCCAGCTTTTAATGACCTCATTAAAAAAGCCTGGAGCGAGATGTTGCCTTCTAATCCTTGCTCGATCTTTATGACATTCAGAGATAAAATGGATTATTTATGAAAGGTGGTAAAAGAGTGGCAATTTAAGAAAAGGCAATCCAATAGAACTGACCTTAGAAAAATTCAAAAGGAATTAGATATTGCATCAGAAGCTACGGCTTCTCATCGCATATCTTTTCAAATGAGATGCCACATTAAGGAGTTACAAAAGAAGAAAACAAAAATTTTAGAACAGGAGGAATTATTCTGGAGGCTGAAGAGTAGGGCGTTATGGCTAAAAGAAGGGGACAAGAACACAAAGTTCTTCCATAAATTCGCAAGCGCAAGGAGGGAAAAGAACTCTATCTGGAAAATAAGTGATGGAAGAGGGGGCTTCTTATACTCCCAACAGGAAATCTCAAAAGAGGCAGTGAGATTCTTTGAAAGGCAGTACAAGAGATCGGAGAACAGGTCGATACAGGATATTCTGTGGGGCATTGAAGTGTTTCCTCAGATGTTCGATGAGGATATAAATGATCAAATATTCCAACCAGTTTCCGAGGAGGAATTGCTGAGAACTATAAAAGCTTTTAAAAGGGACAAATGCCCTGGCCCGGATGGTTGGACAATAGAGTTTTTTTGTCACTTTTTTGATATCATCAAAAATGACCTGCTAAAAATGGTGGAAGGGTCCAGGATGTCAGGCAGCATCAACCAGAAAACATCCTCCACTAATATAGCACTCATTCCAAAAAAAGGAAATGCAATGTCATTCACGGACTTCCGTCCGATCTCTCTGTGTAATATTTCTTACAAAATCATATCAAAAATTATCGCTGAAAGAATCAAAGGAACTTTGTCAACTTTCTTAACAAAGGATCAACATGCCTTTTTACAGGGGAGGAACATTCTAGACGCGGTTGCAACAACTCAAGAACGTCTTTTTGCCATCCATGCTAAAAAAAGTGATGCAGTCATTCTAAAAATCGACCTAAGCAAAGCATATGACTGCATGGATTGGGCTTTCATCAGATGTTTGCTAGCAAAGGTTGGATTAAGAGCCAACATGATAAACTGGATCATGGCATGCGTAGAAAAGGTGAATTATGCAGTCATTGTTAATGGGATCCCATCTGCTTTTTTCCTAGCGTCAAGAGGCCTCCGCCAAGGCTGTCCCCTGTCCCCGCTTTTATTCATTTTGGCCATGAATTCGCTCAGCCTCCATATCAACAAGGCTGTCAAGGAAAATAGGTGTCTCCTGATGAAAATTTGCAGGAACATATCAATCTCTCACAATCTTTTCGTCGATGATGTTATAATGTTCAGAATTTTGTGCAGATTCACATGGTTGTGCTACTATGAAATTCTTCAAAATTTCCAAAAGGCAACTGGTTTGCAGATAAACAGCTCGAAGTCAATTATTTATCATAGTGATATAAACCAGGAAGAGGTGGACTGGTTATCTGATCTTTTCGGTGTTGAGACGCAATCCATCAGTAATGGAATTAAGTACCTCGGTTTTATGTTAAAAGTGAATGGATACTCAAAGGTGGATTGGCAATGGATCTCGTAGAGATACTACAAGAAGATATTAGTTTGGGAGTTTAGATGCCTTTCTCTGGTGGGGAGATTTGCTCTGGCGCAATCTGTTTTAAATCAGTTGGCAGTTTACTGGGCTCATCTGTTTTTCCTCCCCGCGAGCATAATTCAATCAATGAACAAGCTTACTGCAAATTTCATCTGGGGTGGTCAGGTGGAAAAAAGGAAATATCACCTCTCGAAACTATCCTATATTTCTTTGCCAAAAAGCATGGGTGGATGGGGTCTATTAGATTTGAGGACTTTCAGAAAGGCCCTTTTGTGCAAGACTATGTGGAGGGGGATTTATGAGGAAGGGCTTTGGAGCAACACAGTTCAGGAAAAGTATCTGGGCAGAAAGAACATATCTTTTTGGTTCAGGAAAGGAAGGATAGGATCCTCTTATGGATCATCAATTTGGTTAAGCCTCCGCAAAATCGAAAGACTGTTCTTGGAGAATTTAGTTTGGCAATTTCAATCTGGAAAAAAGATTCTTATAGGGAAAGATATTTTTCTGAGTGGCTCAGAGGAGATCAGTGTTCCTGAATCTTTGCTGACTTTTCTTCACAGGAAAGGCATTTTCTTTTGGGACGGATTGATCTCAAGATGGCAGGGTCCAATCCCTATCTGGTGTGATGCCGAAAGTTTGCAAATGCCAGCTGATATCGCTCTGAAATGGGACCATATCAGGACACGTCTCAGGAATTGTGGCATATTCCGCTCGTCGGAGCATGATTGTCTTATATGGAGAAACTCGAAAGGGATGGGTTCCATTCGGGTAAAAGACATTTATTAGAGTTTGATTAGTCGTAATCAGTCCTCATGCATTATCTCTTTCCCATGTATTTACTGGAAATCTGGGTGTCCATCCAAAATGGTCTTCTTTTCATGGCTGTCCTTCCACAATAAGAATCTATCGTGGGAGAATTTAAAAAAGTGAGGATGGCAGGGTCTGGGTATTTGCCCCATTTGCAGATCAGCAGAGGAAGATAACTTTCACTTATTTCTAAATTGCAAGGGATCTCATCAATTATGGTTGCTCTTGGAGAAATGTTTTGGAATCCAGCATATGTCTCATGTTTCAATAAATGAAGCATTTCTATGGTGCAGTAAACAAAAAGATTCATGGAGATCAATTTTTATCATTACTTTCTGGTGCATTTGGAAGTGGCGAAACAACTATATTTTCAATGACAAAAGGGCCCCTTTTATGGAAATCTACTTCAATATTATTGCTCTCTATGATGCAATCCCGCAATACTCGCCCAAGCAAAAGGAGCAGGTTAGTAAAGATCTCTCACAGGAATTTTTTTCTCTGCCTAGGGCGTATTTCGATGGAGCTGAGCAGAATGGTTTATGTGGCTGTGGTTTTCATATTTTAGCAAATGAAGACAATCTTTTTTCCATACATTGGAATGGGGGGAGGGGCACAAATATGTTGGTTGAGGCGATGGCTCTCGCAGGTCTTTTGAGTTTCTGTCTTTTTTTAAATCTTCAGGATGTTTCAATCTTTGGAGACTCAAAAGTTTTGGTGGATTATGTCTCTGGAAAAAATTCCATCTCCAGGCCTCATCTAGTGGGGTGGCTAGATAGGATCAGTTTTTTTTGGAACTCTTTAACAGGTGGCACAGTTCATCACATCAGCAGGGATCAAAATCAAAAGGCTGACTCTTTATCTAAAAAGGGTCTCCAAGCGGCTCCGGGGTTTTGGCATCTACAGGTTTCCTCTGGAGGAAAAATCTTTCCCATACAGGAATTCTTCCCTCCTGACTTCTAGTTTCTCTATTGCAGATCGTTGGATTCTCTCGGGTTTTCTCTTCTGTTTCATATTTCTCCATGTCTGTTTTACTTTTGTTATATATGATG
Organism: Pinus tabuliformis; assembly: GCA_031772625.1. Lineage (NCBI taxonomy): Eukaryota > Viridiplantae > Streptophyta > Pinopsida > Pinales > Pinaceae > Pinus > Pinus tabuliformis. The sequence continues at coordinate 937,613,007 of CM062813.1, forward strand.
TTGTTTCCATGGTTCTTGTTTCTGCTTCGCAGGCTTCTACTCAATCTTACGACTCATCTTGGTATCCTATGTTTCTCATCGGAAGCAGGCTGCGGGCAAATAGTCCAGATTTTGTTTTTGTTATAGCTTTCTCTTGATATGGTTTCATCATGGTGCGGATGTTTATGCTCTAGCTCTGAGGTTTTTAAAGGCTCGATCTTGCCATTTCTAAATATGGCTCTTTTTCTGTGCTGATCCAGATCTTTTGGGACATATACTATGTTCAAGTGAATGTACATTCAGACTCTTTTATATATCTTATATAAATACAATCATGCTTTTTCTGTCCTGAAAAAAATATATTATAATAGTATGTTAGAACTAAGAATTAGTTAGGGTTGGTATGGAAAACTACTCTACGGTAATTATATGGTCTATTCTAAAAAATAATTTAAGAGAATGGTTTCTAAGATAGGCTTTATTGCCCCATCGATTTTGTATTGAATATATATTTATGGTTGCCATCCTTCATCTCTTTCTCAGAGTGTCATTTCTACAATGGCCTACAATTACCTATTGTAGTTAATCAATTTCTATGTTGTTAGAGATATTGTGACCGCTTATTTTTAAGGGTGTGAAGACTCAAATAATATGTTATGCTTATCTTCTCTTAGCTCTTGTGATCCTTATTGGAATGCTTCCACAAAGCCTAATGTCACATGTTGTTTTGATCTCATCTCCATCATTCAAGTGTTGGTATGCTAAGGTGGTGGCAGTGTCTATTCATTTTTGCTAATGGGGTGTTGGTACCCGAGATTCAAGACCAATTTATAGTGGGAGGTTAGATATTTTCATTGCAATCTATTATCTAATGGGAGATGAGCCATTTTCTAATTAGCTCATCAACAACTCTAGCCATCAAATGGAAAGATAAGATAAGTCAATCATATTATTCTTCTTGAAAAGTTGCATAGTTTATGCACATAAAAAGAGAAGTTAATAATGTTTCTGCATGATCTATTGTGTTAGATTTATTGGAAAAAGAAATATATATGTGCATGCATGGAAAGCGTATCTATGGTATTATGTTTCTTTAAAATGAATACATAGAGAGCCTACATATAAGAAGATAAAGAAACCATGAAAAGACTAGTTATTGGTTGGATTTCTTGGAAAGTACATGTGTGATGTGGTTTGCATGCAAGAATAATAGATATCATGTTAATTTCTTTTGGAAAGAACAAGTGGTTGCATGCAAGAAAAAAAACTATTATCTTAGCTATATTTTAGAATAGAGCATGTATTTTCCATGTACAATAGTTATTGTGAATAGCTCTCCTTTAGAAAAGATGTTGTTAGAAAGAACATGCAGATGCATGCAAAAGAATAGTATCTATTACATTAGTTTTCTTTTGAAAAATAACATGCATTCACATGCATAAGAATAATATTGATTATATTAGTTCTTTTGGAAAATAATACATAATCACATAATATACAAAGAAATAGCTGAGGGGCTAATTTATTTTGAATGAAGTTTATATAATTACATGTCTTAAGATGAAAGCTAACATGTTAGCATCCTTTAAAAGAATATGGAAAATTGTAGTGGTTTTCTTTTGGAAACGAATGTGTGCTTGTGCGAGATGAATAATAGTTAATGTGGTATTTATGTAAAAACATGCTTTGATAGTTATATGCTTGTTAATTAATGCACGTGTATTGTTGTTAAAGGAGGGATGTCATGGTATTTTGTTTACATTTCATATATGCACATGAATAGATGTTGAAGCATCACTAGTATAGATTTATTATTGGTTTGATTAATATTTGATCTAATCATGATATCAAAGGTTGCTGACAATAGCAGTTGTAGAAAACATTGTTATTTATGCAAAAGATGGATTATGTTTAACATTATGGTAAGAAATAAATTAGTGGTATATGCAGATGGAAGTAATGTCAGCTTTAGGATAATCCACTAATGGGAAGAACCAGGTCCCAAAGACACAATGCTCAAGAATTGCAGGTAAATGATATCATGATGATTTGTAATAGCTTATAGCTAGTTATGTTGTATTTAGGATGATATTTATTTGTAATATTTTATGATAATGGTCAATGGATGGAGTCCCATATAACCATTGATGAGGGGTGAACATCTTTATGAGCATTTAATAAAAATAAGCGTTTACTTGTTTTCACCATACGAAGTTTCCAGGGTAATCGATGTCCAATGATGTGGTTTCCTATTAAACCATTTTTATGATGTTGATTCCTTGCAAGAAGTGACATTTACATTATCAATGATCCAGGTGGCTTGAGAGATACACACACAACAAAGAGGACTCAGGGAAGCTCAAAAATCAACGTGTTTGGATTATGCTCGAACCTAGATCAGAGCATAGATCTCGTCTTCTTGATCACGGAAGTGTGAACAGTTCGTCAATCCAAGTACAGATGCAAAAGTTAGAAGTAGTCAAAATTGGGTTGACTTTTTTATTACTGGGCAGCTTAAGGAGGCCATAATTTGGACCACACCTGGCCACCAGATTCCAGCCAACTCTAGCCAGATTTCGGGTGAAATTGTGGGGTCGTTAATTTGACTCCTATGGTCAAAAATTAAATTTAAAAAAAGGCACTTTATTTTTTTTAAAAACAAAAAAATATATATTAAAAGGGGGTGGGGGCCACCAACCCCACCACCCAGAACACTATACGTATGATTATGTTATGAAACCAGCTCACAAAAAGATAGAAAAGATAGTTTAACGCCTTAGAATTCAGCCTCTTCAAGGGAGCAACCTCCTTTACATTAAAAAAATGAACAATTCTTGGATGATACAAATGAAAATACCTCATTTTTATATATAGGAGTCTATGGGGTCATAATATAATCAGAGCTGACATAACAATAATAGTGTAAGGGCACAATAATAACAATAGTGGGTTTCTATGGGGCACAATAGTAACAATATGGGCACTACATGGTTACATCAATATAATAAGGTGGATGTACTAATAACAATAAGGGGTTACAGTAATAGTATAGGGGCCTAACATGCCCCTCTCCTTCAAAAAGTGTTGTCCTCAACGCTTGAGTAGTTCTTGATGCTTTTGTATAAAATTCTTGTCCTCCCATGTGGAATCTTCAGAGGGTAAGTTCTTCCACTTGATGAGATACTCTAAAATTGATTGATTTCGTAGCTGTCGAGTTCTTGTTTCTGTGACTGCTCTAGGTTCCAATATTATTTTTCCTTCCTCTTCAAGTTTTGGCAATATTGTTTGAATAGGGATCTTTTGCAACTTTTGAATGAGTGGCCATACTTCTACATCGTTCTTCCATTCATCCCTTGCTTTGTTTATCCAATCTAGTTAGATAATAGAAATAGCACAAAACAATGCTTCCACATCCTCATCCTTTCTTAAGAGTGCATCTGCAACAAAATTTTGCTTCCCTTTTCTATAAATGATGTCAATGTCATAACCCAACATATTTGTGACCCATTTTTTTTGTTCTTGTAAAGATAATAGTTGTTCTAAAAAGTATTTAAGAATATTATGATCCATTTTTACCTTGAAGTGTCTTCCCATTCGGTGAGGTCACCATTTCTTAAGTGCATATAGTATTGCGAACATTTCCTTCTCATAAATAGCTTGCTTGAGATGTAGCAATAAAAATACCCAATCACCTACATCAAAACATTTTTCACTACGATGTTGATCTACCTGTTGTTTCATTCGATTTTGCACCAAAGTGGCATGATCCTTTAAAAGTTGGAGAACTTGTTGTTGATGCTCGATGTGATATTTCATTGCTTGAACCTTTTTCTTCTTGATATGTCCTTCTATCTTTAGAGTTTGAGGAGTGGTAATTTATTCCAATCCTTTACAAGATATGGTTGGATTCATTTCTTGATGCTTGATGTGATCTTTCACTTCTTGAACATTTCTCTTCTTGATATGCCCTTCTATCTTGATAGCTTGAGGAGTGGTAATTCCGACCAATGAATTACAAGATATGGTTGGATTCATTTCTTCTTTCTCAATGTGATATTTCACTTCTTGCACCTTTTTCTTCTTGATATGTCCTTCTATCTTGAGAGTTTGAGGAGTGGTAATTCTTGCCAATGCTTTACAAGATATGGTCTGATTCATTTCTTCTTTCTCTGGGGTTGGGTCCTGGCATATTTCCTCTTCTTTTGATGTTTCTTGATCCTTTTCTTCCTCCTCTTCATACTCTATGTAAAATAATTTCTTCTCAGCACAATTATGACCTTTAGTGCATTTTCTATCACAATTGTAACAAAGCCCTTTTTCTCTTTTTTCTTTTAATTGTTGTGGTGTAACCCTTGTAGGTTGTGGAAGGCTAGGAGAAACAACACTTCCATCTTTATAGTTGTGAGGGGTAGACTTCTTTGTTGCCATAATTTTACTATACACTATGTAACAAATCCCTTTTACTCTTTCCAATTGTTGTGGTGTTGCTCTAAAGAAGCTGTTGCTCTTTGTATCCTCATAATGTGCTATCATTTCCTCCATGAAAATTAACCACGTAACAAGTTGTTTACGAGAACAAAGCCCTTTACACCATAAAAATTGATCCGGTTCTAAATATGAAGATGCAATACATAGCTTTTGTAATAGTGATACACCATGTAGATCAAAATATTGCTCCATCTAAAGTATCCAATTTACCAGATCCTTGCCATCAAACTTCCTCATCTTGCTTTTTCTTTATTTTAGGAGCTTGATCTTGAAACGACTGTAACTCTGTACTTTCGGATCTTTAAGTTATGAAATTATGACCCACAGTAGCCCTTTGCGTCCTCTTTCTAATGCCACCAGTCGGATCCAAATTGGATTCTCCAAGGAAGAGTTATGCCAAATATCCCATAGTGACCTGATTATAGACTAGTTCAGTAGAGAAAAATTGTACGACGTGCCATGTGTCATTGTTTTGACCTTTGGCTCTGAAAAATATATACAAGAAACTCCAGTCGGTCCTCTTTTTGTACCTTCTTACGAAATTTCAATCCTATGCTTAGAGAGAAAGTTATGACAATTTTCCCTAGGTCACCTATTTGGAATGTAATTCAGGAGTCTGCAAAAAGACCAAATTCCTCAGATCATATCTCCGCAAATATAGCGCGAAAAGCCATGAAATTTGGACCCGACGTTTAGCGCGATTTCTTCTCAAATGGGTTTTTTTTTTTTTTTTTCCGCTTCTGAAACGTCGCAGAAGAAAAGTTATAGCGAAAATGACACAATGACCTATTTGGAGCAGCGAAACCCTAGAATCCAAAGCTCTGATACCAAATGTTATGAAACCAGCTCACAAAAAGATAGAATTCAGCCTCTTCGAGGGGGCAACCTCCTTTACATTACACAAATGAACAATTCTTGGATGATACAAATGAAAATACCTCCTTTCTATATATAGGAGTCTAAGGGGTCATAATATAATCAAAGCCGATATAACAATAATAATCTAAGGGCGCAATAATAACAATAGTGGGCTTGTATGGGGCACAATAGTAATAATATGGGCACTACATGGGTACATGAACATAATAAGGGGGTTGTACTAATAACAGTAAGGGGTTACACTAGTAGTATAGGGGCCTAACAGATTAACAATGGTGAGGTTGGCAGGAGTTGAATCTGCGCGGCCACGTGGGCCAGCCCCCACAGGGTGGTCCCATGTAAAGTAACGGCTCCAACAAACTTTAAAACAAAACCAAAAAAATATCATACGACCAACCTCCAATTAATATGACCATGGCAACCAAACTCCAACGGTAATGTTTATTAATGTGGGGTTTATGGGGAAGGTCGCTCAATGCGTACTCGTCCCGACTTAAAATTGCAGTTCAAAACATATATCATGCAAAAAGGGAGGGGCGAGATTTGATCCCCCGACCCCTCCTCAACCAATTCTATTTTTTTACAATTACACCAACTAATTTATTGGTATTTCCACCCTAAAATCTATATAAAACCATAATTTCATCATTGCACGTAGTTCGAGGAAAGATGGAGAAACTAGGTGCAGGCAAGCTTTTCGAGATGAATAAATTATTTTTTAATGCAGGAACCATGAATTTTGTAGGAGGGCAAAATTTTCACTTTGTTAGAATTTGACAAATTTTATATGGATTCAACACCTCTCGTCGCCATGAACGCAATGGCATTGTTTGTTTCTCCATCAATGCATTTTATAGCCATTTTCAGGATGATGGTGGAACCATGATTGCTACGAAAGCAAGGAACAGAACCATGAGCCTTGAAATTTTCCCAAGGAGGTAAAATGTTTCCATGTCGGAATATAGTCAAGTTTATACTTGCTTTTCACGGTTTTCTGTAGGGATCGCAATGGCAAGATCAAATTTTCCATCTGAGTTGCAGATTTCCAGTCCATCCATGGAGCAGAATCTTTAAGCAATCCTGGGGGAATCTAAAAGATTCCTTGAGCCCCAGATTCTCAACTTCTCAGAATTCAGATTTTGGACAGTCGACTTTGCGCTACTTGATGCCAAAAATCTTATGGTGCGTTCAGATTTTTCATTCTCTCATTTCATTTTCCAGCCACTTTTCTAAGTGTCAGTGCAGATGTCCACATTCATGTGCGAGCTGTTTTTTTTCATGCGATCGATGACATGAGATCAGTGGTCCGAGCAACTTTAGCAGTCTGACATCCACTTCTTCATATGGCCCTTGGTTTTGAGGTATATGATGTGTCCATGTACTTCTTCTTCATGCATTGTGCTGCACAGATCCCTTTTGATGCTTGACACAGGATTCTATTTCTTACATGTTTTCATGATTCCTTGCTTAATTTGATGTGGAATCTTCTATGTGATGTACTTGTTGTCATAACTCAGCATGTTATGTTTTGACATCCCTTGCTACATGTTGTTGGGATAATCTTATTGTTGTCATGCATGTTTTTGAATTGAGATCCCTTTTATGCCATGTTGGTAGTATGGTCATCATGAATGTTTTTGTGTCATATTGATACGAGTCTTTTGACTGAGAGTTCCAGTGGTGGAACATATCTTAGAATCACTCCTATGTGAGGGCATTTTCCTTGTATGATTGTGACATCATCTCTTGTGTACATCACCATTATTGATAGCACTTAATGCAGCAGCCTACACCATCTTGACACTGGAGCCAGGAGACATAGTCTCTCCTGGACGAACTCCGTTATCAATGCTTCTGTTTTCATGTGTTGATGATTGACATGTTCCTCTTCTTTACAACATGTAGATGTATTCATAAATGTTCTTTTAAAATCAAATTTAACACATCACGAAATTAAAAGGTCTTGGAAGGGTCCTTCATCACATCTGGACCTGGATCAAGTGGTATCAGAGCAGTCCTTGCATTGATGTGAATTGCAGTGTGAACAATGGAACGTGCAGCGACAAAGGATGAAAGAGCGATGTACGAGACCATGCTCAACATTTCCAAAAGAGTGGAATTCATGTATGAAACTCTACAGAAAGAGACAGAGGAAAAGGAGCGATTGCAGCTTCAGTTTCAAGCCATAGAAGAGGCCATGGAAGAACTGAAGCAAACGAAACATAATCTTCAAATAGAGAATGTTGAATTGAGGACGCGTCTACATGAAGAGAAAGAGCAGAAACATAGTTTGCTACGACATCTGCAAGCAAAGGACGAGGCCTTGGAAAAGCTACAGCGTGACCCATGTGAGGTAAGAAGTAGTTCTCCAAATTCATGTATATTTCCTAATGATGATTTCGCTATTTTTGAAAATCACACCACACAAATTGGCTCCAAACTATTGAAGAGAATAGGGTATGAAGGAAAAGGTTTGGGCGTTAATGGCCAAGGCATTGTCAACCCCATCAAAGTAGAGGAATTACCATGTTGAATAGGACTTGGGTACATCAGAAAGGAATTTGGGGAATGCGCTGAGACAACTAGCAAACCACCAAGGCATAACTCAACCTTTGGAGGTTGTGCATGAACATCAATTTGCAGGCTCAAGATACACCAAAGGAGAATGTTCAAAGGTGTCATATGCTTCTGAGACATTGCCAAAATCATCGAGGAAAGAAAATGATGGGAATCCATCCCCGTCATCCCATGGAAGCTTCCATGGCAAGGAAAGAGCTGAGGCAAGCTCTCATCGCCATACTTACACTAGAGACGGCAAGGAAAGTTATAACAACTTTTGATATTCGAATGTTCATGATCATGTTGATAATAATGAACGTAAAACATGGCATCGAAAAACATGCACCTTTTGTGGATTACATAACCATACATTTTCTAAGTGTTGGAAAAGGATAGCAACACTCAAAAGGATGAGGCATGAAATACCCTCTCAATAGCATGAAAAGAAACAGGTTAAATAGATATGGAGGAAGAAAACCTACTGCAGACATTGCAACAAAAATGGCCATCAAAGAGCCACTTGTTGAAGGCTTCATCCAGAGTAGCACCTTAAAGACACGGCGTCGGTGCATGGACCAGGTGGAGTAGTTGTTCGACAAGAAAAATCACTACAAGGAGGTGACCCATTCACATTGATAAGTGAAAAATGGTTTCTAGACATGTTGTCGTTTCATAGTCATTCTTTCGTAAATCATTTGTTGCATTTTAAAATATAAAGTGATGATGTGTTTTCCATCCCTTGTTCAACAACAATGATGTTTGGTCATGTTTTGAGTCATATTTTACACTCTGAAAGTGATGTTATGTTTCCATCACTTGTCAAAACAATAGTGATTGGCCTTATGATTGTAAATCATGTGTTGTAGTGATGATGTATTTTACATCACTTGTTGAAGCAACCATGATAGGTTGGCCTTGTTGTCGTAGTTGAGGTATTGCGTCCATCTTAATGTAAACTTGACCATCAAGTATGTGTTATAAACTCCTTGCAAGTGTGAGATGTTTGCGTCATTAGTTGGTCATGTCAATCAAGCATGTAATTTGTGAAACAATGTAATACAGGTTGCATAGGTAGCAGGTGTCGGCTTGTCGCTTAAGGCTCGAAAGAACAATGGTGAAGGAGATGGAAGCGAGACCTTTCCAAGACGCTTGTGATGCAGATAGGGTACAGAGAAGTTGCAAATTATTGTTCATGCTTTTGGGGGACCAAAAGCTCCTCAGTGGGGAGGATTGATCCAGGTGGCTCCAGAGATACACACAAGACAAGGAGGACTTAGGGAAGCTCAAAAATCAAAGTGTTTGGATTATGCTCAAACTAGGACCAGAGTGTAGATCTCGTCTTTTTGATCGTGGCGGTGTGAACGGTTCATTAATCTGAGTCCGGATGCGAAAGTTAGAAGAAGTTAAAGTTGGGTTGACTTTTTAATGATTGGGCAATGTAAGGAGGCCACAATTGTGACCAAACCTAGCCGCCGTATTATGGCCAACTCCGGCCGGATTCCGAGCGAAATTGTGGGGTCTTTAATTTGACTCCTACAGTGAAAAATCGAATTTTGAAAAAGGCACTTTATTTTCTAAAAAAATAAAAAAATATATATTAAAATGGGGTGGGGGCCACCAACCCCACCACCCCTAACACTATACGTATGATTAACAATGGTGAGGCCGGTGGGAGTTGAACCCACCCGGCCACGTGGACCAGCCCCCACCGGGCTGCCCCATGTAACGTAATGGCTCTAACAAACTTTAAAACAAAACCAAAAAAATATCATACGACCAACCTCCAATTAATATGACCACGACAGCCAACCTCCAACGGTAATGTTTGTTAATGCGGGGTTTATGGTGCAGGCCGCCCAATGCGGACCCAATCCCACTTAAAATTGCAGTTCAAAACAAATAACATGCAAGAAGGGAGGGGCGAGATTTGATCCCCCAACCCCTCCTCAACCAATTCTATTTTTTTACCATTACACCAACTAATTTCTTGGTATTTCCACCCTAAATTTTATATAAATCGATAATTTCACCATTGCATGTAGTTTGAGGCAAGATGGAGGAACTAGGAGTGGGCACACTTTTCGAAACAAATTAATTATTTTTTAACGCTAGAACCATGAATTTTGCAGGAGGGCAAAATTTTCACTTTGTCAGAATTTGACAAATTTTATATGGATTCAACACCTCTCATCGCCACGAATGCAATGGAATTGTCTGTTTCTCCATCAGATTTCTGCATTTTTCAACCATTTTCAAGATGGAGGTGGAACCATGATTGCTGCAAAAACATGGAGCGGAACCATGAGCCTTGAAATTTTCTCAAGGAAGTAAAATTTTTCCATGTTAGAATATAGTCAAGTTTATACTTGTTTTTCATGGTTTTCCGTAGGGATAGCAATGGCGAGATCAGATTCACCATCTAAGTTGCAGATTTCCAGAGCAGAATCTTTAAGGAATCTCGGGGGAATCTAAAAGATTCCTTCAGCCCCAGATTATGAACTTCTCAGAATTTGGATTTTGGACAGTTGACTTTACACTACTCAATGCCACAAATCTAATGGTGCATTCAGATTTTTCATTCTCTCATTTCAGTTTCCAGCCACTTTTCTAAGTGTCAGTGCAGATGTCCATATTCATGTGCGAGTCGTCTTTTTTTCATGCAGTCAATGCCATGAGATCAATGGTTCGAGCAGCTTCAGTAGTGTGACATCCACTTCTTCAGATGGCCCTTGGTCTTGAGGTATATGATGTGTCCATGTACTTCTTCTTCATGCACTGTGCTGCACAGATCGATTTTGATGTTTGATACGGGATTCCGTTTCTTACATGTTTTCATGATTCCTTGCTTGATTTGATGCGGAATCTTCTATGTGATGTACTTGCTATCATAACTTAGCATGTTATGTTTTGAGATCCCTTTTATGCCATGTTGGCAGGATGCTCATCATGCATGTTTTTGTGTCATACTGATAGGAGTCTTTTGACTGAGAGTTCTAGTAGTGGAACATCTCTTAGAGCCACTCTTGCGTGAGGGGGTTTTCCTTGTATGATCGTGACATCATCTCTTGTGTACATCACCATTATTGACAGCACTTAATGCAGCGGCCTACACCATCTTGACACTAGGTCCTGGAGATGTAGTCCCTCCTGGACGAACTCTGTTATCAATGCTTATGTTTTCATGTGTTGATGATTGACATGCTTCTCTTCTTTACAACATGTAGATGTATTCATAAATGTTCTTTGAAAATGCAATTTAACATATCACAAAAGTAAAAAGTCTTGGAAGGGTCCTTTGTCACACCCGAACCTGGATCAATCAAGTATGTGATTAACTAACCAAATTAAAAAAAATCATAAAAATGATGCAAAGTTACATGACCAAACTTATGATAATATGTTATAGTAGTGAATATTATATTATATAATTTACTAAAGTACTCTATGTAATAATAAAGTTCCATCAATTAAACAATAAAAGAAACTAGAGTAGTAATAATAAATAATGTATATATTAGTAAATTCTGTAAAACAGTTTTAACTTTATATACTTTTCCACATATTAAGCATATTTATTTTAAATAAATTTTAATTTATAATTTTTTAATAAAATAATAAAAATCATTTTATATATATATATATATATGCATTCTAATCAAATTCTTCAAAACTCCTATCATAATCAACTATATTGCTTTTATAATTATTATAACGCTGTAAGGCGTTCCCCTTTGAAATCAACTCTCCTCTTGCCCACCTGTCATTATTGTGCACCATAAGATTATGTGTTAGACGATTGAAAGAGGTTCAACCATTCGATCAGGGAAAGTAGTTAATTAGTTAATTAGTTGTTCAATAAGGGAAAGTTGTTATAACAGCTCATACAGTAAGGACTATTATAGCCTAGGTAGCTGACTGAGCTTATGTTATTTCATCTTTATATTCCCTGTCCTCATGTTATTTAATCAGAAACTCCATTTTGTTGGCCCTACGGTCATGATGCAGTAAAGTTCGAGTACAAAGAGGGTCCCAAGGGGCCTAAAAACTAGTGGAAGCTCAACGACGAATGCTGGCCCTGCGGTCACGAGATGCAACAGTCTCCAATCGATGTTGCTCTCAGTCTCCGATCGATGTTGTGAAGAGCAATGCCACATTTTGTTGGGAGATCAGCCCGCTACAGAGAAGCTATGACCTTGCACTTGCAACCTTCGTCAACAAGGGCCACGACATCATGGTTACTAATGCATCTTTCTTTTAAAGCTTTTGCCATCTACAGAGGTTTCAGGTTGATTCACTCTTACACCTATGGTTCTATTGCATTTGATTCACTCTTACACCTATGGTTGTGTTGCATCAGGTGAATAGGACAGAATACCCGACAGTCAGATAAATGTTGAAAGATGCATACTAAATCAATGTCATTTGCATACAAAAAGCTTCACATTGTATCAATGCCATTGGCACCACCCGACGGAGTACACTATCGATCAATGGAGAGTAGTACAATCTCAAAACCCTCTTTTCAATCATTGCTACACTAACTTATACTTTGCAATTTACACGGTTGCTCAACAGTTTGGAATTGAAACAGGTATCCGCTAGAATCCATCTGGTGCACAATCAGAGGACGGAGAAATTGCTAATTGATGTTTAATGAGATGTAGAATTTAGAAGATGCGTGATTCTAATAACAGTGAGATGAAATGACTTAGTTAGAGCAAGGAACTCTAAAAAGAAAAGATTCCTTCAAGAATTAGTGTTACATTTATTACAACAAATATCTTGCATGACAATAGGAAGATAAATGTTATTGCATTAAGAATGGAGAACCAGTGTGTATGTAATTAAGTGTCAACTTAACTGTAGATGTATTAACACAGACAATAACAAAACCTCAAAGACCGCTAAACAAGAACATTTCAAAGAAAGCATCAAACTGCTGAAACAACATCCTCTTAGGAAACCTAACTGAGGAATTTGGGCAAGAGGGTGTTGGTATTTTGGATGGAACATCATTCAAAGGGTGTTGGTATTTTGGATGGAACATCATTCGAAACTCTCAGGAGTAGTCTTAATTCCATTGCAAGCAGAGTATCTACTGGGAATGGACCCAAACTGGAGGTCAAACCCACGTCTAGCAAGGGTGCGACTCATGGCAACAACCCGCAATTCGGGGTTGAGTCCTTTAATGACCACTAAATTAAAACAGTGTTGAAAGCATAGTAGTTAGGGAAGGTAGTTGTTACCTTGAATGGGGAAACCTGGGTGAACTGTATCAAGCTGAACCAGAGGTATCAAGATGGAGGGTTAGCAGACTCAACCCTAATAGCAAGGGAAAAACTACCATCAAATGGAAACCCAAAAGAGAAAGAAATAGTCTAAAGGAAGTCGTTACACAATACCATCCTAAGGTGGTAGCAGAACGCCATTCATCCTCTATGAATTTACCAAGAAACCGGTGGCTTTACCCAGCAACATAATTTATGAAATTAGGAAACATATATACATATCTGAACAACCCTTGTGACAAATAGTGGCACTATCACTCAAACAATTCAAGTGTTCATTCAATTATGACCAAAGGGCATAAAAGTCCTTAATACATTTGACCTTAGACAGTTCTGGTACAAACCCTCATCAGACACCATGTGTGTGGAGCTATAGGGTTAAAAAAAAACAAAGCGCAACAAAAGAATTAACTAGATATAAGTCAAAAGGATTGGAGAGAATTCTCCCATGAAACCAACACAGGCCCATAGCTTCTGAAGGCCGTCAATCACTCGAACTGTAACAACAAAACAAATCCATACGGATGCCACCCTGGGAGTGTAGAAGCAGCTTGACCAGATGACTGCCCGAGCCAGCGAAGTTGGTGGTCGCCCTGCTAACCTGAAGATGCAAGAAGGGTTGCAAGTTAGATACTAGCCATCACACAATACCATCCTAAGGTGGTAGCAGAACGCCATTCATCCTTTATGAATTTACCAAGCAACCGACGGCTTTACCCAGCAACATAATTTATGAAATTAGGAAACATATATACACATCTGAACAACCCTTGTGACAAATAGTGGCACTATCACTCAACAATTCAAGTGTTCATTCAATTATGACCAAAGGGCATAAGAGTCCTTAATACATTTGACCTCAAACAGTTCTGGTACAAACCCTCATCAAACACGATGTGTGTGGAGCTGTAGGGTTAAAAAAAAAACAAAGTGCAGCAAAATAATTAACTAGATACAAGTCAAAAGGATTGGAGAGAATTCTCCCATGAAACCGACACAGGCCCATAGCTTCTGAAGGCCTGAATCACTCGCACTGTAACAGCAAAACAAATCCATACGGATGCCACCCTGGGAGTGTAGAAGCAGCTTGATCGGATGACTGCCCGAGCCGGCGATGTTGGTGGTTGCCCTGCTAACCTGAAGATGCAAGAAGGGTTGCAAGTTAGATACTAGCCATCACACAATACCATCCTAAGGTGGTAGCAGAATGCCATTCATCCTCTATGAATTTACCAAGCAACCAGTGGCTTTACCCAGCAACATAATTTATGAAATTAGGAAACATATATACACATCTGAACAACCCTTGTGACAAATAGTGGCACTATCACTCAAACAATTCAAGTGTTCATTCAATTATGACCAAAGGGCATAAAAGTCCTTAATACATTTGACCTCAGACAGTTCTGGTACAAACCCTCATCAGACACCATGTGTGTGGAGCTGTAGGGTTAAAAAAAAACAAAGCGCAGCAAAAGAATTAACTAGATACAAGTCAAAAGGATTGGAGAGAATTCTCCCATGAAACCGACACAGGCCCATAGCTTGTGAGGGCCATCAATCACTCGAACTATAACAACAAAACAAATCCATATGGATGCCACCCTGGGAGTGTAGAAGCAGCTTGGCTGGATGACTGCCCGAGACGGCGAAGTTGGTAGTTGCCTTGCTAACCTGAAGATGCAAGAAGGGTTGCAAGTTAGATACTAGAGATATATCCAAAAATAAATAAAAGAACAAAAAAGCTAGATAAGCGGTTACCGATGAAGGGAACTGCGGTAACCCCATTACTTGTGACAAGTGGTATTTGAAGAAACCCCATACAGGAAGACAATGTATGAGGGACCGCAAATTAGCACTCAAGTGGTATCCAGAGTGAGGAGGAGTGGAGGGATCGTGGTGTATCAAACAAACAGAGGCCTCATGCTCCTCCCGCCGGAGGAAAACCATAATGTGACAAGCAGGTTGCGGAGCCTCGATACGCAGTGAGGAATTGAGGAAATGAACATTGTGCGCAGCGACCCGGCAGCCAAGACTCTAACTCCTTTGCAAATGGTCCTACTCATTGGATGAAGGTAGAATGAGGCCATCGTTAGATCATCTCCATGTGGTGGTAACAGAGGTGCACACCTAGGGATAACCAAGCCTCGAGGTGCGAGGTTCACCCAGTACAATAAGGGTTAATACGACATTCATATTAGACTATGAACATAATAAAAACCAACGTTTAAATATTAAAATAAATCAATACAATAAAAACCAAAGTTTAAACACTAAAATAAAACAATCACATCTTTGCTTATGGAGCCAATCTGTGTCTAACCCATGAATATCAATGTCCTTTCAAAACTTAATATAATTCAATGCTGCAGTACAGCGGGCATGACTCGCCATATGGAAAATCCACGTTTCGGAAATGGAATCGGGGAGGCTGCCCGAAGTCTGAGTGCATTTATCACACTTACTGTTCACACGCCTTGGTTAGGGAATATAATACAGCTAAATAGGTGCAGTACGCTAACAAACGGTGTTATACAAACTTCCCATAGCTATTATCATTCAGCGTATGATGTAAATTTATACATTTAATTATTCTTTCACTTACATAAAATCGCCAACTCACACATTGTAATAAATAAATAGATAAAACTTAATTTTCTTATATAATGCATAATATATTTCCCGTTAATTATTAAAAATAGAAATCTATTTTTAATAGATCATATTTTAAAAAAAAGTTTGTTGATATTATTGTTAAATAAATTTATCATATTCAAAATGGTTTTAAAGTTTGTAGATAGTTTTACTCTTATATGAATTTATATTTAATATTTGAGAAATAAATTTATGGATATGTGGACATTTAGGGAGCAAGATACTTGAAACATTTTTTTTATATTTAGATTTTTGAGATTTTGTTATTTTAAATAATAACAAATTTTATATTATATTTTTGTCCATCATGTAATAATAACAAATTTCATATATTAATTTTTTCAATATTTTTTTTTTTATGACTATTTTAAATTAAAAATGGTTATAACATTTTAAGTACTATAGATCAATGTTGAAGAATTTGTGTTTTTTTTCCACTTCCAAACAAAAAAAATTTGAATATTTATAAGATGTATACTCCCAAATAATTTCCCATATTAGTTTTTAATCCGAATTCGAACTTGATAACTACGCTTAATTTAATACTAACAAGATTCTTGGTTTTAAGAGAATCAATTTTATTATAATATCAAATTTTAAATTCACAAAATTATTTTTCTTTTCAATTTTTTTTTTCAAATTATTTGGTTAAACTTTAAAATAAAGAAGATTCTCATAACATTATTCAATTCATACATTATTATTATTTTATTTTAATAATGACAAATCAACATATGCATAAATAAATAATTATTAATTATGAATACCAATTAATTGTTATGGCAAATTAATAAAAACGCTATTTAATTATAATATTTCATCATTTTTAATTATAATAAATTTTATTATTTATAAAAAATGTTTTTCTTACTCAAAACCATATCATTTTATTAATTTTGCAGAGACATCCCAAAAAAAATTTCAAGGAGAGAATGAAATTGGGACAAATATATGACCAAACACATTAGCCTATAATATATGATGTATTCAGTGTTTTATTGTTGCTTGAACTACGTGCAACCCACCACCACCATAGCACAGTCGGCCCAGGGTGTAAGGGTCGATTCTAGGAATCGACCCTCACCCCTTGGGCCCGTTGGGATGGGGGGTTGGAGTCGAAGTTTTTTCCTGAAAAATAACATATAATAAAAAATAAACACCAGTAAAGAAACAAAATTGCATAAAATTTTGACTTTTTCCTTCTATGTTATTGTTTCTTATGCCATTACCTTACGGCGTTTTTTTGGCAACATGTGGTGCAAATGCTAGTTTATTAATTTTGAAAGTTCTAAACGCTCGAATTTGAAAATAATAACTTTTTTCTTGAAAATAAAATATCCATATATATAGAAATTACAAAATATGAAAAAAATACCTTATTCGTGCTTTATGCTAAGCAACGTCACAGTGAACTCACTAGCATGACACTTATCCTTCATTCAAGTAATGTTGTATTATTTTTCAGGCCTCAAATAATTTTAATGATACAAGCATGTTTTCCACCCGGTGTCCGCGGACTCCTCTCAAAACCACAGTTATGCACCCGTGCGTTTGTGTTTCTTTATTGGCTAAACTCAAGAAAAATCCTTGCTTGTGAATCGTGATTCTTACTTTTTTTCCAAATATAAAATATACATGTTACATCGTAAGAATGTATTCACATATACTCGAGTTTTAACACGTGTTAACAAATATACATGTATTCATATAAACGCGATTCTTAATAGGTGTCGTCATAATTCACATATTCTCGATTCTTAATACGTGTTAACACATATCCATGTATTCATATAAACGTGATTGTTAATACGTGTCAACATATACTGATTGAATATTGTATCATATAAACTCGATTCTTAATGTGATTCTTAATACGTGTCGACATATACTGATTGCATATTGTATCTGTTACTTATGGTCAAATATGTTAGTTTCATGGAGACTCTTGAGATAAAGCGATTTAATAGATATGATATGGGCGTTACATATATAGATAATATTTAAATTTTAAAATGTTAAAGATTTTTTATTTTTTTTCAAATATTAAGAGAAGTATTCAATAATTATCATAATTTTTTTTAATAAATATTTTTAAATTAAGTTTTAATTTGCGTATAGTTATGAAATTTTTGGATAATGTGATTTACTCTTCAATCATCTTAGTATAATAATGATAGTAGATTTTTGTATTTCTACAATATTATAGGAATTGTTTAATATTTATTAAGAGTTGGTTTGTATTGTAAAAATGTGGATGTTGCTATGTAAGATAGAAGGGAATGATATTTTTGATTTAGATTTTTGTCATATCTACATAACCTAAGTATAAGGTAATAATAATAATAATAAAATTATACTTAAACTACTTAGTTCATTTAGTTTACCATAAAGGGCTATTTCAATATAATTAAGGAATTAACTCACAAAGTACAATCATGTCATAAAAAAATGATTAATTGAATGTATGAGTCCGGTTATGGTACAAACATTTAATCTGATTAAGCATGGTGGGATTAAAAATCTAATTTTGGATTGCGATGCCAGCCTAAGCCAATTTTACCCATAATATGCAAATAAAATTCCATGTCATTGGTCCCAAGCCTTAATCACCTGATCCATGGTGAAAACCTTCTTAAATCAAGGTTTAATGTTCCTAATTAAGTTTTATGCGGAAACGTTATATTTGACTATTCAATAGTCTAACCACTCATTAACCTTTCCATCAGAACTTTATTCACCCTCATAAACTTTGGTTAATTCTATACTAGCACATATTAACCAAACCCCACTCTTAACTTTGGTTATATGCGAACTTAACCCATAAAACCTTTATCCGCTTTATTTCTATTATAACCCTCGTATAATAGAAATAAACATAAACACATGTAAATCTTACCTTCCCGCCAATCCACAACCTTTGCACATTTTCCGATGCTCTCTCATCGTGTTCAACCTCCATCATTGATTTCACTCCACCAGATCAATGACTATCGTGTCGTATCACCACATAAACTCATTCATCTGCTGGAACTCAAATCACTTAACTCGCATTGATAAACTTCTCGGGTCCACTCTTTCCCAAACCTTATCGACTTCAACCTCTACCGTCGACCTCACCATTTAATCTAAAGGTTGTTGATTCGCGTGATCAAGAAAGCTAATCGATGATCCTCCATCGTTCATCAAAACCCATTTGATCCAACGGTTAAGAATGATATCGGGGGAGCTACCCAAGGATTACTCGCTTGAGGATTACCTGCATGAGGATTACCCACCCGAGGATTACCCGCCCAATAAAGCGGTTTCCTCTCTCCTCTGACGTGCTACGTGTCAACTACTAAATGGAATTGGGTGACCACCCTGAATTACCACTTACCACTTTTTCTCCACCCGATAACCCACTTTCACTTATAAACCTGCCTTTCTTCCTTGACTAACACTCGAGCTTATTGGCGCTCGATGACCGTAGATCTTCATCCATCAGATGGCTACAATGGCTCCTTCGAATTCCTCTTCTGCTAACACTTAAGTTAATCTCTGCCATTCATTTCTTTAATCCATTTTAAGCGACTTAATCATGGTTGCTTATCGCAAACAGTCTCGTCCATTGATCTAGCTTATCCAACGGCTACTATGCATCGACACCTCACTTCTTCATTCTTCCCTTTACATCGTTTTTATGTCGTTTCTTTAGTGTTCCTCTGTGGGTTCGGGTTTCTTCTAGGGTTTCAATATTTAGTTGCCCTGCATCACAACTACCTCTTGATTTAACTCTGCATGCTCTTAACACAATCACTCCTGAATCTCGATTGTGATGCTTCGAAAGGGTTCAAGCGATCCAATACGATCCTTCATATCACATCTTCTCTATGTTTTGCTTGAACTCCACCTACATACATATATTATGCAGAAACTCTAATTCACACATAATTTATCCTTCGATTACTCAACCCATACTCACACAGTTTATCTCTCTGGCCTAATTCTCTAATCAGTGGCCTCTGTTTTCCTACCTGCCCATAGGCTTACAATCAAACCTCTAACTCACAACCTCTAACTACTAACTTGCTAACTATCTAAACTGACTATGCCTTTTAGGCTTACATTTATACAAAAGGATTCTACAACCAATTCCTGGCTTAGATCAATAACCTTCTCAACAAAATCCTAAAATATCTTTCTTATCTCTAAGGATTTTCTCTAATCCACAAAATCATGAACTAACTCCTAATCTAAGTTTTACAATTAATTCTCAAATCTCTCAATCTTTCAACTATCATGATTCTCTCATGTTCTCCAACATTCAAGAACATTTATAAATATTCCTCACAATACTTAATTAAATACCTATTCTAGCTTCTCTCATTAAAATCACTCAAAACCTTAATAATTACTTTAATTCAACACTTAGGAAACCAACTTCCTTAAAACACAAGACCCCCCTATGTCTACTAAAATACAATGATTTACTTGAGCTGAATGCTCCTACATCAGACTCCCAAGGTAGAAAACATTCATGATCTTCTGATCATGTGTCTTCGTATGTTGATAGAACACCCTAGGGTCCCAAACTTTAGTTTGGAGTTGTCTGAACGCTCTGTGCCTTTGTTGTTGCTATATGTCTGCTATCTTCTGTTTCATCTTCATATCCTTGTCAATCAAGTTCAAGTTCTGATTGATCATGCTTCCTGCTGTCATTTCCCTCATCTTGGATTGTTTCATCATGAACTTCCATAATTCTTCATTCTCCATCACCAGCACATCCTCTGGCTGGTCCATACTCTGACACTTACTTCTACCTATTTCTCTTTGTTTCAAGTTGTTTTTGTTGTTCACTAACTCTTCAAACTGTTGTTCTTCTCTTTGAAGTTGTCGAATTCTTACTCTTACTCTTTCTCCCACGCTTACTTTTTCTGTCTTCCTTTCATCCTTACCCTCTTTCATGATTATCTCTTTCTGCATTGAATCTCAACTTTCCAACATTCTCTCTAGCAATTGAACATCTCTATTCCATGGATTATATTATTCCATAGAATCCTCTTCTACCGTTTTTACTTGGCTCCTCATCTGTGCAAAATTTCCTCTAGCATTTGCAACTAAACCTGCGCTCACAAAAAAATTATTAAAATCAAAATCATAAGGCCTCAGTGCCTCTTCTTCCTTTGGCAACACTTTAGAATGCTGCGTTGGTTTCTCCTCTTCTATCAGCACATCAATATGCTGATTCAAACTCTTTAAAGAATTTTCTAAAGAATTTTCTAATGTACTCTCAAGACTATCAATTAGTATCCCCTCCACATCATCTACTCTAATGATGTCTTTCTGCTCTTCTCCACTTTAGTGAACTCCTTCCTCTGTAATCACACGATCATACTCTGATTTTCCCAGCAAATACTCCAGCAAGTCAATTTCTGTGTGAAACTTCACAAGTACTTCATCGTTACTTAAGGTTCCTGCATTTATACACAAATTATTAGTTTGAAAATTACAAGGTTCAACAATCTCAACTGTTACTTCATGTATCAGTTCTTCAGATTGAATTTCATCTCCTTTCACAAGAAATTTTTCCTGTGTCATCACAGCTTCAAACATCAATGTATTACTAAATTCTTTGTGCTGCAATAATTCACTACTTTTCTCATTCAAGAGACATTCTCCATCATTCTTTACTTTAATTTTTTTATCTTCTGAAAGATACTCTTCCATACTTTTGACAGCTTCAAAAGATTTCTCATCCTCTGCAAAACATGTAATCACATCAAAATTATTAGATTCAACAATACAAGGTTTTACATTTTCCTATTGGTCTGTATTTGTCCAACAGTTCAGAAAATCATCAATAATTCCTTCTTCTTCACCCAAAACTTCACATTGCTCTCATTCACAAATAGAAATTTCCATTTCCAACTCAGCTTCTCTGAGTTTTTCATCAGCTTATTTACTTGCTTCCATTGTAGCCTTCTCTGTAACTTAGACCACTTCACTGGCTTCTTCTTTAATACCCAACCTAGTCTTTGGTTTTCCTCAAGTATCATCCTTAATACATTGAGTTGTTCTTTCATCTTAGCAATCTCTTTGTCGATTTCCTCTTCACTCATTCTCTTTCCATTTGCCTTGGCATCCTCCTTTTCCAACTTTCTTCTGCTATGATCTTCCTTAGAACCTCTGCTATGACTATCAGTAGTCGTTTTCTTTTCCATCTCTATGAGTTCTTCACTCACTCACTCACCATGAGATGCATTAAAGCCTCTGCAACAACATGTCCTCCCTACTGCCACTTACCTCACCAAGCTTTCCTCTGTACTTTGTCTTTTGGCAAGCACTTGCTTCTCTATCTCTAGAACCTCTTTTGAGCACTTCTCTCTACTCCTTCTAGGCTTCAACTCATCTGCATATTCTAAGAACACAATTTTCCTCTTGTATTTCAATCACTAATGAAATACTAGGTTCTGACCACCTCTTCTTTCACTTAGAATCTCTTACCAGTTTCCTTCATCCCTTAGCAATTCTACCCACATCCTCTGTGGAATTGCCTTTGTGAGCTACAACAACACGTCTGCAGTAACAAGTCTCCTTCTTGCTACATATGCCTCACTAAGCTTCTCTCCTCTAAGCTCAGTGTTTTGGTATCTCTATGGTTCTTTCCTCTGGAACCAATTGAGCACTCCTTGCTTTAGGTTGTTGCAATATTCTCACCTTCTTATGCCACTACCTGTGCATAAATATAAATGCCACAAACTCTCCAATATTCAAATCAAATTAAAACAAAACATATCATCTCACCTTCAAGACCTCTGCATGATCCTGTTCTACCATTCACATGCACTTTGAATGGATTATCCTCTATTTCTTGCATCTGAAAATTCTGTTGCACTTTATGTCTGTGTACCTATTGTTTGTCAAATTAGAATCTGATCTCCTTTTGCGTGCATACACATCTTAAAACATAACTCTGTTCTAAATTTTTTCAAAGAAATTTTCACACAGAATTTCTTTGTGCTGTTCTAATACCAAATGTTTCAACCACAATTCTGCTTTGATACCAAAATGATGCCAGTCTAAGCTGACTTTACCCACAGTATGCAAATAAAATTGCATGTCACTAGTCCCAAGCCTTAATCACCCGATCCATGGGGAAAACTTTCTTACACCAAGGATTAATGTTTTTAATTAAGTTTTATGCAGAAACATTATATTGGACTATTCAATAGTCTAACCCCTCATTAACCTTTCCAGTGAAAATTTATTTACCCTCATAAAATTTGGTTAATTCTATACCTGCACATATTAACCAAACTCCACTCTTAACTTTGGTTATATGCAAACTTAATGTTTAGTCAATTTAGTGTCCTAAATTGCTCTACATAAATTATCAATCTGAGTATCATAAACTGATGAAGTGTGGTGCACCATATATGCTTAGTTAACTCGTTTTCTTACTTCGTTGTTTTATAGTTTATGTTGTTTTTGGGGGTTTGTTTCTTATGCTTAAGGAAATTAATCTAAGAAAGAAAAGCTATGCTTCTAGGAGAAATCTCTAAATGTTAATGGACAATTAAATCTAATGACTTCTAATGTTAGAACCTAATTTCTAAAGAAAGGAGAAAATGAAACAAATCAAAGCTTTGAATAGTTAGATTAATCTAAGCCGGAAAAATGTCTATGAAATGAAAGAAAAAATGATAACAACTAAATGAAATCCAAGAAAGAAAAAATAAAACTACTGCAATTAAACTAAAGGCAAAAGTAAAACTTGAAACTGCTTTTAAACTAATGAAAAGCAAGCCAATAATCCCATCCATAATCATAATATTTCGCCAATTAACTCTCCAGGTAAACCTTGAGCTAAAGGCTCTGGAAATATCATCATATAGCATGAGAGAATGACATTAAACTATCTAACTTTACACTAATGAAAAGCAAGCCAATAATCCCATCCATAATCATAATATTTCGCCAATTAACTCTCCAGGTAAACCATGAGCTAAAGGCTCCAAAAATATCATCATATAGTATAAGAGAATGACATTAAACTATCTAACTTTACACTAATGAAAAGCAAGTAAATAATCCCATCCATAATCATAATATTTCGCCAATTAACTCTCCAGGTTGAGCTAAAGGCTTCGGAAATATCATGATATAGCACGAGAGACTAATCTAATAAACAAATACAAGAAACATGTAAAGAAAAATTAATCTACAATCAACCGGTTGAACACACTTGCATGAATTAAAATTGCATGAATGGAAAATCTTATCTATCAAACTTGAAAGCAATCAAATGACATACTTGAATGAAATCAAAGAAAAACTACAAAATAAAATCTACTCTACCTTACATTCTAATATGCTCCATGACATCTACTTCACATCTCCTTCCCAGTTGAGAACATCAAAGCTTTATTCAAATTCTTCAAAATTACAAAGTACAACAAATTCTCCAAAGCTTTTCAAAGCCATCAAGGAAGAACTACAGACTCCAAGGTAAAGAGCTACCAAAATGCTACAAGCTTAAGAACTAAAAAGCTAAGCTCCCAAATGAAGGAAAGAGATCTCCTATTTATACAAAAAGATGAGAAGCTATCTCATTAATGAGAGTCCATGAATCTCTACCTCTACCTCTAGAGTCCTAATCAAAATAGGAACTGATAAGACACATGTCCTCTTAGAGTTTCAATACAATTAGAAGATTTGACACATATCCTCATGATCCCATGATTCTCTCCACTCAAATTCGAATTTGGCCTTAGAGTGCCACATAAAGGTCTTCTAGAAGCCTCCTTTTGACCTACACATGTCAACAATCTCAACCCATTTGTTAGGTATAAGCATGTGCACATTATTTTCTAATTTTAACCACAAATTCACTTAAAAAGGTTAAGAATTAATAAATTTTGGAGAAACATAAATGTGGCCCAATGATAATGAAAGTGGGATGAATGTAGTGACATAGTAGTGAAATGGAGGTGAAATGGAGATAATATAATGGACATAATAGTGAAAGTGTAATGGAAATGAATGACATTTTCAGACCCAACATACCCCCAACTGACGCTATTGCATGTCTTCATGCAATATATATTACATTAATTCTTTTGACCCTTGAGCTTTGGCTTAACTTTGCATGATATCCTTTGATAACTTCATACTTTTGCAAAGTGTTTTTCTTGAATTGCAACATGGTTGGTTCTTGTGTAACAACCATATTTTGTTGTTGCATTATATTTTGATCTTTGAACTTTTCATAATGATATTTTGACTATTGTTGCAAAGTATATCTATATTGGATTGCATGATGGTTTTTTCTTGTGTGACAACCATGATTGTGCTTGTATCCAATTTATCCTTTAAGCACTTTTTGAAAAGTCGTTGTATGATCATAATAACAATGTAATAGTTAATATATTTTGGAAGTATGTGGGCTCTTGAATATGATATGGACAAGGCAAGATATGAATATGAATGTATTCCCCCCTGCCCCCCAACTAATGGTATTGGCAATTTTATGAAATGAGGAAGAGAAATGTTTTTCAAACAATTATTATTCTAGTTTTTTATGGAATTTTATGGTCAAAAGTTAGAAAATGACATACCTTAACTTACCCTTTGGAATAGATGAGTTGTATGTGTGGTGGCTGCAAAATTCTAATCATATTCTTCTTCAAGCAGCTGAACAAGAAGAGTCATGGATAAAGAGTTAAGATGAATTTTTATTGCTTCTACTAAAACTTGCTGAATCTGTTCCAAAATGCTGAAAATAATAGTCTTCATGTCTTCAAAACTCATTGGCACAATTCCTACAATGTGAAAATATGTTCTGATGTTGAAAATAGCAGGAAATTGTTGACTTAGTGGCCATTAATGGATGCCACTAATCAACATAAGAACTCTCAACATTGATGACAATGAGAGTCGAGATGCCCAAACACATCTTGCTAGGTACGAATAGTTTTGCCAATGTCGAGTCACCTAGAAGATCTGATGAACAAGGGAAATTAATGTATTCCCATTGTTTGTCAGCATGAGAACTTGCCATTAAGGCATGCAAGCCTCAAGGTGTATTTACAAGGAACTTAGGCTCAAAGGACTATGGGTTTAATAATTTGCATTGAAGCAGGGCTTATTTGTGAAATGAAAATGATAAGAAAGGGAAGATGAAAATGGAAGATGGCAATGGAGAGTAGAAATGGAAATGGGCAATAAGCATGTCAATGAGCCTCTTTCTTTTATTAGTGGGTTATGAATGGACAAAAAGAACTGGAAAGTGTATGTGAATGTAAATGGAAAATATGAAGGGAAATGAGGTGAATAGTTTATTATGAAGTATGGATATGATGGAGACAATAGTATCTGAATTTTTTTTTCAAGTATTTGGATCTGATTTAGCATTAGCATATTTCCTCTTTGTTGTTGATCATCCTTTTATGAAACAAATTGGTCTCTTAGAGAGACACCATTCACTTGTATTCATTTGTCCTTCCTCCTGGAACCTACAAAAATCTAATACTTCTTCTGCAAAGGAATGTAAGATTATCAAAGGAGAGAGGTAATCAATCTCTCTAGTTATGTTATTTACACACAAAACTAAGAATTTGTATTAATGAAACAATTTCTCAATGGAAAAATCAAAAGAATTTATACCTGCTTTGGAATTGGTGCCACAAGTTGAATTTTGCTTCTTTTTCAGCAATTTATTTCATTATTTATTGTTTCAAACTCTGATGATGGATTTCTCATTGTGTAGATCTTGTTAAGATCTTTCCAATGACACTTGAATAATCAAAATCTGATTTTGTATGAGAAAGTTAGGCTGATTTGAACAATGAGATTTTTCAGCTACGAAATGGCTTTAGCTACAGAATGTGCGCAATTTCTGTAGCTAAAAATCTTGAATAAAAAGTTAGCCATTCATTTCCATCATCAGTCCAAAATTAATCAATACCTTCAGAAAAGTGAGTAAATAACTTATTCATTTCATTGATTCAAAATTGTTTTTTTTCTTGACATGCGGTGACTTAGTGTGGCGACTTAGTGTGGGGACTTAGTGATAACACACATCTTGACTTTCCTTTGACTGGGGTCTTTTTCAGTGACATGGATCAAATGAATAGGACACCATCCATGTATTGACATTTTCCCAGCTACCCATGTGGCTTGTTTCGTCTCTTGACACTTATAACCTACAAAAGCATAAAAATGGCTGTGAAATTGTCAGTTAGCTGTGGAATAGAGCTGCATTCCATAGCTAAAAGATCTTGCAAATGTTTTGGTAACCTCCTTGTGATGGTCTTTGAACTTTTTGATGAATTTTAGCCAGCCAACCTTGTTCAATGTTCCCTTCAACTAAGGGTATCCTTCCATGAATTTGACTCTTTCGGGCTCTGTCCTCACAATGAGACCCATTCTGCCTTTTTTCACTGTGTAAATACCTCTGTAAATGATGGTTATATGAAAACAAAACAGTTATATAGATGATGGAAGAAGACTGTGGAGAGAGAATCGATGGGTATGGAACTGGGAAAAAGATGAGTATGAGGTTGCGTTAAGAAGGGTTTACGATGTAAGAAGACTTGTATGAATGGAAATAGATGAAGGCTATAAATCTTGGTGTACATATAGAGTGTGTGGAGGCAGAGTATCCCTCATGAACAGAACCGCGAGACTGAATGGAGTCCGAGTGGTTTTAGTTCATAAAAAGGTTGCGGGAGTAGAAAATGAAAACTTCGGTGAGAGAGAGCCGTATTCAATCAGCTTACGATTCATAAGAATCCAGCCCCCAACTTATCCGTGCAAAGCTCGGTTCATGTAATGGAGTTAAAATAGAGCTGTATGATTTTTGGATATGTCTTTGCTGTCAGCCGTGAAACTGAAGTATAGTCACGGAGGTTGCATGAGACTGTTAGTAATTAAAGATGTGTAAATAATATTGAATGCTAGCACATACTAGGTTCCCAAATTGGAATTCCCTTCCCCAGACAACCGAATTAAATCAAACTATCAGTTCATTAATTCAAATTCTGGTTTTTTCCTCTTGCGGCCTACAAAAATGGGCTTCAAAGAACTGCAAAAATATCTCAAACCATTTCAAATTCCCTAAAACAATTATGGGTTATCTAACTGAGCCTATTGCCGAAAAAACCCATGTTTTATTTTTCCCAAATTCATCTCCGTTTGGCTGGTTCATGCAGTTGAAGTTTGATGTTTTTTCCTGTCTTGCGTTTTTCCTAAATTGTTGTGGCAATTGCGTTTTCTTCAGGTTTGCAATATCTACATAACCAACAACAGCAAGTAAACGTCAATGGATGAACCCCTTGGGACATAATCCCCTCTGCTCAACACAATAAATTACTTCAACCTGGCTATCGACCTAGTTATCTGTTACCTATTCTAGTTGTTTGCTAGCGGTTAGACTCTTATTATATCATGCGAATTAGGCATTTTTTTCAACTATTCTTTTATAGGTCGTGTAGAGAAGTAAACTAATCTATCACGGTTTGTAATTACAGCTATTCAAGTGCCAGACACAGTGAGATCTTCATTTTGAAGCTCAGTAGGAGAAGGGGTTAGCTAAACCTTGATTCATCTACAATTGTTGGCTTCAGTTGCTAGTTTTTGTGCATGTCTGACAGAAGCTGTGAAGGTGATGATCTACTATTTGATTTCTTTTGCTCTTCACAACTCAGAATAATCCCACAATTT
Source organism: Pinus tabuliformis (assembly GCA_031772625.1). NCBI lineage: Eukaryota > Viridiplantae > Streptophyta > Pinopsida > Pinales > Pinaceae > Pinus > Pinus tabuliformis. The sequence continues at coordinate 937,641,557 of CM062813.1, forward strand.
TCAAATTTGAGGTTAAAGCCAAAGAACAGAGGATATTTCAAGCTGCAATAAAAATGGGAGAATTGTTTACATTGCAGGTTTATTTTTTATTTATTTTTATGATTTTGCAGGTTTGTTTCAAGGCCAAAGCTAAAATAGGAATGCAGATTTCTTATTAAGGCCACAATGGAAATTGGAATTGGGGATAGCCATTGATTGTTTTTTTTCTCTCTGAAATTATGAAATTTTATACGAATGATTAATGATTTTCAAATTCAGGCAGTAAAGACTTCAAGTAAAATATGCTAAAAATAGGACTTTGACTGAGGTCTTAAGCTGATTTTTTTATCAATCTGGGCTAGGTGACTAGGATAGGATCCATGTTGGGATGATTCCAGAGATGCCCATGTGGTTAGTTTCTTCATTGGATGCCTGCAACCTGCTAAACCTTGGAAATAGTTGTGGGATTCTCAGTTAGAGGCGGAATCAGGCTGCATTCCACAACTAATTTGCAAAACCTTATTAAAAGAGGACACAGTGTTTTGAGGGTCACTACAAACCATAACCAGTCAATCTTGGACAATTGAATCTATCAAAGCAGTTGGATTTTTTTTTTAATTAATTTTTTTTATTGAATCAAATGAAATGATGAAATTTATTTTGTCCCCTTTTCTCTCTTTTTTTTTTTTTTTTTAACATAACAATTATTTTTTTGATCCTTCAGATCACACAAAGTGCAGGAGAAGAGCATACTCAAGAAATTATTAATTTTTCTTAGATGTAAGAAATAAGGTCTCCTAATTACACTTCCCCGGCAACGGCGCCAAAATGTTTAGTCAATTTAGTGTCATAAATTTCTCTACATAAATTATCAATCCGGGTATCGTAAACTGATGAAGTGTGGTGCACCATATGTGCTTAGTTAACTCTTTTTCTTACTTTGTTGTTTTATAGTTTATGTTGTTTTTGGGGGTTTGTTTCTTATGCTTAAGGAAATTAATCTAAGAAAGAAAAGCTATGCTTCTAGGTGAAATATCTAAACGTTAATGGACAATTAAATCTAATGACTTCTAATGTTAGAACCTAATTTCTAAAGAAATGAAAAAATGAAACAAATAAAAGCTTTGAACAGTTAGATTAATCTAAGTCGGCAAAATGTCTATGAAATCAAAGCAAAAATGATAACAGCTAAATGAAATCCAAGGAAGCAAAGATAAAACTACTGCAATTAAACTAAACACAAAAGTAAAACTTGAAACTGCTTTTAAACTAATGAAAAACAAGCAAATAATCCCCTCCATAATCATAATATTTTGCTAATTAACTCTCCAGGTAAACCATGAGCTAAAGGCTACAAAAATATCATCATATAGCATGAGATAATGACATTAAACTATCTAACACTAATGAAAAGAAAGCTAATAATCCCATGCATAATCATAATATTTCGCCAATTAACTCTCCAGGTAAACCATGAGCTAAAGGCTCCGGAAATATCATCATATAGCATGAGAGAATGACATTAAACTATCTACCTTTACACTAATGAAAAGTAAATAATCCCATCCATAATCATAATATTTCGCCAATTAACTTTCCAGGTTGAGCTAAAGGCTCCGGAAATATTGTCACATAGCATGAGAGACTAATCTAATAAGCAAATACAAGAAAAATGTAAAGAACAACTAATCTACAATCAATCAGTTGAACACACTTGCATGAATGGAAAATCTAATCTATCAAACTTGAAAGCAATCAAATGACAGACTTGAATGAAATCAAAGCAAAACTACAAAATAAAATCTACTCTACCTTACATTCTAATATGCTCCATGACATCTACTTCACATCTCCTTCGATGTTGAAAATATCAAAGCTTTATTCAAATTCTTCAAAATTACAAAGTACAACAAAGCTCTCCAAAGCTTTTCAAAGCCATCAAGGAAGAACTACAAACTCCAAGCTAAAGAGCTACCAAAAAGCTACAAGCTTAAGAACTAAAAAGCTAAGCTCCAAAATGAAGGAGAGAGATCTCCTATTTATACAAAAATATGAGAAGTCATCTCATTAATGAGAGTCCATGAATCTCTCCCTCTACCTCTAGAGTCCTAATCAAAATAGGAACTGATAAGACACATGTATTCTTATAGTTTCAATACAATTAGGAGATGTGACACATATCCTCATGATCCCATTATTCTCTCCACTCAAATTCGAATTTGGCCTTAGAGTGCCCCATAAAGGTCTTCTAGAAGCCTCCTTTTGACCTACACATGTCAGCAATCTCAACTCACTTGTCAGGTATAAGCATGTGCATATTATTTTCTAATTTTAACCACAAATTCACTTAAAAAGGCTAAGAATTAATAAAGTTTGGAAAAACATAAATGTGGCCTAATGATAATGAAAGTGGGATGAATGTAGTGACATAGTAGTGAAATGGAGGTGATATAATGGACATAATAGTGAAAGTGTAATGGAAATGAATGACATTTTCAAGACCCAACACTTAACCCATAAAATTTTTATCCACTTCATTTCTATTAATAAGCCTCATATAATAGAAATACACATAAACACATGTAAACCTTACCTTTCCACCAATCCATGGCCTTTGTACATTTTTTGATGCTCTCTCATTACGTTCAACCTCCACCGTTGATTTCACTCCACGAGATCAACGACTGTCACATTGTATCACCACTTAAATTCATTCATCCACCGGAACTCAAATCACTTAACTCACATTGATAAACTTCTAAGGTCCGCTCTTTCCCAAACCTTATTGGATTCAACCTCCACCATTGATCTCACCATTTAATCTGACAGTTATTGATTCATCCGATCAACAAAACTAATCGGTCATCCTCCACCATTGATCAAAACCCATTTGATCCAATGGTTAACAACGATATCAGATGAGCTACTTGCACGAGGATTACCCGCACAATAAAGCAGTTTCCTCTCTCCTTTGACGTGCTACGTGTCAACTGCTAAGTGGAATCGGGTGACCACCCCGAATTACGACTTACCACTTTTTCTCCACCCGATAACCCACTTTCACTTATAAACTAGCCTTTCTTCCTTCACTAACACCCTAGCTTATTGGCGCCTGATGACCGTAGATCTTTGTCCATCAGATGGTTGCGTCAGCTCCTTCAGATTCCTCTTCTATTAAAACTTAAGTTAATCTCCACCATTCATTTCTTGACTCCATTCTAAGCGACTTAATCCTAGCTGCTTATCATAAACAATCTCATCCGTTGATCCAGCTGATCCAACGGCTCCTATGCGTCGACACCTCACTTTTTCGTTCTTCCATTTACTTCGTTTTTATGTCATTTCTTCAGTGTTCTTCTGTGGGTTCGGGTTTCTTCCAGGGTTTCAATATTCTCCATGCTCTTAACTTAGTCACTCTTGAATCTCGACTGTGATCCTTTGAATGGATTCAAGCGATCCAATACGATCCTTCATATCACTTCTTCTTTGTGTTCTACTCGAACTCCACCTACATACATATATTATGCAGAAAATCTAATTCACACACAATTTATCCTCCAGTTCACACAATTTAGGAACTGAATCTCTGTATATATATATATATAAACAAATGATTACATAATGAGACTCTCTGTCTCCCTGGATTGATTTTCTAATCAGTGGCCTCTACTTTCCTACCTGCCTGTAGGCTTATAATCAAACTTCTAACTCACAACCTCTAACTACTAACTTGCTAACTATCTAATATGACTATGCCTTTTAGGCTTACATTTATACAAAAGGATTATACAACCAATTCCTGGTTTAGATCCATAACCTTCTCAACAAAATCCTAAAATCTCTTCCTTATCTCTAAGGATCCTTTGTAATCCACAAAACCATGAACTAACTCCTAATCTAAGTTTTACAATTAATTCTCAAATCGGTCAATCTCTCGACTATCCTGATTCTCTCATATTCTCCAACATTCGAGAACATTTACAAATATGCCTCACAATACTTAATTAAATCCCTATTCTAGCCTCTCTCATTAAAATCTCTCAAAACCTTAATAATTACATTAATTCAACACTTAGGAAACCAACTTCCTTAAAACACAAGACCACCCTATGTATATTAAAATACAATGATTTTCTTGAGCTGAATGCTCCTGCATCAGATTCCATGATGTATTGCATGACAATTGTTGTGTGATTTAACTATAGTAATTCCTATATGTTCTCATCTTTAATTAGGATGGTTCTCGAATCCTCGAGGTGCCCTCCAGGTGCATGTTGATCCACAATCCACTTGGAAGATATCCCATGTTGTTTCCCTGAGGAAGCCCATCGGATGATTGAGAGGCGAGAGATGAGGGTTAGGGTAACTGCCTACCCGATTCGCCATAGACCATCCTCATTCTCATTCCTTTTGGCTAGAGAAACAAGCTTGACCCTTCTTTGGTTTCTGCTATTCTCCACTGGGGAAATCGGTATGGTCTACTGCTTCAGGTTCATGGTGAGATTTTCTTATCGCTCAATGCTTGGTATAGGGTATTCCTTATGCTCAACATTCAATATACCTTCGTTGTGCCACCCCACTCACAAAAAATCCTGGTAATCCTCATTCACTTATTAATTCTTGGTTATTTTTGTGGCACTGAAGCCAAGTATCCAGCCTAATGATTGTGTCCTTCTGTATGCAAGCTAGCTAGCAGGGTTTCGAAGCGGCATGTAAGTTTCAAGGTTCCAGAGGCTGGTTCAGAAGGAATGAATCTCCACCTTCAGGTTGGTAATTACATCTACTTTCCTATGTCTCCCATGAGAATTATTCTTGTCATGCGGAAAATGGGTAGGCTCTTGATGCATTTTGTTTTAGAACAGAAACCCTTAGAGGTTCTAGGTTTGTACCTCGAGCTCTCTAATGAAGCTAAGGACTAAGTCAAGCTCCTTTTTTCATTTATCTGAGGTTTAAGCTTTGTCTTCAAGAGGTTTCAACCTTGGGGTTTATCTCTTGTGACTTATATGACACATTTACTTAATTTTGTTAATATATATACATCAACCATGATTTACTACCCCTTTCTGTTTTAGAACCATTGTTTTGTATTGCATATTTGGGTCTTTTCAATTATAGGCCTGCTGTCACATCGTCGACCAGGTTAATTGGTCAAGGTACCTCAGTGTAGGTTTTTTATCAAGGGTTTCAATCTTTCGGCCTATGAGATTTGAACTGCGTCCAACGAGTTTAATTTAACTATGAAATGTTCCTCTAGTAGCTTATATGTGTTCTTGTCTTTGTAATGGTGAGAATGAATGTTGTAGGTTATTTATATTTACTATTTGTTTGCTATTATTGAAACTATTGTCATTTTTCAATGCTAAGAATTAATTCACTTACAGTTCAGAAGCTGCAACTAGTAATAGGGTTTCTTTTTATTTAAAGTAACAGTTTTAGGTTTCACTTTTAGCTGCTTGCAACTACTTCCTCGTTGCCCTCATGGAACCGGCCAGTAGGAAAATCCAGTTGGTCGATTCGGTGTTTCCTTACTATGGCCTGAACGTGACTCAAATTTGCTATCGATAATACAAATTTGGTTTATTTATGTTCACATTTCAATAGAAAATCTCTCACTGTTAATTATTCTAAGTCAACAAAAGTAGCTATAGTTGTGCTTATATCTGTGTCCATGTTTTATGTTCATTCTTATTATGAGTTAAGAGTTTATTAAATGAAGGTATTACAGACTCATATGCTAGTGTGTGTTTTGTGTTATTGAAGCAACAGATCGATCAGATTGCCAATACACAGACAATTGAATGGAAAGACAACAGAGAAATACAGTAAGCAAATACAAGAGCACAAGAAATCAATAAGGAGTTCACCCTATTCTCCAGGGCTACATCTCCGGTCTAGCTTCAGTGGTGGCCTTATTTTATTGTGTTTAAAGTAGAGAATTACAATGCAGGAGCTCAATATGAGTCACATGAAATAGATCTTCTTGGCAGGGTGGTTCTTGGATTCCCCAAGCCACTGGAGTGCACAGACTCATTTGCCTACCCACTCTGTGACCTTCTGGTCTACAATGGAAAGAGCCCAATGTGGTGCTTAGTCCGGACAGATCCTCTCTGGGATGGCTTGAATCCCTCAAGCTCTTTGGTGCTCGATGTTGCCTTTGGTCAGCTCGGCCCTCTGTCCTTTTCTGCTTTTGCTTCACTGTCTTCTTCTCTGGTTTTTGTCTCTCTGTGTTCAGTCCTTTTCTCTGGGTACTCTAACTAACTGACTTCCTTGTGTATTCTATCTCTCTATTCATGGCTTTTAGCCATTCGTCTCCAAGACCGTTTGGTTCCCCTTCTACCTCTGTTGATTCACTTTCTGTAATTGTGCTTGGATTTCCTTGTTCGGCGTCATCATCAACGCTTAGGGAGTTGCCATGTGTCCTCCTCTAAACGGTGCCGGCCTGCTTCGTCAGTTCGTTTCTTCAATTATGTGCATGTAAGCTGGTAAATAAAGGCGAAAAGCATTTTCACCAATCTTCTCAAGTATCCTAAAAGGTCCATACCTGATAGGCTTTAGCTTTCTACCTTCACCTTGCATCCTGTCCTTGCTGATATACAGCCAGACCTGGTCTGCAACTTGAAAACTATGCTCCATCCAATGCTTATCATGCCTTGCCTTGTATTTGGCTTGGCTCTTTTCCAGCTATTCCTGTACTTCCTGGTGGATCTCCTGGATCTGTTCAATGAACCTAGTGGCCTTGTCCACATCACTGTGTCCATCAACTGTGGTATCTTTACCAAAGACAAAATCCAAAGGAGACCTTGGTATGAAACCAAAACAAGTCTCAAAAGGAGATCTCTGTGTAGAAGAGTGTTTTGCTCTGTTGTAAGCATGCTGCACATAACATAAGTGTTCATCCCAAAGCTTAGGATGTTTGTTGCAATATCCTATGAGTAACTAGATCACTGTCCTGTTAACTACTTCTGTCTGGCCATCGGTTTGTGGATGAAAAGCTGTGCTTTTCTTCAGTTGGGTGTCCATCAGCTCCCATAGACTTGACCAAAACTTCCCCACAAATCGGGTGTCTCAATCAGATATAATAGAAGTGGGTAATCCAAAATGAACCCATACATGTTGAAAGAACAATTTGCAGTTTGTTCAACTGTAATTTGTTTATTACAAGGTATCAAAATACACATTTTGTTGAACCTGACCACAACCACATACAAATAATCATGACCTTTGCTAGATTTTGGCAGTCCTCCAACAAAATCCATGGAAACACTTTCCCAAAGGTGAGAAGGAGCTGGTAATGGAGTGTACAAGCCTAGTTTTCTATTGCTGGGCTTGCTTTTAGCACACATAGTACACCCTTTTACATATCTAGAATCTGTCTCATTCATTTTCAGCCAATAACAAAATCTTTGCAGCTGTGCAACTGTTTTACTTACCCCAAAGTGACCTAATATCAGAGAAGTGTGTGCCTCTCTAATTATCTTTACTCTCTCTATTTTTGGAATGCAAAGTTTCCCAGAATCATACAAGAGTCGGTCCTTCACATGATAATTCAATTCTTCTACCTTTTTGCCTTGACTCAAAGTTGCATATACATCTTTAAAATCTATATCTTGAGCATATTGTTCAATGTAGCTTTCATGTAGTACAGAATTATGCTTAAGTATAGTAGATGCATTTATAATAGGTCTAGACAACATGTCTGCAACTTTGTTATGTATGCCCTTTTTATATCTGATGACCAAATGAAACTGTTGTAGAAAACCCATCCACCTATAATGTCTTGATTGCTACAACTTAGTTTGGGAGTGTAGATATTGAAGTGGTTGATGATCAGTATGTATTACTGTATCTTTGCCCATTAAATAATGCTTCCACTTTTTCACACTCTGAACTAATGCATACAACTCTTTATCATATGTAGGATAGTTAACTACTGCAGGATTAAAAGTCTCAGAATGATAACATATGGGTTTACCGTGTTGTGTCAACACTGCTCCCATGGCATAGTCATTGGCATCAGTTTGGATTTCAAATAGTCTTTGTAGATCAGGCATTGCTAGTACAGGTGTTGTACTAATCTTTTCTTTCAAGGTGTCGAAGGCTTTCTGATGTTTTCCTCCCCACTGAAACACCTTGTTCAATCCTGTCAAAGCATGTAGGGGAGCTACAATTGAGGAGAAGTTAGAGATGAACTTCCTCCAATATTGTGTTGCTCCTAAGAATCTTCTCACTTCTGTAGCAAACTTGGGTTTAGGCCAGTTTACAATGACTGCCACTTTAGAGGGATCTATTTTCAATTCACCACCCCCTACTATATGACCCAAATAATTTAGAGATGTTTTGCCATATTCACATTTTGAGAGTTTAACATAAAGTTCTTCTCTTTTCAAAACATCTAATGTCTGCTTAACATGCTTTAAGTGTTCTTCCCACGTTTTACTATAAACAAAAATGTCATCCAGATATGCAATAACGAAATCATCAAGAAAGCGTCTAAGTACATCATTCAATAATCTCATGAAAGTAGAAGGGGCATTGGTCAAGCCAAAAGGTATCACTAGCCACTCATACAATCCCTGCTTCATTTTGAAAGCAGTCTTCCATGCATCTTGCTTTGCAACTCTGACCTGATGGTATCCACTATGCAAACCCAGCTTGGTGAAATAAACAACTTCCTTTAATTGATCTCAAATATCATCTATGCGAGGAAGGGGATAAAGATTTTTTATTGTTATCTTATTCAGTGCTCGGTAGTCAATGCACATTCTCCATGAGCCATCTTTCTTTCTCACCAAAATGATTGGTGACCCACATGGTGATGTGCTGGGCCTGATAAACCCTTTCTCGAGCAGCTCCTGCACCTACTTCTTGATTTCAGCATTCTCTAAAGCAGACAACCTGTACATTCCAATGTTAGGCAATGGAACATCTTGCTGCAAAATAATATCATGTACTATTTCCTTTTTGGGTGGCAGACCTTTAGGTTCTTGAAACAGAACATCGTACTCTAAAACAATCTTTTCTATATCAACTTTTTGTTCAACATTACAGCTCTCAAATACATTGGTCTTATCAGGTTTCTTTTCCTTTACAACCATTAGTAAGAATTGTTTGCATGAATTTATCATTCTTTTCATCTGCCCTGAGTTTATGAGAGTATAATTATTCTTGAGCTTATGAGCTCTTACAAAGTATTCGATTCCATCTTTAACAAGTAGATACTTGTTCTCAGCTCTATAGAAAATAGCCTTTCTATCATACAAGTAAGGACTTCCTAAAACAATTCCACATATATCCAAAGGAATTATGTCTAACTCAACCTCATCTACAAACGCTGACCCAAAAGAAAACTTGAGTTTGCACTGTCTAGTCACTTGTAGTTGTGCTTTATCATTCAACCATCCTAATGGGTAAGGTTTCTTGTGAGGTGTAGTTGCTAATCCCAATTTCTTTACAATTGCTTCAAAAATCAAATTTACTTGTGAGCCACTATCAAATAAAGTATCAACCTTTTGATGTTTGGAAATAACTCGAATATGGAAAAGCTCATGTCTTTTTCTCTCATGTTCTTCATCAATAACCGATTGAGCAAAATTACTAGTAGATGCTTCAGAATTCTTAACTTATATACCTATGGCTGCAATGATTGTTTCATCTCCCGAGTCTGACCCCAAATCTTTCTGAATAGCTGCAACAATTTTCTTCTTCTTTCCCTCAGACTTCTTAGGTCTCAGCTCTGGATGCAGAATCCAACAGTGCTCGTCATCATGCCTATCCTTTTTACAGTGAGTGCATGAAGCTTTGCCTTTTTGTGCAGTGTTAGCCTTCCTTGCTTTCCACTTCTTCTTTCTTTTCTCCTTGCTCTTGCTTACAGTGGGTTGGGATGGTCACCCAATTTATGGATTTCCATTCTTTCCTCTAGCTTCTAAATGAGTAGCTTGTACAGATACCTCATCTATACTAGTGGGATTAAACATGATGGTATGCCTCATGTAGCTATGTAGACCACCAATGTACTTCAAAAGAGTCTCTGGTGAGTCTAATGAGATCCTTAGGATCAGTGCTCTCTTTCTAAATTCTTGAGTGTACCCTTCCACACTTTTCCCTTTTAACTGCCGAAGAGTTTGCCAGCTCATCATGGCTTGTTGCATGTAGGCCAATGGATAGAACTACTTTTTAATTGCAGAAACAAAGTCACTCCAGATAGAGATGGTTCTACCATGTCTTTCCATGTCAGCTTGGGTTCTGCCTTCCCACCAAACCAAGGCAGTGCCTCCTAGGCGTAGGCTGGCCAGCTGAATTTTACTCTTGTCTAAGTCAATGTTCTGTAATCTACAATACACATCAATTTGTCTAATCCAATTGTCCAACTTTTCAGCATTTAGTTGTCCATCATATATAGGCAAGTCAAATTTAACATCTAGCTTGATCAAAGATGATTTCTTATTATGCACAGGGCTAATAGGAGGTGTGAGGAAGATTTCCTCTTTCCCTTTTCCTTTGGAGTGGTCATGGAAATGAGACTCCTCTTCTTCTTTATTTTGTTTAGAACCTGATGAATCTTCTGTCTTATGCTTTCTAAAGTCCCTATACATTTCTTCTACCATAGACTTTATAGCTAGGAAACTTTCTATGAATTGAGGGTCTGGCCCCATACAACCTTCCTCTGACATTGTCTTCCGAGGATAGACTCTCCCAATTTCAGGATTAGTTTTGACCAACTCTCCTTCTATTAATTTGAGCTTCGATCTAGTGAGCATTCAACAGCGAAAGAAACATAAGCTTGTCTAACCTTACAGCCTTGAGCTCTGATACCACTTGATCTGATAGTCACCCTATGAGTGATCTCAGTTAAGATTTTATTAAATGAAGGTATTATAGACTCATATGCTGGTGCATGTTCTGTGTTATTAAAGCAACGGATCGATTAGATTACCAATACACAGACAATTGAATGGAAAGACAACAGAGAAATACAGTAAGCAAATACAAGAACACAAGAAATTAATAAGGAGTTCACCCTCTTCTCCAGGGCTACATCTCCAGTCTAGCTTCAGTGGTGGCCTTATTTTATTGTGTTTAAAGCAGAGAATTACAATGCAGGAGATCAATATGAGTCACCTGAAACAGATTTTCTTGGTAGGGTGGTTCTTGGATTCCCCAAGCCACTGGAGTACACAGACTCATTTTCCTACCCGCTCTGTGACCTTCTGGTCTACAATGGAAAGAGCCCAATGTGGTGCTCAGTCCGGACAGATCCTCTCTGGGATGGCTTGAATCCCTCAAGCCCTCTGGTGCTCGATGCTGCCTTTGGTTAGCTCGACCCTCTGTCCTCTTCTGCTTTTGCTTCACTGTCTTCTTCTTTGGTTTCTGTCTCTCTGTGTTCAGTCCTTTTCTCTGGGTACTCTAACTGATTGACTTCCTTGTGTATTTTGTCTCTCTATTCATGGCTTTTAGCCATTCGTCTCCAAGACCATTCGATTCCCTTCTACTTCTATCGATTCACTTTCTGCAGTTGTGCTTGGAGTTCCCTATTCGGCGTCATCATTAATGCTTAGGGAGTTGCCACATGTCCTCCTCTAAATGGCGCCATCCTGCTTCGTCGGTTCGTTTCTTCAGTTACGTTGTGGATGAAGTCTTTCCTCCACTGTGGCTATCAAACAGACTCCAAATCATTCTAAAACGTGGCGTATTCCCTTGTCGATTATGCTTCCTCCCTTGGGCGCGATCTCAGCCGTCCGATCTAGGTCCCCCAGATCCAACGCCATACACACATTTCGTGCAGTTGACTTGCTCAACCTTTAGCGTGTGATCAACATCGGTTTTCTTTCACCTCCACTTTCCCTGTGTCGATCGATGACTGGAATCGCTCCGCTCTCGTCTGAAACCTCTTACCATTTGAGGGCACCTAGATCAAATCCCCTAGTTTCTAGAGCGCAGGTCCCGCCTTTGTACTTTCAGCGCTTTTTCCTTTCCGCCTGCAGATCTCCTGCTTCCCATGCATCCGTGTGCTCGGGATTCCTCCTTCATGGCCTTGTTCACCCAGCGATGCACAATTAGCACTAAGCACTAATCACGTATCAAAAACCACCTCCTTTTCCCAATCCGGGGCTCCCAGGGGCTACTTTGACCTCCTGCGCAGTATCAATGGGCCTCGGTTAGCGCATTTTGACCAAGGTCCTCGTCGTTCCACGCTGGCTGCCATTGCCACTGGTTCAGGGTTTTTTTTGTTGCTGTTTTGGATTCTTTAGAGATTTGTTTTGACCCGATACAGTCATGGTTCTTTGACAGTCTTATATGGATCCAATTTGGATCACCCAACCTTTTAACTCAACAATTATTTAAACAATAGTAACACACCTTTTAACTCAACAATTATTTAAACAACAGTAACACACCTTTTAACTTACCAATTCTTTAAAAAAGTGTAACAAGTTATTCATTTTATTATCAGAAAAATTGTTTATAGTCTTCGTCTTAACAAGGATTAACATACTCATAGGCACACATTGTTGGTCGATACCAACCATTAAACTTTTACTACTAGTTAACTTCCACATAAAGAAACAACTACAAGAAGCCTTTTAAAAACAACAACCAAATCATTACTGCTTCCCATTCATAAATGAATTCACAGTCTCACAAATTATTATAAACTTTATTCTATCATCAGAATTAGTGAGTAATGTACTTATTTGAAATTCTTTAGATGATTAAGAGTTCGGAACCAGAATGAGACCAGTTCACCCTTCCAATGGAACTGACAATTACATATAGATTCCCCCCCCCCCCCAAGAAATAATTTGGCATAGATAGATATAACCTTTCAAGGTTATGCTTCCAATCCTCAGGACCTTAGTCCAGTCTAGAACTTCTTAGAAATCAATCTGACTGATGAAATTTCCACTGGTCCAAGCTAGCTCTGGAAATACTCCTGCATTTTTTACGTACCCTTCTTCTTCAGGTGGTTCCTCTCTCTAGTGGCCAACCCCCCAATTATTCTCTCATGAGCTTATTTTAACTTCAAGTCTTAGAAGAAAGGAAACTGAATAATAACTGCCTATAATTGTTTTCCCAAACTTTCTTTAGGTTATCCTGAAATCTTCATTCTCTTTTGACTCTTAAGCATTTCTAGAATTACATAAAAGAAGTTCATTATTTATCTATTGTAACTGTTCTTTTTCTATTTCTTTTCGTAATTACAAAAATTTAAAAGTAAAATACTAACAATAGTAATTTTAATTTTTACTTCCACATCCAGGGGTGTTACATCTTCCCCCCTCGGGTGGAACACTGTCCTCAGTGTTTAAGCTTCCAGCTGCTCCTGAAATATTCCGGGGTATTCCTCTTACATAAAACATTTATCCTCTCAAGTGGCTTCCTTTGGGCTAAAGTGCTTCCATTGCACTTTAACCTGCATGATAGCTCACCTCCGCAATGTTACTTCTCTTTGATCAAGTATGCATAGGGGCTCGACCGGGAACTCTCCTTTTGGTTCAACCTGCCACCATTCAATCATCATAAACTTGGCATATCAAAGAATATATAAATATATGAAAGAGATCTACACACACACACACACACACACATATATATCAATATTCCTTTACCTGAATATCTTGCCAATTTATGATGTGTCAAGGATCATATACATACTTCTTTAAAAGGGAAACATGAAATACCTTATGCACCCAAATGTGACTAGGTAGTCCAAGTCGATATGCAACTGGTCCTACCCTATCTAAGATTTGGAAGGGACCACATAATTGGGGAGCCAATTTGGAACACTTTCCCCATCTTAGAGTACTTCTCTTAGGTTTAATTTGTACATAGACATGATCTCCTACCTAAAATTCTTGGTAGGTCCTTCTCTAATCGGCATAAGCCTTTTGCCTACCCTGTGCAGCCTTCAAACTTTACCAGATGTTCTTCACGATTCTTTGCATTTCTTCCAACATATCCGGTCCTAATATTACTTTATTCTCAGGGCTACTCCAATTTGCAGGGACGGTACAGTTCCTCCCATAGAATACTTCAAAGGGACTCATCTTTAATGATTCATGATAACCATTATTGTAGGAAAAATCCACTAAGTGGAGATATTCCTCCCATTTTCCGTGTTGTTGCATGACATATGTATGTAACATTTCTTCTAGCACTTGATTGACTTGTTCAGTTTTCCAATCAGCCTGGGGGTGATAGGCAGTACTAAAGTGAATTGGTGGACCCAAACTCGAGAACAAATCTTTCCAAAAAGTAGAGGTGAACTTAACATCACGGTTAGAGATTATGACTCGAGGCATCCCATGAAACTTAAAGATATCCCTCATGAATATATCTGCTACTTGGGTGGTTTAATAAGTGTACTTGACAAAGAAAAAATGAGCCGCCTTGCTCATTTTATCTACCACCACCATAATTGAATCATTCTGCCTTTTTGATCGGGGTAAATGTTAGGTCCCTGTACCCCTTATTTTTATTAGTGAAACCCCCTTATTATCTTGTTGTTCCCACGTAGTCCCCATATTGTTATTATTGTGCCCCATAGAAGCCCGCTATTGTTATTGCTGTGCCCTACATTATTATTGTTATGTCAGCTCTGATTTTATTATGACCCCTTAGACTCCTATATATAGAAATGAGGTCTTGTCAAATGTATCATCCAAGAATTGTTCATTTATGTAATGTAAAGGAGGATTCCCCCTTGAAGAGGTTGATTTCTAAGGCATTGATCTATCTTTTCTATCTTTTATGAGATGGTTTCATAACATTTGGTATCAAAGCTTTATATTCTAGGGTTTCCCTGCTCCAAACAAATCACCGTGGTAGTTTTGTAATAACTTTTTCTCCACGAAGTATCAGAAGCTAAAAAAAAACCCATTTGCGTCAAAATTTTTCTTAGCCTTGGGTTGGAAGTTTAGATCTTGTATTTCTATATTTGCGGCGATATGGTCTGAGGAAGTTATGGTTTTTGGAAGCTCCAAAACACCATCTCAAACAGGTCATTGTGGAATTTTCGCTATAATTGTTTTTCTACAAAGGTTTAGACTCTAAAATGAAATTTCATTTGAGACAAAATCTTGGTCAAGATTGGGCCCGAATTTCAGATCTTTTTCAGCTATATTTTCAAGATACAGTCGAAGACATTAAAGGTTTTGAAATATCTCGAATTACATCCCAAACAAGTGACCTTGGGAAAATCATCATAACTTTCTCTCAGAGCATCTAATTCAAATTTCGTAATGCATGATAGAAACCATACGGTCTATAGTCTGTTGGGTATTATTTTTAGAACCTAAGGTTGAAATAGTGACATGTGGCATGTCATACAAGTTTTCTCTACTAAACCAGTATATAAGTAAGTCATCGCAGGAGATTGGGCATAACTATTCCTTCCGGAATCCAATTGTGATCAGACTTGAAGGGATAGAAAGCGGACTCAAAGGGCTATCAAAGGCCGAAATTTCCGAACTTGAGGATCTGAATTATAGAGTTACAGTCATTTCAAGATCGAGATCCTAAAATCAAGAGAAAGAGATATGAGTAAGTTTGATGGCAAGGATCTGGTAAATTGGATACTACAGATGGAGCAATATTTTGATCTACATGAGGTGAAACGGTTACAAAAGGTATGTATTGCATCTTTATATTTAGAACAATCAATTTTTATGGTATAAAGAGATTTTTTCTCGTAAACCACTTGTCACGTGGTCAATTTTCACGGAGGAAATGATAGCACATTATGAGGATACAAGGAGCAACACCTTCTTTAGCCAATTGATAAATCTCAAACAAAAGGGTTCAATGGTAGATCACATTGAGGACTTTCAAAAATTGAATATAAGGGTAAATGATATTCTAGAGAAGCAGAGGATTGATGTCCTCACAGGGACTTTAAAGAATAACATTCAACATAAGGTTCGTCTTTGGGAACCTGATTCATTGATGAAGGCATTCAGGTTGGCGAGACAAATTGAAACCAAAATTATGGCAACAAGGAAGCCTACCACTCACAAATATAAATATGGAAATGTTTTTTCTCCAAGACTTCCACAACCTACAATGTTTACACCACAAAAATTGGAAGAAAAAAGAGAAAAAGGGCTTTCTTACATTTGTGATAGCAAATGCACTAAAGGTCGTAAGTGCGTTGAGAAGAAATTATTTTACATAGATTGTGAAGAGGAGGAAGAAAATGATAAAGAAAAACCAAAAGAAGAGGATATACACAAGGAACCAACCCCAGAGAAAGAAGAAATGAATCCAATGATATCTTATAAAGCATTGGCAAGAATTACCACTCCTCAAACTCTCAAGATAGAAGTACATCTCATGAAGAAAAAGGTTCAAGAAGTGAAAGATCACATCGAGCATCAAGAAATAAATCCGAACATATATTGTAATGCGTTGGAAAGAATTAACACTCCCCAAACTATCAATATAGAAGGACATATCAAGAAGAAAAAGGTAATAGTGTTGATTAATTCGGGCAATACCCATAATTTTATTCATTGTAAGATAGCGAAGGAATTGAATTGCTTACTATATTTAGCATTAGAGTGTCAAGTGATCGTTGAAAATGGAAGAACCATCAATTGCTCTGGAAAGTGCCATAATCTTAAGCTATCCATGGGAGAATATGTTTTGAATAGTCCAATGCTTTCCATTCCAATGGGTGGTGCTAATGTTGTATTACGAGTCCAATGGCTACAATCTTTGGGTACAATAACTTTTAATTTGAAGAACTCTTCTTGAAAAATTTTTCAAAAGGAAAGGAAGTTGAATTAAGGGGTATTGCAGGGAAACAAAGAGAAAGATGATCAGCTCTAACAACATGACAAATCTTCTAAAGGAGGTACACCGTGGTGTAATTGCACAATTATGTTCGCTAGAGGATCCCTTCTCGAAATCATCTATTTCTCCATATCTCCAAAAAGTCTTGGACAATCATTCCAAGGTATTTGAGACTCTTGAAGGCCTCCAACCTATTAATGATCATGATCATGCTATTCATTTGATTCCAGGAAGTGTTCCCCCAAACATAAGGTCTTACAGATATCCATATGCCCAAAAGAGTGAAATTGAACATATGGTTGCAAAATTGCTAGAGGTTGGTATAATTCAACCTAGTCAAAGTTCATTATCTGCTCCAGTGGTATTGGTACGCAGGAAGGATGGATCCAGGTGCATGTTTCCATATTATAGGGAGCTCAACAAGCTTAGTATTAAAGATAAATTTCTCATTTGTATCATTGATGAATTATTGGATGAATTACATGGAACAATTTACGTCACCAAGTTGGATCTTCGTTGAAGATATCATCCAATTAGAATGAAGACTGAAGACATTCCAAAAATAAAATTTAGAACTCATGAGGGTCATTATGAATTTTTGGTCTTGCCTTTTGGCATTCACAATGCACCTTCTACATTTCAAGGTTTGATGAATTCCATTTTCAAACAAAATATTGGTACTATGGCATACATATTGGAGCTTCCTGGATCTTCTCGAGTGCACCCAGTTTTCCATGCTTCATTAGTAAATAAGTTTATAGGTGAGAAGATCCCAACTGAAACAATATTATCGGAACTTGACAATGAAGGAAAAATCATATTGGAACATCAAGCAGTCACATAAAAAAGAACCAGACAACTACAAAATCGATGAATTTCAGAGTATCTCATCAAATGGAAGAACTTTCCTACTAAATATTCCACATGGGAGGATGAGAATTGTATAAGGAAGCATCTAGAACTACTCAAGTGTTGAGGACAACACTTTTTGAAGGAGAGGGGCATAATAGGTCCCTATACTACTAGTGTAACCCCTTATTGTTATTAGTGCAACCCCCTTATTATATTGTTGTGCCCATGTAGTCCCGATATTTTTATTATTGTGCCTCATAGAAGCCCAATATTTTTATTGTTCCACCCTTACATTTTATTGTTATGTCAGCTCTGATTATATTATGAACCTTAGACTCCTATATATAGAAAGGAGGTTTTTTCATTTGTATCATACAAGAATTGTTCATTTATGCAATGTAAAGGAGGTTTCCCACTCGAAGAGGATGATTTCTTAGGCATTGATCTATCTTTTCTATCTTTTGTGAGCTTGTTTCATACCAGTAAGCTAGTTATGAAATCCAAGGTTATGGTGTGCCACTTCCATTCCATAATAGGTAAAGGATGTAACAACCCAGCAGGATGTTGATGCTCAGTTTTAACCTGCTGACACTACAAACATTTGGTTACGTATTCCACAATGTATTTCCCCATACCAAGCCAATAATAACCTTTCCTAATTGCAGAAAATAATTTTTGATAGTCGAGGCGAGATGCATAAGGACTCCTATGGAATTCATCCAATATAAGTTGTTTTACTGATAACTAGTTAGGAACATAGATTTTGCCTCTAAACACCAGAAAATTTTCAGAGTTAATACTATACTCACTATGTTTCCCAGAATGTTGTGTAATCCTAGCTTGTGGAAAAGATAATCATATTCTAGATCTCTCTGAATTGCTTCCTGATTTGATCAGAAAAAATAAATTCCACTTAACTAAATCAAATTTCGTAGACATGATGAAACTTCCTTCTCAGCAAATCTCCTGCTCCTTTCCCTTCAGGTGTTTGACTTCAAAATCGAATTCACTTAAGAATGAAGTCCATTGAGCTTGGCGTGCGTTCAGGGTGGGTTGACTAAAGAAGTTCGTTAAGATTCTATGATCCATCATAAGTAAGAATATCTTCCCCAACAAGTAGTGCCGCCATTCCTTGAAGGCATGAACAACAACAATTAGCTCAAAGTCATATGCAAAATATTTCTTCTCATGATCTTTTAACTTACAAGATTTGTAAGAAATCAATTTATCCTTTTGCATTAAAGCTCCGCCCACACCTTTTTTACATGCATCAATATAGACTATAAAATATTCCGCTAGATCTGCAATTTTTAACACAGGTTCAGTGGTAAGCAAATGCTTCAACCTTTCAAAACTCTCTTGATAGTCCTTTGACCATTTAAAAATTGTTCCCTTTTTCTACAAAGAGGTGATTGGATATGCTACTTTTGAGAACCCTTTTATAAATTATCTACAATATCCAGCAAGACCCATAAAAGAGCATATATTTGCCACACTGGTTGGAACATGCTAGTTCATGATAGTCTCAATCTTCTTCAGATCTACTGCAATAACAGAGGAGAAAATGATATGTCCAAAATACTGAATTTGATCCTTGAAAAAGTCACATTTTCTAAAACTTGGTGTAGATCTGGTTTTCTCTTAGGGTTTGTAATACTATTCGTAGGTGGTATTTGTGCTCTTCCACACTCCTGGAATATACAATCAATAAAGATAAGAACAAATTTATATAGAAAGGGGTGAAAAATCCCATTCATCATACTCAAATGTTGTCGGGGCGTTAGTGCATCTGAATGGTAGAACCATGAACTCATAATGACCATAACACATTTTAAACGCAGTTTGATATATATCATCATCCTTAATAAGAATTTGGTGATAACCAGACCATAAATCAAGTTTTGAAAATAGCACAATGCTCTTCACTTAATCAAATAGATTGTCGATTCGGGGTAATGGGTACTTGTTTTTTATGGCTAATTTATTCAGTTATCTATAATATCTACACAACCACAAAGTACCATCCTTTTCCCTCAAAAATAAAACTGGGGCCGCCCAAGGGGACACACTAGGTCTATTATAACCTTTAGCCAATAGTTCTTGAAGCTACATTTTTAAATCTGTTAGCTCCAGAATACTAATTCTGTAGGGAGCTTTGGAAACCGGACCAGCTACAAGGATCAATTCTATAGTAAAATCAAGATTCCTTTTGGGTGGTAATCCCAGAATATCTTCTGGAAAGGCATCCTTTTATTCTTGAACAATTGGGATGTTATCCAAGACAGAGAATTTATCTTTAGAGTTAGTGTATCCTACCCTAAATGTGTAAATTTTAAAACCTTTAGGCATACTTTTCCCTAATTCGTGAGTTGTAATGGGTCGCAGTTGAACTTCCCTTCTAATACCTTGAATTTCTACTTTGCTGCCATTATCAGATAGGAAGTTAATTGTCTTGTCCTTACAATCTACTATGGTCCAATGTTCCTCCAACCAAACCATACTTATTAATACATCATAGGAACCTAATGGTACCACATTTGAATTTGTTTTAACCCGTTATCCAACAAATTCAATTACACAATAATCTACCTTTGGATTAGATCTTCTCTTAGCTCTTGTTGCCAACTAGACCAACCAAGGATTCCTCAAATTTGTACTTATTAGATGACATAAATCAACTACTCTTAGGCTAACATAGCTTAAGCTTTCACCTAGATCTATCAGAATGGAAACAGGGTGGTCGGATATTTTACCTTCCAATTCCACCATTGATGGTTCGTATTCTGCCTGTCAATCCTCCAATGTCACATTAATTCTTGGTGTGTTCCTTGCAATATCACTAATAATAGAAGCCTCTTGAACATTTGTCACTGGTTCAAAACTCCGTTGATGGGGACAATTTTTGTAGTAATGGGGTTCCCCGCAACCCCAACATTGCAAAGGAGGTTTAGTAACCTGATTAGTTCCCAGCTTGCTAAATGCTTCACTCTGTTTCACTTCACTTTGAGGTCTTTACCTCTATTGATTCCTACTTATAGGTCCACTTGATCCTTTTTGACCTGGATATCTAGTACTCGAATTTTTCATGCTCTTGTTAATTGAGAATTTTCCTTGCCCTTTCTTATTTGACTAATTTTTGGTACCCTCGCCCTTCTACTTCATCTACTAATAGCATATTCAAGCCTCCTAAACTGCTTCATCCATCATCTTAGGATTTGCAAATTCCAAATTTTCCTTCATATAAATCGGTAAACTGCTAATGAAGACCTAGACTTTAGCCTTCTCTTCCCAAATGTAAGGAACATATCTCAATAGGAAGATAAAATTATTTATGAACTTGTCCATAGATTGTTGTCCCAGTTTCAGGTAATGAAACTCTTTTTCCTTATTATCGTAGAACTGCTCAGTCGGATATTTGTCCTTAAAATTCTTTTGGAATTCCTTAAATTATCATCGTTTTCATAGACTTGAAAGTATTTATTCATGTTGATTAACCAGGGCTCTACCACTTCCTCAACCTCTCCATTGTATATTGGTCGCTTGGTCGTTTTAAATTCCCCTTGAAGTTCAGTTTTTTGTCTATTAAATCCTTTCTTACCAGAAACATTCTTGGATTCTTCTTCATGGCTAGTTCACCCTCCCTTAGACTCTCGATTCTCCTCTTGTTGTCTATGTGACTCTATTCTATTTTCCTCATCTTGACTAGGATTATGATTCCTTTGATTTTTCCTCTCCGACAAAATCTTCATAATATTTTCCCACTCCAATCATAATATTTCATTGTTTGCTTGTAAGTTCAACATCTTTACTCGTAGTTGCTAGACTATTTCCAATAGTGCAGCGTTTGTTTTCTGATTTGGCTCACCCAACTATACCCATAGTTTTGTGTTATGTCTGCCTATCCCTCCGGAGGGGGCAGATCCTGCTCCTCGTCTCATGATGCGTCAAAGTTCTTCCTCTGTGTATCATAATTACTTTTTTTATTAAACAATCATCCATCAGGCCTCAGTGTAGCAACTTGAGGGATCTAAACTACTTGTCACACGTACATGACCTAAGTACAAGGTGATAATAATAATAATAGTAATAATGGAATTATACTTAATCTGCCTAGCTCATCCATTTTACCATAACGACTATTTCAATATAATTAAGGAATTATCTGACATATTACAATCATAACATAAACATTTGATTAATTGAATGTATGAGTCTGGTTATAGTACAAACATTTAATCAGATTAAGCATGGCGGGATTACAAGTCTAATTTTGGATTGCGTGTTATATTACATGAAATTTGCTGTGTGATTTAATCATAGTAATTCCTATATGTGCTCATCTTTAATTCTGATGGTTCTTGAACACTCAAGGCACCCTCCAGGTGCATGTTGATCCACCCTCCATTTACAAGCTATCCCATGTTGTTTCCCCGAGGAAGCCCATCGGACGGTCGAGAGGCA
This sequence comes from Pinus tabuliformis, assembly GCA_031772625.1. Taxonomy (NCBI): domain Eukaryota; kingdom Viridiplantae; phylum Streptophyta; class Pinopsida; order Pinales; family Pinaceae; genus Pinus; species Pinus tabuliformis. Next base: position 937,663,640 of record CM062813.1, read on the forward strand.
AGAGAAGAGGGTTAGGGTAATTGCCTATTCAACTCGCCAAGGACCATCCTCATTCTCATTCCTTCTGCCTGGAGAAAAGAGCTTGACCCTTCTATGGTTTCTGCTATTCTCCTCCAGAGAAATCGTTATGGTCTACTTCCTCGAGTTCATGGTGAGATTTTCTTATTGCTAAATGCTCGGTATAAGGTATCCCCGATGCTTCACATTCAATCTACCTTTGTTTGGCCACCCTAGTCACAAGAAGTCCTGGTAATCCTCATTCACTTATTAATTCTTGTTTATTTTTGCAGTGCCGAAGGCAAGTATCCAAACTAATGATTGTGTCCTTTTGCATGCAAGCTAGCCAATAGAATTTAAGAGCTGCAGGTAAGTTTCACGATTCCAAAGGTTGTGATGTAGGAGCATGAGGCTTAAAAGACAAAAAGCTTCGTATTATTCCAAAAATCCAAAAAACGTTACAAGTAGAGGAGTGGGGTCCTTTAGCTGTCAATTTTCAAAGCTTTCTAGATAGGATTTAGACTAGACTCTAGGATATAGATTATCATGTAATAAATTCAAGTAGTCAGATGTAGTGGAGATTCTCGAGGAGAATATCATGCAGATTAGATAGGATTAGTTAGTTTGGTCCTTTGATTTAGGACCTGGTTGTTAATTGAAACAATACTTATGTAAGTTTCGAGTTATAATAAGGGGATTTTGAATGATTCAACTTGTTTTGCCATATATAAGATTTGGTTGTAGAAAATATCTCTTTGTGTATTTTTGTGTAGACTTGGTCAATCCCGTAGGTGTTGCATCCCTCCGTAATATCACTGTGTTTTGTTGAATTTCTTTTTTAGTTATAAAAGTTTCAAGTATTGTGTGATTGAGTTTTATCTCTTTTCACGTGTCTTAGCAACTGTAGGTTCATTTTTGTGTGTATTTGTAACTGCGGGGTTTGAAGGTATACAGGTTCCTTGATAAGGCTTGAAGTGCCGCACTCATCCTAAGCCATTGATTTTGTTTTCAATGCTTTACAATTAGTGTCAACTCGTGGTATAATTAAAATTCTCGCAAGCTAGAGGATCCAGTGGCCATCGTTATCTGATCGATAGCAATCTAAAGAAATGGGCGGACGTTAGATCATGAACCAGAGCCGACATCGATTATATTACATTCTATAAACCCCATTGGATCCATCCTAAGGAATTAAGCATGTGGGAAAAGCCAGACCTGAAATTCCATAAGCCGAGTGTTTTAAACTCCATCGGGTTCGTGAGGCCAGTTAAAGGTCGTGCAGATTTTCAAGTGACGACACGGTGACCATTGGATCACTAAGTTTTTCAACTGTTCTATCAATCTCGCATCGCTTTAGACATAAGTAAGTAAACCTTGACTAATAGTCTTGCAATTGTGATTTTGCAATGTTCTAAAAGATTTATATGGCTCATGCTGTTGGGGAAATTTTAAGTGGTTCTGCTAGGTTAGCAGAATAGATAACTTTAGAGATAGATGAGTGATACTCCATGGGAAATTTAAGAGGGGGTTCAACCTAAATTAGAAGAGATTGTTTCGGCTTTTGAATGTTTGTTCATTAACGCTTGCACCCCAGACACCATTTGTTGTATCAGAGCAGCGTAAAGACACTGAACAAGATCTCAGGGATCAGAGAAAGAGATTCACTATGGATTTTAGAGTTGGAAGAGGACGTGGTAGAAGAGGAATACCTGTTGCAAATGCTGAAGTCATGGAAGTTATGCAATAGATGCAGGCTAGATTAAAAGAAATGGAAACAGGGAGAGATGCAGATGCTGGAGATGTCAATGATCCTGAAGCGGAGACTGCAAAAGAGGAGCAATCTATAGAAGTTACTCCTGAGATGAGATTCTTTCAGTCAGTGTTGAGATCCACATCTAGACCCAAAACTGAAGTTTCAATTTATGCAGGAGGATTAAATCCTGAGGAGCTAATAGACTCGATTAATGACATGGAGAAATTATTCGATTATGAAGAAACAAAGGATGAAAAGAAGGTAAAGTTTTTTGTCACAAAGTTGAAAGGATATGTAGCACTTTGTTGGGATGGAGTGTAGGCAGAGAGAAGAAGACTTGGCAAACAACCAATTAAGAATTGGAACAAAATGGTGGCAAAACTGAAAGGTAATTTTTTGGGAAGTGACTATCAGCAAACATTATTTAGATGGATACAGAATCTTAGATAGAGGCCTATGACAGTAAAGGAATACACATAGGAATTCTACAAAGTGAGTATAAGAGTAGGACAAGTCCAAGATACAGATGAGAAGGTTGCCAGATATGTGAATGGTATTAAAATGGACATTCAAGATGAGATATGTATATTGTCTCCTAAAACAGTAGAAGAGGCTTATCAGATGGTACTGAAGGCCGAAGAAAAACTCTTGAGGAAGCAATTTGCTAGAAATAGAGGTAGTTTTTCGAGGAAGGGGAAGACAAGGTGGTAGAGGAAGATCTACAACACCTAGAGATGGAGCTAGCAACAGCCCAAGTCAACATACACCCACAGGAGGTGATGCAAGTGGTAGAGGCAGAGGAAGAGAAGTTATATGTTACAGATGTAACAAGCTAGGACACCGAGCTTATGAGTGGCCAGAAAAGACAGGAACACCTCATAGAAATGGAATTGTTGCACAGATTGAAGAGGAAGTAGCAACAATGATAGAAGAAGAAAATGCACCAGAGAGAGAAGAATATTTGGTAGTTAACAAAGTATTGCTAAAGCCAGAAAAGGAAGTCATTGAACCAACACAAAGGAAGACCTTGTTCAAGACTGTGTGCAAGGTTCAAGGGAAATGCTGTCAGATGATAATTGATCATGGCGGCACTGATAATTTGGTCTCTACAGAAGTGGTGGAAAAGTTGAAATTGAAAACAAAGAAACATCCAACACCTTACAAGGTATCATGGTTACAAAAGGGACATTAGTTGTTAGTAAATGAACAATGTGAAGTGGACTTGCAGTTGGCCAAGTATAAAGATAAAATTTTATGTAATGTGATGCCTATGGATGTGTGTCATATATTGTTGGGTAGACCATGGCAATATGACAGGGGGGAAATGCATGATGGAAAGAAGAACACCTACAAATTCAGTGAAGGTGGTGTCAATCATACATTGCTGCCAACAGAAGAAGAAGGTACATCGAAGAAACTTGAAGCAAAGACCCTTTTGTTGGGTGGAAAGGAGTACTTACAACAGATGGGGGAAGATGTGGTAAGTTTTGAATTGGTTTGTAAACCCAAGGTAATAATTACTTCCACAAAAGTTTTTGATTTACCTATTGAGATTCAAGAGATGCTAAACAATTATTGTGATATCATTGTAGATGACTTGCCTAATTAGTTACCACCGACTAGAAAAATCAGTCATCATATAGATTTGATTCCAGGAGAAAATCTACCAAATAAATCAGCTTACAGGATGAGTCCCACATAGAATGAAGAAGTCAGAAAATAGGTTCAGGAATTGTTAGATAAAGGACCGATTAGAGAGAGTTTGAGTCCTTGTGTAGTGCCAATAGTGTTGAGCCCAAAGAAAGATGAAGGTTGGAGAATGTGCACTGATTCAAGAGAAATCAATAAAACAACCATCAGGTACAGATTTCCTTTACCTAGAATTGAAGATTTGATGGATTGTTTGAGCGGAGAAATATATTTTACAAAGTTAGATTTAAAGAGTGGGTATCATCAAATAAGGATTAGAGAAGGGGATGAATGGAAAACCACTTTTAAAACAAATTAAGGGTTTTATGAATGGATGGTAATGCCTTTTGGCTTGTCAAATTCATCTAGTACATTCATGAGGCTTATGAATGAAGTTTTGAAGGTATTTATTGGTAAATTTGTAATAGTATATCTGGACGAGATATTAGTTTACAACAGGTCTAAGGAGGAACACATGAGACATCTGAATTATGTCTTACAAAGGTTGTAGCAAGAGAAGTTATTGATAAACTTAAAGAAGTGTTCATTCATGAAGGAAAAATTGGTGTATTTGGGTTTTGTTGTTTCTGCTAATGGATTAAAGATGGATCCAGAGAAGATCAAGGAAATCACAGAGTGGCCTTCACCAAAAATTGTTTTTGAGGTAAGAAGTTTTCATGGTATTGCTAGTTTTTATAGAAAATTCATAAATAATTTTATTAAGATCAATTCTTCTATTAGTGACACTATAGAGAAATATAGACAACCATTTAAGTTTACTGCTGAAGCAGAAATGATCTTTCAGCTGTTGAAAAGAAAGATCACTAAAAAACCTATTTTGATTTGACCTAATTTTAATAAACCTTTCCAGGTGAAATGTGATGCCATTGGAGAAGCCAATGGAGGTGTTTTAAGTTAGGAGGATAGACCTGTAGCTTATTTTAGTGAGAAAATGAATGAGTCAAAGAAGAAGTATTCTTCTTATGATAAAGAGTTTTATGCGGTTATGCAATCATTGAAGAAGTGGAAACATTACCTGATGTCTAAAGAGATTATACTTTATTTAGACAACCATGCATTGCAGTACATTATCCAATAACCAAAGCCTAACCAAAAACATGCCAAATGGGTAGAGTATCTTCAAGGTTTTAATTTTGTCTTGAAGCATATAGATGGCCAATCAAATAAAGTAGCAAATGCCTTAAGTAAAAGAAACATACTTCTTCAAGAAAGTCAAATTCAAGTGCTGGGTTTTGATTTTCTTAAGGAATTGTATGAAAAACACTTAGGTTTTAAAGAGGCATTTGAAGCTTGTAAAAGTCCTTTTTTTATTAGATAGAAGTAAGTGGCTTGATTATTCCTTGCAAGATGGCTTATTGTTTAAAAGAAATCAACTATGCATACCAAATTGTTCTATGAGATAAAATTTAATCAAGGAGAAACATAGTGGTGGACTTGTAGGACATTTTGGTGTAGATAAGACTTATGAGCTATTGAACAGGTCTTATTTGTGGCCAAAGATGAGGACTGAAGTGGAAAATTATGTGAAAAATTGTAAAGTTTGTTAGTATGCAAAAGGAAGAAGCCAAAACATAGGGTTGTATGTTCCATTACCTATTCCAAATAGACCTCGGGATATGGTAAGCATGGATTTTGTTTTGGGCTTGCGAAAGACTCAAAGAGGAAATGATTCAATTTATGCTGTAATTGACAAATTTTCAAAAATGGCACATTTTATTCCATGTTATAAAACCAGCGATGCCACTCACATTGCTAATCTATTTTTTAAAGAGATTGTAAGATTGCATGGGTTACCTAAGAGTATTGTTTCAGATAGAGACTCCAAATTTGTTGGACATTTTTGGAGGAAATTGTGGAAGAACCTTGGAACTAAATTGAGTTTTAGTTCTTCTTATCATCCTCAGACGGATGGACAAACTGAATTTGTAAACAAAAGCCTAGGTAATCTTGTGAGAATTCTTACAAGTGAACATCCAAAACAATGGGATCAAGTATTGGCACAAGCTAAATATGCATATAATGACTCTCCTAATAGGAGTATAGGGTAGAGTCCATTCCACATAGTTTATGGAATGCATCCAAGGGGAGTGTGTGAATTAAGAAATATGGGAAAAGCTGAGATGAGAAGTGTTGGAGGGGAAGATTTTGCTTCAGAAATGCAAGCAATACATGAACAGGTAAAACAACAGTTACAGGATAGCAACATAAAGTACAAAAGTAGAGAAGACTTGAGAAGGAGACAAGTTAACTTTGAAGTTGGAGATTTGGTCTTAGCATACCTGAGGAAGGAAAGATTTCCAAAAAGAGAGTATAACAAGTTAAAGTTCAAGAAAATTGGACCATGCAGAGTATTGAGAAAATTTTCTACAAATGCATATGAAATTGAATTACCCTCTGATATTGGAATATCTCCAATTTTCAATGTTACTAATTTGTACAGGTATGAAGGTGAAAATGCAGATGCCACAGCAAAAGACCAAGAGAAACAAGAAATTTATTGCGTAAAACAGTTACCTACAACAAAGGAATTATAGCCAGACAAGGGAATATGAGTATTTTCAATATTTGGTCAAGTGGAAAGATCAACCAATTGCTGAAGCTACTTGGGTGATAGAAGTTACACTACAGAAATTGAGCAGTTCTGTAGAAGAGCTCATGGATAGGAGCCCATGAAGAATTTTGTCCTTAGGAGTCTGATGCAGGAGCATGAGGCTTAAAATACAAAAAGCTTTGTATTATTCCAAAAATCCAAAAAAAGTTACAAGAAAAGTAGTGGGGTCCTTTAGCTGTCAATTTTCAAAGCTTTCTAGATAGGATTTAGACTAGAATCTAGGATATAGATTACCATGTAATAAATTCAAGTAGTTAGATGTAATGGAGATTCTCGAGGAGAATATCATGCAGATTAGATAGGATTAGTTAGTTTGGTCCTTTGATTTAGGATCTAGTTGTTAATTGAAACAGTACTTATGTAAGTTTCGAATCATAATAAGGGGATTTTGACTTATTCGACTTGTTTTGCCATATATAAGATTTAGTTGTACAACTTTCTTTTTGTGTCTTTTTGCCTAGATTTGGTCAATCCCAGAGGCGTTGCATTCGTCTGTAATATCACTGTGTTTTGTTGAATTTCCTGTTTGGTTCTAAAAGTTTCAAGTATTATGCAATTGAGTTTTATCTCTTTTCGCGTGTATTAGCAACCGCTGGTTCCTTTTCGTGTGTATTTGTAACTACATGGTTTGAAGGTATACAGATTCGTTAATCGAGCTTGAAGTGCTGCAATCATCCTAAGCCGTTGATTTTATTTTCAACGCTTTACAATCAGTCAACAGCGGGGGTTAGCCTGGTGTTAACTCATGGTCTATTTAGAATTCCCGCAAGCCGAAGGATCTAGTGGCCATCGTTATTTGATGGATATCAAGCTAAAGAAATGGGTGGACATTAACTCATGAACCAAAACTGACATTGATTATATTACAGTCTATAAACCCCATCAGATCCGTCCTAAGGAATTAAGCATGTGGGAAAAGCTAGACCCACACTTCTATAGGCCGAGTGTTTATAAACCCCATTGGGATCGTGATGCCATTTAAAGGTCACACAGATTTTCGAGTGATGACACGGTGATTGTTGGATCACTAAGGTTGTCAATCGTTCAATCAATATTGCGTCGCTTTAGACATAGGTAAGTAAACCTTAACTAATAGTCTTGCGATTACGATTTTGCGATGTTTTAAAAGATTTATAAGGCTCATGTTGTTGGGGAAATTTTAAGTGGTTCTGCTAGGTTATCAGAATAGATAACTTTAGAGATAGATGAGTGATACTCCATGGGAAATTGGAGAAGGGGTTCAGCTTGAATTAGAAGAGATTGTTTCAGGTTTTGAACGTTTTTCATTAACACTTGCACCCAGGCCACCAGGTTGGTTCGGAAGGAATGACTCTCCACCTTTAGGTTGGTAATCACATCTGCTTTCCTGTGTTTCCCATGAGAATTATTCTTTTCATGCAGAAAAGGGATAGGCTCTTGACACGTTTTCTTTCAAAAAAGAAACCCTCAAAGGTTTTGGGTGTGTACCTCCATCTCACTAATGAAGTTAAGGACTAAGTTAATCTCCTTTCTTCATTTCGTCGATGTTTAATCTTTGTCATCAAGAGGTTTCAACCTCTGGGTTTATCTCTTGTGGCTTATATGAGACATTTACTTAGTTTTATTAATATATATACATCAAACATGATGTATTACTCCTTTCTATTTGAGAATCGTTGCTCTGTATTGCATATTGGGCTCTTTTAAATTACAGGCCAGCTTCCATGCCGCCGACTAGGTTAATTGGTCAAGATCCCTCGGTGTAAGTTTGTTGTCGAGGGTTTCAAACTTTCAACTTATGAGATTCGAACTGCCTCCGGTGAGTTCAATTTAACTATGAAATGTTTTTGTAGTAGCTTATATGTGTTCTACTCTTTGTAATGGCAAGAATGAATGTTGTAGGTTATTTCTATTTTCTACTTGTTTCATATCATTGAAACTATTTTCATTTCTGAGGGCTAAGAATTAATTCACTTATAGCTTAGAAGTTGCACCTAATAAAAGGGTTTCTTTTTATTTAAAGTAAGAGTTTCAGGTTTCACTTTCAACTACCCAAAACAACTTCCTCGCTATCCTAATGGGACCGACCAGGAGGTAAATCTGGTGGGTCGGTTCAATGTTTCCTTACTATGTCCTGAACGTGACTCAAATTTGCTATCTGAAGTACAAATTTGTTTAATTTAGGTTCATAGTTCAATAGAAACTCACTCATTGTTAATTATTGTAAGTCAACACAACTAGCTACAGTTGTGCTTATATCTATATACATGTTTTATATTCATTCTTATTATGATAGCATTAACGTGTTTGTGTGCCATGCATGCCTGTTCTCTGTATTTAGAGGGAAATAGTAGTAACTTGAAGAATATTACTTTCATAGTTCATAAGCATAATAAAAATCCATTCACCAAGCTAATCTTAGGTACAGTCCTAGATTTTGCATTTTATTATCAACAGCATTGCCTATAGTCTTCCTCTTAACCATGATTGACATACTTAGGCACATTGTTGGTCTTTACCAACCATTAAACCTTTACTACTAGCTAACTTCCACATAAAGAAAGAACTCCAAGAAATCTTTTAAAAACAACAACCAAATATTTATTGCTTCCCTTTCATAAATGAATTCACAGTGGCACACATTATTACAAACTTTATTCTATCATTAGAAACGAGTGAGTAATGTACTTATCTGAAATTCCTTAGATGATGAAGAGTTCCTAACCAGAATGAGACTAGATCATTCTTCCAATGGAACTAACAATTACGTCTAGATTCCCCCCCTAGCAATCACTTGGCACAACTGGATATAACCTGTCAAGGTTATGCTTCCAAACCTTAGGACACCAGTCAAGTCTCAAACTTCTCAGAAATCAATCTGACTCGAGAAATTTCAATTGGTCCAAACCAACTCTAGAAACTTCTCATATATCAATCTGACTCGAGAAATTTCAATTGGTCCAAACCAACTCTAGAAATACTCGAGAAATTTCAATTGGTCCAAACCAACTCTAAAAATACTCCTGCAGTTTTCACGTTTCCTTCTTCTTCAGGTGGTTCCTCCCTCTGGTGGCAAACCCCCCAATTCATCCCTTAGGAGCGCTTTTTAACTCCAGGATTTAGAAGAAAAGAAACTGAATAATGAGTGCCTCCAAGTGTTTCCCCAAATCTCTTCTCACTCTTAACCATTTCTAGAATTACACAAAAGAAATTTATTATTTATCTATTGTAACTATTCTTTTTCTATTTCTTTTCCTAATTTCAAAAATTTAAAAGTAAAATAGTAATAACAATGACTTTTTTTACTTCCACATCTTGGAGTGTTACAATTTCCTAGATTAAAATTGCTCACTTTCTTGTAATATCTTATATTTCACTTTATTTTTTTTACTCTTTATTATATGAGAAATTTTCTTTTTATTTTTTAACTCTTTATTATATCTAAATTTTCTTTAAATTTAAATTTAGATGTAATAGTGCTTTTAATATTATCAATATCTTATAAGATAACATCTTCCAATTATAAACATCTTAATTGGTAATTATAACTTAAATGAGAAGTAAAATTGCTAACCCCTAACTATTGCTTATTCAATAGAAAAGAATTTACTTTTTAATAATAATACTAGAAAGTATATTTCTTTTTATATATTTTAAAATTTTATAACGAAAATAAATTTAATAAATCAAAATGTTATAATATTTTTATTATAATTAAATACTTAGAATTTCCTATCTTCTATTATTATTATTGAAGAAGATTATTATTCTCATCCACTAATAACAATAAATATTATTATTCTCATCAACCAAAATTAGGGTAATATTGAATTTTCAAAATATTAATAAAATAGTTAATTCTATATTTTTATATACTAATTATTTTAAATGAAGAACAAATTTTATTTTGTTTTTCATGTTTACTGATAGTGCATTTAGTGGACAAATTACTCTCATTTTGCTATAATAAAAAAAATTACATATTCTATTTTGCTATGATGTTTTCTTTTAGACTTAAAATTATTATAAAAATTGTGAAAAACTATTTTTATATTAAGTAATGATAAAACGAATAAAGATAATTTTATTATTAAAAAATAATAATTTAAAGTTATTTTTAATTAACATAGGCTTTTTAATTCTAAATTTAGTTTTGATAATATCTATGTTTTGTATATTGTAACACTTTTATTTTACAAAGATTAAATAAATAATAAATATTTTTATTCCAACCCTTTCTTATTTTTATGAGAATTTCTAGTAAAATTAAAAATATATTAAAATACTTCCTAAATCTTTTAAGTTAATTAGTTTTTTCTACTTATATTTTAAAAAAACATAACCTTTCTCCCCCTCTTTACCAGCTCAATATCATAAAATTGATTTGATTGATTTTATTTTGTAAATTATAAATTATATAAAAAATAATAACGAACTACATTTTTATCTATTTTTCCTTAATTTTTATTGAAATAATTTTTATTTAATAATATATAGATAAACTATTATATAATTTTACTAGCCTTTTTATAAATAAAAATTAATTACCATATATACAATTTTTTTATTTTTTTTATAAAATATATAATTTATTAAAACTTTGAAATTTTAAAAAATAATATTTAAATTTAATTATTTCAATAATATATAATATATATATATATATATATATATATATATATCGAAAATTCTGCGTATATTTTAAATCTCTGTGCTTAACAAATCTGTATAGGTGAAATTAGTTTACTATACACTCAACTTACTTTACAATTCAATTTTACATAGGATTAACTTTATAATTCGATATATAAATATCATTAATTAGTTAATTAATTAATTAATTCATAAATATAATATAGTCAATATTTTATTTATTTGTAAACGTTATAAAATGTTTCGTATATATGCCTTCAGACGCATCGAACGCTTTTATGGAATCCTACGGATATGAAATTGACATTTCGATTATACAATTTTTTAGGTATTCGTTATTATGGGAATGCTACGGATTTGAAATTAACATTTGGACAATGCTTCTTTGTGAGCATTTGGATACTTCAATGTTATTTGTCTGCCGACATCTTACGCTTTCACGATGCGCGCCAACAAAATCATATTGCGTGCATGATTTTTTCTTTAGTTGGGTTGGAATACTTTTAACTGAACTATAGATTATTACAGGAGTTAGTTTTGGCATGCTGGTCTTTCTTGTTTACCTCTTTTGGAAAGAAAAACATGCATATCGCTTTTATCCAAGTGTGAGTCATAAGCTAGCACATATGCTTGATTTCTACAATTATGTCCCTATTTTATTATATGACAGTGGGAATCTTTTGGTACCTTTTCCAATGGATTTGAGACCTAAATGTTTGCTCAAACGGTAAAGTTGTTGCTATATTATATATATTAAATCTCTGACCACGCAAAGTAGGTTGGCTCCTAGGATATCCACTCCTGTGTCAATATGTTTTTCCTCTCCTCGAGACTACAAAAATTAAACATATACGTGACTCAGACCTGACTTTATTCGTTGTTCGCCCTCATTTGACAATTAAATGTTGAAGACCACAAGTCTGACCAGTTCTGTTTCTTCATCTTCTCTTCGGTATTTTCACTAGGGAAGGCAAACAATTCCTGATCTTTTAATCGCTATCGTTCATAAGTCAACTCTCGACGACGACATAGAGAAAATTTCAAGGGACCGTAGTGTCCCGGCCCCTCGCATATTTTGAACATTGTCAGGCTAAATTTATTAATGCAGCTTTACGTACCGGGCATTTGAAAATAATCAGAAAAATGACACTCAGTGTTGAAAACTCAGTCAATATATCAGATGTCTGAATAATACAGTAGATTGGTGACTATAATTACTTGTTAATTTAAATCTGAGATCTGAACAATAATTTGTAAGAAAAAACACAGAACCAAAATAAACAATAGATTTATCTGGAAAATTACTGGGAAAAACCACTCTAACTTTTCTGTTAAATAAATATTTACAACCATTTGCAATTCTGTCAACTCCAATTTTATGACCTTCTCAGGCATAAACATACATTTTAATCAATATTATATATGAATAATGGTTCATCCAATAATCTAGTTAAATATTATTAAAACAATACCATGTACTCTGAAAATCAGTGTCCAACAAGATCGAAACCATGACTATAGACTCTTCAATTTCTAAAATAATTGATAATATTACTTTATATTTTTTATTTATTCTCACCAACTAGAAAGAGTTTGAAGGGATAGCTTAATTGTCAATTGAAAAATCAGTGTCAAATCTCCCTTAAAGTTAGGTCTAGGCAAGTAAAGCTGCGCAGAATATTACCATCAGACACTTGTTCAGCTAGGTCTAGGCAAGTAAAGCTGCGCAGAATATTACCATCAGACACTTGTTCAGCTCTACATTCTACGTTGGTTTTAAAGTATAAAATAATTTAGTGCTGCAACTTGTTCATCAGTTTGTCTACATTCTATATTGGTTTTAAGGTATAAAATAATTCATTGCACTGGCCACAAAAAGTAGAAATAAAGTGAAGAATGTTCATGTGCAATGTAACAATGATGATACTGTTCTGCTGAAATTGGAATAAGCAGGAATTGTACCCTCCTCGACACATATAAATTGAAGGCAGGCGCATTTCTCTTCGAGAGGCATTCATTGAATTGGTTCTGAGTCAATAGTTGTGGTATTCTTCTCTTGCTGCAATGGCAGGCGGGAAACCGTTGGAATCAATTCTGCGAATGAAAGGAGGAGAAGGTGAATTAAGCGATGAACGGAACTGCTCTGGTCAGGTTATTATTTTTCTGGATATAATGAATTTATGAAGTTAATAATATCCCGAGTTTCATATCTGGTCTTTATTTTGGTTTGACAAATTTATTCTATGTATCTACTATCTTCTCATCTTTAACTTAGGTCAAGTAAATCTTCTCATCTCTGCACAAGTTTTCGAGTTATTTTTAATGTATCTAATTTCTTCTTAGACTTCGGAAATACCCCGTTGACACCATTTTATGCCCATTATATTTATATTTTATATTTGTTGGCCTAATCGTTGTATTTTTATTAACATTCTTTTTGTAATCCACCATTTATTCAAATGACATTACTGATTTGGAAGTAGACTAATGCCTACTAGTTTGGTGTAATGTCTTGCCCAAATTCCATTTCGCGATATATGAAAAATTTTGTTTTAGCTAAAATAGTTTTCATCTAAAAGAAATGTATATGTCTGGTATTTTATTATATTAACTTTAGAGTAAGGATTTAGCCCCGATTCTATTTCTGGAAATCCAATTAACATTTTCTTTTAAAATAGTTTTTTTTCTTAGGATGATGTGCATATGTCATGACCATAAACTAGCACAATTACATTTATCAATGTAGTTGAATTACAATGATAAGCTTATATAAAGTATATAGCTTTATATAAAACCACGTTTTCCAATGTGATTCATATATACATATAGACTTATATCAACCTCATTAATAACTATTATGTATATTTTTTTAAACAACAACTATTTAAGATTATTAATAACTATATAAATAAAACAGCGATATTCTTATATATTTATATATAATGATGATGGTGATGGTTAACATATGCTCAGACCAAACATTGGTCTATAGGACCTAAAGAAACAAATTATTTATTTTGATTTAAGATTTTATTCCTATGCTCAAAAGGCTTGGAGAGAAGCCTCCTAAGCTCACTACAATTTTGACATTGTAAAACGCTAGGAAGGTCAGTAATTATTATTATAATTATATTATTATAATAATATAATGATAATTTAATATTATTATAATAATATTATTATGAGTTAATATTATTAATATAATAATTATATAAATATTATTATATTATTATAATAATAATGTTAACTTATAATAAACAACTATAGTCCAATAATAATTAAAATTGTGATAAGAGAATTATTATGTATATTGTTTTAAAGATTAACTTTTATGATTATTAATAACTATATAAATAATAACAATTGTATTCTTATATATTTATATATTTATGATTATTATATTAATATTATAATAATAACAAATAAGAAATATTTACTAGTTATAATTAGCATTTATATTAAATAATTCTTATACCTTGTAGCATATTTGAATCTTTAGTTAACCTTAAAACCAGATTATTAATTATATAGAACAACTATTTTTATTTTATTATTATATAATCTCCCATATTTTTTTATTATTAACTTTCTCATCAACCTCTTCCTATTATTACTAATTTACAGTAACTAAAATATTAATAATTCATAACTAAAATTATAATATTAAATAATTTATAACTATACTTAGAATATCAATTAATTCTATTCTAACTTCTTTGACCAAATCTTTATGATGTGATTAATCCAAAAGACATACATTCTACAATATGGATTACAAAAGTCTCGATCCAATAATAATAATAATAATATAACTCATAACAACAACTATGATGCAATAATAATTAGAATTGTCATAAGAGAATTATTATGTATATTACTTTTAAAGACCAACTATTTATGATTATTAATAATTGTATAAATAATAACAACAATATTCTTATATATTTATGATTATTATAATAATATTATTAACTCCTAATAATATTAGTAATATTAATTAATAATTATGTTATAATAATAATAATACCAATTATATTTATTGTATTATTATAATAATATAATAATAATAATAATAATATTATTATTATTATTATTATTACCCAAGAGATTAATAGTAAAACCCCAAGGGATTATGAACCGGGGGAATAATATTAAACAAAATGGAATAATATTATAAATCCAAGGGTTACAAACCCTAATATAAATAGCAAAAATATTAAAATAAAAATGGTTGAATTAATGAAGCCTAAGAACTAATATTTTAAACTCAAGATAATAATAAACCAATGGGATTATTAATATTATAAACCCAAGGGACTAATAAACCCAGTCGTTTAATATTATAAACCTAAGGAATTAGTGAATCCAAGGATACATATTAAAAACCTAAAGGATGAAGAAGTGCGAGGGATCGATATTCCAAACACAAGATATTAATAAAGCTAACCATGATTGATATTATAAACCCAAGTTAATAATAAACCAAAGGGATTAATACTAAAAATCCAAGGGATTATGCATGCAAGGCAATAATATTAAACCCAAGAGACTAATATTATAAACCCAACATTGGTAAACTCTAATATAAATATTAGAAATGCTAAAATAAACATAGTTTATTTTCATGGTGAGACAATCTTTGTCACAATGCGACACGCAACCATGGCTCACCATGGTTGGCTATGATTGACAATGGTTGACCATGGTTGATATTATAAACCTAAGGGAATTATAAACTCAAGGGATTGTTTTTATAAAACCAAAGGAATAATAAACCCAAGGGATTAATACTAAAACCCCGAGGGATTATGAACCCAAGGAAATAATATTAAACCCAAGGGACTAATATTGTAAACCCATCGTATATAAACTCTAAGATAAATATTATAAACACTAAAATAAACACGATTAACCATCGTTGATTTTCATATTGAGACAATCCTTACCACAATTCGATGTTGGACCATGGTTGACCATATTTGACATCAAAATAAACCATGGTTAACTATGGAATAACAAACCCAAGAAATTGATATTATAAACCCAAATGAACAATAAACCCAAGGTCCCCGGATGCGGGTGCCTCGAAGGTTGACGGCATGGTGCCACATGACAAGCACTCGAAGCCACGTGAAGAGGACGGGGGTATTAAATACTCAAGCCGGCGGATTTCTGGTTCAAGCGAGCCGCCCCAGAGCATCCTTAATGGAGCAGCTGAGGACGATGGCAGGCCTGCGTAAGGCATTCAATGTGGTTATCTTATCAAGAAATGGGCAAGAGAATAAATATGAATGCTGGCCGGCAAAGGAATTGCATTGTGGTTCAGGGAATGTTTATTGTTCATGTTTTATTAGAGTGGCGAAGTGCAGGGGTGAAAACAGGTCCCCCCCTGAGCACCTTTGCCTGTGTCTACGCTCTCCGGAGCTCTGTCTGGCTGTATCGAGGAAGTGGCAAGAGACGGAGGGTGTTCGCCTACTGTTTCGGGGAGCCGGAGTCACGATGGTTCGGGAAAGAATGCCGTGCAGGAGGGGAAGTGGGAATGGCCAATTCCCCCGCCCACCCGCAGCAAACTTACACCATCACTGCTGTTGTGTTTATTGCCATCGCCGGGGGGGTGCCAACCCAATTCCTGCAAGGCAAATTCTGGAAGTTGGTAATTCTGTTGAGATGGCACCCAGTCTTCCAGCTTTTGGTTCGGTTGTGTTTTCACTGGGCAGCTCTGAGGGCTCTGCAGGGGTCAACGCACACATCTCTGTGCTTTTCACCAAATCTCCTGAGGTGGATGATGATGGGTCTTCACTGGTTCTTATGGGTGAAGTCGCAGGGCAGGAGAAGGGGAAACTCCCTCTGGGGGAGTCGTCAACGATGGGAGCCCCCTCTGAGAAGGGTAAAGGAAAAGCTGTGTTGGGGGAGTCATCCACTGCTGTGGGCACTTCTGGAGGTGCATATCTGCCGCCTCACCCCCAATCTCCATATCACATTCTGTCATCCCCTTCGCAAAGCACACCAGCCACGGGAGATAGCGAGGCTGGAGGAGACGGAGGCAGCAGAAGTATGGAGGAAGAGACCGAGGATTAAATCACACCATCGCTCTCTTGTTCTTGTCTTCTTTGCTCAGATCGAGTCCTTTCATGCTGGGCTCGGGAGTCAGGTTAATTTTCAATCTCATGTTTCTGTTATGTCAATCTTGTGTCTACGAGCCAAGTCCTGCGGGCGGTTTTCACTAACGCAGTAGGCACGTGGTAATGTATCGAGTCTTTGTCAATTTCTGTCACAGTGTGTCTCGGGCTATAAATATGGTTTTAGATGCCCCTGGGCAGGCCATCAAAGTGTTTTTAGAATAGCTCTCAAGGTCAAGTATTTTGTTTCTTTTGTTAACATTGCCCTGCGCGGCAATTCCATGAAACAGTCAATGTCACCCATGGTCACGCCTGTGGCCATGGGCAGCCAGCATATCAAGATGTAAATTATTTTGCTGTACATATTAATATATAAGTAGCTAGTTTTACCAATAAAAAAAAAAAACAATAAACCCAAGGTATTAATACTAAAACCCCAATGGATTATGAACCTAAGCGAATAATATTAAACCCAAGGGGATAATATTGTAATCCCAAGGTATGTAAACCCTAAGTGGAGATAATTTGTTTCATAATGTGAGATCGGACCATGATTGACCACAGTTGACCATGGTTGGTTATGGTTGACCATGATTGATATTATAAACCCAAGTTAATACTAAACCCAATGGATTGATATTATGAACCCAAGGGAAACATAAACTCAAGGGATTATGAACCCAAAGGAATAATATTAAACCCAAGGGACTAATATGAAAAGCCCAACATTGGTAAACCCAAATATAAATATTACAAACACTAAAATAAACATGGTTTATTTTCATGGTGAGACAATCTTTGTCACAAAGTGACATTCAACCATGGTTGTCTATGATTGAAAATGGTTGGCTATCATTGATATTATAAACCTAACAGAATAATAAACCTAAGGGATTAATATTATAAACCCAAAGGAATAATAAAACCAAGGGATGAACACTAGAACCCAAAGGGTTATGAACCCAACGAAATAATATTAAACCCAAGGGACTAATATTATAAACCCCACATTGGTAAATCCAAATATAAATACTACAAACACTGAAATAAACATGGTTTATTTTCATGGTGAGACAATCCTTGTCACACTCTGACTTTCAAACATGGTTGACCATGGTTGGCTATGATTGACAATGGTTGACCATCATTGATATGATAAGCCTAAGGAAATAGTAAACCCAAGGGATTGATATTATAAACCCAATGGATTAATACGAAAACCCTAAGGGTTTATGAACCTAAGGGAATAATATTAAACCCAAGGAACTAATATTATAAACCCAACATTGGTAAACCAAAATATAAATATTACAAACACTAAAATAAACATGGTTTATTTTCAAGGTGAGACAATCCTTGTCACAATGCGACATTCAACTATCGTTGACCACTTTTGGCTATGATTGACAATGGTTGACCACGATTGATATAATAAGCCTAAGGGAATAATAAACCTAAGTGATTGATATCAGAAAGCCAAAGGAATAATAAACCCAATGGATTAATACTAACATCCCAAGGGATTACGAAGCAAAGGGAATAATATTAAACCCAAGGGACTAATATTATAAACCCAACGTATATAAACCCTAAGATAAATATTATAAACACTAAAATAAACATGATTGGCCATCGTTGATTTTCATATTGAGACAATCATTATCATAGTACCATGTTGGACCTTGGTTAACCATGGTTGACTCGGGAATAATAAACCCAAAGAACAATAAACCGAAGGGATTGATACTAAAACCCGAAGGGATAATGAACCTAAGGGAATAATATTAAACAAAAGGGACTAATATTACATCAATTAGGATTTCAAGATTGAAACATGGCCTTTTTTTTTTTTTTTAGTGTTCGATGTTTCGCGGATCTCTTTCCTTGGAACCTTGTCTTTTCCTTCATCCTAGGGTTTCTCCTTTTCACTCGGTAAAATTTATTATTATTATTATTATTTTAGTTAATAGTATTCTATTATTAATATTATTTATTTATTTATTTAAGTTAATAGTATTCTATTATTATTATTATTTATTTATTTATTTATTTTTATTTTTTATTTTATTTTATTTTTTTCTAATACATTTTAGAACTTTCTTAATTAAACTATATATATGATTACTATTACTATTATTTTATTTTATTATTATTATTAATAATTTTTTTATTAATTTTTTATTTTTCTTTTATATATATTTTTTTTAATTATTGGTATTATTTTTATTTATTTATTATTATTATTATTTTTTTATTTTTTTTGTGTATTTATTTATTTATTTTGTAATTAATTAATTAATTTTTATTTATTTATATTTATATTTATTTTTTTATTTTTTTATTTTTTTTAATTTTTATTTATTTATTGATTTATTTATTGATTTATTTATTTATTTATTTATTTATTTATTTTTTTTTTTTTTTTTTCTCAGGTTAACTTAATTTTTGTTCCATTATTTTTATTAACTCTAACTAACTTTTATATGAATAGGTCTTGTATATAACTTATTCCCTTTTAATACTAGCTAAGTGATAATTTTTAATTAGCAAACAATACCCCTTTTAACTAACCTTAGACACCATTTAAATTATTTTATATATTTTTATTGGTAACCTAATATAACTAATTTTCCATTATATTGTAATAATTTTGACTCTGGTCCTAAAGGCAAAAGTAGCCGTTAGTCGTGATAGCCGTTGGAGGCTCTGCTCAAACTATTTAACATGCTAAGCCGGATCTGTCTCTTCAACTTGTCCTGACGATGAACCACACTAGTTGATTCGAAACGCGTCGGCAAATGATTTATCTTGTGATTTACACCGAAGAATTTCTCTTAAACTTGATATGGATCACAAAAGCCTCAATTCAATAATCATATCTAATATTTGATTTAATAATCACCATATTAGTATTAATTATAATAAATCTAAACTTGTGTAAATACTTACATTAATATTTAGTAAACCACTTTGGTCAACCATGCCACTTGATATAATATATGCAAATCACAAAAATATTTACTAATGATTTAAAGATATTAAACTCATCAATATTGATAACCCAATATATGTTGATAACTTAGTATTTGGTTATAACCACAATATATTGGGTTAATGACATCACAAATATTAATTTGTAAACATTTTTAATATCGTATTAATGAGATTATTAATAACATTGTTTTCCATATTAATTTTAATATTATTGTTATTATTAATTATATTTATTAGTATTGTATTTTTTAATAATTAATATTAGTTTTATATAATAAATAATAATAATAATAATAATAATAATTATTATTATTATTATTATTATTATTATTATTATTATTATTATTATTATTATTATTATTATTATTATTATTATTATCATTATCATTTTTTGAATATAAATATTAAAAATATTCTACAAAAATATAATATTTAATGTAAAGCTTTTTTCAATAAAAAAGAATTCAAATAAATAATATATTTATTAAAATTTAATATGAAAATTAAAAAAACATATTTATTAAAACTTAAATGTAACTGACATTTGTTTTAATGATGTAGTTAAATGCTTGTATTAAACATTGGAATTAAATGTTGTATTTGTTGGATTCAAACACAATAATACAATAACATTGTATTTGTTGGAATTAAACATTGTTCTGAACATTGTAAACATTATAAACATATTATATGAGATAATGCATTGCTTGTATCAAATGGCATTGGGCATGTACCAAAATGATAACATTGGACAATTAATCATAAACCACACAATATAATTTAAGGCACTGTATTGTAAACGTTATTTTGAACGTTGTAAAATTTTCTCTCCACAATGAATACTTTGTTCCATAATACTAATGAACTCTCCCCAATGAACAATGACTATAATATTAACACAATAACCCTAAGAAATGCCAAAATAAATGTTGCTAATATAAAAACAATGCACCAAATTCTAATAAGCTACCCAATGGCTTAGATTATGACACACATAACTTTGCAATTATATGTTGAACGCTAGTATTAAATGAATAAAATATGCCATTTAATGAAGAAACATTGTCTTTAAATGAAGAAGAAATGCATGTCTCGTTTATTTTGAATGCTCTCCACCACAATAAATTTTGAACACTGAATGTTGCATAGTTAAATCATTGTCCAATTTTGTACATTCTGCAATTTATAACGATGAAGGTGTCAATATTATGTATGGAGTTCTCAACATTCATTATTTGTTTTTCTGTTTCTTGACATCTCTGCGATCTTGTTAAGTATGCCTTCCCTGTGCCAATCTCATCTACCATTTTTGAAGATCCTATCACCTTGTATTACCTTTGATAATAAGTGTAATGCATATTTGTAATGAGACTTGACTTTAAGAGTTAGGGTGAGAAACCCTAAAAAATATTTTGAGGGCACTTTCTTCCCAATGAAGCAATAGGTAACATATTTGATGCAAATACAAATTTTGATTCCGGTACTATAAGTCTTGTTTTATTGCTTAATTATTTGATTAATTGTTTGTCTCTTGATTCATTATCCTTTTGTGTTTTTTACCATTGGCTACTATCTCTTCCTTTTGGTTCACCATGACTATTTTTGTTGAATTCCATTTAGGTTCATCAAATGTTATTGGAACTACTACTTAGGTTAAAATTTATCTTTTTTTATCAGAATTTCAAAGTAAAACTTTTTTTTAATAAAAAAAATTAAAAAATTAATATATTTATTAAAATTTAATGGGTGTATTTAAAATAAAATAACCTTATTTATTTCGAACATTTTGATGTAGGAAACCCCTTGATGGTGGGATTCGATCACAAAGGCAATCGCCCCCTCCATATACACAACTATAAGCCTAGAACTGTGGTCATTGCCACCACATCAGAAGCGTTGGTATTGAATCCATAAGCCTGTAAACCTTCCCGCACATTATATTGGAAGCAGAGAATGGATGCACTTTTACATTAACAATCTTAGTCATCAATTTTATCAGAATACAAATGAGACACGGGAAAACTCACTCCAAACACATAAGCTGGACATCATATGGAATTAAATCCACTATATAAAGCCCATAGGGTCTGGATTGGGAATTAAATTTCGCGCTTATTCGTGCCCGAAGTCCATTCGATCATCCATTTGATGGATGGTTTGATCTCAACTTAATTAAATTCCGACTCATATCCTCATCAGGTCCAGGTTGGGAAAACCTCTTATGGCTTTTGAGGCCACCTGATAACCGCTTACCAACTTTTGGAAACCACCTTCTAGTTAATGCACGTGCGCCTTATCTCCGTCGTTGATCAATTATGTGATCCAACGGTTGATGCTTCATCGTCATGTCGTAATCGGAGTTGACAAGTGTTTAGGGCCCGATCCATCCATAAAGACTTCTGCCGATGCGATATATCAATGTGATTACAATCGCAACTCCTTAAGGCCTGAGTCCTTCCTCCAAATAACAATCTATGCCGATGCGATATGAATTGGTTTTGGTCCCTACGATTTCATCTGGACTGTTGATCTTCCAGATCAATGGCTACTGTGCATTGATCCATCTACTCCCTCCTAGACTTGATCTTGCTTGTTTTTAACAGATTCTGTGTTATAAACATGATTCTCCTCCACACTCTGTTTTCACGCACAACTCCTTATATAAACTCTTTGTGGTATCTATGGATAAATGACTGGGGTTAAAGTGGCTCAGCCACTGTATAACACTATGGACCATAATAAAGTATTGAACACTGCGCTTTATAACTTAAGACATAAAAACAGAGCATAATGCTTCAGTTGTTCCATAGGCAAACTATACAGAGACAAGTGAAGGACTTCAATAGAGATGGGCCATTTACACACACACGAAATCATTTATTCAATATAATGAATTTACAAAGTCTCGGCCCTCTGGCTCGATTACATCAACAAAAGGCCATGTTTCAATCTTGAAATCCTCACTCTCTCCTCTCTAGCCTCTCTTGAACCTCTAGCTAACCTATCTAGCCTCTCTGGGCTCTCTCTTGCTAACCTATCCAACCTCTGAATTATCAGAAAGGATCACAATTTATACAAAAGTGGATTCATGAACCAATTCTGGTTTAGATCCAGAAATTTCTTACTCTCTCCCAAAGAACCTCTTCAACTCCACTCTTTTATGAACAAATGCTAAATAAAGCTTTCATATTCCTCATATTCTATTCAAACCAAATAAATCTAACTGTTTGGCCTAATCTCCACACAGGGAGAATCAATTAGCCACTATACCCCTTTTCTCATATTTGACAATAAATAAGCACTCTCACATATTTAAATAAAATTAACTAAACTCTTATCTTCCAACCCCTTATTAGTCACAACATGTGATCATACCATCACTTTGCTGACTAGGCCTGAATGCTCCTACATCAAACTCCTAAAGTTGAAAGTTTTCATGACCTCCTGGCCATGTGTTCCTTCTGTTGTCTATCCAGTATCCCAAACTTTACTTTGTAATTGGTCATCATCTTCATCATGCTACTAATTCAATTCTTCTTCCACGGTCACTTCTGTTCTTCCAAGATTCCAAATCGTATTTTGTTGTTGTACTCTTTCCTTGTTGTCCTTCTTTTTAACTATCTTCATCTACCACAATTTCTCAACTTCCTCTTTACAATTTGTTCTCAACTGAACTCCACTAACATCTGCCTGTTGTACATTCTCCTTTACCATATAAATTATAAAATTTCTATCCAAATCTTCTTTTCCTCTGTCATTTACAAACTATTGTTTGTACTCCACAACTTCCCTTTCATTATCATTAAGCATAATCCTATCCTCTATGTTATCAGGTTCATTTAATATCCTTTCCAGGAAAATACAAATTCCTTTATATTCAATAAGCATGTCAATTACGTATGACTCCTCCTTCTTGTATAAAATATAATTTCCATGACAATTGTCAAATTCAAAATAACTATGGTTTTCACTTTCCATAGGTAATTCTGCCATCAAAATTTTATACTGTTGTTCTACAAAAGTTATGAAATTGTCATCAATTTTCATTTCAATACTTTCCTCTGCATTACACAGTGTTCCTTGTTGTAACACAAGACTATCATTCAAGAGTTCAATAGCTAGGATTTCTTGGATCATATCATTGTGAAGTATCCTTTCATCTTCTATATTTATACTATTGCAACAAAATGATATTGTTTCATCTTCTCTTACATCAAAAACAAAATTCTAGTTTTCTAAAGCTTCTTCATGGTTTATAGCTTCATAAAAGTAATCCACTTTAAAATCGCAGAATTCTTGAACTTCTGCATCTATCAACATCATCTTACATTCCTTCATAATTTCCATAGTACTTTCATTGTGATTCTTTACTGAAGATATTTCATTCTGGTTGCCATCACAAACTTTCATTTTCTTATCTTCAGGTTCTTTAATCATGACAATTTCCCTGTCAATACCATCATTCTCAAAATTATTAAATACATGCTCAAAATATCTTTCTGTTTCAGCCATCTCTTCTAGTAATCTCACTTCCTCATCAACATGCATAAGCACATTGTCCAATTGTTGTTCATCACCTTTTAAACCTAAAAACATACACAACATGTTAGTTTAAAAAATACAAGGCTCTTCATTTTAAGCCTCAGTGATCAACTCCTCATTCTTCTTTGAACTATTCTGATAGTTCACTAAGTTCTTAGGAAATTCTTCCTCAACATCTTCGACTTCTTCCTCAATAAAGAAAACTTCTGGGACTGCAACTTCTTGACTATGCTTGACAACTTCATCATAAGTTTGTAGAATACCTTTTTGTTATACACAACTTCCTTCAACACTCAGTTTATCCAAATAAGACAACAATGTCTCCTCCTCTTCTCTGATAAGACTTTGATCTTCCAAAGATTTCCTTGACTTAACTTCTTCAGCTAAGTTCTCTGTGTCAGATTTCCTTCTCTTCACTTCAAAAATATGCAATGCATCTGTTTCCTTTCATGTTTCCATTTCCAATTGGTCTTCTATCCATGCTCAAATTCCTTCAAATATTATCCAATAAGTTTTCACTAAGAGAAGACACAATCATTTAGCCATACCTTTTAATTTCCTCCACCAATTAAAGTCTTGAAAGTCTTTATGCATCTCCTTTTGTGGTTTTCTTACCTCTGCCTCTTTCACCTTTTCATACATAGGTTTAAATTCATTAGGCTACATACGTGCAATTTTACATTCACATAAGTAATTAATTCCAAAAATATGAGATTATCTTGTCCGTGAGGATGCTAACAGCACATTCCTTTCGTTCTGATCTGCATAGATCAGTTCTTCACGATTGTCATCACTGTGTCCTTCCCCAAGGAGAGATCCTTTCTCTGGTTCATAGATGTATTCTACTCCTTCATTTTCAACTGCTTGAAGTATTAATTTCTTAGCAAACAATTCTCTGATAGCCCATTTGACTCTTCTTCCCACATAAAATCCTTGTTTCCATTTTTCTCTAATT
Organism: Pinus tabuliformis; assembly: GCA_031772625.1. Lineage (NCBI taxonomy): Eukaryota > Viridiplantae > Streptophyta > Pinopsida > Pinales > Pinaceae > Pinus > Pinus tabuliformis. The sequence continues at coordinate 937,688,953 of CM062813.1, forward strand.
CCTTTCAATACCAACCTCTCCAAATGACTGAGTTCTGCCTTCATCTCAGCCAACTCCACGTCCCTTTCTTCTTTACTCATTCCTTTGAGTCAAATTGCTTCAAAACTCTTTTTTCTCTGTCTATAACTTTCCTCCGTACCCCTGTCATGACTATCAATAGTCAATTCCATTTCTTCCTATGGTGAACTTTCCTTGTTCACTAGTGAGCTGCAAATAGCCTTTTCCATTTCACCTATAACAAGTCTCCTTCATGCTTCACCAAACTTTCCTAAGTTCAGCCTTTTTGCACCTATTGGTTCTTTCCTCGAACCTTTCATTGACTAACAATTCTACCCAGCACTCCTCTTTCTGCAATTGTTATCTCCTGTCGACAATCACAATCATGGAGCTACCTCAACAACTTCTACTAACCACTATTGAAAGTTGTTCTGATCTCCTCTTGAACACTCCTTGCTCTAGGCTTTGCATATTGAATTGCTCACTTCTTTCTTCATTCAATAATTTCATTTACTATTGGGTACTGCCACCTTTACTCATCTGAGAATTCTTCCTGCTCTATCTTTTTTAACATAGCTCATATGCTATGATGCTGGTACAATTCATTCTATCTTTCAACAATTCCATTGCTTTTATTGACCTGCATAATATTATCTCAAGATACATCAAAGCACCTTTCAAACCTGAAATATTTCCTTCAAAGATGTCTTAAAACTAATTCCCATTCCATCAGTTAAATCTTTGCCAAAGGATTCATCTGTTCACTATTTCATTTAGACTTTCCATTCAAAAGACTCCATACAACCAACAACTATTTCCCATTTTACTTTTCATAATGGACTCTTCAGCTTTCAAGATCAATTAAGATTAGATCTGAATTTCAATTATTTTACCAATTCATGACAGACACTATCAATTCCTTCTAATAACCTGTTTGTAAGCAAATCCTATTTTGCCTCTACAATTTCCAAAATTCATTCCTTGTAGTGGTTCTTCTTTCAGTCCTATTAAACCCAATCTCCATTCTTTCAATCATCAATATCATTACCTTCAACAATACTTTAAGAAATCCTCAATCATTCTCAGTTTTCACAAAATTCTTCAAATCATTTAAATGACTTCAATGCCACAACAAACCACTCTTCTATTTAGCTTTAACTTCTAAACCTTTCATCTCAACCAAATCAAGCATGCAATCAACTTACCCAAAAATTTCATTTTCCTGAAAGGAAAACATCTTCTCCTTTGAAATTTCAATGCCTTGTTGTTCTTTAGACATTCAAAACACATCTCTGCAAAATTATCCAAATAAACATTCTTACCAAACCTTCCTCATAGATTCACTGCTTCTCCATTCTGATCTCAGTGTCCTTTGTAATCTGATCCCCATCTGTATCAGCTTCACTTCAGCGCAAATTATACATATCCTGAGATTACAATTCAATTTCCAAACCATTATTTATAGAGCGTTAAGCTAGCTCTAATACCAAAAATGATGTAGGAAACCCCTTGATGGCGGGATCCAATCAAAAAGACAATCGTCTCCTCCATATACACAACTATCGGCCTAGAACTGTGGTTATTGCCACCACATTGGAAGTGTTGGTATTGAAGCCTTAAGCCTTTAAAATCTGCCTGCACATTATATCAGAAGTGGACAATGGATGCACTTTTACATTAAAAATCTCAGTCATAAATTTTATCAGAATACAAAGGAGACACTGGAAAACCCACTCCGAACTCATAATCCAGACGTCAAATGGAATTAAGTCCATTGTATAAAGCTCATCGAGTCTAGATTGGGAATTAACTTTTGCGCTTATTCGCGCCTGAAATCCGTCTGATCATCCATTCGACAGACGGTCTGATCCCTTCCGAATATCAACTTAATTAAATTCCGACTCATATCCTCATCGGGTCCGGATTTGGAAAACCGCTTACGGCTTTTTAGGCAACCCAATAACCACTTACCACATTTTGGAAACCACCTTCTGGTTAATGCACACGTGCCTTATCTTTGCCATTGATCAAGTATGTGATCCAATGGTCCACGCTTCATCATCATGTCATAATCAGAGTTGGCAAGTGCTTAGGGCCCGATCCATCCATACAGACTTCCGCCGATGTGATATATCGGTGCGATCACAATCGCAACTCCTTAAGGCCTGAGTCCGTCCTCCTTATAACAATCTTTGCTGATGCGATATGAATTGGTTTTGCTCCCTGCGATTTGATCTGGATTGTTGATCTTCCAGATCAATGACTAATGTGCATCGATTCGTCTACTCCCTCTTGGTCTTGATCTCGCTTGTTTTTAACAGATTCTGCGTTATAAACACAATTCTCCTCCACACTCTGTTTTCATGCACAACTCCTTATATAAACTCTTTGTGGTATCTATGGATAAATGACTGGTGTTAAAGTGGCTTAGCCACTGTATAACACTATGGTCTGTAATAAAGTATTGAACGCTACGCTTTATAACTTAAGACATAAAAACAGAGCAGAATTCTTCAGTTGTTCCATAGGTAAACTATACAGAGACAAACGAAGGACTTCAATAGAGATGGGCCATTTACACACACACAAAATCATTTATTAAATATAATGAATTTACAGAGGCTCGACCCTCTGGATTGATTACATCAATAAAAGTCCCTATTTCAATCTTGAAATCCTCGCTCTCTCCTCTCTGGCTTCTCTCAAACCTCTAGCTAACCTATCTAGCCTCTCTAGCCTCTCTCTTACTAACCTATCCAACCTCTGAATTATACAAAAGGATCACAATTTATAGAAAAGTGGATTCATGAACCAATTCTGGTTTAGATCTAGAGATCTCTCACTCTCTCCTAAAGAACCTATTCAGCTCCACTCTTTTCTAAACAAAAGCTAAATCAAGCTTTCAAATTCCTCATATTCTATTCAAACCAAGTAAATCTAACTATTTGGCTTGATCTCCACACAGGGAGAATTAATCAGCCACTATACCCTTTTTCTCATGTTTGACAATAAATAAACACTCTCACATATTTAAATAAAATTAACTAAACTCTTGTCTTCCAACCCCTTGTTAGTCACAACATGTGACCATACCATCACATTGCTGACTAGGCTTGAATGCTCCTGCATCAAATTTGTAAGTGAAATGGATTTAAAATTTTGAAGATTCAAACACTTCATGGAACTCATTCATTGGAAACTCATTAAGATCCTAAACCTAATATTATAATATTATATTAATATAAACTAAACTATGTATGATTGAGGCATGTTCAAGTGAAAAGAAATATCGGGATATAAAATATTCGTTGAGTAATATCGTGGTATAACAAATTCATTTTTCACGTAGTAAAGAGGGATTCAATCAAATTAATGAATTCAAGGATTAGATGAAGGGGCATGAGGGCTTTACATTATTTGAATTTGTCCAAGAGAGCATTTCATAGTTAAGCAAGAGAGCATCTCATGGTCTACAAAGTTTTTATATAAAAAATTATATATATATATATATATATATATATATATATATATATATATATATATATATATATATATATATATATATATATATATATATATATAGATATATATATATATAAGCATTTTGATTGAATTTAAATGAAACACATTTCAAATTCACTTTTATTTTAAATCAAACAAATTTAATTGAAATTTAGTAAAAAAAAGTGATGGGTCAAGAGAGATGTTGAAGAGGAAAAACATAATGATTAAGAAGAAACATCATTAAAATTTATTGTTAAAACCAATTAGTTATATTAAATTTAATACTAATATCTAATATTATATTGAGAATATTATATTATATATTATATTAACAATACTAAAACTTAATATTATATAAATTATTAATATTTAAAATCTAAAATCTAAAAATACTATTATAACTTAAAACCATTAATTTTTGTTATAAAACCATGTTAAAGTTTTGGCAGTTTGAATAAACTGCAATTAATGTATACCAATGAATTTAACAGACATATATTTGGACCATCAAGCCTTTCGAAATGAACACTTTTGAAAAAGTAGCGCATAATAATGTGCAACCACATTTCAATAATACAAAAGTTTTAACACTTTTGTTTTTAATTTTATTTCTCTAATCTTCATACGTGTCGAAAACTAACTTGTATGGTAATTTTTTAATAGTGATTTGTAAAAAAATAATTTAAGTGAGGTTTAAACATATGATTTAGATATGCAAGAAATTTAGTGGTATGAATTCCATCCATTGATGGAGTGGTGATGACGAGAATATACTAGCATCTTTAATTTTACACCATCTGATTAAAACAATTAATTAAGAAAAAGATTAAAGTGCCCAATTCCAATAGGGGGAATTCCTATCGGGCGCAATTACAATCGGTATGCAAATTTTGTTAGACATATTAGGCAAAAGTTGGATCCTCGGATTGCAACAATGACAAGGAATAAAAATAGATCCTTCGTTTTTTATTCTACTTTGTAATATTGCCCATGTTTTTGTTACATGTGTTTTCATAATCACTTCTTATGGTGTACTAGATGTAGTATGTTTATTCTCAAGACTTGTGGTTTAGCATATGTTCTAATGGAGTATGGTACCCTTATGTGCAATGATAATATAAAGAAAAATATTATTCGTTTGGTCATACCTTTGCTTCAAGACATAGTTATTATATGAAGACACAATCATGCAAAACATTATGCGTGGAAGATCTCGGGTGTTCGTCCTCTCACAACTCAAAATTGGCAATAGAAACCATTTTGGAGGACGTCAAGCACAAGTATACGATCATGGAATCACTTCCCCCTCCATAGTTCCAAGTATACTTTAATGATCTACCTTCTAATGATTTCGACACCCTCTTCGGCATGGATAACTCATCAGTTTACTTGTGGGATATTCTCTAACAATATGACAACGGTCATGAGGGGAATAGTTGAAGGTGTAGCCAGGCTTAACACGTTATTTCTATGGAAGTGTTCTTGGATCATTTTGTAGGCACCCTTTTCCAAGAGATACTTTGCACTTTGTCCACTCTTCCTATTCCTTACATTGGTTGTCCAAGGTACAATATATGTAGCTATAGATGTAATGGTTTCCCTATGTATAAATTAATGTACTTTTTTCTATTATTCCTCTGTGATTTGAACTTATCAAGTTAAGATATGGACTTTTAATCATATTCAAGACCCACTTGAAGACAAGACATCCAAATCATGTAATAAGTGGGAGACCTTCATTGCAAGGAAACAATCTTATGCAGTTGCAGAGGCTTATCTCAAGTAATTCAAATCCGACCTTAATGCATTTTTAAATGTTATAGCGAATGAAATGACGGAGGGCGCAATTATGTTCTTGATTTTTCCATGCCGTATTTCAGCTGATCTAAGGGAACAAGCGAGCATGATCAGTTTCTGTGGCCACCTATTGAGAGCTACTTTCAGAGATCTCATAAACGCGGTATAAGGGATAATGTCTCAATTGTAGTATATTGTTTCATTACATTAAATCACCAGGCAAATAGAATGTTTTTTTGATATACTTCTTATTGTAGGTGGACTTTGGTATTCGCATGACATAGAGACACAAAAATTAGTATTCTTTCATAAATTTTGATCATATAAAAAGATTTTTAAATTGTTGATACGGCCGATTTTTTACTTTGAATTGCACCATATTTTCCCACATTTTAAACTTGGAAGAACTTATGTCTTACATTCTATAATGAAATTATGTATTACTCTTGGCAGGGCTTATTGGATGAAGACAAATTGCACTCATAAAATTTTCCATTTTCTCTCCAACTATCGAATAATTCTAGGTTATAGTAAAAACCACATGATCGATCACCTTAAAAAGATGTGAAGTCTTGAGAGGAGAAGCTATAGGCATAGTCGACTACATGAGAGAAGATAACGATTTATAGGAAAACAACTCTAAATGAAATATAGAAATGGATTGGAGACTATGACAGAAGCACATATCGGGTAGATATGATAGACAAATTGTTTCAAAGAGTCGAGAAAAGAGTCCTGAATGGATTGCACATGGAAAAAGAATAACACAGTTACTTGCAGTGCAGAAAATGTCATAGTAAAATGATAAATGCATACTCTGTAGTGATATCACGAAATTTCATGATTATATCTACACTCACTATTACTACACCAAATTTCATGATTATATCTACACTCACTATTACTACACCAATTTTCATGATTATATCAAAACTATCTCCTAGAAAATAGGAACTAAATCTAAACTAAGACACACACACAATTGTGAAACAAACTTTCTCCATTAATTTCAAGTCTCCCTCTTAATGGAGAAAGGATTCACCTGCACACCTAAGATTTCCCTAAACAATTCAAATTTGATCATCCCAAGAGACTTGGTAAAGATATCAGCTGCATTTTCACAGGTGTTAAAATATTCAATGAAAATTTCTTTGGACTGAACCTTTTCTCTAATAAAATGAAATTGAGTATCTACATGTTTTATTTTTTTATGAAAAACAAGATTATTTTCTAGCTTGATTGAACTTTCGTTGTCATATTTAATTACCGTAGCATCTTTTTGTTCTTCTCCTGCACATTGAATAAGTCTTTTCAACCAAATTTCTTCACAAGAGGCTACACATACAACCTGAGACTCTACTTCTGCTAATGATAAAGATACATTACTCTCATTTTTACTGCTCCAAGAAATGACATCGGACCCAATATTAAAATAATATCCAGTTATAGATCTTATATCGTCCATATTTCTAGCCCAATCTGAATGTGAATATCCTGTCAGTTTAACATCAAAAGAATCAATATATTTAATGCGAAAATTTATGGTTTCTTTAAAATACCTTAGGACACCTTTTGCTGCCATCCAATAAGTTTCAAGATATTTTGTCATAAACTTACTCAACACACTCACTAAATATGCTAAGTCAGGCTTGGCTATAGTTAAATAAATAAAACTTCTAACCAGTTTTATATACAATGTAGCATCCACCTCTTTAGAACCATCATTACTTTGAAATTTAACATTTTTTTGTATAGGTACTGAAGCAGCTTTACTGTGATCCACTTTAAATGTCTTCAACAATTCCTTAGCATGCTTTCCTTCAGTAACAAAATTCTGGCCAACATCCCTCCAGAATTCAAGACCTAAGCAATAATGCAGTTACCCAACGTCCTTCATTTCAAATACCTGTGACATCTGCACTGTGATTTCTTCAACCAATTCATCAAAATTTCCAGTAACAATTAAATCATCAACATATAAATAAATCAACACAATTTTCCCCTTTTAATCAAATGTGGTATACATATTCGGATCGTTTTTCTTCTCTTATAACCATGATGTAAGAAGAAAGAGTTTATTTTCTCATACCAAGATTTGGGAGCCTTCTTCAACTTATACAATGCATTTTTTAATTTATACACCAAGTGTTCCCATCCCTTTTTAATAAACCCTTCAATTTGTGTTAGATATACTTCTTCCTTCAAATCTCCATTCAAAAAAGAAGATTTTACATCTAGCTGGTGTAAACTCCAATGGTACTTTGTAGCTAGAGCTATTAACATCCTAATAGTATTTAGTTTAGCCACATTATTAAAATTCTCCTTGTAGTTAGTCCCTTGTTTCTGTGAGTACCCTTTGGCCACCAATCTAGCTTTATACTTTCCTATACTACCATTTTCTTTGAGCTTAGGTTTATATATCCATTTAAAACCTATGGGCTCTTTTCATTTTGGAAGTTCAATTAATTCCCATGTTTTATTTTTAATTATAGTCTCATACTCTTCTTTCATAATTGACCTCCATTCTTCGTATTGGCTTTCTTCATTATAATTGATGGGCTCAACAACATTTAAAACACTAGTTATAAGAGCATAATATTTGTACCTTTCTAGTAAGTCAGTTTGCCTTCCTGATCTCCTTGGTAGTAGAATTGAATCAAATCTGTCCTGTGTGATTACTTGCTCACTTTTGAGTGGACTTCGCCTACTACATGTGTCCACATCACTAGATTCATGTTTAATATCATCCTGTTGGCATTAATGACTATCTTTGACTTCATCATTATTGTCATAAATCACTAGAGGCACATGCCACTATTCATAAATTTTATCCTTATTCCCTTCATCAACTTGTTCATTAACATCTCTACTTGCAAATAATTTATGAGTATATGGATTAAACATCTTATATGCTTTGAAATTAGAACAATACCCTACAAATATGTATTTTATAGCTTTAGCATCCAATTTCTTCCTATTTTCCTTAGGAGTGCATGCAAAATCTCTAGAACTGAATACTCGCAAGTGATGGACTGCAGGTTTAAAACCATACAAAGCATCAAATGGAGTCTTGAGATCAAGACACCTAGTTGGACTTCTATTCTTTAAGTAAAATGTAGTACTAATAGATTCTCCCCAAAAACCATTGGAGAAGTTCTTACCTTTAATTATGCTACATGCACACTCCACTAGAGTTATGTTCTTTCTTTATGCAACCCCATTATTTTGTGGAGTGTGTGGTAATGTAAATTGTTGTACTATTCCATGATCTCTCCAATATTTGATGAAGTTCTCATGCTTGTATTCTCCCCCATTATATGATCAGAGGTTTTTAATGAAATTCCCTATTTTCTTTTCAACCATATATCTAAATTCCTTAAAGTACTTGAAAGAATCACAATACCTTCTAAAAAAATATATTGAGGTATACCTTGTGCAATCATCAATAAATAGAAAGAAATAATAATCTCCACCTAAGGACCTTGGCTACATAGGTCCACAAATATCAGTATGTGAAAGTGAAAGTATATATTTATTTCTCCTATTTAAGTTAGAAGGAAATTCATCCCTAATAATTTTTCCAAGTTCACAAAATTGACAATCAATATGTTCATTTCTTAAAATAGGAATTCCATCATCCATACCTTATGTCTGCAGCAACAATAAATCATGAAGGTTGATGTGACCAAACCTTTGATGCCAAATATTCTCTATTGTGATAGTCATTGTAGCTAAACCTTGATGTGGTATGTATGTACCATTAAAATTGTGTAGGCCTCCAACTCTTATTCCCGATGCAACCTGATTTTGATGATCCAACAAATCCTTTACAAAACAGTAAGTTTTTAAATATTCTACATTTAAACTCTGATCAGTAACCATTGATACAGAGATCAAATTATTTTTTATCCTAGGCACATACATGAAATTCTCTATGTGTGTAATATTACCATTAGGCAATATCATAGTAATATCTCCATATGCTTTAATCTGATATGCTATGTCATCTCCTAGGTAGATGTTAGCACCATTACTGGTCTCCTTGAAATTTTCATACTAGTGTTTATTGCATGTCCTATTAGTGGACACTCCATAATCCATAAACCAAGTTCCAACCTCATCAGTCTCAGCAGAAGGAGCAACATCAGACAAAAAAATTTAAGATCATGATTCAAATATTCACCAGCAAAATTCACTGTATGCCTCTTGTGTTTATGTTTGTTTTCATCATTCTTTTTCTTGTAGCACTCTATATCAATATGAATAGTTTTTCCACAGTAAAAAAACTTAATTCCTAAATCATTTGACGGATTCCATGCCTTGAAATGGATTTTTTTGAGATGGACCACCCCTTTTATGTCCTCCTCGTGGTTTCCCTTTGAAGAACTTATTATTTTCCACCAATGCAAGATCTACATTCTGAGGCTTTAGATTCTTACCTCTCTCTTCTGCCTACATCAAAATCCCTGTCAAATTTTCAAAGGAGGGAGCTTTCTCCCTTGTTTCAAGCCGTGTAATGAAAAGTTGATAATCCTTTGTCATGCCATTTAAGCTAATCATGACAAGATCATTGTTGGATACTTTCTACCCTATGTCACATAACTTGTCTTTCATTTCTTTAATCTGTTAGATGAATGCGATAATGGATTCATTCTCTTCCATCCTAATGGAGAGAATATTGCTCTTCAAAAATAACATACAATTTGTATTTTTCGTTTCATACAAATCTTTGAGTGTCACCCAAATATCATCGGAGGTTTTGCAGTCTCGTATATGAGGGATTATATTGTATTTTACCAGCATCTTCAACAACACCTTTGCTTTATTTTCCCTCTTGTCCAAATCTTGAACTAATGCAGTTGTGGCACCATTGAATGCAATCAACTTTGCTTCATCTCTGTTTGAAATTTTCCACACACTAGAACCCTCAAGTAATGTATGAAACTTGAAGTTCTAGTTGGAATAATTTTACCCATGGAGCATATTTCTCTCACTAAGGTATGTCTCTGTAATGTGATTATTCATTGTCACAAAATAACTTCAACAACGCCCTTATTTTTAACTCACGAGCACCACCTGTAACTCATATTATCAATATATCCACGACTCCTTAATAGATCCATTGATCTAATTAACAAATGTAGTGATCCAACAGCATATCTATGGATCCAACATTAGATCCACTGATCCACTCAACTGATCTATGCAACCAACACCAAATCTGTTGATCCACTAAAAATATCCATGGATCTAACACCAGATCCACTTATCCACTCAACATATCTATGGATCCAACACTAGATCCACTGATCCACTCAACATATCTATAGATCCAACACGATATCCATTGATCCACTCAACATATTTAAAAATGGGAAGAAACATCAAAATGAAACTTACAGCTGACAGGTGAGACGAGCTACACCTAGAGACTGCCTAAGTAGTACTTATGTCTACTCCATTATCCATTGAATCCAAAATAAATAAGATTACATTCAATTTAACGAGATCAAAACTATCTCCTAGAAAATAGGAACTAAATATAAACTAAGACACACATAGAACCATGAAACAAACTTTCTCCATTAATTTCAGGTATTACAACAACAAATATAATATATGTGTGGCTGGTCTTCATCATCACTCAGATCCACTTTGGAATATTTAAAACACTGCTTTTTTGCCACCACATCTTCGATATGTGAGTTGACCTCCATTTAAAATGTAACCACCTCTAGCCATCGTTGATGAAAACTGGATTCACTGTTTTCCAATTCTCCTTCCATAGTTTTGACGTAAACCTGCTTAATACTCCCATTTCATGTGCAATGTCTAGTCTAGTATAGAAAATTGCATACATAAAGCTACCGAGTGCACTTACATATGGAAGACTAGACATGTCTTCTTCCTCTTCTTTTGTCTTGGGACACTATTCAACAGATAACTTTACACCTACAGGAATAGGAACCTTCACCGGTTTACTATCATTCATATTAAACCTCTGCAGCATTGTCTCTACATACTTCCTCTAGTTTAACCAGAGCTTCCTCTTTGCCCAGTCTTGTTTAATTTCCATTCCTAAAATATAGTTTGCAGCACCAAAATCATTCATGTTAAATTTAGAGGACAATTGAGTCTTCAAATCCTAGATAATTTCTTTCGCATTTCCAACTAGTAACATATCATCCACATACAAGACCGAATAAATAAAATAGTCACCAATTAATTTAAAATACACATAGTGATATTCTTTACTTCTGGTGAAGCCAAGTCCCATATAAATGTATCAATTTTCTAATACCACATCCTTGGTGACTATTTTAACCCATACAAAGAATTTTTTAACTTACATACAAGTTTTTCTTACCCTTCAACACAAAGCCTCTAGCTTGCTTCATGTAGATCTCTTCTTCTAGGTCCCCATGAAGAAATTTTGTCTTCACATCCCATTTTTCAATCTCAAAATCGAAAGAAACAACAATAGATAAAAGTAATCTAATAGAAGCTACCTTGGCAACAAGAGAAAAAATATCACCAAAATCAATTCTCGGCACCTGGGAATAACCTTTTTCTACCAAGCGAGCTTTGTATTTCTCCACCTTGCATTCTTCATTCATCTTATTCTTAAACACCCATTTGTTGCCAATGGGTTTCCTTCCAACTGAAAACTCCACCAGATCCCAAGCCTCATTTTTCTGCAAAGATTCCATTTCATCAACCATGGCCTCTTTCCATAGTTTTCCATCCTCTGAATATACTGCTTCCCTCACAGTTCTGGGATCACAATCAATAATAGATAAAGAAAAATTTGAACAGGAAGCATATGGACTATACCCTTTTGGCTTCCTTCTTTCTCAAAATGATCTTCTCAAAACTCAAGTTTTTCGCTCTTCATCTTCTTATTCTTCTTCTACTATAGAGTTTGATTCTTCCTCCTTTAGCTCTTACTCTATCCTCTCAGGTTCCTTTGGTAGGACTTCATGTTTAATAACATCTTTCACCTCTCTAAACACTACATCTCGATTGTACACAACCTTCCTTGTTTCTGGGTTCTAAATATTATAACATTTTAAATCATCCTTATACCCAATAAATATGCACCTTTCAAATTTACTATCAAACTTTGTTCTTTTCTCCTTCGGAACATGTACATATGCATCACATCAAAATACCCTCAAATGTCAAAGAGAAGGTTTCTTACCAGTCCATACCTCTTGCTAAGTCTTATGCTCCAACGTCGATGAAGGTGATATGTTGACCAGGTAACATGTAGTCTCCATCGCCTCTACCCATAATTCTTGTCCTAACCGGACACCACTGAGCATGCTTCTTTCTTTTTCCATCAATGTCCTGTTCATTCTTTTGGCAACTTCATTTTGTTGAGGTGTGTATGGATTAGTCTTTAGGTGTGCTATACCACACTTCTTACATAACAATTCAAATTCCTTCTTTTAAAACTCGACAACATTATCTGTCCTCAACAACTTTATCTTCTTCAATGTCAGGTTTTGCACCAGAGCCTTAAATTCTTTAAACTTGTCGAAGACTTTAGATTTCTTCCCGAGGAAAAAAATCCACGTATTCCTCGAGAATTCATTTATAAATGATACATATTATATAGACTTACCTAGTCATGGAACCGACAGATGTCCAAGCACATCACTGTGCACAAGCTCTAATATCAGTTTCACCCTCTTAGCACTAGAGGGGAAACTCACACGATTCTGCTCCCCATATACACAATTTTTGTAGAAATAAAAATCCAGAGGGAAACTAGACGTACCGTATACCATACCATTACCATGAATAATTTCAATGCCCTTCTCTCCAATATGTCAAACCCTTTTATTCCATAACATGGCCTTTTCTCCAGTGACCACTAGGTTTTCTACTCCACTTTCCGGAATCCCAAAATTGTTGCACCCATCAACAACAGTGCTACGCTCAATCTTATATAGAATTCTAATCAGAAATTCCCATATCAATGCCCATGCTCCTTAAACCATCTTGCAGGTATCTTTCTAGAACACTATTTTTACACCTGCATCATCCAACTTGCTTATAGAAATCAAATTTCTGGCCAATCCAAGAATATGCAAAATACCTGGAAGTGTTCTAATACTTCCACCTTGCAACTTCAACTTGACTTTTCCGCGACTAATGATTCTAGCCTTCCTATCATCCCCTAAGAAGACATCACCACCATCATATTTCTCATACTCACAGAACAACACCCTATGGGGAGCGAAGTGAAAGGATGTACCTAAGTCAATCAACCATGCCGCATGATCTACATGTGTTCTTGAAGAAGAAGCCAAGTACACATCCTAACCTTCATCTGAGGTGGTTTTCACCTTTGTAGAAGGAGAATCATTAGATCCCTTTCCTTTCTTAGGATCTTTAGATTTACATTCCCTTTTCAAGTGCCCTTCCATTCCACATTTCCAGCACACCTTTAGAGGTTTTCCTAGAGATTTAGATCTCCCTTTAGATTTAGATCTCCCAATCAAGGATTTTTTTTTGTTCTATTTTGGGACTATGCTCGTATAGAAAAGGTATCACCATTATGTCCCTCCATATTTTTCTGTCTTATGTCCTCTGACAATAAGGATGAGACCATTTCATCAAACTGCAAGGAAATTCCATTGCTACCTATTGCAAGAACTAGACTATCCCACGAATCCGGTAGGGAACACAACAAACTGCTGCACTTATATTCATATGAAATTTTATTATCAACAATAATAACTGGCTTACCATAGTATTAAAGGCATTCAGATGCTCTGTCATAGAGTCTCTTTCTCTCATCATAGGGTTATACAACTTTTTTCGAAGTAAACATTTATTCACCAGAGACTTAGATTGGTACAAAGTCAATAACTTATCCCAAAAATCCTTCGCATAAGCTTCCCCTGATACATTCAACAATACTAAATCTGAGACACACAACCATATTATTCTCTTTGCCTTTTGATCAAACTTTTCCTATTCTTCAACTGACATTACCGTTGGTTTAGTACCTGAAGTTACCGTGATCCACTGATCTTTATCCACGAGCAGATCCTCCATCTTGAGTTTCCACAACTCAAAACTATGATGATTAAATTTCTCGATCTCTATCTTTCCACTGCTCGCCATCTTCTTTACTGACAAGAATCAATCCCGCATATATCCCACTAAATAGGGTCTACCACAGGCTCGAGTAAAACCCCTCAGCAGCAAAGGCATCCCATTGAAGCCGAAACAACTCTAATACCAAATGCAGGCTTTAACCCCGTACATAAATTACCTAAATACAGATTCTAAAAAGTAGAAAATAAATAATGGCGAGACCATAAAATATAAAACAAATATACACAAATATTTTCCCCTAGATCCTGAAATTGGGACTACCAGATTGATTTTTTATTATATTCCTTTCAATTTTACAATACATATATATACATGCTGAAGCATCCATAAACCCCAATCCATTAATAGTGGATTAGAACATAACAATAGTTCCCTTGATCTGATCTACAAAATACCATGGACAGAAAAACATCAGGCCCCAAACCATGTGCATAATCCATGCACAAAACCATAGGTAGGTTTGCCCACCTAATATAGGGTCTAAAAAAAATTTCCCAGTGTGTCGCCCTAGAAACTTGCCCCTCAAGGTTATCAATACTCGTAGTAGGATCCTAATCGTTAGTTATCATTCATTGCAACATTGGATTTACCAGACTATCTCGGTTAACAAATCATCCCATTTTTTATCTACCGTTTTCGTTTCTAATCCCTACAAAGTTACCTAGTGAGATTCCAAAATTTGTACGTAAATAAGGAGAAGAACCATCAAACCATGTCATGACTTATCATCTTTTGTGCACGTCGAACATGTTAATCGATGATTCCATTATATTACGTCTTTCCAATGAACCTTAATCAATTTGGAAGCCAAGTGGTATGTTGAGTTACCATGAGGTTCTTTTAATACTTTCAATGCCATAATGACTACATTTTTGACACATTTTTAGTTACCCATTCATTATGACAATGGTACCAAAATTTTAACTTCTTTAAAACAATCAATGCCAACCCATATTTCAAATCATATTCGTGAGTGTAGGAAAAGATGTTGTTTGGTTAAAGTTCATATTCTAGACCAGATATTGGCCAAATGGTTCATAAAATCACTTTTACCAGTAATTATTGAAGATGTTACCAAGGGTGGTGTTGTAACTAAAGAACAAGTTATCGCTTATGCCGAGTACTTAGATCTCATTTATACTCAATCTCGTACTTTGTATGAAAAAATTCCAGATCTGCCTCGTCCACGTCAAACCAATCCAGCCTCTACAAGATCACACATCGTTGATGGTGTGATTGGTTCTTTTAGCCAACAATGTAAGCACTAGTGGAAAATAATGAGATTAGTGACTATGTGACTGAAAAAGTTAGTCGCCATAGATTTTTGAAGTGAAATACTACTAAAATGAAAAATCTTAAGTGACTAACTAAAAATTACTAGAATAAATGACTAATTTAGTCTAAGGTTAAAATATATGACTAGCAAATTGTTATAGACATATTTGGGCACTACAGCTCCAATCACATATGTCGATAAACCAAGGGCTCTTGAACCCCTAAAAGTGTTGTTTCACACCCTAAAGGATCATGGTCAACTGATTACATCATTTCTCAGAGGTTCCACCTAAAAAACCACTGAGAACTGGCCAAAACTGGACCATACAGATTGCTCCACGCTAGGGATGTGATGCATACTAGTTGTTACAATGGCCAAGTGCGATGCATGCTGAAAGAGCCTTCTGTGGGTTGCGATGGCCGAGAGTAGACAAATGGCAGAGACAGTTTGCTAAGTGGAAACCCAGAGAATATTCTAGAAATTTCTCGTATGACACTTGCCTCTCTGAATTCGCCCAGGGATGAGTAAGAGATCATGAAATCTCCAAGTGGAACCAAGAACTATCAGTGAAATGAAACTAATCAAAAACCTAGAAGCTAATTCACGCCTATGCAAATATCTATAAATGGATCGCTCATCTCAGAGATCCGGAGGCTAGAATTTTGTAATTTGTAAGGAAGTGTTGTTGTTGGTTCCTCTTTGAGACATTGTATTTTTGGGTGATATTGCTTTTCATGAGGTGAAGAGGGCTTTCATGCTGGGAGGATGATGCTGGATTAGATAGCTGTGTTGTAATCCTCTCTTCTACTTCTACTATCAATAAAGTTCTTTGAGTTTTCCTCCATATAATTGTGTACTTGTAAATCTTGTTATTTGTGGATGTAATTGTATGGTTAATGTATTTTTGATTCTGCATTGTTTATGGTATTATATATCTCTATGATTTGATGGTGTGTTGTTGCTTTGCCTCTATAGATATTCTCTAAATTGGGGCAAGTAGGAGAAGAGTAGCGAGCTCTATCAAGGGAGGGTGGAAACAAGCAAGGAGCCAAGCGGAAGATACAGGTTGGTGCTCTTTGCTTCTCTCTTATCTATCATACATAAAGGAAATCTTGAAGCGCTTTGAATTGTTTGTTTATAAGATAGCTACTCATCTTAGTGGGACTAGCAAATCAAAAGGACACTAGTTTTCCCGGAAACAAAGTGGCGACTCCGCTAGGGAGTGAATAGATTGTTTGTTTGTTACTGTTGTTTGCTTTATAAACTATAGACGGAGCTTGAAGTTAAGCTTGCTAGCCTTCGAACTGCTCTTGCTATGCAAGTGCAAAGTAGATCAACGTTGCTTCAGTCAATCTCCGGGTTGGTTTATGAACTGAACATCTGACTTGAAAACATCCTAAGTGCCCTTGTTGTAGCTCAATAACCTCATAAGATCATACCCCTGTACTTTGGTTTTACTGTCTATCATAGCTCAGCCTAAATCACTGAACTTAGCTGCAAATTTTGAGCAAACACCAAACTCAGTTTCCTTCCCTGGTCCATCGCACTGTCTGTAACTAGCAACTTTTATGCATCGTACCTCCCATGTGTTGCAGGTGAGATGCATCCCTGTTTCCCTTAAGGACAGGTGCGATGACTGAATGATATTGTTTCTCTCTCTAGAATTTGGTTATTTCCTCCTTGTTTTTAGCTCTATTCAGTAGTTTTTTTGCTTATGATCAGTATATCATTGTTGAAGCCTCCTTCCTTCACATTATTCAGCCTCCATTGATCAGGAACTATGAATTTTTTTTATGTATTTTTCATCATTTACAGTCCTCCTTTGCAAATAGTAGCTTAATCGAACTGTCGTCTTTTGATTCAAAAGTGTCGCAACTATCATTGTGAATCGAAAGGAAGAGTGTCGTAAAGTCTTCCTCTTCTAGATAGTTGATTATACTTTTGCCATTGTATTGGATTTGAATTATCAATATTTGAAGTGTCGAAAGCAGTTTCCCATTCGAAATTGAAAGTGTCGTCTTAGTCTTCCTTTCGTTTTGAAAAGAAATCGCTAAAGTGTTGCTTTGAAGAAAAGTAGTTCAGATTTGTACTTAGTTTTCTTTTTGGCATTCTCACATTAAGGAAATGAAAAAACAAATACATGCATGTGCATTTGCATTTAGACTACATGCGGAAAATGATTTAGGAAAAGTGCATTTAGTGTGTGCTTTCTACTCTCTGTTGAAAGAATCGTACTCTTCTTTCCTTAGTAGATAGGATTTTCATTACTAAAAGAAAGCAAATGACTGTTTATCATTATAGATTGCATATTTAGGAATTTTACATCTACATCATGCGGTGAACCTTGAAAGGCAAGCTTCTTAAGAAAGATCAACTCTAAAATAAACCTCAATGAACATAAAAACGCTTTGGAACCTAATGCACAACATCTAGAAGTCTAGGCTAGAGACGTATTCTGGCATCGTAAATCCTGGTAACTATCGTTCTCATCGAAGGTTGGGTGATTCCTCTTCTTTGATACGACAAGTGCCAATACGAACTTGTGCTCACCGTATCGTTGAGTATATATTGGGAGAGCACAATAGGCCGATATCCTTAATTCTTAGGAAGCAGTGTCTGCCGCCCTATTGATCGCAATGCACTGAACAAAGCATTCGGGAATATTGAACATCGTACATAAATTCCTTGGTAATTTCTTTTTAATTTACCACCAAAGTGTATATTGCAGTTTTTTGATTGGTTTGGTAATCCCTCTGTCTAGATTCCCAAAGTAGTCACTTTCGTTCCTTTTTGACTCCTTAAAAGAAAAGGTCCATCTGAGCACTTGTCACTTCAGGCTCATTAAAAATCGAAGGCAACTAGAGTCACCTTTAGCTTTTTCTCGACTCTTAAAAATTGAAAAAGCAAAGTTGTGTCAAAGCATCATAAAATTCATTTAATTTGGAATAACATTTCCCCTTCTTAATTTTTAGTTGATCAAGTAATCCGCAATCGTGGAAGAAAGTCAATCAAGATCCCATGATTTGCGAAGGCTAGCGAGTCAACCATCTTTGACTCCAGAAATGAAACCATTTTGGGTGAAACGGTCTTGTTTAACTGAGTCCACCTCTCTTGGTTTATTTGAAACTTCTGTTTCATCATCATCAGAGACTATGGTTACTCTAATCATTTCTAGTACATCTGCCTTTACAAAAGAAGCTCTGTGGTTACAAGAGGACATTAGAACTAATCCTAGTGTAATGGTAGACACCTCAATACCTGAAACAACTCCATCTAGAGTTGATGTAGAAACTGAAGTTCACTCACCTGAACATCTGGGAGTTGAGTTCCAGACTTCAGAAGGTGTCACCCCTCCAGTATCTGTCGCTATAGAAGCTATACCTTCTTCGGCCCCAGAAATATTTTATGGACCTAATGGTCTACCTCTTCCACCTAGACTGATTGCTATAGAAGAAGTTATAGAGGATCTTCCATCTAGTACTCCATTGCATTTTGGAGATGGGATCCACTTGTATCCTTCGATTCCTGAAGTTAGTTCTTTCAATCGTCCTTCATCGCAAGTTTTTGTCAAATCGCTAGGAAATATTTTAGATAGACTGAATTTGTCTGAAGAACTGTCGACATATCAGACTATGTCATCCGATACAGCTACAGCAAAACCTCCTGCTACCACTCCTACGATGTTTGTTGGTATACCATCTGTCGCAACTAGTTATCAATCACTAGATGGAGTCCACCCAGGGACTATTTCGACGACATGGTCTATTCCCATTGGTTCTTCCAGGACCCTATCTGGCATTTCTTATGTTGAAGCTCAATAAATTGACCCTGCATACCAGTTTCAATTGGGGCAGCCCGGTCTTCAAAGACCCATATATCCTTTAAGCACTGGATTTCCACCATACGGGGGGCAGTATGCTTTTTCATTGTTCCCTCCTGGTGAACAACCGTATGCGAGCTCACAACAAAATTCAGGTCAAAGTGGAATTGCATCCAGTGGTTGGATACCAATACTACCTCAACAACCAAGGGTTGTATATTCAATGCAACCAAAACACGCTGTGTCGAATATTACCACTACACCTGTTATTGTGACTGTGTTGTAAGTACAAGCACAGCCTGTTGTATGTCAACCTCAAATTACTCAGGTTGCAGTATAACAGCCTCTTGTCTCTATGGCTCTGTCATAATCTCATATTAGTGCTTCCTTAACCGGAACAACTCAGGCTCAGTCAGGAGATATCACTCCGCATCTTGGTCAATCATCTAGTGTTGGGCAACAACAAATGGTTCAACAACCATGGCTGGTGAAATATCAACAACCCCAATTCCAGCAAGTTTACCGAGGACCTAAGCAACAAGGCTCTTTAGGTAATGGACAACCGCATTTTCAAAACGGTTATCAACAACCATTCTATACTGGTTATGTCCATCAACCTTATCAAAGTTACCAACATCAGATACATTATGCTGGTATGCAAAGACTAACTGCTCAAGTGATCCCATCTTATCCTTGGTATGCTTCACCAAACCTGAATCAACAGTTGCCCTTTGTAGCAACTCTAGAATTACCAGATTTGAACCGATTAACGAATGATCCAATTGCTTATGCACCTTGGTGGCCAACGATTCCTCATAAACTTCCCTCTAATATTCCTAAATTCAATGGAAATCCAAGTGAAAATCCATCAAATCACGTAAAGACCTTTCATTTGTGGTGTTCATCCAACACCCTCAATGATGATTCGATTAGGCTTCACCATTTGCAGCCAACGTTAACTGGTCTGGTAGCGAAATGGTACATAAAATTGCCTAGAGCTTCATTCAATAACTTCAGCACCCTTGCCACTACCTTTTTAACCCACTTTCAGTTACCCATAAGGTACGAAACAGGGACAAAACTCCTTACCAACTTTAAGTAGACAATAGCTACTCACATATCTAATAATATTCATGAGTGGTGGCGTCGTCATCGAATGGTAAAGACATATGTCCCTGATTAGCTTCTAGCTGAGTGGTTTATTAAGTCTTTATTACCTTCTATTACAGAAGATGTGACGAAAGGAGGATTTGTCACTGAAGAGAAAGTCATTACTCGTGCACAATATTTGGACTTGATCTATACTCAGTCTGGCAAGCTCTAAAAAAAAATTCCTCACGCTCCTAGACAAGAATTTTCCGTTCGTCCCCCTCCTAAATCGAACAGGGACTCTCATGCCGGTGATGGCGTGATTGGTACCTCAAGTACGCAAATTGCAAAGGATCCATCTGGTAAAACCCTTGCAGTTTCCAGTCAAAAAGCAAGTGAAAAACTTCTTGCCTCGAAGGTTAATGTTGTGTCATCTGACAAGGGCAAAGAACCAAAGCAACTAGGGGGCAAGAAGAAAGGGAAAAATAATAAGAAGAAAAAGGAAAATCAAACTCCTGAAAAATCTTCCAAAAACCCTGCTGGGAAATAGAAACCTCGTTATCCATGTTTAATATGTAACAACGAGCATTTCAAGAGAGATTGTCCACATCCAGCTGAGGTTGTGAAATTTTTAAAGACTTCAACTACCTCAGTGGTGTTGACTGATCCATTTCCAAACCGAGAAACTAACCTGGTTGCTATCAATCATGCTTCCAAATCCCAAGTGCTTATGCTATCCACCTCGAAACATCAAAATGATGCTTTGATATTGACAACGAATAAAGATTATAGGATTCCATAGATGTCAAACAACAAGGCTATAGATCAACCCAATAGTTTGACAACAACTTTGTGAGATGTTGTGCCACCCATCATTCCTGAACTAACTATAAAGCGACCAAAGGGAGTAGTACATAAATCGACATTTAATCCTTGTGCTCGAGCAGCACAGAATTATAATATAGTAGAGGATCTGGCTCAATTACCATCCGCTATGTTGACACTTGAAGTACTGCAGAATTTCCCCTCCCAAAAGCAAGCTTTATTATCAGCAATAGGTGGGATTGACCCAACAGATTCCAATCTTGTGGCCTTTAACCACAAAGGATATGAACCTCAATTACAACCCCAACTTTCTTTCCTTATACAGGTAAAAACCCTCAACAAAATTGTTCATCGAACAATCATTGATGAGGGGGCATCTACCTGTATTATGTCAATGAGTTGCTGGAAAACTTTAGGCTCACCACCCTTGTCACGATCATCAATGACACTAAAAGCGTTCGATGGAGGAACATACACGTTGTATGGGTTATTAAGTAACATTCAAGTTGAACTAGGGGGCAAGACAATAGAAATTGAAGTCAAAGTTATAGATGGAAACCTTGATTACAATATCTTACTGGGATGGCCCTGGATTTACGCTATGTCTACTGTTGTGTCAACATATTTTAGAAAGATTGAATTTCCTTTCCAAGGTGGAATTACAATCATTTACCAACTAACCTTTTCCCCAACAGTTCAAAAGATATGGGAAGCATTCCAATGATCCATGGAAGCTCTCAATTGCTTCAAAATGTCAGAGTAGGCCTCCTAAAAGACCCTACCTTAATGGGTACTTTTTCCTTCCTGCCTTCGAGTAATTTGGTGGAAGTGGCCACAGTGGAAACCTATCATATGGTATCTTCTACATCAGCAAAGATTAAGAAGATTTCCAAAAATTTTTGTTAGCATGGATCATCACCAGGTATTGCCCCAAAGCCCCATAGAAATTTTGTAGCAATCAATTTTCTGGGCCTGGGCGACAAACCCTAATCAACACTCATCAAGTGTTTGGGTAGACAAGTCTCTAGAGTATGGCACCTCTTCAGATCCTTGGTCAAGTATACATTCTACAGACAAAGGAATCATTGAGTCGATGATGATAGGAGAGATGCCGTGGGAAGATTACCACCATCATTCCCACCTTCAAGATAACAACGAAGATTATTCAAGCAACCTTAATCATCCTACATTTTTTGATTTTCTATTAAATACTGTAAAACAAGGACCCCTGAAGCAGAATTCCAAGTCGAGTCTTTCACTTGATCTCATAAAAGAACCTCCATTCCACCAAGCTGATAACCATGAGTAGTCTAGTGAATGTAATGATGCTTGGGGGGCATGCACGTAGTTGTAAAGATAAGTTTCCTTGTAGGTTATGTGATTGGTCTGTCACACCATTCACCTTTGTCTATTCTGGATGAAGCCGTCCTGCTTCACCGTAGTAATTTCCATCTGGTTCTAAGAGACTCTCCTTTTTGTCATGCTGAGGGCATGCAAACCAGATGAGCAATGTTTTCGCGAGGTTCAAGCTCGTTAAAAAATAAACCTGCCACTGAGCATAGTTTCTTCCGATTTAGGCTCATTAAAAAATGAATCAACCCCCAGTAAATAACCTTTGTGATCACCCTGCTATCAGCCTTTTGAACCTTGGTTGTGTTCCTACCATCACCTCCATTATTTTGGCCTATCATATGCTTCCACTTGATTGTTTACCCTTTTGAGGAACAGTTGCGATGAGTGGTCCTATTAGCCACACTCTCCACACTGCCATGTTTTGAGAAGTTACAAACTTACCTGGAACTACTTGCTACCCAAAAACACCACTCATTCCTAAAAAATGAGTCTCTTTTAAACTCTTTTTAGACTCATTAAATATAAAAATATTGTTTGGCAGCTCACCTCTCAAACTCATTAAAGTGATTGGAAGTGCCATCCCTCCTGTACTTTAATCTTTTTGTACCTGAGGGATTATCACACAAAAATATCGAGTGCTTGTCTTTTTCATCTCGCTAAAGTGATCGGAAAAGTCATCCCTTTTGTATTATTTTAATGTTTTTTGGACTCAAGCGATTATAATACGAAAAGGAACTGTTGGAGTTTCCTTTTCGTCCCTTTTCAAACTCTCTACGCATGAAAAGGACCGAGTTATCCTTGTCATTAAACTCGTTAAAACAATAGCAAAAAACTTGTCCATCTAGACAAGAACGAGTTTCACTGTCACTAGGCTCGCTAAAACATAGCGACAAGTTGGCCCGAAGGGAAAATTATAAAACAAGCATATGTTATCCTCCTCAAGCTTCACAAAAATAAATAGGTACTGGTCAGCAATGACTGGGGAAAACGAGAAGAAAACTTGAAGAATTTTATTGGTAGTAGGTCGCTCTTGAACATGACACTTTCACTCCATCACCATGATTGAGTCGGGTTGGGTTATTCCATTCACCGGTCATATCACCATTGGTCCTCTGTACCATCCATGTTTTTGGGTTAATGCTACCAATCCATCTCAGTGTCGCCAAAATGTTCAAGAGAAGTCATTCAGAGAACTCACCACCCAGTTAATGCCTCATCCACTGCAATACCTTCACCCTCCATTTTTCATGACCACCATTCATGAACCTTGTATCATCAGATCGTTTTCACCTCCAAAAAATCATTTGCTTCATTTCATGTCGTAGATGTGGGATTCATTAAGGCCCTCCTACGACTGGTCACTTCTTGTCGACATTAGCTCATTATCCAAGAAGTTGACTTAGGAACAACCCTTTCAACACTTTGAAGCTTGCATACCTCAATGGCAAGCTTCTCACTTCTGGCAACCAGTTTACATCAATGGCCTTTGACCAAAAGATTTTGCGTGGTGTTCAACTTCAGATCCTATATTCACACCACATGCATTATACTGCAGTACCTTGAGGGTCATTATCATTATCGGTGATTCCTCTCGTGCCTCTTAACAACTTACATCATTGGCTGGTAATCAGGCGATGTCTTTCCGTGTTTGACTTTAGAACATCTTTACACATGGATTGACTTGTACATCGAGCGAAGATTGAACGAGTTTGAAGACCCCAGATCTAGTTTCATCCATCACGGCTGCGATATATTTAAGAAAATAAAGACATCAAATGTACACCATAGTTGCACAAATGATCATCCAAGCTAAGGGATGATGACTCTACAAGAATCACCACTCTGCAACAGCGGACGATTGTCTGTCCTATGTACATGAAAATGAATTTATAAAGCTGAGCATGGGAATGCCCGCCTCAGCTAGATCATGAAAATAATATGAATATAATGTATTGTATTGTATTTTATATAGGTCACCTTCTAGTTCGAAAAACCTCGAATCATCATGATAAAGCATTTCACCCGACATCAGAATATTTATGACCTCATGCTTTACGGGGCAACTGTTATAGACATATTTGGTCACTGCAACCCCAATCAAATATGTCGATAAACCAAGGGCTGTTGAAACCCCAAAAGTGTTGTTTCACACCCTAAAGGATCATGGTCAACTGATTACATCATTTCCTAGAAGTTCCACCTGAAAAACCACTCAGAACTGGCCAAGACTGGACCATACAGACTGCACCATGCTAAGGGTGTGATGGATACTTGCTGTTACACTAGCCAAGTGTGATGCATACTGAAAGAGCCTTCTGTGGGGTGCAATGGGTGAGAATAGACAAATGGCAGAGACAGTTGGCTAAGTGGAAACCCAGAGAATCTTCTAGAAACTTCTCTTATGACACTTGCCTCTCTGAATTCACCCAGGGATGAGTAAGAGATCATGAAATATCCAAGTGTAACAAATAACTATCAATGAAATGACACTAATAAAAAACCCATAAGCTGACTCACGCCTCTGCAAATATCTATTAATGGATCCCTCGTCTCAGAGATCCAGAGGCTGGAATTTTGTAATTTGTAAGGAAGTGTTGTTGGTTTCTCTTTGAGACATTGTATTTTTGGGTGATCTTTATTTTCATGAGGTGAAGAGGGCTTTCATACTAGGTGGACGATGCTAGATCAGACAGCTGGGTTGTAATCCTCTCTTCTAATTCTACTATCAATAAAGTTCTTTGAGTTTTCCTCCATATAATTGTGGACTTGTAAATCTTGTTATTTGTGGATGCAATTATATGGTTAATGTATTTCTGATTCTACATTGTTTATGGTATTATAGATCTCTATGCTTTGATGGTGTGTTGTTTCTTTGCCTCTACAGATATTCTCTAAAGCGGGACAAGTAGGAGAAGAGTAGCGAGCTCTATCAAGGGAGAGAGGAAACAAGCAAGGAGCCAAGCAGAAGATACAAGTTGGTGCTCTCTGCTTCTCTCTTATCTATCATACATAAAGGAAATCTTGAAGAGCTTTGAATTGTTTGTTTCTAAGATAGCTACCCATCTTAGTGGGACTAGCAGATCAAAAAGACACTAGTTTTCTCAGAAACACTAATAAGTAATACAACTAAAAATCACTAACGTGAATGACTAACTTAGGCTAGTAATTTAAATATGACTACTTAACAGGTAATACAATAGTACAACTCAGTCGTTTATGTTAGTCATTTTAATTATGTCACTTAACAATCTAAACTTACAAGTGACAGGGGATTCAAAAGTTGTTATAGATTGGCTGAAAGGTTATACTTCCTTAAACAATTCTTTACTGCATCAATAGACTATTAGAGTTATGGAGCTGATTAGAACCTTCATGCTTATACCCTTTGATCACATTCGTAGGTAATTACATTAAAATCTTGATAGATTATCTAAAATGGGAGTGGGCTTATAGCTGGGTCAAATATATTATGAAGAATACCTACACGGAGAAGTGTTGATTAATTAGTAGATAACACATTTCCTTTAGTTGAAGACTTAACTTTTCATGTATATCTACATTTTTATTATGAGGGTCATATCCATTGAAATTACGATACTAATTTTTAACTTGGATACATATGTTGTTTATCTAGTTTGAACATAAGAGTACTAGAATCTTATTAAATTCTTTTGAATCCTATGGGGATTTTGATATTTCTCGAACATTATATCTTGAACATATTACAATATCATGTCATTCGGGTAAATAAAGTTTAGTATATATTATATGGTGTAAAGAACATCTTTTCATTAATATTAATATAAAAATGATGTCTTTTTCTCATTGGATTATTTTTTTATGGCATTTCCCACCACCTAAGTTATTAGACATAATTTACGTAGGAGTACATGAAACTACAAGAATATTTTCTTAGTTGCTAAAGATGGTTTTATTTCATAACAATGATGATTACTATTTGTCTTCTTGGGACCATATGTCAATTTTGGGCTTCCGTGATGACTCTATGATTGTTGGGATTCCTCATAATACGCATGTGAACCCCTGGGTGTGCACACAACTTGTTGAAAATGAATATGGGGTTTGAACCTTGGTAGGCACAGTGTTATCTGTGTTGTATGAAAGGTTTTGAGGTTTCAAGAAATTACCTTGAATCCTACAAGAACATTGTGCCGCCCCTTAAACCCTATGTTAAACACTCCATGCTATGGTATTGATGTGCAAAAATAAATTTCATGAAAAATATATATTTATAATTTATACAAAACCATACATAAAATACATGTAATTATGCTAAAATTATACAATATATCCAAGTATGATTTCCACCATAAGAACATCAAATACATATAACTAGCCTAGATCCATCTTAACCCCGATATATCAAGCATTGAGAGGGATCCAATCTCTCGAGGTGAAAACCTCTTTCTTTAGTGAAAAGCTTTAGGAAAGGAGCGCACCTTGAGACATTTGATCCCTCCTAGTTCTTGATAAATCCGAGGTTAAGATGGATCTAGGTTGGTTATATAATACTACATAATATCTATTTCTGTATTTATTTGTCTCTTTCTTATTTGCTCTCTCTATTTCACCGCCAAACATGTACACACTCTCTCCATATCTATCTCTCTCTCTCTCTTCCCTCCAGCTCTCCTCTCTCTCTCCACCTTTCTTCCCTTATGTATTTCTTCTTCCTTCCCTCTCTCTCTCCCCCTCCAACTCCATCTCTCTCTCCTCCTCTCTCTTGATTCATCTTTCCCAATTTCTCTCCCACCTCCTTCTATCAATGCCCCCAATCTGTCTCTCTCTCACTCTCTCTTCCTTCCAAAACTCTCTCTCTCTCTCCAACTCTATAATTGTCTCCCTTTCGCTTGTCTTCTCTCCCCCCTCCCTCTATGTGTCTCCATCTTTCTCTCTTCCCCTTCTCTCCCTATCTCTCCCTTCCCTCATCTACTCTCTCCATATCTCCCTTATCTCTCTCTCTCTCTACCCTCCATATTTGTCAGTATCTCCCTCCCTCTCCCAACCCCCCTCTCCCCTTCACTTTTCTTTTTTCCATCCCTTGGCTTATTAATTAAGACAGATCTATGTGGTTGCTTACTAACATTATTTATATTATATAAATTTCACATATTTAAATATAAACGTATTGTAATTTTTAATGTTATTAAAAATTAATTTGATTTCTATGGGAATATTTTTAGTAGTTGTAAGGATAAAGAGTTTAGATATATCTCAATTGTAATTATAAACTTTTTCCATTTAGCTTCAATTTAAAAAATGTTATAAGTTAAATTAAAATAAAGTATTTTTATTGTGAAATATGTTATGGTTTTTGGGCATGTGGTATTGATAAGCCATGGTGTTGGCCCACGTATTGTAACAAAGCCTATTTACAAGTTAATAATATCCATGGTAAACTAGGGGTGAATATCCATGGTTAAGAATCTTGTTATATTGTTAAAATATATTTTGATTGAGAAATAAGTTATGATCTTTTGACATGTGGTATCGATAAGCCTTGGTATTAGCCCCATGCTATTATAACAAATCTTTTTCAAAACATCATAATATCAATGGAAAAGTGAGGGTGAATGTCCATGATTAAGAATCTTGTCATATTATTATAAAATATTTTGATTGTGAAATAAGTTATGTTTTTTGGGCATGTGGTATTGATAAGCGATGGAATTGGCCCATGGTGTTGTAAGAAAGCCTATTTACAAGTTAATAATATCCATGCTAAAGTGGGGGTGAATATCCATGGTTAATAATATTTTCATATTGATTTAAAATATTTTGATTATGAAATAATTTATGTTTTTATGTATGTGGTATTGACAAGCCATGGTATTGGCGCATGGTATTGAAACAAAGCCTAGTATTTACAAGTTAATGATATCCATGGTAATGTGGGGTGAATATCCATGGCTAAAAATCTTGTGATATTATTATAAAATATTTTGGTTGTTAAATAAGTTACAGTTTTTGGGCATGTGGTATTGATAAGCCCTGGTATTGGCCCATGGTATTGTAACAAAGTCTACTCACAAGTTAATAACAAGATCAAAATATAGCAAATTTATTTTTATATTTTTATTATTGTAAATTTTTATTATTAATTAACCCAACATTTAAATATTTATACTCATCTCAGATATCACTTTTAATTTTTTTCTTTTTTTTTTTAAATTAAGTTGATATTTAAAATTGTTTACATATTTACATTACACCTACTCATTACTCTTGGCATTTCCATTATTAGAAAAATAATACATTAGACAATTACCATTAGATATCCCCAATTTTCTAATGGGAGGTCCATAGACAAGTCCAAATTATGTAATGAAACCTCTTTGAAATGATGACTTCAAAGGGAAACCAATGAAAAAATTTAACGCGAGGGAATTGACTATCCAATCATAGCCATCAGATTTGAATACAAACCACATAAAATGTAAATTTTTTTGCCAATAAAAAATGGCATCGTCTACCAAGGCCACAGTAGAATGGCCAAATACTTTCGAGGATGGCCTAAAATTGGCCTCGATCTTGCAATTTTTTTTTTCGAGTAAAATTGTTTGAATTATATTTTTATTGGGGAAATTCTAAAACCCTATGTTACCTAAATTCTTGAAAATCCCAAAATTGGTCTGGATTTTGCAAAAAACAAATTCTCGATAAAATTGTTTGAATTATAATTTTACGGGGGAAATTATAAAACCCTATGTTACCTAAATTCTTGAAAATCCATACTTATAACCCGAATTTACAAAGTATTCTGCAAGAACCACAGGAAACGTCTAATATTCACTGTGAATAATTTGAAAAACCACTTTACATTTTCAGCAACAAAAAAAAGACTAATCGTTAGAGAAGAGTCGAGAAATACTTGAGGACGCCTCACATGAAAAAGGAATTGCTCTAATCAAAGACATAGTACTCCAATCCTTCTACTTTGAGCACTCCGAGAATTTCTTTATCATCACCTTCTTCATTCACCAATGGCTACCAAGGGTTTTATGGAGAACAATGTTGTATTCAGAAAGCTCTGGGTGAAACCCGAAAACCAAGTTCTATTCATATTTCCTCATGTTTTTTCTCTTCAAATTCTTTATGGCTAATTTACTTTTTTAGTGGGAACAAAATATTTTGGCCCGAGAAAAAAACATTTAGTTGTGGGTGTATTGTTTTTTATTGTTCACAACAAAAATTATTCTGATTTGGGTAATTTGAGACCAGATATATATAGGTAATTATGATTTCCTATAGATATCATATGATCTGATGTGATTTTTTTTCATGGCAGATGTCCTTGAGTGTAATACAAGCAATCCCACATGTGCATTGGTCACCTATGGGATTTTCATTTTCCTGGATTGTTCTGCATCTCATTGTAGTCTTGGTGTTCACATTATGTTTGTTAGGTATGTAATTTAATCTTTACTACTGAAATTGAAATGTGTATTTCTTTGTTTAGACACTAAAATTGCTCTAGGGTGCTTGCCCACTTTTTTGTTCCCTTTCTTATTTGTGATGTCTGTAAGATTAAAAGTAAAGTAACATATTCCATTTTGAGGGTTTTTTTGACTTTGTGATGTCTTCTTCACCACATGTTTTTTATATTAAAATTAATATGGCATATCCCTTCTTGTGATTTTCTTTAGCATGAGTGCCACTATCTCCTTGTAATGCATATTGGATGATACATTGCAAATTTATTTGTTAAAAACACACATTAGTGAAGATGGTGTTCCAATATTTAGCATAGGCATAGGACGACCTTCATGACATATCTTCCCCTACAATAAAATACATGAGAGATATGCCCTGGTCTTCTCATCAGCTTAAAGCAGAGCTTTTAATTTTTGCTATAATTGTAACATATTATCCCTCATTTAGGCACTAACATTGCTTAGAGGTACTTTTTGTGTTTCTTGCTTCCCTTTTGTCTTTGTGATATCGTTTTGATTGCAAGATCACATAAAATAAAAATTTTAGTGACATATATTTCCATGAGGATTTTGATATGTATTAATGACATTATATCCTTGCAATGTATATTGGATGCTACATTGTAAACTGCCTTACTGAAGTGCATATTATTGAAGGTTTCATTCTAATTTTTAGCTTAACATAATAATGATTAACATTGGACAGGCATGACAGATATGTCGATACAATTAATAGCAATTGATAAACACAAAATTTCATCATTTAAGAGGGTATACATTGGGATAATACAATTGGATGTGGTGGTTTTGAACATATCATGGTGTATATCCCTACATGTATGGTCATAAAATCTTGCAGTGCTAGGTGCATATTTGTTGTCTACAATCAAATAGGTGAGTGCCCTATTTCATGAAAAAGTTTGTATATGGTAGCGATATGTCACATTTGAATTATGATGTTTATGTGTTGTAACTGGATATTGCATTTTTTACTTGGAGAGAAACGATAGTGTCTACCACTAATCAACATGGAAAAATACCCCCTAAGACTGAATTTTGCTTCCGGTAATGTACTATTTTACAAAAATTGTCTGAATTTTACTAGATCGATGGTGGAAACATCAGAAGCTATTCTGGTTGATTCCACCTAGATCTTTCACCTAGGACTTTTACCCAGTACCATCCCTTTCAAATTTGGGTCTTTCAGGTGGGGAAAACAACATTGAAAATGGAATCCTGGGTACAAATTAATTTATTTTTGACCTAAACAGGGAACTAATACTTCATTTCCAAGCACAGAGGGTTTACGAATGGCCCTATCAGAGAAATTTGGTGCATTTAGTGGTAGGAAAGACATTATAGACCAAAGGTGTGAAGGTGCCTATGCAAATGCAACATTGTTTTTGGTAATGTGAATTCATTGATGGGATATTACATTGGTTATAGTCTATGAAGAATAGGGGATGCACATGTGATTGGCTGATTAACGGCACTTTATATTCTTTATGTTGTTTTTTGACATAAATTTAACTCATTTTCTTTCTCACCTTTAGTTTTCCCGAATCTTTCCCAAACTATTTTACTACTATTTTCTCTAAAATCCATTTGAATCCCTCTTTTATCTTATGGTTGAGCTAGAAAATATGGCTTAAGATATCAACAACTTCTCCTACTAAAAGATTTCTTAATTGATTTGTATGTCATTAGTTTCTGTCCTGCTCTTTATTTTTTTAGTTTCTATGGCATTAGCGTTGTAATGAAACCATTAGAGAATATCCTCTCTTTGTAGTTTTCAACTAAATATATACACATTTGGCATTGTATCGAGAGGTGGATTCTATAATCTACATCTCTAGTATGCCAAAAACCATAAATATATAAAGTTGATGTATTAACAACAAAATATAAACTAGAGTAGATTTGTATTAATAGTGTATCTATCATGTGTTGAGATTCAAGGTGAAAACATTTTTTAGAGTGCAAAAACTTAAGGAAAGGTTCACACTTCAAAGGATTTTGTATGTCTTGGTGCTTAACAGATCTAGGGTTAAGATAGATCTATGTAGGGTGATTTGAATTATGATACAAATAAGTATCACTTTTTGATACATCCATCTCCATCTCTCTCAACCATGTTTGACACTTTTCGTATTTCCTCTTTTGGTTGGCTTGCTAGATCATGACCACATTTGTGCTTGTTTATTGCAATATAATGTTCATATTTCTTGCAAACAATATCATATAAATCACCTTGGGTATAGAGGATACAAATTTATAGGAGAATGAATTTATGGAAACATTTTAGTTATGTATTATAGCTGCAGATGGGAGTATACACAATGGAATAAAAGAAGAAAAATGGAAATATAATGAATAGAGAGAATGTATTGGATGTTGGAAAATATCACATGTAAGTATCTCCACTAAGGATCATTACTAAGCCAAATTCACACCTTGTTACATAATGAAAATAAGGGTTAAGAACATTCATCATGGGAACTTGTAAGGAAAAATAAATAAATTAGTGGGTTCAATTTTGGATGATCGACTAGTCCTAGCTTCATTCTCTTATGTCCTCCCCAAAGATATTTAGGCAACAACCAACTACTCATAGAAGCTATAGCATTGATCCATAGATATCTATAATAATTAGTTCCCCTTAGATTTTTGGGTATGTGTTATATTCTTTGTACTAGAAGCCACATGTGTAGGTCATATATGTTAGGGGCAATAAGATAATTCACAATTGAGATGCAACAAAAAATATTATATGTCAAGATGCTAAAAATTCAGTTGGAAATGGTAAAATATGATGGTAAGTATAAGTCATCACTCTTAGAAAATTTAATATCCCTTACCACACACGAAGAGAAATTTATCCACACAAAAGAACATGTTCATGTAGCAGAACTTTAAATGTCCACCAGGTTGGATTTGGATAACTTTAATGATGTCATCTGAGCGTAGTTGACTGTTTTTCTTCCAACAATACAGAACTATGGGTTGTAATCATATAATTAGTCATTTTTTTGTATGATGAATGCTTTATTTTTAGACCTATTGTTTTCTTATATAAAACTCCACTAAGGAAAACTCAAATAATGTAGATGCAAGAAAACATAAATCGAGGAAACGAAAGTTGACAACTCAGCTAATGTAGTAACTAATTGCTCCAATACCTACTATGATTGTTCATGGAAAAGAAAGTGTGGAATATGAGAATGAAACATATACTCTTTCTAAAATAGCCTTGTGAGATGCATGGAAATTAGCTTCCACGTCCAATAAAGATATGGGAAAGAAAGATGAAAATTAAAACTTGCATGTATCTAGTTGAATTCACTTAGAATAATCAATCAAATGTATTACAATTAGGATTTTTTTAGTTCCACCTGCATTTTTATATCGAGTCTATTGTTTTGTAATAATTACCATCTCTATTAAGATTATTTTTCTATCCGAAATATGCAAGTTTTCCTTTTAAAAATGGTGTCTTCTAAAAAATATTGTACACAATTTTTTACTTGCTTGAATTATCTATCACATAGTCAAATTATATTTTTTGAGTACAAGAAGAATTTTATGAAAATCAATGAAATTCATAGCTTCATTTGGCAAGGCCTTTGAGAAGCTTCAGAAACCTAAAATATTGAATGTGAATTATGTTTTGAGGATAGAGAAAAGATTCATGGATAAAGCAAAGAATTTGGAAGATGAATTCTCTAGGTAGTATTTCTCTTT
This sequence comes from Pinus tabuliformis, assembly GCA_031772625.1. NCBI lineage: Eukaryota > Viridiplantae > Streptophyta > Pinopsida > Pinales > Pinaceae > Pinus > Pinus tabuliformis. The sequence continues at coordinate 937,722,941 of CM062813.1, forward strand.
GAATAAGACCACTAGTTGTAGTGGACTGTCAATATAATTTATAGCCATTTATCAAGCTTCAACAAAAATCTTATCCTTTTTCGATTGATTATTAATTGATGGATTTGTTATTTCTACTTGTTTCTCTTTCTTGAAGTTTGTGTGCTAACTAGTTTGAAATAATTGAGGATCCAACATTGGTGGTATTGCTATAATATGTTGAATTCTTGTTTGTATCGAATCAAGTATTTTCTATAAAATATCAATCGATGTGTTATATCTTGGAAATTACAAGTATGGTAAATATGGGAAAACTATTGGTGTTGTGCATGTCAATCTACAAAACAAATCAAAACTACTCTTATTTTACCTTTTCATTATAATGATCACTCATGTTTTGAGTTTGAGTTATTGAGGATGGCCACATGTGTTCCCTCAAATTGGAAGTTTGGTGTTGGAATTCAGTGTCCATTTTCCATTCAAGAATCATATAGAAACCAGAATCTGAAAGTTACATAAAAAATAATCCTATTTGGGGGATTACTAGTGGTGATTTCTACATATTTTCGATGTTGGAAGTTTTCTCCAAATCACAGCGAATATATTGTACCACAGGTCAGGAACACAATGGAAAGGGAATTTTCTTTGCAATTTATCCACTTATGTTGTATTGATCCATAAATATAAGAAAAACATTAATAATTTGATATAGACTAGTTGGCTTATTCATATGTGATAATGGACCCAAATAGTAGTTCTTATCTCTAGAAATGCTCATCAGACTTGGGCATTCTTGACATTATCGACCTCCAAACTTGGACTTATTCGCTTAGCCTTCTACATTATGCAATTATATACATGTATACAAGGCTATCCTATTATTGTATCCTTTTTACTTCATTTCATTTTATTTTAGACTTAGCTTTGGCTTTTTCTAGGACTTTTGTTTACACTCCCACACTGTATAAGTAATATACAGCTTGAGCTTTTTAGCATGTAACTTACTTGGCATGATGGTGATTAGCATTCTTTGAAGGATGAATATTAAGGTGTTATTTTATATGGTGATGTTTTATTTTCTTTTTTTATACAGGTCATCTTGTCACATAATGGCCACTATTGACCAAATGAAGAAAACTTTTTCGAGTTTCTTGCTTTTATGGGGAAAAATGGCATTGACAATATTGTTGATTTCAAGGTATATATCATATAAATAATTTATAGTTTGATTTATTTTATATTCTAGTGTTCATTGTCTTTCATGTCTTATACTCTACATTGTATCTTTATTTTTCAGAAAAATGAACTCAGTATTGATGGTAAGAAGACGGAATTGAAGAAAGAGGAGAATAATAACATTGGAGCGACAAAATGCAAATTAAAGAGAGAGAGAGAAGGAAAAGGATATAGTCGTACTCGTAGAGACAATATCCCACATAAGACACACATAGAGACGGATGGTCAACTCCTCATAGTTCGTTAATTCACTTGCAATGACTTGACAACACAATGATAATGTTTTGAAGTGATAAAACAATATTTCATGTGTAAATTTACTCCAGCTTATGTAAAGTTGGAAACTCATATTGTAATACTTGACATTTTATATAATATAATTTTCATGGTTGAAATTATATACAATTGCACTTGATATTATTTAGTATTATAATTAACATTTGTAACTCTTCATTTTCATATTAGATGAACATGTGCATTGTATGACATTTTTTTCTTTTTTTTTTAAAATCATACAAATTAATTTATGTTAATTAATAATGAATGCATAAAATCAATCTAAAACTACTAAATTAGTAGTCTATGTTGATTGATGATCACAAATAAAATGAATATATGACTAAGTTAGTTGCTTATAATGGTTGTTAACTAAAGTAAATGAAATGACTATAAACTACTAAAGTAGTCATTTATATAATGAATATGAAACTACCAAAAAATGATAAATGACTACTGAAAATGATGAATTTGTGATTACAAATGATGACTAAATTTTACATATATATATGGTTATTAGGAGCTAATTTACAATATCTTATAACATGACCAAAATTTAGTCATATTTCTTTCACCATTAATTGGTTTCAAACATTGACTAAAATTTGCATATATATGACAATTAGTAGCTAATTGATAGTATCTTATAACACGATCAACATTTTGGTCATATTTCTTTAGCCATTAATTGGTTTTATCGTGTGATCATTTAGTAATATATTTTGTTGTATATTTGGTCATTAATTGTGGCAATTAATGACTAAATGTGCTAGTAGATATTAAAATTGAGACAACCAATTAATGACTAAGCTAAAAACGACTAAAAGTTGGTCGTGTTATAAGATATTGTAAATTAGCTAGTATTAGTCACCAACCAAAAAATAGTCGTTTATATGCAAATTTTAATCATTTTTAGTAACTAATTACCCATTTGTACTTATGAAGCCTAAAAAGAAAAACTCTAAGAAAACTCGGATTTTGGCTTTACCTGATTCACCCAAAGAAGATCATTCTCCTGAAATTACTTATCGAATTAATGCCATAGATTCATCTACTAGAAAGAACAATAAATTTGGAGGTGAAAAGAAAGTAAAAGGTAAAATGAAATAAAACATTGCCCCTAAGGAGAAATCAAACAAGAACTAACCCTCTAATGAAAATAAGAAACTGCATTATCCTTGTTTAATATGTGATGAGGATCATTGCACCAAGGATTACCCTCACACACCAAAGTTTCTAAATTCTTTAAAGGTTCACCTACTCCCGTCTTTTTCAAGGATCCTTTTCCTCCTTCAGATAGTAAGATGGTCTCCCATATACAATCTTCCTCTTCCACATTGGCTGAAATCATGATGATGTCTTCACCATGTATGGTAGCTATGAGATCCAAAGACTATGGATCAAAAAGTCCTATTGTAGATGGAGATGATTCTAGTTTACCTGATCTAAACTCCACATACGTTCATCCTTTTTCTGAACCTTTGCCTATTGAGAAATCCAATCCTAATATGATAATTCGACCACCTGAAAAATGTGTTCTTTGAAAGTGAACATATAATACTCATGCTAGAGTTACTGAGAATTACAATATTGTTGAAGATATGGCTATGTCACCTTCAACAATGGTAGGTCTTGAAGTGTTTTAGACTTGTTCAGTACAAAGGAAGTTACTATTATCAGCTATAGGAGCAGTACATCCTTGGGACTTGAATCTAATTATTTTTTATCTCGAAAATCATGGACCATGACTCCCACATCAATTCGCAATTCAGTTACCAATTTTTGTCAAAGTTGGATGAGTTTTTGGAACAGTAATTCACGAAGGAGCATTTACCTGCATTATGTTTATTGATTGTTGGAAAAATTTAGGTACTACAAAAATCAATCAGTCTCTAATGACTTTGAAGGCCTTTGATGGAATAATTTTTCAACCTTATGGAATTTTGAACGATCTGCCCATAGAATTAGAGGGTGAAATTGTCGTGATTGAAGTTGAGGTTGTTGATGCTCAACTTGATTATAAAATTTTACTTGGTCAAAGTTGGACTTATGCCATGTCTGTAGTGGTCTCCTCATTTTTTCGAATGATTATGTTTCCTCATAATCGAAAAATTGTAAAAGTAGACCAGTTGTCCTATTATACTTCAAACCATAACTCTGACAGTAGCATTCCTTTTGTTGGAAAATCGACTACTCTGTATGAATATATTGGTGTTGGTCTTCTTAAAGACTCATTTCCCAGGTCAATATGATTACATCCAACACTTCCAAGTCTGTTGATCCTTGGAAAGTGCCTTCAGAGTCAGAATTAACCTTATATGGAAGTGAGATTCCTCTTAGCCCATTCGAATTGTCTTATCAGGAAGTTTTGTCCTTTTCCAACGCAACATCTAAAAATGATGGAGTGAATATGATCATCAATGATTATTCTCATTCGTCTCTTTTAGAACCAATATTAACAACCGATCCTTTTGATGGAAACTTTATAACTGATGAAGGGATTATGGAGGTAATGGCATTAGATGATATTCCCTGGGACGATTACCATCATCGCTCATCTCTCCTACCTTGCCTTGACAAAATCGAGAATGATTTTTCATCTATATTTTCACCTGAGATTATTAATGATCTTGAATGTCCGATTTCTATCCTTTACTCTAAATCTGAAAATAATTTAGGAAATATATCAGCAACAATTCCCATCAACATCTCAATCAAACCAAGGATTACTGAAAATATTCATATAGGTGCTTCTTTTTCTTTGGATGAAATTTCAACATATAAAGTCATATTTTAGGAATTCCACGACATTTTTGCCTGACCTTATGAAGAAATACCAATAATCGACCCTAGTATTGTAGTCCATGAAATCAAGACTTATCCGAATGTCATATGTGTTAGGAAAAGATTGCGTCTGATTCATCCGCAAAAAGATGTTGCTATAAAAGGTCAAGTTGAAAAATTGTTAAAAGCATGTTTCATTTGACCTGTTGCATTAACTAATTAGGTATCAAACATTGTACTAGTCAATCAAAAACAAGGAATTATTAGAGTATGTATCAATTACAGGGTTATTAACAAGGCTTGTCCAAAGGAAAATTACCCGACCATGTATATCGATCAAATCTTTGATGATTGTAACAGAAATGATATTTTCTCTTTCATGGACGATTCTCTAGTTACAATAAAATAAGCATACTCCCTGTTGATCAACATAAAACTGCATTCATTTGTCCATGGGGAACTTTTTCTTATCGCAAACTCCCATTTGGTTTGAAGAATGCTAGCGCAAATTTTCAAATAGAAATGTCTTATGCATTTCATGATATCAAACATATTGTTCAACCTTACTTAGATGGTCTACCATCTCGTCAAATGAAACAACAAGATCATCCATAACATTTGAAAGCAATTTTCATGAGATGTAGGCATTACAATATTCATTTGAATTTGAAAAAATGCTTTTTTGCATACAATCCAATTGACTTCTAGGTTTTATAGTTTCAAACGAAGGCATTTGTGTTGATCCTTTGAAGGTAGAGGGAATTCTAAACTTGTCGAATCCTTCTAAACTTTGTCAACTCCAAAGTTTGCAAGGGGAAGAAATTTTTTTATGTAGATTCATCCATATCTATGTTGAACTGACCCAAGGTTTTACCTGACTTTTGGAAAAAGGAATTCCTTTCATTTGGGATGAGCTTGATGGAAAAACTTTTGATTCATTAAAATATGCGTTGAACCATGCACCGTTATTGCATCCACTTGATTATCACTAGGATTACTTTCTATATTTAGTTGCGTCAGATGCCACCATAGCCATGGTTTTAGTACAAGAATATGACTTTAACAATGAACATGTGATTTACTATCTAATTCAAAATCTCACTAAAACTGAGATCAAGTATGCACATGTGGAGAAACTAGCCTTGGCAGTTGTTCAAGCTATTCAACATTTTCGTCACTATATACTTTTGTGTAAAACAACTATCATTTTGGATTGAAAGCCCATGATCTATATTATTACCAAACAATTGTTAGTGGGAAAATACTCAAAATGGATAGTTATATTACAAGAATTTGATTTAGAATTAGAAATATCTAAATAAAACAAATCCTTAGTTTTCGTTGAGTTGTTATGTGAATTTCCCTATACTGATACTAAAACAATGGTAGGGATTCTCTTGCCAATGAGTCTCTCTTTCTAATTAGTACATTTGATACTTGGTATAGATATATCATTATATATCTTCAGACCCAAACTTTTAGGCCTGAATTATCTCGAACTCATCGTCGTCACATTCACTACCATTCCCAACAATACAATATGGTTGGAGACACTATTTATCGACACGGTGATGATTACATTCTTTGACGATGTTTTACTCTTCAAGAGGCTGAAAAATCATTGAATGATTCCATTCTAGAGCGTGTGGAGGTCATATGTCTGGGTATGCCACTGGCCAAAATATAATGTGCGCTGGTTATTTTTGGCCATCTATGTTTAAGGATTGAATTATTGTAGTTCAAATTCCATAACTTCCAGGTTTATAATCACAAGATACGAGCACCCCCAGCTCCTCGTCACCCTATTATAATTGTTGGTCCTTTTGAAAAATGGGGCATAGATTTCATTACATGTAACACTCACTCAACCAGGGGGAATGGGTATATTATTATTGCAGTGGATTATTTTGTGAAATGGGTCGAGCCGATGCCTACATATAAGGACAATGATGAAACTAAAACAATTTTCATTTTCAATCATGTAATTTCTCAGTTTAGTGTACCACATACCATAGTTAGATACCATGGTAGCCATTTTTGCAATTTTATGATGACTGAACTATCTGAACAACGTGGCATTTTCCATGATAGCTCTACAACTTATTATCCACAAGCAAATGGCCAAGTCGAAATTTTTAATAAAGTTTTGACAAACATGATCAAATGGATAGTTGGTATTCATAAAGAAAACTAGAATACCATGTTTTTCCCAGCCTTGTAGGCATGTTGTACTACTGCAAAAAAATTCACAGGCTATACTCCCTTCAAACTTGTCTATGGATTGGAGCTAGTTTTGTTGATTTAATGTGAAATTCCATCTTTAAAACTAGCCATTGAATTAGTAGAAGCTACCTCTATAGAGGAAGAGAAGCTTTTACACTTAACATGTCTAGATGAAACCTGCCGTGAGACCGCTCTTGCTACCGAGGCTCATAAAGAATGAGTTAAGGATCAATTTGATCAAAGCATGAACCCTCGTTCATATGCAGAAGGTTACCTAGTCTTGGTCTATGATCAAGGTCATGATAAAATAGGTGCAGGTATATTCGAGCCCATGTAGCATGGCCCTTACATTGTAAAATGTCTATTAGTTAAAGGAGCATATGATCTGGTCGATTATGATGGTGCTTCTTTGGGAAAGCCCAGAAATGGGCTTTACCTAAAGAAATATTATGCATAAATATTTCATGAAGATTTGTACATTATTTACAAATTATTTTTGTGTGAGGCAATTTTAGCATTTTTTACAATCCACTGCTACTTCTCTTACTTATCTTTTTTTACACTTGATTTGCATATTTCAACATCTCCTCAAACTTATATTAGCTTTGTCGATGGTGCTAGTTGTAGTACTCGGAATTTTTCTTCTAGAGCTTGGGTTATTTATTCACTCGACGATGAGTTAGTTTCCATTCATGGGATATGCCTTGGTCAAACAAAAAATAACATAACAGAATATAGTGCAGTTATTGAACTATTATCTCATGCCATTTCATTTGGAATTCAATGTTTGATTGTTAGGTTAAATTCACAACTCGTAGTATTACATTTAAAAAGTTTCTATACATTAAGAATTCCATCAATGTTAAGAATATTTTTACGAGTTCATCTTTTCGAAAGGAAGTTTGATTATATTAAATATGAACACATTCCAAGAAATTTAAAAAAATTAAACAATGCATTAGCCAACCATGTGTTAAATAAACATTTGCGACATTTGTAAGTAAAAGCAATATTCATCCACATATTGAACAAAATAAGCTAAAATCAAAAGTAGTAGTTTTCCATTAGATAAAGTTTGTAGATATTATGTTTCACAAATATTATGTCATCGAAGGACATAAGGCCCTGTGGCCTTTATTATCAGAATATGTTGATACAAAAATAAAAAATGTAACCCTAAGAGAGTAAACAACTAAGCATGATGATGATCACGATAGAAGACTATGGTGCAAGAAACTTGGCTTAACAGTTGCCTGAGTTGTCTTGGAACCCCAGTCACATGTCTCTGGTATAGAAGAGGTAGATCATCTATCCTAGTCTATGGAATGTCAATGGTCAACCTCTCCAAATTGTGCGCTAACTCCACCAGTGATTCTGACAACTCCGGGTTGGGTGCTATAGCTGCTATAGGGTGGTCATCTCACCCATCAAAATTCTGCAGTCCTGGTGGTCAAAATAGGCACACATCTGCATAGGGATTTTGAATTATTACCCTTGAAAGACAAAAAAAACATAAAAATTAAAAAATTTGAAAACATCAAAATGAGACATTCTCACCTAGGTCACCCCACTATGTCCCCACTGGAAGAGGGATATTTGGGTTGCCTTTATAATCCATCTTCGCATATGAAAGGTCTTTGATTGAGCTGATCTACTGTATTAACCTTACAAACAACTCAGGGACATATCATACCACTAGACCATTGTTCCTGTGACGAGCCATAAGAGAGACCCATCTAAGAATCCATGGATCTTGAGGTCCTGCATCATCTACTAGAACCTATTGTGGTTTGAGGAGTGGAATCCTCTTTAGAGAAAAAGAAATAAAAATGGCCCCATAGCTGAAGTTCTTCAGTCTGCCATTTTTTGCTCTAGTCAGTTTTCCATTCATGTTGACAACCACTACCTTGCACCAATTAAAAACCATTGACTCCCAACACTCTAAGACAACCTACATCTAAGCCTTGATGTCCAAGTGAAGGGTGACACTGGCATATTCTTTTCTAACCGTGAAAGCAATGGTACGCAAATCCAGCTCCCCAATAGTCTTGATATCAATCTTTCCATCCGTGAGTTGTACATTCCCAAAGAAATGACACAGGTCTCTAGTACTAGTGTCTTCACCCTGCCTCTACCCGAACAAAGAAATCTCAGCTCTTCTAAAAGAAAGCCCAGTCAAAAAGTAGATGTCATCATCACCAATGGTGACACGATGATCCTCGATAAAAAAGCATTGGTCCTAGACATCCCATGTCCGTGCCAACCAAGTCATAATCTCTACCTAATATTTCATCCCTGGAATGATCCAATATTTCTAGAGGTCGTAGTTTCTTAAAGCTTGCATAGTGGCAAGATCATCCAAAGAAACCGAATCTTGGGCTTCATGTTCTCTCTCCCTCCATTCCATGATTTAAAGATCAAATAGTCCTAAAATAACAATTAGAAAAAGTTAGAACAATTATTATAACTAATTGTGGATTTTTTGGGGCGGAATTTCCGTGTTTTTCAAAAGCCCTCATGCCTGCGCAATCATCTTTTCATAAATAGAGTGCAGCTGCGTGGATACTCGGGCAAGTTTCTGAGAAGACAACATATTTTAATATAAATAAAAAATTAGGCCTGTGTGAACCCAATGGAGAGGTCCCGTGCAAGGCCGAGGGCACATTTTTTAAAATGGAACTCCTTAAAAAGTCACTTGAACGCCTAAGACTAGAAAATAAATGGATGAAAACAAAGATAATGAAGAGAACTATTACTTGGAGAAAACGACCAATGATTTCATCCACCGGTTTTCTCGAAATTAGCTTCGGAAGTTCGGTGGTAAAAAACCCTCTTTCTGCTCTCGAAATGAGTAAAAACGAATGGTGATAATAGAATTACTTTTTCAAGTTTTATAAATTTTGTAGGTGATTAAAATATTTTTTTTATACCTAGGATCTTTTAAAAGTCAAAATTTTCAATGTTTTACCCAAATATTGAGCATTTATGATAATTTATTTGAGTTTAATGTGTAGAACAGGTTACAATATGAAAATATATCATTTTGACTACGAGAAAATTTTTATCACTTTCGATGCTCTTAAAAAATTACGAAACATGAAACCATGGAGTCCTCTTTAAGCCTTTTGAAGAATATTAAAACATGAAAAGATTGTTGAGCACTTGACTGTTCGAACTTGTAAAAGTAAATGAACAACTATCCACTCGGTACAAGTTTACCCCTTCTACAGGTTGAACTAGACTATTTACAAAAAATGTATGCGTTGACTGATTATGGCCAATAGAGTTCTCTCTTGCATTATTTTATCCTTTTTCGGGATTAAGGGACTAAATTTATGAAAAATAACATGACAAAGTTTCCTTATGTTTTTCTTCTAACTCCCTAAAACTGAAAAAAAATTGAGCTTTACTTTCTCTAGGCTCGTTAAAATTTTATTCTAAAAGAACTAAATGAGTTTCCTTTTTTGTGTCTTTTTCAATCTCTTAAAAGAAAATGAAATCGAGTTATTCCTTTACTGGACTCATAAAAATTAAATGGTATAGGACTCGTTAAGAATAACGAGACCAAACCATTCCTTCTAAGGGTTCGTTAAAAATACTTCGATTGGTTCATCCAAAGGATGAGCTTATAGGACAAGCATATGTTATCCTCGTCAAACTTGTAAAAGATAAAGAGGTACTTGCAACTAATGGTGGGGGAGAATTTGGAAAAGGTATTCATTTTATATTCATTATAAAGGCAGTATGTCACTCTTGAACATGACACTCCGTCACATTTGTGTCTAGGTTGGGAAATACATTTGCCTTATAGTTAATCAGATCTAATTGAAAGTGTTCTCTTGGTTTTGAGTATTATCATTGAGTCAAATGTTGCCAAGTCAATTGTTGTGTTGTTATGTGCTCAAGAGAAGTTCAACCTCATTTTGTATTCCTTTGCAAATTTTTGTCTTTAGTCGCACCGATTGTCCCTGAGTCAGTCCTTACAGACTATTCTTCAAAACTTGACATTGTGTTTTATGTTGTAGGCTTTGTTGCAACAAGTCACTTCCTATCGAATTCAACTAATTATTTAGGAAGTTGATCTATAAACCTTCAGTACCTTGAGGCATGCATGCCTTAATGGAAAGTTTCTCTCCTTTGATGACAAGTTCTCATCATTGGCCTTCGATAGAAAGATTCTATGAGTGTTTGACTTCAGATCCCTTATTCACACTTCATAGATTGCACTGAGAGTACATTGAGAGCCATCATCATTAATGGCGATTTCTCTCACACTTGTTAACGGTGCACATCATTGATTGGTAATCAAATGGTTTCTACCATGTTCGACTTAGAGACATTCACTCGCATGGATAGATTCGTACCATAGATTGAGAGACCGATATCAAGACCTTGGATCTAGTTTCATTAATCTAGGTTGTGATGAGTTTTATATTCATGATCATGTAGACTAAGTCATAAATGATGGCTCCATCCATACTTGGTCTACTATCGATATGATTTTTGAGTTTTTTTTTGTAGTTGTTCATTGAGTTATCTTTACTGTGAGTATGGGAATGCCTAGCTCAGTGATGATTATATATATTTTCATTGTAATCCTTGAATGTTTGTTTCAGGTTTTTGACCATTGTGTCTAATCCGATCTTTGGCATGATAAAGCGCTTCAGTCTTTAAAAATTATTTTTCAAACTTTGAACTTTAGGGGGCAATCTGTTACACATAGTTTTGTCACCATGACACTTGATCGATATAAATGGATTTCTCGCCATCCATGAACATGTTCCATTGAACTCCCTTAGAGGTCAAACAATAAAAAGTTCCTTTAAGAAGATGACAATTTTGGGAAAAATAGCTTGTATACCTTGTTAAGTATGACCTGTACAATTTCCCTAGACATTTCTGCACATTCGTTGTACTTTTCTCTGAGAACAACACCGCGCAGGTGAATCATAGAAAAATAAAAATAAAAAGCGACATCTAGAAGCATTATTGGGCGAATATATCCCAACTGAAAGCTCACAAGTCATATCTATTCGAGCCAAACCCCTCAAATGATGGACCTAATTCCCTTTCCTCAAGAACCTGTAATCCCCCACTTAAGGAATCTCATCCTCCTTTTTTGGATCTGAAACTTGTTCCTCTCGGCCTATAAATTGACAAGAGGGTAGAGGGATAGAGGAGGCCATAAAAAATAGACTTATGATGTTGAATTGAGATTGGAAGGCTTATCATCTAAGGAAAGAGTCGGAGGCATTTTGGAGGAACCTCATGACATCAAGTCAAAGGTTGTAAGGATCTTATTTATCCGTGAATTAGTACAAATGAATCATTTTTTCCATGATATTGTCTTTCTGAAATGATGAATGGTTTATAGTTCTTTAGATATTCTTTAAGAAAATTTTAGTTTTTAATCTCCTTTATCATCAGATTAAGCTTGTTTGAATCGTTATGTTGCATATTCCTTTGATCTTTTTCATGTTTGTGTTTGCAAGTGTTTTCAGGCATTGAGAAGCTACATCAAGACAAGTGGGGATCTTCATCGAGCATTTCACAAATAAGTGATATGCTTATTCACTATATTTTATATCCATAATTCAAACGAAGTAAGCTTAGGGAAAGAACTATTGAATTGCTTGTTTGTTTCTAGTTTCCTTTAGGATGTAGGGAGATTCCTATTGTTAGCAAGAGGGATTTATGTTCCTTACAATGTGTTATCAAGTATGTCAATTCTGCCACAAAATCATAAATTATTCTACATGAAAAGCATATCTTTTCTTTATAACCAATATATATATATAGACTTGTATAAAATCACATTACAGTACATAAAAATAGTATTCCATGTTCTAGAATTAACAAATTAAAGTACTAATATTTCTTAGGTCACGTTGCTAGGAAATTTACAAGGAAGAGAGTCCACTCTTCCCAACCAATGATAATAAAAAATACGTCCAATTCTCCCCCAAGCCTATTTTTCGGTCTGAGAATAATTGCTTGACAGAGATCTAACAAGGTCTATTCAAAAGCATCAAGAGTTGTATATTGTACAAGTCCAGCCAAAGAACTCACAGATTCACAAGTTTTCCTCAAGGATTCCCTTAGCTCCAACCAGCTCAAGAATACCCTAATTATTATTAATTATTAAAAAAATAACTATTTATAATTAATTAATCAATAATAATAATAATAATTTATTATTAAATAATAAATATTTTGTATTAATAGATAAATATTTAATAACAATAATTATTATTATTATTATTATTATTATTATTAATAAATAAATATTTTTTTATTATCTTTTATTTATTAATTATTATTATTATTAGTGATTAATTTTATTAATTATAATAATAATAATATTTTTATTTTACTATTATTTTTATTATTACATATTTATCAATGGTTTGTGTGGTACATACAAATGAAGCCTTCAATCTATATTAACTATATTTAACAAATTAAATGTAGTTGTGATAAACTTTTTTTTTTGTCAAATAAGAGTGGAGCTTTTAGTTAACCGATAAAGATTACATATGGTACACCTCTTTACAAGTGTAAAAACCAACAAAAGACAGACCCGTTGATGGTTAACAGACAATAGAATCAACAAAACCCAAAATCATATATTGCATCGCAGAGTTATAAATACTCAAAAGCATATACACATAGGGTTCCCGACTTGCGATATGCAATTTCCCTTTTCCATTGTTGATCTCATCCACCATATCAACCATTGTCTCAAATAATTGTGTTAATCTTAACTATATTTAATAAATTAAATGTAGTTGTGTTAATCGTATTGGATATTAATAACCACCATTATCATTATTTTTTAATTGTAAAATTGATATAAAAATAAATAAATAAATATTTTTAAAATTTTTCATGCATCTCGTAAACATCTCTATCAAAACTATTCTTTTCCCTTTCAGTTAGTATCCCATAATGCCATCATCCTCAACAGAAAAGCCTTTTAATAGTTTTGGTATTCAATAGAAAAAAAAAACATAATTTCGCTGTTTACATATTAAGAGATCCTGCATTCCTATTCATCATGGATGACCGCACCCCCACACATATAGAGCAAGCTATCTCCTTTTATGATTTGAAACAATTATGGTATTTTCTCTTACGAATGTTCGTATAATCATTAGAGACGGTAGTATTTTCTTATCTCATAAACATCTCTATCAAAATTATATTTTTGCTTTTAATTTTCTAATAATTTATATCCTAAAAAGGTTAATTCATATAAAAAAAAATTTGAAAGACCAGAAGGTAACCTATAATGCCATAATTCCGAACAGAAAAGCTTTTTAATCGTTTTGGCATTCAATAAAAGAAAAATCACAATTTCTCTGTTTACATATTCTCCTTGAGTTATTAAGGAATTCTCCATCTTTCCTATTCATCATGGATGACCCCACCCCACATATAAAAGCAAGCTATCTCTTTTTACGAATTCAAACAATTATGTTAATTCTCTCTGGAATGCTGGTATAGTGATTAGCGAGGGTAGTATTTTCTAAGATAAAGATAGTGTAATCTACGCAAATACTTCGTAAAATTCTCTTTACGCATGTTTGAAAAGGTTAAGGCATTAATGATGTAATGTATATGCCTCCGTTTGTTTTTGGGATTTCAGGATTTACCATGAAACTCTTTCCATAAAAAATTTCATAAGGTACTTTGACAGAGGGTATACATTTAGATGTGGGCTACGCATTATATAATTCTTATTCCACGTGCATCCATTTTATGAGAAATGTTTCCATGGTTGGTAATTTTTGGTCATAACAATTTTTCTTATTTAATGATTGGACTAATATATAAACACTACAACCATAATGAACCAATTTACATGGCAATTTGAAGAATTTAGGATCGATTATTTGGCTAAGTCAAAAGTGGACGATAGGAGTTGCGGATGTGTATTTTTAGGAATTTTGGAGTCTAAAACAACTCTAAAAAAATACTTTGTCGTGTAAATATTATTTCATCACAAAATATTAATATCTACATTTCCTAAATATATTAGATAAGTAATAATAAAAAATTAATAACACTTAATAATAAAAGTTTATTAACCATATTAATATATTTGTATATATTTAAACATTTTTAATAGATACAAATTTATGATTAAAAGAGAAATAAGTTTGAGAATTTTTATCTTTTATATGTTTTTCTGAAAATTTATTTTTTTATTATAATCCAGAGATATTTGTGTAAATTTTTAACTAGTACCATATTGTTGTTAGAGAATGATCAATTATCACTCTAATTTGACAAGTAACACACTTATATACATATATGCACATAGATATACATGCATATAATAGATATAATAATCATGTAAAGTATCAGAATAAAATGAAATTAATAAAGCATCTTAATTCTCACATCTAATTAGCATACTTTGTAGATTCATCCTCCATAATTAATCATGACCATTTGTATCTAGATTAATCTACAAAATGGAGATGTAATATCAATTGAACTTTATCTTTTATAACCAATTTCTAAAATACTAGTATAGAGATTATTAACTTATAACATATTGCATATTCGTTATGAATTTATTAGTTTGGAATAGATCAATCCTCTTCTATAAAGAAGACTTTAAATTAGTTATGAAATTACTTTTTAATTTTTAAAAACATTGTACAATTGGTAAATATTTTTATATTTCCTAATATATTTAGGACATTCACTACTTTAAATATACTTCCATGGAATATGAAACCTTAACTTTTTATCCTACTCTCCAATTCCATAGCTCCTCATTTCTTTTTATTCTTAATTAATATTTTAAGTGAAAATTACTAGAAATTTAATAATATATTAGTATCTTTTCATGGTCATGATATTGATGCCTTAATAATATTTTAATTAGTGAAATTTTATTGAAATATAAATATTTTTTCTGTAAAAAAATTTTTAATTATTATCTTTGTTTGTTACATAGGAGTTATGGATTTTTGATCGCGGTGTGAACTGGACAACATCTCCATTATGACAACTTAATGAAGGCACCCTCGGGGTACAAACACACCACCCTGCACATGCTTGGGGTATATGGTGTGCTCGCTCCATGCATGCATGGTGTTAATACTCACATAAGAGGTGACAACGGTATTGTGTTTTGGTTTTGGAATTTGGTAACTTGCTATGTGAATGGAGTTGGTAAGTGTCTAGTTCACAGTAGAGGAGTGTTGAAGGGTGGTGTTGGGCTCTGTGGACAGACGCAGAAACAGGAGTGGTGGCAGTCCAGGCTTCTCCCAACATGGGTAGACTGATATGTGATCTATCATTCCTTTCCCTCTTCCATGCAACGACTTAACTGTTTGATGGAATTGGGACTGTATGGTTTTGAATCGTTAGGTTTTGAAAGAAAGAGAGGCTCCATGCATCTGCATGAGTTTGTTTTCCTTCTGAATCAGGTCCAACTGCCCAAGATTGTCTCTCTGTCTGTTCTATTTGGGATTATCTTAACAAAGATGGGGTTATATTGGGTGTCTTTCACTATGGTCTGTCCCTGGGGCATCCTTTTGTATCAACCTCACATCACTTGGACTTGGAGATGGGTAGTTTTTAGTTTCGGCCTAGGTCTTGTCTTTATGAGTTTTCTTGGGATGGGTCAGGGCTTTTTCTCTAGTTGTAATGGAGCAGAATTGCTCCTTGGAGGTTCCTAAGTGGGTTCTATGGTCTCTGCTCCTATGGGAGCCATTTATATCATATGTTTGTGACTCTCCTTTGCCTTGGGAACATGGTTTGTCTTTATGGAACATGCTCTAGTGTTTTCTCCAGAACAATTTCTAACTGATATGTTACATGCCTCTTGGTTATGTCGGTCATATCTCTTTTTGGGTAGGTCGGTAAGGAATATATTCAATGGAATAGAAGGGGGGAAGTCGCTCATGTTCTTTATTGGAAATTCTTGTTTCACGTTTCTTCCTTAGCAGGTGTGTGGGGCGGTAGTGTCACCTGGAAGAGGGGATCTTCTGGGCGTGGGCCACCACCTGTGCAAGCAATTCGATTAACCATTTTCCACACTATAAATTATAAGTGCACAGGAATGGCTCGATCAGAGACTGCAAAGGCACAAAGCCCAACCCTGAGGGGCTGAGGTAGAAGAACAAGGGGGGCCACGTTGGCAGGGAAACCTAGCTCCTCTGGGGGCAAATCGAGGGGTCAAAAATGAGTTGTGAGCATCATAAATGATTTGGCTACAACTTATCATGAAGGTACATCAAAGGAAATTCGATAGTTAATTGTGGAATGGGAAGCAAACTTAAATTGTCAGGCTTTCATGATGGAAATCGATGCAGAGGATTGGCTGACTATGGTGCCAGATCTAGGACACACCCGTGGTTGCATCACTCAATTTAAATAAACCTTGCTCTTATATTGGTCTATAAGGAGTATCTTGGGAAAGGCTTTGGAGCAAGTCTCTATCGGCATGGTAGTAGGAGTCCAGGACTTTCCTCATTATAAACAGGAATTCCAGAAGCTCCAATTTCAAATGCAAAAATAGGATGGCCGCATTCGATGAATAGAAGAACATCTCGCTTGTATTTACTCACAGAGAGAGTCCCCGGGTTCCAATGCTAAGGACCCAGATTCAGTGGAGTCTGTGTCTACCGATGGAGTATAGTAGTCTGCTAGTTGGTCTCTCAGTTTTCTTTTCTTTTCTCTATGCGAGAAGCTTCTAGCTTTTAGAATGCTGATATTTTTGTTTTTAGGCATGTAGAATTCAGCCAAGGAAAAGGCATTCAGACTTATCTAGCTTGGTTGGAAAGACTTATTATTTTTTGTTACTAGATGGCATATCACGCTATTAGGTGGCCGACATACTTGGTTTCCCTCTGGAGAAGTTAAGGCTACCTAAATATCTATTATATAGATGTAACTTGCTTCTATATTAATGAAAAAAAATAGCCCTACCAAACATACAAAAAAAATTATAAATACTTATAAATAAGTAAAATTAACATATTATTTTATTAGATAATAAAATTTTACAACCTTGAAATTATTGGAAAAAATTGAAAAATTAAAAAATAATAATTAAATATAATTAATTCAAATTTCACAAAAATAAAATATATTATGCAGTAGGTGTTGGAGACATTAACTAAATACCATATTGACGCAATGTGCTAATTCATATTTGATGGTGCTTCCATATTAATAAATGCGGCAATTGAAACGAAAGTCTTCTCAAACATTGAAATGTTTTTGGTAATGTGTTATAAAATTAAAATATTAATAGAATGCTATTAACAAACAAAACAACAATGTACTCCAATATAGTTTGGTTAATAATATTTATTTTTTATGTTTATAATTAGACGAATAATAAAAAAATATTTATAATTAAATTAAATGCGAAAATATTTTAAAAATAAATAAATAATTTAAACACAAAACAAATAGATAAATAATTAAAAATATTTATAATTAAATCTAACGTGAAAATATTTAAAAAATAAATAAACAATTTAAACACAAAACAAATGTATATAATAATTAAATTTTAAAAAATTAAAAGAATTTTTTTTTTAATTTAATATATTATATTAAAAATATATATAACAAAAATAAACCCAATAAACATATGCAAAAAATATATTATAATGATTAATCTTATGCTTAGAATAGAAATAATTCCTAAATCTTTAGGAAATTTCATATATATATATATATATATATATATATATGAATTAAAACATTGTATTACCTTCTGGAGAGGGATCTGAAACTGGGGCGATGGTGAAAGCAGGCGTAGCGAGATTCGATCCGGAGGCTGCGAGATCGGTGAGATTGGCGACAGATAGGTTCAGAACCCTGTACCTGCCTATCGCTCCACCAGTGAAAGAGGGCTTCTGGCACAGTTTGAGAACTGAGCATCGAATAGATCTGGCACCCAGCAAATGCAGCAACGCAAATGTCTACGAAGCGCATCCGGAATCAGAGCGGAGGGCCTTCAATCAATGCATTTTGATATACAGTGGCATACTGATACAGATCCGAGGACTAGAAGCCCACGGCGACAAAACCCTGGAGGTAAGAAAAAGAAATCTCAAAAATATTGCTCATCAGAACCCGTATCTGTTTCTACAGGCTGCAGATCTCGTTAAAAGCCTACTCGAGCAAGTGCCATTGAGCCCAGATCGGGCATTATCTTACTTGATCCGTGGCATGGAGCTGAGATCGAGCCTCGAGATCCAAAATCTAGAACCGCGCACTGTTAATCGACCCCCATTTATGCCCTGGATAGGAAGCAGAGCCTGCGTCTACAGGAATTTGATCCGGCAGACTGATCCTCTGCAAACTACAGTACTTGGGCACAGATCGGGTCATAGGCTATCATATCTAGACCCCTGTGGAGCAGATCTACCCCTATGCAGGTCAGATCTGGAAATACACTCACCGGCAAAGATGATTGAAGATAAAAAAATCCCTCTCTTTATTAGATCTATGGGAGGGAACACAATATGCATCGAAATAGGGATATGGGAGGCAACATAAATCCTCAAACAGAGGATTCATGAAAAGACTGGAATCCCACCAGGCAAACAACTCCTCCTCTATGCAGGGAAGGTAATCCAGGAGGGGTTCAAACTAATGGAATACGGTATAACAAAGGACTCTACCATCTGTCTCAGCACAAGATTACGCGGAGGCTGCCCCGGCACAAGTTCAAAAGGACCTGTTTCCTTCAAAGATGCAGTCAAAGGGAAGATGGAACCACAAAAGAAACCAGATCAGCAAGCTACAGCACCAGGGGCATACATTGTTGAGCAGACAACACAGAACCCTGCATTAACAATCTCCTTACCAGAGGTAAATGAAATACAATCTGATTACTCAACTAAAGCAGTGATATGCAGGTTCAATGGATTTTGGCCCAAGCCGGAAGCCCTTCGCCAATGGATTTACTCCATATGGACAGAAAACTGTGATATCCACCTCTGTTCAAAAGGATTCTTTATTGTCAAATTTGACACCATAAAGGACAAAGAATATGCTTTGAACGAGGGACCATGGTTTTGGGGAAACGCTGGCCTTTTCTTGAAATCTTGGTTCCCGGATTTCGATCCAAACAGCATGGTGGTTACCAAAATGCCAGTTTGGGTAAAACTGTTCAACCTTCCTATACACTTTTGGCACTACAAGGTACTGGAAGGAATAGGCAATACCCTGGGATCCTTTTTAAAAGCAGATCATGAGCGCCTATCCAAGGATATCTACACTTTTGCCAGGATATGCGTGGAGGTAGACCTCAGTCAAGGCCTACCAGATCACTTTCTCCTAATACATAATGGAAAACAGTGGGCACAACCACTGGATTATGAAAACACCGCCTTCCGCTGCCGCATATGTAGACAAACTGGTCATCTACAGAATGCATGCCCACAAAATAAAAAAGATAGGAAAAGGAGACAACCACCAAAGCCGAAAGGATGGCAATTTTCAGCTACATGGGCGGAGGATATAGAAGAGGATATAGAAGAGGAAAAGAATGCAGAAACCACCAGCAATCTACAAGAAGATGAAGAAGAAAGGAATAACCCAGAAATCAGCAAAGAGAGCTACCCACGCTACCTACAGAACAAGGAAAATCTGATTGAAGGAACAATAGACACAAATGCAGGTAACCCTCAGCAACAATATGAGAACTCCAGGCAGGAAATAGGAGGCAGCAAACGAGCATGTTCACCAACAAGCACAGATTCTGAAAAGGACATCATGGCTGCCACAAATGAAACAAAAATGATTATTGTAACAGCTCCGCCTAACAATGAAGGTTGGCGGAAAGTGGAAAAAAAGAAGAGTAGGAAAGCCTAGATTGACAATTTGACTGATTATTAGCTCCTGATTAGCAGGACAAGTTTTGTTACAGCATATGTTACACAGCATCTACAACATGTAATTTTACTCTTAAATGAATAAAATTACGATTTTTCCAGTGGAAAAAAAAATCTTATGTTTAGAATAAGACAAATAATATTCAAAAATATTTATAATTAAAACTCACATGAAAATATTAACAAAATAATTTAAATACATAAAAATAAATAAATAATTTATATATAAAACAAATATATATAATAATTAAATTTTAAAAAATAAAAAAGAATTTTTAAAAATTTAAAATTTAATATAGTAGATTAGAATAAAAAATATAACAAAAATAGACATAATAAACCTAAGTATGTAAAAAACATATTATAATAGTATGCTTCTACAGTTATAACTAAGAATTAGTTAGGGTTGGTATGGGAAACTACTCTACGGTAATCATATAGTCTATTTCAAAAAATAATTTAGAAAAATGGTTTTTTAGATCGGTTATCTTGCCACATCAATTTTCTATTGAATATACGGTGATGGTTGCCAACTTTCATTTCTCTCTCAGAGTGTTATTTGTACAATGAATTTCAATTACCTATGGTAGTTGATCAATTTCTATGTTGTTAGAGATATTGTGACTGCTTATTTTTAATGGTGTGAAGATTTAGATAATACATTTCGTGTATCTTCCATTAGCTCTTCTGATCCTTATTGGAGCACTTTCACAAACCCTAATCCCACATGTTGCTTTGATCTCATCATTGTCATTCCAGTGTTGGTATGGTAGGATCTCATCTTTGTCATTCAAGTGTTGGTATGCTAGGGCGGTGGCAATGTCTATTCATCGCTACCAATGGGGTGTTGGTACCAATGATTCAAGGACAAGTTTTAGTGGGAGGCTGGATGTTTTCATTGGAATATGTTGTTAATTAGCCCATCAACAAATCCAACCATCAAATGGAAAGACAATCTAAGTCAATCATAGTAATCTTCTTGAAAAGTTGCATGGGGTGTTGGTACCAATGATTCAAGGACAAGTTTCAGTGGGAGGCTGGATGTTTTCATTGGAATATGTTGTTAATTAGCCCATCAACAAATCCAACCATCAAATGGAAAGACAAGCTAAGTCAATCATAGTAATCTTCTTGAAAAGTTGCATAGCTTATGCACATAAAAATAGAAGTTAATAACATTTATGCATGCTATATTGTGTTAGATTTCTTAGAAAAAGAAATATATATGTTCATGCATGGAAAGAGTAGCTATGGTATTAGGTTTCATTAAAATAATACATGGAGACCTTACATATAAGAAGATAAAGAAACCATGAAAAGACTAGCTATTGGTCAAATTTTTTGGAATGTATACGTGTGATGTGTTTTGCATGCAGGAAGAATAGCTATTATATTAATTTAATTTCTTTTGGAAAGAACATGTGGTTGCATACAAGAAAAAATAACTATTATGTTAGCTTTATTTTGAAACAGAGCATGTATTTTACATGTACAATAGCTATTGTGAATAGATCTCCTTTGGAAAAGATGTTGTTGGAAAGAAAATGCAGATGCATGCACAAGAATAGTATCTATTACGTTAGTTTTGTTTTGGAAAAGAAAATGCATTCACATGCATAAGAATAATATTCTTTATATTAGCTCTTTTGGAAAATAATACATAATTGCATATACAAAGAAATAGATGAGGGACTAGTTTCTTTTTAATAAAATTTATATAATTACATGTCCTAAAATGAAAGCTAAGTATCCTTTAATAGAATATGGACAATTGTAATGGTTTTCCTTTCGAAACGAATGTGTGCTCGTGCGGGGTGAATAATAGTTAGTGTGGTATTTATGTAAAGACATGCGTTGATAGTTATAAGTTTTTTAATTAATGCATGTGCAGTGTTGTTAAAGGAGGGATGTCATGATATTTTGTTTATATTTCATATATGCACATGAATAGTTGTGGAAGTACCACTAGTATAGATTTATTACTGGTTTGATTAATATTTGATCTATTCACGATATCAGACGTGGTTGACAATAATGGTGGTAAAAAAGACTATGATGCATGCAAAATACAGATTATGTTTAACATTATAGTAATTAACAAATTAGTGGTATATGTAGATTGAAGGATTGTTAGTTGTAAGATTATCCACTGATGGGAAGAATGACGCCCCAAAGACACAATGCTCAAGGATTGTGGGTAAATGATATCATGATGATTTGTCATAGCTTATAGCTAGCTATGTTGTATTGAGGATGATATTTCTTTTTAATATTTTCTGACATTGATCAATGGATGAAGTCCAATATAACCATTGAGTGAGGGGTGAACACTCTTATGAGCATTTAATAAAATTTAATGTTTACTTATTTTCACCCTGCTAGTTTCGAGAGTATATTGATGTCTAATCATGTAGTTGCATATTTAGTCATTTTTATGATGTTGATTCCTTGCATAAAGTGACATTTACATCATCAAGTATGTGATTAACTAATCAAGTTAAAAAAATCATAGAAATAATACAAAATTACATCAAGAAGCTTATAATAATATGCGATAGCAATAGATGTTATGTTATATGATTTACTAAAGTAGTATGTATAATATAATATAATGATCAAGTTTATATTAAATAGACAATAAAGGAAAATGGAATAATAATTTGGAAAACCTATATGTTAGTAAATTTTGTAAAAAAATTCTAAACTAGAATGTAAGAAATTACAAAATATGAAAAATATACCTTCTTCCTGCTTTATGCTATGCAACGTCAGACTGAGCTCACCATCATGACAGTTATCCTTACTTAAAGTAATGTTCTACAATATTTCATCCGTTAAATAATTTTAATGATACAAGCATGTTTTCCACCAGGTGCCCAATGAGAAGGGAGGCCTCCTCTCAAAACCACAGTTATGCACGTGTGTTTATGCTTCGTTGACTGTGATTCTTACATTTTTCCAAATATAAAATATACATGTAATGTATTCACATTATACTCGAGTCTTCATACTAGTTAACAAATATACATGTTACATCATAAGCACGTATTCACATATACTCGATACGTGTTAACAAATATATATGATCGATTCTGAATACGTGTTAACAAATATATATGAGCGATTCTTAATCGTCTTAACATATACGTGTTAACAAATATATATGTGTTAATTGAAGTCAAAAATGTTAGTTTCATGGAGATTGTTGAGTTTAGATTTAGATACCATACACCCATTTATGTTTCGATAGCACGTGTTATTCAGAAGTTGAGTTTCGATAGCACGTATTACGTTGAGTAGTTCATAAAGGGATCTAATTGATATGATATGGGTGTTAATATTATTAATTGATTTTTAAGTTTTTTAATATTATTAATTGGTTTTTAGATTTTAAAATGCTAAGATGTTGTTAAAATTTTATTTCTGTATTTAAAAATATTAAGAGAAGTATTAAATAATATTATTATTTTAGTATGTAGATTTTTTTCATTAAATAATTTTAAATTTAGTTTTAATTTGTGTATAGTTATTACATTTTTGGATAAAGTGATTTACTCTTGAATCATCTCAATATAACCATGATCATAGATTTTTTCATTTTACAATATTCAAATTCTTGAGTCTCCCAACATTTTAGGAATGGTCTAATGTTTATTGTTTCTAAGAAATTAATGAGGGTTGGTTAATATTCAAATTCTTGAGTCTCCCAATATTTTAGGAATGGTCTAATGTTTATTGTTTCTAAGAAATTAATGAGGGTCGGTTTGTATTTTAAAACTGTGGAGTTTGTATTTTTAATATTTTTGATTTAGATTTTCTTTATTCATTTTTTGTAATTTACAGAAAATGTGAAGACTCTGTAGAAAAGCTTGATATTTCCTTATTAAATATAATTATTTATAAATAAATACTTATGAGAATTAATAATGATTTCCGCGGACTTGAACTGATAAGAACTTGAACTGATGTCTTATCGACTTTGCAGACTTACATTAAATTACATGACTTGGGAAACAGGGAGCCACGCAGTTTACCATAGTCATGATTAATGTTATAACACCTCCCCTCAATCATGACAACTTAAACTTTAACTTGCCTGCTAGCCTAAGTCCAAGCTAGGCTTACAACAAAACATTTCATTTTTTCCTTCTTCTACTCCTTACTTTAGTACTTAACATCAGCAACCTCTTGCGGATTGGGATGCAAAGAAACATCCCATAGGTTTTATTTTTTAACTTCTTATTGTATCAAAAATTAACTTTAAATTTATATATAACATTGGTTTTATTTTTTGACTTTTTATTGTATCATAAATTAACTTTAAATTTATATATAACTATTACTTTTAATATTATTAATATCATGTAAAATAGGAACTTCCAATTATAGACATCTTGATGCTATAACTTTAATGAGAAGTAATATTGGAAACCTCTAAATATACATCATGTTTATCTTTTTCCTATACATTAAATATTTAATTATTATTCTATATTAGATAGAAAAAAACTTACTTTTGTAAAAATAATATTATAAAGTATATTTCCTTTCATATATTTTAAAACATTTTATCTTCTATTATTATTAATAAAGAAGATTATTATTCTATCAACCAAAATTAGAGTAATATTGAATTTTCACAACATTTTTATATACGATTTGTATGAACAACAATTTTATTTTTATTTTTCATGTTTATATATAGTAAATTTTAGTGAGACAAATTATCTTTTATATAGTAAAAAAATTTACCTATTTTATTTTGTTATAATATTTTCTTTTAAACTTAGTATTATTATAAAATTGTGAAAAACCATTTCTATATTAAGTAATTTCGATATTAAGTAATGATAAAAAAATAAAAATATTTTTATTATTAAAAAAATTCAACTAGGTTATAATGTTTTTTTTAACTTAATATTATTATAAATTGTGAAAAACCATTTCTATATGTTATAATGATTTTTAAAATTTAATATTATTATAAAATTGCGAAAAACCATATCTATATGAAGTAATGATAAAAAGAATAAAGATATTTTTATTATTAAAAATGTTAGTTTAAAATTATTTTTAATTAACGTATAATACTCCCTTTTATAATATTCTAAATTTCAATTTCATAATGGTTTTAATAAGATCTATGTATTTTTATATTTTACCGCTTTTTATTTTGTAAAGGCTGTATAAATAATAAATATCCTTATTCCAATGACCTTTTATGTTTATGATATTTTATATTATGTTTATGATATTTTATATTAAAATTAAAAATAGAATAAAATTTTAAAATTTTTTAAATTAAAAGAATAACCTTTCTCCTACTCCTTACTACTGAATCAACCGGTGTTCTTACCACTCCCATCACTTATAGGTAACATAAGGCGGCGGGTTAGAAACCCTTTTTACGGTAAGTATACTTGGTTTGAAGCATAGGTAGATCGGGATCAATATAAGCCAGTAAGCCCCAGTGCCTAAGATATCCACCAGCGGATTCTCCAAAGGGAGCATAGCCAGTTTATCCCGCATAGCAAAAGACAGGAGCACCAAAAGGGTATAGAAGGCAATAACAAAGGCTCAAAAGCGAGGCACCGTACTAATTTGTAGCTCAATGTCTTTTTTTTTCTAAGGCAAGTATGGATACTTCTATTTCAAAAAAATGAAAAAATAGTGTACAAATTTACAAGAAAGGATGACAAGACCCCAAGTCGGAACCAAAAAGTCTTACAAAGAAACCCGAACCCACAGAAAAACAACAAAATTGCCACCTGGCTTCCGGAGAGCTCGTGAATAAACCAACACCCTCGCTTTAGGAAAAGCTCTGTTCATCAGAGCCGTCCAAAAAAACATTAAGATCGACGGTCAAGGGGGATATTGCTCCATCAAAAAGACCGAAGTATAACCCAAGATGCTCGAACCAATGCAGTTGTAGATTATCGTTGACTAAATCCAACTGATGATGTTGATATCGCGCGGGATAAGAAGGGCCGACTTTAGTGAGCGGGGAAGAGCAGTTTTTGGACCCCTCTCCCTGCCACGTGTTGGAGGGTGAGTGGCATCGCTGCGAAATTAACAAAACCGCTTCCCAACGGAAAGTAGTGCGATCAGTCGTAAAACCGCTTGGGTGCTATAAACCATGCCAAGACTCCAAAATTTTAAAGGACTGGTCGCCGGAAGAAGTAGGTCTCTGTCTGTGCTTAAGGATCTCCCTTGCCTGATCCTGGAACATTGAATAGATGAGGGACGTGAATCGTTCTCCACTATAAACAAAGATCTTCCTCTCGTTTACCCTGGGAATGTGAGCGACCAGATTAGGTATCCACCACGCCACAGAACCGCCTATACGAAACTGATGACACAAGCCGATGTTGAAAGCAAAGGTTGAGTCAATTTGATCCCTGGTTCCAGGCTCTGTCTTTATACTCCAACTTATCATTTTCTGCCTGTTCCTATACAACCGTATTTAACTTGCTCTGTGGCAGCTCATGCCAATTTGATTCCATTCTAATCTCTGTGCTACTAACACCCTGGTTAGCAAGCAAATCAGCCAATTTGTTCACCGATCTGCGGACATGCTTAAAGCCAACAGTATGGAGGCTTTGAAGGTGGTGTTGAATCCATTGGAATCCCTCAATAAGTCTCCAATTTTTTGAGACTTTTTCTGGCTTAGAGCCTTTGCTGATTCTCTTGACTGAATTGATAATAAGTTCAGAATTAGCCTCTACTATCACATTTTGCCTATTTTCGTGACTCAGGAACTCTAAACATTGCTCCATAGCCATCATTTCAACCAAGTTATTAGTAGCCTGTCCCAAATGACACTGGAATATGAAGAGGACAATACCATTCTCATCGTGAAGAACCCCTCCATAACCAGTTTTACCCGGGTTGCCTTTTGAATCTCCATCTATGTTGTATTTCAGATAACCCTTTGGAGGAGGATGCCAGAAATCCTGTGCTTCCCTCAGGGAGGTTAGATTTCTGTCCAGACCCTAAGGAGAGATGCCTTGCAGGCCCAGATCACACAGAATTCTTAGGTCGGTAGCCGAAGGCTAGTTCTTGGGGAGGTTTCGCACAATGGTGCTAACTGTTTCCTTGAGCTGTTTTAAGATTAGCTCCAAAATGCTTTGGGAATTTCTCTTTACCTCTTTAAAGATTCGGTTGTTCCGCTCTTTCCAAACATTCCAAACAATGAAGCTCGGAAAGAGGGCCCAAGTTGTGGCTAGAACTTCATTGTCTGAAAAAACTTTTCTCCAGTTGGTCAGGGTGTTGCAGATGCTATGTTTGTCCCTATCCGTCTGATGGAAAAAACAGGCAAAAGAGTCCCATAGACTAGAGGAGAACATACAGCTGTTGAGAAGGTGCTCCATGGTTTCCTCATGCCTCTCACAAAGCTGGCATCTGGAAGGTCCCAGAATGCCCCTCTTCCTAATATTGTCCCAAGTTAGAATTTTCCTGTGCAGAACGAGCCACATGAAAAGTTTAATCTTCATCCCGCCCTGGTGTCTCCAAAGGTTAAGCCAGGTTTTGTTTGGAGGTTGAGAATTAAGGTCAAGGAGAATGAGCTTTGCTTCCTTGAGGTTAAAAACCCCCTCATTATTGTTACCCCATCTCAATTGATCGTGGTCTTCAACTTTCAGTATCTTCCTCTGATCTAACTCTTCCTTAAGAGTTTCTGCTTTAGCCTTCAGGGTACTGTAATCCTTAAAATCAAAATTCCTCCAGATTCTCCATTTATCATTGTTATTGGTTTGCTCCCAAAAGTCTTTCACCTTAGAAAATCTCTTGCTATCTGTGAATTACTTGAGATCCCTTAGGTCTTCATTTAATAGTATAGGTTCTTGTTGCCATCTTTCCTCACAAAACAGGCTGAGATTTCCTTCTCTGATTTCCCAGAAGCTGTTTCCTTGGACCAAACCCTGGTTATCCCAAGATTTGTTCCAAATGTGTGAGCCCTTTCTATGACCTAACATTCCTATTAGATCATGTATATGCCAGGTGCTACCATATTTTTCTCTCCAAATGGTTGCCCACTGAGTCTTTGGCTCTTTAACCCAACGCCACCATAATTTGGCACCTAGAGCCTTGCCGAGTAAGTCATGGTCATCCAAGCCTAGCCCCTCAAATCTCTTAGGTTTGGATATCTTATCCCTAGCTACTAGGGCCCACTTCTTACGCTCCTCCCCCTTGCCCCAGAGGAAGTCTCTTTGTATGGATCTACGCTAATGTAGTACACTTTGCGGAGCTGGTAGAATAGATAACGTAAATCCAGGGATGGATTGTAGGATAGCTTTGGTTAGCACTAACCTGCCAGCCAAATTTAGGGATCTGTAGGTCCATTTCTTGCCCTTGTCTTGCAATTTGTTAATGACTGGTTCCCATATGCTCTTGTGTAAAGGTTTGGCAGTGAGAGGAACTCCTAAATACTTCGAGGGGAGGATCTCCCTTTGGAAGCCCATAATTCTGGCAATGTTTCTTTGAATAGCAATGTGAGTATTAAAGAAAAAAATTTAGATTTCGAGAGATTTACCTCCAAACCTAAAGCCATGGCAAAGTCTTTTGG
The DNA here is from genome assembly GCA_031772625.1 of Pinus tabuliformis. Taxonomy (NCBI): domain Eukaryota; kingdom Viridiplantae; phylum Streptophyta; class Pinopsida; order Pinales; family Pinaceae; genus Pinus; species Pinus tabuliformis. The sequence continues at coordinate 937,751,879 of CM062813.1, forward strand.
GATTTGCTTGTATGCAAGAGCTTCCTTGACGTGTGTTATAGACATTTTTGTGCCTCGCATCATGGAGCATGGAATGTCAATAATTACAGGGATCCTCAGTCCCTAAACATGTTGTTCTTACCCCTAAAAGAACAAGGTCATCAAACAACAACACTTCCAATCAGTTCTCCACCTGAAAACACTTCAAAACAGGCTTATTTTGGATCATGTCAGCTGCTTAACTGAGCTTCTACGCTGTAATACAACTGTCCCACTCTGTACCTGCGCTGGAAGTCAAAAGTAATGAAGGCTACCTGCGCTGGGCGAGATTGGCCAAGTGGCACAGTCATCCTGCAAGGTGTCAACTGCCCAGGAAGCTTCCAAACTGACACTTGGTTCATCAGATTCGCCTTGTGATGAGTAAGAGGTACTTGATCACCATGTGTAACCAAGGATCTCCAAGTGGACTCAAGAACTGAAGATTAACTGAAGAGGGAGAGGACACAAGGCAGCTTCATGTCAGTCTCAAGCTGACTCATCCTCTCTTCTTCTCTCCTATATATAGAGCTCTTCTATGAGGTCTAAGGAGGCTGGAATTTTGTGTAAAGCAAGGAGGTGCTGTTGGATTACAGTTAGAGCTATTGGGTGATTGTTTTACTAGAGGTGAAGAGGAGAGTTCTTGCTGCTGGGGAGGTGCTGCTGGATTGGAGCCATCATTGGTTGTAACCTTCTCAGAACCCTGTTACTTCTATCAATAAAGTTTTGCATGTTCTCCTATATACTTGTATTGCATTGATGTATTGTATTTACATGTATATCTGATTCACTCTAATCCATGCATCAGTTATGAGTACTTGTATCTTGTAGTTTCCTCTCTCGTTTTGTGCAGGGCTTGTGTGTAGCTGGACCGGCAAAGAGAGCAAGGAGCTGGGAACAAGAGACAAAGAGAGAGGATCAAGATCGACTAAGCGAAGGATACTAGGTTGGTTGATCATTTCTTCCCCCTCTCTGTACTTTCATAAAGGAAAACATCAAAGCTTTACTTTCAGTTGTTGCTAAAGACTGTCACCTTTAGAGTAGGGATAGGGTCATCCGCATCGGATACTTTTCCCCACAACAAACTGGCGACTCCGCTGGGGAGCCTAGTATGTTGTTGGTGTTTGTAGTATTTTGCTATTCATTTCTTGAAGAAAAGAGTACCACTCTTTGTGATAGATCTTCATCCTCTTGATCATACCTTAGCCTGTACTTGACCTATAGCTTTTTATTTCATCAAAAACAGTGCATTTTTGAGCTTTTTATGACCCGGAAAACTTTGTAGACGAAACTCTCGTGAGTCAGTGCAGGCTGTACACAGGCAGCCTGCATTACAGCGCAGGTACTCCCTTCGGGAACTGCGCTGAGAGTGGAATTGGCAGACTAGAACCTGCGCTGGTCCAGTTAGCCCTTGTCTTGCTCAGTCTTCCTATTGTGTCTTGGCCCTGTTTGCACTTGTTTTTGGCTGATTGCTTGCTGGTTATTGTACTTGCTGTAAGCCACTTCTCCTTGACATTATTCCGCCTCAGTTGTGTGATGAAACTGTGAATGTTCTTTCAGTATTTCTTGTTTCAGTTACAGTTTCCCATTGTGAAAAGCGAACCAGTATAGCTGTGGCCTCTTAGATCCTGAACTGTAAAAGTGTCTTTGTGATCTTTTGAGTTAGTTTTATTACTGTTCATGGCTGTTTGAGTTTGTTTGCTCTTCACTTTTATGGTTTGAATCTATACATTTCCTGTGTTCAAACAAGTCTATCATAAGGTGTCTTTTTTATTGTGGACAAGCTTGTTTATTTCTACTTGAAATTAGATTCGAAATCATACAACAGTTTCCTTTTTGTCTAGCATCAACATTAAGGATAACGAAAAGAAATACATGCATTGTGCATTTTGCATTTGACTGTATGCTTGACGATTTAGGAAGATGTGCATTTTAGTGTGTGTTCTTTGATCTGTGGAAAAAGTTGTGTCCTTCTTTTCCCTCAAGTAGATTAAGGTTTTCAAAGTTGAAAGATTGAAAAGATTTGCTTCTCATTCTTAGATTGCATATAGGAAGTTGTATATATACATCTCGTGGCGAACCTGAAAGGCAAACTGTTAAGAAAGATCAACATTAAAATAAACTCAATTTACATAACAACGCTTTGGAATTTAACGCAAACATCTAGAGGTCTAGGTAGAGACGTGTTCCGGCGTCGTTAAACATAGTGACTGTCGATCTCTACGAAGGTGGGTGATTCCTCCTGAGAGTCGGTGGCACTAACACGGACTTGAGCTCCCGCGTACCGTCGCGTATATTGGGAGACCCCTATAGGTTTTTATCCTTTATCCTTAGGAAACCGTGTCGGCCGCCCTACTGATCGCGATGCAGTGAACACAGCATTCACGAAGATCGACCACCCGTACCGTAAAACGTATTCTGTGGTTTCGCGAAAGGTTTGGCACACCCTCTGCCTAGATCTCCAGAGCAGTTTCTTTTGGCCTTTTTCAAACTCTATAACTGAAAAAGTCCAACCGAGCATTTGTCACTTCGGGCTCGTTAATACATCGAAGGCGACTAGAGTCATCTTTAGCTTTTTCTCGACTCTTAAAACATGAAAAAGCAAGTTTGTGTCTAAAAGCGTCGTTAATAAAATTTATTTTAAAGCGGAACATAATCACCTGTTATTCCCACGTTGATCTTTCAGTTGAAAAGTATGGAGCCCACCAACCAAGGAAGTAACCTTGGCGGAAGTCCAAATCCCTTCTCCTCTTGGGGAGATGTTGGTGCGCCTCATATGGCTACATTGTCGCTTCCAGGATTGACAATCGGCCTCCCTGTATGGCTCTTTTCAACTAATGTAGTCCAGATCGCCACTAATCCTGAGCATTCGAATCAACAGTCAGAACAATCTAGAACTACCCACCAGCCTTCCACTTCTTATGATACTTCCTCTGATCCTTCATCTTCGCAAGGTAGAGCCGGCAAAAGTCAGCCTCCCAAGGAGAAGAAGGAAAAGAAGAAGAAAGAAAAGAAGCAGAAGGAGCCTCTGGCGAAGGCGACTGGGGGCAAGCAGAAGAAAGCTGACAAAAACCCACACACTGCACCGACCGGGCCTAAATCGCCATGTGTCATTTGCAAAGGGATCCATTTCCATCGTGATTGTCCTTGTATTCCCCGGATACTAAGGGACTGGTCCCCAAGGTTGCACAATCCGGTAGCATCAACCTCTGGTTGTCATGTTGATTGCATTCCGTCGACTAGCGAGAGTGAAGGACGAAGAAGGGGACCAAGATCACCCTGTCTATTGTGTGAAGGTCATCATGCCATCCACAAATGTCCATTCTTAGATGAGGCCAAGAGAGTTTTGGAAGATCGCCCGGTGTCACCGGTGCGACTTCCACCTGGATATCAAAAACTCGCGCCTAATCCCTCGATAGTTGAAAATCCGGTTGAACCACTCAAGTGGTCAACTGAAGTGTCGGTCATTGAGAATGAACCTACTGAATCCAGACCAGACGAAAGTCTAAAGGTCGATACGGCAGTTGGCCCGGTTCTTCCTTCAGAGGTTCTATCGTCCAATGACCCCGTCATTGAAGACCCGTCTTCAAATGACACCGTCGCCGAAGAGTCGTCTTCATGCGACACCCTCACTGATGAGAACAAGGATGACACCATCCAGGTTCTTTTCATCAGCACCGACTCCGATGAGCATCAGGGCAATGCGCCCATTCCTTTATCGCAGGAAGGAACATCATCAGAGTCGTATCCGGCCGTATATTCGGTCCCACCGCCAAGCAACCTGGTTGTATCCTTTGATTGGAATCAACTAGGCAGACCCCGGTTACCAGCCAGTGTACCATTCAGAATCATTGTCCAGATCTATAGAATGATTATGGCTGGTACTATCATTGATGAAGGGGCGTCTGTGAGTATCCTTTCCTCTGTTGCTTGGAAAGCACTGGGTTCCCCGGCGCTTTTACCTGAGTTGAGAAATCTCTCAGGTTTTGATAAAGGAACCAGTCGACCATTAGGGATCCTCCCCGATGTACCTGTTACATTGAAGGGGAAGACCGTCAGGATGAACGTGTTGGTAGTTCAAGGACCCTTGGATTATAACCTACTCCTTGGACGCGACTATATTTATTGCATGGGAGCGATAGTCTCCTCACTCTTTAGAGTAATGTGTTTTCCACATGAAGGAAGGGTGGTCAAGCTCGTAGACCAACTTTCACTTCCGGGATCTCGCATCGCAAATAGTCAAATACCAATCCTAAATGGTCTGTTCACTCAAGATTCGCCTCCGCCCCCGGTCCTCCTTCCTGATGAACGCGAGTGATTCGGAAAGAAAGACTAGGACCCAGGGGGCATGCACCCTGGTCTGCTTCGGGCAGAAGAAACTCCGGGTATAAGACAGAATTTCCGCAGGAGAACATGACTAGTCCGTACCCCGTCCGTAGGAAGTGGGGTTGTTCTGGAAAAATGATCTTTTGTTAAAGTTATGTGTTTGGGAATCATTCACCTTTGTCTAAAAAAGTGGGCAATGCCCGAGTAGGAATTCCCTTATTACAACAAGTAGTCACCATCTTTAAATTCAAGCCTCGCCCATCGAAACATGTGTTTTGAAGGATAAGCAGGGGCAGTCTATTAAGAAGGAGACCGTATTGTTGTGACAGAGGGTAACCATCTTAGGACAACCCAATGATAGGCACCGCCGAAGAAAGAGATTGATCTGCGGCAGCAAATCGAACCGTCTTTGGAATAATAAGAAAGAGGCAAGCCTCCCTCAATAATACCAATGTTTTATCTTTGAGTAGTGTTCTCCTATTGTCATAAATAGCTGTTTGTTAAAAGTGGGCCGACGGGAAGCCTGAGTACTGCGTAAGACCCCTTAAAATAACGAGAAGACAAGTATCGTTAGCATTAGATTAGCAAGATGACAAATAAATGTGAACACCCAAAGAAAAGCAGAAGTAGGGGAGAGGAGGGGCAGCCTCGAAATTCTATCCTATACCTGGGGGCATGCAAACTTTCTGGAGTGCAAGCTAGGGGCGGTTATTTATCTGGTTTTAAGATTAGCCGTTTCCAAACTTGCATGAAAGAAAGCCTGTGGGGCAAAAGTAAAATTTGCCAAAAGTGAGCACAACTGTGGTAAGGCATAAGCTCTATAAAAATTGGTCCTTACGAGAGGCGTTCTTCATATGACTGGTATGTCGAGCAGTTTTAGCATATAGTTCATGCTCGTTAAAAAATAAACGCAAATCCGAGCAGTTTTAGGACTGAATTTATGCTCGTTAAAAAATAGAAAAGTGTGAGCAAAAGTTTCCCTCAGAGTTCAAGCTCATGGAAAAAATGAACCGGTAAATAACCTTTTGAGATCGTAAATTCATCAGCCATAAGAACCTTGATCGTGTTTTCATCCATCACCTCCACTGTTCATTTGGCCGATCATTCACTTCCATTTGTGTGTTTACCTCTTTTGAGAAACAGCTGCGAAGAGTGATTTCACCTAGCCATCCTTGTGACACTGCCGTGATTGGAAAATTCCAACCTGTACCTGGAATCTGTAGCTATCCCTGTTTATCACTCGTTCCTCAAAAGACGAGTCTTCTTTCAGCTCTTTTCACTGACTCGTAAAATATGAAAAGTTTGCCGAGTTTTGGCCTTCCAGCTCGTTAAATGACCGGAACGCTATCCCTCCTCTAAATTTTAATCTTTTTGGACCTGAGGGATTATTGCACAAAAGGATCGAGCGCTTGTCTTGTTCGGCTCGTTAAAAGTACCGAACAGCCATCCCTTCTGTATTGTTTTATACTTTTTCGGACTTAAGGGATTTGCTGACGAAAAAGGAATCATGGAGTTAACTTTCTGTACCTTTTCAGACTCTCTAAAAATGAAAAGGACCGAGTTTTCTTTGTCGTTAGACTCGTTAAAATGATTAAATAGCGACAAACTTGTCTTTAGACGAGAACGAGTTTCCCTATCGCTAGGCTCGTTAAATCATAGCGATGGGCTTGCCCGAAGGGCAGGTTATAGAACAAGCATATGTTATCCTCCTCAAGCTTGACAAAAATAAAGAGGTACTGGTCAGAAATGACTGGGGAAAAATTGGGAGAACATTCAAAGTTTAATGGTAGCAAGTCACTCTTGAACATGACACTTTTCCTCCGTATCACATCGGGTTGGGTTGTTTCATTCACCGGTCTCATCACCATGGTCCTCGCCACACCATCCACGTTTGGGGTAATGCTACCGATCCATCGCATCAGTGTCGTTATATGTTCAAGAGGGGTCATTCTGAAAGTGTCAACCGTGTCCCATCCACTGCCATACATTATCCTTCATCCATTCATGATCGCCACCCTGAATCATGTGTCACAGTTTGTTTTCACCTCCACTAAAGTCATTAGCTCCGTTCCGTGTCATTGATGTGGGATTCATTAAGGCCCTCCTTTGACGGATCGCTTCTTGTCGACTTCAGCTCATTATCCAAGAAGTTGATCTAGGAACACCCCCATCAGTACTTTGAAGCTTGCATGCCTCAATGGCAAGTTTCTCACTTCCGGCGACAGGTATACATCAATGACCTTCGACCAGAAGATTTTGCGTGGCGTTCGACGCCAAGTCCTTTATTCACGCCACGTGAATTGTACTGCAGTACCTTGAGGGTCATCGTCATTATTGGTGATTCCTCTCGCGCTTGTTAACGGTTTACATTATTGACCGGTAATCAAGCGATGTCTTTCCATGTTCGACTTCAGCGCAATTCTCACATGGATCGACTTGTACTTAGAGTGAAGATCGAACGAGTTTGAAGACCCCGGATCTAGTTTCATCCATCCGGGCTGCGATATATATTCAGGAAATATAAAAGCATTTGCCATGTACATCATTGCAGCAGATGATCATCCTACTCAAAAGATGATAATTTCAGCAGAAAATTATCAGTCTATCTTCAGACGATCGTCTGTCATATGTACCAAAATGTATTTATAAAAAGCTGAGCATGGGAATGCCCGCCTCAGCTAGATCATGAGAATAATGATGAATGAAAAATAATGTATTGTATTGTATTGTATTACAGGGCACTCTCCTCAGTACTGGAACGAACTTCGGATCCTCTAGATAAAGCATTTCACCCGATAAACGGCCTCATACTTTAGGGGGCAACTGTTATAGACATTTTTGTGCCTCGCATCATGGAGCATGGAATGTCAATAATTACAGGGATCCTCAGTCCCTAAACATGTTGTTCTTACCCCTAAAAGAACAAGGTCATCAAACAACAGCACTTCCAATCAGTTCTCCACCTGAAAACACTTCAAAACGGGCTTATTTTGGATCATGTCAGCTGCTTAACTGAGCTTCTGCGCTGTAATACAACTGTCCCACTCTGTACCTGCGCTGGAAGTCAAAAGTAATGAAGGCTACCTGCGCTGGGCGAGATTGGCCAAGTGGCACAGTCATCCTGCAAGGTGTCAACTGCCCAGGAAGCTTCCAAACTGACACTTGGTTCATCAGATTCGCCTTGTGATGAGTAAGAGGTACTTGATCACCATGTGTAACCAAGGATCTCCAAGTGGACTCAAGAACTGAAGATTAACTGAAGAGGGAGAGGACACAAGGCAGCTTCATGTCAGTCTCAAGCTGACTCATCCTCTCTTCTTCTCTCCTATATATAGAGCTCTTCTATGAGGTCTAAGGAGGCTGGAATTTTGTGTAAAGCAAGGAGGTGCTGTTGGATTACAGTTAGAGCTATTGGGTGATTGTTTTACTAGAGGTGAAGAGGAGAGTTCTTGCTGCTGGGGAGGTGCTGCTGGATTGGAGCCATCATTGGTTGTAACCTTCTCAGAACCCTGTTACTTCTATCAATAAAGTTTTGCATGTTCTCCTATATACTTGTATTGCATTGATGTATTGTATTTACATGTATATTTGATTCACTCTAATCCATGCATCAGTTATGAGTACTTGTATCTTGTAGTTTCCTCTCTCGTTTTGTGCAGGGCTTGTGTGTAGCTGGACCGGCAAAGAGAGCAAGGAGCTGGGAACAAGAGACAAAGATAGAGGATCAAGATCGACTAAGCGAAGGATACCAGGTTGGTTGATCATTTCTTCCCCCTCTCTGTACTTTCATAAAGGAAAACATCAAAGCTTTACTTTCAGTTGTTGCTAAAGACTGTCACCTTTAGAGTAGGGATAGGGTCATCCGCATCGGATACTTTTCCCCACAACAACGTGGGGATCCCTTGAGGCATAGTATCATCCACAAATTGTTGATGTGTTAGAGCACGCCCCCCTTCAGATAGTTGGAGACCTTTGATTGAACCCACTACCTTGGCCTGTCTGATCATCCTTCCCAACCCTTCCATCATGATTATGAAAAGAAAAGGAGAGAGTGGATCTCCCTGCCTTAAGCCTCTTGAAGGAGTGAAAGTCTCTGAGGGTGAACCATTAACCAGAATTGAAAATCTCGGTGAAGTGACTAGGGCCATTACCCATCTAATCTAGTTATGATCAAACCCAAAAGCAGCAAGAACTTTTCTGAGATATGTCGAGTTTAGCTTGTCATAGGCTTTGGCTATGTCTAGTTGCATGATCATACCAACTCTCTTATTTTTATTCAAAGAGTGAACCACCTCATGAGCTTGAATGATGTTGTCAAGGATTTGTCTACCTTCCATGTATCCTGAATGTTCCACTGCCACCAAGGTAGGAAGAAGGGGTTTGAGTCTATTGGCCACCACTTTGGAGATAATTTTGTAAACAACATTGCATAAGGCAATGGGTCTGAACCTGTCAGGAGTTAGGGCTACATCCTGTTTAGGGATCAAGGCGATAAAGGTGGTGTTAAGCGTCTTCAGGATAGTTTTATCCCTCCTTGAGTCCTCCACCACGCTCAGAACATCTTGTTTAACTAAATTCCAGCAGGCTTTGAAGAAGTCTACATTGAACCCACCCGGACCTGGTGCCTTGCCATTTTGCATCTCCTTAAGGACCTCCTTGACCTTCTCTTCGGACACTGGTCTGTTGAGGTTGAAATTGTCTTCTTTGGAGACTAGCTTAGGTATATGCTTAGTGATCTCTGAGATAGATTGATCTCTGTTACTGCAGGTTTCCTGAGCAATGTCCCGAAAGTGTTGAACAAGTTCTGCTTCTATTTCTTCATGCGTGTTGAGCATGTTACCTTTCTTGTCCTTAATGGTAGAAATCCTGTTGTGAGCTCCGTTTGCCATAGTGGCTTTGTGGAAGAATTCGGTGTTGCGATCTCCTTCTTTTAGCCATTGCACTCTGCATTTCTGCCTCCAAAAAATTTCCTCTTGCTTACATAAGTTGTCCCAATCTTGATGATATTTAGTTGCCATTTCATTTCATTCCTTATCAAAACCCTCAGTAATCAGGGTTTGGTTGAGTCTCTGCAAGTTTCCTTCCACAATTTCTTTCTCTTCAAAATTGTTGCCATATTCCTTCTTGTTCCACTCCTTGAGTCGGAGTTTAATGTGTTTGAGCCTTTTTTGAGGAAGGAACATTCTTGTGCCTTGAATATCCAAATACTCTGCCCACTAGATAGCAATGTTGTTATAGAAGTCTGGGTGGGAGAGCCAGATATTTTCAAATTTGAAAGGTCTGTTGTTGTGTTTGCCAATACCCTGAATGTCCAGTTGTATAGGCCAGTGATCCGAGCCTCCAAAGGGAAGAACACTCGCAACTATGTCCTTGTCCTTGATCATAAGATCTTCTAAGATTATAAATCTGTACAGTTTGGATGCCACTTGAGACTCTCCTTCTCTTTTATTGTTCCAAGTAAAGGTCCCATTATTCATGGCAATATCCACGAGCTTCATATTGTCTATGAACGTCTGAAATGCACAAGAATCTTTGGAAAGAATTCTGGTTCCTCCTTTTTTTTCTGACAGTGATTTTATCAGATTGAAATCCTCCCCAGGATCCAGGGGATTCTTGCATGACGTTCTCTAAGCTTCTTCAGTGAATCAAGAAACAAGAGTTTGTCCTCCAACCTTTGGGGGCTGTACACATTCATAACCAGGTACCTTTCCTTATCTCCGACTCGCTGAATGATCACTGAAAGATAATTTTTGGATGCTTTAGCATCTATCATGTCAATCTTTTGGGGGTTCCAAAGCGTGAGAATACCGCCAGCTGTATTCTCTGCTTTGACCTCGAAAAACTCAAATATATTGAGCCATTTGCCATGTATATCTCTTATCTTTTGAATGGAACATTTAGTTTCCTGAATGAAGATCACATCCGGGGCTACTTGTTTCATTCTGTTACTTAATAATCTTTGTTTTATTTTACTGCCTAGACCTCTTATATTCCAAGACGTGAACTTCATTATCAGAGATTATTAAAGGAGTAGCTAGATAGGTCTTTCATCTTACCTGAATCTATCATTAACTTCCCACATTCCATCAACAGCTCATACTGTCTTTTTCGGGCTCTTTTCTTTCCTGGGATTCTTGGTGCTAATCCTGGTGTGGCTTTCAAAGCCTTCACTCCTTCGTTGCCTTGTTTTTCATTCTTCCTTACTTTTTCAGATCCTTTGTTCTGAGATTTCCAGGTGAATAGCTATTGTACTTTGTGGAACTCTTTTTGAGGTAATGAATCCACTCCCTCTTTGGTTCCTTGTTCCAAGAAGCCTTCTAGATCTAGATGCTCTTCCTCAAAAATTTCTTATAGTTCGTGATCCTCCATATCCATGTCACTCTGGGTTATTTCCTTATCTATTTCTTGTTCAACATCATTCATGGTGGCCTCTTTCTGGTACTCCTCATTTCGTGTTTGTACTGGGTTGTTCCCTTCCTCCTTTTCTGCAGAACATCCTTCGATTGTTTGTTCTACTTTAGTATTCTCTTCCTCTTCCTGAAGCCCCTGGAAACTGTTTTGCCTGAACCGTTGTTCTCCTTGCTGCTGATTTCTCGAACCTCTCTTACTTCCTTTGCTTCGGTTAACTACTTTCTAAAAGTTGTCTGCATCTTTCACTGTAGTGCTTCTGCTTTTTTTTATTTCCTTGTTGAGCGGGCAGTCCCTAAAAAGATGTCCATGTTCATGGCATTTGCAACATCTGAATGGAATGTACTCATAATCTACTGTTTGTGCCCATTCTTCACAAAAACTTCCAAGATTACCTCCTCCAGTAGAGCTCCTGATAGGTCCATTTCCACACAAATTCTAGAAAAGGAAGTGTATTTTCTCCTTCTAGTAGCTTCAGAGGCTTTAACAAAGCGTCCTAATTTATTGCCTATGCCCTGTAACGATTCATTTTGCCAGTAGTCAAGAGGTAGAGAGTAGAGTCTTACCCAAACCGAGACTGAAGTAAAAGTCTCCTTTTCTGGCACAAAGTTCATAATCCAAGGTCTCATGTAGAGTCCTGCAACAGCATAGAAGTAGGGCCCTCCTTCAAATATTTTGTCCTTATCTTCAATGTTTGTGAACACCACCGTAAAGAAACCCTTAGACCCAAGGTGAAGATCTATGCTTCCTTTATGTTTCTAGTGGTACCTAATCCATGATTGTAGAGCTTTTTTAGTGGGCCATAGTCCCATGAACTTGCAGATGATGGCATATGTCCCCATATGTTCCCTGTACGCCTGCAGCTCTGGATTATTTAATATCACCCTGGGAGTTATGTCTGCTTTGGGCTTGCATGGTCCCCTATGTTTCTTGTCTTTAGTTACCTGTTGTTTGTCCTCTACCTCCTTGTCTTTTGTGCTATATTGAACCTTTTGTGTGGGCTCCTCTATTCTCGCTACCATGCTTTTCTCTCCTTCCACCCCTGATTCCCTAACATCTTCTAGAGGCTTTTTCCCCCTACTGGCGAGGGCCTCCTTGTAGGAGGGAGTGGAGCCCCCTCCTCGTCCGCCCTTCATAGGCGTTCAGAAAACCTTCGCGCGCGCTGATCTGAGATCATTCTTCCCTGCTCCCTGCTCCCGCCTCCCGTGTTCGCTAAGCTTCACCTTACCAACGCAATGTCATAAAAATGATTTGATAATAATTTGATTGAGTCTATTGTGTAAATTATAAATTATATAAAAAATAATAATGGTTCTATATTTTTCTTTATAATTATTAATTTTTTATTAAGATTAAAAAATTTGAATAACATATTGATAAATTCTTATGATATTGGTTGTGGTGGTTAAGGTCCACTGATTATGATTATATATAATAATTATTCATTTTCTTAAGTTTTATTTTTATAAAATATATAATTATATGGAAAATTTTAAAAATAATATTTAAATCTAGTTAATTCAAATTATATATATAGTTAATATTTTATTTATTTGTAAACGTTATAAGATGTTTCGTATATATGCCTCCGGACGCACCCGAACACTTTTATTGAATACTACGGATATGAAATTGAGATTTCGATTATACAATCTTTTTAGTTATACGTGCACATTTAGAAAAATGTTCCAAACAACAAAATCATTTTTATGGGATTCGACTTATTTGAAATTAACAATTGGGCAATGCTACTTTGTGAGCATTTGGATACTTCAATGTTATTTGTGTGCAGACATCTTACGCTCTCACGATGCGCGCGCCCACAAAATCATAGTGCGTGCATGATCTTTTTGGTTTAGTTGGGTTGGAATACTTTTAACTGAAATATAGATTATTATAGGAGTTAGTTTTGGCATGCTGGTCCTTCTTGTTTACTTTATTTTGGAAAGAAAAACATTAAAATCCTCGCTTTTATCACATATGCTTGATTTCTGCAATTATGTCCCTATTTAAATATATGCCGTGCCAATCTTTTGCTACATTTTCCAATGGATTTGAGTCCTAAATGTTTGCTCAAACGGTAAAGTTATAGCTATATTATATATATATAAATTCTGCCAAAGCAAAGTAGGTTGGCTCCTAGGATATCCACTCCTGTCAATATATTAAACCCTACAAGCAAGCAAGGAAAGGTATGTTTTTCCTTTCCTCGAAAGTACAAAAAATAAACATATACATGACTCACACCTAATTTGACAATTAAATGTTTCCTCATCTTCTATTCGTTATTTTCCCTAGGGAAGGCAACCAGTTCGTGATCTTTTAGTCGCTATCATTTATAAGTCAACTCTCGAGGACGACCTAGGGAAAATTCCCAGGGACTAGAGTGTCTTTAACGACGATCCCAGCCCCTGGCATATTTTCAACATTGTCAGGCTAAATTTATTAATGCAGCTTTACGTACCTGGCCTTTGAAAATAATCAGAAAAATGACACTCAGTGTTAAAAACTTAGTCAATATATCAGTAGATTCGTAACTTTAATTCCCTGTTTAATTTAAATCTTAGATCTGAACAATAATTTGTAAGAAAAATCACAGAATGAAAATAAACAATAAATTTATTTGGAAAATTATTTGGAAAAGCTACCTTAATTTTTCTGTTAAATAAAAATTTACAATAATTTACAATTCTCTCAAGTCAAATCTTCTTGTCAACCATGCATATAATTTTTAATCAATATTATATATAAATAAATTAATAATTGAGTCAAATATTATTAACACAATACCATGTGCTATGAACCAGTGTCCAACAAGATCAAAACCATCACTATAAACATTACCAAAATTTTCAAAAATTTATAATATTACATTATTTTTATTTTATTTATACATACTAAGCACTAATAAAAACTTTAAGGAATAGTAATTTTTAATCAATATTATATATAAATAAATTAATAATTTAGTCAAATATTATTAACACAATACCATGTGCTATGAACCAGTGTTCAACAAGATCAAAATCATCACTATAAACTTTTCCAAAATTTTTAAGAATTTATAATATTACATTATTTTTATTTTATTTATTTGTTTTTATACATACTAAGCACTAATAAAATCTTTTAAGGAATAGTTTCTATTGCTAAGTATCTTGCTAATTAAAGAGTTACTAGATCAAATCTCTTAGACATCTTTGAGTTAGGTCTAGACAGATAAATCTGCCCAAATTATTGCCTAGAAAATCCAAACAGGATTCGGCGTTTGAATAGGCTGCAACTTGTTCAGCAGTTTGTCTAAGTTCTACACACCGTACATTTTCTTATCATTGCTTCAAGCTAAGTATCACAACTCATCATACTGCAATCTCTTTGTGGAGTACACTTCCTCATCAAACTCATGTTTGATTAAGGTACATAAAATTATCATACTTTAATCGTAGATATAGTCAAACATGGCATCATAGACATGTTTATAGATATAATGGTGATGGTGGTGGTTAACGTCCACTGAGACCAGATATTATCATACTTTACTCGTAGATATAGTCAAACATGGCATCATAGACTTGTTTATAGATATAATGGTGATGGTGGTGGTTAACGTCCACTGAGACCAAATTGGTCTATCGGACCTATAATTTTCTTAGTTTTTAATTGTCTGGCTCCTTGTCTTTCTTGGTGAGATTGGTGTTGTAGCTTTCTTTTTGTCCTCTACGGTCTTCCAACTTCCTTTATCTTGCATCTCCTTCATCTCTTATGGTTCTTGGGACGTTGGTGTCTTGGCTTCGTAATCTATTGTGTTCGTCCTTTTGAAAATAGTCGGAGAAGAAGTTTGGTCTAGGAAATCTGCTTTGCTATTAAATGAAGATTTATTTTATGCAGTATTCGAATCCTCATAGCTGTTGATCTATTGGGTGGGGCTTTCCTGCCTGCTTGTCTCGAGAGTTGTTTCTTTCTTGCCTAATTTTTTGTGATTCAGAGTTTTCTCTAGAGTATTTTTCTTTGATGACAGTGTAGTGTTCTTTTTGTGCTCCTTCCCACCATGTAGCTCCGTGGTGGTTTTTTCTAGCAGAATTTTTCTGGGAGGCTTTTGGGCAATTTTTGGCTAGATGGCCTGTCTCAAAGCAGGATCGACATCTGAAGAGGACACTTTCATAATCGAGTTTCTGGTTCCACACATACTCTTTACTTGTTAGGTTTATTTCAGCTGGGAAGAAGACACTTTCATAATCGAGTTTCTGGTTCCACACATACTCTTTACTTGTTAGGGTTATTTCAGCTGTGAATCCGGCGCTGAAGTCCATTTCAACACAAATGTGTGCATAGGTGGCTTTGGCATATTCCTCTGTTTCTGGGCACATGCAGTAATGTGTGAGTCTCGCAAACATTCATCTTTGATTGTCCATCATTATTTATTTTTCTTTATTTCCATTTTTATTAAACATTTTTCTCTTTCTACCATCATTCAATATTGATATCCATATAAAAAATAATCCACATCTACTTCTACAAAAATATAACTATATATATATATAAAAGTAATATAGATGATAATTTAAAAAAAAAATCAAATAAATTATTAATAATTTTTTTTGTTGATTAATTACTTAAAATTAGTAATAAATTAATTCAAAATAAAATATAAATAAAATAAAATAAAAATATAATGAATTTTTTTTAACATTATTAATTTTAAAAGATTTAACAAAAAATAATTTAAGTTACAAAATTAAAATTATTAATAAATTAATTAAATTAAATAAAAATAGAAATATGAAGAATTTCTATTTTAAATGAGGTTTTTTTAAGATAATTTATGTTTGAAAATTTTCTATAAGATGGAGGAAACATCAATGAATTTAAACTCGATGAAATTTTAAAATAAACTTTCACCACTTAAATACTCTTTAATCACGATTTCCCAGCGACAATATATATATATATATATATATATATAAATATTAAATTTGAAATTAACATGTGAATACATTATATTTTAAACCATCACATTAAAATTAATTTAAGAAATAGTACTTTATCTATGTATATTTTTAATAATTTATTATTATAACTAATATTTTAGTTAATATTTTAACGTCCATAAACATATCATTTTAACCGTCTTTAGAATAAATCCGTGTTAAAACTTCCTTCATCGTTTATGTATCAATAAAGTTTTCACGAATCTGAGAAACAACCCATATCATATCTCTATTAGACTGATGTTATTTGGTTAATATTTTTCAATAAAAGCTTTTCCTGCATGTAGAAGC
Organism: Pinus tabuliformis; assembly: GCA_031772625.1. NCBI lineage: Eukaryota > Viridiplantae > Streptophyta > Pinopsida > Pinales > Pinaceae > Pinus > Pinus tabuliformis. The sequence continues at coordinate 937,767,907 of CM062813.1, forward strand.
CATGTCATCTATATACTACTCGAATAACAAAATGCCAAAAGTTCACATTTTTTCCTGAGCCTCCGCATCTATAGAGATAAAAGTAATCACAAACAGCAAAATGCCATAGTTATTAGTTTGTGGAATTTTAAATGGTCACATTGTCATGTTGTAAATACCAAAAGTAATGAGAAACAGCAAAATGGCAAGGTTATTCCTTTGCAGACTTTTAAATGGTCACAGTCCCATGTTGCAGGCATGTCTCTCGAGCTGAAGCAGATTGTGGATTTCCAGAATCTTTTAAAATATGATATACATAGGCTAGGCCAATTATCTGATTTTTTAATATTGATTGGATTTGCAATATTTCAAGCATCCTCAATTAATGTAAGAAGGTCAATTGCATATCTCTAAAATATTTAGAAATCTCAATCTTTTCTACTCTCCATTATGTCTTTATATAAGATTTGTAGGTGTATTTTCACTAATAAATATTTTGAAATTCCAATTTTTTTTCACTCTTTCATAATGTCTCTATGTAATATTGCATGAGTGTATTTTCACTTAACCAACTTATTCTACATTCCAGTAGTTGTCTATTAATAAATTGAAATTTTAAAAATATAAACTAAAATAAATATTTTAAAAAATCAAAAAATAAAAAAAAATAGAATCATTATATAAAACATTTACATTTACATAATGCTAGTTCACAAAATTTACACATGAAAAAGTTGGATCTTTCTCTACCCATATTAAATAGATCTTTAAAATAAATCTACATAACCTTTCAATTTTTTTGCCATTATACCTAAAAGATGCTTTTAAATCTTCCTGTTGTTTCAATCTATTGGTGCATTTGAATTATTCACGTTCATCGATAATTCCAGTATATTAAACGCTACCAATCACAAATGGGTGTTTTCCCAACTTCAATCTATAAAATATTCTTTTTTCAGAATGAAAAAAGCTAGATTACTATTCATTCTTAAGAGAGAAAAAAAAACAGTACAACATGTCGCTGTTATGATAACCATATATGTAAAGTCAGATAAGGCAACCAAACCAATACGGAGAAATATCAAAATCAGAGCCTATGACTACAAAGTCTCATCTAATATGTACGGGATAAAAATGGAGGCATGTATGGATCAACAAAAGAAAGCAGGATCAGAAAACCATCAATTGCTAAGCAGAATAGGAAAAAAACAGGGTACTTGATACATACCAGAATAGAGAAGAGGTGAGAGTGGATTAAGTACCCGACAGAATGAAATCCTGGATATGGTGCAATTCATCCCCCATTGATATGCTCATCTTCCAGAATTCGTTTTGTGAAGCAAGACCTTTTTTTGATAGAGAAACAAATACTTTGTTTTTTTCTCTATCGATATGGTTAATAGAATAGTCCTTTCGATATTTCCAGATAGAGTCAATTCTGTTCAGCCATCCCAAAAGGTTGTGATTTTTTATGAAGTGAATTGACTTTACATGGTTGATTATAACCTTTGAATCACCGAATATTTGCAAATCCTCGATGTTTAGATAGTCACAAAATATTAGGAGACTAGCCAACGCCATTGCCTTTGCCTTATTATTTGACCCTTTACTACCATGCCAATAAATTTCGATACGCTAGTCCTCCATTGTGATAATAAAGACACCACATGCACAACAACCATTTTGAGCCGCCCCATCAAAGTAAGCCTGAGGAACGCCCATGGGATCGAAATTTTTTGCCATCTTCTTTCCCAATCTCTGGAGAATAATGGAGGAATGGTAGGCGTTGTATTGGGAGAGAATGGATTCATAGACAAAGTTATAATTTTCCTTGCTATTATGGAAGAGGGCCCTATTCCTCCATTTCCACATAGCCCATAAGGTTAATAGTGGAATAGGCCTCTAGTCCGATTTTAGATTGCTCCACCATTCAAAAGCTTCTTTGAGAGAAAGAAAAGAGATCTTGTTGAATCTGAAATGCTCTGCCAGACTTCTCCATATCCCTTGTGATTTGAGACAGTTTAGGAAAATGTGGTTGTTGTTTTCTTCGTTTGATTTGCAAATAGGACAGATAGCAGGCCCACTCCAGTTCCTTTTTTGAAGGTTATCCCATATGTTAGGTTCTTATTGTGGAAAACAAGCCATGCAAAAATGATTATCTTAAGGGGGCAACGTGTTTTCCAGAAGATAGTAGGGAAAATGATATCCTGATGAGTGGACCTGTGTTGGTGAAGCTGAAGATAGATGTCCTTTACATATAGAGTCGACCTTCCCCTATACCCCTTCCAGATTAGTTTATCCTCCACCTCATATCTGAAAATACCCCTGTTCCTCATAGCCTGAGTAATACGATTCCATTGAAGTGCCAAGTCATCATTGAGATCCATCATCAAGGCCGATTTCCGGATAGGGAGAGATCCCACCCATCTATTAATGGTCTGCTCCCAATAAAAGATCCCTTTTTGCTGTAAAGCCTAAAGTAACTGTCCAGAAAAGGATATTTCCTCGTCACCTCCCATGATAGGATCTAGTCCTATAATGATCTTTTTCCCCGTCTAAAATCTCCATACCAAATTTTGGAGAAAAAATGCTCAATTTTTCGAAAACTTCTCCAAATGGTTGATCCCGGTGTAGATCCTATAGTCCCATGTCTATACCAGTAGGATATGTCTTTGTCGTCCATATATTTTGATTTCATTGCCTTGCTCTAAAGACTATCCCCTAACACTGCTTTCCATAAGGATTTGCAAAGGAGTGCTATGCTAATCATTTTAAGGTCCATGATTCCATAGCCCCCCATCTTTTTTGGACGAGTCAAATTTGAGAGTTTAGTAAGGTGGAACCATCTTTTCTCTTTTTCCCCCCTAGATAATATTTGCGGTTAACCTGTTTAGTTTGTGGATTATATTTACAGGAATGAAAAATAGATGAGCCCAGTAGACCATTAATTCGACAAGAACTACTTGAGTTAAAATCGCTCTCCCAGCAATAAAAAGACATTTAAATTCCCATACAACAATTCTCATGGAGTACCAGTCATGAATCCACATCTAGTCATCCAAGGAGTAGCCCACAGGTTTTAAGTGAAAACCCAAGCATTTCAGACCCTCATTGAGAGGTTTAGCTTTTATATTAAAGAGATGGATCAAATGAATAATAAGTTCCCCATTTAGATCCTCCAGATGAAAAAATAACTTGTCATCATTTATACATAGCCCCGTAGCTTTTTGAAACTTTCCCAATATGTCACGCAAGCAGGTCCACGAGACTCTACAAAGCATCGCCGAAAGTAGGATGTCATCAACAAACAAGTTGTGAGAAATGGAAATATCATGGCTGATTGCCAATGGTCGACATCTCTTTTCTCGAATAGCCCTTTTTATGTGCAGACTTAAGGAGTCCATGACTAGGATAAAAAGGAGAGGGGATAATGAACAACCTTTCCTCAAACCTTTGGCGACAGAGAAGAAAGAAAAAGGGTAGCCATTAATAAGAACCGCATAGTTTACATCTTCAACATAGGCCATTATCCAATTTGAGAATTTGACATTTAGGCCAATTTTAGAAAGGAGACACCTAAGGAAACCCCATTCAATGCAGTCATATGCTTTCTTGAGATCTAATTTCAATATAGCAGCTTTGGCATTTCTAGTGTTCATTGTGTGAAGACATTCCTGAGTAAGAGAAACAGCCTCTAAAATGTCCATACCCTTAGGGAATCCATGTTGTTCAAGGGTCAAATGAGATGATAAAATATTTCTCATCCTTTCAGTGATGAGTTTGGAGATTATCTTATAGAGGATATTACAAAGGGAGATGGGCTTGAAGTCCATGAATGTTTGAGAGAGCTTCTTTTTTGGAATTAAAGCAATGTAGGTGGAGGAAATGTAGCGGTTTATTGAGCCATTGATCCTGGCCTCCTCCACCATTTCTAGAAGGTCAGACTTGAATAGATCATAAAAGTGAATGAAAAAATCTATTCTCCACCCATCTAGGCCTGGACTTTTGTCCTTTTGGAAAGATTTCAAAATTGACAAAAGTTCCTCCTCAGTTACTTTTCAATATAGGTCATTCAACTCCTCATCAAACATGGTAGGATAGGGTTCTATGCCCTATAAGATGTCATCAAAATCACTGCCCTTATTCCTGCTGTATGCTTTTTGAAAATAAATTACTGCCTCCTTAGTGATGTCTTCCTGGGACACTATCAAGATTCCCTCCTCATTTTTTATCTCCCCGATTGAATTTGATTCCCGCCTTTTATTTGCATACTGGTGGAAAAGTTCAGAATTTTGATTACCCTCTTTAAGCCATGTGGCTCTACTCTTCAAACACCAGGAAGCCTCTTAAATTGCTAAAATGCTTTGATTTTCTCTCTCCAGATCCCTTATATGAGCTCTCATATCTAGGGACACATTGTTCGCATTCAGGCAAATAGAAAATCTTTCCAGTTTTTCATTTATTTCCTTTATAGCTTCCCTATTTGAGATCACCTTTTCCCACTGCCATCTTTTAACAGATTGCCTGAGGGTAGACAAGTGATCTAAGAAAGATTGGGTATGCCAAGGACAGTCCTCAGTGGAAGAAGATAGCCAAAAATCCTGGATAAGATTATTGAACTGATCATCCTCTAGCCAAACTCTATTGAATTTGAATGGATAACCATGCCTGTGACCTACAAGATTCCATAGGATGGAGATAGGTCTGTGGTCCGAGATGAAGCTTGAAATAATATTTACAGTGGGGATCCCTAATCGACAATCAACCTGTTGTGTATGAGGAAACAGTCAAGTCTCTTGGCGAGATAAACATCATTCAATCTCCCACTATCCCAATTATGACCCATTCTGGTAGAATAAACATCAGCAAAATTGTGCTAGAGGATAACATCTCTGACCATACCTCCCACCTGATCGTTTTTCATGCCCTTTTCCCAAATCTCGTCATTACTCAGAGTGCAATTTAAGTCTCCCCCAGTCAACAGAGAATCAAGGTCCAAGAACTCAGAGGACAGAAAATGATCCCAGAAGGGAAGGTGTTCTTTATATGGGGCATAGATCTTTAAGATGTGAAATGGCCCAGGAGAGCCCCTAATGTAGGCGAGAAGGAGAATGCCAACAAAACACTTGAAAGCCACTACCGAAATCTAAGCCAGATCCCACAAGACCGCAAGGCCACCAGAAAGACAAGAAGCACTCGTTGCAACCATGTGCCAGGAGGGGAACATGCGTCTAAAGTAAGAAATGGTTTCTTGGCAACCATGCATAGTCTCTTGAATGATTAGAATCTTTGTTTTAAGGATCGAAAAATATCCTTTAGAGCCAGAAATTTAGGGTCCACTCCTGGACCTCTAATATCCATTGAGAGAATATTGATCATTTTGTCTTATCCCCAGGCTTGCTTGCTCTAAGCGGCCCCTTTACAGTGAGATTGATGATAGGAATGTCAACCAGAGTGAGATCCCAAATGTTCAAATCAGGCCTACCCTTTCTACCCCTAAAATGTCTACTTTCCTTGTTCTGCTTTCTTCCTACTATAATATTCCCTGTCGAGGTCGCACTAATTGTAGGGGAGGGAGACATTATAGGTTTGTGGACGGTTAGAGGTTGAAGATTAAGGGATTCACGTTTAAGAAGAAGATCCAAATCACATTCGAAAGAATTCACAGGAGAAGATTTAGGAGAGTTCATGGGAGTAACAGAGATACAAGGTGCCTTTCCTTTTAAATCTGTAATGGCATTGGATGGGATGGAGAGAGTCAAGAGGGGAGGACGAGTTTTGTTCCCATCAGTCACCAGATTAGGAATTTTAGGTGATTGAGGAGATGACGAAATATATGTAATGTGCGAAGCGGATGGGATATCCAGGATGGGATGGGGAATGGAGGGAGGAGAAGGAATAGCTTTATCTGGTAAAGGTTCAGGGGGCATAGGGTTGACTTAGAAAAACTTTTGTCTTTCATATGGGCAAAGACTAATTGGGTCCGGGGACCTTGACTTGCGAGATGATCTGCACAGGTTTATATTCACATTTTGAGGACCGAGATCCTAGTGAATGTGCTCTAGAGAATGAGATCTCTTCAGAGATAGGCTTGACAATTGACCTAGTGATAAACCCCAGGGGGAAGAAAGGGGGGCATTCCCCAAACCGCGGTCCTGACTAAAACCTTGATCCATATTGCACCTTTTATCTTCCCCTTCCATCCCCGATAGATTGGCAGGATGATTTTTGTAATGGTCCCGCCACTTTTGTTTTCCACCAGGACATCAAGGACATTTTAATTTCAAGTGCCCTGTTTTATGACATACAGAGCATCTGAAAGGAACTCCCCAGTAATTGAATCTTTGTTGAATATTAGACTCACCCCATGTTAGGTCAATATGCTCAGGGAATCCCCCTCTGTATTATTTTTCAATTAGAATTGAAGTGACTCTTTTGTCCTTGGCCCCAAAATATTTGGGGTCAACAAAGATAAATATCCCAATGGCATTGCCAATATCGACTAAAGTCTCCTTAGTCCATAGTTCGATTGGGAGACCTGGAAGCTGCACCCAGATATAATTGTTTGAGGGGGTGTTATGAAGGGGATAGAAGCCAATGTACCACTTATGTAGAGCAAGAAAACTTTTATCATGAACCCAAGGAAGAGCAAGGATAACTTCCAGATCACGGTCATTAAGAAAACGGAAACTGTACCAGTTGCTCATGAGCCTGACTATAGTCAGAATATACCCCAAAAGAGAGTTCCATTTAGAACCAATCCAATATCTCATCTGGCGATCCTCCATTGCTAGGAAATGCCAACGACTGACCAGAGCACACTTCTGAAGGCTAGAAATCCTATCTAAAAGAAAGGAGCTATCCAGATTTATAGTTGCAAGGAGAGGGGAAGACTTCGTGGGGCACTGGTTCCTTCTGCCCGGCAGGAGAGGAGAGACGCCACCTTTTTGTTCCTGGTCCGAGATCAGAGAATGGCGAATTAACTTATTGGTCAAGGAAAATTGCCAATCAGCTTTGACTAACAGCCTACCATATATATCCTCCGCTTCCATGGTGGCCCGTACCATGGCTGACGCGACAGAGACATTAGAAAAAGCTTCCATTGGTCAATGAGAACAGCCTATACTAAATAAGGAAGAGACATATGGTCTAGAAAGGAAATATGGTAAGGACAAGAAACCTCCAGGTTATAAATGAAAGGGATAGGCTAGGAGTCAGAGAGTCAATCAGTCAATACTATAAAAGGAGCGACAGAGTGGCCGAATGTGCGAGATATACGGAAGATAAACCTCGAGGCAATATATGGGAATGACGGCCTATGGAAAAATTCAAAAAAACTGACCAAATCTAGGGATCATCATAAAGTAACCGACTTGCTAGAACATAACCTTCTTGGAAAGCTCCACAATTGACATCAGAAAGAAAGAAGGATTTGACATCAAATCAGAAAAAAGAACGGGATGACTTCAATATCGACGGCTCCCATTAAAGTGGAAAGAGAAAACAATCCCGCTCCATCTTACATCATGGCATTTCCGGTGGACCAAAAATGGAATCAGCCTAGAAATTCTGGGGATGAAAAAACCAAGAGAGACGAGGGAGGAAGAAGGAACAAGCAGGGAGAGTTAAGAATGGCTCAGGAAAATAATACAGCAACAATAGCAGTGATTGCACTTACACCACCATGGCCCGATTTTTAGGCGAAAGTTAGTGCAGGGCTTCGATATAACAACATAATGCTTCAAATTTGCTAAAGGATCCCAGATCCAATTAAGGAAGAATGACTAGACATATGAGCCCGGCAACAGTGAGAAAGACATGTACAGAACATTAACACTGATACTTTAACCAGCTTGAAAGATGATAGAACAAAAACCAAGGACCTTCTGGAGAGTCTAATTTAAAAAATAAAGCCTTGAAAAAAGGACTTCTCAGAGAGATCCTATATCAGATTCTTTAAGGTTACATTGAAACAAGAATACGGTCAAATATTATATCCTAAAGCTGCTAGAACTAGAGGTATTACAGAAAGACAAGGAAAATATAACAACGATGAGCTGGAAACCGTAAATATACTAACCTTTACCCCGAGCATCCTCCGAGAGCAAGAGCACCGCCGAAACGCCACAGACGCAGCCTGACTCCAAGCCGCAAGCACAGTCTGAGAGATAATAGATTGTAAACAGGACGAACCAACCCATAAAAGAAGAGTGTAAAAAATGAATCAGGATAAGGATAAGAGCAAAGGAGTTCCAGCAATTTTCAAGGGCTGAAAGCTTGAGGCCAAGAGAATTCCAGAGTCTTCCACGAAGAAGAAAGAGATTTTATGGCCCGTGAATAGAATTGACAGGCGAATATCGGAGAATATCAAGGGCCGAAAACGTAATGGCAAGAGTATATCAGAGAAATCCACGAAGTGAACAGAGATTCATGGATGGAGAACGAAATTGCAGAGGATATTCCCCCGCGTAGGGGCACGCGAAGAAGTGAGAAGGTCAAAACCTCACTCGGTGCAGTGAGAAACGACTAAATAAGGAATGATTTACCAGAGGTAAAAACACGTCGCTGGACAGGAGTCAGAACAACAAGCGGCATGCAAGCATGAGGCAGTAACGGGGGAGAGGTGGTGAAGCTGGAACGTGGCGATTTGTAATGAAGCTCGACATTCATTTGCGAGTTATCATACCATCATCTTGTGATTGGAGCGGGTGTAGACGTGGTCGGAGGCACTGGTTAGATGTCGGAATGGTGCTTTCCACTGGTTGAACGCCATCATAGTGCTCTCACTCTCGCTCTAATGTAACTCAATTCATGTTACACCAAAACTTCAATATATAAAATATCCATGAACTGGTCTTACAATTTTCTGTCAATCCCTACATACTTTAGGTAAACGATAGTTTAATCATTTATGATAAAATAAATAAAGAATTTTACACTCTTTTCTTTCGCGTGCACCATAGGTCAACCCTCTGAAACTCCTGTTCGCGTAAAATTAGTGTGGTATTGTAGGATCAATATCCGTCATGGTGGGGTTTAAGATTTTTTGGTGGATTTAAAATCTTCCAAAATTTATTGAAATTATTTTGAAATCATCAATTTTATAATGAACTTTTCATAATCAGAGGGCTTAGAGGGTGCTGAATAATTTCACAAATAAAAATATAATCACAAACTTACTTATTCCTAGATTCCAACCAGAAATTTACTGGAATTTTCAAAAAGTCACTTTGAAAAACTACTTTGTGAAAATATCAATAAAATACACCAATATAGATTTTCAGTCAATGCAGTCAAATGATTAAATAAATAAAGAAGTTAATGCTACTTCAATACAATGTACTTTCCAATGGTCGGTGCGCTCCCCATATGAAAAGTCTATCCTCCAAATGTTCCATTTGAGTAATATTACCATGGGCCTGAAGGATCTGTATACCTCGTAACTATCCTGGCATTCTCAGTGGGGGGAATATCAATAAAGTTCCACATACCAATGAGTGGAAGGTAATTAAAAAATAGGTTTAATTTGCTCTACAAAGTTTTATGTAAACTGCCGTCTGATAAACTGATAGATACGGGTAAAAATTTCAATGTAGCCTGTCTATATACGGAGTTATAAACTTGGATTGTTCATTGAGTTTTTTTAAATGGACAATTTTTTGTTTTGGAAATTAATTCCAGAGATATGGACTTTTTTTATGAAAAAATAATATTTGATTAGATGAAGACTTTACTCGGGTTGGTACAAAAGGATCTCTGAAGACCTCAGGGAGAATTTGTTTGGGTTGGAGCTAGTCAAGCTCGGTAGTGCTCAGGATCTCATAATTCGTAATGGTCTAAAGAAGTGGCCCAATTCTTGCCAGATGACCTGCATTCATGGGCTTGGTAGCAGCGTGGTAGACTATGTTATACCCGATCTCCAACCCTAATCCTATTTGGTTAAACAAAGACCTTACTCTGGCTAGCCGGAACAAAAGGAGCTCTGAAGACCTCGGGGAGAATTTGTTTGAGTCAGAGCTAGTCAAGCTCTATAGTGCTCAGGATCTCATAATTTGCAACGGTTTAAAGAAGTGGCCCAATTCTAGCGAGATGACTTGCATCCATGGGCTTGGTAGCAGCATGGTAGACTATGTTATTTCTGATCTCCCTTTATACAATGAAATAATAAGTTTTGACATCTTAAACGACCACGAGCCTAACTCTGATCATAGGCCTTCACTTATAACTCTCAATTGTGTCATGCATAGATATCCCATAGAAGATAATCCTTATAGACAAAAGAACTTAATCTTTGAGAGAAATAAAAACAATCTCTTTCTAAATGAATTAAAAATTAATTTGCTTATTTTATCAGGTATAGACAACACAGAAGACCTCTATCATAATTTTACTACAACCTTCTCATATTCTATTAACAAGTTCTGAATTGAAGTTTCAAGTAATAAAAGAAATAGCAAAACCAGCCCATGGCATGACAAAGATTGTAAAAGTGTGAGGAGAGCAATTAAGAAAGTTGTTGATGCATCTCTTAAAATTGGCAAGATAAAAATAGACAAAGCCCTAACTAAAAGGAAAAAAAAGGTAGTATATTCATAAAAAACAAGAGAATCTCTTACACCTCTCTAAGGTAGCTCCTAAGAAATTCTAGAGGTAGATTCTAACTAGGAAAACTAAAGATAATAATAGAATTGCTTTACACAACTCTAATCCCTATCTTAAAAAGCTTTATGAATCTCCAAATATCATGGATAACTTTGAAATCTTGCTCACAGTGAAAGAAGTTTTCTCATTAGAAGACATTGATTTTGGGGTTAAACGCCTCGCAAATGGGAAAACTAAGGACATTGAAGGTTACCAGGCGAAAATCTTAAAAATTTGAGGTCTTGTCCTCATCCCCCACGTCCACAAGCTTTTCAATCAAGCAGTCAAGAAATGGTTCCCTAAACCATGGAATCAGAGCCTCCTTATCCCTATTTTTAAAAGTGGGGATACAAATAACACCTCCAACTATCGGACAATTATGATCAACCCTCTCTTAGCCAAGTTATATGGTTTTATTTTGGAAAATAAGTTGAGCATATGGCTTGAAAGTAAAGCTAAGCGGGCTAAAGGCCAAACGAGTTTTAGAAGGAAAAACTCAACAACGGACCACCTCATTACACTTAGGATCATTTTGGAGGAATGCCGCATTGATAAATCCAATTTCTTTTGTTGCTTTGTGGACTTTAGAAAGGCTTTCAATATGGTTCCTAGAAATAACCTATGGAATAGATTAGAAGAGCTAAAGGTTCCTTTCGAGTTGACAGCTTCCACTATAAGGTTATATGAGAGTGTAATTGCCAAGTTAAAGAGCAATGAGGGATGGTCAAAAGATATTAAGTGTAATATCAGAGTTAAACAAGGTTTCCCCCTCTCCCCTACCCTATTTGGCATTTACATCGACAAGCTAGAAGGTTGTTTAGAGGAAGCAGGCTGTTCTGGCACGATATTAGCTATGATGGTCATCATCCTTCTTTTATATGCTCATGATATTGTTCTTCTCGCAAGGTGCCCATCTGATCTTGATAAGCAACTTAGAATTCTTAAGGATTTTTGCTCTACCAAGGGTATGACTGTTAACACTCAATAAACAAAAGTTATGATTATCAAATCCAAGAAGGACTCTTATGCTAATTTTATGTATGACAATAGTAACTTGGAGGAAGTGTCTTCTTACAAGTACCTAGGAACTGATATTTATCACAAGCTCAACTAGAACTATAGCTTTGAGAAAATGATTAATGGGGGCTAGAAAGCTTATTTTGGTCTTGAAAATAATTGTAAAACAGAAAACCTCGTAATGTGGGATAGAAATAAGTTCCTCTTTGAAAGTTTAGTCACTCCTATTATCTTATATGGATGTGAGGTTTTGGGTTACAACATCTCTAAATAGTCTTGGAAAAAGATTGAGAAAATCCAGAATCATTTTATAACGTACAACCTCAAAATTAAAAGAAATACACCCTATCCTATTCTTCGTATAGAAGTGGGTCTTTCCCTATCGAGAGCCTAACTATGACTAGGCTTCTGTTGTACAAGCACAAACTCAATAACATAGGAGGCCATAGACTTCCTAAGCTAGATTTAAATTCCAGCCAAAACCACCTAAGGCTCAAACGAGGTTGGTATAAAGACATCAGGTCGTAGTTAAATCGTTGGGAGATCAACAAGAATGTTGCATTTCAAAACATTAATAACATTAGTATTGTTACTTCTAAGTTCAAAGAAAAAATGTGGTGTGAGAAAGATTTAGCAACTAAAAGAAAATTAAGATATTATAAGGAGGTCATCAACCCCACACTAGAAGATCAAAAGTATCTCTCTGTTTTAACTAGCTCAAAGAAGAAAATTAATAAATCCAAGATTAGAACGAACTCTCATGAGATCCATAGTGAGACGGGTCATTGGGCAGTTCCTAAAACACCATGGATGGAAATGATCTGCCATCTCTGTGAGAATATGAACATCAAGGATGAGAATCACTTCCTCTTAGAGTGCCGCGGGTACAACCACATTAGATCTCAGTTTCGTAATCTTTGTTGCAATACTCAACTTCCTAGCCTTTTACGATGTCAAAATTATAGTGAGCTCGGGATGCTTCTCTCCAAGCTTTTTGAGCATAGGAATAAAATCTTAAATCAAAATAAATAAGAATTTGTTTCTTTAGGTCTGATAAACCAGAATTTAGTCTCAGTGGACATTAACCATCATCATCATGTAATTTTATCAATATTTTTTTAATTAAAATTAATTTTAAAAAAATATTTATATCTTATCATGAAAATCATCATAGTTTCTAAATTTGTTAGAATACATTGCATCTTCATTAAATTTGAAATTACTATCATAAGGTATACAAGTTTTAAAAAAAGTAACTATAATTATGTTATTGTAAAAATATAAGGCGAGAGGAATTAGAATAATCTTTCGTAATTGTTTTTATAATTTTTTTAATATTAAAATTTTTTTATATATAATTTTTATAATTATAGTTCAATTTTTATGATTATCGAGTGTTTATTTCTAGTATATGTGACCAAAACAATACCAATTTAAAGTTGGGATACATGATAAATAAAATAATTATAAAGAAAAATAGTCAGAAATCAAGAGTTAGAAGAAGTCCCAAGAACATGATCCTTTATAGTTGAATCAAATAGCACAAAAGGCTTCAGCTCACATTAGAAGTGGCTCTCTAGGCAAGCAAGGAAAGCATCCATTCTCCCCAAACAAGGTTGTTGGTAACACTACATTATTTAGATCTCATTCAAGGAAAAAATAATGTCGGTCCCATCTTTATTATTTTCTTTCAAGAATCTACCTAAACGAGTCTTCATCTACTAGTAGAGGATAATTGAATGTAGGTATCGGTTTTGTCTCCTTCGGGTATGTCCATGGTCAATGTGCTAATTGAAAACTTCCTCCAAAATTTATGAATCTCGATATGTTTGCCAATCATTAACAACATAAGTTTCCAATTGGCAAATCGCATCCCGGATGCTAGGAGAAGTCCCTAAATAAAAAATAGTAGCCACTTCTGGAACCTCAACCTGGCATGTGTTCGACCTTGGTAACCACCACTGCCACAACCCTTATAGTTTCACATCCTTTGACGAGCCGTTAAGGACCAATTAGGTGAGAACCAAATGAAGGAACAAAGTCCCAAAAAACCCTTCCTAAGAGAATCATATCTAACTACGTAGCAATAGCCTAAGATCCAACCATTACAGTTATAGAAAGACTCCCTAAACCACCACTAGAAGAAGGCCCAAAACATGCTCGACTCAGAAAAACATCTTCATGCTTCAACCCTAGAGAACAAGACTACCACAAGATGGTATGCAAATGAAATGTCCAAGATAAACGCTAATAAACCCACAAAATTATGGCACACTAATGCATAAAAGAGGAGAGAATAACTGAGAGTGGGTGTGACACAAGAACCTCCCAAAAATAATGGGAATTAAAACACACAAGCCATAGAAACTCCAATAGGAATAAAATATAACACTTGGAAATTAACCCCACACATAAATATAATAGATAAAATAAATCTAGGAATAAGAGGGGAATCGATATCCTGAAGCTACTTCCTGGACTTGCTAGAGACAACAGATTTTCAAGATCATACCCCTAGGAAACAAAGCCAACGATATATACCTTTAGATCTCACAGTCTTTAGGAAATGTCGTCTCATAGAAATGCACTAGCTCCAGGCCTTTATGCTACTCCACCAGTGAGAACCACTAATAGATAAATTGATACCCAAGTATGGATAGAAAATTATGTTGCATGAAGTCGTGGGTCACTACCATTGCTACAAGAAAGGCGCGTGACCCCTACACAATGGAGGACAAAAAATCACTCCATACCTCTTCCAACTTGCAACTAGTTGCAAGCTCCTTTGTGTTAAGAGAGTGAAAACATAATTCCACCATCGACATGGGTGGAAAGAATACCAGGCATAAATTCCAAAGTATTCCTAGAAACATAGCAAGAGAAGGGCCTGTAGGAGACAAACCATCATGATTGATGAAATAAACCTTTTCATGCTTGATGCATGGGAGGGGAAAGGCATGCCACCCACCCTTTTAATTGGAGCGGGAGCATCAGGGTGGTGTGTGGCCCTCCCAAACTTTGTTAACAAGTTTTTATTAACCTCGATAAAGGGTCATTTGTTAGCCTCCAAGAGAGCTTGTATAGGAGCTTTCCAACTCGGGATATCCTCATGAGACCATAATACATTTAAGTATTATTGTCTAGAAACATTGGGTTAGCTAGGAAGTTAGATACCTTATTACCCAATTACCTCAAATGCAAATCAATAACATAATGAACAAATCTAAGTAATGTGTCGATACAGGAAGTAATATTTTCTAGTCTCCAACTCCTAGACAATTTCTCAATAGGGGTTCCATTCAATAGTTTCCTGATAGTTTCAATCACTAGTTGTTCATCCTCATTAAGTTGATGTTTTGAATATACCTCTTCAATTCCCACAATAATTCCCCTTTCAAAAACAAGGAATCTCGATGTATTATTGTTAGTAAATCCATAATTATCTGCAAAAACCTTTAGTACTTAGTTTTCCTAATCACAAAAAACCACACTGTAACTTTCCTTACCCAGATTCCATTTATAGGTACCATCAAAATTTAACTTAAAAAAACCAATAGGATGAGGACACAAGAAGGTGGAGGAAGCTCTAGGAGAGGGCTTCGTAGGACTCATAGAAGTGTCCAAATGAATTAGGATCTCAGTTTCATCTTGATTCATTTCCTAGTGTCCTTGAGAGCATGATGCATAGAGAATAGTTTGTTGAATATTTTGTTTAACTAAGAGAAATATGAGTCTGCATTGATGCTTTTCTTCTTAAGGACTCCCAAGTTTTGTGCTTCTCATAGGGCCCACTTAATAAACACTTAGGCAGATTCTAGGCTTTGTTATCTAGGAGAATTTTGAATAAATCGTGTCTCCATAACTCTGATGTTTCCACTACATTGTTGAAGTAACAATCCAAAGATCTAAAAGGTAAAAGTATGTTTTTCCAAGGGTTATGAACAAATGAACATACATTTAGAAGATGTTCCATTAAAACCTCTTGATTCTAGCATAGGGGACAAAGTGAAGGTCCTTGAAAACCATTCCTCTTTATTTGATCCCAAGTGAGAATCTTACATTGTCCCACTAGCCAAAGTAAAATAGCAACCTTGGTCCATAGACCATTCGATAATATTTTCCTCCAAATACGCTCTTGGAGGATGTCTTGATGACTAGCTAGAAGAGAACAAGCTTCGTTGAATGTGAAAATTACCTTGGTGAGATACCCCAACCAAGTTTGTTGTAATGTTTGGAGAAGGATATTTTTGGTTTTTAAACTCCTCAGCTAGAGTGGGCCAAGATAAAAGTGCTAGATGTGCTCGCCAATCTTACACTGATTCCTATTCTCTCCATATGCCAAGAACCTGAATTGGTTTCTATAAGTCAGAAACAATAAAACACTACTGGATTGAGGTTATTATTTCCAAATCTCTTAGATCGACTTGATATCCTAGGAGTGGCATCTTTTCCATACATCCTTCTAGATCTCCCAAAAAGCATGGTGTTGAATCAAGTTCTGGTTAGACAGAGCTAGATTCCTAATGGAATGTGTAAGAGGATATTCATATCATCTCAATTTTTCCATTTGGGAGGTGGGGTGATGACATTTCCTATCCCATATTTGTTTTCGGAGCTCGACTTCACCCTAAAAACAATGGGAACATAATTTTGGTCCCAACAATTTATTTAGGATATCTATATCCCTCAAGACCAATGTCTTTGTCAATTTAGGAAGACATAACTTGTCCTAGGAAATTAATCACCACTTATTTTCCTTATTTCCTTTTCAAAAAATGAAGTCCCTATAGAGGGAAGTGATGGATTTAAAAATGACTTTAAGAGTTTTTAAAGCTAATAGATTGTAGAGATGGAGAGTTTGCAGTAGAAAATTGTGAAGAAAGAGGTAGCCAAGCAAATTAAGGTATTGAAATGCCTAGTTGTTTGGCTTGTTACATATCCTCTGAGAAATACTAACCACATGGAGGTCTCCACCATAGGTGATACCAAATATTTTGACATGAGAGTACTAACCTTCAATTCCAAGAGGCTGGCTAAGTGTCACTACACTGTCACATTGGTATTAAGGAAATAAATATTGGATTTTCCCCATTTATCAAGGTTTTAGAGGCCTGCATAAAATTGTTAAGTATATATTTAAAATCCATGGATTACTTCACCATTAGTGATGAAAATATCATAATATCATCAAAAAAATGTTGATGGATAATATGAAGATCATTTCCCTAGAGACGATGAAATATAATATAATCATCATGCATAGTATCTTTGAGATATCTACTGACCCTAATATATATAAGATAAAAGGAAAACGGGTATTAGGGTTGCCTTGGAAAATTTCCCTAGAGGGAATAAATGTCGAGGTAGGAGAGTCATTCAAGAGGAAAAAATAAAATGGTGTAGAAATTACGGACTGGACCCATTCAAACCATTAGGGAGAGAAACGAAAGGCTTGGAGGTTAGACAAAAGATAATTATAGTTTAACTAATTGTAGGCTTTATAGAGGCCTAGTTTTATTAGCCTCTTGGCCCATTTATATTTGTTTCAGAGATTGAATAACCTCATGAGTTGTCATAATCAAATTAAGAGTTTGATAGCCTTCTACAAAACAAGTATGTTTGACAGAGAAGATGTTCCTTAAGAGTGTTTAATGTGATTTACAATTACATATGAGATGATTGCATATATCACATTACAAAGTGAAATTAGGAAGATACCACTAGGATCATCATACCTACCTACCCAAGGAATTAAAATAATAAAGGTGGCATTAAGAATATATCATATCTTTTGATGCCAATGATATTTTTCCACGAGTGCATGAAATTTAGTACAAATGAAGGGCCATTATGCCTAGAAGAAGTTAGTGGTAAATCTATTAGGACAGGGGCCTTTATTCTTGGGAATTTTAGTCACCAATTATTCCAATTCAGTGAATGAGACTTCCCTCATCAGGCCTTCATTTTGTTCCGAGAGTATGAGATTATGGATATGCATCATGATACATTGAATATCAATACTTTGTTCAAAATGGGATATGTGAGAAAGGAATAGTGGTAGGAAACTAATTATTGCTGCAATGCCTCGTGTTAAACTAGGCATTGGTCGTCCTAGCAGGAAGAAGGAACATCATATTATTATGGAAGTTTTTTATCATGGCCTTGTGGAAAAATTTAGAGTCTCATTTTCATTCTTCGAGCCATTGTACATGTATTTTTTCTTCCATATGTTTTCATCTTACTTCCTCTCTTGATCCATTTGATTAATAAGAGGTGCTTCCTCCCTTATCAAGTCATTAATGTACCATTTATGATTATCTATTGTTGACCTTCTACATGTGGTCGACCAGGTTCTTCTTCTTACTAGGGATATGGCCAAATTCAATCCTATTACTATTTGATATTTAAATTTAATTATTTGAGTTTCAATTGGAAGGCATGCATGTGATTTACCCGCTAAACCTGCAAATCGTTCTACCATATTTTGTATTTTTCCAGAAAGTCCATCTCTTGGAGCTAGAAACTCTTGAATCTAAAGTAGTATTTATGTCGGCCAAACCTCAGATCTAGTTCTAAATAAATTAAAAAATTATCAAATACTTAACTTGGGATAATTCATTATTCAAAAAATAGATCTCTAGCCAATAAGGCTTTAAAGACAGGAAAACAATATAGCTGGATTGTAATTTGGTTTCTCCCCATCTTCAATTATTCCAAGTGTATACCCCATTAATGGGGTTGACATATGCTACCTAAAGATCATGATTTCACTTGAAAAAGTAGCAAACCTCTTAATAAAATCTGCTTGCCCCTCGCTTCTTCTCATATAGAGACTTGATTAGCTAAAATTCACCACTACCATCCCATAGATCATCCTGTTGGATGGATCTAATTATTTTAATGTCGCTTAAGAATTTTTTTCTTTTGTGATGGAAGGTATGACTATTTGACAGAAAAGTTTTAGTATTGATGAAGGGTTCGACCACAGAGTGCCAACAAAAGATTTCATCATCCTCTATCTCAACATTGACATTTTCAATCCTTTGTTAGAGAGGACTGTCTCACCCGAGGCATGCTGACAATTTCAAGTGATGTGTGGGGAATTTAGACAGTGATAGGATTCATTTCACTAAGTAAATTACACATCAATATTATAATCTTTCATAGATCCTAAAATAATCTTCAATAGATACATACCATAGAATTAATGTGAAATTTAGAAAATTTTAGAAAGATACACGATAAATTATCAGTTAATCATGAACACACACACACACACATATATATATAGAACCCTAAAACACTCTTATTTATATTATCTTAGAGGACCAATCCCTTACAATATAGATATGAAGAAACTATGCAATATTTGTTCATAACTCCTTCAAGACTGACTAAATAGGACAAGATTATAACAAAATACATAAGGATACTTCAGTTCTCATTCTGAGAGCATGTCAGCCTAGTTATCCATCTCTTTTGTTTCTACAACTCAACCTGTACAAGTATATATAAATTTTCTCTGTTGATCTCGTCTGTGCTCACTTGATGTGGTCTAACTTAACCTCGTTGAAAAGATATAACTTATTGGTCTAACTTTCACTTGATTCTTTCAAATTCAACTCTCCAATACTTCTTATGCAGCCTTAGAGAGTCACAATGTAACTATAAATTTCATCACTTTCCACTTTATTCATTCTGTTTTCCACTTTCTAGTTTAATTGACCATTTACTTTTGTCCTTGTGTTTCTTGTCTCTGTGGCTTTTTTCTTGGAAAATTTGATCAAAATCCTTCACAAAAATGAAGGACCCAACATGGCACATAAAAAAGTATTAGACAACTCAAGTATTTTTCCCCTACATAGTGGAACCCACTTAAGAAGATACAAGGTAATGCAACCTGGTCCTGAAATGAGACTTTGAGGGAGTTCATAAGAGTAGCAATATAATCAGTGCTCCCTTTTCCATCTAATACAATTTCATAACACCCCTTCCAACATCTATCAACTATTGTCTAAACGTTCTCACAAGAGATTTTTATTTCTTGAAGAATGGACATAGAGGGTTTTTCCTTTGCAATTATCTCTCTAATATATCTTTGATTCCCATGGCTTTTGAGGTTGTGGCTATTTCTAGAAATAAACTTCATTTAATAATATGTTTGTAGGAAAACAAGTCTCGTAACACTATTAGTGGACCGAAATTCACTAAATATTCTTAGACTTCCTATATTGATGCTTGGGTCCACCATGGGCCCTTTGGTTGAATTCCTTTTGAAATTCCCTTTAACCTAAAAAATTTGAGTGTGAAGTCCAACTCCCTTGGTTGACAATTTACACTCTCCACATTTTTCCTTATTCTAGTTCTTCAATCTCATATAGGTTTGTTGATATTGTGTTATCTATAGATCTGTAATGGTGGAAGGGTATTTTTTATGCCATTCCTTTAGTAGACTTTCCAAAACTTGTTCACTATTTCTCAAAGTTTTAGCTTCCTCCTCGACATCAGTAGCCACCAGTTTTGGCACAGAGGTCTACCACATGATTGGGGCTTTAAGAGGGTTTCCGTGGGATTTATGTTTTGGAATAACTTTGTTCTATGGTTCCTCTATGTTTGAGTCTAGATTCATAATATATTTGGGTAGCTCTATATCCTCTTTTTGGTTTGAAAATGTTGCATACATTTTTTTAGCTGAGATTCGGTTAACACTCATGGGAACAAGCTAATTTCTAGGGTTGCTTATTCTACCAATTAGAATTTGGAACCCATCTAGACTATCCATTTGACTTTCCATTTGGAGGTTTACCTAGAAAATATGATAATATTTGAATAATTACCGTATTCGGGGCCTTGTGAGCACTGGAAGGGAACATGCTCATAGTATAAGGGCTAAAACCAAATCTCATAATGATAGCAAATCTCAATAGATTACAAAAGAGGATGTGATATATTCATGTAACAAAAATTATGGAATATGACGTATACCACCTATACCTTCTAACTTTAAAAATCGTAAAAAAGGACTTAGTATAATTTCGAATGCCTTCGAGAATCTTTTTTTCATAAATTATTTTGGTAGAGAAAATATTCTCACCATAAGAGGAACTGCCAAAAACTCCTCTTTTACTAGGTTGTATCTATTCACCCAAAATATTAAGAGACCTATGTTATTAAAGAAATAGGGGTCATTTTCAAACACCTAAGATTGATCTTTCAAACTAGAGAAAATAGCCATAAATAACCCTTTGACTCCTACTTCTAGATCAATCTATCCTTTTGGTTTACATTTGACTTTGATCCATTTCTACAATACTTCCTCCTTAGGCTATATGCTAATAAATTTACAAATGATGGAATTATCTTTCATATATTCTATGTAACCTTCCAATTGGTTGGGTTAAACCTCATATTTATGAATTATTGCAGCTCAAGGCAAGAATTTTTTCTTAAAACATGATTTTAATTAAGCTCATTATAACACTCTCTTGATTATTCCTTGCTACATTATTAGGTCCGTAAACTCCAACATTTGCCTAGTTTTCTCCAATAATTGTTTTTCTATAGTAGGGGCTCATGCCCCCCGCACATGGGTATCATTAAATGGATCGAAATAAACTAAGAAAGTATTTACCAAATCTAATACATAATCTAGCAAAAGACAAGTTTCAAAAAGAGAATTAATGGATGCCCAAATTCATCATTATCAAACCCTAACCCTGGAAAAACCCTTCACATCCTTTATATATATATATATATATGCTTAATTGTAATATTCCTATTCCTAGACCCACACATTTACCTTTGGTGTTCATAAAAAAATATATTATTTATCTTAATTTACTGGAAACGGCTAAAAGTCAATAAATGGTTATAAAATTACTTTAATTATCCATTTGGATCTTAAAAAAGATCCTCACTTGCATATGATTTACGGTAGAGAGAATCATAACTAATGGGAAAGAAATGTGAATCAATTTATAACTAATATGATGAGTTATCTTGCTAGAGAGAAATAAAAGTATGTGGCTAGATTAGTTATAATTATAGTTTTTTTTTTTTTTTTTTTTTTTTTTTTTTTATGATTATGGAGTGTTTATTTCTAGTATATGTGACCATAACAATAGCAATTCAATGTCATGCTACATGATAAATAAAATAACTGTAAAGAAAAATAGTCAGAAACCAAGAGTTAGAAGAAGTCTTAAGAGCGAGATACTTTATAGTTAAACCAACTGGCATAGAAGTCTTGAGCTCACATTTGAGGTGGCTTTCTAGGTGAGTGAGGTGAGCATCCAATCTCCCCAAACAAGACCGTTGGTCACGCTACACCCTCTCAATCTCATTGAAGGAATAAACAATGTCAGTCCCATATTTATTATTTTCTTTCAAGACTCTACATAAACGAGTCTTCATCTACTAGTAGAGGATAATTGAATGTAGGTATTGGTTCTATCTCCTCTCGATATATCCATGGTGAGCGTTCTAAATGGATACTTCATCCAAAATTTATGAATCTCAATATGTTTTTCGATCATTAACAACATAAGTTTCCAATTTATCAATCTCATCCCTAATAATAAGAGAAGTCCCTAAATAAAAAATAGTATTCACTTCTTGAACCTAGGTCTAGGCATGTGGTCGACCTTGCTAACCACCACTGACACAACCCCTATGGCTTCACATCCTTTGACGATGTGTTAAGGACCAATTAGGCTCGAACCAAATGAGAGAAAAATGTCCCAACCAACCCATCAGAAGAGAATTATATCCAACTACGTAACAATAACCTAAGATGCAACCATTATAGTTATAACAGGAATCCCCAAAATATGCCCAACTTAAAAATCCATCTTCATGCTTGAACCTTAGAGAACGAGAGTACTACAAGATGGTAGGTGAATGAAATGTCCAAGATAAACACTAAGAAACCCTCAAAATTGTGACATTCGAATGCATAAATAAATGAGAGTATAACCGAGAGCGACTGTGACACAAGAACCTCCAAAAACTAAGGCAACTTAAAACAAAAAAACCATAGAAACTCCAACATGAATAAAATAAAATAGTTGGAAATTAACCCGACACATAAATATAATAGATAAAACAAATCAAAGAGTAATACGGGAATCAATACCTTGAAGCTACTTCCAAAAGTTGCTGGAGAAAACAGAGTGTCAAGCTCATACCACTTAGAAACAAAGCCAATGATATATAACTTTAGATCATGTATTCTTTAGGAAATCTCATCTCATAGGAATGCACTAGCTCCAGGCCTTTATGTTGCACCACTAGCTAAAACCACTAATAGATAAATTGATACCCAAGTCTTGATAGAAAATTATCTTGCATGCAGTCATGGGTCACTACCATTGCTACAACAAAGGCACGTGACCCCTACACAATGGAGGATAAACAATCACTCCATACCTCTCCCAACTTGCCACTAGTTGTAGGTTCCTTTGTGTTAAGAGAGTGAAAACATAATCCCACCATTGTCATGGGTGGAAAGCATACCAAGCATAAATTCCAAAGAATTCCTAGAAGCATAGCAAGACAAGGGCCTATCAGAGACAAAGCATCATGATTAATGAAATAAGTCTTTTCATGCTTGATGCATGGGAGGGGAAGGACATGGCACCCCCCTCTTTATTGGAGTGGGAGTGGAAGGGTGGTGGGTTCCCCTCCCAACCTCCATTAAAATGTCTTTATTCACCTCGATTAGGGGTCATTTTATAGCCTCCAAGAGAGATTTTGTAGGAGCTTTCCAACTAGGGATATCCTCATGAGACCATAATAAATTTAAGTAAGTATTATCGTGTAGAAACCCCATGTTAGCTTGGAAGCTAGCTATCTTATTACCTAATCACCTCAAATGCGAAGCAATAACATAATGAACAACTCTAAGTAATGTATCGATACAAGAACTAATATTTTCTAGTCTGCAACTGCTATACAATTTGTCAATAGGGGTTCCATTTAGGATTTTCCTGATAGTTTCAATTATTAATTGTTAATCCCCATTAAGTGGATGTTTTGAATACTCCTCTTCAATTTCCACAATCATCCCCCTTTCAACAACTAGGAATCCTAATGTATTATTGTTAGTATATCCATAATTATCTGCAAAATCTTTAATACCTAGTTTTCCTAATCACAAAAGATGACACTGTAACTTTCCACACCGAGATTTCATTTAGAGGTGCCATCAAAATTTAACTTAAATAAACCAAAAGGATGAGGACAAAAGAAGGTGGAGGAAGCTCTGGGAGAGGGCTTCTTAGGAGTCTTAGAATATATCATAGATGGAGAAGTGTCCAAATGAATTAGGATCTTAGTTTCATGCTCATTCATTTTCCAATATTCTTGAGACAATGATGCATAGAGAATAGTTTGTTGAATGTTTTTCTTAACTAAGAGAAATATGAGTCTGCATCGATGATTTTCTTCTTAGAGACTGTCAAGTTTTGTGCTTTGGATAGGGCCTACTTAATAAACCCTGAGGCAAATTCTAAGCTTTGATAGCCATTAGAATTTTAAGTAACTTGTGTCTCCAGAGCTCCAATGTTTCCACTACACTATTGAAGTAGCAATCCAAATATCTTAAAGGTGAGAATATATTTCTCCATAGGTTATCAACAAATGAAAACATATTTTTGAATCCTCTTGATTCCAACATAAAGGAAAAAAAGAAGGTCCTTGAAACCCATTCCCCTTTATTTGATCCCAAGTGAGAATATTACACTATCCCACTAGCCAAAGGAAATGAAAAACCTTGGGCCACAGACCATTCAACCATATTTTCCTCCAAATAAGCTCGTGGTGGATGTCATGATGACCAACTAGAAGAGAATAATCTTCCTTGAATGTGAAAAATACTTTGGTTAAATACCCACCCAAGTTTATTGTAATCTCGGGAGAAGGATATTTATTGGTTTTTAAACTCCTTATCTAGAGTGGGTCAAGATGAAAGAGTTGGATGTACTGGCCAATCTTCTACCAATTTCATTCTCTCGATATCCAAAGAAATTGAATTGGTTTCTTGAAGTTGGAAACAATAGAACACTAGTGGCCTGAGGTGAATATTTCGAACTCACTTAGATCGACTTGATATCCCAAGACTGACATTTGTTTCCACAGATCCTTCCAGATCTTCCAAAAAATCTTGGCTTTGAATCAAGTTTTGGTTAGGTAGACTAGATTCCTAATGGAAGGCATAAGAGGATAGTCATATGATCTCAACCTCTCCATTTGGGAGGTAGAGCGAGCACATTTCCTATCCCATATTTGTTTCTAGCGAGACACTTCACCCCAAAAATAATGGCAACATAATCTTGATCCCAATGGTTTATTTAGGATATCTATATTCCTCAAGACCAATTCCATTATCAATTTAGGAAGACATAACCTGTCCTAGGAAATTAATCACCACTTATTTTCCTTCTTTCCTTTTCACAAAATTATGTCTCTATAGAGGGAAGTCATGGATTTAAAAATTACTTTAAGAGTAGTTAAAGCTAATAGCTGGTAGATAAGGAGAGCTAGCAACAAAAAATTGAGAAGAAAGAGGTAGCCAACCAAATTAAGATATTGAAAGGCCCAGTTGTTTGGCTTGTTATATATCCTCTCAGGAATACTGACCACAGGGAGGTATCCACGATAGGTGCTCCCAAATGTTTCAACATGACACTGCTAATTTTGAATTCCAAGAGGAAGGCTAAGTGTCACTACACTGTCACATTGGTATTAAGGAAACAAGTATTGGATTTTCCCCATTTATGAAGGTTTTAGAGGCCTACATAAAATTGTTAAGGATATATTTCGAACCCATGGATTAATTTACCATCAGTGATGCAAAGAGAATAATATAATCATGATGCCTAATATATTCAAGATATACATCCATCCCCTATACATATAAGATGAAATTAAAACGGGAAATATGGTTTCTTCATAAAACACCCCTAGAGGGAATAAATGTCAAGGTAGGAGAGTCGTTCGAGTGGGAAAAATAAAAGGGTGTAGAAATTATGGAATGGATCCATTCAAACCATTAGAGAGAGAAACCAAATGCTTGGAGGTTAGATAAAAGATAATTCTAGTTTAACTAATTGTATGCTTTAGAGAGTCCTAGTTTTATTAGCCTATTGACCCATTTATATTTTTTCAAAGATTCAATTACCTCATGAGTTATGACAATCCCATTAAGAATTTTCTATCCCTTTACAAAACAAGTCTGTTTGGGAAAGATGGTGTTCTTTAAGAGTGGTTTAAGGTGATTTACAATTGCATATGATATGATTGTATATATCACATTACAAAGTGTAATTAGGAAGATACTGCTAGGATCATGAGACCTACCTACCCAAGTAATTAATATAATAAAGGTGGAATTAATAAGAGCTCATATCTTTTGATACCAATGATGTTTTTCCACGAGTGCATGAAATTTAGTACAAATGAAAGGGAAGTATACCTGAAAGAAGTTAGTGGTAAATCCATTAGGACAAGGGCCTTTATTCTTGGGAATTTCCATCACTACTTCTTCCACTTCAATGAACAAGACTTCTGTTATCAGGCCCTCATTTTGTTCCAAGAGTATGAGATTAGGGATATTCATCATGATACGTTGAAATAAAATAATTTGTTCAAAATTGGATCCATGAGAAAGGAATAGTAATATGAAACTATTTATTTCTCCAAATCCTCATGTAAACTATACATTGGTCATCTTCGCAGGAAGGAGAGAACATCATATGATTATGGAAGTGTTTGATCATGGCCTTGTGAAAAAATTTAGAGTTTCATTTTCCTTCTTTTAGCCATTGTACATGGATATTTTCTTCCATAAGTTTTAATCTTACTTCCTCACTTGATCTAGTTGATTAATAAGAGGTGATTCCTCCCTTATCAAGTCATCTAATAGACTGCTTATGATTATCGATTGTTGAATCTGCTACATGTGGCCCACCAGGTTATGCTTCTTACTACGGATATGGCCAACCTCATTCCTATTCCTCTTTGATATTTAAATTTAATTATTTGAGTTTCAATTGGAAGGTATGCATGTGATTTACCCCATGAACTTGCAAATAATCCTACCATATTTTGTATTTTTCCAGAAAGCCCATATGTTGGAGCCAGAAACTCTTGAATCTAAAGGAGTAGTTACGGGAGCCAACCTTCAAATACAGTTTCAAGGAAGTTCACCAATTATCAAATCCTTAACTTGGGACAATTGATGATTCAAAAAATAGATCTCTAGACAATAAGGCTTTAAAGATGAGAAAACAATATAGCTGGACGAAAATTTGGTTTTTCCGCATATCCAATTATGCCAAGTGTATACCCCATTAATGGGGTTGACATATGCCACATAAATATCATAAATTCACTCGGAAAACTAGCACACCTCTTAATCAAGCGTCCTTACCGCTCCCTTCTTCTCATCTAGAGACTTGAAGAGGTGAAAATATCGACCAACAACCCATAGATCATCTTGCTGGATGGATCTAATTATTTTTATGTTTGCTAAGAATGTTGGTTTTTGTGATGGAAGGTGCAACTTGTTGACATAAAATTTTTATTATTGATGAAGGGTTCAACCACAAAGTGCCAACAAAAGAGTTCATCATAGTCTAGTGCAACATTGAAAATTTCAATCCTTTGTTAGGGTGGATGGTCTCACCCGAAGCGTGCTAACAATTTAAAGTGATATGAGGGGAATTTAGGGAATGATAGGATTCATTTCTATAAGTAAATTACACATGAATATTATAATGTTTCACAGATCCTAAAATAATCTTCAATAGATACATAACACATAATTAATGTGAACCTTTAGAAAATTTTAGAAAGCTACACCACAAATTATCAGTCAATCGTGAACACATATATATAGAACCCCCCTAACTTTATTATTTATATTATATCAAAGGACCAATATTTTACAATATAGATATGCAGAAACTACACAAGATTTCTTGATAACTCCTTCAAGATTAACTAGATAGGACAAGATTATAACAAAATACATAAGGAGACTTCAGTTCTCATTCTGACAGCATGTCAACCTATTTATCCATCTCTTTTGTTTCTATAACTCAACCTATACAAGTAAATATAGATTTTCTAGAGACAAAGATTCTAATATCAAACACACAAATGTTATCCTCGTGATGTTTTGAATGTGAATATATTACTGATGTAGAGATGAGGGATAAGTTGACTACTTTTATCTTGAAAAATCCTCTAGAACAAGATAAGGGAGGAAAAGATAAGAAGTCATTGAGGAGGGGAAACATAATAAAGAATCAAGAATATTGTTATACTCCTATAGTTATAGGTGTCATATTTCATGATTGACTGGTTGAGCTCTGTAATATGTTCATCCTTTCCTTGCTGTAAAGGTTTCCATATTGTAAAAGAATCAAAAAATAAAAAAATGTAAAGAGGGTATACCCTAAAAGAAAAATCAAAGGGTGGAAAAAATAAATGGTGAAAAGAAAAAATGAAAAGAAATGAACCCCAAAATAAAAAGGACCAGGAAAGTGTGCAAGTCCAAATGCCACTACTATTTCATTTTCTATAAATAGAGCATCATGTACAACTTGTTGAAATTTTTTTGCCACGATTGATGAATGGCCAAACTGCTTAATCTTGGCGAGTTCATGTTTCAATTTCATGTTTTAGATAGAGAATAAAAATCTGTCCAAACTATTTAATCTTGGCAGATGAGTAGATAGGTAGAGAAGCAAAGGAGCTCAATTGTTTAATCTGAGCCCTTGGAAGAAATAAGTGTAGACTTAGATAGGCTTACAATGAAAAGAAAAGAAAAATTGATGAGGGTTTTCCTGTCCAAGTGCACCCAAAAGAAAGAAGAAAAAATGTTAGGCAAAGTAAGCTGGGTAGGTAGATGAAGTTGCAGAATGAGACTTGTGATTGATTTTGTCTCTCAAAGTGTTAATTTTACCTCTATCACAAGTGCTATGGCAGATATTTCTTTGGAGCAGCTCAAGCGAGGCATGTCTAATCTCCCATTCATATTCTTCCCTAAATCATTTACTAATTTCCCCCAGAGATATTAAGATCTGCTTAATATCCCTCTTGAAACACTCCATCTCATTTCATAAATTGCCTAAGTGAAAATCTGTTTTACTTAGGAGAATATCCATATTTCCTATATAAAATCCTTTTTCCTCTAAGCCTAAGTTTCTTAACATTAAACTTAGCGCTTGCTTTCAATCATATTCATATTAACCAATAACATTTATTTATATAAATCCCATATGCAATTGTCCCCTTATCCCGTACTATATATATAATATAATTCCCCGCTATTGTATATTCCCCGCCCCGGTTTAACTATAAACCATATCACTTTTTAATTGGGGATTAAAGGTTTATTTGAAACCTTGTAATAACCCACCGCATACATACATAGGGATGATTAACCACCCGGGTTAATTATAACCACCCCGCGAACCAATCAACATGACCCCAATACCATTTAACAATGCATTATATTACGTTGGCCCCACTGCTTATAGTCCTGCCATCTCAGAAATGCGCCCATCGTCCGATATCGACTCTCGCATCCAACGGTTGTGGATCATTTTGCGACCCCCGCCATTGCCAAAAGTTAAGTCCCGGGGAAATGGTGGTATTTCCCCCATACCATGGACATGCGTCATTATCCCACATTGATCGTTGCTCCCTGGCCCTAAACCGCCCAAGCCCTTAAGCGGTGCAGGAGAAACAACTTACCACCCTCCCGCCGACCCTCGCTGATGTCATCTGCTGACATCAGTTGTTCATTGTTGATGTCACCCACCATGTCACCATTCGTACTTCCATGTCACCTGCCACGTCATCTGTCACGTACCCCCGTACGTCATGCTGACGTCACCCATCCGAAAAATCAAAATTTCCCGCCAAAAATTCTTTTGTCAAGTAAAGGGTAAAAAGACCATTTTTGTTATATTCTACAGCATATAGCGCTCTGCGCTCTCCTACGATGTAAGATCACTGAGTTCATAGTTTAGGCATTTCGACCGCCTCCCCACCAGAAAACTCCAGCGCCGGCTCTGCGACCAACCGTTCAAAGCTGCCGGTTACACTCTCCTTCCTTCAAACACAGTTAAACCAGCACCAAGGGATTTCTAAGCTCGCAGAAGAAAGATACAAGGATATTTTTGCTACCCCAGCCAGTGGGAACCATCAGAAACATGATTTACCAGAGGAAAAGCACTCAGAAGACACGTTGCAGTTCTATTTTGCCGAAAAGCGGGGAGCAGGAGTCGGTTTTAGCAAGTTAAAGAGGATCAAATCAAAGTCAAAACACATTAAAGAGTATCAGATCAGTCATAAAGAGTATCAGGGAAGAATTAAAAGCATGTAAAATCAGAATTAAAGTGTATCAGAGCCGACTAAAAGAAGCAGACGAGAATTTTAATGCAATAGTTAATACAAACAGTCGGCGCACAGCTACTTCAGACAGCTGCAGACCGAACCCTAAAGAGCCAGCTTCTAGCAGAGCATAAGTTAGTTGTTTTTACTTTGCTTGAACATTACCTTAGGTTAACTTAGATATTGTCTCATAGCAATTGATGAGACATTCTGTTGTACATATTTTTGTTGTATAAATACCCTCTTCATTAGAGTTTTGAAGAGGTTGGGTATGTGTAGATTTCTCTAGACTTTGTTTTAACTCTGAACTTTGGAAGAAAAAGCTGTTGGGATTAAACTATTGTCTAGTTTACTGGATGAAGAATTGAAGCAGAAGACTTGTCATGGAATTCTTGAATCAACCCATGGATCAATTAGTACTTTCTACCTTTTGTTTTATAGTTTCTTGTCTGTTATATCATCTGTGTTTCATGATCTGAATAGTAGAGAAAAAGATTAATCCAAAATTTTCTTAGCCGCACTCTGTTTTCAATCTTTAATATTCTCTGTGTTTTCTTCAGAATTATAATAAAGAGTGAATTCTTAATTGCTCTTGTTTCCCCTAATTCTTTCACATTGAGTATTTGCTAAGGAATTATTAGTTTCTCCTTAACAGTAATCATCCATTTTCCCTCTGTCAATATGATGAAGGATTCTTAACTACCCTTCACACATTTGAGTCCATTCCATCTGATTCCATCGTTTAATTGTTCCAATTTTTGAGTACCTTGCTCTCTGATGCCATCCTCTGTTAGAAACCAAATCTAGGAAGCCTATTTCTTTTGACTCCATCATGCCTAATGGACTGAACTCTTCAGTTTTTCCTCACTGCTCTATTGAATCTCATCACCCAAACTCAAAACAAAACAAAACCTTTGTACTTCATAACTAGCCTAAAACCCTTGAAAAAAAAAGCTAAATCATAAAGGGAGAGCCCTCTCTGGACGCAGATTGGCTAGAATCTATATCTAAAAGATTGGTCTGTGGTTACCTCGGCCATATTCTCTTTCTTACAACTTTTGGGAACAACCTGAGTGATAACAAATACAACAATTAGCATCATATGGGAAAACATGCCCTGTTCCGAAGAATGATAGCAAGCTTAATGGCTCTCCAAAACATTGGTGCGAGCAACCGTGATGATGCTTTATACAGTTACAAGATGTCGAAATTTCTTACGAAAATAGAAATATGAGGTAATGGAATGAAGACCAATAATGTTAATATGGTAGATTTGGAAAAAAGTCTTGGAAGGCAGCCTTCTTACACGACAAAGTTCTTTGGATGTGAATTGGATGTTGAGTAAAAGTTCGACAAGAAGACTGGACTTATATTGTTATTCACTCCCATGACAATGCAAAGATGGTTACTTTGCTGGAATTTTTTATAGAAATATATGGTACAGTGCTATCGATGTGGAAATCCAGAGATAAATATTCTAATATCAAACTCACAAATCATATCCGTGCAAAGTGCTACATGTGGGTATATTACTGATGTAGACATGAGGGATAAACTAAGTACTTTTATTTTGAAACATTCTGTGGAACAAAACAACGGAGGAAAAGATAAGATGTCACTAAGAAGGGCTAAAATGAACACATCAAACAAGGGGAAGCCTTATATGAAAAACATAAGAAAAGCAAGAAATATTCAAAGAAGAAGAAAAATAATGATATGAATTAAAAGAGGTCAAAGAAAATTTATTTAATATGAGAGGAGAAAAAAAATATCCACCAAACTTGTGTGGAAGGAAACATTCCTAGCATGAAATGTACATTTCATGACGTTTTTCCACTTTTTGAGAATAGAATCTCCTTTTTGAGGCATAAAAATCCTTTTTCTTTTATTTATAGGTTGATGCCTTGTCAAATACATAGACAAGTCTCGCAGAATATGATTCTAACTAAACGAAAGCTCGTGACTGCTACCATAAGAGTTCACCATGGTACCTATGAATAACAAATTAATGTTTTTATGTCAGCTAAAAGAATTATTTAATCAATTCTCAAAAAATTATCCACTTCTTTTCTATCAAACATTGTAAATATGTTATCTGAGTGACTAGGTTTATTGATATATCTATTTCGTAGCTCTGCTTTAAACTAGTTCATGTAATGATAATTTTTAATTTGTAATTTTGGAAAAAAAACTTTGAATATAAACCTCCTATATCATAAACCAGTAAAAATGCCCAAAAGAAGTTAAGAAAGGACAAGCAAAGGAAAATATTATCACCTTAACAGGAAGTGGTAAAATATTGTAAGCTTTTGATCAAGTGAGACACTTTAATATTAAAAAAGGCGATCCTTTTGATAAAATATTTCCTATTGGAACTTGATACAACATCTTTGAAGATTGAGAGGAAATCTATGTTGGAAAGGTTATAGAATCTGTAAATTTGGCATAACGTAAGTGATTTCTCTTTATCTTCTAGCCTTGAATGACATTTTGTTTACTAATTTTTATATTCATTGATCTTCTATGTGTCACTATTCTTCTTAACATCTCGTGCAATTGCAAGTACTATATTTTAGCAATAAAAAACAAAGGCCAATATATATGTATTTATTCGTGCTTTTTAATCACATTGAGCAAAGTATTTGTTAGCATTTTCAAACCATAAATCATATTTATCTTGGAAACACAAAGGCCAATAAATCTCTTTTCTTTAAGCACTTTCAGTGAAATTCTTTTTTGCAATTTTGAACATTGAATCAAACATGGGAAAGTCAAGACCAATAAATATGTTAGAATCCATTACAAACTTTATGTGAAATAATTATTTTCATTTTGAAACAATAAATCCTTACTGAAGTAAACAAAAAGCGACAAATTTGTTAGTTGTTGTAAATCACCTTGCATGGAATTTTTATGTCAATTTTTTAATAGTAAATTAAACCTAAATTTTGTTAACAAAAAGTTGCCTTTCATAATATAGTTATCAATTTTTTTTACCTGTGAATATAAATATTTACGCAAAACAATTTCAAAGAGGCATATCATTAGTTTTTTAATAATAGTGGCACAATAGACCTTAAAATTAAATGATTGAAATATGTGTTTATTATTTTAATTTTTTTATATGTGAATATAAATATTTACCCAAAACATTTTCAAGAGACAATAATTAATTATTTAATAATGGTAACACCGTACACCTTGACATTAAATGGTTGAAATTTGTGTTTATTTTAAGTTGAGATTTATAAATTTTTTGACTATAGTTATGTGTCTTAAAAATTGAATGTTCCAAATATGTGCTTATTTTCTAATTGTGATTTTGTGAATCTCTTTATATTATTAATTTTTTTTCTAATACAAGGATAATTATTTCTATATTAAAAATCAATAAAGAATAAAAATTATCTGAAACAAATGTAACATAATTTAATTTCATAAATTGAAATCAATTAAAAAATATATAATTTTTATTGTTTATTTTGATGGTCTCATAAACTAATATCAATTAAAAGAAATCATTTTACATTCTCAAGAGCGATATACTTTTATTATTATGAAAATGGAATGATATTACAAAATGCAGTGCTTATCTTTGAAGTTAAAATATTCAATGAGTACCCTCACTAAAATTACATGATTGGGGTGACAAGAACTTCATGGCAGCAAGGGACCCAATTTCTTGCATGCTCCATAAGAAAAAAAGGGTGGTCAGGGGAAAATAGATATATTCTTCTCGAATTTATGTGTTAAGGAATTTCCTTTATAACATCTGGTACAATTTCTAGTATTATATTCTTAAGAATAAAAAACAAAGGCCAATATATATTTATTCTTTTTTGTTAATCACATTGAGTGAAGTAATCTGTTGGGGGAACGGACGGGCTGAGGAGCGGAAGAGCGGAAAACTAAGACAAAGGGTTTATGCGTGGGATTTTCGCCATGGACGGGGGCAGAGGAGGGAGCTCCACTCCCTCCTTCAGAGAGGTCATGCTTAACAAGAGCAAGGCCCCTCTAGAATTAGATAGAGGAAAAACGATGGAAGGAGGAAAAAATAGGGAACAGGAAATAGAAAATAACAAGGAGAAGGAGAATGTTGGCACAAAAGACAAAGAGGAAAATGACAAAAAATAGGGAACAAAAGATAGGAAAAAAAAGGGACCATGCAAGCCCAAAGCTGAAATCACTCCCAGAGTTATCTTAAATAACCCTAACATGTAGGCCCACAGGGAGCACATGTAGGCTTATGCAATCATACGCAAATTCATCGGACTATGGCCCACCGAAAAAGCTTCACAAACATGGATCAGATACCACTGGAAGCCTAAAGGAAGCATTGATCTTCATCTAGGATCCAAGGGATTTTTCACTGTGGTGTTTGCAAACATTGAGGAAAAAGACAGAGTGTTTGAAGGTGGGCCCTACTTCTATGCAGCAGTAGGGCTCTACATGCAGCCGTGGATGATGAACTTCCTGCTGGAGTGGGAAACCTTTACCTCAGTGTCGGTTTGGATAAGTCTCTATTCGCTACCTCTGGATTAATGGCAAATAGAATCACTAACAACCATAGGAAATAAATTAGGGAGGTATGTTAAAACTTCTGAAGCCACAAGAAGGGGTAAATATACCTCCTTTGTTAGGATTTGTGTAGAAATGGACCTATCTGGAGCTCTTTTGGACAAGATTATACTGGAGGTTTATGATGAGGATGGGTGGAGACAGTTGACTCCGAACATATTCCATTTAGATGTCGAAAATGTCATGAACACGGGCACCTTATGAGAGACTATCCTCTCAATAAGGCAGAGAACAAAAGAAAACCTAACACAATGAAAGAAACAGATGGCTTTCACAAAGTAACTCACAAAGGTAAAAACAACAAAAACGGGCTAAAACAACACCAAAGTGGAGACCAAAAAGTGAGGCAAAATCAGTTCCATGCTCTGGAAGAGGAGGAAGGTGCAGCAGTTGAAAATCAAGTTAGGAAGGATGAAGATGATAAACAGGAAAATGAAGAAGAACAAGTTCAGGAGCAGGTAAAGGAAAAACTGAAAGCGATAATGATGAGTGAACCAAAGATGGATATGGATCAGGAGATGACCCCAAGTGAGATGGAAATGGAAGAAAATGAGTTACAAGAGATTCTCGATAAAGAAAACCTAGATCTAGAAGGGTTCCTGAGTAAGGGTAAAACTAATGGAGTAGAATCTCTACCACAAGAAGCAGGCAATCGAATAAAGTAGCTATTCTTATGGAAAACGCAGAGAAAGGGCTTGGGAGAAGATCACAAAAACGAAAGACAGGGTAAGCAAGGAGCGAAAGTGGTAAAATCAACTCCAGTATTAGCTCCAAGAAACCCGGGAAAAAAAGGGGGCAGGAAAAAGCAGAACGAGCTATTAATGGAATGTGGGAAGCTCTTGATAGACTCAGGTAAGATGAAAGACCTAACCAACTACTCCTTTACCAATCTATAATTATGAAGTTTACAACTTGGAATATCAGAGGTCTAGGTAGTAAAAGAAAACAGAGAATGCTAAACAATAGAATGTAACAGGTAGCTCCAGATATAATTTTTGTCCAAGAAATGAAAAGCTCTGTCCAAAAGATAAGATAAATCCATAGTAAGTGGCTCAGCAGATATGAGTTTATAGAAGTCAAAGAAAAAAATACAACAGGGGGCATCCCCATCCTATGGAAACCCCAAAAAATACGTATTATTGATGCAGAAGCAACGAGGAATTATTTATCAGTTGTCATTCAGCCTGTAGGAGACAGGGAGACTTTTCTGGTAACGAATGTTTATAGCCCACAAAGGTTAGATGACAAAATCAAGTTTATTTAGTCCTTAGTGGACCTTCGAACTAGATTTGCAGGGATACCGTGGGTTATAGGAGGTGATTTCAACATGATTATAACTCTCTCGGAGAAAAAAGGGGGCACAAGAGCACTAAACAAAGATTCCTCAACTTTCGAAAGTTTTTCTAAAAACATGAAGCTAGTGGACATTGAGACTAATAATGGTCTTTGCACTTGGAATAATAAAAGAGGATGGGATTCCCAGGTAGCCTCAAAGTTAGATAGATTCATGATCTCAGAAGAGCTCGTGCTTCTAGACAAGGAAATTACAACAGATATCCTTCCTTTTGGAGGCTCAGATCACTGGCTGATTCAAATGGAGATCAAGGGAATTGGTACCCCAAGAAACAAACCATTTAGGTTTGAAAATATTTGGCTTTCACACTCGGATTTCATCAGCAACATTAAAAAATGGTGGGCTGAAGACCTACAGTTACAGGGATCATCCATGTACCTACTACATAAGAGATTAAAACACATCAAGCAGAAGCTAAAGGAATGGAACTAGAAGGAATTTGGAAATATTTTCACAAGTAAAAAAATTGTAGAAATCAAAATCCTAGAGCTCAACCAAGCTCTGATCAAGAATGGGTTTGATAAAGACAAAAATGAACAAGCAAAGAAATATCACCAAGAATGGGAAATGCTGTGTAATGAAGAAGAAATTTTTTGGAAACAAAAATCTAGGGTTCTCTGGCTTAAAGAAGGAGAACAAAATACTAAAGTTTTCCACAGATATACCATTGCGAATAGAAATCACAACAGAATCTCTTCGATCAAGAATGAGAATGGCCAGATTCTTCAATCCCATGAGGAGATAGATGCAGTGTTAGTAAAGCATTTTTGGGGCATTGCCAAGGAAAAATTTTCAGGAAGAGAAACTTCCATTAAGAACTTAATAGAACATACTCCTAAACTAGTATCCAGAGAGGACAATTGTAATCTCAACAGACCTGTAACTGAAAAGGAAATCAGTGAGGTCCTCAAGGAAATGCAAAGTGGCAAGGCACCAGGTCCAGACGGATTGAATGTGGATTTATTCAAAGCCTGCTCGCATATTGTTAAAAGAGATATTGTTGAGTTTGTCGAAGACTCCAGGTGGAACAAGACCATTTTGAAAGTTCTCAATACCTCCTTCATTGCGCTTATTCCAAAACAGGATAATGCTCAAGCACCCAAGAGCTATAGGCCCATTTCCTTATGCAATGTGGTCTATAAGATAATTTCCAAGGTTATGGCTAACAGACTTAAACCCCTGCTGCCCATGCTCATCTTCGGGGAACAAACAAGGTACGTAGAAGGAAGACAAATTTTGTACAACATAATTCAAGCTCACGAGGTGGTTCACTCGTTAAATTGTAGCAAGAGAGTGGGCATGATAATGCAACTACACATAGTGAAAGCATATGACAAAGTAAACTGGATTTACATCAAAAAAGTGCTCACAACGTTTGGTTTTGATCATAATTGGGTCAGATGGGTCATGGCCCTTGTGACTTCTTCCAGCTTTTCAATTTTAGTGAATGGCTCTCCTTCTGAACTTTTTCTCCCTTCTAGGGGTCTAGATAGGGAGATCCACTTTCGCCTTTTCTCTTCATGCTCATGATGGAAGGGTTGGGGCGGTCTATCAAGCATGCAATAGTAATGGGAAAAATTCAGGGACTCCAACTTTCGGAGAATGGGCAAGTTCTGACTCATCAACAGTTTGTAGATGATACCATGCTACAGGGAATTCCCACAGTTAAAGAAGCACTTGCTTACAAACAAATTTTAAATGACTTCGCGAAGGCCACAGGTATGGAAGTAAACATTTCCAAATCAAAAGTCTTTTTCTTTAACAATCATATAGCCATACAGAGAAATGTCTCCAAAATTTTAGGCTTTCAAAGAGAATCTCTCCCCTCTACGTATTTGGGAGTTCCTCTTACAGCTAAACCCCATCACAAGAGTATATGGGATCCTCTAGTAACTAAAATACAAGACAGGGTCAGGAAATGGACAAACAGATCTCTAAATTTAGCTAGTAGATTGGTTCTTACTAAAGAAGTTCTCCAAGTGATCCCAATCTTTATGCTAAC
Source organism: Pinus tabuliformis (assembly GCA_031772625.1). NCBI lineage: Eukaryota > Viridiplantae > Streptophyta > Pinopsida > Pinales > Pinaceae > Pinus > Pinus tabuliformis. The sequence continues at coordinate 937,805,883 of CM062813.1, forward strand.
ATCCCTCCCAACTCCAATAGGAGTCTTACAGCAATTTCAGAATATTCAACGAGATTTTCTCTAGGGCAAAGAGGAAACAAGGAAAATATGGGCCTTAGTCTCGTGGGAGAAAATCTGAAAAGCCAAGAACTAAGGAGGCCTGGGTTTGGACGATCTTGAGATTTTCAACAAGGCTCTTAGAGCCAAGCTCTAGTGGAGGTGGGTTAAGGGTTCTAAAACTCAATGGGCAAGCATCTGGAAGGAAAAATATGCCAATGACTGGTTGGATTCTGAAATCATTCGTATGACAGGAACTAGGAAATGCTCCCCCATATGGAACAAGGCCTGGGAGAATAGAGAAGTGGTTCAAAAAAAAGTTTCTGGGAAATCAGAGAGGGAGATCTGACACTTTTCTGGGAGAACAAATGGCAACAGGAACCGAATCTACTTAAGGAAGAATTTCTAAACCTCAAGCATGAGACTGACAATGAAGGTTTAGTAAAAGTGAAAGACTTTTGGGAGAATCCACATAATGCTGGTAAATGGAGAATTTGGAAAAAAAATGAGGGCAAAGAGAATAGGACCCACAATAGTCAAGAAAAGTCCCTTAAAAGAATGATGGATCAGAGAATAATTTTAGTAACGGAAGGGCAGGACCAACTGAGATGGGGTAACAACAAAGAGGGCAACTTTAATATTAAGGAAGCTAAAGGTTTTCTCCTTGATCAGGAACCCCAAGCTCCAAATAAAACTTGGTAGAAGCTTTGGAGACACAAAGGTTGGATGAAAATCAATCTCTTCATGTGGTTAGTTCACCACAGGAAAATATTAACCTGGGACAACCTTAAAAAGAGGGGAATGCTGGGACCCTCTAGATGTCATCTATGTGAGACCCATGAGGAGAATATTTAGCATCTTCTCAACAGCTGTATCTACACTGACAGGATTTGGGAATCTTTTACCAATATTTTCAAGCAGTCTGATAGAGATAAAGAAAGTATTACTAACACTCTCATCAGTTGGAGGAATAACTTTTCTACTAATGAAATTCTTAATTCAGCCTGGGTTCTGTTGTTGAGATTCATTATTTGGAATGTGTGGAAAGAAAGGAACAAAATATTATTCAAAGAGGTAAAAACTGCCCCTCTTAGCCTGGTGAAGCTGATAGCAAAACAACTTAAAGAGACAGTGGGAACCACAGTTAGGAATCTACCCAAAAATCCTCGCTTAGTTGAAGAGTTGAGAATCCTCCAGCTGTTAGACTTGCAAGGGCTTATTCCTCAAGATATAGACAGAGAAGCAAGTATGAGCAATATGAGGGAGGATTACTGGCATCCTCCCCATGAAGGTTTTCTAAAGTTCAACATTGATGGAGCTTCCAAAGGAAACCCGGAGGTGGCTGGCTTTGGGGGAGTTCTAAGGGATGATACAGGCAACATAATCGCCCTCTTCCATGGACACTTAGGAAAAGCCAATAATAGCATGGTTGAACTAATGGCCTTGGAACAATTCTTAGAATTTTTGATTCAGAACAACTGTCAAAATGTCATAATAGAAGCGGATTCAGAGTTGGTCATAAACGCTGCCAAGAGAATCAGTAATGGTATAGGGTCGGAAAAGGTCACTAAACACTGGAGGTTAACTTAGGTTCTACACAGGATCCAAGAACATCTACAGGAACTCCACACTCTCAGATTCATCCATGTGAGGAGAAAGGCCAATGAATTGGCGAACATTCTTGCAAATCAAGGTGTCAACTGCAAGGACAATGTAATTTTAAGGAAGTGGAACACTATGGAGTAGAGCAATCTGAAAAAACTCTGTCATAACCAGGCGAAGGAGGACAAAGCAGAGTTTAGAAGCAAAAGGACAGCATCAAACTAGTAGAGGACCGCAGTCATAGGGCTTCCTTAAGTTGGATTGATATGTTCACGATGAGAGGTATGACAAGGTATGCGACAGAGACGACCACGTTCAGGATTATGCTCAGCGACCATCGTCAGAGTTTCCTATCCACTGTTTTTTTATGCATCACCCACTTTTTCCATTTGCTATAGTTAAAACCACCTTGGGAGTGGGTTCATTGCGTCGCACCGCCTTTAAGTCAAAAGTGTTTTTTAATTTTGGCAGCGATGCCACTGAGAGAGTGACACATGGGTATGGGTCCGTTCATAATACCACTTTACATGCTACTTAAAAGCCGTTTACTTTGGATGCGCGATATTTGGCTCAACCGTCTAATGGAGCTAGGAAAATCAATGATCAAGATCGATTGTGTTGTTTGGTGTGGCCCTCATTGCACGCTATTCTCCGGCTTCCCTGGTGGGTGAGTTTTGACCCTTGACTGTTTGATCCATTTTTGTTAAGCAATAACGGAGATGAGTCGAGCTGGTTGGAGGCGGGGCCCAGTAAGGGACGTGCATCTTTCCTTGGGGTTTTTTGTTCAGAGTCGTTGGATTGAGCTTGATGGTTCTTCCCTGTTGATTCTGGTGAAAGTTTCGCTTCTCAGCGAGTTTGGCGCGGGCCCCTCCTTGGGGTTTGGTTTCTTTGGGGCACAGTTCTCTGCAGGTCCAGTGAAGCCTTTTTCCTTGGCTCTGGTCTGTCCACTTCCTAGTTTCATTTTGGATTTATTCCTATGCAGGTTGGAGGTTTTGATAGGTAAGGTTTCTGGGTCGAGTCCTTTGCCTTGGCCATTTCTCAGTTCCTTTGGGAGGCATTTCTCCTTTGCCACTTTTCTGAGTGGCATTTTGTAAATTATGTATCTTATTAATGAAAAAGAAGGTCCTACTCTTGCTTCAGCAAAAAAAGGGTGAAGTAATCCGTTAGTTGTTGTAAAGAACTTTGTGAAGAATTTTTATGTGCATTTTTAAATAGTAAATTAAACCTAAGTTTGTTTAACCAAAACATGCTTTTAGTATATAGGTATCAATTTTGTTTATATGTGAATATAAATATTTTCCCAAAACAATTTCAAGGGACAGATCATTAATTATTTAATAATAGTAACACATGACACCTTAAAATTAAATGGAAATTTTGTGTTTATTATTTTAAGTTTTTAATCTTTGAATATAAATATTTACCTAAAACATATTTACCAAAAAAAATTCAAGAGATAGATAATTAATTTTTCAATAATGATAACACCACACATTCTAACATTAACTGGTTGAAATTCGTGTTTATTATTTTAAATTGAGATTTATAGATTTCTATTCTATAACATTTTCAGAAGACAAATAATTAATTATTTAATAATGGTAACTCCATACACCCTAACATTAAATGGTTGGAAGTTTTGTTTATTATTTTAAATTGAGATATATAGATTTCTTTGCTACAACTGTGCATCTTAAACAATGAATCGAACACGAGAAAACAAATACCAATAGAATAAAGACCAAAGGAAAGGGGATTTGCATCAAAGCTATCTCAAGAGTTACCTCCTCGCAAAAGATACATTGGTTTGAGCATCTTTGGACCCTATCGAATGATAATATGATTGATATGTGAATCTCTAGCTACATGTGATTTACCTCCTTGCAACGATACATTGGTCTGCGCATCTCTGGATCCTATTGAATCACACTAGGATTGGCATGCGAGCCTCTAGATATATGCAACCTTTCCATTTCCTCAGCCATGCCCATGTCTTGCACAACTTTTTCAGCACAAGAATATCAATTCCAAAACCCTTATTCTTAAAACTCTCAATTCTACTCTAAAATATGACTAAGTGATGCTTTAGATCAATAACTTCAGTGCATTCTTGTGCAATGAATCTCAATTAAAATGATTTGAAAAGAATCATAAACATTAACTAAATTATAACTTTATTTAAGATTATTATTATTATTATTATTATTATTATTATTATGTTAAGCTTGGAAGATCCATCCATTTTCTATTATATATTAGGAAAATTTACCCCACACAAGTTGACCGGGTAGCCTCAACTTTACCTGAGGGGAAACCAAGTCCGTTGGCCACTGGGCAGCATTATAAGCCATCCAAAAACATAATTGTTTCAGTCTTTCTAGTCAAGCTAGATAAGTCTCGATCTGATGTCCAGATACTACATAACTGTAAAAACTAGCATATGCAACGGGAAAATTAAAAGCCAACCACATAAACAAAAACTATGCATGGGGAATATAGTCTTTCTGCTCATCAGAGACATATGGAATAGGAGTAGGTTCTTCAGCAGTCACCCCTAGGATTCCATATAGCTCCAAAATGCAATGGATGTGGCGGTCAATTGTATCTATCCTGATGTACTGTTTGTGGAATTGGAAGAGGATTTTGTCCATATCATTTTTATAGTTTGGCAGGCTCTACACTGTAACTGCCATCCCCACAGAGATTTGTTCCATTACTTTTCCTAGAAGGCTCTTCATTAAGAAATATAGATAGAGGGTGTGTTTAAACTGAGTAACTATCCGACGGGTATTCCCTGGATCTGGGACCAGCGTCCTTCAATTGTTAAGCTCATCTTGTGATTCGCTTTCATGCTTAATCTCTACTACCCAGTCTTCCATCAACTTCCGAATACCCACATCCGTCCCATCTCCATATGTCGCTGCTGCCTCTGTTATGAGGTGCTCAACAGGCTTATGACCCCTACGAGCTTCCAACGTGCTCGACCCCTTGTCTGTCTAGGGGGTCAGACCTCTCCTACCACGCTCACGTCCTCTCATAGCTAGAGCCATAACCTATGTAGTAGTGCCCTGTTGACATCCAAATGAAGTTAGATTCATCAAACCTTACTCAACATTTCACCTTTTCCATCCATGCATTGCCTCTCTTACATACTTCTCCACCTGAGTGTAAGGGTAACCCAGAGCCCGCAGTTGGCCAAGGGAAGTGGGTTTCAGACTCTTCTTCAGGGCTCCTCATGCTACCTCTCCCCCTTGCTATGGCTCATGTGCCGATTTTCCCGCTACATCTGGAGCCAAGCCCACAGGACCTTCTAGAGCCTGGCAGGATGCCTGCAATTATACCTGCTTCTTGCACGCTCAGCTAGCATATGCGAGTGATGGCTTCGATTGCCCCTCCGCCCAGATTGTCGCTCGCGTACCCTAGCTTTTCCCTCAGTGCCATGTGGGTTCCCATTTTCCCAAAGGTCACTCTTAGTCCTACTGCCATGATTGTATTCCCATCCCCTTACCCTCAACTCTTTCATGCCTCTCCCTTCAGCAACCAACCCCCCGGGAATTGCAATACCACTATCCCTTATCCCGCTGGCCTGAGGAACTAAAGATAGACCCACATATCTTCGCAACCCTCATTTTCCCACTTTGCTACCATGGTTCTGATTCAATTTGGTGAGAATCAGAATGCAGAACCAGGCCATGGCATGCCCTTTTCACCCCCAATGCTTCCCATACAATGTTAATCCCCATTGTGATGACTGCTCTCTTTCCCCCAGCAGAACCCCAGCCAGATCATGGAATCAACATATGAAGAGGACCAAATTACATATGCAAAATCCTTCTATTTTCTGCAGCCAAGGTTCCTTTCATGTGTTTCCCCTTCCCAGCCCTAAATCAACTCCTGTCTCCATACCTTCTCTCTCCTATCCTACACGTCAAATGCCTTAACTTTCTACACCACCATTCCTTATTCCTTTCTCCACCACCTTGCCCACTCACCATCCATGAATCCATTCTGAAGGACACCGCACCCCCTGCCTTGAGCATGTGGGGGGTGGCAGTTGTTATGGATTTCATACTACCCATATGAAATCCAAGCCTAGCCTCTCTGACATCGACCTGTATCCCGATTGGGAGAAATTATTATTATTATTATTATTATTATTATTTATAAAAATAATTAATATATAAGTTAAACATATATACAATTAATCCCTAATAGTCATGGTTATCCAAGTAGAGAGGAACCATTGGAAACCGTGGAGAATGGGTAAAAGATGTCACCATTTGGGGGAGGCATGGTGATCTCTAACTAAAGTTTGTATGTTTCAACGTTGCTAGTCTTATCATTTTAAATGTCTGTTAATGGATCTACGGTGGCCAAAGTAAGTCGAATGTGATATTGAAGGAGAGGAATTGTCCTCTTCCTCCTTCCTCTAGAATATTCTATGGTTATTGTGTTTTTTTTATCATTCCGTGGATGTAGATTCTAGGCCTGTGCGTCGATTGGAGTCTAGGTAGTGTGTTTTGCATCATTTGGCAGTTGTAGGGTATAGATTTTTATTTCATGTCCTATATGAGCCTTTCATTATAAGTTTGGAGGTAATTCCCTTTGCTTATCCCTTTTATATTTGTAGCCACGTTTGTTCTTCAATCTTATGGGAGGTATCAATGTGGCTCAAAACTCGACTAATTAGGTTAGTTTTCTCATAGTTTGTTCCTCTCTTAGCATTGATATTTTATTTTGGTTATCTGTTGACTCTGTGAATTGGATATTTCATTTGGTACTGTCTCGTTTTTCACTGTTAGTGTTGTTGGGTATTTTATGTGCTGATTTCCCCCTTGTCCTTAGACGAAGTATTATGTGTGCTCTTGTTCTTTTCTTGTGTAAGTTTTTCTGCTCAGTAATACTTTGGGAGTATTAATCTCTTATGCCTCCATGTTGTGGTAAATTTGATAATTTGTTGGGGTCTAGTCCTCTGGGGTGACTAGTGGGTGATGGATTGTTAATATTTTGGTTTGGGTTACAATATCTGGTGCTTCATCCTTCAACTTCTTTCGCTAGTAGAGGGTCTCTTCATGGTTGTCAAGTTTGTTCTTTTATCACTATGCTCATGCCTTCTCATCATTGTATTATGAGTAGAATGAGAGGCTTTGGTTGTGTTGGTTATTAGCGTATACATCCTTTTTCTTATGACTCAATAGGAAGGAAATCCTCCTATTGGAATAAAAGGAGTCTGGTGATCATCAAAATCATTCTAATTCAGATATTGTTGTTAAACACATGACTAAGATCCTTGATCCTGGTAGATTCAGGAAGCACATGATTCATTTCTTGAATTCCTTGCCTCTTAACTAGTAAATGGAGACGTTGTTGGATTAATATTTAAGGATAAACAAGTCGAGAATTATAATGTATTCTCTTCTCTTGGGGATATTAAACGTATGATTAGGAATCAACATTTATGCTTGGACAATTTGGATTCGAGACTAACGAGCGTTGAAATTTTTATGGTGTCAAACTCTGCTTCATGTGATCTCACTAACCCACATGGTGATCCTATTAACCCCTCGGCAGACAGTGCAGAATATTTGACAATTATCTCCTCTGATCAATACTAGCTTTTACTAGTCTCTTGCTTTTTGTTTTGATTTTGATCATCCATCTTCGTGCATAAGTTCATTCTAGTAGTTTCTACTTGGCTTGGTTCATAATCTTAGTTTGAAGTTTATAAGTGCGTGTTTTGGGGTTGTACTATCACGGAGAAATTGGAGTTATGTCCTTAATTGTAAGGTATCTCCAACATTGTTTCCTTTTGTTCAATCATGGTTACTAAATGCGTGAATTGGGGTCGTACTATCACGGAGAAATTGGGGTTATGTCCTTAATTGTAAGGTATCTCCAACATTGTTTCCTTTTGTTCAATCATCGTTACTAAATGCGTGAAGGGTTCATAGGAAAAATTGTAAGGTTGAGGTGTTCAAAATTTTCCTCCTTATATGTGACAATGGCCTCACATTTACACTATTATGCACACACCACTTATGGAATCTATTTTATCAAGTTGGGTCTTGTTTTTGGTCATCTTGGTGGTTTCTTTGGTAATGGATCCTTTGCATATCTACATGTTGATGGCCATTCAATCTTAGTTTTTATGGTAGGGGGAGCTAGGATACATAGTTGTAGTGAGAAGCATTATTTGTGTGTTCTTCTCCTTCAACTTTGCACGCCCTTTTGGCGTCTTAAGCATGATTGGTTCATTACTCTCTGGTGCTCGATTTATGGAGAAATATTGTGTTAATGTTACTTTGCAAATGTACTCTTATTTTCAATATTTTTCAATTGGGTCTTGATGGTTTTTTTGCTTCTAGTTTGAGAAGTGAAGTATATCAAGTAATTATGATTAAATAAGAGTTGGAAATCTAAAAGGGTGGTGGCCTATTACTTGGAGTGGAAGTGATAACATCCAATTGTGCCAATCACTCGGTATTTTCATTAAAAGATTTCAAAAATGTCTTTACAATATGGTACAATATCTCTTTCACGGCTAGAGTATGCCCTAAAACTAATTATTGTTGACTAAGATCTAGTCTCCCTCATACTCAAGGAAATAGGTTAACAACCCAACACCTAGAGACATTTCACAAGAGCGAAAGCCTCCCTTAAAAGACAACCAACTTCTAATTATAGATAGCCTTTAAGGACTACCAACTACTAATTATAGGTAGTGTTATTTTCCTTGAATATAGTTATCAATGATGTGACATTGTCAAATAACAACAAGAATAATTGTCCCCGCTACTTATTTTACATCTAAATTATTATAAATTTATCAACTATATGATATTTCTTTCTCATATATCCCATGTAAATATGGTGTACGGTGGTAAAATATTTCTTTCACATATATATTATGTAAGTATTTGGAGAGTCAGCTATTTTTAAAAAATAAAAAAATAAAAAAAAATCTCACATATTCATCCAATATGATTTCCAATACCTTCTAAATATTTATACATTTTAAAGCCATTAGTAAGACATAACATCTCTCCATAACACTGTGTAGCTGCCACGAGAACCACCAGATGACCTTAAGTTGTTGTCACGCTAGAAAGAGCTGAAATGTTTGCTCATTATATCACAGGTCATGAAGCTTTTACTGTAGATGGGAGTTTTTACTCTAGATGGAAGCTAAAATCTTTTGATCATGAAAATTATCAAATCAGCAAAAACGCCTCAGGTTGGCTTCATGATTACAGAGCCGTAATAGGATTTCAATTTGATTTGGTGAAATGAAACCACTGTCACTCAATTGACACTTGTACTATAAAAATGAGAATAGTTAATTTGAGTATTTGCTCCCACGAAAATAGCTTGTTATTTTAATGTACATAAAATTATTTTGACCTTGCTTGAATCTCCTTTATTCCAATGGATTGGACAACGCTTCTACAGGCTCCAGGCATACGATAAATACAAGAGAGGAAGAAAACGGTCTTTGTGAACCTACTTTGCCTTTTATAGTTATTTAGAATGTGTTTTTACTATATATATCAATGAATTTCACTTTATCAAAAAAATTTCATAATAATGTTAGTTTTTTTTCTTATATATATTTTTGTTATCTTTCATTATTAAAAATGTGTTTTATAATTTCATGTTAATCTTAGTGTTTATATATATATATATATATATATATATATATATTTATTTGTTATCTTTGATTATTAAAAATGTGTTTAATATATAAAGAGATTCAACTTTTTGAAAAGCTCTTAAAATATTAAGATTATATAAAATTTATAATTCAAACTTGTAACTCCAAAAAACTTTTATTGAATTAGAAGCAACTTTTACCAAAAAAATCTTTAAAATATAACTAATATGTTAAAAATGTGTTTAATATATAAAGAGATTCATTTTTTAAAAAAATCTTAAAATATTAAGATTATATAAAATTTACAATTCAAACTTTTAACTCCAAAAAACTCTTATTAAATTAGAAACAAATTTAACCAAAAAAAATCTCTAAAATATAATTAATACATTAAAAATAAAAATAAAAAATCAACCTACAAAAATTCCATTCCAATATTAAACATAAATACAATAATTTAATTTAATTTTTTAATATTTTTAAACAATTTTTTAAAATATATTTGATTTAAAATAACAACAAAATCATAATTCATTTATTCTCTTTTAAATTTTAAAATAAAATTTAAATGAAAGAACACAATGTAACGAAACAGCCATTTCCATATAAAACTTTGTGACGGCATCCGGGGAGTTTAGGAAAACTGTGATTACATCCAAAGAGTTCAGAAACATTATATCTCCAAGTGAATTAATAAAATCTGGATGCATTCAACAAAAGAGTGAAATAAGATAATAGATATTTAATATAAATAAAAAGTTAATTCATGTGGTTGATATCATTTTTACAGTACTTTATTATATTTGTAAAGTTCAAAATCTTTTTATTGACAAATCTGACATAATTATATATATAAAAATTTATATTAATTAAAAAATTTAATAGTAATTGAATTGTTTTTTGTTATTTTTAATTTAAATATTTATTAAAATAAGGTTGATATTTATTTTATTTCTAATAAGTAAATGTGATGCATCACCTCTTTAATAAATAAAAAGAAGTTATATCAATTTATTCTCTAATTTCCTTTAATTCCTTTGAATGTTCACTATTCCATATATGTTTCTCACTATTTTTGTTACATAGCGGTGCTCTATGTCGTGCAAATATTTGTACTTGTATTGGCTTATATAGTTATGCGCTTTTTGTTATTAATCCAACAATATATCCAGGCAGCACTAGAGTACTTGCAGCTCCATGTGTCTCTGTAACACCATTTGTTTGCATTCAACAATGATGGTCAAACTCTGAGTGACAATGATGGTCAGACTCCGACTGAGCTGGCACATACCCCAAGGCATCTCGAGGGTTTTCGGTCCAAGTTCAATTCCACCTACTCTACCTCTCACATTAGCCACTAACCATTATATTATATTGTCTCGATGCAACCAATTATATTATTAAGATTTTTTAGAATTTTATAAGTAAAGTAAAATTTTCCGTATTAAAATAAAACACATTGAAACATACAAAGTTTCACAATACCACTTCAATGCTCAAGGATTTTCGAATTGAAAGAATTTTCTAAATTTTCAAAGGTTATGTGGCTCACATGAATTTGAATACCAACTTAGAAATTACATGATATATATCTAAATGATTAACTATTGGTGATATTTGCATGCAGAATGAAGGAATCCACTGAAAGACCCAAAACATTGAACACAACCTCATCGATGGTCTAGCTTTCCTATCCAAATTTGGACAACGTGACAACAGAACGACCTACATGAGCTATTATAACACCATCCATACAAATTTGAACAAGGTGACAACAGAACGATCTACATGAGCTATTATAACACCATCCACACAGCTATAAGATTATATGCTAGTACAAAACATCACAGCAAGAGGTTTGAATGCGAGTTAGATGGGAGTCCTCCATGAACACCAGCAATCCCATTCTATGTCAAAAATAACCGAAGAATACATATTTAATGATCTTCGCAGGTCCATCTCTTTCATTTCCCAAGGTCGAGGGATTGGCGACAAACTTCAGGACAAAGCAGTCTTCCTCTCCAATTCTCTTCTCACCCACACACGGGGCACTGGAAAACATGCTGGAAGTCGAAATCGGAACCAATCCCTAAACACAAAAATTAAAAAATTAAATAAAGTATCATGCTAGTGTTGAAAATGGGAATTAAAGATTAATAAGGATGAGAATACCAAAGGTAAATTTCATCTCCAAGTACCACATGTGCAACATCATCTGCCACAACAAAAAAACACCCTGATTCCGCAGCCTTGAATTAAGAACTCCTCTTTCACTTTTCTCGTGGTCTCATTCAGTGGCAACCATTTTCACTATGCCAATAACATAGAAACTCTTTATCACATTCTGTAGTTTTGTGCAACCCATCGTAGCAATGTATTGATGAACAATGTATTGAGCAAAGGATGATTCTTGCACATAAATTCATCAAGATTAGAAAAAGCCACCATTATTGAATGGAACTTTGAATTTATGAGATCAATATTGTACATACTTTCGAAAAAACATGGCGAGAGAGGTGGGGCTGGGAACCGCTGGTGACTCCTATGGGACGCATCGGGCAGAAAAGAACGCCGAGAAAAAGCATAAGATCGGATCTCTTGTAACCAGAAATAAGGGAAGCTATTACAAAAAAGTAAATCGAGAAAGAAGGCAAGTTATTACAAGCAAGTGAGAAGAGCTGCTTTGGGAAAGAAGGCACTGAAATAGTGAATACAGGAAGAGGCGGTGGATTTAATGCCCTAAAATATTTCAATCGTCTAATCTTTGATCTTATGGTGCAAAGAAGTACACGATGATTGATGGGTGGGTAAGTTTTCCTCAAAGGGAAACACCTTCCAGCGTAATTATAATTTGAGTTGAAAGTAATTTTGGAAAGCTTTTGTCCTCCATATTACTTATCCTATTTTTATGCATTAAATATTTAACCATAATCATACACTCTATGGGAAAGAGGATCATTTTTATGAGGAAAATATTATAAAATATATTTATTTTTACATAGTATACTTTTATAATAAAAATAAATTTAATAATTAAAAGTAATATAATGATTCTAATTGGTATTTACCACAACAACAATAACATATTTAAATAAAATAATATTGGATTATTATTATTATTATTTTAGGAAATATGAGCCTGAAATGATTGACACACCTAACATGCAGCTAGAGTAGCGGGGACCGAGGGACATCTAAGTCGTCAAAAGGAGATTTTAGGCCACATCAACCCTTAACATGACTATATTTTTTCCCATTGAATTTTGAATGAGTGACCTTTACACTACAAAGTTCCTTGACAAAACACCTTTTATGATCTTCTCCACTCATTGTAAGATGAAATAATAAATTTAATACTCACCAATAATAAACGAAAAGTATTTTTAACCAGTTTTTATGATTAAAAAACTAAAAATATATACTTTTAAATTTTCTTACATTTTTACATACTTATACATAGTGAATTTTAATGTGCACACTTCAAAAATACTAAACATTATTCCAACAACTCTTATCATTAATTATTGTCAACTTTCTTAATGATCTTGTATTTTAATTTTTTATTGTCATTTCTTTTACACCTAATTTTCCTATAAAAAATTACTCTAGTTTATAATTTTACTTAAATAATTTATAAGGCATTTTGAATAGAAGTCACACATCAAAGGTTGAGATTTGTCTCAAAATTAATTATGTCTTTTGCACCTATTTTTTTATTTTTTTTAAGTTCGGGTTGTGATATTTGTCATAAGGATACACAAGGGCTTGGCAACATGATTTTTTCCAATTACGCTATCACCCACAAACATCTTTTGTGTCTTTTTAATTAAATTGATTAATTTTCAAATATGTGATATGAACATGTGTCATATGAATATGGTTTATGGTTTTGTTGTCGTCTGGTATTAGTAACCCATAGTCCCATAGTATTGGCCAATGGTACTGCAAAATAGCCTATTTACAAGCTAGGAATGTCCATGATAAAGTGAGGGTGAATCTCCATAATTTCGAAGCCTGTACATGTTTTCTATAAATGTATATATGTGTCATTAATAAATTATTATTATTTTTAATTAATATTAATATTAATACAATTAATTTTATAATTTATTTATTTATTTGAATTTTGATAGCGTTAGATAAATGTTTTGATGCCTGTGGCCTTAGACAAACTATGCAGGCCAAACACCCATGGTGTCCTTCGCCTGAAAGATCAAGAGATATTATCACAAGACCTAGGACCCAAGTTATGGTGGAGATGGTTGTAGGGTGACCAGCAAATTTGGAAGACACTCTGGTCTCACAAATATGGTAGGATTGATAATCTTGACCCTTTATCCAATCATCAACACTTACCCGGTGGCTCTTCTATCTGGAAAATGGAAAAAGAAAATATGGAGATTATTGACGACCACGGCTTCTTAGATGTTAGGAATGGTCATCAGGCCAAATTTTAATAGGAGGTCTAGATGCAATGCCTCAAGCTAAGTCAAGAGGATAACGTCAGGGATATTCAGATATTCACCTCTCAGTTAGGCACAGTGTGGGTGAATGACTTTTGGAAGGATAACACTGGGTCATCAAAATGAAGAGCATGGAAGTCTTAGGTGCACTAGCCAGCACAAAATCGCTCATGGCTTGGGAGGAATTGTCCTTAATTCTCAAGAGATGCCTTATATTAAATAATAGAGAGCCTAATAAACTCACATGAGTTCATCTTCCCCGGGGTAAATACTCTCTTAAGGAAGTGTATACCATTCTCTCTACTTCAGTAGATTCGGTGCCAGATCCTCTTTGGAAAATGATTTGGTACCCAGGGCTCTAGCCAAAAGTCTCCTTTTTCCTTTGGCTCAATGGTCATGGAAAACTTCTTACCTGGGATAAGATTTGGAAAAGAGGTTTCTTTGGTCCCTCCTACTATCCACTTTGTGCTAGCACGAAAGAAAATTTCAATCATCTCCTCGATTTTTTCTCTGTGGCAGTAGACCTTTGGAGTGGCATACCAACATTATTCAGAGTTATTTATTGGTATGAGAATAGTTTGAGAGAATTGCTGGATAGATGGTGCTGGAAGCTCTTCAAGAACCCCATAGTAAATAGACCATGGTGTGTCTCTTAGGGCTTTGTCCTTTGGAATCTCTAGAAAGCCAGGGAATGGGTGGTGTTTCACGCAGAGGTCATCAGGACCGATCAGGTTTGGGAAGTAACAAAGGGAAATAACAAATAATGCATATTATTTAATCGATGGTTAGAGGATGATTGAAAGGTTGAGCGTTGGATAATCACCATCCTTAAGGAAGTCTCTCTTAGTCCATATTTAATTGCCTCTGGGTCTACTCACCTGGTCTCCATGAGGGGAAGATCAACTGATACTTTTATCTTTCCTCCACCAGGATTCTTTAAGGTAAACTTTGTTGGAGCATATAAAGGGAACCCTGGCGTTGCAGGTTTAGGTGGCTTGATTAGGAATGACATGGGGAAGGTGGTGAAATTCTTCATGACATCGTGCAACAACACCACCAACAATGTCAATGAATTTCTAACACTTTAAAAGGAGCTCTAAACTACCATTGAGATATGCTTTTCTAAGATGTAGGTCTCTAGAGATTCTCAAATAATAGTCTCCATGATGTCGAACCTTATTAATGGGCCTTTCCTAGAAAAGGTGGTCAAAATCTAGAGGTTGGAGCTTGTTCATGAGTGAATCCATTCTCGTTTATCCTCCTTTGATTATGTAGCTATGAAACATGTGAGAAGAAAGGAGAATCAAGTAGCTGAAAAGCTTTTCTATTTGGGCAGTGATAAAAATAGCCATGAACTTCTTCATGGCTATGCTTTTAGTTCTCGAACCCCTCATCTAGATGAGTTATTCTAGATAGTGGTCAATGAGGAGGGTTCCCTGATGGGGGTGTTGATCTCTGAGATATGATCAACCCATGGGTAATTAAGGGTATTATATGGTAGTTTGGGAGGACGATAGATTATATGACCTCCCAATACGTAAGGCGTGAGGTGAAAGACACAGTGAGGTGTGTGAGATTTCATTCATCCTCTATGGGAAGGTGTTGTAGAAAGGCAAGGCAATTAATGGTGAATATTGGGGATGTGCCAAGATATATTGGGATGGCAGTGTGGAGACTAATAGATTTTGGTCCAAGTATGGATATTTTTTCTGGGTTATTCATCCATCGAGTAGTTTTGGAGTGGTGGAGAAAATGAAGTTGTCATTCCCTCTACTATGAACGGACAACAAAAACATCAGGTTTGTATGTATGTTCCTAGTTCATTGCCTCTCTCAGCAGGTTGTGGGAAATTTGTAAGGTAAGACGGTCGGTCTTAGTATCCATACTTCCGGTGCTTGATAGATTTTTATCTCAGATTTTTCTATGTTTGGGGTGGTGCCTAGGCCTTTATCCCATAGGGAGTCCTTTGGTTTCCCTACTGTCTTTCGTTTTATCCGAGACTTTGGAGACGCATACTTGGGTGAGTAGAATTTTGTCTTGCCATTCACAAGGGGACCTAGTGGTGTTTTCTTTGGATTTTATTTCACTTGGGTTAGGATCTTAGGGTTCTGTGCTCTGGATTGAAGTCTTTTGTCTCGTGACTTGGGTTCTAGTTGCTTCCCATGACAACGAAGAGGAAGAGGCATTGGTTTCGCAAGTGTGGAATATAGTTTTGGTCGACCCTATTTCCCTCTTGGATAATGGGTGGTGGCTAAGATTTCTAAGGGGAAGTCTCTTGCTGGATAATTCGGCATTGACAATATGTTTTATTTGTCTCACGAATTTTGGGGAGGTTGTGAAGAAAATTATAGGTATTTCCTTGGGGGCATCCTCTTAGGCATTCACCATGCGACTTGTATAGCATAATTTGTGCTCCCAAACCATGCAGAGGGGCGTCCCGTCGAAATAGGGTGGCTCCAGATGTGAGTTGGAGGTGGTGCCCGAGGATAAGGCTGGTGCAAGACTCAAGAAGGGAGGGCATGTCATTGGTGATGCAGTGAGGGCATTGTCTAGAGCTCGAGGTGCTAGGGAGGTGTGTGTTCCAAGTGTGTTTGAAGTTTAGGTAATGGTGGTAAGAAAGGAAATGTGGACCAGTGTGGAGCAAGTGTGCGATGTCAAAGTCACATGCATGGGTGCATAGGAGATGTTGGCTGGTAGAATCACTCTCCTACCCATTTTGAACTACTCCAGTCAGTTTTGGATCGTCACGAAGCCCATGTCAAGACCATAAAGGAAGAGCATGAGGTTGTCATTGCCATGCTAAACTAGTTGCATTACTTTCAATGCCATTGCAGAGAAAGGATTGTGGTGGTTTGGTAGAGACAAAACTTGTTAGCTGAAAAGGTGGAGAAGCTACAAACATGGTTGGATCACTTTGAGAAACATGTTAAGTGTGCATAACATCGTCTTCCCCATCTTGGGACAGGTCTGGATAATCCAACGCCAATTACTTCTGATTATTGAATATGGTTAGAGACATCCTTATGGTTTGGTTTGTGTTCTGGTGCTTTTGGAGTTTGGAGTTTGGACTTTGAACTTCTAATCTACTTCTTCTATTGTTTTTTTGTAATATTGTGATATCATTGGTCAACAAACCCGGTCGGGGTGAGATTACCTGAATTTTGATATGTATGTACTCTCCTTTTGATTAATGAATAGATCCTTGACTTACAAAAATAAATAAAAACCTGATATTCAACATATTTCTATATCATATTTATATTTAAATACATTTTCAATATATATATATATATATATATATATGGATGATAAAGGTAAGTATGTGTAACTCATATATTAATTCTTTTTTAATTAATTAATAATAATAATATAATTAATTATATGATTTTATTTATTTTATTTTTATTGTGTTAAATAAATGTTTTGATGCTTATCAATATTTTCCGATCATTTTATTTATATGGCTACCCTAATATTTAACATATTTATATATCATATTTATACTTTTTTTTTAAGTCATATGTATCCTCCCAATGCATGTGCTTAGCATCCTGGTAAATTTTAAACACATAATCTTTATTAAAGAAAACCTTTCTCAACCGATTATGCTACTGAGATACAACTAAATTTTTACTATATTAAAACATATTATATTCTTAAATATTATTCACTCCATCATAATTTGTATTCACTATATTATTCATAATTTGTCTTCACTATATTATTACTATTAAGGTGATTTAAATTAATCATGTAAAAAAATTAATGATTTTTTATCAAATAAACTATTGGAAATTCAATTATATAAAAAGATTTTCAAGAGTGGATAAAATATCTAAAGTAGAAATGCCCTAAATTCCCTATACACAGAAAATTCTTCGTATATTTGAAATCTCAAGCGGTGCTTATGAACTTTGTAGTGAAAAATACTTATCTTATACGCTTACTTATAATTCAATGATACACTAAAATTACTTTGTAATTCAATAATATAAATATGCATAATTCATTAATGGATAAATATAGTATATTTATTATTTTATTTATATGTATACATCTTAAGTGTTTCGTATATATCCTTTGAGAGAGACCGAACGCTTATAATTCTTTTACTCATTTAATGGGAGTCCACGAATTTGAAGTTAAGACAATGCTACTTTGTGAACATTTCAGTACTTCAACGTCACTTGTTTGTCCACATCTTACAGTTTAAGGATGGGTGCCCACAGTAGCATGCATGATTTTTCCTTTAGTTCACTTAGAATATTTTAACTGAAATAAAGATTATTATAGAAATGATTTGTTTGCGCATGGAAGCTTTCTTTCTTTGTTCTGTTTGGAAAAAGTTTCTCGCCTTTATTTAAGTGTAAGCCATAAGCTAGCAAAGATGTTTGACTTCTGTAATTATGATCCTATTTAAACATATGCAGATGGGAATATTCCAGAGCATTTTCCAATAGATTTGAGTTTTAATGTTTGCTCAAACAGTAAACTTGTAACTATATAATATATTTATTTATGTTGGAAAATTACTCTCAACCATCTTACGATATCCAATCTCATACAGTATGCAAGGACATCAAAGAAGTCATCTTCATAAAGTATGCAAGAAAACCAAAGAAATCATCTTTTGCAACGGAAAGCAGATTTTGAGTATAAGTTAAAGGAATGCCAAGTTAATGTTTTGCAGGCCCGAGGACGTAGAATTGGTGACTATTAAACCTTGGTTGTTATTATGCAATAAATGAAACTACAGAGAATTAATTTATGTGATTATTTGTCTTGTCATTAAAAAGTGAAATAGATCACACAAGTCATATGAAGTTTCCATATTTTTGGATTAATATAATGACATGAGTCTATGAGGTTTTTGTAGCAAAGAGGGAGGTCGAAAAGGCCTGCAGACCAGAAGAAGAAAATACCAATGAGAAGTTTTACTAGTTGATTCAGTTTGTTACAGCACATAACAGAGAGCAATTACAATGTGTAAAACTTTTGTTTCTCATAGCACTAACTGAGCTGACGCCTTAGTTTTAGCTTTGTAATAGTTTTTTGTCTCCATAAAATCTAATATAAAATATTTTGGTTGCACGCTCAATCACAAAGCTATATTTGTAGTTTTATTTTGCTATTGTTGTGTGTTGTTATTGTGCATAATTTTTTTGGGTTTTTCTTCTCTGCCTAAAAACCAAATTGTGGCATCAAAGAAGGTTTAAGAATTTTTTTTATTTAATAGTTAAATATGAAAACAAAATGAATTAGAAACTTTACGAACCCACAAATACCTCAGTTTAATGGAAAAAAATATGATTATTGGGCTATCACAATCTATTTTTTTCCTTCTTAAGATATTTAGGATTTGGTGGAGAATGGGTTCCCAGAACAAGAAGATGCAACCACATATAATGCTTTGTCACGAATAGAAAGAGACTTTCTAAGAGACAATATGAAGAAGGATTTAAAATCCCTCTTCTATATTTCTCAAGCTGTGCATGAGAGCATATTTCCAAGGATAGCAACAACAACAAAGTCCAAACAAGGATGGGATATTCTCTAGACAACCTATCAAGGCATGGAAAAGTGAAGACAAACAAGCTAAAAATTCTAATAAGTTATTTTAAAACCATATGCATGAAAGATTCTGATAATATAGACTCATTTTTCACACAAGTAATTGGGTCTCTTACTTAAATCAGGTCATATGGTGAGGCACTTAAAGATAGGAGGATAGTTGAGAAAATTTTAAGAAGTTTTCCATCAAGATTTGACCCTATTGTTGTGGCCATCAAGAGACACAAAGGATCTCTCACAATTTTCAGTGAATGAGATTCAGGAATCGTTGATTTATCATGAGAATAGGACAAATAGAACATCAAATACTTCATTTGAGCATGCTTTCAAGGCACACGTCTCCATTGGTCAAGGTAGAGGAAGAGGAAGATCAAATGCAAGAGGAAAAGGAAGAAGTTCACACAGAGGCGGAAGAGGTAATAATCGAAATCCAAGTCAAGGTCTACAACAAAATCAAGCACAAGGTCAAAGGTATGATAAATTTCAAGTTTAATGTCATTATTGTAAGAAGTATGGCATTATGTGAATGAATATAGGAAGAAACATCATGATATTAGTAACCAATGAAATGAAAATTTCACAAAGAAAATTACAAACAAGAAAACAATCCTTTATCTTGTAATGTAGCACACAAGAAGCAAAATGATGTATGGTTTCTAGACTCGGGGTGCAGCAACTAGACGACAAGGAACATAGAAATGTTTTCCAATCTAAATGAAGGTGTGAAATGTGAAGTGACATTAGGAACTCATAATAAAGAGTCTATTATGGGAAAACGAAGAGCCAACATTCTAACAAATAATTGGGAGAAGGACTATATTTCAGATTTATATTTTGTCCCTGGTTTGAAGCACAATCTGATAGGATTTTGACAAATCATGCAAAAAATATAGAAAGTATTCTTTAAAAAGGGATAATGCACAATCTTGGATAAATTTCCAAGCAAGAAATTGATTCCAAAGTGAAAATGAAAAGTAATAGAATGTTTCTCTTCAAGATAAAACTATATTTGAAAGAAGAAGGTGGACAAGCACAACTGCCAATGGATTCATAAGATGAAAGAAAGGTAACTACTGTTACACAAACAAATTTTTAATCAGAGATTAAGAATGAAAACTGGTTGTGGCATCTGATATTTTGTCATATAAAGTTTTGAGTTTTAAATTTGTTATATAGGAAAGGCATGGTGAAGGGACTACCACTCATAGAAAACCATAATAGCTTATGTGAAGGATCCATCTTGGGGAAACAACATAGAGAGTCATTTCTATCAGGAATGTCAATAAGGGCAAAGGAAACCTTTGATATTTTCTATTCATATTTATGTGGAAAAATGCAGACACCATCAATTGGTGGCAGCTATTGCTTCTTCTCATTCATAGATGATTATACAAGGAAGACATGGTTCTAATTTTTAAGATAGAAGAGTGAAGTGCTTGAATTCTTTTGTCAATACATAAAACTTGTTAAAAAGAAAAGTGGACACTAAATCAAAGTTTGTGGGGCTGATCAAGGTGGATAATAGATCTCAAATAACTTCCTACATTTTTTGAGGGATCATCGTATTCACAAACAATTTACAACAAGGCATACTCCTTAGAAAAATGATGTTGTGGTAAGGAAAAACAGAACCATTATGGAAATGGTAAGAGGTATGTTGAAGGCAAAGCATTTTCCAAATGATAATTGGGGTGAAGTTATCGCTTGTGCAACATACATTATAAATAAGTGTCCAACCAAAGGTGTAAATAATATGATTCTTGAATAAGTACGGAGTGGAAGGAAGCATAGTGTCACTCACATGAGACTGTATGGGTATGCGGCTTATGCACATGTTCTAGATCAATTAAGGAAGAAGTTGGACAACAAGGGGGGGAGGGGGGAATGCATATTTGTTGGATACAGTAATGAATCCAAGGCTTACAAGCTCTATAATCCATTAACGAAGAAGGTTATAATCAGCAGAGATATGCATTTCATATAAGAGGAAGCATGGGATGGAAGTTTGGACAAGAAAGTCAATGTAACAACAAACATGCCACGAGAAGACAAACAGGAATTGACAGAAACGAGTAATCCTCATTTGTGACTCCTTCTACACCAATTCAACCTCATCAGTGAAGCCATCAAGTGACACCATCAACAAGCAATAGGACAGTGTCAAAGAGTCAAGCATTTACTAATACAAGTGTAGCGCAAAGACCCACAACATCATCTTCTAATAGTAGAAATATGAGTAAACTGAAGCTAATAGTAGCAAAGCTATCAATTCTTTATAAGAACTATTTTATGATGTAGTATGATCCAATTCATTTTGAAGATGTTGTTACAAAAGAAAATTTTGTTGCAATAATTAATAAAGAAACCAAAGAAATAAAAAGGAATCACACGAGGGAGATAGTGGACCTTCCGAAAGGAAAAGAATTTGTAGGTATCAAGTGGGTCTATAAGACTAAAAATGATACTGAAGGAAATATAGAGAGGCATAAATCAAGGTTAGTTTCCAAACTATATTTAAGCAACATCACGAAAGAGATTATGTAGAAATATTTGCACCCGTTGCAAGAATGGAGACAATGCACACAATGTTGTCCATAGCTACAGAACATAGATGGAAAGTGTATCAAATGGATATTAAGTCGACATTCTTGAATTGAGTGCTGAAAGAGGAAGTATATGTGGAGCATACACCAAATTATGAGGTTCATAGCGAAGAAGACAAATTGTACAAATTGAAGAAATCATTGTATGGGTTGAAGCAAGCACTATGTGCATGATACAACAGGATAGATGCATACTTGTTGGACAATGGATTTTCCAAATGTAATGGTGGGAATACTCTCTACATAAAAGAGAGTTACAATAAGCTTATTATTGTTTTTTTATATGTAGATGATTTGATTTTCATAGGGAGTAATGATCTCCTCATAGATGATTTTAAAAAAAGTCATGAAAAGTGAGTTTGAAATGAAATATTTGGAGTTTTTAAGGTATTTTTTGGGAATATAAGTGAAGAAAAGAGAAAATGGGCTTTATATCTCTCAATTAAAGTATGCTTCAGCTATTTTGAAGGGGTATAATATCGAGGACAACAAGGCTATGCCAAATCCAAATGTTATGGGGTTAAAATTAAGCAAACAAGACTCTAACAAGAAGTAAGGTTGTAACAACAAGGGATAGTGGAGCAACGACATCAATCCGACACTATATAAAAGCATAGTTAGAAGCTTTATGTATTTAAAAACAACTAGGCCTATTATAATGCATGTAGTGAGCTTGGCGTCAAGATTCATGGAGACACCAGAAGAGACACATTGTCAAGCAGCTAAAAGAATACTAAGCTATGTCAAAGTGACAAACAAATATGGTATTTTGTACACCAAAATAAATGATTTCAAGCTGGTTGTTTACACTAATAGTGATTGGGTAGAAGGGTTGATGGAAGGAAGAGCATGTGAGGGTGTATATTTAAAATTGGTTTGAGAGTCATTTCATGGGATTCCAAGAAGAAGTCAATAGTGTCATTGTCAACATCATAGGCTAAATATGTTGTTGCAACTGTAGTAGCATGTTAAGAAATCTGGATGAGAATGATGCTCGCATACTTATGGCAAAACCAAGAAGGAACAACAACAATTTACTATGATAACAATTCAAAAATTGTATTGTCCAAAAATTATATTTTCCAAAAAGGGAGAAAACACATTGACACTAAGTATCATTTATTAGAGAGTTGATTAACAATGGAGAAATTCTTTTACAGCACTACGGATCACATGAAAATTTCGCAGACATCCTCACAAAGCCATTAGAAATATATAATTGTGTCCATCTCATAAATTATTTTGACATAGTTAATTTTGGTGGTTGTGATTCAATAGGGAGTGTTGGAAAAATACTTTCAACCACTGCATTAAGCATCTAACAGCAGTTAATCTCATAAAGTACACAAGGAGATCAAGCAAGCCATCTTTTGCAATAGGGAGAAGATATTGTGTATCAGCTGAAGGAATTCCAATTTAATGTTTTGCAAGTCTAAGGACACAGAGTTGGTGAATATTTAGCCGAGTATACTACTGTGTAATAAATAAACTTACACATAATTAATTTATGTGACTGTCTGTGACCGCACAAGTTAGATGAAGTTTCCAAACTTTTATATTAATATAATGACATGATTCTTTGAATTTTTTTTTTGGTATCCAAGAGAGAACTCAAGAACATTTGCAAATTAGAAGAAGAGAATAACAGTGAGTAGTTTTACCAACTAATATAGTTTGTTAAAGCACATAATAGAGATCAATTACAATGTCTAAAATTTATGTTTCTGAGAGTAGTGAATGAGAATAAGTCTCACTTTATTGTTGTAATAGTCTTTTTTCTCGATAAAATTTTAATATGAAGTATTTTGGTTACACGCTTAATCATAGAGCTATATTTATAGTTTTAGTGTGTGTTGTTAATGTACATAAACTTTATGGGTTTTTCTTCGACACAAAGTAGGTTGGCTCTTGGGACATCTACTCCGGGTCAATATATTAAACCCTCCGTCGAAAGAAAGGTATGTTTTTCCCCTTCTCGAAAGTATAAAATTAAACATGTAGATGACCGAGACATGAGCTCATTTTCATCCCTCCCCATGATTCGAGGATTTAAAGTTATCCTTCCCCATTAGTCTTTGACCAATTCTCTTTCCCCATCTTCTATTCGCTATTTTCCCTTAGGGAAGGAAACCATTTTCTCATCTTTTAATCACTATAGATCATAAGTCAACTCTCGAGAACTACTTCGAAAAAAATTATCGAGGGACCGTAGTCTCTCTCATGACTATCCTTGGCCCTAGCGTATTTTCAAAAATTATCGAGGGACCGTAGTCTCTCTCATGACTATCCTTGGCCCTAGCGTATTTTCAGCAATGTTAGGATAAAATTATTATTGTATCTTTATGTGCCAGGTCATTGAAAATGATCGGAAGAATGACACCTAATGGGAGTGCTAATAAAAAATAAAACTTAAGACCGTCAATCAAAAAATCCAAACATGGATTCCACTTTTACTCAAAGTTTTTTTCGATAACAACTTGTTCAATAGTTCTTCTCTATTATACAATGATTCAAAAGAGTTTAAAATAATTTGGACCATTGGGGATCGCCGACGAAAGTAGAAACAAAGTGAACAAAATTCATCTGCAATATAATAATGATGATATTCTTCAACTAAAGATGGTAAGGAATTATACCACTTCTGGACAATGGTAATGATGAATGTTTCTCATGTTAAGTAATTTTGGTGTAAATATTTGATCCAAATTCCATTCCCAAATTATTTTTTTTAAATGAAGCGTATGTCTGGATATTTACTAATACATAATAATTTTAATGTAAATATTTGACCCAAGTTCCACCCTACTAAATCCAATTAAACGTTTCAACATTTCAGTAGAAATGGTTTTCCTTCTAAGGAAGTGCATATGTCATGCCATAAATTACACAATTAGTGTCTTTACGACTTTACGACGTTGCTGAATCTATATATCCAATTTTTGTTGGTTAAATGCAACAAAGCTTGGATCTTTAGATTTCAATAATTATAAAGAAAAAATAACAAATGATTGTTTATCATGCTTTTCTGTATTGCCGCTTTTTTCGTTTCTACAATCACTACCTATAGTGTACAGGGAGATTAATGTATGTTATGATGGAGTTTAATACTTGTCTCTGTAATTATAGATCAGTAGGAAAGTCTTATTCATTTGGTTAGACATTTGCTTGAAGAAACAGTCATCAATATGAAGTCAAAACCATGCAAAATTCTATGAGGAAGACCTTTGGTGTTCTTCCTCTCACAAGCCAATATTGGAAATACAAAAACAAATTGAGGCTGCCAAGCCCAAGTATACTCTCATGGAATCAATTCCCACTGCAGAATTCAAAGTATACTTTAATGATATACATTCTAACAATGTCAAGTTACTCTTCAGTAGGCTAGCTCGTTAGTTTACTTGGGGATATTTCTATTAATACAACAGTGACAATGAGGGAAACACATGAAGGTGCATATCAAGTTTCAACACATTATTTCTCTGTACGAGTTCCTGGATCATTCTAAAAACACCTTTTTCCAATAGATAGTTTGCACTTTGTCCACTCATACTATTATGTACATAGGTTTTCCAAGGTACAATTTATGTAACTAGAGTATACAATTATTTTTTCTTTCTATGAAATATTGTATTTTTTCTTTTTTATTCTTCTGTGACTTGAAGTAATCAGTTTGAGCTATGGACCAGTAGTAAGATTCTAGATGCAATTAAAGACACGATATCCAAGCCATATAATAAGTAGGATACCTTCATCTTGAGATATTTAGTCTGAATGTCTGCTAGGTATCATATTCAGTGTTGATTCACTTGAGGTTAGCTGATTTTAGTTGGAACCTTCTCCAGTTATTTATTGTTGCTTGTTTCCTTGTTTCCTATGTAGTTATATTTAACAGAATTTGAATCATGAGAAGAGCGGTTCTCTCTATTCTAGTTGTTGAGTTATTTCTTTGTGTATTTCCACCTTTGCACACTTTGTCATTGTATCAGAGTGATTGGTTGCATAAAAATCTAAGGAGAGTAGCATTTGAATCTTGTTGAAGTGCAAAGATCATGAGTTTGCAAAGGAGAACAAGAACCCAACTATGGGGAAGCAAG
Organism: Pinus tabuliformis; assembly: GCA_031772625.1. Taxonomy (NCBI): domain Eukaryota; kingdom Viridiplantae; phylum Streptophyta; class Pinopsida; order Pinales; family Pinaceae; genus Pinus; species Pinus tabuliformis. The sequence goes on from CM062813.1 coordinate 937,831,903, forward strand.
TGAAAGCCAAGAAGCCAATGAAAATGAGGTGACCATTTATTGCGTTCCATGCATAGGGAAAGTTGGTTTATTTTTTTTAATTCATGAAGGGGTATCTAAACTAATTCACCCTAATAGCCTTGACGCCAATGTTATGTATACACCAAACAACTACAAACAATTGCATTACTTTAGCAAGCATTAGTAACGCTCAACTCCACAGTAATAACATGTGTTAATCAATGCAACTTGAACAATTTTTTGCCTCGCACGACCTCTTAACAATGAGAGAAACATTAAAAAAACTAAAAAGTGTGTGCTTCGACATTAAAAAAGAATGGCTTCTTCCAACGCTTTTTGCACACACTGATTCTGCTTGACAAAAATTATGAATTCTGGTTTCTACTGATGAAGACATTTTGGCAAGCTTGGGATCTCTAGGATACTCTGCAAAATAGTTATGTAGAGTTGATGCAAGAAGTATTAGTAGTCATGAACAATAAACAGAGGAATGCCACTATAGAACTATGAAAGAAATAACACAGAGCCAAATGTTGGATACAAAACTCATTTGATGGCTCTAGTTTTGAAAATATAATCAGCGCATCAATAGCAAAAGAAGCATTGGATATTATATTTTGAAAGGTGCATATCAAGGTAATGATACAGTAAAGACTATTAAATTGCAAGCATTGACAACTCAAGTCGAAACATTGAAGATTGCCAACACAGAGAATGTGGAGTAGTTCATGACTAGAGTTATCGACATCTTCAATCAAATGAAACTTATTAGTCAAACCATTACAGATTAGAAGATAGTTGAAAAAATCCTTCAAAGCCTACCTAAGGAATATGACATGGTTGTAATAGCCACTCTCAAATCCAAATATTTTATAACTTTATCAATAGAACAGTTCACTCGATCACTTCCGGCACATGAAACAACACTTAACCTGTCAGAAGATCTGAGGGAAGATGATTTCAAAGAATAAGTCTCTCTTATAAGTGACAGCGGTAGAGGATATAGAGGCAAGATCAAGTGAGGTGGAGGTAGAAGCAGAGGCAGATTATAACACAATCATGCAACAAAGTAGTTGAGACCGACATAAAAGAAAACATAGAGAAGCAGAACATGGAGCAAATCTAATGTCCAATGTTATTACTACAAGAAATTTTGGCATTATGAACAAGAATGCAGAAATAAACAGTGGGATCAATAAAGATCCAATTTCCATCTCTCCAACAATGAACGAGAATCGTTTGAAGCAATGTTTTCTTCGTGCCATCTTTCCAAATACAGTCATAGCTAGGACCTTTGGTTATTGGAAATTTGTTGTGATAATCATATGATAGGTAACAAAAATCTATTTTCTTGCATTGATGTTTCCATAACATCTAAAATTAGTCTTGTAGATTGTTTTGGTATCAAAGTTGAAGGGAAAGTGCTTTCCCTATTCTTACCAAACATAATCAACATAAATATATACCTCGTGTTTATTATGTTCCACATATGAAGCGTAATATACTTTGTGTAGGTCAACTGATGGAACATGGTTATGATTAAATATTGCAAATGAACACATGTTATACCTATAACAAACATCCCAAAAGAAGATTGATAAAAAAGGTTTAAAAAACCAAGAATATTATGTTTCCTTTGACTCTTAGAAGTCGAAATCTTTCACAGTCTCTTGCACATAATGTGTTAAGAATAGATGAGCCACAATTATAGCATTTTAGGTATGGGAATATTCTCCTAAACAGTCTAAGTCACCTTCAGAAAGATTTTATGGTCATTGGTCTCGTTGTTCTAAATTAAAAATATTGTGATTGTGAAATATGTATTCTAACAAAGCATAAAAGAGATAGCTTTTTGACATCTTCCACCAGAGCAAAGGAACCTTTAGAGCTATTCCATACAAACATATGTGGCCCAATTAAAAAAAAAGTCCATTTCTGGTAGTCTTTATTTTCTGACCTTCATTGATGATTATAGCAGGAATATATGGGTTTATTATCTCAAAAATAAATCTGTTATTTTCTCAATATTAAAAGAGTTTAAAGTAGTAGAAAAGAAGAGTATAAATCCTTTAAAAGTTCTCAGGTCAGAAAGTGGAGGAGAATACAATTCCAATGACTTTAATTTTTTTTTGTCAACAAGAAGGAATCACCATGCAGAACACACGATATTCTCCACATCAAAGTGGAGTAGTAGAAGGGAAAAACTAGTCAATTATTAATATGGCCAGATGTATGCTTCGCGTGAAGAAGTTGTACAATGACTACTAGGATGAAGAAGTTTCTATTGTAGTATATGTTCTCAACAAATCTCCAACAGCCAGTGTCCAAGATATAGTACCTCAAAAAACATGGGATGGTAAGAAGGTGAATGTATCTCACTTTATAATTTTTGGATTTGTGGCATTTGCAGATGTTCCTGAGCAGTTACGGAAGAATGTTGATGATAGGAGTGAAATATGTATTTTTATAGCCTATAGTGAATAATCTAAAGCCTGTAGAGTTTATGATCCAGTCACCAAAAAATTTGTTTTAAGAAATGATGTTAATTTTTTTTTAAATAAATCATGGTCTGATAAAATTGATGAAGCTTTAACTCAGCCTATTCATCCACCACATCTTCAAATATTTTAGGTTAAAGAAGATCTAGGCCACTTTGAAAGTGGTACATCTTCTGGCAGTGAATCCATCATTGATTCATCATCTTCAAAAGACAATTAGAAAACTAGAAGCATAAGAGAAATATATGAGGAGGAGCATGAGTTTGAACAATAGAATATGTTTTCCTTTCCTTCCTATCAACCAACACATTTGGAAGAGGTAGTAAAATAAGAACATTGGATTTATGCAATGAATCAAGAAATTGTTGTGATAGAGAAGAAGAGACTTGGGATTTAGTTGATCTCCAAAGAGACAAAACTAGAATTGGTCTGAAATAGGTTTACAAGCACAAACTAAATGAAAACATAAAAAATTGAGAAACATAATGCAAGGTTGGTTTCCAAAGTATTCTCACAATAGTTTTGTGTCAACTATTGTGAAACATTGCTCCAGTAGCAAGGTTAGACACCATCAGAAGTATTCTAGCCACAACAACTCAACACAAATGGAAAGTTTTTTAAATTGATATAAGTTATGCTTCTTAAATGGTATATTGTAGGAAGAAGTTTATGTGGAGCAACCTCCCGATTTTGAAGTTCCATGACAGGAAAATAAGGTTTACAGGTTGAAGAAAGCCTTCTATTGATTGAAACAAGCTCCCCGAGATTGTTATAGTTTCATCGACACTTATCTCATCAAAAGTGATTTTTGCAAAACGATAAATGAGCTAACTCTATATATCAAAGCTCATGAAGGTAAGGTTCTCATTGTTTGTCTTTATGTTGATGATCTACTATGTACAGGCAATATGATGTTAGAATAATTCAAAGAGGCAATGCAAACAAAGTTTGATATGACTAATCCAGGGCTAATGAAATACTTCTTAGGCATTGAAATTCAGTAATCTACTAATGGAATTTTTTTTGTCAATAAAAAAATGCCATTGAGATCTTTCAAAATTTCATAATGACGAATTGAAAACTCGAAGATACTCCAATTTCTCGAGGCACTAAGATAAACAAACATGATGTGGCACCACCAGTTGACTCCACATTGTATAAAAGTCCAGTTGGTAGTCTATTGTATCTCACTGCAATTAGACTTGATATCATTCTTGCAACTAGTTTTGTCTCCTGGTTTATGCAATCACCCAATATTTCTTAATGGATGGTCGCAAAAAGGATCTTAAGATATGTTGCAAGATCAATTGACTATGGCCTGTTTTACACACATTCATAAAATTTCTTACTTTCAGGTTATACAAACAATTATTATGCAAGAAGTTTAGATGATTACAAAAGAACCTTAGGGTATGTTTTTCACCTTGGAACAAATATGATCTCATGGGCATCCAATAAACAACCCATTGTTTCAATATCTTATGCAAAGGGAGAGTGTGTAGTTGCCACTTTATTAGCTTGTCAAGCAATGTGGTTGAGAAGAGTATTGAAGGATATTTCAAATGTTCAGAAGGAGTGAACTCTTATTTACTATGATAATAGTTCTACAATTTCTTTATCAAAAAATCCTGTCTTTCACAAAAATAGCAGGCACATTGACACAGATTTTCATTTCATTCATGCACTTGTCCATGATGGAGATGTATTACTTGATTTTCATGGTTCAAAAGATCAAGTTGTTGATATTTTCACAAATCCATTGGGAAAAAATATATTTGAATTCCAAAGAGAGTAATTGGGCATTGTATGTGCTAATACTTGTAACAATTGAGATTAAGAGGGGGAGTTGAGATATTTAATCTCGGTGTCCCCTAGGTGTCATGGCCGGTTTTCATCCACTTGAGTTTAGTTCGAATCTTCTCCAGTCATTTATTGTTGCTTGTTTCCTTGTTTCCTATGTATTTTTATTTCACTGAATTTGAATGATGAGAAGAGTAGTTCACTCCATTCTAGTTTTCAAGTTCTTTCTATGTGCATTTCCACCTTTGTTCGACAATGGGTTCATCGCTCCCCATGTGTTTCGTGACATAGACTAACCACCTCTGGAGGTTCCTAACTCTATTGAATGTAGCGGAGAGTAATGCCTGCGGGTTTTGGTGTAACAACAATCATGATTCCAATAAGTGGTATCAAATCGACAAGTCTCAAGTTCGAAACTCGCGCAGCTAACGTTGGGGGGAGATTGTTGGACATTGTGTTCATCGTTCCCTGTGTGTTTCGTGACATGGACTAAACACCTCTCATTGATTCTAACTCTAGTGATTGTAATGGAGACTAATTTCTGTGGATTTTGGTCTAACGACAATTGTGATTCCAACACTTCATTGAGAGAAAAAAATCTTATGCAATTGCAGAAACTAATATCGAACACTTCAATCTAACCTCAATAAATTTCTGAGCTCAGAATGCGGAGTTATGTTTCTCATTCTTTCATGTTAAATTTCCACTGATCCTCGAGAAGAAGGGAGCATCCTCAGTTTCTATCGGCAGCTATTTGGTTGTGCTTTTAGAGATCTCATAACTAAGGTATATGGGATAATGGCTCGATTCTTGTTTGCGATTTCTCTACAAAAAAATTACCAAGCAAACAGAATTATCTGTTGATATAACTTATTACTGTAGGCCAACTTTGCCATTCACACGCCAGACAAATACAAAAAATATATTATTTCATAAATTATAATCATATAATTTTTTTTTAAATTATACCGTATTGAGCTAGATTTTAAACTTGGAAAGCTGACACGTTGCCCATTATATTTGACTCTTGCAAATTGCCATTTTTATGTGAATATTAATGTAAACTCTATTATGTCGGCTCTTGTAACGAAACTATGTATAGCAAATATGAAGTGATGCTTTGAAGGGCTTGATAGACGATGGCGAAAATTTTATCATATAAAAATATTTTTTATCTATACCGTATTGTGATAGATTTTAAACTGGGAAAACTGTTGTCCTGACCATTTTATTTGGGCGTTTTCTAAGAATGCTATAATTTTGGCTATTGCTCAATTTTATTATGCGTTTTCTAAGAATGCTATAATTTTGGTCATTACTCTATTTTTAAATTTGATAAGGAAAATTTCAAAAATTTTAATTATAACGTTTTTAAATAATATTATTATGCCAAATTCAAAATCATCAAAAACTTCTAGAACCAAAAAAAACTAAATCTCCAAAACTGTAACTAGAATTTTGATTTAAACCATGCCAAAATTTGTATGGTTTTCCTCACTAAATTGTGCCGGTAAAGAGCGTTTTATTTCACTTTGCAATTTTTATGTGAATATTAATGCAAACTCTATTCAAAAAATATGAAGTGATGTTGCGCTGGACGATGACCCATTCACAAGAGAGAAGCCCGCGGTATATTGGGAAGACAGCTCTCACGAAATGGATTGGAGATTATGGCGGAAGCCCATCTCGGAGCACCGATAACAGCCAAATTGTGTCAGAGAGTCCAGAAAAGAGAACCAGAAAAGAGTAGGATTACACCATAGTTGCGACGTGGACGAATTCGAATTACACCATAGTTACTAACTTCTTCGAATTTGAAAGTTCTGGTGCAAATTTGAATTCCATAAGGAACAAAATTGATTAGTTAATTTTTTTTTTTAATAATAAATAAGCCATTTTTAAATATTGAAAAACTTTACTCTATTTTCAACTTAGAATAAAAGGTTTAATTTTTTAATTTGTAGCTTTATTAATGAGATGTTTTTAAATATATAAACAACTTCAATGTAAAGTAAAACCTATCTACTAAATAATACTCCACTGATTTTCTCAAATTAATGGAAAAGGAGGAAGAATATTTTATAAGATATATTTTTATAAATGATGGATTATTTTAGTGTGAAAGATACATATACCATTGAGTTTCTCAAATTAATCGAAATGGAGATCGTTTTCTCTGTATCTAATATTATATAAATTTTAGTAAAATGTTTTTTAATATATAAACAATTTCAATGTAAACTCAAACCTATTTATTAAATAACACTCTATTTTCTCAAATTAATAGAAAAGGAGGAAGATTTTTTTATAAAATATATTTTTATTTTTATTTTTAGTTTTATAAATGATAGATTATTTTAGTGTGAAGGATATATATACCATTGATTTTCTCAAATTAATAAAAAGAGATGAAGATTTCTTTCATAAAATATTTTTTCCCTATTATAAATAATAAATTATTTTACCTGTGAGAGATATGAATATATATATTACCAAGGAAGTATTTTCACCAAAATTTAATAAAATTAATGTAGTTTATATAAAATAGATATTGATAGATCTAGATAATTATTAATTAATAATAAACATGAAAATATTTACTAATATTTATTCTAGCATATATTTTAAGTTATTAAAATTAAGAAGATTATAAAACTCATTATATTATAATTTATTATTATTATTATTAAATAATAAAAAGAATAAATATATAAGTCATATAGAAAAGATTTTCACTTATGGATGTTTATCTTCATTTTACTATAGAGATTATTAATTTTTATATATGTTTTTCTACAATATTATGAAGCAATACCATGGATTATCCATACCATGTGCCCAAAAAACCATCTCTCTTTTCATATAAGACTCCATGCCCAAAAAACAGTAACTTTGGTCATATGAGACTTGTTTATATTACATTTTTTTAATTAATCAATTTAATTAAAAGGAAAAAAATGACATAACTAATTTTTAAATAAAGAGGTAAATTAGACGCAATTGAATGAACCACTTTACTTTTTCAAGTGCCCAATGAAGGTTTATAGTGGGGATGTCATTAGGGATTACCATGCGCTCCTAGGAATTTTTAGTACAATATATAAATATTGTAATCCAATTGCATGTCACCTATGTTACTAAGTTACTTGACATGAGAACATGGGGGACAAGGAAATATGAGTATGTGATAGGTGACATGATGACCCTGGAACATGAAATGAAGGACATGCTATATATTATATTAAATAAAATAAAAAACTAGTGATTTACACATAGATTATGAAATATATAAAACATTTATATTATGATTGTACAAATTCGATCATACAACTAATGCATATAACCAAAACAGTATTGATTATGTGATGTTATTTTTGAACCAAAAGTACATCAACAAAGAGGCCGTAAATGACTTATATTGTCCAAAAAAATAATTCTACAATAAATAATATTACTATATAGCATAAAAAACATTGTCTATATTGGGATGATCATCATCAATATGACCCTTTAGGCGTTAAAGTAAGAGAAAAAAATTAACATGTCAAATCAAGATTTTGTGTGAGTGATAGGTGCATTTTTACTATGGTCACTACGAAGGAGTTTAACAATCAATGCCACTAACATTGAGGTTAATAGATACTTTTGTCCTCTTAAAGTGCTACTTTCATACCCCAATTTTGAAATTTTGAAAATTGTTAAGTCTCTTAGATTTTGAATGAGATCTAGAATTCTACTTTCTCCATATGAAATCTAGTGAGGTTAAAACCATTCTCAAACATCCGAAGTCAAAATAAATATAAAAAATGTCACTTTTACTTTAAGAATTTAACATTAATAGCATTAGTCTAGACAAATTCCATTCATTCTAATATTATTTAAATTATCTTATCTACACTCCAAAACCTTTGGCAACTCCAAAATTGTGATTGAATTGCATGAGAATAAGGATATAAATCAATTTTAGAATGTTTTTTTCCATGACGCTCGTATTTATATTTTGGGATGCTAGTAGAGCTCGTGCTCGACATGAGTTGAACTCATGGCCAAAGAATAGGATAAGAGTCAAATTCATAATCATATTAGACATGTGTCACCCACGTGTTCTATCTGATACAAAATATTTGAGACATTATCCGAGGAGTAGGATGTATCAAATTGCTTTGGTTGTCACTAATACCAATTAAATCACCCTCTCCCTTTCTTACAGTTAAATTATTTTTCCAATTCAAATAAAAGTAGTTCTGCTTATTTGTAATGGATATACTAAAAAAACTCATTTTTATGTTTTGAAGAGAGCCTTTCCCACCTCTTCGATGACATAACATATTAATGACCAGAGAAAACCAAATTTACAAATTTATGCTGCCATTGGAAACTACTTTTGATTAAAAAAAGGCAATGTTTATATTAATGAAAATAAAACCCACTGGTCAGCTCTACAAAAAAGAGTCTGAACCAGCAGAGTCTGGCTCTGCAGAATGCTCTCTATTGTCAATGCTCGAACTGATGCAAGTCTCACATCCAACTTGTAGAGTCCTCCTGTTCGGATCCCTGTAGACATTGTCTTCATTCAATCTATCAGATCCTTAATGTAACAGTGAGATTTTAAAAATTCAACTTTCAAATCTTGATCTGTAATCATTGATATAGAAATCAAGTTCTTTGTTATGCCAGGCAAATAAATTACATTTTAAATTTGTTTAATATTACCATCAGGTAAAATGACAAAAACATTCCCACACCCTTTGATTTGATGACTTCTGTCATCTCCTAGGTAAATCTGTGTGCCTTCATTAATTTCTTTAAAATCCTCCAGCTTGTGCTTGTTCCCTATGATGTGTGTTTATGCTCCTGAATCTACATACCAGATGTCTACATCAGCATTTTCAACACGATCTGCCACGAACAACCTCAAATTTTGCACCTGATCATCATTCGCGAGATGACCTGCATGTCTTTTTGACTTCTGATGTTCTTCATGATACTTATTTTTCCTACATTCCTTGACAATATGACCCAATTTTCTACAATAAAAACATTTAGTTTCAGAGTAGTTTTTATTCGGGTGCATACATTGGGTCAGTTTTGGCCATTTATGTGAACTTGCTCCGTTTTGCTATTGTTGACCTCTTTTCCCTTTGTAGAAGTTTTTCCTCGCCACCGATGCAAGATCAACACTCTGGGGCTTCATAGTTGGTCTCCTTTCTTCTTCCTACATCGGTATACATGTCAACTCTTCAAAATGTGGGATCTTTTCTCTAGCATTAATCCTAGTGATGAACGTTTGATAATCATCAGTGACACCATTCTTTATAATGGTCACAGGATCTGTATCGTCCATTGTATGACCAATATCTAATAATTTGGTTTTTAGATCCTTAATCCTTGCTACAAATGAAGCAATCATTTCATTCTCCTCAATGTTCATGGATAGGATCTTACTCTTGAGGAATAGAAGATGATTTGAATTCATGATCTCATACAACTCCTTCAAAATTCCCCAGATCTCGTTTGTTGACTTACCTTCTTTGATGTGTGGTATAATGCAGTCTTTCACTGACATCTTTAACATTGTCCTTGCTCTACTTTCTCGTTTCTCCCAATATGGTACTGTTGTTGATCCAACCATGGGCCTCGGCTCATCCCCATTTGCAATCGTCCAAGCACTCTGCGCTTCTAATAGAGTCTGCATCTTAAACTTCCAATTTGCATAATTGGAACCATCGAGCTTGTTATGCTCATTCATGCATGCTTCAAATATATTGTTATTCATCTTGGTGATTTATAAAAAAAAAATTGACGGGTAAAAGATGTTAAATTTACCCCAGATTTGTGACAGAGATAGATCATTGTTGTTTGATCTCAACAACACACACGCAGATCATCATGGCTTTCTTCTCAGCCTCCAGACAACCTCCTGTTGTCAGCTACAGCTTTGTTCTTGGCTTCCCCACTCAGCTTCTCTGACAGCTACAACCTTGTTCTTGGCTCCCTTTGCAATTTCTTTGATTTACTCGAACATCGCAGATATACTCCCAATATCTGAGACGGTCATAGAAATACACCAATTTTTTGAGACTAGTCATAGATATATGCCGAATATCCGAGACGGTCGCAGAAATACACCAATTTTCTGAGACCGTCGCAGTTGTACACTAGAAAACTACGATGATCAAAAAATAAAAAATTCAAAACGATTTCGGTTCAAAGAACCACCCACAAACCAACATACAGGTTACTCAGCCCTAACACTCTGATACCATCATAAAAATGGAAATGTTTGTATTAATCAAAATAAAACCCATTGTTTAGCTCTACGAAAGAGAGTTTGAACATGGAGAGTTTGGCTTTGCAGAACCCTCTACATTGTTCGTCAACATTACACATTAAATAGAATACATGGTTTTAGGGAAGTTAGAATAACATCCTAGGAAATAGAGACTAATTCTTATCTTGAGGCTACGTGAACCAACTCTACCTATTCTAGGATATTCTCCATTATCTTCAACAACTTTTACTTCGAGGCACACAAAATTTCTATGGAAAATTTATTCATTAAAACAGTAATGTGTTAGTAGTGACATTCTCGTGTTGCTTGCTTTAGCAGTGGTTCGAAAACCGCTGAGGCCACTTTTGCAAATGAAGGGAGGAGACAACCCATTTCAACCATGCATTGAACTATATCCTTATATATTTGATTATAATGAAAGAGAAATAGTTGAAGTCAGTTCTGCAGATGAAAGGAGGAAACGACCAGTAGAACTATGCATGGAAATATATATATATATATATATATATATATATATATATATATATATATATATATATATATATATGAATGATTATAATGAAAGAGAAAAATAAAGAGAACACACGGAAAACACATAATTGTCTCACATGGATTTTATTAATTAAAATCCATACATCAAACATTTAATGGAGTTCCATTTTACAATTTTGGGATTCATACACTAAATAATAACATCAATTTAGAATATGGTGATATCTACACAGCTCCAATTCACTCATCATTTCGAAACTATAAAATTTAAAAAAGACTGCATTCATGCTATTGGAGCTATAAGAATGTATTGGAAATATATTTCCCCCATTAATTCTAATACTCATTTGTAATGGAGTAATGTATTGTTTACATCATTTAACTTGTTTTTTTTGAAATATATAGTGCTCGGCAATGTCTATGTTTAGTCTATTTTAAAATTTACATCATGTCTCTAGTATGTTCATTTTTATATAAAAGAACACTCATCCACCATAATACATTGGTAACCAATAATGCAAATACTAGTCTAGTAAAATTTCCTTCACGTACATAGTACATGCAACCATTCTTCCATCACAAGTCCTCATCCTTTTATATGTACCTGTGCTTCCCTCTACATGATTATTTGGTTTTTCTTTGGTTTACCCATAAACACACTTTCACATTACACTTTTGTGTTTTCTATGGATGATCCTCAACCATCATCTCAAGTGGTTTTTGTCACAAACATCTCATCAACATGAAGCGATTTTAGTTAACCATGAACCTTCACATCTCAAGTGGTTTATGTTTACCACAAAAATCAAATCAATATGAAGTGGTTTTGGTTGACCATGAACCTTCACATTAGATGGTTTCTACTAATCACAAGCTATACAATGCAATTTTTATGGGAGTACAACTGCCTCATTAAACTCACATTTGATTTAGTTACATGAAATTCTCATACTAATGCACAAGCATCCAGCTAAGGGAGGTCATGGCTGGAGTCTTTGTCTTTTCAAACCAGAAGGAGTTTCAGTTATTTTTTTTTAAGTTCCATTTAAATTTCTAGTTAACATATTTTAGGACTTTACACTAAGTTTAAGGCTGTCCCAGCCCACTGTTTATTTTTATTTACTGTTCTTTTTATTTTTAATTTATTGTTTCAAATTAACTTTAGAATACAGACAAAGATGAACAGTTATCAATGAATAACTAAAATGTAACTACTGACAGTTTAAATAACTGTACAGTGATCTTTAAGAAGGAAGGAAAAAGCCACTGTAATCATCCATCATAGTATTGAATAAAAATAAGCACGCAATCATTTTGAGAAGCAAGAAAATCTGAGTCCATATATTGCAGCCTAAAGTTTTTTTTTTCCTCCAAACTTAATTAATTAAGTTCATCTACCCATTCCATAACAGTGATAGAAAGCGAGAAATTATCACAGAGGCAAGAAGAAAATGCAGTCGAGTTCCATAAATCAACAAAGAGGGTTTGCAGAAGAGTCGAGTACAATTACCAACAAAGAAAGAAACAAGCATCTACAAATACCAACAAACTTGTATGATTCAAATTTACTATTTTCTTTTCAATATCTCTATGCATATATAAATATCAAAAAAAAAATTACAGTGCAAGATACAAATATAATGTCACAGGACCGAACAATGAAGCAAATGTCATCCATAACAGTGCCGAATACAACTACGAGTTCATAAGATAACCATAGAGCTGCGGAAACCTAGGAGTATAGCTGAAGTAGTGTCTGCAGAGCCACAAGGTTGGCGGCCAACACAAGACCCATAGATGGGTGGAGAACCTTGCAAAAGCCAAGGGTTTCATGCCCATGAAACTGAGCTTCGAATCAATACAAATGATCGTAAATGGAGGAGCATCGCAGCCATAGCCGAGCCATACAACCGCGAAAAAGAAGAGACCAGTGTACAGTTAAGACCCACAACTACAATAACCACAATCATAACCAGGGCCGAACAGATGGAAACCAAAGACAGAGACCAGGGGTCCCAGACCCAAAACTTCAGAACCATCCTCAAAATAGGAAACATTACTAGAACTCACAAACAAAAACCCTCATAGAGAACCATCCCAAAAATAGGATAACTGAAACCCTCATGGAGTAGCAACCAAAACCCAGTAGTAGAGACCTCACCTCGATAGAGCATCAGAGCACCGGAATAGCAACATAATGACAAAGTTTAGGGATTCTTTGGCATAGTGAAGAGGTGGGACAAGCGAAGCCTGTGGATAGGATAGTTGTCCTCACAACATTAACTCGCCAGTACTGCGCCATAAAACCAATCAACCATAAAAATCATCCACGCAATCACACATTAATTATATGCCGTAAGTGATCAGGGTTGGTCCCATCAATTTTGGCATCGGAGCAGGTTAGGGTTATTTTTTTTATTTTTTTGAAAAATGAAAGTCAGAAGAAGAGGTCGTGGTAGAGCTATTATGAGAGTAGCGGATGAAGGATTGAGAGAACAAATTAGGATCTTGAGTGCCGGTTTGGTAGCAGTAGAAGCAGGAAGGAGAAGGGATCCAGAAGGAGGGGATGATAGTGAGGAAGAAGCTGTAGCTACAACAGATGGATCAGATGAGGAAGGACCTAAAATCAAATTTTTAAGGTTGGTTTTATTGGCTGGCAGTAAGCCAAAGCCTGAGATTTCAAGCTATGATGGTAGTTTTTCCACATAAGTGTTGTTGGACTGGATCAGTGAGTTAGACAAATACTTTGAATGTGAGGAGATCAACGAAGATAGAAAAGTTAAATTCACTGCCACCAAGTTGAAAGGACATGCGGCCTTATGGTGGGACAGTGTCCAAGCAGAGACGAGAAGATCAAATAAGCCACCCATTAAAAAGTGGACCAGAATGGTCGCCAAAATGAAGGGTAAGTTTTTTCCCAAAGATAGACAGATCACTCTCTATCGGCAGGTGCAGAATTTGAAACAGTGAGGAATGACTGTGAAAGAATATACCGAAGAATTTTATAGGGTGAATCTGAGAGCAGGTTACGTTGAAGACACCCCAGAAAAAATAACAAGGTTTGTAAATGGCCTAAGGCAAGAGATATTGGACGAGATAAGTATTCTTTATCCAAAAACCATAGAGGAAGCATACCAGAGTGCCTTGAAGGCAGAAAAAAATATCACTAGCAAGAAGAACGCTAGAACAAGACGTGGATCTAGTAGAGGGAAAGGACAATCCTTTGGCAGTGGTAGGACTACCAACAAAACTGAAGAAGGCAGTAGTTCAGAGACCCTAGGGACAACAGAAAAGGAAGGTAGCACTAGGGGAGGAAGGCCATAACAGCGAGGAAGGGGTAATGGCAGAGGTAGAGGAGCTGCCTACCAGTGTTACAAGTGCCACATGTGGGGGCTCAGGTCCTTTGAGTGTCCTTAAGGTGAACAAGCTGGACAAAGAGGAGAATATGTTGCTCAAATAGAGGAAGTAGAGGCACCACCTGAAGAGGTAGAGAATGAACAGAGACAAGAGAGGCCTTAGTCTTAAATAAGGTACTATTAAAACTGACAAAGGAGAAATCTGACCAAACCCAAAGAAGGGCATTATTCCGGAATGTGTGTAAGTCACATGGAAAATGCTGCAAACTGATTATAGACAATGGAAGCATTGATAATATGGTTGCTACACAGATCATGGATAAATTGAGTTTGAAAAGGTTAAAGAACCCAACTCCCTATAAGGTGTCTTGTTTACAGAAAGCACATCAACTGCTAGTTGACGAGAAATGTGAGGTGGAATTCCATATTGGCAAGTATAGGGACAAGGTGACTTGTGACATCATGCCTGTGGACGTATGTCATATTCTGCTAGGTAGACCATGGCAGTATGACTGAAAAGCTTTTCATGATGGAAAGACAAACTGATACAAGTTTGTCAAGGATGGGACTAAGCATACACTAGTACCCATCAAGGAAGAAGAAACAACAGAGACTAGTGGGACAAAAGCGTTGCTGATGGGGGGAAAGGAATTTTTAAAATAGAATGGAGATAATGAGATAAAGTATGCCATTGTAAGGAGACCAAGAGCAGTGTTGTTGCATACTGAAGAAATCTAGGATTTTTTACAGGATTTCAGCGAGATTGTGGTGGATGATTTATCGGATGAGTTACCAGCAAAGCGAAGTATCAATCATCAAATAAACTTCATCCCCGGAGCTATTTTACCAAACAAAGTTGTTTACCAGATGAGTCCTAAGGACAATGAAGAGATCAGGATGTAGGTATAGGAATTGTTGGACAAAGGATTGATTCAGGAAAGTTTAAGTCCCTGTGTAGTTCCGACAGTTTTAGCTCCCAAGAAAGGAGGTGAGTGGTGGATGTGTACTGATTCAAGAGGTGCAGGTTTCCATTGCCACGAATGGATGACATGCTGGACAGCTTGAATGGAGCAACATATTTTTTGAAAATAGATCTAAAGAACGGATACCACCAGATTAGAATAAGAGAAGTGGACGAATGAAAAACAACTTTCAAAACCAATGAAGGACTGTATGAATGGCTGGTGATGCCATTTGGGTTGAGTAACACCCCTAGCACTTTCATGCGCCTAATGAGCGAGATGTTGAAGGAGTTCATTGGAAAATTTGTGATTGTATATCTTGACGATATATTGATTTTCAGTAAGACCAAGGAAGAACATTGTTGACACGTTAAATATGTTTTGGAGAAGTTACAGCAAAATAAGTTGCTGATAAATTAAAAAAAATGTTCTTTCTTTCAGAAGGAATTAATCTATTCGGTTTTCTGATTTGAGAAAATGAGCTGAAAATGGACCCAGAAAAAGTTGCAATTATAATCAGCTGGCCATCCCGTAAAAGTTTGTTCAAAGTTCAGAGTTTTCACGAGTTTGCAAGTTTCTATTGCAACTTTATAAAGAATTTTAGTGGAATTTGTGCACCCATGTTGGATAACATCAAAAAGGAAAGTTATCCTTTCCATTGGACTGAAGCTGCAGAGAAAAGTTTCCAGACATTGAAGAAGAAGATTACTGAAATGCCATTTTTGAGATTGCCTGATTTTAGCAAACTTTTCCAAGTTCGTTTTGATGCCAGTGGTATAGTGATTGGAGCCATACTCAGCCAGAAATACAAACTAGTAGCTTACTTTAGTGAAAAATTAAATGCAAGTAGGAAAAAATACACATCTTACGACAAGGAGTTTTATGTCGTCGTCCAAGCATTTAAGCAGTGGAGACATTATTTGTTGGGTAATGAGTTTGTCTTGTTTTCTGAAAATTCTGCATTACAGTATGTTATGCAATAGCATAAGATGAATCATAAACACGTAAAATGGGTTTAGTACTTGCAGAGTTTTACATTCGTATTGAAGCATATCAGTGGTCAAGCCAACAAGGTAGCAGATGCACTAAGTAGAAGAGTTTTACTCTCACAGAAGAGCACAATACAATTGTTGGGTTTTGAACACCTGAAGGACTTGTATCAAACTGATGTAGATTTCAAGGAGGATTATGAAGCCTACCAAAATCCCTTGCTGAGGAATAATAGTCCATGGTTGGACTATAACTTACAGGAGGAGCTGCTATTCAAGGGAGGACAACTGTGTAGTCCAGAATGTTCGATGAGGGAGAACATCATCCAGGAAAAACATATTGGAGGTCTAGCTAGAAATTTCAACATTGATAAGACCTTGGATCATCTCAGTCATTATTACTACTGGTCGAAGATGCGAAGAGACGTGCAACTATATGTAACCAGGTGTAAAGTGTGTCAGTTGGTGAAAGGGAATAGTCAAAACATGGGGTTGTATACACCCTTTCCTATTCCAAGCAAACTGTGGGACTCAGTTAGTCTAGACTTTGTCTTGGGTCTACCAAAAACACAACGGTGTTTTGACTCCATCATGGTGGTGGTGGACCGTTTCTCCAAGATGGCACACATCATCCCTTGTATGAAAACTAGTGATGCCACCCATGTAGCACACTTGCTTTTCACTGAAATTGTCAAACTGCATGGCTTACTCAAGTCCATTATTTCCGACAGGGATGTGAAATTCACATGACATTTCAGGCACACATTGTGGAAAAACTTGAACTCAAAGTTAGACTTCAGCACCGCTTATCACCCACAGACTGATGGGTAGATGGAGGTGGTGAACAAGAGTTTAGGAAACTTGCTACGAAGTATAGTTGGGGAAAATTCATGGATGTGGGATCGGGTACTTGCCCAAGCGGAATTTGCTTCCAATGATTCACCAAATCGAAGCACAGGAAGTAGTCCTTTCCAGATCTTGTATGGAATGCATCCCCGAGGAGTGCATGAGTTACGCGATTTGGGACAGTTAGAAAGAAGGAGTGCTGACCGGGAAGATTTCACAAGAGCAATTAATGACCTACATGAGCAGGTGAAGTCAAAATTACAAGAAAACAGTCAAAGGTACAAACAGAAAGCAGATCTGAAAATATGGAAGGTACAATTTAACGTAGGGGGTCAAGTCTTGGTGCATCTGCGTAGTGAAAGATTCCCTAAGGGGGAATACAATAAGTCAAAGTTTAAGAAAATTGGACCTTACAAAATTCTGCGTTAGTTTTCTGCAAATTCCTATGAGATGTAATCGCCTCCGAGTATAGGAATATCGCCCATATTTAATGTGGCAAATTTATTCCCATATACTGCCAGTCATAAAGGGGAGAGTTCAGCGCAGCAAAATCGGGATACCCAGGAAGAGAGTAGTTCATGGATGAGACAAATGCCTTCAGCTCATCCACTTGAGATTAAAGGAATCCTCGATACACAGGTGGCCAGGTGGACTCGAAGAAATAAGTACCTACAGTACCTCATGAAGTAGAATAACCGTCCCATTGAGGATAGTTCGTGGCTTGACGCAGGTTAGATACAACGTGCAGGGTATTCTATCGAGAAGCTGATGGACTGGAGCCATGAATTTTCATCTACCTCGGAAGCCTGATGCAGGAGCATGCAGCTGAGGGAGGTCATGGTTGGAGTATTTGTCTTTACAGACTAGAAGGAGTTTCAATTAGTTTTTTTTAAGTTCCATTTAAACTTCTAGTTAACATCATTTAGGACTTTACACTAAGTTTAAGGTTGTCCCAACCCACTGTTTATTTTTATTTACTGTTCTTTTTATTTTTAATTTATTGTTTCAAATTAACTTTCGAATACATACAAAGATGAATAGTTATCAATGAATAACTAAAACGTAACTACTGACAGTTTAAATAACTGTACAATGATCTTTAAGAAGGAAGGAGAAAGCCACCGTAATCATCCATCATAGTATTGAATAAAAATAAGCACACAATCATTTTGAGAAGCAAGAAAATATGAGTCCATATATTGCAGCCTAAAGTTTTTTTTCCTCCAATCTTAATTAATTAAGTTCATCTACCCATTCCATAACAGTGACAGAGAGCGAGAAATTATCACAGACGCAAGAAGAAAATGCGGTCGAGTTCCATAAGTCAATAGAGAGGGTGTGCAGAAGATTCGAGTACAATTACCAACAAAGAAAGAAACAAACATCTACAGGTACGAACAAACTTGTATCATTCACATTTACTATTTTGTTTTCAAAATCTCTGTGTATATATAGATATCAAAAAAAAAATTGCAGTCCAAGATACAAATATAAAGTCATAGACAAGCTATAGGACCGAACAATGAAACAGAGGTCATCCATAAAAGAGTCGAATATAACTACGAGTTCATAAGTTAACCACAGAGCTGAGGAAACCAAAGAGTATAGCCGAAGTAGTGCCTACAAAGCCACAAGGTAGGAAGCCAACACAGGACCCATAGACAGGTGGAGTACCTTGCAGAAGCCGAGGGTTTCATGGCCATGAAGCCAAGATTCAAATCAATACATAGGACCGATAAACAAAGGAGCATCGTAGCCACAGCGGAGCCATATGGCTGCGAAAAAGAAGAGATCGGCGTACAACTAAGAGCCACAACTACAGGAACCACAATCATAACCAGGGCTTAACAGACGAAAACCAAAGACAGAGACCATGGGTCCCAGAGCTAAAACTTCATAATTGTCCTCAAAATAGGGAACATTACTATAGCTTGCAAATAGAAACCCTCACAGAGAACCATCCCCAGAACAAGATAACTGAAACCCTCGTGGAGCAGAAACCAAAACCCAGTAGCAGAGAGCTCACCTCGACGGAGCAACAGAGCATCGGAATAGCAACAAAATGACGAAGGTTAGGTTTTATTTGGCATAGTGAAGAGGTGGGAGAAGGGAAGCCCGTGGATAGGACAATTGTCCTCACAACATTAACTCACCAGTACCGCACCATAAAACCAATCAACCATAAAAATCATCCATGCAATCACACATTAATTATATGTCGTAAGTGATCAGGGCTAGTCCCATCACATACTTTAATCATTGGTATACTAAGTGCATACTAAAACATGATACCATAGACTTGTTTACAAATATAATTTGTGTCACAAAATTTCATCCATGATTATTCATCATCAATTATTTTTTCATTGTTACAAAAATATTTTTACTTGCATAGTCACCTAATTTTCTTCTTTGTTGCATCCAAAATCATATCATTCTCTTCACTTCTTGGGATTTCTTTATCACTTTAATTTATTCTACATCCTTTTATGTGCATGCATAAAATTGATTATTCGATGAACTTTTTTCTTCTTCCTATAACCATTGACCCATATCGCTATAAAATGAAATCCATCTACCAAGATGCATGTGTTCCATCAAATGTACTCACTAGTTTTCTAGAAATATTTGTCAACTACATGATTTGTCAGAATATTAAACTTGATCCCAACTTACTGATTTGCCTAGATTACTCTATCTCAAATTTCTTGTTAATATGTTATCATAATCAAGGGGAATGCATTGGAACAATACATTTCCCCCATTAACTCCAACGTTCTCCTTTAATGGAGAAATGTATTCTTTACAACACATAACTTGTCTTGTTTTGCATGACATGATCCTCTTGATTATCAATGTGTATTTTTGGTCCAAACTAAAATTTTCATCACAATTCTATGATGTTGATGTCCACAACCATCCACCTGAATGCATGGATAACCAGCCACTACAACCACTACTCTAATATAATGTCCTTTGTGAACATGGTTCATTCAACATTTCTTCTATCACATGTATCCATGTTTGTACATGTACATATAAATCCTTTTCCATTATCAGTATTCTAGGTTTTTATTTCTTTATTCATAACCATATTCTCACATTACACCTTTGGGCTTTTTTATGGTGACTCTCAAGCATCACACCTAAGTATTTTATATTTACCTCAAACATCACATCAATAAAAAGTTGTTTTTTCTAACCGCAAAAAACTAAGTATGACAACCCATGATCACGAGGTATACTAGAATATTTGTGGGAGTAGACTTGCCTCATGAAACTCATGTCTAATTAAGGTACATAAAATTCTCATACTTCACTCATAGATATACTAGGTGCATAGTCAAACATGAAACCATAGACATGTTTAATGTGTGAATCTCATAAACATTCATCTTTGGTTTCCATCATTATTTATTTTTCTTTGTTTCTGTCTTCATGGTTGCATCTAGAATCAAATCATTTTATTCACTTCTTGGGCTTCCCTTATCATTTAAATTTAGTGTATGCCTTTTTTTTATCTACATAAAATAGATTATTCCATGAACATTTTTATCCTTTCTACCATTATTGATTATTGATATCAATAAAAAAAGAAATCCATCTACCATAATTTACTTCTCCAAATGTCAATAAATTACTATTTTCATTTTTTTTTGGTCAAGTAAGAATGGAGCTTTCTATTAACCGAAACAACTACATTACATATTTTACAAGGTAAACCAAACTTCCTTGCATTTACCAAAGAAAAGGTCTGCACGACCTATCAAAAGCATAGTTGGCTATAAACCTTTAAAACTCGGAACCATTAACACTATCGGGAGATATGTCTAACACAGGTAATACACAAAAACTAGACCCGCAACCCATAAGGTCAGATTTCAAAATTATTACATTTGCTACCATAAAAAATAGCAGATCCACATTCCCAGTATAATGCCCTCCTACTGCGCTCACCGATCGGCCTGACATCCTCCGTCCAACAAAATCAACGATCAATAGCTAACATTGAATCATATATTCACATCCGACCCTCCACTTGCACAACCGGCCCTCCACTATTGATCTAGCCTGCGTGGATCCAACGGTCCACGCAGATTTTAGGTGGACAAGTAGCTCGAGGAATACCCACCCAAAAAGCAGTATCCTTTATTCTCCTCGCTGCTATGTGTCACTTGGAGAGTGGAATTGGAGGCCTTCCTCACAATACCGGTTACCACTTAGACCCCTTCCAAAATACCACTTATGGTACGAGAAACCACTTCCTCACAAGTTAATTTGCACGCTCTTCCACTGAGCGAAGACCGTTCATCCAACCCATCGGACGCTTCCCATTCCTTTCTCCCTACGCCATTGATCTTTTGATTTTCCATGGATTTACTCTTAAATCCAAATTTCTCTTCTTTTCGTTAAATCAATGTGTCGCCATTGATCCATACAGTGATCAATGAACAAGAAAACCTGTAGCACTTCTAGAATTGGTCCTCATGCCATTGCAACCTTGGTCATCCTCCGCTGATCTCAACCTTTCCCATTGCTCCATATCTTTGGTAGCCTAACAGAGACAGTCCTCTAATAGTTTGGCTGGGGGTAACACCTCCCAGACGTGCTGGGTGTCCCTTTCCTTATTAATCACTCCTTCGTTCGCCAAACGATCTACTACCATATTAGCTTTTCTTTTCACATGGACAAAGCTTACAGTTTTTAAGGTTTGTAGGTGGGAGTAGATACAGTGAAAGACTTGCGAGAGCCTCTAATGTTTTGACACTTCATCCGGTGATGTACCATTGCATGTTTTCTTAGCCTCTCTAATCATCAATTTCGAATCTGCTTCAATGATGACATTATGTGAATCTGAATCCACCAATATTTCCAAGCATTGCTTTAGGGCCATGAGTTATGCCATGTTATTAGTGGCCTTCCCCAAGTGGCCATGAAAGATCTTCTTTATTTGCCCCTATTCATCTCTTATAACACCTCCAAAACCAACTAACCTTGCGTTTCCCTTAGATGCTCCATCTATATGGACCTTTAAGAAACCATATGTAGGAGGCTTCCAAATGTTTATATCTGAATTTATTTGGCTCGCTCCCCTGATAATGCCCTGTGGGCTTATGGACTGGAGACCCAAATGTAGTAGAATACTCACATCTTGGGGCAAAGTACAGTCCTTAGGAAGTGTCCTCCACAAGCTACTCACTGTGTCTTTGAGCTGCCTTAAAATTTGGTCAATTATGTGCTGGGGCTTGCTTGCTTTGTTCTTGAAGATCCAACTATTGCGCTCTTTCTAGACATTCCAGATGACAAAGCCTGGAACCAAGGTCCAAGCTTTATTAATGATTTCATTCTTTGAGAATTGTTTCCTCCAATTCTTCAAAGTGCTGGAGATGCTGATTCTGTCCCTATCAGTGTGCCTAAAGATCGAGGCCACCCAATCCCACACGATGGAGGTGAAAGGGCAGAGGTTGAGAAGGTGATACATCGTCTCCTCTTGTGAACCACAAAGGTAACATTTGGAAGGTCCAGTGAAGCCTTTTTTCAAGAGATTCTACCAAGTTAAGATTTTCCTTTGATGAACTAGCCAAATGAATAACTTTATTTTCATCCAGTGGGGGCTTCATGAAAGATTCTTCCAAACTTGATCATGATTTAAATAGTTAAATCATGTTACTACCTTCTTAGCTTCTTTGAGGTTAAAGCTTCCTTTAGTTTTCTTTCCACTTCTTAGTTGGTCAGGAAAGGAGGATACCAGAATCCTCCTATGCTCTAGATCCTAGGTAAGAGAGTCTGCCTGGGCCCTCAGAGGACTCTCGTCACTGTGGCCTAAATCTTTCCAAGTTCTCCATTTTCCATTATTCCTTTCCTGGTCCCAGAAGTTTTTTACCATAAGTAGACCTTTTTCTTCTGTGTCATTCTTGAGAGCTGTTAATTCATCCTTATATAAGTTAGGATCCTGGTGCCCATTTTCCTCCCAAAATCATTCTAGGTTCCCAGCTAGAATTTCCTAGAAACTATGTTGCTGAACAATAATTTTATTTTCCTAGGCAAGGTTCCAAATGTGGGAACCCTTAATGTGCCCTGACATTCTAATGTGATCTTTCTCCTACCAATTCTTGGCATATTTTTATTTCCAAAGCTTAGCCCAGGGAGTTGCCGATTCCTTGATCCATCTCCACCAGAGTTTAGCTCTCAAAACCTTGCTGATGGTTTCAATATCATGAAGCCCGAAGCCACCGTGGTTCTTGGGTTTGCAGATCTTGTCCCAGGCTACTAAAGCCCATTTCTTTTTCTCTTCTCCTTTACCCCATATAAAGCCCTTTGTATGCCATCAACTTTTAGAGCTGCCCTTATATAAGACCAGCTTAGCTTGTCATAAGCTTTCGCTAGGTCTAATTCAGTGATCACACCAGCTTGTTTGTTGCTTTTGAGAGAGTGTACCACCTCATGAGTTTGAATGATATTATTGAGGAATTTTCTTCCTTCCACATAGCCTGTTTGTTCCTATGAGATGAGAGCTAGTAAAAGGGGCTTGAATGTATTGGCGATCACCTTGGAAATAATTTTGTAAATCATATTACATAAGGCTATCGGTCTAAATTCATCGGGAGTCATGGCATTTACCTTTTTTGGGATCAAAGCTATGAAGGAAGCGTTAAATGCCTTCAGAACCTTTTTAGATCTTATTGAGTCTTCCACCACCTCAAGGATATCCTATTTGACTGTTTTCCAACATGCTTTGAAGAAGTATACTTTAAACCCATCCGGGCCTGGAGCTTTTCCATTTTGCATTTCATTGATCACCTCACTGACCTCCTCTTCTGACACTGGCCTGTTAAGATTGTGGTTATCTTCTCTGGTGACCAGTTGAGGGATGTACTGAGTCAAATGGTTGATGACTTCGATCTTTCCTCCAGAGGCTCCTTTGCAATACTGAGGAAATGTTGTACAAGGAGATATTCCATGTCTTTGTGAGAGAAAATTTCTCTCCCTTGAGAGTCTTTGAGCTTTGTAATTCTGTTGTGTGCCTTGTGATCCATGGCGGATTTGTGAAAGAACATCGGGTTTCTTTCTCCCTCTTTAATCCACTGTATCCTTGACTTTTGTCTCCAGAAAATCTCCTCTTGCAAGCACGGAGCTTCCCATTCTTCGTGTAAAGAATCAACTAGCTTTTTCTCTTCCTCGGTAAAGCCCTTTGTGATGTTGATCTGATTGATTTCCTGGAGTTTTTGCTCAGCTATTCTTTTGGCTTTGAAGATATTTCCAAATTCCTTTTTGTTCCAACCTTTAATCTTGGATTTGATATGTTTAAGTTTTCGTTGGAGCATCAACATTCTACTGCCTTGAATGTTTAGATCCTCTTTCCACCATTTGTCAATATTACTATTGAATTCAGGGTGAGAGAGCCAGACATTCTCAAACCTGAAAGGTCTGTTTCTTTGTGTACCCATAAAAGTGGCTTCCAGCTATACAGGCCAATGATCCAAACCTGCAAAGGGAAGAAGGGAAGAATAGAAGTTGTCATGGCAGGGCCTGAGAGAAAGAGTTCCTCTAAGATAATAAATCTGTCTAATTTAGAGGCGACTTGTGAAGCCCCTCCCCTCTTGTTGTTCCAGGTGAAGGTCCCATTTATTGTTTATGTGTCCACTAATCCCATGTTCATTATGAAGTTCTCGAAAGCCACGGAGTCTCTGCCTGATGCCCCCCTTTTTTCTCTGTAAGAGATCTTATCATATTGAAATTTCTAGCAACAATCGAGGGGATATTAGGATATCTTGCTCTTACTTCCTCAATGGAGGTAAGAAGCTTGAATTTGTCTTCTTGCTTTTGAGGGCCACAAACATTTTTTATCATTTATATCTCCTTATCCCCTAAAGGTTGACATACCAAAGAAAGATAGTTACTAGATGCCTCAGCATCCAGGATTCCAAATTTTTGTGGGTCCCACAGCATGAGAATCCCCCCCACTAAGTTTTTTTCTTTAACCTCTAGATACTCATACTTGATTAGCCATTTCTTATGTATTTCTCTAATCTTATCTATCAAACATTTTGTTTCTTGAATAAAAACCATATATGGTTTTTCTTCTTTCATTCTATTACTGATATTTCTTTGTTTCCTTCTATTTCCCATGCCTCTGATATTCTAGGTTGTCAGCTTCATTAAGAAAGATTAGTAAAGGAGTAATTGTTAAGCTCTTTCAGCTTACCTGAGTTAATCAATAGTTTCCCGCATTCACTTAGCAACTCCTTCTGTCTTTTTCTTCCTCTTTTCCTGCCTAGGTTCTTTGGAGATTGTGCCTGTGTCTCCTCCATCACTTTGACTCCTCTATATTCCTGGCCTTAATGATTTCGACTCCAATTCCCTTCGATTGTCATCTCCATAGGAAGAGTTGTTGAACCTTGTCATATTCCTCTTTTGGCAGGGAGTCCACTCCTTTCGTTGTCCCTTGTTCCAGAAATTTCTCTAGAACAAGATTTTCCCTATCTAGAATCTCTTGCAGTTCCCGGTCCTCCGTTCCCACCTGACTTGGAGTCATCTCATGGTCCTGATTTATCTCCCTAATGGTTTCTATGATATCTTCCATCCTTTCATCCCTTTCCTTCTCAGTGATAATGTTCTCCATTTCCTATTTTGTTTCTTTGTTTCCTTCGTCTTCTTCCAGGATCTTGAAGCTATTGTGGCTCAGTTGTTTTTCCTCATTGATCTTCTTTTGTTGCCTCTTTCTACTTTTCCCTTTGCCCGCAACCTTGGTAAAACCCTCAGGATTTTTATCCACCGTGCTTTTCACATTTCTCCCCATGTTGTTTGTTGGGTAGTCTCTATATAGATGTCCATGCTCATGGCATTTGCGGCACCTAAATGGAATGTGCTCATAGTCCACCACATGCACCTATTCTTCATCATATATTTCTAAAATTATCGAATCTGGAAGTGCTCCAAATAAATCCATTTCCACACATATCTAGGCGAAAGAGGTATATTTACCTTTCAGAGTCACACCTGATATCTTTAAAAAATACCGTAATGAACTAGATTTTAAACTTGGAAAGCTGACACGTTGCCCATTCTATTTGACTCTTGCCTGTGCCATTTTTATGTGAATATTAATGTAAACTCTACTATGTCAGCTCTTGTAACGAAACTATGTATAGCTAATATGATCTGATGCCTTGACGGGCTTGCTGGACGATGACGAAAATTTTATTAGGTCATAAACTATGATCATATGAAAATATTTTTTATATATACCATATTGTGATAGATTTTAAACTGGGAAAACTGATGCCCTCACCATTTTATATGTATAGCTAATATGATGTGATGCCTTGACGGGCTTGCTGGACGATGACGAAAATTTTATTAGGTCATAAACTATGATGAAATGAAAATATTTTTTTATCTATACTGTATTGTGATAGATTTTAAACTGGGAAAACTGATGTCTTCACCATTTTATTTCGGCGGTTTTTAAAAATGTTATGATTTTGACTATTACTTATTTTTAAATTTAACAAGCAAAATTTCAAAAAAAAATAATTATTATGTATTTAAATAATATTATTAATGGCAAATTCAACACCATCAAAACCTTATACCCAAATAAACTAAATCTCCAAATTTTTTTATTTAAACCATGCCAAAATTTGTATGGTTTTCCTCACTAAATTGTGCCGGTAAAGAGCGTTTTATTTCACTTCGCAATTTTTATGTGAATATTAATGCAAACTCTACTTAAAAAATATGAAGTGATGTTGCGCAGGGCTTGCTCGACGATGACCCATTCACAGAGAGAAACCAACGGTATATTGGGAAGACAGCTCTCCCTAAATGGATTGGAGACTATGGCGGAAGCCCATCTCGGAGCACCGATAACAACCAAATTGTGTCAGAGAGTCGAAAAAAGAGGACCAGAAAAGAGTACGATTACACCATAGTTGCGACGTGGAAGTTCGAATTCGAATTACATCATAGTTACTAACTTCTTCGAATTTGAAAGTTCTATGCAAATTTGAATTCCATAAGTAAAGGAAAGAAAATCGACTCGCTATTTTTTTTTTAATATTAAAATAAGCTATTTTTAAATATTGGAAAACTTTATTTTCAAGTTAGAATAAATGGTTTTATTTTTTAATTTGTAGCGTTATTAATGAGAATTTTTTTTAATATATAAACAATTTCAATGTACACTGAAACCTATCTACTAAATAACACTCCACTGATTTTCTCAAGTTAATAGAAAAAGAGCAAGAATATTTTATAAAATATATTTTTAATCTTCTTTATAAATGATGGATTATTTTAGTGTGAAAGATATATATACCACTGATTTTCTCCAATTAATAGAAAGGCAGATCGTTCTCTCTGTATCTAATATTATATAAATTTTATTAAAATGTTTTTAATATATAAACAACTTCCATGTAAACTGAAACTTATTTACTAAATAACAATCCACTGATTTTCTCAAATTAATAGAAAAGGAGGAAGAATTTTTTATAAAATATATTTTTATATAGAAAAGGAGGAAGAATTTTTTATAAAATATATTTTTACTTTTATTTTTATAAATGATAGGTTAATATAAAAAGAGGAAATTCTTTTTAAAAAATATATTTTTTATTTTTATTTTTATTAAATGATAGATTATTTTAGTGTGAAAGACATATATAATATTGATTTTCTCAAATTAAAAAAAAAAGAGGAAGATTTTTTTTTATAAAATATTTTTTTTATTGTAAATAATAAATTATTTTAAGTGTGATAGATATGAACATATACATTAAGAAGTGTAGGTTATATAAAATAGATGATGGATAAATATAGATAATTATCAATTAATAATAAACATAAAAATATTTACTAATATATTTTCAGTTATTAAAATTAAGAAGATTATAAAACTCATTATATTATAATTTTATTATCATTATTATTGTTAATTAATAATAAAAAGAATAAATATATAACTTACTTATATATAGATATAGATATATATATAATTGTAAAAAATTCTCAATTATCAATGTTTACTCTCATTTTACTATGGAGATTATTAATTTTTAAATATGTTTTTTTTACAATACTATGGACCAATAACATGGATTATCCATACCATGTGCCCAAAAAACTATCTCTCTCTTCATATGAGACTCCATGCCCAAAAAACAGTAACTTTGGTCATATGAGACTTGTTTATATGACATTTTTTTAATTAATCAATTTAATTAAAAAGAAATAAATGACATAACTAATTTGTAAAAAAAGACGCAAATTCGAAATCAATTAAATTAACCACTTTACTTTTTCAAGTCGGCAATGGAGGGTTATAGTGGGGATGTCATTGGGGAGATGTCATTGGGGATTATGATGTGCTCCTAGGAATTTCCAGTGCAATATATAAATATTGTAATCGAGTTGTATGTCACCTATGTTACTAAGTTACTTGACATGAGAACATGGGAGACAAAAAAATATGAGTATGTGATAGGTGACATGATGATCCTCGAACATGACATGAAGGACATGTTATATATTATATAAAATAAAATAAAAAATTAGTTAATTGCACATAATTTATGAAATATATAAAAAATTTATATTATGATTGTACATATTTGATCATACAACTAATGCATATAAACAAAACAATATTGACTATGTGATGCTATCTTTGAACCAAAAATACATCAACAAAGTGTTATAGCCTAAATCTACATCACGCTGAGAAAGACAGGTCTAGGGTAACATTAAACCATGCTTAACCTGGTAGCTAGCCCTACCAGGTTGGGAAAGGGATATTTCCTTGTCAATCTCAAAGAAAATATGGCAAATAAGGCTTGAGATGACTGGTATGAATACTAATTTTAGGCTAGGTATATGCTAAGAGGATTTTGATTGATTTTAATGGTTGGTTGCTGGATCAGGTGAGGAAGACAGCTTTAGGTCCGAGAAATCAACACAGATTTGCAGAGGTTTCTTTGGGGCAAGGTAGGCAAGTGTTTTAACACTTTGAAATGAATGTGATGGTGAGTCTAAAGACTAGTGAGGAGTTGAAGAGGGAATGCAAGATTCATGAGTTCTCTTCAAATAGCAAAAAACATTTAAAACTAAATAAAACCCCAAGGTAGAGCATTGAAACATCAATGGATTCCACCCTTTAATCTTGATTCATTTAGTTATGCAGAAAAAGAGAGATGATGGCACATATCCACATAAGAAAAACTAAATAACAGGGGAGAAAACAATGCTAATTCACATTACCACAAGAATCCCACAAAATGCTGCAAAACCCTGGTTCATTTCCTTGACAAACTACATAAGTGATTTACAATAGTTCTCAATGCATCCACAAGAGTCCAACCTTGACAAATGACTAATAGTGTAAGATATATAGGCATCAAACCACCTATGCTAGCCATCATGGGTCGAATCCATGAGTCAAGAAGCTGTTTCAGCAATATCTAAACTAGGAACTGAAAAATAGGCAGTGGAATAGCTTGCCTCTAAAACTATGGAAACTGATTCATTTATCCTTAAACTAATTGTAAACTGATCTATCTACATCCTCAAGTCACTTTTCATCATATTTAACATCATAGTGCATCAAGTTACATCATATTACATCATTAACTGACCAAGAGAGAAGAAAAAATTAAACTGACATCAAACTGGGCGAAATTCTGTACAAACAGGCAAAACTGGATAAATTTTCTCCTATGCGTAGTGCCACTGATCCTATGCGTAGCGCTTTTTCGAGGCCAGGTTTGGAAGGCTTCCCAAGTCCAAGTCAGGTGTAGAATAGCTCATTGGAAAGATTGATGAGTCTACTCTCTGGGACAACTTGAATTTTTTGATTTGGAGTCTATTTGCCCCTCCAAAAGTGGAATCTCTAAGACTGTTTCTTGTGTGGCAAAAACGTGGTAGAGATGGCACTTTTGGGTGTTTTTGGCCCTTCTGGAGGTCCAAAACTTGTCAAAATTTCTCAGCCATTTCTGAGCTTGCATAACTTTTCATGCTCATTCTAAAAATGTAAACTTTTTTGTAAATAGAGACCCCCATCAAAAGCGTAGTGCTAGCAGAAAAACCTGCCTTTTACATAAAAAATTTCAAAAATGACAAAAAATGCTCCAAATTCCTTGAAATTTGGCATGAGTGATCCCTTTTAGGTGCTTCGCTGGGCCAATGACGCTTCAGCCAAGATCTTGAGTTTATCATGCTCTTTCTTTTCTCCTTAAGGCATTCCACTGAACTGTCACTAAGGGCTTCTTCCTCGATTTCATACTCACTGTCCATCTCCAATGTTTTTCATTGGTTTTGAAAAATGTGGTTGTATATGCATGTTTTATGGATAATAGTATAGAAATAAGGTGAAGGAATGAAATGGGTAGAGTGCGTGTGAAAATGTATGATGAACAGAGTTTAGGGATGAGTAGGGTTTTAGCGAGAGTGGGTAGAGTTTGATGATGTGAGTAGGGTTTGGGGAGTGTAGAGTTTGAGAAATTATATGTGGAGAATGGGATTAAGGGGAAAATGTATGAGGGGAATGGGATTAAGGGGATAGGGTACACAACCACTAGTGCAATGAAGAAATCTAGGGTTTTACCCTAGAAGCTAGGATTTCAATTTGAAGAACAAAAAACACTAATCTTAGTAAACAAACCCTAACACGCAAGATAGGATTTATGTACTTACTTGATTAGAGGGAGAAATTGATGTTTTGAAGCAAAATGGTGAAATTTACAACAATTTGTAGCCCAACTGCTAGGTACATAGCGCACTTACCCAGGTGCGTAGCGCACTTTGTATACGTAGCGCCGGAACAAAACTCAGTGTAAAATTTGCGCCAGGTGCATAGCATCAACTGATAGGTGCGTAGCGCTTTTTGAAGAACACTTTTTGAGGCCTTCTCGGTGTCCAAACTAGGCATGTGATAGCTCATGGGAAAGCTTATCAAGTCTACTTTCCATAACATCTTGAATTTTCCAATTTCAAGGTCATTTGCCATGTCAAAAGTCCAATCTCCCAAGACTGGTCAAAATGTGTAAAATGAGGCTGCCTAAATGCAGAGTGCTGTTGCAGTCAACCTTTGAAGGTCTTCCTCAACTCCAAATTGAGCTCAGGATAGGTTATTGGAAAGTTCTCTCTATCTACATATCAGTTCACTCATCAAGAAAGTCATTTGGCCAACCAAGCTACGAGAAATATTGATTTACTGTAGGGGTTAAGTTAAGTTCTGTAGGGGTTACTTTTGATGATGAACTTAGGGCTTTGTTATTTCTGTGCTCATTGCCAGAAATATGGAACGGTTTAGTTATGGCCATCAGTAACTCTGTCTCTAGATCTAGTACTTTAAACTTAGATGATTTTGTTGGTGCAATTCTTAGCAAGGAAATGCGACAGAAAAGCTCTGGTAAGACATCAAGTAATGCTTTGATTGCAGAGGCTAGGGGAAGAAAAATGGAAAGAGCAATGAGCCCAGAATATCACAGTAAGTCAAGAAAAGGTAGATGCAAGTCTAGATCATGGATAGTGTGCTGGAAAAGTGGGAAGAAAGGACACCTGAAGAAGGACTGGAAGTCTCGGAAGGGAAAAGAAGGAGACGCGTAGCAAGAAAACAATCATGAAGAGAATGTGATAGGTGATGTGTTGCAAGATGCTCTGATTCTTTCTTTAGAAAATATTATTGATGCTTGGGTAACAGATTTAGGGGCCTCATTCCATGCCACACCTGATAAGCAACAATTTCATGATTAAGTTCAAGGATATTTTGGATAGGTTCGATTGGGTGATGATAAACCCTGTAAAATTGTTGGAATGGATACAGTTTTCATAAAACAACAGAATAGAATTCAATGGTTATTGAAGGAGGTAAGGGATGTCCCAGATCTAAAGAAAAATATGATTTGAACAAGGCAGTTGGGAGGTGAAGGTTGCGTAACTATTTTCACTGATAAAACTAGGAAGGTCACTAAAGGATCCCTGGTAATAGCAAAAGGAGGAAAGGTTAGTACATTATATTTATGCAATGGTATTTCTAATTCTGTTAATGCTTTAACTTGTACAAGAGAAGATATGGCATTGTGGCATCATAGGCTCAGGCACATGAGTGAGAAGGGGATGTAGATTCTTCACTCAAGAAATTTGTTGCCGAGTTTGAAGCATGTTGATTTAAAATTCTATGAGAATTGTGTTTATGGAAAATAAAAGAGAGTGAAATTCCTTAGAGTTGGGAAATAGAAGAAGAGAGAAAAATTAAAGCTTGTGCAGACAGATGTATGGGGACCTGCTCAAGTATCATCTCAAGGTGGCTCTCATTATTATGTTACTTTTATTGATGATGTGACCAGAAAAACCTCGATTTATTGTATTTGAAATAAATCTGATGTATTTGATACTTTCAAGAAATGGAAAGCTTTGATTGAGAAAGAGACAGGAAAAAGGTTGAAGTGTCTCAGATCAGACAATGGAGGAGAATATTGCAGCAAAGAGTTTGATAGGTACTATTTAGAGAATTAAATTCGTAGAGAGAAGATAGTTCCAAGAACACCACAAGAAAATTGTGTGTCAGAAAGGATGAACAGGACAATCATGGAGCGTGCAAGGTGCATGAGATAGCATGCACGATTGCCTTTACAATTTTGGGCAGATGTTGTAGATATTGTTGTTTATCCAATAAACAGAGGGCCTTCAAGTTACTTGGATGGTGGTATTCCAAAGGAGGCATGGATAGGTAAAAAGGTAAACTACTCTTTTTTAAAGACTTTTGGTTGTGAAGTCTTTGTCCTCATTAATGAAGAAAATAGAACAAAGCTTGAGGAAAATTCAAAGAAATGTACATTTATTGGATATGGTGTTAATTATTTTGGTTATCACTTTTATGATTATGAAAATCACAAAATCATTAGGAGTAGAGATGTCATATTCAATGAAAAGGTTTTGTATAAGGATCGGCTGCAGGAAAAGGAACAGGAAAAAAAAAACAGAGAATACACAACGCTGACGATATCACAGGAAAAGTGATGGTTCCTGAAAATCATAATGATCAACAGCCAGAACAACAAGCACAACAGCAATAAGCACCTCAAACACCTAAAAGTGGTGCTAGAAGATCTACTAGGATAAGTAGAGCCCTTGAACGATACTCTCCTTCATTATATTTTGTATTGTTGACTGATTCTGGTGAACTAGAATGTTATGAAGAAGGAGTACATGTGGAAACCAGGAAGAAGTGGTAGCAAGCTATGAAAGAAGAGATGGACTCCTTAGCACAGAACCAGACATAGGACTTAGTTAGGTTTCCTGCAAGTAAAACAACATTGCAGAATGAATGGGTTTACAAGTTGAAGGAAGAAGATGGAGGTAGGAAAAGGTATAAAGCTAGACTTGTGGTGAAAGGGTTTGCACAGAAAAATGGTATAGACTTTGATGAGATATTTTCTCTTGTTGTGAAAATTACTTCAATCAGAACTATTCTAAATCTAGTAGCAGCTGAAGATTTTCATCTTGAGCAGTTAGATGTAAAGATAGTCTTTCTCCATGGGGATTTGGAGGAAGAGATATATATGCAGCAACCACAAGGATATGAGGTAAAAGGGAAGGAGAAACTAGTTTGCATGTTGAAGAAGATTTTTTATGGCTTAAAACACGCTCTGAGGCAGTGGTATCTAAAATTTGACAGGTTTATGTTTGAACAAGGTCATACTAGATGTCAACAGGATCATTGTGTTTATCTCATAAGGAAAAATGATGGCAACTATATTATATTATATTGTTATTGTATGTAGATGACAAGCGTTTTGCAGGTTCTAACATGTAGGAAATAAATGTGCACAAAAGAAAATTGGCAAACTCATTTGCAATGAAGGATTTGGGTGCTGCAAAGCAAATCCTTGGCATGAGAATAACTAGAGACAGGAAGAATCGCAAATTAACATTGTCTCAAAGTGAGTACATAGAAAAGGTGTTGAAAAGATTTAATATGAAAAATGAAAAACTAGTTAGTATACCTTTGGCTAGCCATTTCAAATTAAGTAAGCAGGAGTGTCCCAAGACTCGGGAATAAATGGCTCATATGTCTAAAGTTTCATATGCATCAGTAGTTGGAAGCTTAATGTATGCAATGGTTTGCACAAGGCCTGATATTGCACATGCAGTGGGAGCTGTAAGCAGGTACATGAACAATCTAGGAAAGGAACATTGGATGGCGGTGAAGTGGATTCTTAAGTATTTGAGAAGTACCACAAATCAAGCATTATTCTTTGGTGGTTCAAACATTGCTCTACAGGGATATGTTGATGCAGATATGGCGGGTGATAGAGATAATAGGAGGAGCACATCAGGGTATGTGTTTACTGTAGGTGGAATAACTATTAGTTGGGCCTCCAAACTATAAAGTGTTGTTGCACTCTCAACAACAGAAGCAGAGTATGTTGCTACTACAGAGGCTAGTAAAGAAATGATATGGTTACAAAGGTTTCTTGATGAATTATGTAAGAAGTAGGAGTTGGGTAGTCTATAAAGTGATAGCCAGAGTGCCATACATCTTGCAAATAACTCTGCATTTCATTCCAATACTAAGCATATACAACTTAAGTCCCATTTCATACGGTTAGTGTTGGAAGATGGACAGTTGAAGTTGGAAAAGATACACACTAGCCAGAATACTGCAGATATGTTAACAAAAGTTGTAACCATGGGGAAACTAAGAATCTTCTCAGTTTCAATTGGTCTTCAAGTATGATGAAGAAGATGAGAAACAGCTAGAACTAAAGTAGAGTCATTGTCCAGTAAATGAAGCAGTGGTGGAGTTGCTATAATCAGTCTCCAGGTGGGAGATTCTTGGGTGTGGAGCATGATTATCTTCTGTATTCAAAGGTATTGTCGCATTGGACCCCAGTTCAAAATGGGGTGACAACACCACTCATAAAATATTTGCTGCAGGGGGGGTCTTGGGGGGGGGGGGCTGCGACCTTTTTGTAGTCCCCCCTAGAGGGGGTATCAAGGGCAACGCCCTCGAAGCTTAGAATAGACGTAAGATTACCTTGTAAAAGTATAGAAATTTCTAGTCAATCAGGGCCGCTCATTAGGCGGATGATCTAACGGTAGAAGTTATGTTTAATTTAGGGTTTTTTTTCCGTAGAAGGAAACCCCTTGCTATATATGAGGAAATTGTATTGCGTCTATGTATAATCTGAATATCTGTATTCTGAGTGAGGAAGAGAGAGGAGATTGAGAGCAAAGAGGGAGTTACAACGGATGTGTTGTAGGTTCTATCTCTTCAGTTTGTTGGATAATATAATAAAATAAGGATGGGTTGTTTCTCCGTGGACGTATCCCAAACTGGGTGAACCACGTATATCTGTGTCTCTCTTGTTTTATGTGTTTTCTATGTTTATATTTTTGTAATATTTTATGTGTTCCATTGCTTTGCATTATATAATTTTCTAAAAACTTGTATCAGAGCCGAAGGTCTATTTGGCTGAAAATCTTGTAGGAAAGAAGGGTTTCTTGTTTGAGTGGGAGTAATGGTGAAAGATGGTAAGTTTAGGGTTGAGAAATTTAACAGCCAAAACTTCTCGCTATGCAAGATGAAAATGGAAGATTATCTGTATAAGAAAGATCTGTACCTACCATTGAGTGGAAAAACAAAGATGCCGACGGGTATGACAGATGAAGAATGGAACCTTCTCGATAGAAAGGCACTCGGAACAATATGTTTGTGCCTCGCAGCATTGGTCACCTTCAACATTTCAAAGGAAACAATGACAAAGGGTTTGATTTAGGCATTGGTGAAACTATATGAAAAACCCTTGGCCTCAAACAAGGTATTTCTTATGAAACGATTATTTAATATGAAGATGTCAGAAGGTGGATCTGTTGCAGACCATTTAAATGATTTTAATATAGTTACAACTCAATTAAGTTCTGTAGGGGTTACTTTTGATGATGAAGTTAGGGCTCTGTTATTTCTATGCTCATTGCCAGAAAGCTAGAACAGTTTAGTTATGGCCATCAGTAACTTTGTCTCTAGATCTAGTACTTCAAAGTTAGATGACATTTTTGGTATAATCCTTAACAAGGAAATGTGATGGAAAAGCTCTGGTCAGACATCAGGTAATTCTTTGACTGCAGAGACTAGGGGAAGAAAAATGGAAAGAGGAAAGAGCCTAGAATATCACAGTAAGTCAAGAGAAGGCAGATCCAAGTCCAGATCAGGGATAGTGTGCTAGAAATGCGGGAATAAAGGACACTTGAAGAAAGACTGGAAGTCTCAGAAGGGAAAAGAAGGAGATGCGCAACAAGAAAACAATTATGAAGCAAATGTGACAGGTGATGTGTTGCAATATGCTTTGATTCTTTCTTTAGAAAATATTATTGATGCCTGGGTGACAGATTCAAGGGCCTCATTCCATTCCACACTTGATAAAAATATTTTCATGATTATGTTAAAGGAGATGTTGGACAGGTTCGATTGGGTGATGATAAACCCTATAAAATCGTTGGAATGGGTATAGTTTTAATAAAACAACAGAATGGAAATCAATGGCTATTGAAGGAGGTAAGGGATTTCCCAGATCTAAAGAAAAATATGATTTGAACAGGGCAGTTGGAGGTGAAGGTTGCATAACTACTTTCACAAATAAAACTTGGAAGGTCACTAAAGGATCCCTGGTAATAGCAAAAGGAGGAAAGGTCGGTACATTGTATTTATGCAATAGTATTTCTAATTACATTAATGCTTTAACCTCTATAGGAGAAGATATGGCATTGTGGCATCATAGGCTTGGGCACATGAGTAAGAAGGGGATGCAGACTCTTCACTCAAGAAATTTGTTGCCAAGTTTGAAGCATGTTGATTTAAAATTCTGTAAGAATTATTTTTATGGAAAATAGAAGAGGGTCAGATTCCTTAGAGTTGGGAAAGAAAAGAAGAGAGAAAAATTAAAGCTTGTGCACATAGATGTATGGGGACCTTCTCAGGTATCATCTCTTGGTGGCTCTCATTATTATGTTACTTTTATTGATTATGTGACCAGGAAAACCTCGATTTATTGTATTCGAAATAAATCTAATGTATTTGATACTTTCAAGAAATGGAAAGCTGTGGTTGAAAATGAGACAGGAAAAAGGTTGAAGTGTATCAAATCAGAAAATGGAGGTGAATATTGCAACAAAGAGTTTGATAGGTATTGTTCAGAGAATGGAATTCGTAGAGAGAAGACAGTTCCAGGAACACCACAAGAAAATAGTGTGTTAGAAAGGATGAACATGATAATCATGGAGCGTGTAAGGTGCATGAGATTGCATGCAAGATTGCCTTTACAATTTTGGGAAGATGTTGTAGATACTGTTGTTTATCTAATAAACAAAGGGCCTTCAAGTTCCTTGGATGGTGGTATTCCAGAGGAGGCATGGACAGGTAAAGAGGTAAACCACTATCTTTTAAAGACTTTTTGTTGTGAAGTATTTGTCCACGTTAATAAAGAAAATAGAACAAATCTTGAGGAAAAATCAAAGAAATATACATTTATTGGATATGGTGTTAATGAATTTGTGTATCGCTTTTATGATTATGAAAATCACAAAATCATTAGGAGTAGAGATGTCATATTCAATGAAAAGGTTTTGTATAAGGATCAACTGCAGGAAAAGAAATAGGAAAAAGAAAATAGAGAATACACAACGCTTGACGATATCACAAGAAAGGTGATGGTGCCTGAAAATCATATTGATCAAAAGCCAGAACAACAACTAGAATAGCAACAAGCACCTCAAACACCTGAAAGTGATGGTAGAAGATCTACCAGGATAATTAGACCCCATAAACGTTACTCTCCTTCATTATATTATGTATTGTTGATTGATTCTGGTGAACCAGAATGTTATGAAGAAGCAATGCAGGTAGAAACCAGGAAGAAGTGGGAGCAAGCTATGAAAGAAGAGATGGACTCCTTAGCACAGAACCAGGCTTGGGACTTAGTCAGGTTTCCTATAGGTGAATCAACATTACAGAATAAATGGGTTTACAAGTTGAAGGAAGAAGATGGAGGTAGTAAAAGGTATAAAGCTAGACTTGTGGTGAAAGGGTTCGCATAGAAAAAGGGTATAGACTTTGATGAGATATTTTCTCCTGTTGTGAAAATGACTTCCATCAGAATTATTCTAAGTCTAGTAGCAGCTGAAGATTTGCATATTGAGCAGTTAGATGTAAAGACAACCTTTCTCCATGGGGATTTGAAGGAAGAGATATATATGCAACAACCACAAGGATATGAGGTACAAGGGAAGGAGAAACTAGTGTGCAGGTTGAAAAAGAGTTTGTATGGTTTAAAACAGGCTCTAAGGCAGCGGTATCTAAAATTTGACAGGTTTATGTTTGAACAAGGTTTTACTAGATGTCACTCTGATCATTGTGTTTATCTCAAAAGGCAAAATGATTTAAGCTATATTATATAGTTATTGCATGTAGATGACATGCTTGTTGCAGGTTCTAACATGTAGGAAATAAATGTGCCCAAAAGAAAATTGGCAAACTCATTTGCAATGAAGGATTTGGGTGCTGCAAAACAAACCCTTCGTATGAGAATAACTAGAGACAGGAAGAATCACAAATTAACATTGTCTCAAAGTGAGTACATAGAAAAGGTGTTGAAAAGATTTAATATGAAAAATGCAAAACCATTTAGTATACCTTTGGCTATCCATTTCAAATTAAGTAAGGAGGAGTGTGCCAAGACTCAGGAATAAATGGATCATATGTCTAAAGTTCCATATGCATCAGCAGTTGGAAGCTTAATGTATGCAATGGTCTACACAAGGCCTGATATTGCACACGTAGTGGGAGTTGTAAGCAAGTACATGAACAATCCAGGAAAAGAACATTGGATGGTGGTAAAGTGGATTCTTAGGTATTTGAGAGGTACCACAAATCAAGCATTATGATTTGGTGGTTTAAACATTGCTCTACAGGGATATGTTGATGCAGATATGGCGGGTGATAGAGATAACAAGAGGAGCACAATAGGGTATGTGTTTACTGTAGGTGGAACAACTATTTGTTGGGTCTCGAAACTTCAAAGTGTTGTTGCACTATCAACAACAGAAGCAGTGCATGTTGCTGCTATAGAGGCTAGTAAAGAAATGATATGGTTACAAAGGTTTCTGGATGAATTGGGTAAGAAGCAGGAGTTGAGTAGGCTATAAAGTGATAGCCAGAGTGCCATACATCTTGCAAAGAACTCTGCATTTCATTCCAAGACTAAGCATATACAGCTTAAGTACCATTTCATACGATCAGTGTTGGAAGATGGACAACTGAAGCTGAAAAAGATACGCACTAGCTAGAATCCTACAGATATGTTAACAAAAGTTGTAACCAGGGGGAAACTGAGAATCAAATCAATTTCAATTGGTCTTCAAGTATGATGAAGAAGATGAGAAACAACTAGATCTAAAGTGGAGTCATTGTCCAGCAAATGAAGCAGTGGTGGAGTTGCTATAATTAGTCTCCAAGTGGGAGATTGTTGGGTGTGGAGCCTGATTATCTTCTGTATTCAAAGGTATCGCTACATTGGACACTAGTTTGAAATGGGGTGGCAATGCCACTCGTAATATACTTGCTACAGGGGGGGTCCGGTGGGGCCGGCTGCGACCTTTTGGTAGCCCCCCCCCCCCCCGCGGGGGGATCAGGGGCAGCGCCCCTGGAGCTTAGAATAGATGTAAAATTGTTTGGTAAAAGTATTGTAATTTCTAGTCAATCTGGGCCGTTCATTAGGTGGATGATTTAATGGTAGAAGTTATGTTTAGTTTAAGGTTTTTTGCCCTAGAAGGCAACCCCTCGCTATATATGAGGAAATTGTATTTCATCTATGTATAATATGAAGATCTATATTTTGACTAAGGAGGAGAGAGGAGATTGAGAGCAAATAGGGAGTTACAACGAATCTACTATAGGTTGTATCTCTTCAGTTCGCTGGATAATATAATAAAATAAGGACTGGATGTTTCTCCGTGGACGTAGCCCAAACTGGGTGAACCACGTATATCTGTGTCTCTCTTGTTTTATGTGTTTTCTTTGTTTATATTTCTACAATATTTTATGTTTTCCATTGTTCTGTAACAAATAATTTTCTAACAACCCTCTATGTGACCATCCCATGACACTTAAGATAGACTTTAGGATGACCGTGATGACACTTGTGTGATAGTATTCAAGACTTTGTGCATGAGTGCGATGTATGTTTACATGGTTAGGACAAGTGATATACATAGAGGTTGACCTTTGATACCACCAGAAAAGACTCCCAAACATGACATAGCAATTAAACATGCCAAAATATGACATTTGATCAAACAAGCAAAAGGGAGCAAAATACTTAGAGGAAACACATGGAATGACTTGGATTATTTGCAACCATATATGTCATTGAAGACATAATGATATGACAATGATAAGCTATCATTCATCCTATGCTAAGAGGTGTATTTCAACTTCTTGAAATATGTGATTTATTTTTCATACCTACCCTCCAAAGTGTTATGAATTAAATGTAGTTGTCATGTGTTCTCGATCTTGTATCATACCCCGGGTTCCTTGATCTTCTTATCTAATAGTTATCTTTTCTCCTTGGCTGCTTAGTGTCATCTAACATGTCCTCCTTCTTCATATCCTTCTTCATCATCTTGCCATAGGCTGGCATAATTATTTTATCTATAATCTACTCATGACAAGATGGAATTAGTTTGATAATACCCTAGTCTAAGACATTGCACGATAATCCACCAACTGAGCCAAAATTGGTGTAAGGTCAGGGGGGAGGAGGCTCAGTGACTGGGCTGGACTGAGGAAAATAATTGCACTATGCCTACAGAGGGACAAAATTATGTAGTTCAAGAGGGTAGTGGCTACTACGGGATGAGGACCTAGAGGAAAAACCCGTGTAGTTTTTCATAGGTAAACGGAACTGAGCAACAGAGGGGCCAGGAGAAAAAATATGCGTAGTTCTAGATGTCAGTGAGTTTTGGTTGAGGGAGGGTCACTGAAGGGAGCCTCTGCACAGTTTTGGATGCCAAGGGAGGAAGGGATTTCTACACATTGCGTAGTTCCAACAGGAAAGGGATAATATTGATGGTTGCAGATGTGAAGTGTGCAGTTTAGTAAGGTTCGATACGGATAGGTTGCTATGAATCCTTTAGAGTTTGGCTAAGTGTGGGATTGGTGCAACCGATGTGAATAGTGATAGAACTTGACTATGACCACACACCTAGACACTTAGTGATACAACATAGATCATCTTGAACATATGAAAACATACTTCACTGAATGCAACAACCTTGGTGGAGGCTTACAACAAGTGTGGCTCTCACGATAGAATTTGCGAGGATAATGAAGACACTTGTGTAATAGTGCATGAAACTTTGGAGATGAGTGCGAAACATGTCTGTATGATGAGAACAAATCATTTTCATAAATATTTCCCCTTGAAGCAATCCAAAAATTCCCTTTTCATGTCAAGCAATAACTCCCAAGCCTGAAGATGACACTTGTTGTATAAAGATAAAAGTGTGAGCGACTATTGAGATCAAAGAAGGGAGCTTGAAATTATCATATTACCAATAAGTGACTAAGGAATTATTGATTACATGATTTATATTAGGCTTCAAAATTTGAGAGTAGGCCAAAATTTTGGAGGGCATTATAGCTGCTACAACACTTGGTGACACACTGGTACAATCCAGCTTCTGTATTTTGGTTAACTGCTTCTATGCAGGGCCTTGGTTCTTTAGGGACTATTGA
The DNA here is from genome assembly GCA_031772625.1 of Pinus tabuliformis. Classification (NCBI taxonomy): domain Eukaryota; kingdom Viridiplantae; phylum Streptophyta; class Pinopsida; order Pinales; family Pinaceae; genus Pinus; species Pinus tabuliformis. Next base: position 937,873,934 of record CM062813.1, read on the forward strand.
TTCATCGTGAAGATTACTTTTCCCTTCTCACTTACCCCATGAACCACCATGATCCCGTGTATACCTTCTCTGTCAAACACAACATAATATTCAACACAATCTCAATGTTTTGAATTGGGAAGGTTAGTGTAGCTTGTGAGCTTAACATTTGCAAAGTATGATTTTTCATCTCTGGCGTTGCTCTACTGTGAGCAGGCCTGGATAGTACCCTATCAAAGTCATGCAAGGACACAAATATTGCTCCACTGCCAGCGAGTCAGGACAGTACCTCGGTGAAGTTGCTTACTTCAACTCTCTGCACAGGAAGCCTTTCTCTTCTTTTGCCTCTATTTATTTTTTAAAGAGAACTGTGCTTCGGAACTTATTTATTTTGGGGTAGAAGATGGATCCCAACTTATTGAGAGTAGAAGAGGTTGTTACTTTAGAGAAGCATATAGATACCTTTGATTTAGGTTTTCTCATTTATATTTTTTCCCTTCTTTGTTTCTACTAGTTGGATAATATTAAGAACATCAAAGCAAAAAAAATGAGTGTAGGCATGAGGTTTCCATACTAGACATGGGTTCATGGTTGGAAAAAAACTCCTTACGAACAGATCATATTTTCTGTTGAAACTTCATCGGCCAAAATGTGTAAACAACATAAGGAAGATGAACATATGGCTAGGAAAATGCTAAAGTGTCGCAAGATTCTTTATAGGTTGACCTATGCACAACTCTTATTCACAAGATTAAAACAAAAGGGAAACACTCAACAAGAAAGAAAGCAAGACAAAACAAAGAAAACACAGAACCAAGAAACAAAACCACAAGGCAAGAGAAGAAAATGGTTGAAGCCAACATGATATAGAATTAGAATAAGAAAATGAGGAAATAATATAGGGAATGAGTGCAGAATGTGTGCAAGAAATGGAGAACCCAGGATGTAGCGAATCCTACTCCTAACCGAACAAATAGAAGGTTGGGGTCATGTATAATGAAATGTCTACTGAAGCCATTGTATTTGTTCCCCACTTGTATCCACAAAGATATGAACAATTAAAACAAATAAAAGGTGATGTGTAATAGAAGATATAAAAACTTGAATGCTAGCGCAAGAAAGGGAATGTATTGCTTGTGGGACCTTTCTACCAATTCTTTCATCCAATCCGCATGCTAACATTTTTTATGAATACCATTTTTCAACAAACCTTGGAAGCTTCTTGGGGATGTGCCTTCATCTACACCGAGCTCCTTAGCAAGTGCAAGAAAACATTGAAACTTGAAATTTTCTATAGAGCTTTCTGAGTAAGACTGTTCCAGCCATTCACCGATTGGATTGTAAAATTCATGATGGCCCTCTTGAAAACCCCGAAATCGTGAAAAAGGTGAATTTTCAATTAGAATAGCGGGATCACAATGGGAATTGTTTGAGGAAAGATAGATATGATCATACTCGACAGTCATGTCAAGATAGTGAGGACCTACCATAATCATAAGTGAAGGTTGAAGTGCCTCGCTTGCTTGACAAAAATATGAAGAGAGAGATGTTTAGCAATGAATATCAAGGGTTGTGAAACAATTTTGATTAGATATTCTGATGGGAAAATGATAAGATGAATAAAAATCACCCAAGATAGAGAAACGATCAGATGAGCTAATTGAAGCATCAGATTCCCAGTTTTTAATAAATGAAGAAAAATCAATTTGAACAATCTTGTGAATATTCTGAACAATTGAACCAAGTTCCTTGTGAGACAGATATGACAGACAACTTTCTTGCAACTGAGGAAAAATTGTACAAGCATCGTAGTCATTGAAAGACTTTAAGAAGAATGCTAACACAACAAATGCATGAGACCACTTGGGAGACGGTGAATGAAAAATAGCTTGATTTTTGTGATAGCTTGTGCATTCATTATCACACAAGAGGATTTCTAGTGTGATGAGAGGACATATTTGCAATAAGAATTCGTAAGAAGACTAAGGAGTTGACCATTAAGGGGAAAATTGGATAAGTATGATTCCTTCAGGCAAAGATAGTCCTTGAGATAATCCACTTTGCAATTCCATAAATCTGTGAGAGATTCAAATTCCCAACCTAAGCTTCATGTGATATATTTGCATGAAGATGAGTTAACTGCAATAGATTCGTGAATTCGGTCATAAGTAAAATATTGGAAATTTGAGAGGTCACACTCGAAATACCAAACATTGTTTACACAGGAATTCACATCGAGTGGAACCATGTAGATAGATAGATTAGGCTTACCAGTGTCACCATATCTTGACATAACCATCAACGGAAGTTGAAGTGCCTCGACTCCCTGATAGGTCCTGAAACTTCCCAGGATTGTAGAATTGCATTTTCAAGCTTGAACCAGATCATGCATGGTTTGAGGATAGCTTCTATTGTTGATTTCAAAACTATTCACCAGATAGCAACCATCTTTGTCATAGGTTTCAGCAGAGTTTTCAACTTCAACAATCAGATTACTAAATTAGAGAGGGTCTTCTGATAGAATATTCAAAGATAAATGAATCAATGATATCTCATGAGTAAACTGATTTGAAGCATTATTTTCATGCAGGATAAGAGATGACAGGGAATGGGAAGGGTACCCTATGATTTGATTGTTTTCAATTTCATCATGGAAAATCTCACCACCTTGTGTAATTCGAAGGGATAACTCATCGGATGAAGAAACTGAAGAGCATGGAATATCTCTGTTCGGTAGGAGATGTGCTAAAAATGGTAGGACACGAGGGATAGTGACGTGACGAGGAAGTTTGAATATGAACATCTTCTTTGACCAAACCATATTCTAGATCTAAATTAAAATCTTCATGAGAAACTGAAAGATCATATGATGTGCTTGGGAATTTGTCATGACATATGGAAATAGAGTTATCATCATTGGAATAATCACTGCCCAATGCTAGGGGTTGATTGAGAGAAATTATTGTATTTAATTTTCCACCGAGATTAATAGGTTGAGAATCATTCAAGAATGGAGACTCATTTTTTTCACGTGGAATATTATGAAATAGAGAGGAAAGATTGGAAGCATCTTCAGCTTGCTTCTACTCTACCTGGGTATTGTGACTGCTTTGTACCTGATTGAAATATGGAGCAACATCTTGAGAATCAAGAGAATGTGAAGAGCTAGCTTGTAAGGCATATCAATCAAGTGGGTCATGGTAAAAAGAGCCAAGATATGCAGATGATAGAGGACAACGTAAATCTGGATTATCTTTGTGACCAGAGTTGTGAATGGTGACATCATCTTGCGAAATGGAGGAGTGAGTCTTCACTGTAGGCTTCATGAGACATTTTGGAATTTCCTCCATAGAAATGGAAGAAGAACGAGAAGATGAAAGAGAGATTTGATTCACAAATTTCCCAATTTTACAGTCACCACAAGGAGGCACCCTGATCAGGACCAGAAAATGAGGAAGACAAAGCACAAAAGGGGTAGTAAGCTCCTCCTCTGAAATTTGAGGTGCCTCATGATTCACAAGAGTTGGGGAAGAAGGAAAATAAGGAGGTTTAGGCTCACCGTATTAAGAGACATGAACCAAGTGCCCAAACTCTTGTTTCAAGAAAACCCAGTTCAATTTTTTTGAGGAATTTCATAACACAGGTGAAGGAACCGATCTGAAAAATCCTCAACTGATTCATCAGCCTTCATTCTTAAACGATTGATTCTCCCACAAACATATTAGTAGTTATACTTATCAAAGGCTTAATGGATCTCCCTGAGGAAATGATGAAGGGAATGGATGGAAGCAAGTGGCAATGTATGACACCATTGATTAACACAACCTTCAAGGGTGAGAAAGAAAATCACACAAGCAAAATCTTCATCATCCGGTTCATAATATTCGAAAAATTTAAGAATATTGGAAATGTTCTTGGTTATGGATGTTCCATCCTCACCATCAAACTTTAAATGGAAAAAGTGATCGAGAGGCTCATCGAGGAGTGAAAATTGATATAGGGAGAAATAGGAGAAACACCGGAGGAGTATGATTTGTGTTTGATCCATTTTATATAAGAGATTCAAACTAGATGCAATTGGGTTAGCTTGTCATCTAGCCCTCCTTCTAGTGCCATTTTGTTGATGGTGCTGGAAATCTGTCAACCAAGGGAATCTCCTTGATATTAACCAATCATAACTCACACCATTTGGTGTAGGAGTCCCATCGGTATAAAGGCACAGTTACAAAATCCTCAAAGATATACCTTGGCTCTACCTATCAGCACAGGAGAGTGATGAAATGGTGTCTTTGAACAATAATGTGGATGTGCAGTGGAACTATGTCTAGGTTCTCTTAAAGCAAAAGAGGGAGAAAAGTGTGCCCCTAAGTGAGAGGCAATAGATTTGTCCTTGGATATGATTTCTCTTTTCCTCCACATAGCTTGATGATGTGGGGTCTTCGATGATCTTTGGTCTAGGGAGGTCGTTGAAAACTTGTGTCCTTTTGCTTTCTTTTGATAGGTTCACTTGTCCTGTTCAGATATGAGTGAGCCTTAGGCATGCTTTCCTCCTTCCTATCCTTTCTCATCATCTCACCATGAATTGATAGTGTACCTGTTCCTACAATTCACTCATGATGGGATGCAATCAATATGAAAACTCCCTAGTCTAAGATGATGCATTTTTATCCATGAAATGAGACCAAGACAAGTGACAGGTTGGGAGAGAGGGTTGAGTAACTATGCCTTATGGAATTCTAGGTGATAGGGAGAGGGCTTGATAATTGAGGCTGCGTAGAGTGCAGCTCAAGCTTGACTAATGAACTTTCAACATAGTCCCCACTAGGGAGAAAAATTGCATAGTGGCCACTGGGAGTCAGAATTATGTGGTTCAATCCAGTAGTGGCTAGTACAAGATGAGGCCATGAGGGGTCAATTATACGCAGTTTTCAAAGGTAAGGAGGTTTGGTAAGAAAAGAGGTATGGAGAACAAATCTATGCAGTTCTTGATAGAAATGCGCTCTAGATGAGGGAGGACACTGGGAGACACCTCTATCAAATTCTGGAGGCTAAGAGAGGCAGGGTTCTCTATGCATTGTAGGGTTCCAGCAGGCAAGGGGAAAATCTTGAGGAATGATAGAGCAAATTGCACAGTTCAAGTCAGACTGGGAGGAACTGCTGCACAATTCTAGGGGTCAAGGAAGGTTGTTAAGCTATGGAATTTCACAGTGAAACTTCCCTGAAGGACAGTGACTGCACACTATGTAGTTCCAAGTAGCAAGGTCACAATGTTGAGGGTGTATACTACGAAATGTGTAGTTCAGTGAAGGTCTGGTGCAACTGGGTTTGGCTAAATGCGGGAGGAAGATAGACTTTGAAATGTGATCACACACTTAGCATACTTCGATGACATGACAACATAGATCACCAGGGAAACAAACAAATCATTACCCTCTGTGTGACCATCGCATGATAAGAAGCGACAAGTGCGACACTTGAGATAAATGTTAGGATGACCGTGATGAAACTTGTGCAACAATGTTCAAGAATTTCTGCATGAGTGCGAAGGATGTTTACATGGTTCGAAAAACTCATACATATAGAGGTCAACCTTCAAAACCACCAGAAAAGACTCACAAACAAGAAATAGCAGTCAAACATGCCAAAAGATGAAATTTCATCCAACAAGCGAAAGGGAGAAAATACTTAGAGGAAACACTTGGAATGACTTTGATTGTTTGCAACCATACATGTCATTGAAGACATAATGATATGAAAATGATAATCTGTCATTCAACCTACACTAAGAGGTGTATTTCAACTTCATGAAAGATGTTCTTTATTTTTCAACCTACCCTCTAAAGGGTTGTGAATCAAATGGATTCGTCATGCATTACTGATATTCTATCATACTGTGGGTTCCTTGGTCTTCTTATCTAATAGTTATCTTTTCTCCTCGTCTCCTTAGTGTCATCTATCATGTCCTCCTTCTTCATATCCTTCTTCTTCATCTTGCCACAACATGATAAAATTCCTATATTTGTAATCTACTCATGACAAGATGAAATTAGTCTGATAAACCCATAGTCTAAGATGTTTGCATGATAATCCACCGACTGAGTCAGAACTACTGTAGGTTAAGGGGGGGAAGGCTCAGTGTCTGGGCTAGACTGAGGTATAAGACTATATAGTGCCCATTAAGGGAAAGAATTGGGTAGTACCTACTGAGGGATAGAATTGTGCAGTTCAAGCAGCTAGTGGTTATTGTGGAATGAGGCCCTGTAGGACAAATTTGCACAGTTTTTAGAGGCAAGGGGAATTGGGCAACCAAGGGGCCTCAAGGAAAAATCTGCGTAGTTATGGCTACGAGTGAGCTCTAGTTGAAGGAGGGTCACTAGAGTTTGCCTCTGCGTAGTTTTGGATTCCATGGGAGGTTGGGATTTCTCTACATTGAGCAGTTCCAGTAGGCAAGGAAAAATGTTGAGGGTTGCAAATGTGAAGTATGTAGTTTAGGAAGGCTAGATGAGAATAGGTTTATAAGAATCCTCCATAATTTGTTTGAGTATGGGATAAGTGGAAATGATATGAATAGTGATAGAACTTGACTATGACCACACACTTGGACACTTAGTGATAGAACATAGATCATCTAGAACATATGAAAACATACATCACTTAGTGCAACAACCTTTGTGGCAGCTTACAAAAAGTGCGACACTGATGATAGTCTTTGTGAGGATAATGACGACACTTGCGTCATAGTGCGTGAAATTTTGGATATGAGTGTGAAACACGCTTCTATGATGAGAGCAACTCATTTTCACAAAGATTTCTCCTTGAAGAAAAACAAAACTTCCCTTTGCATGTCAAGCGATAACTCCTAAGCTCGAAGATGACACTTGCTATTTAAAGATAAAAGCGTGAACGACTCTTGAGGTCAAAGAAGGGAGTTTGAAATCATTAGTTTACCAATAAGTGACTAAGGAATGATCGATCACATGATCCACTGTAGGCTCCAAAATTTGACTGTAGGCCAAAATTTTGGAGGGTGTTGCAGCCGCTATGACAGATCTCTTCAAGCAACTATAGGTCCCGTGATCTCCACCAAAGAATAGATAGTTGTTGTTGGAAGCAAGTCCCTGTTAAAGAGGGAAATTGGAAGAAAGTACTTGGTTAAGATGGATCTTGGACAAGTCCTGGGATGAGAGGAAACTTAGGAACATTCCTTTTGTAGGAATGGGTATATTTATTCATAGGAGTGGTTATTGAGTCAAAATAAAGTCAAAAGACCCTCCAAGAACTTGTCATGGTGCAAAGATCAATTCGGCCTACATGAAGGGACAAGTTGTCCTAAATAGCAATTCATACCCCTCAAGAGCCTATAAATAAGAAGGAACTCAACTTCATTTGGACAAAATCTCAAGCAAGTTTGATATCCACAAGATAGAAGCTGGAAAAGGATGAAAATGGAGAAGAAGAGAAAGATCGAATCTTTAGACCTCTCTCTCTCTCTCTCTCTCTATCTCTCTCTCTCATGTTAGGGCTTTTACAGTTACTGGGAAAGACGAAATTCTAAACCTAAATAGAAGTTATGAAGCTGCATCGAAGCTATGAAGCTACATCGAAGCTGTGAAGCGACATCGAAGTTGTGACGCTGTATCTAGGTCAAAAGTGTGAAATGTCAAAGCACTGAAGCTGTTGGATCATAGTTGTAGAAGAATCTGGTGGTCAAAGTTGTAGAAGAATCTGCTTGTCAAAGTTGCAGAAGAATTTGTTGGTCAAAGTTGCAGAATATAGTACCGTATAATGCCGTAATCCTCCACAAGAAAGCTTTTTAATCATTTTGGTATTCAATAATTTCTTTCCACAATTTCGCTGGTTACATATTCTCCTTGAGTTATTAACAGATCCTCCATCATTCCTATTCATCATGGATGAACGCACTACCACGCATGTAGAGTAAGCTATCCCATTTATGAATTCAAACAATTATGGTAATTCTCTCTGGAATGTTCATATAATCATCAATGACGGTAGTATTTTCTTATCTCATAAACATCTCCATCAAAATTATATTTTTCCTTTTAATTTTCTAATAATTTATAACTTTCAAAAATATTAATTCAGAATTTTTTTTCAAAGACCATATTTAGATTACACTTGTATTATAGGTAACCTGTAATGCCATAATCCTGAACAGAAAAGACTTTTAATCGTTTGGCATTCAATAAAAAGAATCACAATTTCGCTGTTTACATATTCTTCTTGAGTTATTAAGGAATTCTCCATCATTCCTATTCATCTTGATGAACCCACCCACCAGAAAGAAAAGCAAGCTATCTCTTTTTATGAATTCAAGCAATTATGTTAATTCTCTCTCGAATGCTGGTCTAGAGATTATCGAGGTTAGTATTTTCAAAGATAAAGATATTGTAATCTCCGCAAAAACTTCAGAAAAATCTCTTTACGCATGTTTGAAAAGGTTTAGGCATTAATGGTGTAATGAATATCCCTGTTTGTTTTTGGGATTTCAAGATTTACCTTGAAACTCTGTCCATAAAAAATTTCATAAGGTACTTTGGCAGATGGTATACATTTAGATGTGGGATATACATTATATATGGATTGCATAAAAGAAAATTCAGCATGAAAAAGACGTCTATTCTATATTATAAAAAACAGTATATAATTCAAAAATGTTGGGTCTTTGTAGTCAACTCCTGTATATGGCTTTCATTATATTTTGCATACATTCAAATAATGGCCATATTTATCTTTCGGGTTATCAATACTATGTGGTACTAATGTGTATAAAAAAAAATATTCAACTTTATCAAACTATGTAGTAAAGCACTAAGAAAAACAACTATATATAAGTCCCATATATAGAACAAGGGAAAAACATATAATGTTTACTTATCTCTTTTGGTAGCATCTTTTTATGTTTTGGAAACTGTAGGATGTGTTCCTTATCCAGGAAAATAGATACATCCAACGCACATAGCAAGTGTCCCCATCTTTATTTCGATGTCTATACCATCTAGTGCATCCAAAAGACCCATTTTGGACATGTGGTCTGCATTTTGGTTATGATCTCATTCAATATATTGTATAGCGGGGTCTTGAAATGTAGCTCATAGCTTCCCAATCTGACATAGCCACCCATTGAGTGTGTTTTGATGAATGTTGTTTTTTCCCAGAATATGATCTATAATGGTCCGTGAATCCCCAAAAATATGTATGTGAGGTATGTCCATGAAATTTGCAAACAAAGGTAAGCCCCATATTGCCATCGCTTCGGCCTTCATGTTTGTGCCCCTAGCCACATTCCAGTGAACCTAGTACTCTTGCACTTTTGAAAACTTGATCCAAAAACCACATCCACAAATGCTTCTTTGGGATGCCCTGTCAAAAAACCCCGCGAGATAAACTGTGCATGGACCAACCCCCTACAAGTCTTCTCCTTAGGTACTTTAATGATTATATAATCATCACTGATCCATTTTGTAATTCAGACCAGCACCTTGTCTTCTTTTACATTAACATTTCCGAAAATAATTTGGTTGCGCCATCGCCCTATCTACCAGAAAACAACCTATAGAAACAGCCTCCATAAAATACATTGTACACTACACCAATATAAATAGTCAAAAATATTAACATATTATATATAGAGTGTCAGTTTTAACTAATGTAACGCCATACGCAGACAAAGTATATACATTTTAAGAATAAATCACTGTTATCCTCCCCTTAGTTGCATCATAGATAACAGATCCCAGCACCTTCTTCCACATGCATACATTTCATGAGAAATGTTTCCATACTTGATATCTTTTCGTCATAACAATTTCTCTTATTTAATGATTGGACTATTTATAAACGCCTCAACCATAATGAACAAATTTAAATAACAATTTGAAGAATTTAGGATTAATTATTTTGCTAAATGAAAAAGGGACGATACGAGTTGAGCATGTGTATTTTTAGGAATTGAGTCTAAAACAACTCTAAGCAATATATTTTGTCATGTGTAAATATTATTTCATCACAAAATCTTAATATCTACATTTCCTAAATATAATATATTAGATAAGGAATAATAAAAAACTAATAACACTTAATATTAAAAATTTATTAACTATATTAATATATTTTTATATATATTTAATATTTTTAATGGATAGAGGTTTATGATTAATAGAAAAATAATCTTGAGGAGTATTATCTTAAATTCAAAAAAGAGTCAAGGGATCTCTACCTGAATGGTTCATGAGGCACAATAATTGCTAAGGTTTTGCAAATGGGGTAGCAAGCTAAGTGGGCTTGATTGTGGGGAAAAACTCCACAGTTAAGCGCGCTTGAGCCAGAGGAGTTCTGGGATGGGTGACCTCCTGGGAAGTCCTGGTTACCGGGTGCAAGCCCCGGAAGTGATGATTGATGCTATGTGATTCGTTCTCCACATTTCACTAGTTTCAATCCCACTTCTTCACCCCTGTGAGCATCACCCGATGCAATGAGTGCTAAGTGAACTATTCAAAAATCATGAGAAATTAGTCACTTTACGACTACCTCTCATGGAAATGGTCATACTTTGAATGACTTACTTAACGCAGTTGAATCCCAAAAATGATATCGAGTATTATCTTTTTATATGTATGTTGAAAATTTAATTTTTTATTATAAATAAATTTTTAATTATTGTTCTAATTTCATATCATATATGATGGTTAGAAGATGATAAATTATTGTTCTATTTTCACAATCAACCCACGTTTGTATAAATATATAAAATAATTATGTAAAACATTTAAATAAAATAGAAATTAATGAGGCATTTTAATTCTCACATTTAATCAAGCATATTTTTAATAGTTTTATATTTTGTAGATTCATCCTCTTTATTTAATCATGACCATTTGTATCTAGATTTCCCAATTTAGGGATGAACCTACAAAATAGAGATGTAATATCAATTAAATTCTACTTTCTTGTAATAAATTTCTAAAATATTAGTATAGAGATTATTAACTTATAACATATTCATTATGAATTTAATAGTTTGAAATAGATTAATCTTTTTCTATAAACAACACTTTAATTAGTTATAAAATTACTTTTTAATTTTTAAAAATATTGTACAATGAGTAAGTATTTTATATTTCCTAATATATTTAAAACATTTTCTACTTCAAATATACTTCCATGGGATATGAAACTTTAAATTTTTATCTCTCTCTAATTTCATAGCTTCTCTTTTATTTTTATTCCTAATTAATATTTTAAGCGAAAATTATCGGAAATTTAGTAATAGATTATTATATTTTCATGGTTATGATATTAATGCTTTAATATATATTTTTTTATAAGCTTGGTAGGACTACATCTTGATCATGTCCAACTTTTCAAACTTATCGGGGGATAGCATAAGGTTTAAACCTAAAACTTCTGGTTCAATGAAACTTCATTTCCACGACTATTATTAATTGAGCTACCCCAAACAAATGATACCTTAATACTATTTTAATTAATGAAATTTTATTGAAATATATAAAAAAAAGCATATATATATATATATATATATATATATATATAATTATTATTTTAGTTTTTTAAATAAAAATTATAGGTACTTATAAATTAGTGGAGTTAGCATGTTATTTCATTAGATAATAAGTTGATACAACTTTGAAATTATTAAAAAAATGTGAAATTTTGAAAAATAATTGTTAAATCTAATTAATTCAAATTTGACACAAACAAACTATATTATGCGGTAGGTGTCGGAGACATTACCTACATACAATAGTGATGCAATCTGCTAATTCATAGTTGATGGTTCCTCCATACTAATAACTGAGGCAATTGAAACGGAAGACTTTTGAAACATTGAAATGTTCTTAATAATGGGTTATAAATTTAAAATGAGTAGAATAATATTAAAAATAAAAAGCAACAATAATTTAGTTTAGTTAATAATATTTATTTCTTAGGTTTGGAATAGGATAAATAATGATTAAAAATATTTATAAATAAATTTAACAGGAAAACATTTAAAAAAGTAATATATTATATATATTAAAAAACTAAAAGAAAATTTCTAAAGGTTTACACATTAATAATATATTATATTACAAGAAAAATATAAGAAAAATAAACATAATTTATTAATTAATATATTGGAAGAAAAAACATAGCAAAACTAAACAAAAAAAATATATTAAAAATAAATAAATATATAAAAATAACACAAATAACCATTAAAAATATTTATAATTAAAATTAATATGAAAATATTTAAAAAATAAATAAACAATTTAAGTATAAAACTAATGTATATAATAATTTTAAACTAATAAGAAAATATTAAAAAAAAAATTAAATATAAAACAAAGGTATATAATAATTAAATTTAAAAAAAATAAATGAAAATATTTAAAAATTTAATATATTATATAAGACAAAATAAACATATTATTATATCATATAAGAAAAAATAAACATATGTATGTAAAAAAATATTATAATAGTATGTTAGAACTAAGAATTAGTTAGGGTCGGTATGGAAAACTACTCTATGATAATTATATGGTCTATTCTAAGAAATAATTTAAGAGAATGGTTTCTAAGATAGGCTTTATTGCCCCATCGATTCTGTATTGAATATATATTTATGGTTGCCATCCATCATCTCTCTCTCGGAGTGTCATTTCTACAATGGCCTACAATTACCTATTGTAGTTAATCAATTTCTATGTTGCTAGAGATATTGTGACCGCTTATTTTTAAGGGTGTGAAGACTCAAATAATACATTATGCTTATCTTCTCTTAGCTCTTGTGATCCTTACTAGAATGCTTCCACAAAGCATAATGTCACATGTTGTTTTGATCTCATCTCCATCATTCAAGTGTTGGTATGCTAAGGTGGTGGTAGTGTCTATTCATTGTTGCCAATGGGGTGTTGGTACCCAAGATTCAAGACCAATTTATAGTGGGAGGTTAGATATTTTCATTGCAATCTGTTATCTAATGGGAGAGGAGCCATTTTCTAACTAGCCCATCAACAAATGTAGCCATCAAATGGAAAGATAAGATAAGTCAATTGTATTATTGTTCTTGAAAAGTTGCATAGTTTATGCACATAAAAAGAAAAGTTAATAATGTTTCTGCATGATCTATTGTGTTAGATTTATTGGAAAAAGAAATATATATGTGCATGCATGGAAAGAGTATCTATGGTATTACGTTTCTTTAAAATGAATACGTGGAAAGCCTACATATAAGAAGATAAAGAAACCATGAAAAGACTAGCTGTTGGTCGGATTTCTTGGAAAGTACATCTGTGATGTGTTTTACATGCAAGAAGAATAGATATCATGTTAATTTCTTTTGGAAAGAATGGGTGGTTGCATGCAAGAAAAAAACTATTATCTTAGCTTTATTTTAGAATAGAGCATTTATTTTCCATGTACAATAATTATTGTGAATAGCTCTCCTTTAGAAAAGATGTTGCTAGAAAGAACATGCAAATGCATGCACAAGAATAGTACCTATTACATTAGTTTTCTTTTGAAAAATAACATGCATTCACATGCATAAGAATAATATTGATTATATTAGTTCTTTTGGAATACAATACATAATCGAATATACAAAGAAATAGATGAGGGGCTAAATTCTTTTGAATAAAGTTTATATAACTACATGTCTTAAGATGAAAGCTAACCTGTTAGCATCCTTTAAAAGAATATGGAAAAATGTAGTGGTTTTCTTTTGGAAACGAATGTGTGCTTGTGTGAGATGAATAATAGCTAATGTGGTATTTATGTACAAACATGCTTTGATAGTTATATGCTTGTTAATTAATGCATGTGTATTGTTGTTAAAGGAGAGATGTCATGGTATTTTGTTTACATTTCATATATGCACATGAATAGATGTTGAAGCATCACTAGTATAGATTTATTATTGGTTTGATTAATATTTGATCTAATCATGATATCAAAGGTTGCTGACAATAGCAGTTGTAGAAAACATTGTTATGTATGCAAAAGATGGATTATGTTTAACATTATGGTAAGAAATAAATTAGTGGTATATGTATATTGAACTAATGTCAGCTTTAGGATAATCCACTAATGGGAAGAACCAGGCCCCAAAGACACAATGCTCAAGAATTGCAGGTAAATGATATCATGATGATTTGTAATAGCTTATAGCTAGTTATGTTGTATTTAGGATGATATTTCTTTGTAATATTTTATGATAATGGTCAATGGATGGAGTCCCATATAACCATTGGTGAGGGGTGAACATCCTTATGAGCATTTAATAAAAATAAATGTTTACTTGTTTTCACCATATGAAGTTTCCAGGGTAATCGATGTCCAATGATGTGGTTTCCTATTAAACCATTTTTATGACGTTGATTCCTTGCAAGAAGTGACATTTACATTATCAATGATCCAAGTGGCTTGATAGATACACATAGGACAAGGAGGACTAAGGGAAGCTCAAAAATAAAAGTGTTTGGATTATGCTCGAACCTGGACCACAACATAGACCTTGTCTTCCTGATCGCGGAAGTGTAAACGGTTCGTCAATCTGAGTCCAGATGTGAAAATTAGAAGCAGCCAAAATTGGGTTGACTTTTTTATTACTGGGGAGCTTAAGGAGGCCACAATTTGGACCGAACCCGAGCACCAGATTCCGGCCAACTCCAGATAGATTTCGAGCAAAATTGTGGGGTCGTTAATTTGACTCCTACGGTCAAAAATCAAATTTTAAAAAAGGCACTTTATTGTTTTAAAAAACAAAAAAATATATATTAAAAGGGGGTGGGGGCCACCAACCCCACCACCCCGAACACTATACGTATGATTAACAATGATGAGGCTGGCAGGAGTTGAACCCGCATGGCCACATGGGCCGACCCCCACCGTATGGCCCCATGTAACGTAATGGCTCCAACAAACTTTAAAAAAAAACCAAAAAATATCATGTGACCAACCTCTAGTTAATACGACCACGACAACCAACGTCCAACGGTAATGTTTGTTAATGCAGGGTTTATGGCGAGGGCCACCCAATGCGTACCCCACCCCACTTAAAATTCTAGTTCAAAACACATATCATGCAAAAAGGGAGGGTCGTGATTTAATCCCCCGACCCCTCCTCAACCAATTCTAATTTTTACCATTACACCAATTAATTTGTTGGTATTTCCACCTTAAAATTTATATAAACCCATAATCTCACCATTGCACATAGTTCGAGGAAAGATGGAGGAACCAGGTGCAGGCATGCTTTTCGAGATGAATGAATTATTTTTTAATGCAAGAAACATGAATTTTGCACGAGGGCAAAATTTTCACTTTGTGAGAATTTGACAAAGTTTATATGGATTCAACACCTCTCGTCACCATGAACACAATGGTGCTGCTTGTTTCTCTATCATAGTTCTGCATTTTACAGCCATTTTCAGGATGAAGGTGGAACCATGATTGCTGCAAAAACAGGGAGTGGAACTATGAGCCTTGAAATTTTCCCAAGGAGGTAAAATTTTTCCATGTCGAAATATAGTCAAGTTTATACATGTTTTTCACGGCTTTCCATAGGGGTCGCAATGGCGATATAAACTTCACCATCTGAGTTGCAGGTTTCCAGTCCATCCATCGAGCAGAATCTTTAAGGAATCTCGAGGGAATCTAAAAGATTCCATGAGCCCTAGATTCTCAACTTCTCAGAATTTAGATTTTGGACAGTCGACTTTCCACTACTCGATGCCACAAATCTTATGGTGCATTTAGATTTGTCATTCTCTCATTTCATTTTCCAGCCACTTTTCTAAGTGCTACTGCAGATGTCCACATCCATGTTCAAGCCCTTTTCTTCATGCGATTGATGTCGTGCGATCAATGGTATGAGCAGCTTCAACAGTGTGACATCCACTTCTTCATATGGCCCTTGGTTTTGAGGTATATGATGTGTCCATGTACTTCTTCTTCATGCATTGTGCTGCACAGATCCCTTTTGATGTTTCACGTGGGATTTTGTTTCTTACGTGTTTTCATGATTCCTTGCCTAATTTGATGCAGAATCTTCTATGTGATGTACTTGCTATCATAACACAGCATGTTATGTTTTCACATCCCTTTTTGCATGTTGTTGGGATAATCTTATTGTCATCATACATGTTTTTCATTGAGATCCATTTTATGCCATGTTGGAAGTATGCTCATCATGCATGTTTTTGTGTCATACTGATAGGAATATTTTGACTGAGAGTTCTAGTAGTGGAACATATCTTAGAGTCACTCCTGCGTGAGGGCGTTTTCCTTGTATGATCATGACATCATCTCTTGTGTACATCACCATTATTGACAGCACTTAATGTAGTAGCCTACACCATCTTGACACTGGGGCCAGGAGACATAGTCCCTCCTGGACGAACTTCGTTATCAACGGTTATGTTTTCATGTGTTGATGATTGACATGTTACTCTTCTTTACAGTATGTAGATGTATTCACAAATGTTCTTTTAAAATGCAATTTAACACATCATGAAAGTAAAAGTTCTTGGAAGGGTCCTTCATCACACCTGGACCTGGATTGAGTGGTAATAGAGCAGTCTTTTCATTGATGTGAATTGCAGTGTAAACAATGGAATGTGTAGTGACATAGGATGAAAGAGCGATGTACGAGACCATGTTCAACATTTCCAAAAGAGTGGAAATTATGTATGAAACTCTACAGAAAGAGACAAAGGAATAGGAGTGATTGCATCTTCAGTTGCAAGCCACAGAAGAGGCCATGGAAGAACTGAAGCAAAACAGACATAATCTTCAAACAAAGAATGTTGAATTGAATATGTGTCTACATGAAGAGAAAGAGGAGAAACATAGTTTGCTATGATAGCTGCAAGAAAAGGACAAGGCCTTGGAAAAGCTACAGCGTGACCCATGTGAGGTAAAAAGTAGTTCTCCAAATTCATGTATATTTCCAGATGATGATTTCACTGTTTTTGAAAATCACACCAGACAAATTGGCTCCAAACTATTGAAGAGAATGGGGTATGAGAGAAAAGCTTGTGCATCAATGGCCAAGGCATTGTCAAACCCATCAAAGTAGAGGAATTACCATGTCAAACAGGACTTGGGTACATCAGAAAGGAAGTTGGGGAATGCGCTGAGACAGCTAGCGAACCACCAAGGCATAACTCAACCTTTGGAGGTTATGCACGAACATCAATTTGCAGGCTCAGGATACACCAAAGGAGAATGTCCAAAGGTGTCATATGCTTCTGAGACATCGGCAAAATCGTCGGGGAAATAAAATGATGGGAACCCATCCCCATCATCCCATGGAAGCTTCCATAGAAAGGAAAGAGCTGAAGCAACCTCTCATCGCCACACTTACACTAGAGATGACAAGGAAAGTTATAACCACTTTCGATCTTCGAATGTTCATGATCATGTTGATAATAATGAACGTAAAACATGGCATCAAAAAATATGCACCTTTTGTGGATTACATAACCATACATTCTCTAAGTGTTGGAAAAGGATGGCAACACTCAAAAGGATGAGGCATGAAAGACCCTCTAAATAGCATTAAAGGAAACAAGTTAAACAGATATGGAGGAAGAAAACCTACTATAGTCATTGCGACAGAAATGGCCATCAAAGAGCCACATGTTGGAGGCTTCATCCTGACCAGTGCCTTAAAGACAAAGCGTCAGTGCTTGGACCAGGTGGAGCAGTTGTTCGATAAGGAAAATCACCACAAGGAGGTGACCCATTCACATTGATAAGTGAAAAATGGTTTCTAGACATGTTGTCGTTTCATGGTCATTCTTTTGTAAATCATTTGTTGCATTTTAAAATGTAAAAGTGATGATGTGTTTTTCATCACTTGTTCTACAACAATGATGTTTGGTCATGTTTTGAGTCATATTTTAAACTCTGAAAGTGATGTTATGTTTCCATCACTTGTCAAAACAATAGTGATTGGCCTTACGATTGTAAATCATGTGTTGTAGTGATGATGTATTTTATATCACTTGTTGAAGCAACCATGATAGGTTGGCCTTGTTGTCGTAGCTGGGGTATTGCATCCATACTAATGTAAACTTGACCATCGAGTATGTGTTATAAACTTGTTGCAAGTGTGGGATGTTTGGGTCATTAGTTGGTCATATCAATCAAGCATGTAATTTGTGAAACAATATACTATAGGTTGCAAAGGCAGCAGGTGTCGGCTCGTCACTTAAGGCTCCAAGGAAAAAAGGTGAAGGAGATGGAAGTGAGACCTTTTCAAGATGCTTTTGATGCAAATAGGTATAGAGAAGTTGCAAATTGTTTTTCATGATTTTGGGGGACCAAAAGCTCCTCAGTGGGGAGGATTGATCCAGGTGGCTCTAGAGATACACATAGGACAAGGAGAACTTAGGGAAGCTCAAAAATCAAAGTGTTTGGATTATGCTCGAACTAGGACCAGAGCGTAGATCTCTTTTTTCTGATCGTGGCGGTGTGAACGATTCGTCAGTCCGAGTCTGGATGCGAAAGTTAGAAGAAGTTAAAGTTCAGTTGAATTTTTAATGACTGGGCAGCATAAGGAGGCCACAATTTGGACCGGACTTGGCCGCCAGATTATGGCCAAATCCGACCGGATTCAAGGCGAAATTATGGGGTCGTTAATTTGACTCGTGCGGTGAAAAATTGAATTTTAAAAAAGGCACTTTATTTAAAAAATAAAAATATATATATTAAAAGGTGGGGGGGGCCACCAACCCCACCACCCCCAACACTTTACGTATTATTAACAATGGTGAGGCCGGCGGGAGTTGAACCCACCTGGCCATGTCGACCGGCCCCCACCGGCAGCCCCATGTAACATAACAGCTCCAAAAAACTTTCAAACAAAACCAAAAACATATCATACGACCAACCTCCAATTAATACGACCACAACAACCAACCTCCAATGGTAATTTTTGTTAATGCGGGGTTTATGATGCGGGCCTCCCAAAGTGGACCCGATCCCACTTAAAATTGCAGTTCAAAAAGAAATAACATGCAAGAAGGGAGGGTCGGGATTTGATCCGCCAACCCCTCCTCAACCAATTCTATTTTTTTACCATTACACCAATTAATTTCTTGGTATTTCCACCCTAAATTTTATATAAACCAATAAATTCACTATTGCACATAGTTAGAGGCAAGATGGAGGAACCAGGAGTAGGCACACTTTTCGCAACGAATTAATTTTTTTTTAATGCAGGAACCATGAATTTTTCAGGAGGTCAGAATTTTCACTTTGTCTGAATTTGACAAATTTTATATGGATTCAACACCTCTCGTCCCCACGAAAAAAATGGCACTATCTGTTTCTCCATCAGAGTTCTTCATTTTTTAGCCATTTTCAAGATGAAGGTGGAACCATGATTGCTGCAAAAACATGGAGTGGAACCATGAGCCTTGAAATTTTCTCAAGGTGATAAAAATTTTCCATGTCGAACTATAGTCAAGTTTAAACTTGTTTTTCACAGTTTTCCGTAGGGATAGCAATGGCGAGATCAGATTCGCCATCTGAGTTGCAGATTTCCAGTCCATCCATGGAGCATAATCTTTAAGGAATCCCAGGGGAATCTAAAAGATTCCTTGAGCCCGAGATTCTCAACTTCTTAGAATTCAGATTTTGGACAATCGACTTTACACTAATCAACACCACAAACCGGATGGTGCATTCAGATTTGTTATTCTCTCATTTCATTTTCCAGCCACTTTTCTAAGTGTCAGTGTAGATTTCCACATTCATGTGCGAGCCAATTTTTTTTCATGTCATCGATACCGTAAGATCACTGGTCCAAGCAGCTTCAGCAGTGTGACATCCACTTCTTCAGATGGCCCTTGGTTTTGAGGTATATGATGTGTCCATGTACTTCTTTTTCATGCATTGTGTTGCATAGATCCCTTTTGATGTTTGATGCAGGATTCTGTTTCTTACATGTTTTCATGATTCCTTGCTTGATTTGATGTGAAATCTTCTATGTGATGTACTTGCTATCATAAATTAGCATGTTATGTTTTGAGATGCCTTTTGCATGTTTTTGGGATACTCTTGTTGTCGTCATGCATGTTTTTTCATTGAGATCCCTTTTATGCCATGTTGGCGAGATGCTTATCATGCATGTCTTTGTGTCATACTGATAGGAGTCTTTTGACTGAGAGTTCCAGTAGTGGAACATATCTTAGAGCCACTCCTGCATGAGGGTGTTTTCCTTGTGTGATCGCAACATCATCTCTTGTGTACATCACCATTATTGACAGCACTTAATGCAGTGGCCTACACCATCTTGACACTGGGTCCCGGAGACGTAGTCCCTCCTGGACAAACTCCGTTATCAACGCTTATGTTTTCATGTGTTGATGATTGACATGTTCCTCTTCTTTACAACATGTAGATGTATTCATAAATGTTCTTTGAAAATGAAATTTAACATATCACCAAAGTAAAAAGTCTTGGAAGGGTCCTTCGTCACACCCGAACCTGGATCAATCAAGTATGTGATTAACTAACCAAATTAAAAAAATAATAAAAATGATACAAAGTTACATGACAGAGCTTATGATAATATGTTATAGCCATAAATATTATATTATGTAATTTAATAAAGTACTCTATGTAATAATGATGATGATGATGATGATGATGATGATGGTTAACGTCCGCTGAGACCAAATAATGATCTATCGGACCTAAAAAGACAAATTATTTATTTTGATTTAAGATTTTATTCCTATGCTCAAAAAGTTTGGAGAGAAGCCTCCCGAGTTCACTATAATTTTGGCATTGTAAAAGGCTAGGAAGGTCAGTATTGTAACAAAGGTTGTGAAATTGAGATCTAATGTGGTTGTATGCAGGGCACTCTAAGAGGAAGTGGTTTTCATCCTCGATGCTCCCATTCTCACAAATATGGCAGATCCTTTCCATCCATGGCGTTTTAGGGACTACCCAGCGGCCAGTTTCACTATGGAGCTCATGAGAATTCGTTCTAATCTTTGCTATATTAATTTTCTTTTTTGAGCTAGTTAGAATAGAGAGATACTTTTGATCTTCAAGGGTGGGGTTGATGACCTTCTTATAATAACTTAATTTTCTTTTAGACGCTAAATCTTTCTCACACCACAATTTTTCTTTGAACTTAGAAGTAACAATATCTTTAATGTTATTTATGTTTTGCAAAGCATCATTCTCATTGATCTCCCAATAGTTTAACCAAGCCCTTGTGTCCTTATGCCATCCTCGGTTAAGTCTTACGTGATTTTGGCTGGAATTTAAAGCTAGCTTAGGAAGTCTATGATTGTCTATGTTATTGAGCTTGTGCTTGTACATCAAGAACCTGAGCATAGCTAGGCTCTCAATAGAAGAAAGACCTGCTTCTATAAGGAGAATAGGATAGGGTGTATTACTTTTAATTTTCAGGTTATAAGTTATAAAACGCTTCTGGATTTGCTCAATCTTCCTCCATGATTCTCTGGAGATGCTGCAGCCCCAAACTTCACAGCCATATAAGATAACAGGAGTGACTAAAGTTTCAAAGAGGAACTTCTTTTTATCCCACATTACGAGGTTTGCTGTTTTACAATTATTTTCAAGACCAAAATAAGCTTTCCATCCCCCATTGATCCTTTTCTCAATGCTATGGTTCCAGTTGAGCTTGTGATGGATATCAATTCCTAGGTACTTGTAAGAATACACTTCCTCCAAGTTATTATTGTCATATGTAAAATTAGCGCAAGTGTCCTTCTTAGATTTGATAATCATAACTTTAGTTTTGTCTGTATTAACAGTCATACCCATGGTAGAGCAGAAATCCTTAAGAAGCTTGAGTTGCTTATCAAGATCAGAAGGGCACCTTGCCAGAAGAACAATATCATCAGCATAGAGAAGAAGGATAATGACTATCCCAGCTAAGATTGTGCCACCACATCCTGCTTCTTCTAAATAACCTTCGAGCTTATCGATGTAAATGCCAAACAGGGTAGGGGAGAGGGGGCAACCTTGTTTAACTCCGATGTTACACTTAATATCTTTTGACCACCCCTCCTTGTTCTTTAGCTTGGCAATTACATTCTCGTACAGCCTTATAGCAGCAACTCTTAACTCAAGAGGAACCTTTAGCTCTTCTAACCTATTCCAAAGGTTGTATCTAGGAACCGTATCGAAAGCCTTTCTAAAGTCTACAAAGCAGCAGAATAAATTGGATTTATCATTACGACATTCCTCCGCAATGATCCTTAGCGTGACAAGGTGGTCTGTTGTTGAGTGATGTCTTCTGAAACCTGCTTGGCCCTTAGCCCGCTTACCTTCAATTAAGGTTACATCAATTAAACCATAAATGAAAATAGAATAGTAATATAAATAATATATATATTAGTAAATTCTATAAAACAATTTTAACTTTGTATACTTATCCACATATTAAACACGTTTATTTTAAATAAATTTTAATTTATAATTTTTTAATAAAATAATAAAAATCATTATATATATATACATATTCTAATCAAATTCTTCAAGACTCCTATCATAATGAATTATATTGCTTTTATAATTATTATTCGTTAATTTTGAACGTTCTAAACGCTCGAATTGGAAAATAATAACTTTTTTCTTGAAAATAAAATATACATATATATAGAAATTACAAAACATGAAAAAAATACCTTATTTGTGCTTTATGCTATGCAACGTCACACTTAACTCACTAGCATGACGCTTATCCTTCATTCAAGTAATGTTCTATAATTTTTGATGCCTCAAATAATTGTAATGATACAAGCATGTTTTCCACCCGGTGTCCGCGGACTCCTCTCAAAACCACAGTTATGCACCCGTGCGTTTGTGTTTCTTTATTGGCTAAACTGAAGAAAAATCCTTGCTTGTGATTCGTGCTTTTTTCCAAATATAAAATATACATGTTACATCGTAAGAATGTATTCACATATACTCGAGTTTTAACACGTGTTAACAAATATACATGTATTCATATAAACAAGATTCTTAATAGGTGTCATCATAATTCACATATTCTCGACTCTTAATACGTGTTAACACATATCCATGTACTCATATAAACGTGATTCTTAATACGTGTCAACATATACTGATTGTATATTGTATCATATAAACTCGATTCTTAATGTGTGTCAACCTACATTGATTGTATATTGTATTTGTTACTTAAGGTCAAATACGTTAGTTTCATGGAGACTCTTCAGATAGAGCGATTTAATTGATATGATATGGGTGTTATATATTTAAATAATATTTAAATTTTAAAATGTTAAAGAATTTTATTTTTTTATTTAAAAATATGAAGAGAAGTATTCAATATGGAGTATGCCGTAAAACTGCTTCTGCTTGGCTAAGAGCTCGTCTTCCTCGGACGTAAGGAAACAGGTTAACGGCCCAAGACCCAGAGGCATCTGGCAGGAGTGAAAGCCTGCTCCCTTACGGACCACCAGCGGGTTATTACAGGTGGCGTGGTTTTCCTTGATAACAGTGATGAGTCAAACCGACATTCGCGGATAGCAGCCAGAGATGGCTGTCCTCACTGTTGATTTGACACCTGAGTTTGATAGGTTTTGCCACCTTCGGAAAAAAAAAAAAAGAAAAAAAAAAAGAAAAAGTATCATAATTTTTTTAAATGAATATTTTTAAATTAAGTTTTAATTTGCGTATATTTATGAAATTTTTGGATAATGTGATTTACTCTTCAATCATCTTAGTATAATAATGAGAGTAGATTTTTGTATTTCTAGAGAGTTGGTTTGTATTGTAAAAATGTGGATGTTGCTATGTAAGATAGAAGGGAACGATATTTTTGATTTAGATTTTTGTCATACTTACATAACCTAAGTACAAGGTGGTAATAATAATAATAATAATAATAATAATATATTTAAACTACTTAGCTCATCTAGTTTACCATAAAGGGCTATTTCAATATAATTAAAGAATTAACTGACATAGTACAATCATACCATAAAAATTTGATTAATTGAATGTATGAGTCCAGTTATGGTACAAACATTTAATATGATTAAGCATGGTGGGATTAAAAATCTAATTTTGGATTGCGATGCCAACCTAAGCCGACTTTACCCACAATATGCAAATAAAATTACATGTCACTGGTCCCAGGCCTTAATCACCTAATCCATGGTGAAAACCTTCTTAAACCAAGGTTTAATTTTCCTAATTAAGTTTTATGTGGAAACGTTATATTTGACTATTCAATAGTCTAACCCCTCATTAACCTTTCCAGTGGAACTTTATTCGCCCTCATAAACTTTGGTTAATTTTATACTAGCACATATTAACCAAACCCCACTCTTAACTTTGGTTATATGCGAACTTAACCCATAAAACCTTTATCCACTTTATTTCTGTTATAACCCTCGTATAATAGAAATACACATAAACACATGTAAACCTCACCTTTCTGCCAATCCACGACCTTTGCACATTTTCCGATGCTCTGTCATCGCATTCAGCCTCCATTGTTGATTTCACTCCACCAGATCAATGACTGTCATGTCATATCACCACTTAAACTCATTCATCTACCGGAACTCAAATCACTTAACTCGCATTGATAAACTTCTCGTGCCCACTCTTTCTCAAGCCTTATTGGCTTGAACCTCTACCATCGATCTCACCATTTAATCCGACGGTTGTTGATTCACCAGATCAAGAAAACTAATGGGTGATCCTCCACCGTTCATCAAAACCCATTTGATCCAATGGTTAACAATGATATTGGGGGAGCTACTTGCACGAGGATTACCTGCCCGATAAAACGGTTTCCTCTCTCCTCCGACGTGCTATGTGTCAACTACTAAATGGAATCGGGTGACCACCCCGAATTACCACTTACCACATTTTCTCTACTCGATAACCCACTTTCACTTATAAACCCGTCTTTCTTCCTTGACTAACACCCAACCTTATTGGTGCCCGATGACTGTAGATCTTCGTCGATCAGATAGCTACAATGGCTCCTTCGGATTCCTCTTCCGCTAAAACTTAAGTTAATCTCCTTTGTTCATTTCTTGACTCCATTCTAAGCGACTTAATCATGGTTGCTTATTGCTAACAATCTTGTCTGTTGATCTAGCTGATCCAACGGCTCCTATGAATCCCTTTACTTCATTTTTATGCCATTTCTTTAGTGTTCTTCTATGGGTTCGGGTTTCTTCTAGGATTTCAATATTTAGTTTCCCTGCATCACAACTACCTCTTGATTTAACTCCGCATGGTCTTAACAGAGTCACTCCTGAATCTCGACTGTGATGCTTCGAATGGATTCAAGCGATCCAATACGAAACTTCGTATCACTTCTTCTCTGTGTTTTGATCGAACTCCACCTACATACATATAGTATGCAGAAACTCTAATTCACACACAATTTATCCTTCAATTACTCAACCCATACTCACACAATTCAGGAATTGAATATATATATATATATATATATATATATGATTACATAATGAGATTCTCTGTCTCTCTGGCCTGATTTTCTAATCAATGGCCTCTGTTTTCCTACCTGCCCATAGGCTTACAATCAAACCTCTAACTACTAACTTGCTAACTATCTAAACTGAATATGCCTTTTAGGCTTACATTTATACAAAATGATTCTACAATCAATTCCTGGTTTAGATCAATAACCTTCTCAAAAAGACCCTAAAGTATCTTCCTTATCTCTAAGGATCCTCTCTAATCCACAAAATTATGAACTAACGCCTAATCTAAGTTTTATAATTAATTCTCAAATCTCTTAATCTCTCAACTATCATGATTCTCTCATTTTCTCCAACATTCAAGAACATTTACAAATATGCCTCACAAGACTTAATTAAATCCCTATTCTAGCTTCTCTCATTAAAATCACTCAAAACCTTAATAATTACATTAATTCAACACATAGGAAACCAACTTCCTTAAAATAAAAGACCCCCCTATGTCTACTAAAATACAATTATTTACTTGAGCTGAATGCTCCTACATCAGACTCGCAAGGTAGAAAACATTCATGATCTCCTAATCATGTGTCTTCATGTGTTGATAGAAAACCCTAGGGTCCCAAACTTTAGTTTGTAGTTGTTTTAATGCTCCATGCCTTTATTGTTGTTGTATGTATACTATCTTCTATTTCATCTTCCTCTCCTTGTCAATCATGTTCAAGTTCTACTTGATCATGCTTCCTGCTGTCATTTCCCTCATCCCGGACTGTTTCATCATGAACTTCCATAATTCTTCATTCTCCATCACGAGCACATCCTTTGGCTAGTCCATACGCTGCCACTTACTTCTACCTCTTTCTCTTTGGTTTAGTTTGTTGTTGTTGTTCACTAACTCTTCAAACTGTTGTTCTTCTCTTTGAAGTTGTCGAATTCTTACTCTTACTCTTACTCTTTCTTCCACGCTTACTTTTTCTATCTTCCATTCATCCTTACCCTCTTTCATGATTATCTCTTTTTTCATTGAATCTAAACTTTCCAACATTCTCTCCAACAATTGAACATCTCTATTCCATGGATTAAATTATTCCATAGAATCCTCTTCTACCATCTTTACTTAGTTGCTCATCTGTGCCAAATTCCCTTCTCCTCTTCTATCAACACATCAGTATGCTAATTCAACCACTTTAAAGAATTCTCTAATGTGCTCTCAAGACTATCAGTTATTATCCCCTAAACATCATCTACTCTAATGATGTCTTTTTTCTCTTGTCGATTGTAGTGAACTCCTTCCTCTGCAATCACACAATCATACTCTGAATTTCCCAGAAAATACTCCAACATCTCAATTTCTCTATGACACTTCGTAAGTACTTCATCATTACTTATGATTCCTGCATTTATACACAAATTATCAGTTTGAAAATTACAAGGTTCAATAGTCTCAATTGTTACTTCTCATATCAGTTATTTGGACTGAATTTCATCTCCTTTCACAAGAAAGTTTTCCTGTGTCGTCACAACTTCAAACATCAATGTATTACTAAATTCTTTGTGATTCAATAATTCACTACTCTTCTCATTCAAGAGACATTCTCCATCATTATTTACTTCAGAGTTTTTATCTTCTAAAAGACACTCTTCCATACTTTTCAATGCTTCAAAAGATTTCTCATCCTCTGCAAAACATGTAATCACATCAAAATTACTAGATTCAACAATATAAGGTTTTACATTCTCCCGTTGGTCTGTATTTGTCCAACAGTTCAGAAAATCATCAATAATTCCTTCTTCTTCACACAGAACTTCATCTTGCTCTCGTTGACAAATAGAAACTTCCATTTACAACTCAGCTTCTCTGAGTTTTTCATCATCTACTTTACTTGCTTCCGTTGTAGCCTTCTCTGTAACTTAGACCACTTCACTGGCTTCTTCTTTAATACCCAACCTAGTCTTTGGTTTTCCTCAATTATCATCCTTAATACATTGATTTGTTTTTTCACCTTAGTAATCTCTTTGTCGATTTCCTCCTGACTCATTCTCTTTCCATTTGCCTTGGCATCCTCTTTTTCCACCTTTCGTCTGCGGTGATCTTCCTCAGAACCTCTGCTATGACTATCAGTAGTCATTTTATTTTCCATCTCAATGAGTTCTTCACTCACTCACTCACTCACTATGAGATGCATTAAAGCCTCTGCAACAAGTCCTCCCTTCTGCCACTTACCTCACCAAGCTTTCCTATGTACTTGGTCTTTTGGGAAGCACTTGGTTCTCTATCTCTGGAACCTCCATTGAGCAATTCTCTTTGCTCCTTCTAGGCTTCAATTCATTTGAATATTCTAAGAACACAAGTTTCCTCTTGTATTTCAATCACTAATGAAATACCAGGTTTTGACCACCTCTTCATTAACTTAGAAACTCTTACTAGCTTCCTTCATCCCTTAGCAATTCCACCCACATCGTCTGTGGAATTGCCTTTGTGAGCTGCAACAATATCTCTGCAGTAACAAGTCTCCTTCTTGCTACATATTCCTCACTAAGCTTCTCTCCTCTAAGCTCAGTGTTTTGGCATCCCTCGGGTTCTTTCCTCTGGAACCAATTGAGAACTCCTTGCTCTAGGTTGTTGTAATCTTCTCACCTTCTTATGCCACTACTTGTGCATAAATGTAAAGACCACAAACACTCCAATATTCAAATCAAATTAAAACAAAACATATCATCTCACCTTCAAGACCTCTGCATGATCTTGTTCTACCATTCACATGCACTTTGAATGGATTATCCTTTATTTCTTGCATCTGCAAATTCTACTGCACTTTATCTCTGTGTACCTACTGCCTGTCAAATTAGAATCTGATCTCCTCTTGCGTGCATACACATCTTAAAACAAAACTCTATTCTAAATTTTCTCAAAGAAATTTTCACACAAAATTTCTTTGTGCTGTTCTGATACCAAATGTTTCAACCACAATTCTACTTTGATACCAAAATGATGCCAACCTAAGCTGACTTTACCCACAGTACGCAAATAAAATTGCATGTCACTAGTCCCAAACCTTAATCACCTGATCCATGGGGAAAGCTTTCTTAAACCAAGGATTAATGTTCTTAATTAATTTTTATGCAAAAACATTATATTTGACTATTCAATAGTCTAACCCATCATTAACCTTTGCAGTGAAAATTTATTTACCCTCATAAAATTTGGTTAATTCTATACCTGCACATATTAACCAAACCCCACTCTTAACTTTGGTTATATGCGAACTTAACTCGTAAAACCTTTATCCACTTTATTTCTATTATAAACCTCATATAATAGAAATACACACAAACACATGTAAACCTTACCTTTTGACCAATACATGGCCTTTGCACATTTTTCGATGCTCACTCATTGCGTTCAGCCTCCACCATTGATATCACTCCATGAGATCAACGACTGTCACATCGTATCACCACTTAAATTCATTCATCCACTGGAACTCAAATCACTTAACTCACATTGATAAACTTCTCAGGTCAGCCCTTTCCCAAACCTTAATTGACTTCAACCTCCGCCGTCGATCTCACCATTTAATCTGACAGTTATTGATTCACCTGATTAACAAAACTAATCGGTGATCCTTCACTGTTGATCAAAACCCATTTGATCCAATGGTTAACAATGATATCAGATGAGCTACTTGCACGAGGATTACCTGCACAATAAAGCAATTTCCTCCCTCCTTTGACGTGCCACATGTCGACTGCTAAATGGAATCAGGTGACCACCTCGAATTACCACTTACCACTTTTTCACCACCTGATAACCTGCTTTCACTTATAAACCAGCCTTTCTTCCTTAACTAACACCCTAGCTTATTTGAACCTCATGACAATAGATCTTTTTCCATCAGATGGCTATGACGACTCCTCCAGATTCCTCTTCTGCTAACATTTAAGGTAATCTCCACCATTCATTTCTTGACTCCATTCTAAATGACCTAATGCTAGCCGCTTATCACAAACAATCTCGTTCGTTTATCTAGCCGATCCAACGGCTCCTATGCATCGACACCTCACTTTTCCATTCTTCCATTTACTTCATTTTTATGTCATTTCTTTAGTGTTCTTCTGTGGGTTTGGGTTTCCTCCAGTGTTTCAATATTTAGTTTCCCTACATCACAAATACCTCTTGATTTAACTCCACATGTTCTTAACGCAGTCACTCTTGAGTCTCGACTGTGATCCTTCGAATGGATTCAAGCGATCCAATACGATCCTTCATATCACTTCTTCTTTGTGTTCTACTCGAACTCCACCTGCATACATATATTATGCAGAAACACTAATTCACAGACAATTTATCCTTTAGTTCACATAATTTAGGAACTGAATCTCTCTCTCTCTATATATATATATATATTTAAATATATAAACAAATGATTACATAATGAGACTCTCTATCTCTCTGGATTTATTTTCTAATCAGTGGCCTCTGTTTTCCTACCTATCTGTAGGCTTATAATCAATCTTCTAACTCACAACCTCTAACTACTAACTTGCTAACTATCTAACCTGACTATGCCTTTTAGGCTTACATTTATACAAAAGGATTCTACAACCAATTCCTGGTTTAGATCCATAACCTTCTCAACGAAATCCTTAAATCTCTTCCTTATCTCTAAGGATCCTCTCTAATCCACAAAATCATGAACTAGCTCCTAATCTAAGTTTTACAATTAATTCTTAAATCGGTCAATCTCTCAACTATCCTAATTCTCTCATGTTCTCCAACATTCGAGAATATTTACAAATATGCCTCACAATACTTAATTAAGTCCCTATTCTAGCTTCTCTCCTTAAAATCACTCAAAACCTTAATAATTACATTAATTCAACAATTAGGAAACCAACTTCCTTAAAACACAAAACCACCCTATGTCTACTAAAATACAATGATTTTCTTGAGTTGAATGCCCTTGCATTAGATTACATGATGTATTGCACG
The DNA here is from genome assembly GCA_031772625.1 of Pinus tabuliformis. Classification (NCBI taxonomy): domain Eukaryota; kingdom Viridiplantae; phylum Streptophyta; class Pinopsida; order Pinales; family Pinaceae; genus Pinus; species Pinus tabuliformis. The sequence continues at coordinate 937,904,420 of CM062813.1, forward strand.
ACAATTGTTGTGGTATTTAACTATAGTAATTCCTATATGTTCTCATCTTTAATTTGGATGGTTCTCGAATCCTTGAGGTGCCCTCCAAGTGCATGTTGATCCACGGTCCACTTGGAAGCTATCCCATGTTGTTTTCCTGAGGAAGCCCATTGGACAATCGAGAGGAGAGACATGAGGGTTAGAGTAAGTGCCTACCCAATTCGCCATAGACCATCCTCACTCTCATTCCTTCTAGCCAGAGAGATGAGCTTGACCCTTCTCTGGTTTCTGCTATTATCCACTGGGGAGATTGGTATGGTCTACTGCTTTAGGTTCATGGTGAGATTTTCTTATCGCTCAACGCTCAGTATAGGGTATTCCTTATGCTCAGCATTCAATCTACCTCCGCCGTGCCATGCAACTCGCAACAAATCCTAGTAATCCTCATTCACTTATTAATTCTTGGTTATTTTTGTGGCACTGAAGGCAAGTATCTAGCCTAATGATTATGTCCTTCTCTATGCAAGCTAGCTAGCGGGGTTTCCGAGTGGCGTGTAAGTTTCAAGGTTCCAGAGGCTGGTTCGAAAGGAATGAATCTCCACCTTTAGGTTGGTAATCGCATATACTTTCCTGTGTCTCCCATGAGAATTATTCTTGTCATGCGGAAAATGGATAGGCGCTTGATGTATTTTGTTTTAGAACAGAAACCGTCAGAGGTTCTAGGTTTGTACCTCGAGCTCTCTAATGAAGCTAAGGACTATGTCAAGCTCCTTTTTTCATTTATCCTAGGTTTATGCTTTGTCTTCAAGAGGTTTCAACCTTGGGGTTTATCTTCTGTGACTTATATGACACATTTACTTAATTTTGTTAATATATATACATCAACCATGATTTACTACTCCTTTCTATTTGAGAACCATTGTTTTGTATCGCATATTTGGGTATTTTCAATTATATGCATGTTGTCACTTCATCGACTAGGTTAATTGGTCAAGGTACCTAGATGTAAGATTGTTATCAAGGGTTTCAATCTTTTGACCTATGAGATTTGAACTATGGCCAACGATTTCAATTTAACTATGAAATGTTTCTCTAGTAGCTTATATGTGTTCTTCTCTTTGTAATGGTGAGAATGAATGTTGTAAGTTATTTATATTTACTATTTGTTTGCTATTATTGAAACTATTGTCATTTTTCAGAGCTAATAATTAATTCTCTTACAGTTTAGAAGTTGCACCTAGTAACAGGGTTTCTTTTTATTTAAAGTAATAGTTTTAGGTTTCACTTTTAGCTACTTGCAACTGCTTCCTCGTTGTCCTCATGGAACAAGCTAGGAGGTAAATCCAGTTGATCGATTCTATGTTCCCTTATTGTGGCCTGAATGTGAGTCAAATTTGCTATTGAGAATACAAATTTGGCTTATTTATGTTCACATTTCAATAGAAAATCTCACACTGTTAATTATTCTAAGTTAACACAAGTAGCTACAGTTGTGCTTATATCCGTGTCCATGTTTTATATTCATTCATATTATGATAACATTAACATTTTTGTGTGCCATGCATGACTGTTATCTGTATTTAGAAGGAAATACTAGTAATTTGTAGAATACTACTCGTAGAGTTCATAATCGTAATAAAAATCCATTCACGAGGCTAATCTTAGGTACAGTCCCAACCTTTTAACTCAAGAATTATATAAACAATAGTAACACACCTTTTAACTCAACAATTATTTAAACAATAGTAACACACTTTTTAACTTACCAATTCTTTAAAAAAGAGTAACAAGTTATGCATTTTATTAATAGAAAAATTGTTTATAGTCTTCCTCTTAACAAGGATTGACATACTCATAGGCACACACTGTTGGTCGATACCAATCATTAAACTTTTACTACTAGCTAAATTCCACATAAAGAAAGAACTATAAGAAACCTTTTAAAAACAACAACCAAATCTTTACTGCTTCCCATTCATAAATGAATTCACAGTGTCACAAATTATTATAAACTTTATTCTATGATTAGAACTAGTGACTAATATACTTATTTGAAATTATTTAGATGATTAATATTTCAGAACCAAAATGAGACTAGTTCACCCTTCCAATGGAACTGACAATTACGTCTAGATTTCCCCTGCTAGAAATCATTTGGCACAAATGGATATAACCTTTCAAGGTTATGCTTCCAATCCTCAGGACCTTAGTCCAGTCTAGAACTTCTTAGAAATCAATCTGACTAAAGAAATTTCCATTGGTCCAAACTAGCTCTGGAAATACTCCTGCATTTTTTATGTATCCTCCTTGTTCAAGTGGTTCCTCTCTCTGGTGGCCAACCCCCGAATTATTCTCTCATGAGCCTATTTTGATTTCAGGACTTAGAAGAAAGGAAACTGAATAATAACTGCCTCCAATTGTTTTCCCAAACTTTCTTTAGTTATCCTGAAATCTTCATTCTGTTCTGACTCTTAACCATTTCTAGAATTACACAAAAGAAATTCATTATTTATCTATTGTATCTTTTCTTTTTCTATTTCTTTTCATAATTACAAAAATTTAAAATTAAAATACTAACAATAGTAATTTTAGTTTTTACTTCCACACCTAGGGGTGTTACATCTTCCCCCCTCAGGTGGAACATCGTCCTCGATTTTAAACCTTCCAACTGCTCCTGAAATATTCTGGGGTATTCCTCTTACATAAAACATTTATCCTCCCAAGTGGCTTCCTCTGGGCTAAAGTGTTTCCATTGCACTTTAACCTACATGATAGCTCGCCTCCACAATGTTAATTCTCTCTGATCTAGTATGCACAGGGGCTCTACTGGGAACTCTTCTTCCAGTTCAACCTACCACCATTCAATCATCATAAACTTGGAATATCAAAGAATATATAAATATACAAAAGAGATCTACACACACACACACACACACATATACATATATCAATATTCCTTTACCTGAATATCTTTCCAATCTATGATATGTCGAGGATCATATACATACTTCTTTAAAAGGGAAACATGAAATACATTATGCACCCAAATGTGACGAGGTAGTGCAAGTCGATATGCAGCTTGTCCTACCCTATCTAGGATTTGGAAGGGACCACATAATCGGGGAGCCAATTTGGAACAATTTCCCCATCTGAGAGTACTTCTCTTAGGTTTAATTCACACATAAACATGATCTCCTACCTAAAATTCCTAGTAGGTCCTTCTCTAATTGGCATAAGCCTTTTGCCTATCCTGTGTAGCCTTCAAACTTTACCAAAGGTTCTTCACATTTCTTCCAGCATATCTGGTCCTAATATTATTTTATTCTTAGGGCTAGTCCAATTTGCAAAGACGATACAGTTCCTCCCATAGAGTACTTCAAAGGAGCTCATCTTTAATGATTCATGATAACCGTTATTATAGGAAAAATCCACTAAGTGGAGATATTCCTCCCATTTTCTATGTTGTTGCATGACATATATACAAAATATGTCTTCCACCACTTGATTAACTCATTCAGTTTTCCAATCAGCCTGGGGGTGATAGGCAGTACTAAAGTGAATTTGAGTGTCGAAACTCGAGAACAGCTCTTTCCAAAAGGTAGAGGTGAACTTAACATCATGGTTAGAGATTATGACTTGAGGCATCCCATGAAACCTAAAAGTATCCCTCATTAACATATCTACTACCTGGGTGGTTTAATAAGTGTACTTGACAAAGAAAAAATGAGCTTCCTTTCTCATTTTATCTACCACCACCATAATTGAATCATTCTACCTTTCTGATCGGGGTAAATGTTAGGTCCCTGTACTACTAGTGTAACCCATTATTTTTATTAGTGAAACCCCCTTATTATCTTGTTTTTCCAACGTAGTCCCCATATTGTTATTATTGTGCCCCATAGAAGCCCACTATTGTTATTGTTGTACCCTTACATTATTATTGTTATGTCGGCTTTGATTTTATTATGACCCCTTAGACTCTTATATATAGAAATGAGGTCTTGTCAATTGTATCATCCAAGAATTAGTCATTTATTTAATGTAAAGGAGGATCCTCCCTCGAAGAAGCTGATTTCTAAGGCATTGATAGATATATTTTCTATCTTTTACGAGATGGTTTCATAACATTTGGTATCAGAGCTTTGTATTCTAGGGTTTACCTGCTCCAAACAAATCACTGTGGCAATTTTGTAATGACTTTTTCACTGCTAAGTACCAGAAGCTAAAAAAAAACCCATTTGGATCGAAATTTTTCTGGACCTTGGGTTGAAAGTTTAGATCTTGTATTTCTAGATTTGCAGAGATATGGTCTGAGGAAGTTATGGTTTTTGGAAGCTCCAAAACTCCATCTCAAATAGGTCATTGCAGAATTTTCGCTATAATTGTTTTTCTACAAAGGTTTAGACTTTGAAATTAAACCCCATTTGAGACAAAATCTTGGTCAAGATCAGGCCCGAATTTCAGATCTTTTCAGCTATATTTTCGAGATACAGTCCAAGACATTAAAGGTTTTTGAAATATCTCAAATTACATCCCAAGCAAGTGACCTTGGGAGAATCATCATAACTCTCTCTCAGAGCATCTAATTCAAATTTCGTAACGCATGACAAAAACCATATGGTCTGTGGTCTGTTGGGTATCATTTTTAGAACCTAAGGTTGAAAGAGTGACATGTGGCATGTAATACAAGTTTTTTTTACTAAACCAGTATATAAGTAAGTCATTGCGGGAGATTGGGCATAACTATTTCTTCGGGAATCCAATTGTGATCAAACTTGAAGGGCTAGAAAGTAGACTCGAAGGGCTATCAATGGTCGAAATTTCCAAACTTAAGCATCTGAAATTATAGAGTTACATTCATTTCAAGATCGATATCCTAAAATCAAGAAAAAGAGATATGAGTAAGTTTGATGGAAAGGATCTAGTAAATTGGATACTACAGATGGAGCAATATTTTGATCTACAAGAGGTGCAACAGTTAGAAAAGGTACGTATTGCATCTTTATATTTAGAACAATCAATTTTTATGGTATAAAGGGATTTTTCTCATAAACCACTTATCACGTGGTCAATTTTCATAGAGGAAATGATAGCACATTACGCGGATACAAGGAGAAACACCTTCTTTAGCCAATTGATAAATCTCAAACAAAAGGGTTCAATGGTAGATCGCATTGAGGACTTTCAAAAATTGAATATAAGGATAAATGATATTCCAGAGAAGCAAAGGATTGATGTCCTCATAGGGACTTTAAACGATAACATTCAACATAAGGTTCGTCTTTGGGAACCTGATTCATTGAAGAAGGCATTCAGGTTGGCAAGACAAATTGAAAGAAAAATTATGGCAACAAGGAAGCCTACCACTCACAAATATAAATATGGAAATGTTTTTTGTCCAATCCTTCCACAACCTACAAGGTTTACACCACAAAAATTGGAATAAAAAAGAGAAAAAGGGCTTTGTTACATTTGTGATAACAAATGCACTAAAGGTCGTAAGTGTGTTGAGAAGAAATTATTTTACATATCAAACTATCAAAATAGAAGGACATATCAAGAAGAAAAAGGTAATAGTGTTGACTGACTCGGGCAGTACCCATAATTTTATTCATTGTAAGATAGCGAAGGAATTGAATTGCTTACTATATTTAGCATTAGAGTGTCAAGTGATCGTTGGAAATGGAAGAACCATCAATTGCTCTACAAAGTGCCATAATATTAAGCTATCCATGGGAGAATATGTTTTGAATAGTCCAATGCTTTCCATTCCAATGGGTGGCACTAATGTTGTACTAGGAGTGCAATGGCTACAATCTTTGGGTATGATAACTTTTAATTTGAAGAACTCTTGTTGAAAAAAATTTCAAAAGGAAAGGAATTTGAATTAAGGGGTATTGCAGGGAAACCAAGAGAAATATAATCATCTCTAAAAAGATGAAAAATCTTCTAAAGGATGTACATCATGGTGTAATTGCACAATTATGTTCGCTAGAGGTTCCTGCGTCGAAATCATCTATTTCTCCATATCTCCAAAAAGTCTTGGACAATCACTTCAAGGTATTTGAGATTCCTGAAGGTCTCCCACCTATTCCTTATCATGATCATGCTATTAATTTGATTCCAGGAAGTGTTCCCCAAAACATGAGGCCTTACAGATATCCATATGCCCAAAAGAGTGAAATTGAACATATGGTTGCAGAAATGCTAGAGGTTGGTATAATTCAATGTAGTCAAAGTTCTTTATCTACTCCAGTGGTATTGGTAAACAATAAGGATGGATCATGGTGTATGTGTCCATATTATAGGGAGCTCAACAAGCTTAGTATTAAAGATAAGTTTCTCATTCGTATCATTGATGAATTATTGGATGAATTACATGGATCAATTTACGTCACCAAGTTGGATCTTCGTTCAAGATATCATCCAATCAGAATGAAGACTGAAGACATTCCAAAAATAAAATTTAGAACTCATGAGGGTCATTATGAATTTTTCGTCTTGCGTTTTGGCATGCACAATGCACTTTCTACATTTCAAGGTTTGATGAATTCCATTTTCAAAACAAATATTGGTACTATGGCATACATATTGGAGCTTCCTGGATCTTCTTGAGTGTATCCAGTTTTCCATGTTTCATTAGTAAAGAAGGTTATAGGTGAGAAGATCCCAACTGAAATAATATTATCAGAACATGACAATGAAGGAAAAATCATATTGGAACGTGAAGCAGTCACATAAGAAAGAACCCGACAACTACGAAATCGATCAATTTCAGAGTATCCCATCAAGTGGAAGAACTTTCCTAGTGAATATTCCACATGGGAGGATGAGAATTGTATAAAGAAGCATCTAGAGCTACTCAAGCATCGAGGACAACACTTTTTGAAGGAGAGGGGCATAATAGGTCCCTATAGTACTAGTGTAGCCCCTTATTATTATTAGTGCAACCGCCTTATTATATTGTTCTACACATGTAGTCCCCATATTTTTATTATTTTGCCTCATAGAAGCCCACTATTGTTATTGTTCCCCCCTTAAATTTTATTGTTATGTCGGCTTTGATTATATTATGAACCATAGAATCCTATATATAGAAAGGAGGTTTTGTCATTTGTATCATACAAGAATTGTTCATTTATGCAATGTAAAGGAGGTTTCCCCCTCTAAGAGGATGATTTCTTAGGCATTGATTTATCTTTTCTATATTTTGTGAGCTGGTTTCATACCAGTAAACCAGTTATGAAATCCAAGGTTATGGTGTACCACTTCCATTCCAGAATAGGTAAAGGATGTAACAACCCAGCGGGATGTTGATGCTTAGTTTTAACCTACTAACACTCCAAACATTTGGCTATGTATTCTGCAATGTCTTTCCCCATACCAAGCCAATGATAACCTTTCCGAATTGCAGAAAATAATTTTTGTTAGTCGGGGCGAGATGCATAAGGACTCCTATGGAATTCATCCAATATAAGTTGTTTTACTGATAACTAGTTAGGAACATAGATTTTACCTCTAAAAACCAGCAAAGTTTCAGAGATAATACTATTATCACTATGTTTCCCAGAATGTTGTGCAATCCTATCTTGCTGGAAAAGATACTCATATTCTAGATCTCTCTGAATTGCTTCCCTGATTTGATCAGAAAAAAATAAATTCCACTCAACTAAATCAAATTTCGTAGACTTGATGAAACTACCTTCTTAGCAAATCTGCTACTCGGTTCTCCCTTCCCTTCAGGTGTTTGATTTCAAAATCAAATTCATTTAAGAATGAAGTCCATTTAGCTTGGCGTGCATTTAGGGTGGGTTGACTAAAGAAGTTTGTTAAGACGTTATGATCCATCATAAGTAAGAATATCTTCCCCAACAAGTAGTGCCACCATACCTTGAAGGCATGAACAACAATAGTTAGCTCCAAGTCATAAGCCGAATATTTTTGCTCATGATCTCTTAACTTACAACATTTGTAAGAAATAACTTTATCCTTTTGCATTAAAACTCCGCCCACACCTTCTTTACATGCATCAATATAGATTATAAAGTATTCCGCTAGATCTGTAATTTTTAACACAGGTTCAGTGGTAAGAAAATGTTTCAACCTTTCAAAACTCTCTTGATAGTCCTTCGACCATTTAAAACTTGTTCCCTTTTTCTACAAAGAGGTGATTGGATATGCTACTTTCGATAACCTTTTTATGAATCATCTACAATATCCAGCAAGACCCATAAAATATCATATATCTACCACACTGGATGGAACAGGCTAGTTCATGATAGTCTCAATCTTCTTCAGATCTACTGCAATAACAGAGGAGGAAATGATATGTCCAAAATACTAAATTTGATCCTTGAAAATGTCACATTTTCTAAAACTTGGCGTAGATCTGGTTTTCTCTTAGGGTCTACAATACTATTCGCAGATGGTATTTCTGCTCTTGCACACTCCTGGAATATACCATCAATAAAGATAAGAACAAATTTATCTAGAAAGGGGTGAAAAATATCATTCATCATACATAAATGTTGTCGGGGCATTAGTGAGTCCAAATGGTAGAACCATGAACTCATAATGACCATAACACAGTTTAAACACAGTTTGATATATATCATCATGCTTAATAAGAATCTGGTGATAACCGAACCATAAATCAAGTTTTGAAAATAGCATAATGCTCTTCACTTAATCAAATAGATTTTCAATTCGCGGTAATGGGTACTTTTTTTTATGGCTAATTTATTCAGTTGTCTATAATTTTTACACAAATGCAAAGTACCATCCTTTTCCCTCAAAAATAAAACTGGGTCCACCTAAGGGGACACGTTGGGTCTAATATAACCTTTATCCAATAGTTCTTGAAGCTGCATTTTTAAATCTGTCAACTCCGAAACACTCATTCGGTAGGGAGATTTGGAAACTGGACCAGCTGCAAGGATCAATTCTATAGTGAAATCAAGATTCCTTTTGGGTGGTAATCCAAAAATATCTTCTGGAAAGGCATCCTTTTATTCTTGAATAATTGGGATGTTGTCTAAGACAGACAATTTATCTTTAGAGTTAGTGTATCCTACCCTAAATGTGTAAATTTTAAAACCTTTAGGCATACTTTTCCCTAATTGGTGAGTTTTAATGGGGCGCAGTTGAACTTCTCTTCTAATACCTTGAATTTCTACTTTGCTGCCATTATCAGATAGGAAGTTAATTGTCTTTTCCTTACAATCTACTATGGTCCAATGTTCCTCCTACCAAAACATACTTATTAATACATCATAGGAACCTAATGGTACCACATTTAAATTGGTTTTAACCCGTTGTCCAACCAATTCAATTACACAATCATCTACCTTTGGATTAGATATTCTATTAGCTCTTGTTGCTAACTAGACCAACCAACAATTCCTTAAATCTATACTTATCAGATGATATAAATCAACTACTCTTAGGCTAACATAGCTTAAGATTTCACCCAGATCTATCAGAATGGAAACAGGGTGGTTGGATATTTTACCTTCCAGTTCCACCATCGATGGTTGGTATTCTTCCTATCGATCCTCCAATGTCACATTAATTCTTGGTATGTTCCTTGCAATATTGCTAACAATAAAAGCCTCCTAAACATTTGCAACTGGTTCAAAACTCCCTCGATGGGGACAATTTTGGTAGTAATGGGATTCCCCACAACCCTAACACTACAAAGGAGGTTTAGGAACCTGATTAGTTTCCATATTGCTAAATACTTCAATCTATTTCACTTCACTTTGAGGTCTTTACCTTTGTTGATTCCTACTTACAGGTCCACTTGATCCTTTCTGACCTGGATATCTAGTACTTGAATTTTTCATGCTCTTGTTGGTTGAGAATTTTCTTTTCCCTTTCTTGTTTGACTAATTTTTGCTACCCTCGTCCTTCTGCTTCATCTACTAATAGCATATTCAAGCCTCCTGAACTGCTTCATCCATCATCTTAAGATTGGCAAATTACATCTTTTCCTTCATATAAATCGGTAAACTACTGATGAAGCATTGGACTTTAGCCTTCTTTTCCCAAATGTAAGGAACATATCTCAATAGGAAGGTAAAATTATCTATGAACTTGTTCATAGATTGTTGTCCCAATTTCAGGTAATGAAACTCTTTTTCCTTACTATCGTAGAACCCCTCAGTCATATATTTGTCCTTAAAATGATTTTGGAATTGTTCCCATGTGGCTTCTTGCTCATTAATTTCCTTGACTATTTTAATTTCTTCCCACCACAAAGTTGCCTTACCCTACAACTAGTATATTGATAACCTTGCCCTCAAATTATCATCATTTTCGTAGATTTGAAAGTATTTATTCATGTTGATTAACCAGGACTCTACCATTTCCTCAACCTCTCCATTGAATATTGGTGGCTTGATCATTTTAAATTCCCCTTGAAGTTCAACCTTTTGTCTATTAAATCCTTTCTTACTAGAAACATTCTCAGATTCTTCTTCATGGCTAGTTCACCCTCCCTCAGACTCTAGATGCTCCTCTTGTTGTCTATGTGACTCTGTTCTATTTTCCTCATCTTGACTAGGATTATGACTCCCTTGATTTTGCCTATCTGACAAAATCCTCATAAGCTCCAACCATAATATTTCATTATCTACTTGTAAGTTCCACACCTCTACTCGTAGTTGCTAGACTGTTTCCAATAGAACAACATTTGTGTTCTGATTTGGCTCACCCAACTATACCAATAGTTTTGGGTTATGCCTGCCTATCCCTCCAGAGGGGGCCAATCCTGCTCCTCATCTCATGATGCATCAACTTTCTTCCTCTGTGTATCATAATTACTTTTTTTATTCAACAATCATCCATCAAGCCTCAGTGTAGCAACTCGCGGGATATGAACCACTTGTCACACGTACATGACATAAGTACAAGGTAATAATAATAATAATAATAATAGAATTATACTTAATCTGCCTAGCTCATCGAGTTTACCATAATGACTATTTCAATATAATTAAGGAATTATCTAAAATATTACAATCATAACATAAACATTTGATTAATTGAATGTATGAGTCTGGTTATGGTAGAAACATTTAATCAGATTAAGCATGGCGAGATTACAAATCTAATTTTGGATTGCATGTCGTATTGCATGACATTTGCTATGTGACTTAATGATAGTAATTCCTATATTTACTCATCTTTAATTCCAATGGTTCTTGAACACTCGAGGCACCCTCCAAGTGCATGTCGATCCACCCTCCATTTACAAGTTATCCCATGTTGTTTCCCCAAGGAAGCCCGTTGAACGGTCGAGAGGGAAGACAAGGGTGTTAGGGTAATTGCCTATTCAACTCGCCATGGACCATCCTCATTCTTATTCCTTCCGCCTACAGAAAATAGCTCGACCCTTGTATGGTTTCTCTTATTCTCCTCCAGAGAAATCATTATGGTCTACTTGAGTTCATAGTGAGATTTTCTTATTTCTAAATGCTTGGTATAAGGTATCCCCGATGCTTCACATACAATCTACCTCTGTTTGGCCACCCTAGTCATAAGAAGTCCTAGTAATCCTCATTCACTTATTAATTCTTGTTTATTTTTGTGGTGCTTACGGCAGGTATCCAACCTAATGATTGTGTCCTTTTGCATGCAATCTAGCCAATAGAATTTAAGAGCAGTGGGTAAGTTTCATGGTTCCAGAGGTTGTGATGTAGGAGCATGAGGCTTAAAAGACAAAAGACATTGTATTATTCCAAAAATCCAAAAAATGTTACAAGCATAGAAGCGGGGTCCTTTAGCTGTCAATTTTCAAAGCTTTCTAGATAGGATTTAAACTACAATCTACGATATATATTATCATGTAATAAATTCAAGTAGTTAGATGTATTGGAGTTTCTCGAGGAGAATTTCATGCAGATTAGATAGGATTAGTTAGTTAGTTCCTTTGATTTAGGACCTGGTTGTTAATTGAAACAATACTTATGGAAGTTTCGAGCTATAATAAGGGGACTTTGAATGATTTGGCTTGTTTTTCCATATATAAGATTCAGTTGTGGAAAATATCTTTCTATGTCTTTCTGTGTAGATTTGGTCAATCCTGTAGGTGTTGCATCCCTTTGTAATATCATTGTGTTTTGTTGAATTTCTTGTTTAGTTCTAAACGTTTCAAGTATTGTGTGATTGAGTTTTATCTCTTTTCACGTGTATTAGAAACTGTGGGTTCCTTTTCATGTGTATTTGTAACTACGGGGTTTGAAGATATACAAGTTCCTTGATCGGGCTTGAAGTGCCGCACTCATCCTAAGCCGTTGATTTTATTTTCAATGCTTTACAATTAGTCAACAACGGGAGTTAGCCTAGTATTAACTTATGGTCTAATTATAATTCCCGCAAGCTGGAGGATCCAATGGCTATCGTTATTTGATGGATATCGAGCTAAAGAAATGGGCGGACGTTAAATCTTAAACCAGACTTGACATCAATTATATTACAGTCTATAAACCCCATTGGATCCATCCTAAGGAATTAAGCATGTGGAAAAATCTAGACCCGAAATTCTATAGGCCGAGTGTTTTAAACCCCATCGGATTCGTGAGGCTAGTTAAAGGTCACGTAGATTTTCAAGAAATGACACGGTGACCATTGGATCACTAAGGTTTTCGACTGTTCTATCAATCTCGCATCACTTTAGACATAAGTAAGTAAACCTTGACTAATAGTCTTGCAATTGCGATTTTGTGATGTTTTAAAAGATTTATAAGGCTCATGTTTTTGGGGAAATTTTAAGTGGTTCTGCTAGGTTAGTAGAATAGATAACTTTAGAGATGGATGAGTGATACTCCACGGGAAATTTAAGAAGGGGTTCAACCTGAATTAGAAGAGATTGTTTCAGGTTTTGAACGTTTGTTCATTAACGCCTGCACCCCGGCCACCATTTGTGGTATCAGAGCAGCTTAAAGAAACTGAAAATGATCTCAGGTGTTAGAGAAAGAAATCCACTATGGATTTTAGATTTGGAAGAGTACGTGGTAGAAGATGAAGACCTGTTGCAAATGTTGAAGTGATGGAAGCTATGCAATAGATGCATGCTAGATTAGAAGAAATGGAAATAGGGATAGATGCAGATGCTGGAGATGTCAGTGATCCTGAAGTGGAGGCTGCAGAAGAGGAGAAACCTGTAGAAGTTACTCCTGAGATGAGATTCTTTCAGTTAGTGTTGAGATCCACATCTAGACCCAAAACTGAAGTTTCAATTTATGCAGGAGGATTAAATCCTGAGGAGCTGATAGACTGGATTAATGACATGGAGAAATTCTTCAATTATGAAGAAACAAAGGATGAAAAGAAGGTAAAGTTTGTTGTCACAAAGTTGAAAGGATATGCAACACTTTGTTGGGATGGAGTGCAGGCAGAAAGAAGAAGACTTGGAAAACAACCAATTAAGAATTGGAACATAATGGTGGCAAAATTGAAAAGTAAATTTTTGGGAATTGACTATCAACAAACATTATTTATATGGATGTAGAATCTTACACAGAGGCCTATGATAGTAAAGGAATACACAGAGGAATTCTACAAAGTGAGTATAAGAGCAGGACAAGTCCAAGATATAGATGAGAAGGTTGCCAGATATGTGAATGGTCTTAGAATGGACATTCAAGATGTGATACATGTATTGCTCCTAAAATAGTAGAAGAGGCTTATTAGATGGTACTAAAGGCTAAAGAGAAACTCTTAAGGAAGCAATCTACTAGAAATAGAGGTACTTTGTGAGGAAGGGGAAGACAAGGTGGTAGAGGAAGATCTACAACACCTAGAGATGGAGCTAGCAACAACCCAAGTCAACATACGCCCACAAGAGTTGATGCAAGTGGCAAAGGGAGTTTTTCCAGAGGAAGAGGAGGAAGAGGTAGAGGAACACAAATTATATGTTACAGATGTAACAAGCTAGGACACCAAGCTTATGAGTGGCCAGAAAATATAGGAACACCTAATAGAAATGAAATTGTTGCATAGATTGAAGAGGAAGCAACAACAATGATAGAAGAAGAAAATGTACCAGAGAGAGGAGAATATTTGGTAGTTAACAAAGTATTGATAAAGCAAGAAAAGGAAGTTCTTGAACCAACACAAAGGAAGACCTTGTTCAGGAGTGTGTGCAAGGTTCAAGGAAAATGTTGTCAGATGATAATTGATAGTGGCGGAACTGATAATTTGGTCTCTACAGAAGTGGTGGAGAAGTTGAAATTGAAAACAAAAAAACATCCAACACCTTACAAGGTATCATGGTTACAAAAGGGGCATTAGTTGTTGGTAAATGAACAATGTGAAGTGGACTTGCAGTTGGCCAAGTATAAAGATAAAATTTTGTGTGTTGTGATGCCTATGGATGTGTGTCATATATTGTTGGGTAGACCATGGCAATATGATAGGGGAGAAATGCTTGATGGAAAGAAGAACACCTACAAATTCAGAAAAGGTGGCGTCAATCATACATGCTGCCAACAGAAGAAGAAGATACATCGAAGAAACCTGAAGCAAAGACCCTTTTATTGGGTGGAAAGGAGTAATTACAACAGATGGACGAAGATGTGGTAAGTTTTGCATTAGTTTGTAAACCCAAGGTAATAATTACTTCCACAAAAGTTTTTGACTTACCTATTGAGATTCAAGAGATGTTGGACAACTATTGTGATATCATTGTAGATGACTTGCCTAATGAGTTACCACCCATCAGAAAAATCAGTCATCATATAGATTTGATTCCAGGAGAAAATCTACCAAATAAAGCAACTTACAGGATGACTCCCACAGAGAATGAAGAAGTCAGAAAATAGGTTCAGGAACTCTTAGATAAAGGACCGATTAGAGAGAGTTTGAGTCCTTGTGCAATGCCAATAGTGTTGAGCCCAAAGAGAGATGAAGGCTTGAGAATGTGCACTGGTTCAAGAGAAATAAATAAAATAACCATCAAGTACATATTTCCTTTACCTAGAATTGAAGATTTGATGGATTGTTTGAGTGGAGCAATATATTTTACAAAGCTAGATTTAAAGAGTGGGTATCATCAAATAAGGATTAGAGAAGGGGATGAATGGAAAACTACTTTTAAAACAAATGAAGGGTTGTATGAATGGATGGTAACGCCTTTTGGCTTTTCAAATGCACCTAGTACATTCATGAGGCTTATGAATGAAGTTTTGAATGTATTTATTGGTAAATTTGTAATAGTATATCTGGATGAGATATTAGTTTGTAGTAGGTCTAAGGAGGAACACACAAGACATCTGAATTATGTCTTACAAAGGTTGCAGCAAGAGAATTTACTAATAAACTTAAAGAAGTGTCCATTCATGAAGGAAAAATTGGTGTATTTGGGTTTTGTTGTTTCTGTTGAGGGATTAAAGATGGATCTAGAGAAGATCAAGGCAACCACATAGTGGCCTTCACCAAAAAAAAAATTGAGGTAAGAAGCTTTCATGATCTTGCTAGTTCTTATAGAAAATTCATAATTAATTTTAGTAAGATCAATGCTTCTATTATCGACACTATAAAGAAATATAGACAACCATTTAAGTGGACCGCTGAAGTAGAGAGGAACTTTGAGCTGTTGAAAAGAAAGATCACTAAAAAACTTATTTTGATTTTACCTGATTTTAATAAACCTTTCCAAGTGAAATGTGATGCCATTGGAGAAGCCATTGGAGGTGTTTTAAGTCAGGAGGACTGACCTGTAGCTTATTTCAATGAGAAATTGAATGAGTTAAAGAAGAAGTATTCTTCTTATGATAAAGATTTTTATGCAATTGTGCAGTCATTGAAGAAGTGGAGACATTACCTGATGTCTAAAGAGTTTATACTTTATTCAGACAACCATGCATTGCAGTACATTATCCAATAACCAAAGCTTAACCAAAAACATGCCAAATGGGCAGAGTATCTTCAAGGTTTTAATTTTGTCTTGAAGCATATAAATGGACAATAAAATAAAGTAGTAGATGCCTTATGTAGAAGAAACATACTACTTCAAGAAAGTCAAATTCAACTGTTGGGTTTTGATTTTCCTAAGGAATTGTATGAAAAACACTTATATTTTAAAGAGGCATTTGAAGCTTGTAAAAATCCTGTTTTATTAGACAGAAGTAAGTGGCTTGATTATTCCTTGCAAGATGGCTTGTTGTTTAAAAGAAATCAACTGTGCATACCAAATTTTTCTTTGAGATAAATTTTAATCAAGGAGAAACATAGTGGTGGACTTGTAGGACATTTTGGTGCAGATAAGACTTATGAGTTGTTGAACAAGTCTTATTTATGGTCGAAGATGAGGATAGAAGTGGAAAATTATGTGAAAAATTGTAAAGTCTGTCAGTATGCAAAAGGAAAAAGCCAAAACATAGGGTTGTATGTTCCATTACCTATTCCAAATACTCCTTGGGATATGGTAAGCATGGATTTTGTTTTGGGCTTCCCAAAGACTCAAAGAGGAAATGATTCAATTTATGTTGTAGTTGAAAAGTTTTCAAAAATGGCACATTTTATTCCATGTTATAAAACCAGTGATGCCACTCACATTACTAATCTGTTTTTTAAAGAGATTATAAGATTGCATGGGTTACCTAAGAGTATTGTTTCAAATAGAGACTTTGAATTTGTTGGACATTTCTGGAGGAATTTGTGGAAGGACCTTGGAACTAAATTGAGTTTCAGTTCTGCTTATCATCCTCAAACGGATGGATAGACTGAATTTGTAAACATAAGCCTAGGTAATCTTTTGAGAATTCTTACAAGTGAGCATCCAAAACAATGGGATCAAGAATTGGCATAGGCTAAATATTCATATAATGACTCTCCTAACAGGAGTACAGGGCAGATTCCATTCCATATAGTTTATGGAATGCATCTAAGGAGAGTGTCTGAATTAAGAAATCTAGGAAAAGATGAGATGAGAAGTGTTGGAGGGGAAGATTTTGTTTCAAAAATGAAAGTAATACATGAACAGGTAAAACAACAGTTACAGGACAGAAACTTAAAGAACAAAAGCAGAGAAGACTTGAGAAGGAGAGAATTTAACTTTGAAGTTGGAGAATTGGTTTTAGCACACCTTAGGAAGGAAATATTTCCAAAAAGAGAGTATAACAAGTTAAAGTTCAAGAAAATTGGATCATGCAGAGTATTGAGAAAATTTTATGCAAACGCATATGAAATTGAATTACCCTCTGATATTGGAATATCTCCAATTTTCAATGTTACTGATTTGTACAGGTATGAAGGTGATAATGCAGACGACACAATAGAAGACCAAGAGAAACAATAAACTGTTTGCGTAAAACAGTTACCTACAACAAAGGAATCGCAGCTAGACAAGGGGATAGGAGTATTTTTAGTATTTGGTCAAGTGGAAAGATCAACAAATTGCTGAAGCTACTTGGGTGATAGATGCTACACTACAGAAATTGGTCAGTTCTGTAGAAGAGCTCATGGATAGGAGCCCATGGAGAATTTTTTCCTTAGGAGTCTAATGCGAGATCATGAGGCTTAAATGACAAAAAGCTTCGTATTATTCCAAAAATTCAAAAAACATTACAAGAAAAGTAGTGGGGTCCTTTAGCTGTCAATTTTCAAAGCTTTCTGGATATGATTTAGACTAGAATCTAGGATATAGATTACCATGTAATAAATTCAAGTAGTTAGATGTAGTGCAGATTCTCGAGGAGAATATCATGCATATTAGATAGGATTAGTTAGTTTGGTCCTTTGATTTAGGATCTGGTTGTTAATTGAAACAGTACTTATGTAAGTTCTGAATCATAATAAGGGGATTTTGACTTATTCAGCTTGTTTTCCCATATATAAGATTTAGTAGTAGAAAATTTCTCTTTGTGTCTTTCTGTGTAGATTTGGTTAATCCCATAGGTGTTTCATTCCTTCGTAATATCACTATGTTTTGTTGAATTTCCTGTTTATTTCAAAAAGTTTTGATTATTATGCAAATGAGTTTTATCTCTTTTCGTGTGTATTAGCAACTGCAGGTTCCTTTTCATGTGTATTTGTAACTGCGTGGTTTGAAGGTATATAGGTTCCTTAATTGGGCTTGAAGTGCCGCACTCATCATAAGCCGTTGATTTTATTATCAACGCTTTACAATTAGTCAACAACGGGGGTTAGCCTAGTGTTAACTCATGGTCTAATTAGAATTCCCACAAACCGGAGGATCAAGTGGCCATCATTATCTGATGGATATCAAGCTAAAGAAATGGGTGGATGTTAACTCATGAACCAAAACCGACATCGATTATATTACATTCTATAAACCCCATTAGATCCATCCTAAGGAATTAAGCATGTGGGAAAAACTGGACCCACACTTCTATAGCCCAAGTGTTTATAAACCCCATTGGGTTCATTAGGCTAGTTAAAGGTTGCACAGAATTTCGAGCGATGACACGGTGACCATTGGATCAGTAAGGTTGTCGACCGTTCGATCAATCTCGCATCGCTTTAGACATAAGTATGTAAACCTTGACTAATAGTCTTATGATCATGATTTTGTGATGTTTTAAAAGATTTATAAGGCTCATGTTGTTGGGGAAATTTTAAGTGGTTCTGCTAGGGTAGCAGAATAGATAACTTTAGAGATAGATAAGTGATACTCCATGAGAAATTGAAGAAGGGGTTCAGCCTTAATTAGAAGAGGTTGTTTCAGGTTTTGAACATTTTTTCATTAATACTTGCACCTCGGCCACCAGGTTGGTTTGGAAGGAATGACTCTCCACCCTCAGATTGGTAATTGCATCTACTTTCCTGTGTTTCCCATGAGAATTATTCTTTTCATGCAAAAAAGGGACAGGCTCTTGACACGTTTTCTTTCAAAAAAGAAACCCTCAGATGTTTTGGGTTTGTACCTCCATCTCACTAATGAAGCTAAGGACTAATTCAATCTCCTTTTGTCATTTCCCTGAGGTTTACTCTTTGTCATCAAGAGGTTTCAACCTTAGGGTTTATCTCCTGTAGCTTATATGAGACATTTACTTAGTTTTATTAATATATCTACATCAACCATGATGTATTACTCCTTTCTATTTGAGAACCATTGCTCTGTATTGCATATTGGGCTCTTTTAAATTACAGGCTTGCTTCCATGCCATCGACTAGGTTAATTGGTTAAGATGCCTCGGTGTAAGTTTGTTGTCGAGGGTTTCAAACCTTCGGCTTATGAGATTCAAATTGCCTTTGGTGAGTTCAATTTAACTATGAAATGTTTTTGTAGTAGCTTATATGTGTTCTTCTCTTTGTAATGGCAAGAATGAATGTTGTAGGTTATTTCTATTTTCTACTCATTTCATATCATTGAAACTATTTTCATTTTTGAGTGCTAAGAATTATTTCACTTATAGCTTAGAAGTTGCACCTAATAACATGGTTTCCTTTTATTTAAAGTAAGAGTTTCAGGTTTCACTTTCAGCTACCCGAAACGAATTCCTCGTTGTCCTAATGGGACTGACCAGGAGGTAAATCTGGTGGGTTCTTTCAATGTTTCCTTACTATGTCCTGAACGTGACTCAAATTTGCTATCCGAAGTACAATTTTTTTTAATTTAGGTTCATAGTTCAATAGAAAATCATTCATTGTTAATTATTGTAATTCAACACAAGTAGCTACAGTTGTGCTTATATCTATATACATTTTTTATATTCATTCTTATTATGATAGCATTAACGCGTTTGTGTGCCATTCATGAATGTTCTCTGTATTCAGAGGGCAATAGTAGTAACTTGAAGAATATTAATTGCATAGTTCATAAGGATAATAAAAATCCATTCACCAAGCTAATCTTAGGTACAGTCCTAGGTTTTGCATTTTATTATCAGCAACATTGCCTATAGTCTTCCTCTTAACTAGGATTGAAATACTTAGGCACATTGTTGATCTTTACCAACCATTAAACCTTTCCTACTAGGTAACTTCCACATAAATAAAGAACTCGAAGAAAACTTTTAAAAACAACAACCAAATATTTATTGCTTCCCTTTCATAAATGAATTCATAGTGCCACACATTATTACAAACTTTATTCTATCATTAGGACGGGTGAGTAATGTACTCATCTGAAATTCCTTAAATGATGAAGAGTTCAGAACTAGAATGAGACTAGATCATCCTTCCAATGGAACTGACAATTACGTCTATATTCCCCACCTAGCAATCACTTCTCACAACTGGATATAACCTATCAAGGTTATGCTTCCAAACCTCAGGACACCAGCCAAGTCTAAAACTTCTCAGAAATCAATCTAACTCGAGAAATTTCAACTGGTCCAAACCAACTCTAGAAATACGCATGTAGTTTTCACGTTTCCTTCTTCTTCAGGTGGTTCCTCCCTCTGGTGGAAAACCCCCCAATTCATCCCTTCGGAGTGCTTTTTAACTCTAGGATTTAGAAGAAAAGAAACTAAATAATAAGTGCCTCCAAGTGTTTCCCCAAATCTCTTCTCACTCTTAACCATTTCTAGAATTACACAAAAGAAATTTATTATTTATATATTGTAACTATTCTTTTTCTATTTCTTTTCCTAATTTCAAAAATTTAAAAGTAGAATACTAACAACAATATTTTTTTTTACTTCCACATCTTGGAGTGTTACAATTTCCTAGATTAAAATTTCTCACTTTCTTGTAATATCTTATATTTCACTTTATTCTTTTTACTCTTTATTATATGATTTTTTTTTTTTTTTTACTCTTTATTATATCTAAATTCTCTTTAAATTTAAATGTAATAGTGCTTTTAATATTATCAATATCTTATAAGATAAGATCTTCCAATTATAAACATCTCATTTGGTAATTATAACTTAAATGAGAAGTAAAATTTCTAACCCCTAACAATTACTTATTCAATAGAAAAGAACTTACTTTTTTAATAATAATACTAGAAAGTATATTTCTTGTTATATATTTTAAAATTTTATAAAGAAAATAAATTTAATAAATCAAAATGTTATAATATTTTTATTATAATTAAACACTTAGAATTTCCTATGTTCTATTATTATTATTGAAGAAGATTATTATTTTGTTATGATATTCCGACACATAGGAAATAGTTAAGTATAACTTGGTCTAGTATAGAGTTAGGTAAAGTGTGTTTCTTTACTATGTACATTTTGTAACTTACAATCTGATGGTCACGATATGTAGTGATCCAACGGTTCATTCTCTCCTCGGTATTACCGACACTTGATCTGTGGCTTAGCACCCGATTGGTCCATGATCTCTATTTAAAGAGCATGGAGGGTCATTTGTAGGTTAACCGTCCATGAGAGAAGCTTATGTAAATTTTCATTCTTTTATTAATAAATTGCCTGAAGTGGCCGCGTTGGCTCAAGTTGTGGACTATTTCCCTCTTTGAGGGTTTTAACCACGTCAAAAGTACTGGTGTATTGATCTATGATCTGTTTGTGAGCGGTGTCCTTTGGTGTTCTGTCTGAGGAACTTACCCTATAAATTCCTACTTGGTATCAGAGCTATTTGAGGGCCGCAATCGTTGGTGATCCAAATCTGAAGCCGGTAGAACTGCATCCGACTACCGTTTCCTAGATCTACTGTTTTTGACTGCTTTCGGGCCGAGAGGACTGCTCTCTTGTGTTAGGAGCATCTGTTCTAGTGAGGAACCCCTTTCGTTTCACGCGAAAAGGTTTCTGGTAGCCCTAGCTACGTCATTTTTAAGATCTGGAGGTATACAGTGTTTATTTGCAGTTTACAGTTATTTTCTCTCTGTTTATTTTGGTTTCGGTTTATTTAGCTTTTTGTTTTTCTTATTACCGGATCTATACCTTTCATTTTTGTGTATGCTCTTTGCCCCACGACTCTGTGCGATCTAGGAAAATCAGAAATAGAAAGGAAGGATTTTTCTCATGCGTATGCTCTTTTCCGCTGCGCCTTACTGTGATCTCGGAAAATCAGAAACATTGAGGAAAATATTTGGTTTCCGGCTAAAACTAACTTCGATCCATAAGGTTTGTTTTTTTTTTGTATGTCCCTGTTGGGTTTTGTGTTTTTGTTTTGTAGGGAAAAAAAGAGCTTTCTCAAGCAAGCACGCAACCCAAAGCTCTCTCTCTCTCAAACTTTTAGTTTAGCTCACTTGGTCCAAAGCTAATTTATGAGAGTAGAGGTTTTGAGTTCAAGTCTCCTTTTTGGGGGGCTGGAATTTTCATTTCCGCACATTCCCGCACTTCGTCGGCATCTTCATCAACTTTTCTTCAAAAAGCCATAACTGCTTCATCCAGAAGTCATTTTCAGTGCCATTTTTTTGAACTAGCCTAATTTTCCGAGATCTTTCCATTGGAACACTTAGTTTTAGCATCTATAGCTTCAGTTTCTGTTAAAATTGAAAGTCCATGCCAATTTATTCTTGACAGCACCAACTACTTCCAATGGTGGTCCTACATTGTGGATTTACTTAGAAGTAAAGGTCTCTACAGAATAGCCTTAGGCCAACAAACCAAACCGAAATATGAA
Source organism: Pinus tabuliformis (assembly GCA_031772625.1). Lineage (NCBI taxonomy): Eukaryota > Viridiplantae > Streptophyta > Pinopsida > Pinales > Pinaceae > Pinus > Pinus tabuliformis. The sequence goes on from CM062813.1 coordinate 937,926,905, forward strand.
GATAAGCCAGCTAAATGGGAAAATAGGCAAGATCAAGCACGTGGATAGATAGGGATGTTTATTTCTCCAAACCTTATATTCCATATAGCAGAACTTGATACTCCTGATGAAGAAATGAAATAAATCATTAAAATTTTTGGAATTAAAAATGAACTTAGAGCCCATCAACTCAAAAACGAGTTTCTTACATTGGACCCCAATAATTTTTCTTGCATTGAAGATTTTTTTTCCAAGTTCAAGACCCTTAGACTTCTCTTGGAAGGTGTTAAGGTTAAGAAAGAAGATAGTAGCCTTACCTATTCCATCCTTACTAAGTTGGGACCAGACTATTCTAAGTTTGTTTCCACCTTCCATTCTACAAGAGAAGCCTTCATTTCTCAAGGACAAGCCTACAAGTCCCCTTTCTTTGATTCCTTTTGTGATTCTTTAATAAGAGAACAAGAAAAAATCTTACACCTTGGTCTTCTTAATCTTGGAAACTCTTCTAAGAAAGCGTTAGCTGCCCAACAGCAACCAAATTCAAAGAATCCTAAGAAATTGTATCCTAAAAGGAATGGTCCTAAACCAAACAAGGGTCCTAAGCAATTTCAGCCTCAAAATGAAAAATCATTTCAACAAAATGATAAGACTTCAACTTCATTTTCAAGGATAGCACTTTCTGCATGTGGTTGTCAAGCATCTCGGTCTGGCTATGCACTAAATGTATCTTCCTCTTCTCATTCTCATGAGTGGCTCATTGATTCTGGAGCTTCTTATCACATGGCCCAAAACAAAGCCATGTTTTCTTCTTTAAATGATTGTAACACCAAAATATATATGTTGGTGATGATAGATCTCTTAGTGTTGTATGGACTGGAACTGTTCATATAGACAATGGTCAATTTAATGATGTATTATGTGTTCCAACCTTATCCTGCAACCTTCTATCTGTATATCAGATAACTCATTCAAGTAAAGGTAAAATAGTTGAATTTTCACCTCACGATGTTGTAATTAAGGACCTAAGAGATCCTAGATAGATTTTAGCTACTGGCATTGCTAATGATTCTACAAGGTTGTATAAGTTTCACAACTTTGGGTCATCAAATCTTCCCTCAGTATTTGTTGCTCATAATGATGAAGTGAGCAAACTTTGGCATGAGTGATTTGGTCACTTAAACTATCACTCTCTTCAGAATCTATGTAAAGAAAATACGGTGACAGGTCTTCCAATGGTATCTTGTAGAGATAGTGTTTGTTCCGGATGTGTACTTGGAAAACATCATCGGGACAGTTTTGAAAAACATGCCTCTTGGCACACCTCAGCCCCTTTACAGCTTGTGCATAGTGATTTATGTGGTCCACTTCCAGTTGTTTCATTCTCTGGCTACAAGTATTTTGTAACTTTCATTGATGATTTCTCTAGATGCACTTGGGTATAGTTCTTAAAACTCAAGACTAAAGTATTTAACATGTTCTTGGCCTTTAAGGCCTTTGTTGAAAAACAATCTGGACATCAAATTCTTAAGCTAAGATCTGATAATGGTGGAGAATATGTTAACAACAAATTCATCAACTTTTGCGCTGAGAATGGAATTCAAATGCAACATACTGTTCCATATACTCCACAACAAAATGGTGTAGCTGAAAGGAAGAATCGCACCTTAAAGGAAATGGCTAATTGTATGCTTCAATCTAAAGGACTTAGTATTAATTATTGGGCATAAGCAATTAAATGTGCAAATTACATAATAAATTGCACTCCTACTAAGGTTTTAAAGAATATCACTCCAGAAGAAGCATGGAGCTCAATTAAACCAGATGTAAGTCACTTTCGTGTTTTTGGAAGTGAAGCATGGGCCCATATTCCAGATGAGAAACATAAAGCTTTAGAACCTAAGAGTGAAAATTTTATTTTTGTTGGATATTCTGAAGATGTCAAAGGATATAGACTTATTCCACTTAAGTCCAAAAATGTTATCATTAGAAGAGATGTAAATTTTGCTGAAAATATATCGGCCTATGAGCCTAGTTCGGCGGATGTGCCACCTCTCCCTATGTCTTCTACTTTTGAAAATATTTCTTCTACAGATGATGAAAGCGAGGATGAAAATCCTCCCCCACCTTCTCAGGATCCTCCTTCAGCTCCTCAGCTTCCAAAATGGGTCCGTGCTACTCGGGATGCAGCAGGTGATCTTGCCGGTGATCCTACAGATTAGTGACGTACACGTTCTCTGTTTGATAGAGCCTCTTCTTTACTAGCTCAAGCTTCAGTGAATTATGATCCTGACACCTTTGCAGAAGCTTCAGGCCATCCATATTGGGAAGCAGCTATGAATGAAGAATATCATTCATTATTGGCAAATGATACATGGGATCTTGTTCCTCTACCAAGGGGACAAAAACTTGTTAGATGCAAATGGATTTACAGAACCAAGTATGGACCAGACGGGAAAGTTGATAAACATAAAGCTCATCTTGTTGCTAAGGGTTTTTCACAAGTTGAAGGCATTGACTACACTGAAACCTTCTCCCCTGTTGCCAAAATGAACTCTATCTGCCTTGTTCTTTCCCTTGCTGCCTCTTTCAAATGGGAAGTCCATCAGATGGATGTTAAATCTGCCTTCTTGCATGGGGACTTGCATGAAGAAATCTATACGGAACAACCTATTGGATTTATACAAACAGACTCTAGCCTTGTATGTCGACTTAAGAAATCCCTTTATGGTCTCAAGCAAGCTCCTCAAGCTTGGTATGCCAAAATGGATAACTTTCTTTTAGAAAATGGCTTTTCTAGGTGTCATTCTCACAATACTGTTTACACCAACAAAGTGGGCAAGTCTCTTATCATTCTTGTTCTTTATGTTGATGATCTTATCCTGACTGGTAGTGATCCCAACCTTATAAACCATGGGAAGTCTAGCCTTAAAAGGAAGTTTGAAATGACAGACTTAGGACACTTACATTATTTTCTTGGTCTTCAAGTCTTGCAATCCAAGGAAGGTATTTCCCTTTCCCAGTCCAAGTATGCCTGTGATATTCTACGCCATTTTCACATGGAAGACTGTAAGCCAGCCCCTTCTCCTTTTCAGTCTGGAGTCAAACTTTCAATCACTTGTACTTCTCCTGAAGTTGATGTTACCTTATACCGTCAACTTGTAGGAAAACTTTTGTATCTAACCCATACTCGTCCTGACCTTTCCTTTGTTGTTGGCCTTGTTGCTCGGTTTATGCAAAACCCACATGAAAGTCATTGGAAAGCAGCTAAAAGAATACTTCGTTATGTTCGAGGTACAGTTCAGTTTGGGATTCATTACAGTGCTGAAGTAGCTCCTCTATTGGTTGGTTTCACTGATTCCGATTGGGCTGGTGACCCTGATGATCGGAAGTCTACTACAGGGGTTCATGACCTATTACATGGGCTTGCAAGAAACAAGGTACCATTTCTCTTTCTTCAATAGAAGCAGAGTATCTTGGTGCCGTAGAAGCTAGTAAGGAAGCCTTGTGGCTTCGTCAGATCTTGTCAGAGTTTGGCTTTCAGCAGCAACATCCGACTACACTTTGGTGTGATAATCAAAGTGCCATTCAACTATGCAAAGATCCAGTCCAACATCAGCGCAGAAAACACATTGAACTGCACATGCACTTCATCATAAAGCTCATTCACGACCATGTTCTTCAAGTGAAATATTGTTCAACAGATGATCAAGTTGCAGACATCTTTACAAAGGCTCTCACAGAGGCGAAGTTCACTAAACTTCGATTTATGGTTGGAGTTCAGGAAGTTGTCACTAAGGGGGGATAGGCTCTAGTGCCTCCTTCCTTCTCCTATTGTGTCATATTTGTAAATCCTTCAATCCTATCCCAAGTTGTTCTTAAGGGAGGATGTTAGGATATTCCGACACATAGGAAATAGTTAAGTATAACTTGGTCTAGTATAGAGTTAGGTAAACTGTGTTTCTTTACTATGTACATTTTGTAACTTACAATCCCACGGTCACGATATGTAGTGATTCGATGGTTCATTCTCTCCTCGGTATTACCGACACTTGATCTGTGGCTTAACACCCGATTGGTCCATGATCTCTATTTAAAGAGCATGGAGGGTCATTTGTAGGTTAACCGTCCACGAGAGACATTGGCTCAGGCCGTGGACTCTTTCCCTCTTTGAGGGTTTTAACTACGTCAAAAGTACTGGTGTATTGATCTGTGATCTGTTTGTGAGCGGTGTCCTTTGGTGTTCTATCTGAGGAACTTACCCTGTAAATTCTTCATCAACTAATAACAATAAATATTATTATTCTGATCAACAATAATTAGGGTAATATTGAATTTTGAAAATATTAATAAAATAATTAATTATATATTTTTTATATACTAATTTTTTTTAAATGAGAACAAATTTTATTTTGTTTTTCCTGTTTACTGATAGTGCATTTTAATGGACAAATTACTCTCATTTTGCTATAATAAAAAAATTACATATTCTATTTTGCTATGATGTTTTCTTTTAGACTTAATATTATTAATAAAATAATTAATTATATATTTTTATATACTAATTTTTTTAAATGAGAACAAATTTTATTTTGTTTTTCTTCTTTACTGATAATGCATTTTAGTGGACAAATTACTCTCATTTTACTATAATAAAAAAAATTACATATTCTATTTTGCTATGATGTTTTCTTTTAAACTTAATATTATTATAAAAATTGTGAAAAAATATTTTTATATTAAATAATGATAAAACGAATAAAGATAATTTTATTATTAAAAAAATATAATTTAAAGTTAATTTTAATTAACTTATGCCTTTTATAGTATTCTAATTTTAGTTTTGATAATGGTTTTGATAGTATCTATGTTTTGTATATTGTATCACTTTTATTTTAAAAAGATTAAATAAATAATAAATAGTTTTATTCCAACACCTTCTTATTTTTATGATAATTTCTATGAGAATTAAAAATATATTAAAATGCCTCTAAATCTTTTAAGTTAATTAGTTTTTCTTTAATTATATTTTAAAAAAACATAACCTTTCCCCCTCTTTACCAGCTCAATATCATAAAATTGGTTTGATTGATTTTATTTTGTAAATTATGAATTATATAAAAAATAACAATGAATTACTTTTTTATCTATTTTTCCTTGAAATAATTTTTATTTAATAATATATTGATAAACTATTATTTAATAATATATTGATAAACTATTATATACTTCTATTAGCCTTTTTATAAATAAAATTGAATTACCATATATAAAAATAAATTTTCTCTTAAATTTTTTTTATAAAAGATATAATTTATTAAAATTTTCAGATTTTAAAAAATAATATTTAAATTTAATTAATTCAATCGGGGTGGCATAAAGACACAAGGGTCTGGTTAAACTATTGGGAGATCAACAAGAATGATGCATTGCAAAACATAAATAACATTAAAGATATCGTTACTTCTAAGTTCAAAGAAAAAATGTGGTATGAGAAAGATTTAGCCGCTAAAAGAAAATTAAGTTATCATAAGAAGGTCATCAACCCCACCCTAGAAGATCAAAAGTATCTCTCTATTTTAACTAGCTCACAAAATAAAATTAATATACAAAAGATTAGAATGAATTCTCATAAGTTCTATAGTGAAACAGGTCGTTGGGCAGTTCCTAAAACGCCATGGATGGAAAGGATCTGCCAAACGCCATGGATGGAAAGGATCTGCCATATATGTGAGAATAGGAACATCGAGGATGAAAACCACTTCCTCGAATAGGAACATCGAGGATGAAAACCACTTCCTCTTAGAGTGCCCCACCTACAACCACATTAGATCTCAGGTTCACAATCTTTGTTACAATACTGACCTTCCTAGCCTTTTACAATGTGAAAATTATAGTGAGCTTGGGAGGCTTCTCTCCAAGCTTTTTGAGCATAAGAATAAAATCTTAAATCAAAATAAATAATTTGTTTCTTTAGATCCGATAGACCAATGTTTAGTCTCAGGGGACGTTAACCACCACCACCATCATCATCATCATATATATATAGAAAATTCAGTGTATATTTGAAATCTCTTTACTTAACAAATCTGTATAGATGAAATTAGTTTACTATACACTCAACTTACTTTACCATTAACAAATCTGTATAGGTGAAATTAGTTTACCATACACTCAACTTACTTTACCATTCAATTTTACATAGGAGTAACTTTATAATTCGATATATAAATATCATTAATTAGTTAATTAATTAATTAATTCATAAATATAATATAGTCAATATTTTATTTATTTGTAAACGTTATAAAATGTTTCGTATATATGCCTTCAGACGCACCGAACGCTTTTATGGAATCCTACGGATATGAAATTGACATTTCGATTATACAATTTTTTTAGTTATTCGTGCACATTTACAAAATGTTTCAAAGTAACAAAATCGTTTTTATGGGATTCGACTAATTTGAAATTAACATTTGGTCAATGCTACTTTGTGAGCATTTCGATACTTCAATGTTATTTGTCTGCCGACATCTTACGCTTTCACGATGCGCGCCAACAAAAGCATATTGCGTGTACGATTTTTTCTTGGGTTGGAATACTTTTAACTGAAATATAGATTATTACAGAAAGAGTTAGTTTTGGCATGCTGGTCTTTCTTGTTTACCTCTTTTGGAAAGAAAAACATGCATATCCTCGCTTTTATCTAAGTGTGAGTCATAAGCTAGCACATATGCTTGATTTCTACAATTATGTCCCTATTTAAATATATGACAGTGGGAATCTTTTGCTACATTTTCCAATGGATTTGAGGCCTAAATGTTTGCTCAAACGGTAAAGTTGTTGCTATATTATATATTAAATCTCTGACCACGCAAAGTAGGTTGGCTCCTAGGATATCCTCGAGACTAAAAAAATTAAACATATACGTGACTCAGACCTGACTTTATTCGTTGTTCGCCCTTATTTGACAATTAAATGTTGAGGACCACAACTCTGACCAGTTCTGTTTCTTCATCTTCTCTTCGGTATTTTCACTAGGGAAGGCAAACAATTCCAGATCTTTTAATCGCTATGTCCATAAGTCAACTCTCGACGACGACATAAGGAAAATTTCAAGGGACCGTAGTGTCCTGGCCCCTCGCATATTTTGAACATTGTCAGGCTAAATTTATTAATGCAGCTTTACGTACCGGGCCTTTGAAAATAATCAAAAAAATGACACTCAGTGTTAAAAACTCAGTCAATATATCAGATGTCTGAATAATGCAGTAGGTTGGTGGCTATAATTACTTGTTAATTTAAATCTGAGATCTGAACAATAATTTGTAAGAAAAAACACAGAACCAAAATAAACAATAGATTTATCTGGAAAATTACTGGGAAAAGCAACTCTAACTTTTGTGTTAAATAAATATTTACAACCATTTACAATTCTCTCGACTCCAATTTTATGACCTTCTCAGGCATAAATATACATTTTAATCAATATTATATATGAATAATGGTTCATCCAATAATCTAGTTAAACATTATTAAAACAATACCATGTACTCTGAAAATCAGTGTCCAACAAGATCGAAACCATGACTATACTCTTCAATTTCTAAAATAATTGATAATATTACTTTATATTTTTTATTTATTCTCACCCACTAGAAAGATTTTGAAGGGATAGCTTAATTGTCAATTGAAAAATCACAGTGTCAAATCTCCCTTAAACTTAGGTCTAGGCAAGTAAAGCTGTGCAGAATATTGCCATCAGACACTTGTTCAGCTCTACATTCTACGTTGGTTTTAAAGTATAAAATAATTTAGTGCTGCAACTTGTTCATCAGTTTGTCTACATTCTACATTGGTTTTAAAGTATAAAATAATTCATTGCACTGGCCACAAAAAGTAGAAATAAAGTGAAGAATGTTCATGTGCAATGTAACAATGATGATACTGTTCTGCTGAAATTGGAATAAGCAGGAATTGTACCCTCCTCGACACATATAAATTGAAGGCAGGCGCATTTCTCTTCGAGAGGCATTCATTGAATTAAGCTATGAACGGAACTGCTCTGGTCAGGTTATTATTTTTCTGGATATAATGAATTTATGAAGTTAATAATATCCTGAGTTTCATATGTGGTCTTTATTTTGGTTTGACAAATTTATTCTATGTATCTACTATCTTCTCATCTTTAACTTAGGTCAAGTAAATCTTCTCATCTCTGCAAAAGTTTTCGAGTTATTTTTAATGTATCTAATTTCTTCTTAGACTTCGGAAATACCCCGTTGACACCATTTTATGCCCATTATATTTATATTTTATATTTGTTGGCCTAATCGTTGTATTTTTATTAACATTCTTTTCGTAATCCACCATTTATTCAAGTGATTTGGAAGTAGACTAATGCCTACTAGTTTGGTGTAATGTCTTGCCCAAATTCCATTTCCCGATATATGAAAAATTTTGTTTTAGTTAAAATAGTTTTCATCTAAAAGAAGTGTATATGTCTGGTATTTTATTATATTAACTTTAGAGTAAGGATTTAGCCTCGATTCTATTTCTGGAAATCCAATTAACATTTTTTAGAAATAGTTTTTTTTCTTAGGATGATGTGCATATGTCATGACTATAAACTAGCAATATTACATTTACCAATGTAGTTGAATTACAATGATAAGCTTATATAAAGCATATATAAAATCACGTTCTCCAATGTGATTCATATATACATATAGATTTATATCAACCTCATTAATAACTATTATGTATATTTTTTAAACAACAACTATTTAAGATTATTAATAACTATATAAATAAAACAACCATATTCTTATATATTTATATATAATGATGATGATGGTTAACATCTGCTCAGACCAAACATTGGTCTATAGGACCTAAAGAAACAAATTATTTATTTTGATTTAAGATTTTATTGCTATGCTCAAAAAGCTTGGAGAGAAGCCTCCCGAGCTCACTACAATTTTGACATTGTAAAAGGCTAGGAAGGTCAGTAATTATTATTATATTTATGATTATTATATTAATATTATTATATTAATATTACAATAATAACAAATAAGAAATATTTACTAGTTATAATTAACATTTATATTAAATAATTCTTATACCTTGTAGCATATTTGAATCTTTCGTTAACCTTAAAACCTGATTATTAATTATATAGAACAACTATTTTTATTTTATTATTATATAATCTGCCATATTTTTTTATTATTAACTTTCTCATCAACCTCTTCCTATTATTACTAATTTACAATAACTAAAATATTATTAATTCATAACTAAAATTATAATATTAAATAATTTATAACTATACTTAGAATATCAATTAATTTTATTCTAACTTCTTTGACCAAATCTTAATGATGTGATTAATCCAAAAGACATACATTCTACAATATGGATTACAAAAGTCTCAGATCCAATAATAATAATAATATAACTCATAACAGCAATTATGATGCAATAAAAATTAGAATTGTCATAAGAGAATTATTATATATATTACTTTTAAACACCAACTATTTATGATTATTAATAATTGTATAAATAATAACAAAAATATTTTTATATATTTATGATTATTATAATAATAATATTAACTCCTAATAATATTAGTAATATTAATTAATAATTATGTTATAATAATAATAATAATACCAATTATATTTTTATTATTATATAATATATTTATTGTATTATAATAATAATAATAATGATAATAATATTATTATTATTATTATTATTATTATTATTATTATTACCCAAGAGATTAATAGTAAAACCCCAAGGGATTATGAACCCGAGGGAATAATATTAAACAAAATGGAATAATATTATAAATCCAAGGGATACAAACCCTAAGATAAATAGTAAAATACTAAAATAAAAATGGTTGAATTAATGAAGTCTAAGAACTAATATTTTAAAGTCAAGAGAATAATAAACCAATGGGATTATTAATATTATAAACCCAAGGAACTAATAAACCCAGTCGTTTAATATTATAAACCTAAGGAATTAGTGAATCCAAGGGATACAAATTAAAAACCTAAGGGATGAAGAAGTGCGAGGGATCGATATTACAAACACAAGATATTAATAAAGCTAACCATGATTGATATTATAAACCCAAGTTAATAATAAACCAAAGGGATTAATACTAACAATCCAAGGGATTATGCACCCAAGTCAATAATATTAAACCCAAGAGACTAATATTATAAACCCAACATTGGTAAACTCTAATATAAATATTAGAAACACTAAAATAAACATAGTTTATTTTCATGGTGAGACAATCTTTGTCACAATGCGACACGCAACCATGGCTCGCCATGGTTGGCTATGATTGACAATGGTTGACCATGGTTGATAATATAAACCTAAGGGAATTATAAACTCAAGGGATTGATATTATAAAACCAAACGAATAATAAACCCAAGGGATTAATACTAAAACCCTAAGGGATTATGAACCCAAGGAAATAATATTAAACCCAAGGGACTAATATTGTAAACCCATCGTATATATACTCTAAGATAAATATTATAAACACTAAAATAAACACGATTAACCATCGTTGATTTTCATATTGAGACAATCCTTACCACAATTCAATGTTGGACCATGGTTGACTATCTTTGACATCAAAATAAACCATGGTTAACCACGGAATAGCAAACCCAAGAAATTGATATTATAATCCCAAATGAACAATAAACGCAAGGTATTAATACTAAAACCCCAAGGGATTATGAACCTAAGCGAATAATATTAAATCCAACGGGATAATACTGTAATCCCAAGGTATGTAAACCCTAAGTGGAGACAATTTGTTTCATAATGTGAGATCGGACCATGATTGACCACAGTTGACCATGGTTGGTTATGGTTGACCATGATTGATATTATAAACCCAAGTTAATAATAAACCCAATGGATTGATATTATGAACCCAAGGGAAACATAAACCCAAGGGATTATGAACCCAAAGGAATAATATTAAACCCAAGGGACTAATATTAAAAACCCAACATTGGTAAACCCAAATATAAATATTACAAACACTAAAATAAACATGGTTTATTTTCATGGTGAGACAATCTTTATCACAATGTGACATTCAACCATGGTTGTCTATGATTGAAAATGGTTGGCTATCATTGATATTATAAACCTAACAGAATAATAAACCTAAGGGTTTAATATTATAAACCCAAAGGAATAATAAAACCAAGGGATGAACACTAGAACCCGAAGGGTTATCAACCCAACGAAATAATATTAAACCCAAGGGACTAATATTATAAACCCCACATTGGTAAACCCAAATATAAATACTACAAACACTGAAATAAAATGGTTTATTTTCATGGTGAGACAATCCTTGTCACACTCTGACATTCAAACATGGTTGACCATGGTTGGCTATGATTGACAATGGTTGACCATCATTGATATGATAAGCCTAAGGAAATAGTAAACCCAAGGGATTGATATTATAAACCGAAAGGAATAATAAACCCAATAGATTAATACTAAAACCCTAAGGGTTTATGAACCTAAGGGAATAATATTAAACCCAAGGAACTAATATTATAAACCCAACATTGGTAAACCAAAATAAACCCAAGGAACAATAAACCCAAGGGATTAATACTAAAACCCCAAGGGATTATGAACTTAAGGGAATAATATTAAACCCAAGGGAATAATATTAAACACAAAGGACTAATATTAAAAGTCCCACATTGGTTAAACTAAATATAAATATTACAAAAACTAAAATAAACATGGTTTATTTTCATGGTGAGACAAACTTGACCACAATGCGACATTCAACGATGGTTGATAATGGTTGGCTATGATTGAAAATGATTGACCATCATTCAGATTATAAACCTAAGGGAATAATAAACCTAAGGGATTGATATTATAAACCCAACGAATTAATGGTAAAACCCCAAGGGATTACGAACCCAAGGGAATAAAATTTAACCCAAGGGCCTAATATGATAAACCCAACATTGGTAAACTCAAATATAAATACTACAAACACAAAAATAAACATGGTTTATTTTCATGGTGAGACAATCCTTGTCACAATGAGACATTCAGCCACGGTTGACCATGGTTGGCTATGATTGACAATGGTTGACCATCATTGATACTATAAACCTAAGGGTTTGATACTATAAACACAAAGGAATAATAAACTCAAGGGATTATTGTTAAAACCCCAAGGGATTATGAATCCAAGGGAATAATATTAAACCCAAGGGACTAATATTATAAACAAATCATTGGTAAACCCAAATATAAATATTACAAACACTAAAATAAACATGGTTTATTTTCATGGTTAGACAATCCTGGTCACAATCTGACATTCAACCATGGTTGTCTATGCTTTATAATGGTTTACCACCATTGATATCGTAAACCTAAGGTAATAGTAAACTCAAGGGATTGACATCAGAAACCCAAAGGAATAATAAACCCGAGGGATTAATACTAAAACCCCAAGGGATTATGAACCCAAGGGAATAATATTAAACCCAAGGTACTAATATTGCAACATATATAAACCCTAAGATAAATATTATAAACACTAAAATAAACATGATTGACAATCGTTCATTTTCATATTGGGACAATCCTCATCACAATTCCATGTTGGACCATGGTTAACCATGGTTGACATCATAATAAACCATGGTTGGCTACGGAATAACAAACCCAAGTGATTGACCCAGATGCGGGTGCCTTAATGAGGTGTTAAAGCTTGAGCATGCGGAGCCGGCATCTGGCACCACCTTCAGTAGGTTTGGCGGTTCGAGGCAGGGTATTAACTCGCATTTATGAAGCTTCAGGTTCAAGGCACACAACAAATAGATTTCAGGATGGCGCGCACAACTCATGGTTCATTTGCTCTAGTATCTTCAGGCAGTGACAGAGACAATCCGGTTTCTTCAGGCAGTGCTCCTCTCTGGTGGTTATGTCCTCAGAGCTTCTGCGCAGCACAGAGAGTTTAGAAGCCACCATGGTTTCATAATTGCTCACATCTTGCCAGTTTCAGGTATTTCGTTTTGTCTCTTTTCGAAGGTGTCTGGTGTAGTAAGTCAGCCTTCTCCATTTGCATCGGGGGTATTAAGTCAGTCTTCGTGCCCATCTCTGTAAGGGGTTTCGTTTCTGTCTTTGCTGAAGGTGTCTGGGTCGGGTATTGGGTTCATTCAGTCATTGCTGGGTTCTTTCTCGTGGTGTTTTATATATACTGTGTGTTCTGCTTTGGGGTCTTCAGTTCAGAGGTCTGTTCATTCCGGTTTCATTTAGTTTGTGGCGAGTCACTTCTCTTTCTCCCTCAGCCCTTCAGCACTTTCAAACTGTTGATCAATTCTGCAATGGCTCGTCGTCGTGGCATACCCAGGCATGGTAGCATCTCAGGGTCCCGTGGAGGTTCTCGAGGTCGTGGTGGTTCTAGAACTCGACGTATAACTCCGTTAGCCTCTGCCTCGCCATCCTCACCGCCCTCAGACCATTCTGGACCCTCCCTAAACAGCTCGTTTCACTCATCCCGGTTCAAGTTCAAAATCAGGCTTAACAAACCGCTTATCTTAGCTATTATAACTATTATTTTCTCGGAGGAGGAAGATGAGCTCACAAGCTCAGATGAAACCTCCAAGGAACAGTCTCTTTCTCAAAATTCCAGTGATTCTCAGGGCAGCTTGGCTAGTGATGTCCTCAATAATCCCGTTGCGCTGCATGAAGAAGGCCAACAAGAAGATTCTCGCCCTCAGCCAGACTCTTCTCAAGAGCATATTATAGCTTGTGAGCCGGCACAACTCTCTGGCAGCGTTCTGCACCTTGTGCCTCCTCCAGATTGCAACATGACGGAAGCTGAAGATAATGTGATGGTTCATTGGGTAATCTCTCCCAACCAGGCAAATGAAGACGATACAGACTCACCACCTCAGGCATAATTACTTCTGGTATCAGCGACAGAAAAGCAAGTCATCTTAGGATTTCTGGTTTTTGGGTGTAATTCTCAGTGGGTATGGCCTCTGTTATTATCAGTATGAATTTTTACATTCTCCAGGACATAATTTTGGCTTTCCAGTTTTTTTGTAATAGTGGCAAAGAACAGCATTTTGTAATAGGGCAGCTCATACTGAAGCGTCGATCCTATCTAGCTCTATTTAGTCTTGGGTCTATGATTTTCATTTTTGTAAACAGAAGGCAATGTGCAAATCGCAATGGTTTTTCTGATAGAGGGCAGGCTACAGCCCCCTCAGAGATTCAAACCTCTTTGTAAATATTTTTTCTCTTTTAATCTTAATAGAATAGTCTTTATACAGAAAAAAAAAAAAAAACAAACCCAAACGATTGACATTATAAACACAAAAGAACAATAAATCCAAGGGATTAATACTAAAACCCCAAGTGATTATGAACCTAAAGGAATAATATTAAACAAAAGGGACTAATATTTTAAACCCAAGGTATCCAAACGCTAAGATAAATATTAAAAATACTAAAATAAACATGGTTGAATTCATAAACCCTAAGAATCAATATTTTAAACTCAAGCGATTAATAAACCAAGGGAATTATTATTATTATAAATGTAAGGCACTAATAAACCGAACCGTTTAATATTAAAACCGTAATGAATTAGTGAACCCAAGGGATACATATTAAAAACCTAAGCGATCAAGACGCGCATCTGATCGCTATTAAAAACAGAAGAGATTAATAAAGCTGAGCATGATTGATATTATAAATCAACATAATAATAAACCCAAGGTATTAATACTAAAACCCCAAGGAATTATGAACCCAAGGGGATAATATTAAACCCAAGAGACTAATATTATAAACCCAACATTGGTAAACCCTAATATAAATATTACAAACACTAAAATAAACATGGTTTATTTTCATGGTGAGAAAATCCTTGTCACAATGCGACATTCAACCATGGTTGGCTATGAATGACAATGGTTAGCCATGATTGAAATTGTAAACCTAAGGGAATAATAAATCCAAGGGATTTATATTATAAACCCAAAGGAATAATAAACCCAAGGGATTAATACTAAAACCCCAAGGGATTATGAACTCAAGGGTATAATATTAAACACAAGGGACTAATAGTATAAACCCAATGTATAAACCTTAAGACAAATATTATAAACACTAAAGTGAACATGATTGACGATCATTGTTTTTCATATTGAGACAATCCTTATCACAATTCCATGTTGGACCATGGTTCACGATGGTTGACATCATAATAAACCATCATTGACCGGGGAATAATAATCCCAAGAGATTGATATCATAAACCCAAATGAACAATAAACCCAAGGGATTAATGCTAAAGCCCCAATGGATATTATAAACCATAGGGCATAATAAACCAAAGGTATTAACTCTAAAACCCAAGGGATTATAAACCCAAGGGAATAATATTAAATGAGGGATAAATATTATAAACCCAAGGTATATAAATCCTAAGATAAATATTACAAACCCTAAAATTCAATGTTCTATATACCCAAGGGAATAATATTAAATCCAAGAGATTAATATTATAAACCTTAGAGATTAACAAGCACTGAGGATTGTTAATATTATAAACCCAACCACAATGAACATTAATGATATAAATATAATGGTAATTATAAAATTAATATTAACATTAAAATTAATATTAATATTAATTATAAAAGTAATATTCATATTGAAAAATATATAATAATGAAAATAATAATAATATTAAAAAATAATTGTTACAATAAAATTGTTATTATTATAATAAATAATAATTATTCATTTATATTAATAATATTTATTTTTTTGCTTGTTAAGACTAACCTACGCACCCATGGGGATTTGAACCGGTGACCTATCGCAAGGAGTGCCTTAACAGCGCACCCATTCACCGTCAATCCAAAGCCCCGTGGGCATTTATATTAATAATATTAATCAAATAGTGATTGGGAATTCCTTTTGCTAATATTTATTAAATAATATTTTAAATACTAAATATTAAATATATATTTTTTAATTTTCAATATTATTAATATTCATGTTACAATTTAAATAATATTAATAATTTATTGTTATTATACTAATAACATTAAATGGCCATAATTTTAAAAAATATTATGACTAATAAAATTATTTTTTAAGACCTAATAAATTTTTATTAATAACACATTATTAAATGTTGCTAATTAATCATATCTAATATTTTATTTAATAATCAACATATTAGTATTAATTATAATAAATATAAACTGGTGTAAATGCTTACATTAATATTTAGTAAACCACTTTGGCCAACCATGCCACTTGATATAATATATGCAAGTCACAAAAATATTTACTAATGATTTAAAGATATTAAACTCATCAATATTGATAACCCAATATATGATGATAACTTAGTATTTGTTTATAACCACAATATATTGGGTTAATGACATCACAAATATTAATTTGTAAACATTTTTAATATTGTATTAATGATATTATTAATAACATTGTTTTCCATATTAATTTTAATGTTATTGTTATTATTAATTATATTTATTAATATTGTATTTTTTAATAATTAATATTAGTTTTATATAATAAATATTAATAATAATTATAATTATAATTATTATTATTATTATTATTATATAAATATTAAAAATATTTTACAAAAATATAATATTTAATGTAAAGCTTTTTTCAATAAAAAACAATTCAAATAAATAATATATTTATTAAAATTTAATATGAAAATTAAAAATAAAACATATTTATTAAAACCTAAATGTAACTCACATTTGTTCTAATGATGTAGTTAAATGCTTGTATTAAACGTTGGAATTAAATGTTGTATTTGTTGGATTCAAACACAATGATACAACAACATTGTATTTGTTGGAATTAAACATTGTTCTGAACATTGTAAATGTTGTAAACATATTATATGATATAATGCATTGCTTATATCAAATAGTATTGGGCATGTACCAAAATGATAACATTGGACAATTAATCATAAACCACACAATGTAATGTAAGGCACTGTATTGTAAACATTATTTTGAACATTGTAAACTTTTCTCTCCACAATGAATACTTTGTTCCATAATACTAATGAACGCTCTCGAATGAACAATGACTACAATATTAACACAATAACCCAATGAAATGCTAAAATAAATGTTGCTAATATAAAAACAATGTACCAAATTCCAATAAGCTACCCAATGGCTTAGATTATGGTACAATATAAATGTTGGAGTGTTGCTCCAAACTATTAATGTTTCTCCAAAAATATTAATGTATTGGAAATATATTAACACTGCATAACTTTGCAATTATATATTGAACGTTAGTATTAAATGAATAAAATATGCCATTAAATGAAGAAACATTGTCTTTAAATGAAGAAGAAATGCATGTCTCGTTTATTTTGAATGCTCTCCACCACAATAAATGTTGAACACTGAATGTTGCATAGTTAAATCATTGTCCAATTTTGTACATTTTGCAATTTATAACGATGAAGGTGTCAATATTATGTATGGAGTTCTCAACATTCATTATTTGTTTTTCTGTTTCTTGCCATCTCTGCGATCTTGTTAATTATGCCTTCCCTGTGCCTATGTCATCTACTATTTTTGAAGATCCTATCACCTTGAATTACCTTTGATCATAAGTGTAATGCATATTTGTAATGAGACTTGACTTTAAGAGTTAGGGTGAAAAACCCTAAAAAATATTTTGAGAGCACTTTCTTCCCAATGAAACAATAGGTAACATATCTCATGAAAATACAGATTTTGATTCCAGTACTATAAGTCTTGTTTTATTGCTTAATTATTTGATTAATTACTTGTCTCTTGATTCATTTTCCTTTTGTTTTTTTTACCATTGGCTACTATCTCTTGTTTTTGGTTCACCATGACTATTTTTATTGACTTCCATTTAGGTTCATCAAATGCTATTGGAACTGCTGCTTAGGTTAAAATTTATCTTTTTTTATCAAAATTTTAAAGTAAAACTTTTTTTTAATAAAAAAAATTAAAAAATTAAATTATTTATTAAAATTTAATGGGTGTATTTAAAATAAAATAACCTTATTTATTTCAAACATTTTGATGTAGGAAACCCCTTGATGGTGGGATTCGATCACAAAGGCAATCGCTCCCTCCATATACACAACTATCAGCCTAGAACTATGGTTATTGCCACCACATCGAAAGCGTTGGTATTGAATCCATAAGCCTTTAAAACCTTCCCGCACATTATATTGGAAGCGGAGAATGGATGCACTTTTACCTTAACAATCTTGGCCATCAATTTTATCAGAATACAAAGGAGACACAGG
The DNA here is from genome assembly GCA_031772625.1 of Pinus tabuliformis. NCBI lineage: Eukaryota > Viridiplantae > Streptophyta > Pinopsida > Pinales > Pinaceae > Pinus > Pinus tabuliformis. Next base: position 937,945,300 of record CM062813.1, read on the forward strand.
AAAACTCGCTGCGAACACATAAGCCGGACATCATATGGAATTAAATCCACTATAAAAAGCCCATAGGGTTTGGATTGGGAATTAAATTTTGCGCTTATTCGTGCTTGAAGTCCATCCGATCATCCATTTGATGGATGGTTTGATCACCTCCGGATCTCAACTTAATTAAATTCTGACTCATATCCTCATCGGGTCCAGGTTGGGAAAACCTCTTATGGCTTTTGAGGCCACCTGATAACTGCTTACCACCTTTTGGAAACCACCTTCTAGTTAATGCACGTGCCCTTATCTCCGTCGTTGGTCAATTATGTGATCCAACGGTTGATGCTTCATCGTCATGTCGTAATCGGAGTTGGCAAGTGTTTAGGGCCCGATCCATCCATAAAGACTTCTGTCGATGCGATATATCAGTGCGATTGCAATCGCAAATCCTTAAGGCCTGAGTCCTTCCTCCTTATAACAATCTTTGCCGATGTGATATGAATTGGTTTTCCTCCCTGCGATTTCATCTGGACTGTTGATCTTCCAGATCAACGACTACTGTGCATTGATCCATCTACTCCCTCCTAGACTTGATCTTGCTTGTTTTTAACAGATTCTGTGTTATAAACATGATTCTCCTCCACACTCTGTTTTCACACACAACTCCTTATATAAACTCTTTGTGGTATCTATGGATAAATGACTGGGGTTAAAGCAGCTCAGCCACCGTATAACACTATGGACCATAATAAAGTATTGAACGCTGCGCTTTATAACTTAAGACATAAAAACATAGCATAATGCTTGAGTTGTTCCGTAGGAAAACTATAGAGAGACAAGCGAAGTACTTCAATAGAGATGGGTCGTTTACACACACACAAAATCATTTATTCAATATAATTAATTTACAAAGTCTCGGCCCTCTAACTCGATTACATCAATAAAAGGCCATGTTTCAATCTTGAAATCCTCACTCTCTCCTCTCTAGCCTCTCTTGAACCCCTAGCTAACCTATCTAGCCTCTCTGGGCTCTCTCTCGCTAACCTATCGAACCACTGAATTATCCGAAAAGATCACAATTTATACAAAAGTGGATTCATGAACCAATTCTAGTTTAGATCCAGAAATTTCTTACTCTCTCCTAAAGAACCTCTTCAACTCCACTCTTTTCTGAACAAACGCTAAATAAAGCTTTCAAATTCCTCATATTCTATTCAAACCAAATAAATCTAACTATTTGGCCTAATCTCCACATAGGGAGAATCAATTAGCCACTATACCCTTTTTCTCATATTTGACAATAAATAAGCACTCTCACATATTTAAATAAAATTAACTAAACTCTTCTCTTCCAACCCCTTATTAGTCACAACATGTGATCATACCATCACATTGCTGACTAGGCCTAAATGCTCCAACATCAAACTCCTAAAGTTGAAAGTTTTCATGACCTCCTGGTCATGTGATCATTATGTTGTCTATCCAGTATCCCAAACTTTACATTATAACTGGTCATCATCTTCATCATGCTACTAATTCAATTCTTCTTCCACTGTCACTTCTGTTCTTCCAGTATTCCAAATCTTATTTTGTTGTTGTACTCTTTCCTTGTTGTCCTTCTTTTTAACTGTCTTCATCTGCCACAATTTCTCAACTTCCTCTTTACAATTTGTTCCCAACTGAACTCCACTAACATCTACCTGTTGTACATTCTCCTTTACCATATAAATCATAAAATTTCTATCCAAATCTTCTTTTCCTCTGTCATTTACAAACTATTATTTGTACTCCACAACTTCCCTTTCATTATCATTAAGGATAATCCTGTCCTCTATGTTATCAGGTTCATTTAATATCCTTTCCAGCAAAATACAAATTCCTTCATATTCAATAAGCATGGTAATTACGTATGACTCCTCCTTCCTGTATAAAATAGAATTTCCATGACAATTGTCAAATTCAAAATAACTATGGTTTTCACTTTCCATAGGTAATTATGCCATCAAATCTTTATACTGTTGTTCTTCAAAAGTTATGAAATCGTCATCAATTTTCATTTCAATACTTTCCTCTGCATTACACGGTGTTCCTTGTTCTAACACAAGACTATCATTCAAGAGTTCAATAGCTAGGATTTCTCGGATCATATCATTGTGAAGCATCCTTTCATCTTCTATACTTATACTATTGCAACAAAATGATATTGTTTCATCTTCTCTTAAATCAAAAACAAATTTCTAGTTTTCTAAAGCTTCTTCATGGTTTATAGCTTCATAAAAGTAATCCACTTTAAAATCACAGAATTCCTAAACTTCTGCATCTATCAACATCATCTTATATTCCTTCATAATTTCCATAGTACTTTCATTTTGATTCTCTATTGAAGATATTTCATTCTGGTTGCCATCACAAACTTTCATTTTCTTATCTTCAGCTTCTTTAATCATGACAATTTCCCTGTCAATACCATGATTCTCAAAATTATTAAATACATGCTCAAAATATCTTTCTGTCTCAGCCATCTCTTCTAGTAATCTCACTTCCTCATCAACATGCATAAGCACATTGTCCAATTGTTGTTCATCACCTTTTAAACCTAAAAACATACACAACATGTTAGTTTAAAAAATACAAGGCTCTTCATTTGAAGCCTCAGTGATCAACTCCTCATTCTTCTTTGAACTATTCTGATAGTTCACTAAGTTATTGGGAAATTCTTCCTCAACATCTTCGACTTCTTCCTCGATAAATAAAACTTCTAGGACTGCAACTTCTTGACTATGCTTGACAACTTCATCATAAGTTTGTAGAATACCTTTCTGTTCTACACAACTTCCTCCAACACTCAGTTTATCCAAATAAGACAACAATGTCTACTCCTCTTCTCTGATAAGACTTTGATCTTCCAAATATTTCCTTGACTTAACTTCTTCAGCTAAGTCCTCTGTGTCAGATTTCCTTCTCTTCACTTCACAAATCGACAATGCATCTGTTTCCTTTCATGTTTCCATTTCCAATTGGTCTTCTATCCATGCTCAAATTCCTTCAAATATTATCCAATAAGTTTTCACTAAGAGAAGACACAACCATTTAGCTATACCTTTTAATTTCCTCCACCAATTAAAGTGTTGAAAGTCCTTATGCATCTCCTTTTGTGGTTTTCTTACCTCTGCCTCTTTCACCTTTTCATACATAGGTTCAAATTCATTACGCTACATACCTGCAATTTTACATTGACATAAATAATTAATTCCAAAAATATGAGATTATCTTGTCTGTGAGGATGCTACCAACGCATTCCTTTCGTTCTGATCTGCATAGATCAGTTCTTCATGATTGTCATCACTGTGTCCTTCCCCAAGGAGAGATCCTTTCTCTGGTTCACAGATGTTTTCTACTCCTTCATTTTCAACTTCTTGAAGTATTAATTTCTCAGCAAACAATTCTCTGATAGGCCATTTGACTCTTCTTCCCACATAAAATCCTTGTTTCCATTTTTCTCTAATTCCTTTCAATACCAGCTTCTCCAAATGACTGAGTCCTGCCTTCATCTCAGCCAACTCCATGTCCCTTTCTTCTTTACTCATTCCTTTGAGTCCAACTGCTTCAACACTCTTTTTTCTGTGTCTCTAGCTTTCCTTCGTACCCCTGTCATGACTATCAATAGTCAATTCCATTTCTTCCTATGGTGAACTTTCCTTGTTCACTAATGAGCTGCAAATAGCCTTTTCCATTTCACCTGTAACAAGTCTCCTTCATGCTTCACCAAACTTTCCTAAGTTCATCCTTTTGGCATCTATTGGTTCTTTCCTCGAACCATTCATTGACTAACAATTCTACCCAACACTCCTCTTTCTGCAATTGTTATCTCCTATCGACAATCACAATCGTGGAGCTACCTCAACAACTTCTACCAACCACTGTTGAAAGTTGTTCTTATCTCCTCTTGAACACTCCTTGCTCTAGGCTTTGCATCTTCAATTGTTCACTTCTTTCTTCATTCAATAATTTCATTTACTATTGGGTACTACCACCTTTACTCATCTGAGAATTCTTCTTGCCATATCTTTTTTAACATAGCTCATATGCTATGATGTTGGTACAATTCATTCTATCTTTCAACAATTCCACTGCTTTTATTGACCTGCACAATCTTATCTCAAGATACATCAAAGCACCTTTCAAACCTGAAATATTTCCTTCAAAGATATCTTAAAACTAATTCCCATTCTTTCAGTTAAATCTTTGCCAAAGGATTCGTCTATTCATTATTTCATTTAGACTCTCCATTCAAAAGACTCCATACAACCAACAACTATTTCCCATTTTACTTTTCATAACGGACTCTTTAGCTTTCAAGATCAATTAAGATTAGATCTAAATTTCAATTATTTTATCAATTCATGACAGACACTATCAATTCCTTCTGATAACCTGTTTGTAACCAAATCCTGTTTTGCCTCTACAATTTCCAAAATTCATTCCTTGTAGTGGTTCTTCTTTCAGTCCTATTAAACCCAATATCTTTTCTTTCAATCATCAATATCATTACCTTCAACAATACTTTAAGAAATCCTCAATCATTCTCAGTTTTCACAAAATTCTTCAAATCATTTAAATGACTTGAATGCCAGAACAAACCACTCTTCTATTTAGCTTTAACTTCTAAACCTTTCATCTCAACCAAATCAAGCATGCAATCAACTTACACAGAAATTTCATTTTCCTGAAAGGAAAACATCTTCTCCCTTGAAATTTCAATCCCTTGTTGTTCTTTATACATTCAAAACACATCTCTACAAAATTATCAAAATAAACATTCTTACCAGACCTTCCTCATAGATTCACTACTTCTCCATTCTGATCTCAGTGTCCTTTGTAATCTGATCCCCATCTGTATCAGCTTCACTTCAGTGCAAATTATACATATCCTGAGATTACAATTAAATTTCCAAGCCATTCTTTATACAACGTTAAGCTAGCTCTGATACCAAAAATGATGTAAGAAACCCCTTGATGGCGGGATCCAATCAAAAAGACAATCGTCTCCTCCATATACACAACTATCGGCCTAGAACTATGGTTATTCCCACCACATTGGAAGTGTTGGTATTAAAGCCTTAAGCCTTTAAAATCTGCCCGCACATTATATCAGAAGTGGAGAATGGATGCACTTTTACATTAAAAATCTCAGTCATAAATTTTATCAGAATACAAAGGAGACACTGGAAAACCCACTCCAAACTCATAATCCAGACGTCAAATGGAATTAAATCCATTGTATATATCTCATCGAGTCTGGATTGGGAATTAAATTTCGTGCTTATTCGTGACTGAAATCCGTCTGATTGTCCATTCAACAGACGGTCTGATCCCCTCTGAATCTCAACTTAATTAAATTCCAACTCATATCCTCATCGGGTCCGGATTTGGAAAACCGCTTACAGCTTTTTAGGCAACCCAATAACCACTTACCACATTTTGGAAACCACCTTCTTGTTAATGCGCACGTGCCTTATCTCCATCGTTGATCAAGTATGTGATCCAATGTTGCACGCTTCATTATCATGTCGCAATCGGAGTTGGCAAGTGCTTAGGGCCCAATCCATCCATACAGACTTCCGCTGATGTGATATATTGGTGCGATCAAAACCGCAACTCCTTAAGGCCTGAGTCTGTCCTCCTTATAACAGACTCTGCGGATGCAATATGAATTGGTTTTTCTCCCTGCGATTTGGTCTAGACTGTTGATATTCCAGATCAATGCTATTATGCATCGATTCGTCTACTCCCTCCTGGACTTGATCTCGCTTGTTTTAACAGATTCTGCGTTATAAACACGATTCTCCTCCACACTCTGTCTCCTTATATAAACTCTCTGTAGTATCTATGGATAAATGACTAGTGTTAAAGTGGCTTAGCCATTGTATAACACTATGGTCTGTAATAAAGTATTGAACGCTACGCTTTATAACTTAAGACATAAAAACAGAGCAGAATGCTTCAGTTGTTCCATAGGTAAACTATACAGAGACAAGCGAAGGACTTCAATAGAGATGGGAAATTTACACACATGCAAAATCATTTATTAAATATAATGAATTTACAGAGGCTCAACCCTCTGGATCGATTACATCAATAAAAGTCCCTATTTCAATCTTGAAATCCTCGCTCTCTCCTCTCTAACTTCTCTCAAACCTCTAGCTAACCTATCTAGCCTCTATAGCCTCTCTCTTACTAACCTATCCAACCTCTGACTTATAAAAAAGGATCACAATTTCTACAAAAGTGGATTCATGAACCAATTCTGCTTTTGATCTAGAGATCTCTCACTCTCTCCTAAAGAACCTCTTCAACTCCACTCTTTTCTAAACAAACACTAAATCAAGCTTTAAAATTCCTCATATTCTATTCAAACCAAGCAAATCTAACTATTTGGCTTGATCTCCACACAGGGAGAATTAATCAGCCACTATACACTTTTTCTCATATTTGACAATAAATAAACACTCTCACATATTTAAATAAAATTAACTAAACTCTTGTCTTCCAACCCCTTGTTCGTCACAACATGTGACCATACCATCACATTGTTGACTAGGCTTGAATGCTCCTACATCACATTTGTAAGTGAAATGGATTTAAAAATTTGAAGATTCAAACACTTCATGAAACTCATTCATTGGCAACTCATTAAAATCCTAAACCTAATATTATAATATTATATTAATATAAACTAAAATATGTATGATTGAGGCATGTTCAAGTGAAAAGAAATATGGGGATATAAAATATTCATTTGAGCAATATCGTGGTATAACAAATTCATTTTTCACTTAGTAAAGAGGGATTCAATCAAATTAATGAATTCAAGGCTTAGATGAAGGGGCATGATGGCTTTACATTATTTGAATTTGTCCAAGAGAGCATTTCATAGTTAAGCAAGAGAGCATCTCATGGTCTACAAAGTTTTTATATAAAAAATTATATATCTATATATATATATATATATATATATATATATATATATATATATATATATATAGAGAGAGAGAGAGAGAGAGAGATATCTATATATATATATATATATATATATATATATATATATATATATATATATATATATATATATATATATATATATATATAGATATATCTCTCTCTCTCTCTATATATATATATATATATATATATATATATATATATATATATATAATTTCTCTAGCTATATATATAAAAAGTAGCTATAGATGCAATGGTTTCTCTATGTATAAATTAATGTACTTTTTTCTATTATTCCTCTGTGATTTGAACTTATCAGGTTAAGATATGGAATTTTAATCATATTCAAGACCCACTTAAAGACAAGACATCCAAATCATGTAATAAGTGGGAGACCTTCATTGCAAGGAAACAATCTTATGCAGTTGCAGAGGCTTATCTCGAGCAATTCAAATCTGACCTTAATGCATTTTTAAATGTTATAGTGAATGAAATGACGAAGGGTGCAATTATGTTCTTGATTTTTCCATGCCGGATTTCAACTGATCTAAGGGAACAAGGAAGCATGATCAGTTTCTATGGGCACCTATTGAGAGCTACTTTCAGAGATCTCATAAACAAGGTATAAGGGATAATGTCTCAATTGTAGTATATTGGTTCATTACATTAAATCACCAGGCAAACAGAATGTTTTTTGATATACTTCTTATTGTAGGCGGGCTTTGGTATTTGCATGACATAGAAACAAAAAAAATTAGTATTCTTTCATAAATTGTGATCATATAAAAAGATTTTTAAATTGTTGATACGGCTGATTTCTGACTTTGAATTGCACCATATTTTCCCACATTTTAAACTTGGAAAAACTTATGTCTTACATTCTATAATGAAATTTTGTATTACTCTTGGTAGGGCTTATTGGATGAAGACAAATTGCACTCATACAATTTTCCATTTTCTCTCCAACTATCAAATAATTCAAGGTTATAGTAAAAAAAACATGATTGATCACCTTATAAAGATGTGAAGTCTTGAGAGGAGAAGCTGCAGGCATAGTCGACTACATGAGAGAAGATAATAGTTTATAGGAAAACAACTCTAAATGAAATATAGAAATGGATTGGAGACTATGACAGACACATTGTTTCAAAGAGTCGAGAAAAGAGTCATGAATGGATTACACATGGAAAGCATAACACAGTTACTTGCAGTGCTTATTCTAAATAAGAAAATGTCATAGTAAAATGATAAATACATACCCTGTAGTGATATCACGAAATTTCAGATTATATCTACACTCACTATTACTACACCAAATTTCATGATTATATCTACACTCACTATTACTACACCAATTTTCATGATTATATCAAAACTATCTCCTAGAAAATAGGAACTAAATCTAAACTAAGACACACACACCACTGTGAAACAAACTTTCTCCATTAATTTCAAGTCTCCCTCTTAATGGGGAAAGGATTCACCTGCACACCTAAGATTTCCCTAAACAATTCAAATTTGATCATCCCAAGAGACTTGGTAAAGATATCAGCTGCATTTTCACAGGTATTAAAATATTCAATGAATATTTCTTTGGACTGAACCTTTTCTCTAATAAAATGAAATTGAGTATCTACATGTTTTATTTTCTTATGAAAAACAAGATTATTTTCTAGCTTGATTGAACTTTTGTTGTCATATTTAATTACCGTAGCATCTTTTTGTTCTTCTCCTGCACATTGAATAAGTCTTTTAAACCAAATTTCTTCACAAGAGGCTACACATACAACCTGATACTCTACTTCTTCTGATGATAAAGATACATTACTCTCACTTTTACTGCTCCAAGAAATGACATCGGACTCAATATTAAAAGAATATCCAGTTATAGATCTTATATCGTCCATATTTTTAGCCCAATCTGAATGTGAATATCCTGTCAGTTTAACATCAAAAGAATCAATATATTTAATGCCAAAATTTATGGTTTCTTTAAAATACCTTAGGACACATTTTGCTACCATCCAATAATTTTCAAGAGCTTTTGTCATAAACTTACTCAACACACTCACTAAATATGCTAAGTCAGGCTTAGCTGTAGTTAAATAAATAAAACTTCCAACCAGTTTTCTATGCAATGTAGCATCCACCTCTTTAGGACCATCATTACTTTGAAATTTAACATTTTTTTGTATAGGTACTGAAGCAGCTTTACTCTGATCCATTTTAAATGTCTTCAACAATTCCTTAGCATGCTTTCCTTGACTAAAAAAATTCTGGCCAACATCCCTCCAGAATTCAAGACCTAAGCAATAATGCAGTTACCAAACGTCCTTCATTTCAAATACCTATGACATCTGCATTGTGATTTCTTCAACCAATTCATCAAAATTTCCAGTAACAATTAAATCATCAACATATAAATAAATCACCACAATTTTCCCCTTTGAATCAAATGTGGTATACATATTCGGATCATTTTTCTTCTCTTATAACCATGATGTAAGAAGAAAGAGTTTATTTTCTCATACCAAGATTTGGGAGCCTTCTTCAACTGATACAATGCATTTTTTAATTTATACACCAAGTGTTCCCGTCCCTTTTTAATAAACCCTTCAATTTGTGTTAGATATACTTCTTCCTTCAAATCTCCATTCAAAAAAGAAGATTTTACATCTAGTTGGTGTAAACTCCAATGGCACTTTGTAGCTAGAGCTATTAACATTCTAATAGTATTTAGCTTAGCCACATTATTAAAATTCTCCTTGTAGTCAGTCCCTTGTTTCTATGAGTACCCTTTGGCCACCATTCTAGCTTTATACTTGTCTATACTACCATTTGCTTTTAACTTAGGTTTATATATCCATTTACAACCTATGGGATCTTTTCCTTTTGCAAGTTCAATTAATTCCCATGTTTTATTTTTAATTATAGTCTCATACTCTTCTTTCATAGTTGACCTCCATTCTTCGTATTGGTTTTCTTCATTATAATTGATGGGCTCAACAACATTTAAAACACTAGTTATAAGAGCATAATATTTGTACCTTTCTAGTAAGTCAGTTTGCCTTCCTGATCTCCTTGGTAGTAGAATTGAATCAATTATGTCCTGTGTGATTACTTGCTCACTTTTGAGTGGACTTCGCCTACTAAATGTGTCCACATCACTAGATTCCTCTTTAATATCATCATGTTGGCATTAATGACTGTCTTTCGCTTCATCATTACTGTCATAAATCACTAGAGGCACATGCCACTATTCATAAACTTTATCCTTATTCCCTTCATCAACTTGTTCATTAACATCTCTACTCGCAAATACTTTATGAGTAGATGGATTAAACATCTTATATGCTTTGAAATCAGAACAATACCCTACAAATATGTATTTTATAGCCTTAGCATCCAATTTCTTCCTATTTTCCTTAGGAGTGTATGCAAAATCTCTAGAACTGAATACTCGCAAGTGATGGACTGCAGGTTTAAAACCGTACAAAGCATCAAATGGAGTCTTGAGATCAAGACACCTAGTTGGAATTCTATTCTTTAAGTAAAATTTAGTACTAATAGATTCTACCCGAAAACGATTGGAGAAGTTATTACCTTTAATTATGCTACATGCACACTCCACTAGAGTTATGTTCTTTCTTTATGCAACCCCATTCTTTTGTGGAGTGTGTGGTAATGTAAATTGTTGTACTATTCCATGATCTCTCCAATATTTGATGAAGTTCTCAAGCTTGTATTCTCCCCCATTATATGATTAGAGGTTTTTAATGAAATTCCCTATTTTCTTTTCAACCATATATTTGAATTCCTTAAAGTACTTGAAAGAATCACCTTTCCTTCTAAGAAAATATACTGAGGTATACCTTGTGCAATCATCAATAAATAGAAAGAAATAATAATCTCCACCTAAGGACCTTGTCTACATAGGTCCACAAATATCAGTATGTGCAAGTGCAACTATATATTTGTTTCTCCTATTTAAGTTAGAAGGAAATTCATCCCTAATAATTTTTCCAAGTTCACAAAATTCACAATCAATATGTTCATTTCTTAAAATAGGAATTCCATCATCCATACCTTAAGTCTGCAGCAACAATAAATCATGAAGGTTGATGTGACCAAACCTTTGATGCCAAATATTCTCTGTTGTGATGGTAATTGTAGCTAAACCTTGATGTGGTATGTATGTACCATTAAACTTGTGTAGGCCTCCAACTCTTATTCCCGATGCAACCTGATTTTGATGATCCAACAAATCCTTTACAAAAAGGTAAGTTTTTAAATATTCTACATTTAAATTCTGATCAGTAATCATTGATACAGAGATCAAATTATTTTTAATCCTAGGCACATACATGAAATTCTCTACGCGCGTAATATTACCATTAGGCAATATCATAGGAATATCTCCATATGCTTTAATCTGATATGCTATGTCATCTCCTAGGTAGATGTTAGCACCATTACTGGTCTCCTTGAAATTTTCATACTAGTGTTTATTGCATGTCTTATTAGTGGACGCTCCATAATCCATAAACCAAGTTCCAACCTCATCAGTCTCAACAGAAAGAGCAACATCAGACAAAAAATTTAAGATCATGATTCAAATATTCACCAACAAAATTCCTTGTATGCCTCTTGTGTCTATGTCTGTTTTCATCATTCTTTTTCTTGTAGCACTCTATATCAATATGAATAGTTTTTCCACAGTAAAAACACTTAGTTGCTAAATCATTTGACGGATCACATGCCTTGAAATGGATTCTTTTGAGATGGACAACCCCTTTTATGTCCTCCTCATGGTTTCCCTTTGAAGAACGTATTCTTTGCCACCAATGCAAGATCTACATTCTGAGGCTTTAGATTCTTACCTCTCTCTTCTTCCTGCATCAAAATCCCTGTCAACTTTTCAAAGGAGGGAGCTTTCTCCCTTGTTTCAAGCCGTGTAATGAAAATTTGATAATCCTTTGTCATGCCATTTAAGCTAATCATGACAAGATCATTGTTGGATACTTTCTACCCTATGTCACATAACTTGTCTTTCATTTTTTTAATCTGTTAGATGAATGCGATAACGGATTCATTCTCTTCCATCCTAATGGAGAGAATATTGCTCTTCAGAAACAACATACAATTTTTATTTTTCGTTTCATACAAATATTTGAGTGTCACCCAAAAATCATCGGAGGTTTTGCAGTCTCGTATATGAGGGATTATATTGTATTTTACCGAAATCTTCAACAACACCTTTGCTTTATTTTCCCTCTTGTCCAAATCTTGAACTGATGCAGTTGTGGCACCATTGACTGCAATCATCTTTGCTTCATCTCCATTTGAAATTTTCCACAGACTAGAACCCTCAAGTAATGTATGAAACTTGAAGTTCCAGTTGGAATAATTTTACCCATGGAGCATATTTCTCTCACTAAGCTATGTCTTTGCAATGTGATTATTCATTGTCACAAAATAATTTCAACAACGCCCTTCTTTTTAACTCATGAGCACCACCAGTAACTCATATTATCAATATATCCATGACTCCAATAATAGATCCATTGATCTAATTAACAAATCTAGCAATCCAACAGCATATCTATGGATCCGACATCAGATCCACTGATCCTCTCAACTGATCTATGCAACCAACACCAAATTTGTTGATCCACTCAAAATATCTATGGATCGAACACCAGATCCACTTATCCACTCAACATATCTATGGATCCAAGACCAGATCCACTGATCCACTCAACATATCTATAGATCCAACACGATATCCATTGATCCACTCAACATATTTAAAAATGGGAAGAAACATTAAAATGAAGCTTACAGGTGAGATGAGCTACACCTAGAGATTGCCTAAGCAGTACTTCTGTCTACTCCATTATCCATTGAATCCAAAATAAATAAGATTACATTCAATTTAACGAGATCAAAACTATCTCCTAGAAAATAGGAACTAAATATAAACTAAGACACACATAGAACCATGAAACAAACTTTCTCCATTAATTTCAGGTATTACAACAACAAATATAATATATGTGTGGCTAGTCTTCATCATCACTCAGATCCACTTTGGAATATTTAAAGCACTGCTTTTTTGCCACCACATCTTCGAGATGTGAGTTGACCTCCATTTAAAATGTAACCACCTCTAGCCATCATTGATGAAAACTGGATTCACTGTTTTCCAATTCTCCTTCCTTGCTTTTGACATAAATCTGCTTAATACTCCCATTGTATGTGCAATGTCTAATCTAGTATAGAAAATTGCATACATAAAGCTACCGAGTGCACTTACATATGGAAGACTAGACATGTCTTCTTCCTCTTCTTTTGTCTTGGGACACTATTCAACAGATAACTTTACACCTACAGGAATAGGAACCTTCACCGGTTTACTATCATGCATTTTAAACCTCTGCAGCATTGTCTCTACATACTTCCTCTAGTTTAACCAGAGCTTCCTCTTTGCCAAGTCTTGTTTAATTTCCGTTCCTAAAATATAGTTTGCAACACAAAAATCATTCATGTAAAATTTAGAGGACAATCGAGTCTTCAAATCCTAGATAATTTCTTTCGCATTTCCAACTAGTAACATATCATGCACATACAAGACCGAATAAATAAAATAGTCACCAATTAATTTAAAATACGCACAACGATATTCTTTACTTCTGGTGAAGCCAAGTCGCATATAAATGTATCAATTTTCTGATACCACATCCTTGGTGACTATTTTAACCCATACAAAGAATTTTTTAACTTACATACAAGTTTTTTCTTACCCTTCAACGCAAAGCCTCTAGCTTGCTTCATGTAGATCTCTTCTTCTAGGTCCCCATGAAGAAATTTTGTCTTCACATCCCATTTTTCAATCTCAAAATCGAAAGAAACAACAATAGATAAAAGTAATCTAATAGAAGCTACCTTGGCAACAAGAGAAAAAATATCACGAAAATCAATTCTCGGCACCTGGTAATAACCTTTTTCTACCAAGTGAGCTTTGTATTTCTCCACCTTGCGTTATTCATTCATCTTATTCTTAAACACCCATTTGTTGCCAATGGGTTCCCTTCCAACTGAAAAAACTCCACCAAATCCCAAGCCTCATTTTTCTGCAAAGATTCCATTTCATCAACCATGGCCTCTTTCCATAGTTTTCCATCCTCTAAATACACTGCTTCCCTCACAGTTCTGGGATCACAATCAATAACAGATAAAGAAAAATTTGAACAGGAACCATATGGAATATACCCTTTTGGCTTCCTTCTTTCTCAAAATGATCTTCTCACAACTTAAGTTTGTCGATCTTCATCTTCTAATTCTTCTTCTACTGTAGAGTTTGATTCTTCCTCCTTTAGCTCGCACTCTATCTTCTCAGGTTCCTTTGGTAGGACTTCATGTTTAATAACATATTTCACCTCTCTAAACACTACATCCCGATTGTACACAACCTTCCTTGTTTTTGGGTTCTAAATCTTATAACATTTTAAATCATCCTTATACCCAATAAATATGCACCTTTCAAATTTACTATCAAAGTTTGTTCTTTTCTCCTTTGGAACATGTACATATGCATCACATCAAAATACCCTCAAATGTCAAAGAGAAGGTTTCTTACGAGTCCATAACTCTTGCTAAGTCTTATGCTCCAACGTCGATAAAGGTGATATGTTGACCAGGTAACATGTAGTCTCATCGCCTCTACCCATAATTCTTGTCCTAACCGGACACCATTGAGCATGCTTCTTTCTTTTTCGATCAGTGTCCTATTCATTCTTTTGGCAACTTCCTTTTGTTGAGGTGTGTATGGAGTAGTCTTTGGTTGTGCTATACCACACTTCTTACATAACACTTCAAATTACTTCTTTTAAAACTCAACAACATTATCTGTCCTCAACAAATTTATCTTCCTCAATGTCAGGTTTTGGACCAGAGCCTTAAATTCTTTAAACTTGTCCAAGACATTAGATTTCTTCCTAAGAAAAAAAAATCCATGTATTCCTTGAGAATTCATTTATAAATGATACATATTATATAGACTTACCTAGTCATGGAACCGACAAATGTCCAAGCACATCACTGTGCACAAGCTCTAATATTGGTTTCGCCCTCTTAGCACTAGAGGGGAAACTCACACGATTCTGCTGCCCATATACACAATTTTTGTAGAAATAAAAATTGAGAGAGAAACTAGACGTATCGTCTACCATACCATTACCATGAATCATGTGAATGACCTTCTCTCCAATATGTCAAACCCTTTGATTCCATAGCATGGCCTTTTCTCTAGAGACCACTAGGTTTTCTACTCCACTTTCAGGAATCCCAAAATTGTTGCACCCATCAACAACAGTGCTACCCTCAATCTTATATAGAATTCCAATCCGAAATTCCCACATCAATACCCATGCTCCTCAAACCACTTTGCAGGTATCTTTCTGGAACACTATTTTTACACCTGCATCATCCAACTTGCTTATAGAAATCAAATTTGTAGCCAATCCAAGAATATGCAAAATACCTGGAAGTGTTCTAATACCTTGCAACTTCAACTTGAATTTTCCATGACTAATGATTCTAGCCTTCCTATCATCCCCTAAGAAGACATCACCACCATCATATTTCTCATACTCACAAAACCACACCCTATGGGGAGTGAAATGAAAGGATGTACCTGAGTCAATCAACCATGCCTCATGATCTACATGTGTACTTGAAGAAGAAGCCAAGTACACATCCTGACCTTCACGTGAGGTTGTTTTCACCTTTGTAGAAGGAGAATCATTAGATCCCTTTCCTTTCTTAGGATCTTTAGATTTACATTCCCTTTTCAAGTGCCCTTCCATTCCACATTTCCAGTATGCCTTTACAGGTTTTCCTAGAGATTTAGATCTCCCTATAGATTTAGATCTCCCAATCAAGTATTTTTTTTTGGTTCTGTTTTGGGACTACCCTCGTATAGAAAAGGTATCACCATTGTGGCCCTCCATATTTTTCTGTCTTATGTCCTCTGACAATAAGGATGAGACCATTTAATCAAGCTGCAAGGAAATTGAATTGCTACCTATTGCAAGAACTAAACTATCACACGAATCCGGTAGGGAACACAACAAACTGCTGCACTTATCTTCATATGAAATTTTAATATCGACAATAATAACTGGCTTACCATAGTATTAAAGGCATTCAGATGCTCTGTCATAGACTCTCTTTCTCTCATCATAGGGTTATACAACTTTTTTCGAAGGAAACATTTATTCACTAGAGACTTAGATTGGTACAAAGTCAATAACTTGTCCCAAAAATCCTTCGCATAAGCTTCCCCTGATACATTCAACAATACTAAATCTGAGACACACAACCATATTATTATATTTCCCTTTTGATCAAACTTTTCCCATTCTTCAACTAACATTACCGTTGGTTTAGTACCTAAAGTTACCATGATCCACTGATCTTTATCCACGAGTAGATCCTCCATCTTGAGTTTCCACAACTCAAAACTATGATGATTAAATTTCTCGATCTCTATCTTTCCACTGCTCTCCATCTTCTTTACCGAAAAGAATCAATCCCTCATATACCCCACTAAATAGGGTCTACCACAGGCTCGAGTAAAACCCCTCAGCAGCAAAGGCATCCCATTGAAGCCGAAACGACTCTAATACCAAATGCAGGTTTTAACCCCGTACATAAATTACCTAAATACGGATTCTAAAAAATAGAAAATAAATAATGGCGAGACCATAAAATATAAAACAAATATACACAAATATTTTCCCCTAGATCTTGAAATCGGGACTGCAGGATTGATTTTTATTATATTCCTTTCAATTTTACAATACATATATATACATGCTGAAGAATCCATAAACCCCAATCCATTAACAGTGGATTAGAACATAACAGTAGTTCCCTCGATCGGATCTACAAAATACCATGGACAGAAAAAAATCATGCCCCATACCATGTGCATAATCCATGCACAAAACCATAGGTAGGTTTGCCCACCTAATATAAGGTCTAAAAAAAATTTCCGAGTGTGTCGCCACAGAAACTTGCCCCTCAAGGTTATCAATACCCGCAGTAGGATCATAATCGTTAGTTACCATTCATTGCAACTTTGGATTTACCAGACTATCTCAGTTAACAAATCATCCCATTTTTTATCTACCATTTTCGTTGCTAATCGCTATAAAGTTACCTAGCGAGATTCCAAAATTTGTAGGTAAATAAGGAGAAGAACCATCAAACCATGTCATGACTTATCATCTTTTATGCACGCCGAACATGTTAATTGATGATTCCATTATATTACGTCTTTTCCAGTGAACCTTAATCAATTTGGAAGCCAAGTGGTATGTTGAGTTACCACGAGGTTCTTTTAATACTTTCAATGCCATAATGACTACATTTTTGACACATTTTTAGTTACCCATTCGTTATGACAATGGTACCAAGATTTTAACTTCTTTAAAACAATCAATGCCAACCCATATTTCAAATCATATTCATGAGTGTAAGCAAAGATGTTGTTTGGTTAAAGTTCATATTCTAGACCAGATTTTGGCCAAATGGTTCATAAAATCACTTTTACCAGTAATTACTGAAGATGTTACCAAGGGTGGTTTTGTAACTAAAGAACAAGTTATCACTTATGCCAAGTACTTAGATCTCATTTATACTCAATCTCGCACTTTATATGAAAAAATTCCAGATCTGCCTCATCCACGTCAAACCAATGCAGCCTCTACAAGATCACACATCGTTGATGGTGTGATTGGTTCCTTTAGCCAACAATGTAAGCACTAGTGGAAAATAATGAAATTAGTGACTATGTGACTGAAAAAGTTAGTCGCCATAGTTTTTTGAAGTGAAATACTACTAAAATGAGAAATCTTAAGTGACTAACTAAAAACTACTAGAATAAATGACTAATTTAGTCTAAGGTTAAAATATATGACTAGAAAATTGTTATAGACATATTTGGGCACTGCAGCCCCAATCACATATGTCGATAAACCAAGGGCTCTTGAACCCCTAAAAGTGTTGTTTCACACCCTAAAGGATCATGGTCAACTGGTTACATCATTTCCCAGAGGTTCCACCTAAAAAACCACTGAGAACTGGCCAAAACTGGACCATATAAACTGCTCCATGCTAGGGGTGTGATGCATACCAGCCGTTACATTGGCCAAGTGAAATTCATACTGAAAGAGCCTTCTGTGGGGTGTGATGGGTGAGAGTAGACAAATGGCAGAGACAGTTTGCTAAGTGGAAACCCAGAGAATCTTCTAGAAACTTCTCATACGACACTTGCCTCTCTGAATTCGCCCAGGGATGAGTAAGAGATCATGAAATCTCTAAGTGGAACCAAGAACTATCAGTGAAATGAAACTAATCAAAAACCCAGAAGCTGGTTCACCCCTCTGCAAATATCTATAAATGGATCGCTCATCTCAGAGATCCGGAGGCTAGAATTTTGTAATTTGTAAGGGAGTGTTGTTTATTCCTCTTTGAGACATTGTATTGTTGGGTGATCTTTCTTTTCATGAGGTGAAGAGGGCTTTCATGCTGGGAGGATGATGCTGGATTAGACAGCTGGGTTGTAATCCTCTCTTCTACTTCTACTATTACTAAAGTTCTTTGAGTTTTCCTCCATATAATTGTGTACTTGTAAATCTTGTTATTTGTGGATGCAATTGTATGGTTAATGTATTTCTGATTCTGCATTGTTTATGGTATTATAGATCTCTATGCTTTGATGGTGTGTTGTTGCTTTGCCTCTATAGATATTCTCTAAATTGGGACAAGTAGGAGAAGAGTAGCGAGCTCTATCAAGGGAGAGTGGAAACAATCAAGGAGCCAAGTGGAAGATACGGGTTGGTGCTCGTTGCTTCTCTCTTATATATCATACATAAAGGAAATCTTGAAGCGCTTTGAATTGTTTGTTTCTAAGATAGCTACTCATCCTAATGGGACTAGGAGATAAAAAAGACACTAGTTTTCCCAAAAACAAAGAGGCGACTCCGCTGGGGAGTGAATAGCTTGTTTGTTTGTTACCTTTGTTTGCTTTATAAACTACAGACGGAGCCTAAAGTTAAGCCAGCTAGCCTTCGAACTGCTCTTGCTATGCAAGTGCAAATTAGATCAACGCTTCTTCAGTCAATCTCCGGGTTGGTTTATGAACTAAACATATGACTTGAAAACATCCTAAGTGCCCTTGTTGTAGCTCAATAACCTCATAAGATCATACCCCTGTACTTTGGTTTTACTGTCTATCATAGCTCAGCATAAATCACTGAACTTAGCTGCAAATTTTGAGCAAAAACCAAACTCACTTTCGTTCCCTGGTCCATCGCACTGTCTATAACTAGCAGCTTGTATGCATCGCACCTCCCATGTGTTGCAGGTGACATGCATCTCTTTTTCCCTTAAGGATAGGTGCGATGACTGAATGATACTGTTTCTCTCTCTGGAATTTGGTTTTTTCCTCCTTGTTTTAGCTCTATTCAGTAGTTTTTCTACTTATGATCAGTATATCATTGCTAAAGCCTCCTTCCTTCACATTATTCAGCCTGATTGATCAGAAATTGTGAATTTTTTTTATGTATTTTTCATCATTTACAGTCCTCCTTTGCAAATAGTAGCTTAATCGAACTGTCGTCTTTTGATTCAAAAGTGTCGCAACTATCATTGTGAATCGAAAGGAAGAGTGTCGTAAAGTCTTCCTCTTCGAGATAGTTGATTATACTTTTTCCATTGTATTTGATTTGAATTATCAATATTTGAAGTGTCGAAAGTAGTTTCCCATTCGAAATTGAAAGTGTTGTCTTATTATTCCTTTCGTTTTGAAAAGAAATCGCTAAAGTGTTGCTTTGAAGAAAAGTAGTTCATATCTGTACTTAGTTTTCTTTTTGGCATTCTCACATTAAGGAAATGAAAAAAACAAATACATGCATGTGCATTTGCATTTAGACTGCATGTGGAAAATGATTTAGGAAATGTGCATTTAGTGTGTGCTTTCTACTCTCCATTGAAATAATCGTACTCTTCTTTCCTTACCAACTAGGATTTTCATTGCTAAAAGAAAACAAACGACTACTTATCATTATAGATAGCATATTTAGGAATTTTACATATACATCATGCAGTGAACCTTGAAAGGCAAGCTTCTTAAGAAAGTTTAACTCTAAAATAAACCTCAATGAACATAAAAATGCTTTGGAACCTAATGCACAACATCTAGAAGTCTAGGCTAGAAACGTATTTCGGCGTCGTAAAGCTTGGTAACTATCATTTTCATTGAAGGTTGGGTGATTCCTCTTCTTTGATACGACAAGTGCCAATACAAACTTGTGCTCACCGTACGTTGAGTATATATTCCGAGAACACAATAGGCTGATATCCTTTATCCTTAGGAAGCAGTGTCTACCGCCCTATTGATCACAATGCACTGAACACAGCATTCGGGAAGATTGAACGTCGTACATAAATTCCTTGGTAATTTCTTTTTAATTTACCATCAAGGTGTATATTGCAGTTTTGTGATTGGTTTGGTAATCCCTCTGTCTAGATTCCCAAAGTAGTCACTTTCGTTCCTTTTTGACTCCTTAAAAGAAAAGGTCCATCTGAGCACTTGTCACTTCAGGCTCATTAAAAATCGAAGGTGACTAGAGTCACCTTTAGATTTTTCTTGACTCTTAAAAATTGAAAAAGAAAAGTTGTGTCAAAGTGTCATAAAATTCATTTAATTCGGAATAACATTTTCCCCTTTTTAATTTTGAGTTGATCAAGTAATCCGCAATCGTGGAAGAAAGTCAATCAAAACCCCATCATTTGCAGAGGCTAGCGAGTCAACCATCTTTGACTCCAGAAATGAAACCATTCCGAGTGAAACGGTCTTGTTTAACTGAGTCCACCTCTCTTGGTTTATTTGAAACTTGTGTTTCAACATCATCAGAGACTATAGTTACTCTGATCATTTCTAGTACATCTGCCTTTACAGAAGAAGTTCCGTGGTTACAAGAGGACATTAGAACTAATCCTAGTGTAATGGTAGACACCTCAATACCTGAAACAACTCCATCTAGAGTTGATGCAAAAATTGAAGTTCACTCACCTGAACATCTGGGAGTTGAGTTCCAGAATTCAGAGGGTGTCACCCCTCCAGTATCTGTCACTACAGAAACTATACCTTCTTCGGCCCTAGAAATATTTTATGGACCTAATGGTCTACCTCTTCCACCTAGACTGATTGCTATAGAAGAAGTTATAGAGGATCTTCCATCAAGTACTCCATTGCATTTTGGAGCTAGGATCCACTTGTATCCTTCGATTCCTGAAGTTAGTTCTTTCAATCGTCCTTCATCGCAGGTTTTTGTCAAATTTCTAGGAAATCTTCTAGATAGACTGAATTTGTCTGAACAACTGTCAACATATCAGATTATGTCATCTGATACAGCCACAGCATAACCTCCTGCTACCACTCCTACAATGTTTGCTGGTATACCATCTATCGCAACTAGTTATCAATCACTAGATGGAGTCCACCCAGGGACTATTTCGACGTCATGGTCTATTCCCATTGGTTCTTTCGGGACCCTATCTGGCATTTCTTATGTTGAAGCTCAGCAAATTAACCCTGCATACCAGTTTCAATTGGGGCAGCCCAGTCTTCAAAGACCCATCTATCCTTTGAGCACTGGATTTCCACCATACGGGGGGCAGTATGCTTTTTCATTGTTCCCTCCTGGTGAACAACTGTATGTGAGCTCACAACAAAATTCAGGTCAAAGTGGAATTGCATCTGGTGGTTGGATACCAATACTACCTCAACAACCAAGTGTTGTATATTCAATGCAACCAAAACACGCTGTGTCGAATATTACCATTACACCTATAATTGTGACTGTGATGTAAGTACAAGCACATCCTGTTGTATGTCAACCTCAAATTACTCAAGTTGAAGCACAACAACCTATTTTCTCTATGGCTCTTTCACAATCTCAGATTAGTGCTTCCTTAACCGGAACAACTCAGGCTCAATCAGGAGTTATCACTCCACATCTTGGTCAATCATCTAGTGTTGGGGAACAACAAATGGTTCAACAACAATGGCTGGTGCAATATCAACAACCCCAATTCCAGCAAGTTTACCGAGGACCTGAGCAATAAGGCTCTTTAGGTAATGGACAACCGCATTTTCAAAACGGTTATCAACAACCATTCTATACTGGTTATGTCCATCAACCTTATCAAAGCTACCAACATCAGATACATTATGCTGGTATGCAAAGACTGATTGCTCAAGTGATCCCATCTTATCCTTGGTATGCTTCACCAAACCTGAATCAACAGTTGCCCTTTGTAGCAACGCTAGAATTACCAGATTTGCACCCATTAACGAATGATCCAATTGCTTATGCACCTTGGTGGCCAACAATTCCTCATAAACTTCCCTCTGATATTCCTAAATTCAATGGAAATACGAGTGAAGATCCATTGAATCATGTAATTACCTTTCATTTGTGGTGTTCATCCAACACCCTCAATGATGATTCGATTAGGTCTGGTAGTGAAATGGTACATCAAATTGCCTAGAGCTTCGTTCGATAACTTCAGCGCCCTTGCCACTACCTTCTTAACCCACTTTCAGTTACCCATAAGGTACGAAACAGGGACAAAACTCCTTACCAACTTTAAATAGACAATAGCCACTGACATATCTGATAATATTCATTAGTGGCAGCGTCGTTGTGGAATGGTAAAGACATATGTCCCTGATTAGCTTCTAGCTGAGTTATTAAGTCTTTATTACCTTCTATTACAGAAGATGTGGCGAAAGGAGGATTTGTCACTGAAGAGCAAGTCATTGCTCGTGCACAATATTTGGAATTGATCTATACTCAGTCTGGAAAGATCTACAAAAAAATTCCTGACGCTCCTAGATCAGAATTTTCCGTTCGTCCCCCTCTTAAATCGAACAGGGACTCTCATGCCGGTGATGGCGTGATTGGTACCTCAAGTACGCAAACCGCAAAGGATCCATCTGGTAAAATCCTTGCAGTTTCCAGTCAAAAAGAAAGTGACAAACTTCTTGCCTCGAAGGTTAATGTCATCTCATCTGACAAGGGCAAAGAACCAAAGCAACTAGGGGACAAGAAGAAAGGGAAAAATAATAAGAAGAAATAGGAAAATTAAACTCCTGAAAATCTTCCAAAAACCCTGCTAGGAAATAGAAACCTTGTTATCCATGTTTAATATGTAACAACGAGCATTTCAAGAGAGATTGTCCACATCCAGCTGAGGTTGTGAAATTTTTAAAGACTTCAACTACCTCAGTGGTGTTGACTGATCCATTTCCAAACCCAAAAACTAACTTGGTTGCTATCAATCATGCTTCCAAATCCCAAGTGCTTATGCTATCCATCTCGAAACAACAAAATGATGATTTGATATCGACAAGGAATAAAGATTATAGGAATCCACAGTTGTCAAACAACAAGGCTACAGATCAACCCAATAGTTCGACAACAACTTTGTCAGATGTTGTGCCACCCATCATTCCTGAACTAACTATAAAGCCACCAAAGGGAGTAGTACATAAATCGACATTTAATCCTTGTGCTCGAGCAGCACAGAATTATAATACAGTAGAGGATCTGGCTTAATTACCATCCGATATGTTGACACTTGAAGTACTGCAGAATTTCCCCTCCCAAAAGAAAGCTTTATTATCAGCAATAGGTGGGATTGACCCAATAGATTCCAATCTTGTGGCCTTTAACCACAAAGGATATGAACCTCAATTACCGACCCAACTCTCTTTCCTTATATAGGTAAAAACCCTCAACAAAATTGTTCATCGAATAATCATTGATGAGGGGGAATCTACCTATATTATGTCAACGAGTTGCTGGAAAAATTTAGGCTCACCACCCTTGTAACGATCATCAACGACATTAAAAGCATTCGATGGAGGAACATACACGCTGTATGGGATATTAAGTAACATTCAAGTTGAACTGGGGGGCAAGACAGTAGAAATTGAAGTCAAAGTTATCGATGGAAACCTTGATTACAATACCTTACTAGGATGGCCCTAGATTTATGCTATGGCTACTCTTGTGTCAACATATTTTAGAAAGATTGCATTTCCTTTCCAAGGTGGAATTACAATCATTTACCAACTAACCTTTTTCCCCAACAGTTCAAAAGCTATGGGAAGCATTCCAATGATCCATGGAAGCTCTCAATTGCTTCAAAATGTCAGAGTAGGCCTCCTAAAAGACCCTGCCTTAATGGGTACTTTTTCCTTCCTGCCTCCGAGTAATTTGGTGGAAGTGGCCATGGTGGAAACCTATCATATGGTATCTTCTACATCAACAAAGATTAAGAAGATTTCCAAACATTTTGTTAGCATGGATCATCACCAGGTATTGCCCCAAAGCCCCATAGAAATTTTGTAGCAATCAATTTTATGGGCTGGGCGGAAAACCCTAATCAACACTCATCAAGTGTTTGGGTAGACAGGTCTCTAGAGTATGGCACCTCTTCAGATCCTTGGTCACGTATACATTCTATAGACAAAGGAATCATTCAATCAATGATGATAGGAGAGATGCCGTGGGAAGATTACCACCAGCATTCCCACCTTCAAGATAACAATGAAGATTATTCAAGAAACCTTAATCATCCTATAGTTTTTATTTTCTATTAAATACTGTAAAACAAGGACCCCTGAAGTAGAATTCCAAGTCGAGTCTTTCACTTGATCTCGTAAAAGAACCTTCATTCCACCAAGTTGATAACCACGAGTAGTCTAGTGAATGTAATGATGCTTGGGGGGCATGCACGTAGTTGTAAAGATAAGTTTCCTTGTAGGTTATGTGATTGGTCTATCACACCATTAACCTTTGTCTATTCTGGACGAATCCATCCGTCTTCACCCCAGTAATTTCCATCTGGTTATAAGAGACTCTCATTTTTTTCATGTTGGGGGCATGCAAACCAAATGAGCAATGTTTTCGCGAGGTTCAAGCTCGTTAAAAAATAAACCTGCCACTGAGAACAGTTTCTTCCGATTCAGGCTCATTAAAAAATGAATCCACCCCCAGTAAATAACCTTTGTGATCGCCCTGCTATCAGCCTTTTGAACCTTGGTTGTGTTCCTACCATCACCTCCATTATTTTGGCTGATCATATGCTTCCACTTGATTGTTTACCCTTTTGAGGAACAGTTGCGATGAGTGGTCCTGTTAGCCACGCTCTCCACACTGCCATGTTTTGAGAAGTTACAAACTTACCTAGAACTAGTTGCTACCCCAAAACACCACTCATTCCTAAAAAACGAGTCTCTTTTAAACTCTTTTTAGACTCGTTAAACATAAAAATATTGTTTGGCAGCTGGCCTCTCCAACTCGTTAAAGTGATTCGAAGCGACATCCCTCCTGTATTTTAATCTTTTTGTACCTGAGGGATTATCACACAAAAATATCGAGCGCTTGTCTTTTTAGACTCGCTAAAATGATCAGAAAAGTCATCCCTTTTGTATTATTTTAATATTTTTTAGGCTCAAGCGATTATAATACAAAAAGGAACTGTTGGAGTTTCCTTTTCGTCCCTTTTCAAACTCCATAAGCATGAAAATGACCGAGTTATCCTTGTCATTAAACTCATTAAAACAATGACAAACTTGTCCATCTAGAAAAGAACGAGTTTCATTGTCGCTAGGCTCGCTAAAACATAGAGACAAGTTGGCCCGAAGGGAAAATTATAAAACAAGCATATGTTATCCTCCTCAAAGTTCACAAAAATAAAGAGGTACTGGTCAGCAATGACTGGGGAAAACGAGAAGAAAATTTAAAGAATTTTATTGGTAGTAGGTCGCTATTGAACATGACACTTTCACTCCATCACCATGATTGAGTCGGGTTGAGTTATTCCATTCACCGGTCATATCACCATTAGTCCTCTGTACCATCCATGTTTGGGGTTAATGCTACCAATCCATCTTAGTGTCGCCAAAATGTTCAAGAGAAGTCATTCAGAGAATTCACCACCCAGTTAATGCCTCATCCACTGCAATACCTTCACCCTCCATTTTTCATGACCACCATTCATGAACCTTGTATCATCAGATCGTTTCCACCTCCAAAAAATTATTTGCTTCATTTCATGTCATAGATGTGGGATTCATTAAGGCCCTCCTACGACTGGTCACTTCTTGTCAACATTAGCTCTTTTTCCAAGAAGTTGACTAAGGAACAACCCTTTCAGTATTTTGAAGCTTGCATACCTCAATGGCAAGTTTCTCACTTCTGGCGACTGGTTTACATCAATGGCCTTCGACCGAAATATTTTCGTGGTGTTCAACTTCAGATCCTATATTCACACCACGTGCATTGTACTGCAGTACCTTGAGGGTCATTATCATTATCGGTGATTCCTCTCGTGCCTGTTAACAACTTACATCATTCGCTGGTAATCAGGCGATGTCTTTCCATGTTTGACTTTAGAACATCTTTACACATGGATCGACTTGTACATCGAGCGAAGATTGAACGAGTTTGAAGACCCTGGATATAGTTTCATCCATCATGGTTGTGATATATTCAAGAAAATAAAGACATCAAATGTACACCATAGCTGCACAAATGATCGTCCAACCTAAGGGATGATGACTCTACAAGAATCACCACTCTGCAACAGCGGACGATTGTCTGTCCTATGTACATGAAAATGAATTTATAAAGCTGAGCATGGGAATGCCCGCCTCAGATAGATCATGAAAATAATATGAAGATAATGTATTGTATTGTATTTTATATAGGTCACCTTCTAGTTCAAAAAACCTTGAATCCTTATGATAAAGCATTTCACCCGACATCAGAATATTTATGACCGCATGCTTTACAAGGCAACTGTTATAAACATATTTGGTCACTGCAACCCCAATCAAATATCTCGATAAACCAAGGGCTGTTGAACCCCCAAAAGTGTTTTTTCACACCCTAAAGGATCATGGTCAACTGATTACATCATTTCCCAAAAGTTCCACCTAATAAACCACTCAGAACTGGCCAAAACTGGACCATACAGACTGCACCATGCTAGGGGTGTGATGCATACTGGCTGTTACACTAGCCAAGTGTGATGCATACTGAAAGAGCCTTCTGTGGGGTGCGATGGGTGAGAATAGACAAATGGCAGAGACAGTTTGCTAAGTGGAAACCCATAGAATCTTCTAGAAACTTCTCTTATGACACTTGCTCTCTGAATTCGCCTAAGGATGAGTAAGAGATCATGAAATATCCAAGTGGAACAAATAACTATCAATGAAATGACACTAATAAAAAACCCATAAGCTGACTCACGCCTCCGCAAATATCTATAAATGGATCCCTCATCTCAGAGATCTAGATGCTGTAATTTTGTAATTTGTAAGGAAGTGTTGTTGGTTTCTCTTTGAGACATTGTGTTTTTGGGTGATCTTGCTTTTCGTGAGGTGAAGAGGGCTTTCATGCTGGGTGGACGATGCTGGATTAGACAACTAGGTTGTAATCCTCTCTTCTAATTCTACTATCAATAAAGTTCTTTGAGTTTTCCTCCATATAATTGTGGACTTGTAAATCTTGTTATTTGTGGATGCAATTATATGGTTAATGTATTTCTTATTCTACATTGTTTATGGTATTATAGATCTCTATGCTTTGATGGTGTGTTGTTTCTTTGCCTTTACATATTCTCTAAAGCGGGACCAGTAGGAGAAGAGTAGCGAGCTCTATCAAGTGAGAGAGGAAACAAGCAAGGAGCCAAGCAGAAGATACAAGTTGGTGCTCTATGCTTCTCTCTTATCTATCATACATAAAGGAAATCTTGAAGAGCTTTGAATTGTTTGTTTCTAAGATAGCTACCCGTCTTAGTGGGACTAGCAGATCAAAAAGACACTAGTTTTCCCAGAAACACTAATAAGTAATACAACTAAAAATCACTAACGTGAATGACTAACTTAGGCTAGTAATTTAAATATCACTACTTAACAAGTAATACAATAGTACAAATCAGTCGTTTATGTTAGTCATTTTACTTATGTCACTTAACAATCTAAACTTACAAGTGACAGGGGATTCAAAAGTTGTTATAGATTGGCTGAAAGGTTATACTTCCTTAAACAATTCTTTACTGCATCAATAGACTATTAGAGTTATGGAGCCGATTAGAACCTTCATGGTTATACCCTTTGATCACATTCATAGGTAATTACATAAAAATCTTGATATATTATCCAAAATGGGAGTGGGCTTATAGCTGGGTCAAATATATTATGAAGAATACCTACAGGGAGAAGTGTTGATTAATTAGTAGAGAACACATTTCCTTTAGTTGAAGACATAACTTTTCATGTATATCTACATTTTTATTATGAGGGTCATATCCACTGAAATTATGATACTAATTTTTAACTTGGATACCATGTTGTTTATCTAGTTTGAACATAAGAGTACTAGAATCTTATTAAATTCTTTTGAATCCTATGGGGATTTTGATATTTCCCAAACATTATATCTTGAACATATTACAATATCATGTCATTCAGGTAAATAAAGTTTAGTATATATTATATGATGTAAAGAACATCTTTTCATTAATATTAATATAAAAATGATGTCTTTTTATCATTGGATTTTTTTTCTTTTTATGTCATTTCCCACCACCTAAGTTATTAGACATAATTTACGTAGGAGTACATGAAACTACAAGAATATTTTCTTAGTTGCTAAATATGGTTTTATTTCATAAAAATGATGATTACTATTTGTCTTCTTGGGACCATATGTCAATTTTGGGCTTCCGTGATGACACTATGATTGTTGGGATTCCTCATAATAGGCATGTGCACCCCTGGGTGTGCACAGAACTTGTTGAAAATGAATATGGGGTTTGAACCTTGGTAGGCATAGTGTTATCTGTGTTGTATGAAAGGTTTTGAGGTTTCAAGAAATTACCTTGAATCCTACAAGAACATTGTGCCACCCCTTAAACCATATGTTAAACACTCCATGCTATGGTATTGATGTGAAAAAATAAATTTCATGAAAAATATATATTTATAATTTATACAAAACCATACATAAAATACATGTAATTATGCTAAAATTATACAATATATCCAAGTATGATTTCCACCATAAAAACTTCAAATACATATAACTAGCCTAGATCCATCTTAAACCCGGATATATCAAGCATTGAGAGGGATCCAATCTCTCGAGGTGAAAACTGCTTTCTTTAGTGAAAAACTTTAGGAAAGGAGTGCACCTTGAGACATTTGATCCCTCTCAGTTATTGATAGATCCGAGCTTAAGATGGATCTAGGTTGGTTATACAACACTACATAATATCTATTTTTGTATTTATGTGTCTCTTTCTTATTTGCTCTCTCTATTTCACCGCCAAACATGTACACACTCTCTCCATATCTATCTCTCTCTCTCTCCCCCTCCCTCTTTCTCCCTACCTATTTCTCTCTTTCTCTCTCTCTCTTCCCTCCAACTCTCCTCTCTCTCTCCATCTTTCTTCCCTTATGTATTTCTTCTTCCTTCCCTCTCTCTCCCCCCCTCCAACTCCATCTCTCTCTCCTCCTCCCTCTTGATTCATCTTTCCAAATTTCTCTCCCACCTCCTTCTATCAATGCCCCCAATCTGTCTCTGTCTCTCTCTCTCTTCCTTCCAAAACTCTCTCTCTCTCTCTCCAACTCTATAATTGTCTCCCTTTCGCTTCTCTTCTCTCTCCCCTCCCTCTATGTGTCTCCATCTTTCTCTCTTCCCCTTCTCTCCCTATCTCTCCCTTCCCTCCTCTACTCTCTCCATATCTCCCTTATCTCTCTCTCTCTCTACCCTCCATATTTGTCACTATCTCCCTCCCTCTCCCAACCCCCCTCTCCCCTTCACTTTTCTTTTTTTCATCCCTTGGATTATTAATTAAGACAAATCTATGTGGGTGCTTACTAACATTATTTATATTATATAAATTTCACATCTTTAAATATAAAAGTATTGTAATTTTTAATGTTATTAAAAATTAATTTGATTTCTATGGGAATATTTTTAGTAGTTGTAAGGATAAAGAGTTTAGATATATCCAATTGTAATTATAACCTTTTTTCTTTTAGCTTCAATTTAAAAAATGTTATAAATTAAATTAAAATAAAGCATTTTTATTGTGAAATATGTTATGGTTTTTGGGCATGTGGTATTGATAAGCCATGGTGTTGGCCCACGTATTGTAACAAAGCCTATTTACAAGTTAATAATATCCATGGTAAACTAGGGGTGAATATCCATGGTTAAGAATCTTGTTATATTGTTAAAATATATTTTGATTGTGAAATAAGTTATGATTTTTTGGCATGTGGTATCGATAGGCCTTGGTATTAGCCCCATGCTAATATAACAAATCTTATTCACAACATCATAATATCAATGGAAAAGTGAGGGTGAATGTCCATGATTAAGAATCTTGTCATATTATTATAAAATATTTTGATTGTGAAATAAGTTATGTTTTTTGGGCATGTGATATTGATAAGCGATGGAATTGGCCCATGGTGTTGTAAGAAAGCCTATTTACAATTTAATAATATCCATGTTAAAGTGGGGGTGAATATCCATGGTTAATAATATTTTCATATTGATTTAGAATATTTTGATTATGAAATAATTTATGTTTTTATGTATGTGGTATTGACAAGCCGTGGTATTGGCACATGCTACTGAAACAAAGCCTAGTATTTACAGGTGAATGATATCCATGGTAATGTGGGGGTGAATATCCATGGCTAAAAATCTTGTGATATTATTATAAAATATTTTGGTTGTTAAATAAGTTACATTTTTTGGGCATGTGGTATTGATAAGCCCTGGTATTGGCCCATGGAATTGTAAAAAAGTCTATTAAGAAGTTAATAACAAGATCAAAATATAGATAATTTATTTTTATATTTTTATTATTGTAAATTTTTATTATTAATTAACCCAAAATTTAAATGTTTATACTCATCTCAGATATCACTTTTAATCTTTTTTCTTTTTTTTTTTAAATTAAGTTGATATTTAAAATTGTTTACATATTTACATTACACCTACCCATTACTCTTGGCATTTCCATTATTAGAAAAATAATACATTAGACAATTACCATAAAATTTAATCTCTAACTTCTTTTGTAATTATCCCCAATTTTCTAATGGGAGGTCCATAGACAAGTCCAAATTATGTAATGAAACATATTTGAAATGATGACTTCAAAGGGAAACCAATGAAAAAAATTAACGCGAGGGAATTGACTATCCAATCATAGCCATCATATTTGAATACAAACCACATAAAAATGTAAATTTGTTTGCCGATAAAAAATGGCATCGTCTACCAAGGCCACAGTAGAATGGCCAAATACTTTCGGGGATGGCCTAAAATTGGCCTCGATCTTGCAATTTTTTTTCGAGTAAAATTGTTTGAATTATATTTTTATCGAGGAAATTCTAAAACCCTATGTTACCTAAATTCTTGAAAATCCCAAAATTGGTCTAGATTTTGCAAAAAACAAATTCCCGATAAAATTGTTTGAATTATAATTTTACGGGGAAAATTATAAAACCCTATGTTACCTAAATTCTTGAAAATCCATACTTATAACCCTGATTTACAAAGTATTCTGCAAGAACCACAAGAAAGGTATAATATTCACTATGAATAATTTGAAAAACGACTTTACATTTTCAGCAACAAAAAAAAAGACTAGTCATTATAGAAGAGTCGAGAAATACTTGAGGACGGCTCACATGAAAAAGGAATTGCTCTACTCAAAGACATAGTACTCCAATCCTTCTGCTTTGAGCACTCCGAGAATTGCTTTATCATCACCTTCTTCATTCACCAATGGCTACCAAGGGTTTTATGGACAGCAATGTTGTATTCAGAAAGCTCTGGGTCAAACCCGAAAACCAAGTTCTATTCATATATCCTCATGTTTTTTCTCTTCAAATTCTTTATGGCTAATTTGTTCTTTTAGTGGGAACAAAATATTTTGGCCCGAGAAAAAAACATTTAGTTGTGGGTGTATTTTTTTTTATCGTTCACAACAAAAATTATTTTGATTTGGGTAATTTGAGACCAGATCTATATAGGTAATTATGATTTCCTATAGATATCATCTAATCTGATGTGATTTTTATTCATGGCAAATGTCCTTGAGTGTAATACAAGCAATCCCACATGTGCATTGGTCATCTATGGGATTTTCATTTTCCTGGATTGTTCTGCATCTCATTGTAGTCTTGGTGTCCACATTATGTTTGTCAGGTATGTATTTTAATCTTTACTACTCAAATTGAAATGTGTATTTCTTTGTTTAGACACTAAAATTGCTCTGGGTGCTTACCCACTTTGTTGTTCCCTTTTTTATTTGTGATGTTTGTAAGATTAAAAGTAAAGTAACATATTCCATTTTCAGGGTTTTTTTTACTTTGTGATGTCTTCTTCACCACATGTTTTTTATATTAAAATTAATATGGCATATCCATTTTTGTGGTTTTCTTTAGCATGAGTGCCGCTATCTCCTTGTAATGCATATTGGATGATACATTGCAAATTTATCTGTTAAAAACGCACATTAGTGAAGATGGTGTTCTAATATTTAGCATAGAACAATCATATTTAGCATAGGAATGCCTTCATGACATATCTTCCCCTACAATAAAAGACATGAGAGATATGCCCTGGTCTTCTCATCAGCTTAAAGCAGAGCTTTTAATTTTTGCTATAATTGTAACATATTATCCCTCATTTAGGCACTAACATTGCTTAGAGGTACTTTTTGTGTTTTTTGCTTCCCTTTTGTCTTTGTGATATCGTTTTGATTGCAAGATGACTTAAAATAAAAATTTTAGTGACATATATTTCCACGAGGATTTTGATATGTATTAATGACATTATATCCTTGCAATGTATATTGGATGCTACATTGTAAACTGCCTTGCCGAAGTGCATATTATTGAAGGTTGCATTCTAATTTTTAGCTTAACATAATAATGGTTAACATTGGACAGGCATCACAGATATGTTGATACAATTAATAGCAATTGATAAACACAAAATTGCATCATTTAAGAGGGTATACATTGGGATAATACAATTGGATGTGGTGGTTTTGAACATATCATGGTGTATATCCCTACATGTATGGTCATAAAATCTTGCAGTGCTAGGTGCATATTTGTTGCCTATAATCAAATAGGTGAGTGCCCTATTTCATGAAAAAGTTTGTATATGGTAGGTGATATGTCACATTTGAATTATGATGTTTATGTGTTGTAACATGATATTGCATTTTTTACTTGGAAACAAACGATAGTGTCTACCACTAATCAACATCGAAAAATACCCCCTAAGACTGAATTTGCTTCCGGTGATGTACTATTTTACAAAAATTGTCTGAATTTTACTAGATCGATATTGGAAACATCAGAAGCTATTCTGGTTGATTCCACCCAGATCTTTAACCTAGGACTTTTACCCAGTACCATCCCTTTCAAATTTGGGTCTCTCAGGTGGGTAAAAGGACATTGAAAATGGAATCCCGTGGACAAATTAATTTGTTTTTGACCTGAACAGGGAACTAATACTGCATTTCCAAGCACAGAGGGTTTACGAATGGCCCTATCATAGAAATTTGGTGCATTTAGTGGTAGGCAAGACATTCTAGAGCAAAGGTGTGAAGGTGCCTATGCAAATGCAACATTGTTTTGGGTAATGTGAATTCATTGATGGGATATTACATTGGTTATTGTCTATGAAGAATAAGGGATGCACATGTGATTGGCTGATTAAGGGCACTTTATATTCTTTATGTTTTTTTTACATTAATTTAACTTTTTTTCTTTCTCACCTTTAGTTTTCCTGAATCTTTCCCAAACTATTTTGGTACCATTTTCTCTAAAATCCCTTTGAATCCCTCTTTTATCTTATGGTTGAGCTAGAGAAAATATGGCTTAAGATATCAACGACTTCTCCTACTAAAGAATTTCTTAATTGATTTATATGTCATTAGTTTCTTTCCTGCTCTTTATTTTTTTAGTTTCTATGACATTAGTGTTGTAATGAAACCATTAGAGAATATCCTCCCTTTGTAGTTTTCAACTAAATATATACACATTTGGCATTGTATCGAGAGGTAGATTCTATAATCTACATCTCTAGTATGCCAAAAACCATAAATATATAAATTTGATGTATTAACAATAAAATATAAACTAGAGTAGATTTGTATTAATAGTGTATCTATCATGTGTTGAGATTCAAGGTGAAAAATTTTTTAGAGTGCAAAAACTTAAGGAAAGGTTCACACTTCAAAGGATTTTGTCTGTCTTGGTGCTTGACAGATCTAGGGTTAAGATAGATCTACGTAGGGTGATTTGAATTATGATACAAATAAGTACCACTTCTTGATATATCCATCTCCATCTCTCTCAACCATGTTTGATACTTTTTGTATTTCCTCTTTTGGTTGGCTTGCTAGATCATGACCACATTTGTGCTTGTTTATTGCAATAGAATGTTCATACTTCCTCCAAACAATACCATATAAATCGCCTTGGGTATAGAGGATACAAATTTATAGGAGAATGAATTTATGGAAATATTTTAGCTATGTATTATAGCTACAGATGGGAGTATGCACAATGGAATTAAAGAAGAAAAATGGAAATATAATGAATAGAGAGAATGTATTGGATGTTGGAAAATATCACCAGTAAGTATCTCCACTAAGGATAATTACTAAGCCAAATTCACAACTTGTTACATAATGAAAATAAGGGTTAAGAACATTCATCATGGGAACTTGTAAGAAAAATAAATAAATTAGTGGGTTCGATTTTGGATGATCGACCAGTCCTAGCTTCATTCTCTTATGTCCTCCCCAAAGATATTTAGGCAACAACCAACTACTCGTAGAAGCTATAGCATTGATCCATAGATATCTATAATAATTAATTCTCCTTAGATTGTTGGGTATGTGTTATATTCTTTGTACTAGTAGCCACATGCGTAGGTCATATATGTTATGGGCAATAAGATAATTCACAATTGAGATGCAACAAAAAATATTATATGTCAACATGCTAAAAATTCAGTTGGAAATGGTAAAATATGATGGTAAGTATAAGTCATCACTCTTAGAAAATTTAATATCCCTTCCCACACACAAAGAGAAATTTATCCACACAAAAGAACATGTTCATGTAGCAGAACTCTAAATGTCCACCAAGTTGGATTTGGATAATTTTAATGATGTCATCTGAGCGTAGTTGACTCTTTTTCTTCCAACAATACAGAACTATGGGTTGTAATCATATAATTAGTCATTGTTTTGTATGATGAATGCTTTATTTTTAGACCTATTATTTTCTTATATAAAACTCCACTAAGGAAAACTCAAATAATGTAGATGCAAGAAAACAGAAATTGAGGAAATGAAAGTTGACAAATCAGCTAATGTAGTAACTAATTGCTCCAATACCTACTATGATTGTTCATGGAAAAGAAAGTGTGGAATATGAGAATGAAACATATACTCTTTCTAAAATAGCCCTGTGAGATGCATGGAAATTAGCTTCCACATCCAGTAAAGATATGGGAAAGAAAGATGAAAATTAAGACTTGCATGTATCTAGTTGAATTCACTTAGAATAATCAATCAAATGTATTACAATTAGGATTTTTTTAGTTCCACCTGCATTTTTATATCCAGTCTATGTTTTGTAATAATGACCATCTCTATTAAGATTATTTTTCTATCCGAAATATGCAAGTTTTCCTTTTAAAATGGTGTCTTCTAAAAAATATTGTACACAATTTTTTACTTGCTTGAATTATCTATCACATAGTCAAATTATATTTTTTGAGTACAAGAAGCATTTTATGAAAATCAATGAAATTCATAGCTTCATTTGGCAAGGCCTTTGAGAAGCTTTAGAAACCTAAAATATTGAATGTGAATTATGTTTTGAGGATAGAGAAAAGATTCATGGATAAAGCAAAGAATTTGGAAGATGAATTCTCTAGGTAGTATCTCTCTTTGAATAAGACCACTAGTTGTAGTGGACTGTCAATATAATTTATAGTCATTTATCAAGCTTCAACAAAAATCTTATCCTTTTTCGATTGATTATTAATTGATGGATTTTTTATTTCTACTTGTTTCTCTTTCTTGAAGTTTGTGTGCTAACTAGTTTGAACTAAATGATGATCCAACATTGGTGGTATTGCTATAATATGTTAAATTCTTGTTTGTATTGAATCAAGTATTTTCTATAAATATCAATCGATGTGTTATATCTTGGAAATTACAAGTATGGTAAATATGGGAAAACTATTGGTGTTGTGCACGTCAATCTACAAAACAAATCAAAACTACTCTTATTTTACCTTTTCATTATAATGATCACTCATGTTTTGAGTTTGAGTTATTGAGGATGGCCACATGTGTTCCCTCAAATTGGAAGTTTGGTTTTGGAATTCAATGTCCATTTTCCATTCAAGAATCATATAGAAACCAGAATCTGAAAGTTACATAAAAAATAATCCTATTTTGGGGATTACTAGTGGTGATTTCTACATATTTTTGATGTTGGAAGTTTTCCCCAAATCACAGCTAATATATTGTACCACAGGTCAGGAACACAATGGAAAGGGAATTTTATTTGCAATTTATCCCCTATGTTATAGTGATCGATAAATATAAGAAAAACATTAATAATTTGATATAGACTAGTTGGCTTATTCATGTGTGATAATAGACCCAAATAGTAGTTCTTATCTCTAGAAATGCTCATTATACTTGGGCATTCTTGACATTATCGACCTCCAAACTTGGACTTATTCACTTAGCCTTCTATATTATCCAATTATTTACATGTATACAAGGCTATCCTATTATTGTATCCTTTTTACTTCATTTCATTTTATTTTAGACTTAGCTTTGGCTTTTTCTAGGACTTTTGTTTGCACTCCCACGCTGTATAAGTAATATACAGCTTGAGCTTTTTAGCATGTAACTTACTTGGCATGATCGTGATTAGCATTCCTTGAAGGTTGAATACTAAGGTGTTATTTTATATGGTGATGTTTCATTTTCTTTTTTTATACAGGTCATCTTGTCACATAATGGCCACTATTGACCAAATGAAGAAAACTTTTTCGAGTTTCTTGCTTTTATGGGGAAAAATGGCTTTGACAATATTGTTGATGTCAAGGTATATATCATATAGATCCTTTATAATTTGATTTATTTTATATTCTAGTGTTCATTGTCTTTCATGTCTTATAATCTACATTGTATCTTTATTTTTCAGAAAAATGAACTCAGTATTGATGGTAAGAAGACAGAATTGAAGAAAGAGGAGAATAATAACATTGGAGCGACAAAATGAAAATTAAAGAGAGAGAGAGAAGAGAAATGGTATAGTCGTACTTGTAGAGACAATATCCCACATAAGACACACACAGAGACTGATGGTCAAGCCCTCATAGTTCGTTAATTCACTTGCAATGAATTGACAACACAATGATAATGTTTTGAAGTGATGAAACAATATTTCATGTATAAATTTTACTCCTGCTTATGTAAAGTTGGAAACTCATATTGTAATACTTGACATTTTATATATTATAATTTTCATGGTTGAAATTATATACAATTGCACTTGATATTATTTAGTATTATAATTAACATTTGTAACTCTTCGTTTTCATATTAGATGAACATGTGCATTGTATGACATTTTTTTCTTTTTTTGCAAAATCATACAAATTAATTTATTTTAATTAATAATGAATGCATAAAATCAATCTAAAACTACTAAATTAGTAGTCTATGTTGATTGATGATCACAAATAAAATGAATATATGACTAAGTTAGTTGCTTGTAATGGTTGTTAACGAAAGTAAATGAAATGACTATAAACTACTAAAGTAGTCATTTATATAATGAATATGAAACTACCAAAAAATGATAAATGACTACTGAAAATGATGAATTTGTGATTACAAATGATGACTAAAATTTACATATATATATGGTTATTAGGAGCTAATTTACAGTATCTTATAACATGACCAAAATTTAGTCATATTTCTTTCACCATTAATTGGTTTCAAACATTGACTAAAATTGCATATATATGACAATTAGTAGCTAATTTATAGTATCTTATAACACGATCAACATTTTGGCCATATTTCTTTAGCCATTAATTGGTTTTATCGTGTGATCATTTAGTAATATATTTTGTTGTATATTTGGTCATTAATTGTGGCAATTAATGACTAAATATACTAGTAGATATTAAAATTGAGACAACCAATTAATGACTAAGCTAAAAACAACTAAAAGTTGGTCGCGTTATAAGATATTGTAAATTAGCTAGTATTGGTCACCAACCAAAAAATAGTCGTTTATATGCAAATTTTAATCATTTTTAGTAACTAATTAGCCATTTGTACTTATGAAGCCTAAGAAGAAAAACTCTAAGAAAACTCGGATTTTGGCTTTACCTGATTCACCCGAAGAAGATCATTCTCCTGAAATTACTTCTCGAATTAATGCCATAGATTCATCTACTAGAAAGAACGAGAAATTTGGAGGTAAAAAGAAAGGAAAAGGTAAAATGAAATAAAACATTGCCCCTAAGGAGAAATCAAACAAGAACTAACCCTCTAATGAAAATAAGAAACTGCGTTATCCTTGTTTAATATGTGATGAGGATCATTGCACCAAGGATTACCCTCACACATCGAAGTTTCTAAATTCTTTAAAGGTTCACCTACTCCCATCTTTTTCAAGGATCATTTTCCTCCTTCAGATAATAATATGGTCTCCCATATACCATCTTCCTCTTCCACATTGGCTAAAATCATGATGATGTCTTCACCATGTATGGTAGCTACGAGATCCAAAGACTATGGATCAAAAAGTCCTATTGTAGATGGAGGTGATTCTAGTTTACCCGATCTAAACTCCACATACGTTCATCCTGTTTCTCAAACTTTGCCTATTGAGAAATCCAATCCTGATATGATAATTCGACCACCTACAAAATGTGTTCTTTGAAAGTGAACATATAGTCCTCATGCTAGAGTTACTGAGAATTACAATATTATTGAAGATCTGGCTATGTCACCTTCAACAATGGTAGGTCTTGAAGTGTTTTAGAGTTGTTCAGTACAAAGGAAGTTACTATTATCAGCTATAGGAGCAGTACATCCTCGCGACTTGAATCTAATTTTTTTTTATCTCGAAAATCATGGAACATGACTCCCACATCAATTTGCAATTCAGTTACCAATTTTTGTCAAAGTTGGATGACTTTTTCGAACAGTAATTCACGAAGGAGCATTTACCTGCATTATGTTTATTGATTGTTGGAAAACTTTAGGTTCTACAAAAATCAATCAGTCTCTGATGACTTTGAAGGCCTTTGATGGAATAATTTTTCAACCTTATGGAATTTTGAATGATCTGCCCATAGAATTAGAGGGTGGAACTGTCGTGATTGAAGTTGAGGTTGTTGATGCTCAACTTGATTATAAAATTTTACTTGGTCAAAGTTGGACTTATGCCATGTCTGTAGTGGTCTCCTCATTTTTTCGAATGATTATGTTTCCTCATAATCAAAAAATTGTAAAAGTAGACCAGTTGTCCTATTATACTTCAAACCATAACTCTGACAGTAGCATTCCTTTTGTTGGAAAATCGACTACTCTGTATGAATATATTGGTGTTGGTCTTCTTAAAGACTCATTTCCCAGGTCAATATGATTACATCCAACACTTCCAAGTCTGTTGATCCTTGGAAAGTGCCTTCAGAGTCAGAATTAACCTTATATGGAAGTGAGATTCCTCTTAGCCCATTTGAATTGTCTTATCAGGAAGTTTTGTCCTTTTCCAACACAACATCTAAAATGATGGAGTGAATATGATCATCAATGATTATTCTCATTCATCTCTTTCAAAACCAATATTAACAACCGATCCTTTTGTTGGAAACTTTATAACTGATGAAGGGATTATGGAGGTAATGGCATTAGATGATATTCCCTGGGACGATTACCATCATCGCTCATCTCTCCTACCTTGCCTTGACAAAATCGAGAATGATTTTTCATCTATATTTTCAACTGAGATTATTAATGATCTTGAATGTCTGATTTCTATCCTTTACTCTAAATCTAAAAATAATTTAGGAAATATATCAACAATAATTCCCATCAACATCTCAATCAAACCAGGGATTACTGAAAATATTCATATAGGTGCTTCTTTTTCTTTGGATGAAATTTCAACATATAAAGTCATAATCTAGGAATTCCATGACATTTTTGCCTGACCTTATGAAGAAATACCAATAATCGACCCTAGTATTGTATTCCATGAAATCAAGACTTATCGAGATGTCATACGTGTTAGGCAATGATTGCGTCTTATTCATCCGCGAAAAGATGTTGCTATAAAAGGTCAAGTTGAAAAATTGTTAAAAGCATGTTTCATTTGACCTGTTCCATTAACTAATTAGGTATCAAACATTGTACTTGTCAATCAAAAAAAAGGAATTATTAGAGTATGTATCAATTACAGGGTTATTAACAAGGCTTGTCCAAAGGACAATTGCCCGACCATGTATATCGATCAAATCTTTGATGATTGTAACATAAATGATATTTTCTCTTTCATGGACGATTCTCTAGTTACAATAAAATAAGCATACTCCCTGCTGATCAACTTAAAACTGCATTCATTTGTCCATGGGGAACTTTTTCTTATCGCAAACTCCCATTTGGTTTGAAGAATGCTAGCGCAAATTTTCAAATAGAAATGTCTTATGCATTTCATGATATCAAACAAATTGTTCAACCCTACTTAGATGGCCTACCAGCTCATCAAATGAAACAACAAGATCATCCATAACATTTGAAAGCAATTTTCATGAGATGTAGGCATTACAATATTTATTTGAATTTGGACAAATGCTTTTTTGCGTACAATCTGCTTGACTTCTAGGTTTTATAGTTTCAAAGAAGGCATTTGTGTTGATCCTTTGAAGGTAGAGGGAATTCTAAACTTGTCGAATCCTTCTAAACTTTGTCAACTCCAAAGTTTGCAAGGGGAAGAAATTTTTTTATGTAGATTCATCCATATCTATGTTGAACTGACCCAAGGTTTTTCCTGACTTTTGGAAAAAGGAATTCCTTTCATTTGGGATGAGCTTGATGGAAAAAATTTTGATGCGTTAAAATATGCGTTGACCCATGCACCGTTATTGCATCCACTTGATTATCACCAGGATTACTTTCTATATTTAGTTGCGTCAGATGCCACCATGGCCATGGTTTTAGTACAAGAATATGACTTTAGCAATGAACATGTGATTTGCTATCTATGTCAAAATATCACTAAAACTGAGATCAAGTATGCACATGTGGAGAAACTAGCCTTGGCAGTTGTCCAAGCTATTCAACATTTTCGTCACTATATACTTTTGCGTAAAACAACTATCATTTTGTATTGCAAGCCCATGATCTATATTATTACCAAACAATTGTTAGTGGGAAAATACTCAAAATGGATAGTTATATTACAAGAATTTGAATTAGAATTCGAAATATCTAAATAAAACAAATCCTTAGTTTTCGCTAAGTTGTTATGTGAATTTCCCTATACTGATACTGAAACAATGGTAGAGATTCTCTTGCCAATGAGTCTCTCTTTCTAATCAGTACATTTGATACTTGGTATAGATATATCATTATATATCTTCAGACCCAAACTTTTAGGCCTGAATTATCTCGAACTCATCATCGTCACATTCACTACCATTCCCAGCAATACAATCATTGGAGAAATTATTTATCGACACGGTGATGATTACATTCTTTGACAATGTCTTACTCTTCAAGAGGCTCAAAAACTAGGTCATATGTCTTGGTATGCCACTGGCCAAAATATAATGTGCGCTGGTTATTTTTGGCCATCTATGTTTAAGGATTGAATTATTGTAGTTCAAATTCCATAACTTCTAGGTTTATGATCACAACATACGAGCACCCCCAGCTCCTCTTCAACCTATTATAATTGTTGGTCCTTCTGAAAAATGGGGCATAGATTTCATTACATGTAACACTCACTCAGTGAGGGGGAATGGATATATTATTATTGCAGCGGATTATTTTGTGAAATGGGTCGAGCTGATGCCTACATATAAGGACAATGATGAAACTAAAACAATTTTCATTTTCAATCATGTAATTTCTCAGTTTAGTGTACCACATACCATAGTTAGATACCATGGTAGCCATTTTTGCAATTTTATGATGACTGAACTATCTGAACAACGTCGAATTTTCCATGATAGCTCTATGTTGGGTCCCTATAATACTAGTGATTACCCCATTACTATTGTATTTATACCCCTTATTTATATTGTTGTGCCCCCATTACCCCCATATTGTTATTAATGTGCCCATAGAATCCCTCTATTGTTATTTTTGTGGCTTTATATTATTATTGTTAGATCGGCTGGATTATATTGTGACTCCATAGACTCCTATATATAGAAAGGAGGTTTTGTCATTTGAATAATCCAAGAATTGTTCATTTATGTAATGTAAAGGAGGTTGCCCCCTCGAAGAGGCTCAATTCTAAGGTGTTGATCTATCTTTTCTATCTTTTCTTGAGCTGGTTTCATAACATTTGGTACCAGAGCTTTGGATTCTAGGGTTTCGCTGCTCCAAACAGGTCATCGTGGCATTTTCGCTATAACTTTGTTTATGTGACGTTTCAAAAGTCACAAAAAAAACCCATTTGAGAAGAAATTGCGCTGAACCTTGGGTCCGAATTTCAGAGCTTTTCGCGTGACATTTTCGGAGATATGATCTCAGGAAGTTGGTCTTTTTGCAGACTCCTGAATTAAACTCAAAACAGGTGACCTGGGGAAAATCGTCATAACTTTCTTTCTGAGCATCGGATTGAAATTTCGTAAGAAGGTACAGAAAGAGGACGGACTGCAGTAATCTTTTATATATTTTTCAGAGTCAAAGGTTGAAACAGTGACACGTGGAACTTCATACAATTTCGCTCTACTGAACTAGTCTATAATCAGGTCACTGCGAGAGATTGTGCATAACTCTTTCTTGGAGAATCCAATTTGGTTCAGACTAGTGGCATTGGAAAGAGGACATAGAAGGCTACTACAGATCACAATTTCAGAACTGGATGATTCGAAATTACAGAGATACATCAGATTCAATATCAGGCTTCTACAAAGTAAAAAACGTTGTGTAGTTTTTATTTTTTATTTTTGCATAAGCTTGGTTTGAAGGAATTCAAAGGGCATAGTAAAGCATTATTATCGGTAACTGATGCCCCGAGGAAAGAAAATGCAAACACCTAGTAAGGAAC
Source organism: Pinus tabuliformis (assembly GCA_031772625.1). NCBI lineage: Eukaryota > Viridiplantae > Streptophyta > Pinopsida > Pinales > Pinaceae > Pinus > Pinus tabuliformis. The sequence goes on from CM062813.1 coordinate 937,988,822, forward strand.
CTGAAAGCTCTAGCATGACTCATGAAGAAGAGGAAGAAATGCTACATGATATATCAAAATTACAAGAACAAGTGCAACAAATGTCACGCTCACAAAAGCTAACAGATGCTAAGATAAATGGCGTGGAATCTAAGATAAAGGGCATGGAAGCTAAGATGGATGATCTGAAGATAGATTTGAGGACAGATTTGAAGACAGACATGGCAGATTTGAAGACAAATTTGACAAATTTTCTACAAGAAATACTTACTAATGGTGAAAAGGTTGTAAAGGAAACTCATGATGTGAACAAAAGAAATGTTAATCATGATTCCATAGACTCTAATGTTGGATCGAAGACCCACCATATTCCAAAAATCGATATGAGGAAGTTTGATGGCAAGGATCCCGCCACATGGATATTACAGATGGAGCAATTCTTCGATCTCAATAATGTGCAAAACACACAAAAGGTACGTATGGCAACTTTATATTTGGAACCAAATCAGTTTGTATGGTATCAATGGCTTTGCTCTCGTAAACAATTTATCACTTGGGCAATTTTTACGGAAGAATTGATAGCACATTATGAGGATACAAAAAGCAACACTTTTTTTAGCCAATTGATAAGTCTCAAACAAAAGGGTTCAATAATGGAGCACATTGAGGAGTTCCAAAAATTGAACATAAGGGTAAAAGATATTCCAGAGGAGCATAGGATTGATGTGTTCATAGGGTCTTTAAAGGATAATATCCAACATGATGTTCGCCTTTGGGAACCTGATTCATTAGAGAAGGCATTCAGGTTAGCAAGAAAAATGGAAAGCAAAATTATGGCAACCAGGAAGCATACCACTCACAACTATAAAGACGGAAGTGTTGTTGCCCCTAGTCTTCCACAACCTATAAGGTTGACACCACAACAATTGGAAGAAAAAAGAGCAAAAGGGCTTTGTTACAGTTGTGATAGCAAATACACTAAAGGTCATAAGTGTGCTGAGAAGAAATTATTCTACATAGATTGTGAAGAGGAAGAAGAAAAGGAGCAAGAAAGGTCAAAAGAAGAGGATATGCTCCAGGAACAAAGCCTAGATGAAGAACAAATAAATCCGACCATATCTTGTAATGCATTGGTGGGAATTACCACTCCTCAAACCATCAAGATAGAAGGACAAATCAAGAAGAAAAAGGTAATAGTGTTGATTGATTCAGGAAGCACCCACAATTTTATTCATTGTAGGGTAGCAAAAGAATTGAATTGCTTCCTATATCCAGCACCAGAGTGTCAAGTGATGATTGCAAATGGAGGAACAATAAATTTCTCTGGAAAGTGCCATAATATCAAGCTATCCATGGGAGAATATGTATTGACTAGCCCAATGCTTTCCATTCCAATGGGAGGTGTTGATGTTGTACTAGGAGTCCAATGGCTACAATCCTTGGGTACAATAGCTTTTAATTTTCAAGAACTTTTCATCAAATTTTCTGTGGAAGGAAAGGAAGTTGAATTAAGGGGTATTGCAGGGAAACCAGGAAAGATAATCAGCTCTAATGGTATGACAAAGCTTCTAAAAAAGGAGCAAAGGGGTGTAATTGCACAATTATGTTCGCTAGATGTTTCCACATTGGAATCATCTATTTCTCCAGATCTCCAAAAAGTCTTGGACAATCATTCCAAGGTATTTGAGACTCCCAAAGGTCTCCCACCTATGTGTGATCATGATCATGCTATTCATCTGATTCCAGGAAGTGTTCCTCCAAACATCAGGCCGTACAGATATCCCTATGTCCAAAAAAGTGAAATTGAACGTATGGTTGCAGAAATGCTAGAGGCTGGTATAATTCAACCGAGTCAAAGTTCTTTCTCTACTCCAGTAGTATTGGTGCACAAGAAGGATGGATCATGGCGCATGTGTCCGGATTATAGGGAGCTCAACAAGCTCACTATTAAAGATAAGTTCCCCATTCCTGTCATTGATGAATTACTGGATGAATTGCATGGATCAATTTACTTCACCAAGTTGGATCTTCGTTTAGGATATCATCAAATCAGAATGAAGATTGAAGACATTCCGAAAACGGCATTTAGAACTCATGAGGGTCATTATGAATTTTTGGTCATGCCTTTTGGCCTTACCAATGCACCTTCAACATTTCAAGGTTTGATGAATTCAATTTTCAAACCATTCCTTAGAAAATTTGTGTTAGTATTTTTTGATGATATACTAATCTACAGCAAGTCTTGGAAGGATCATGTTGAACATGTTGACAGGGTGCTACAACTATTGGAAGAGAAACAATTATATGCCAAAAGATCCAAATGTTTCTTTGGAGTCCAGGAGGTGGAATATTTGGGTCATATTGTATCTCATGAAGGAGTTAAGGTAGACCCTAGCAAAATTAAAGCCATTAAGGAATGGAAAATCCCCACATCCATAAAGCATTTGCGAGGATTTCTTGGGTTGACAGGGTATTATCGCAAGTTTGTTAAGAATTATGGGAGAATAGCAGCACCTCTAACAACATTATTGAAGAAAGATGCATTTTCATGGACTCCGGAAGCAACAAAGGCCTTTGAACATCTTAAAGAGGCAATGTGCCAAGCACCGGTCTTAGCTACACCGGACTTCACAAAAACCTTTATTGTGGAATGTGATGCTTCAGGAAATGGAATTGGTGTTGTTCTAATGCAAGATGAAAGACCCATTGCTTTTGAAAGTCGTCCAATCAAGGGAAAGTTTTTAAGCAAAGCTATTTATGAGAAGGAAATGTTGGCAATACTCCATGCACTTAAGAAATGGCGACCCTACCTAATGGGAAGACACTTCAAGGTAAAAACGGATCATGATAGCCTTAAATACTTTTTAGAACAAAGATTATCCTCTGAAGAGCAACAAAAGTGGGTCACAAAGATGTTGGGTTATGACTTTGAAATCATCTACAAAAAAGGGAAGCAAAATGTGGTGGCAGATGCACTCTCAAGAAAGGATGAGGATGTGGAAGCATTGTTGTGCACTATTTCTATTATCCAACCAGATTGGATAAATGAAGCAAGGGAGGAATGGAAGAATGACGAAGAAGTGTGGGCACTTATTCGAAAGCTACAACAAGATTCCAGTACGTCTGATACATTTAGCTGGAAAAATGATTCGTTATGGTACAAAGATCGCTTATACCTCTGTAAGAATTCCCAGCTAAAACAAAAGATTCTTATGGAATTGCACACTTCTCCCTTAGGAGGGCACTCAGGATTTTTAAAAACTTACCACAGGGTTAAGAAGGAATTTTTTTGGGATGGCCTTAAATCAGATATTCAAAAGTTTGTGGCATAATGTTTGGTTTGCCAACAAAATAAAGTTGAAACAATTAAGACACCGGGTCTATTAAAACCTTTATCCATTCCAAGCCAACGTTGGGAGGAGGTTTCAATGGATTTTATCACAGGTTTACCCAAGTCTGAGGGAAAGAGTGTCATCATGGTGGTAGTTGACAGACTTACCAAGTATGCACACTTTTGTGCATTATCACATCCATTTAAAGCCAGTACAGTTTCTACTGCATTTATGGAAACAATTCAAAAGCTACATGGAAACCCAAAGATTATTGTAAGTGACAGAGATCCCATTTTCACTGGAAATTTTTGGACAGAATTATTTTCTTGTCTTGGTACTCAGTTAGCTCATAGCTCATCTTATCATCCTCAATCTGATGGGAAAACTGAGATAGTAAACAAATGTTTGGAAGGATATCTTCGTTGCTTTGTATCTGATAAACAGACACAATGGGTCAAATGGTTGCCTCTGGCTGAATGGTGGTATAACACTTCCTTTCATACAGCAACAAAAATGACCCCATTTATGGCACTTTATGGGTATCAACCACCATCCATCACATCATATTTAAGAGAAAATTCTAAGGTTCAGGCAGTGGAACATCACATCGAACATCAACAACAAGTCCTCCAACTCTTAAAGGATAACCTCGTGTTGGCACAGAATAGAATGAAACAACAGGCAGATCAACATCGCAGTGAAAGAAGTTTTGATGTAGGTGATTGGGTATTCCTACGGCTACAACCATATAAGCAAATGTCCCTCAAGCAAGCTAAGAAGGATAATAAATTATCACCAAAGTATTATGGTCCGTACAAGGTGTTGCAAAAGATTGGTACTATGGCATACAAATTGGAGCTTCCTGCAGCTTCTCGATTGCACCCAGTTTTCCATGTTTCATGTTTAAAGAAGGTTATAGGCGACAAGCTCCCAGTTCAAACAATATTGCCAGAACTTGACGAGGAAGGAAAAATTATATTGGAACCGGAAGCAGTTATAGAAACAAGAACTCGACAGCTACGAAATCGATCAATTTCGGAGTACCTTATCAAGTGGAAGAACTTATCCGCTGAAGATTCCACATGGGAGGATGAGAATTTTATGCAGAAGTATCCTGAACTACTCAAGCGTTGAGGACAACACTTTTTTGAAGGAGAGAGGCATGTTGGGTCCCTATAATACTAGTGATTACCCCATTACTATTGTAGTTATACCCCTTATTTATATTGTTGTGCCCCCATTACCCCCATATTGTTATTAATGTGCCCATAGAATCCCTCTATTGTTATTTTTGTGGCTTTATATTATTATTGTTAGGTCGGCTGGATTATATTGTGACTCCTTAGACTCCTATATATAGAAAGGAGGTTTTGTCATTTGAATCATCCAAGAATTGTTCATTTATGTAATGTAAAGGAGGTTGCCCCCTCGAAGAGGCTGAATTCTAAGGTGTTGATCTATCTTTTCTATCTTTTCTTGAGCTGGTTTCATAACACTCTACAACTTATTATCCACAAGCAAATGGCCAAGTCGAAATTTTTAATAAAGTTTTGACAAACATGATCAAATGGATAGTTGGTATTCATAAAGAAAACTAGAATACCATGTTTTTCCCAGCCTTGTAGGCATATTGTACTATTGCAAAAAAATCCACAGGCTTTACTCCCTTCCAACTTTTCTATGGATTGGAGGTAGTTTTGTTGATTTAATGTGAAATTCCATCTTTAAAACTAGCCATCAAATTAGTAGAAGCTACCTCTATAGAGGAAGAGAAGCTTTTACACTTAACATGTCTAGATGAAACCTGCCGTGAGACCGCTCTTGCTATCGAGGCTCATAAAAAATGAGTTAAGGCTCAATTTGATCAAAGCATGAACCCTCGTTCATATGCATAAGGTTATGTAGTCTTGGTCTATGATCAAGCTCATGATAAAATAGGTGCAGGCATATTCGAGCCCATGTAGCATGGCCCTTACATTGTAAAATGTCTATTAGTTAAAGGAGCATATGATCTGGTTGATTACGATGGTGCTTCTTTGGGAAAGCCCAGAAATTGGCTTTACCTAAGGAAAAATTATGCATAAATATAACATGAAGATTTGTACATTATTTACATTTTATTTTTGTGTGAGGCAATTTTAGCATTTTTTACAATCCACTACTACTTCTCTTACTTATCTTTTTTTACACTTGATTTGCATATTTCAACATCTCCTCAAACTTACATTAGCTTTGTAGATGGTGCTACTTGTAGTACTCGGAATTTTTCTTCTAGAGCTTGGGTTATTTATTCACCCAACGATGAGTTAGTTTCCATTCAAGGGATATGCCTTGGTCAAACAAAAAATAACATAACATAATATAGTGCAGTTATTGAACTATTATCTCATGCCATTTCATTTGGAATTCAACATTTGATTGTTAGGTTAAATTCACAACTCATAGTATTACATTTAAAAAGTTTCTATACATTAAGAAGTCCATCAATGTTAAGAATATTTTTACGAGTTTGTCTTTTGGAAAGGAAGTTTGATTATATTAAATATCAACACATTCCAAGAAATTTAAAAAAATTAAACAATGCATTAGTCAACCATGTGTTAAATAAACATTTGCAACATTTGTAAGTAACAGCAATATTCATCCACATATTGAAAAAAATAAGCTAAAATCAAAAGTAGTAGTTTTCCATTAGATAAATTTTGTAGATATTATGTTTCACAAAAATTATGTCATCGAAGGACATAAGGCCCCGTGGCCTTTATTATCAGAATATGCTGATACAAAAATAAAAAATGTAACCCTAAGAGAGTAAACAACTAAGCATGATGATCATCATGATAGAAGACTATGGCGCAAGAAACTTGGCTTAACAAATGCCTGAGTTGTCTTGGAACCCTAGTCACATGTCTCTGGTATAGAAGAGGTATATCATCTATCCTAGTCTATGGAATGTCAATGGTCAACCTCTCCAAATTGTGCGGTAACTCCACCAGTGATTCTGACAACTCTGGGTTGGGTGCTACAGATGCTATAGGGTGGTCATCACACCCATCAAAATTCCGTAGTCCTGGTGGTCAAAATAGGCACACATCTGCATAGGGATTTCGAATTATTACCCTTGAAAGACAAAATAAACATAAAAATTAAAAAATTTGAGAACATCAAAATGAGACATTCTCACCTAGGTCACCCCACTGTGTCCCCACTGGAAGAGGGATATTTGAGTTGCCTCTATAATCCATCTTCGCATATGAAAGGTCTTTGATTGAGATGATCTACTGAATTAACCTTACAAACAACTCAGGGACATATCATACCACTAGACCATTGTTCCTGTGACGAGCCATAAGAGAGACCAATCTAAGCATCGATGGATCTTCAGGTCCTGCATCGTCTACTAGAACCTATTGTGGTTTGAGGAGTGGAATCCTCTTTAGAGAAAAAGAAATAAAAATGGCCCCATAGCTGAAGTTCTTCAGTCTGCCATTTTTTACTCTAGTCAGTTTTCCTTTCATGTTGACAACCACTACCTTGCACCAATTAAAAACCATTGACTCCCAACACTCTAAGGAAACCTGCATCTAAGCCTTGATGTCCAAGTGAAGGGTGACACTGGCATATTCTTTTCTAACCGTGAAAGCAATGGTACTCAAATCCAGTTCCCCAATAGTCTTGATATCAATCTTTCCATCCGTGAGTTGTGCATTCCCAAAGAAATGACACAGGTCTCTAGTACTAGTGTCTTCACCCTGCCTCTACCCAAACAAAGAAATCTCAGCTCTTCTAAAAGAAAGCCCAGTCAAAAAGTAGATGTCATCATCACTAATGGTGACACGATGATCCTCGATAAAAAAACATTGGTCCTAGACATCCCATGTCCGTGCCAACCAAGTCATAATCTCTACCTAATCTTTCATCCCTAGAATGATCCAATATTTCCAGAGGGCGTAGTTTCTTAAAGCTTGCATAGTGGCAGGATCATCCAAAGAAACCAAATCTTGGGCTTCATGTTCTCTCTCCCTCCATTCCATGATTTAAAGATCAAATAGTCCTAAAATAACAATTAGAAAAAGTTTCCTGGATCCGGGTGTCATTACGGTTTCCACAGTTCTCCATGCATGAGTTTAATGCCCAGTACTGCCAGTTGTAGAGCAGCGTGGCCTCCCGGGACGTAACCTCATGCGAGCAGGGAATGAATATTAATGCGAGCTCGGGTGGTGGATTTGCAATTAAGTTCTGTGTTGATCGATGCATTATGCCTCCAATTATAATCATGCCGATCCAAGGCTCATTCATCAAGCTTTGGGCTCTGTCGCGCGGTGATAGAACTTGGTTTGCGGGAGCTGTGGGTGATGGTTTAAATCTGGTGCATCGCTGCGGGCTCAAAGCCATCCCTCTCAAAGGTAATCTCGCCCCTGTTCTGGATTCTCGCTCTCTGTTATTGTCTGCAATTCTCGTAGCTGTCTATATGCTCTGTCATACTGTGGTGTCGGTCGCAAGCTCTGGCGAGCAACCCTCTTGCCTCACCCGACCCCGTCCTGTTGGACATCCCGTCCATAACCCTGTGGATTCCTACCTTCATACTGTCATCATGATGCATTCAGGCAAGCGGCAAGGCTATGAGGGACGTCGTGACACCCGTCTGCAACCTTCAGCCGGTTTTACCATGGAAACAACGCCAGATTCGTTCAATCCCTCCCCTGTCCATGATGCTGGACCTTCTGTTGGCTCTGGCAGGAAACCCATACCGAACAGTGCTTTTCAAACAACGCACTTCAAATTTCAAAGCAATCTGCACAGACCCCTGGTCACCGCCCACATTACCCTTATTCTCTCGGAAGAGGAAAACCTTGTCTCCCCCTTGGCCTGCATCGCCCCTGTCCCCTCTCCAGGCAGTGAGAACTCCTCAGGCAAAGACAACATGAAAAATTGGGAAAAAGAGAAAAATGAGCAGGAGGCTTTTCTTAAAAATCCTCCTCCACCCGAAGACACAGGACTTGCAGCCGAGGACAGAACTCAGGGCGAGGCGGAGCATGCCATAGCTATCACTGACAGTGATTTAAGTGGAAGTGAAGGTTTGAAGACTGGAGATACTGCTCGGGCTGAGAAGAAGGACAATGAACCAGCAGAGGAGAAGTAACGCCACTTGGGACTGTTCCTTTTTGTTTCGACTTCGGTTTCAGGCTTATGGTCAGGTTTCTATGCAATTGTCCTATCGTTTTTTATGGCTCCCAGGTGGAATTTGATGACTCTTTATATACTGGGTTGCAAAATCTTTTGTATCTCTGTGTTAGCTCAGTTCTCCTTCTCGTCAACGCATGTCTCTCTCTTTGTCTGATTTCTGGTCTCCTGCACTTTGTAACTGGTTTCCCCAGCTCATGTCTGTAATGGGGCAGTTCTGTTCTGTCGAGTGTTGTTACGCCTCAATCATATGTAAAAATATTTTGCCTTTCAGTTAATATAAGTTAGTATTTACAGAGAAAAAAAAAACAATTAGAAAAAGTTAGAACAATTATTATAACTAATTGTGGATTTTTTGGGGCGGAATTTCCGTGTTTTTCAAAAGCCCTCATGCCTGCGCAATCATGTTTTCATAAACAAAGTGTAGCTACATGGATACTCGGGCAAGTTTATGAGACGACAACATATTTTAATATAAATAAAAAATTAGGCCTGTGTGAACACAATGGAGAGGTCCCGCGCAGGGCCGAGGGCATATTTTTTAAAATGGAACTCCTTAAAAAAGTCACATGAACACCTAAGACTCGAAAATAAATGGATGAAAACAAAGATAGTGAAGAGAACTATTACTTGGAGAAAACGACCAATGATTTCATCCACCAGTTTTCTCGAAATTAGCTTCAGAAGTTCGGTGGTAAAAAACCCTCTTTCTGCTCTCGAAATGAGTAAAAACGAATGGTGAAAATAGAATTACTTTTTCAACTTTTATAAATTTTGTAGGTGATTAAAATATTATTTTTATACCTAGGATCTTTTAAAAGTCAAAATTTTCAATGTTTTATCCAAATATTGAGCATTTATGATAATTTATTTGAGTTTAATGTGTAGAACAGGTTACAATATGAAAATATATCATTTTGACTACGAGAAAATTTTTATCACTTTCCATGCTCTTAGAAAATTACGAAACATGAAACCATGGAGTCCTCTTTAAGCCCTTTTTAAGAATATTAAAACATGAAAAAATTGTTGAGCACTTCACTGTTCGAACTCGTAAAAGTAAATGAACAGCTGTCCACTTGGTACAAGTTTACGCCTTCTACAGGTTGAACTAGACTATTTACAAAAAATGTATACGTTGACTGATTATGGCCAATAGAGTTCTCTCTTGCATTATTTTATCCTTTTTTAGGATTAAGGGACTAAATTTATGAAAAATAATGTGACAAAGTTTTCTTATGTTTTTCTTCTAACTCCCTAAAACTGAAAAACATTGAGCTTTACTTTCTCTAGGCTCGTTAAAATTTTATTCTAAAAGAACTAAATGAGTTTCCTTTTTTGTGTCTTTTTCAATCTCTTAAAAGAAAATGAAATCAAGTTATTCCTTTACTGGACTCATAAAAATTAAACGGTATAGGACTCGTTAAGAATAACGAGACCAAACCATTCCTTCTAAGGGTTCGTTAAAAATACTTCGATTGGTTCATCCAAAGGATGAGCTTATAGGACAAGAATATGTTATCCTCGTCAAACTTGTAAAAAATAAAGAGGTGCTTGCAACTAATGGTGGGGGAGAATTGGGAAAAGGTATCCATTTTATATTCATTATAAAGGCAGTATGTCACTCTTGAACATGACACTCTGTCACATTTATGTCTAGGTTGGGAAATGCATTTGCCTTACAGTTAATCAAATCTAATTTAAAGTGTTCTCTTGGTTTTAAGTATTATCGTTGACTCAAATGTTGCCAAGTCAATTGTTGTGTCATTATGTGCTCAAGAGAAGTTCAACCTCATTTTGTATTCCTTTGCAAATTTTTGTCTTTAGTCGCACCAGTTGTCCCTGAGTCAGTCCTTACAGACTATTCTTCAAAACTTGGCATTGTGTTTTATGTTGTAGGCTTTGTTGCAACAAGTCACTTCCTATCGAATTCAACTCATTATTTAGGAAGTTGATCTATAAACCTTCAGTACCTTGAGGCCTGCATGCCTTAATGGAAAGTTTCTCTCCTTTGATGACAAGTTCTCATCATTGGCCTTCGATAGAAAGATTCTATGAGTGTTCGACTTCAGATCCCTTATTCACACTTCATAGATTGCACTGGGAGTACCTTGAGAGCCATCATCATTAATGGCGATTTCTCTCACACTTGTTAACGATGCACATCATTCATTGGTAATCAAATGGTTTCTACCATGTTTGACTTCGAGACATTCACTCGCATGGATAGATGCGTACTATAGATTGAGAGACCGATATCAAGACCTTTGATCCAGTTTCATTAATCTAGGTTGTGATGAGTTTTATATTCATGATCGTGTAGACTGAGTCATAAATGATGGCTTCGTCCATACTTGGTCTGCTATCGATATGATTTTTGAGTTTTTTTTTTGTAGTTGTTCATTGAGTTATCTTTACTGTGAGTATGGGAATGCCTAGCTCAGTGATGATTATATATATTTTCATTGTAATCCTTGAATGTTTGTTTCAGGTTTTCGACCATTGTGTCTAATCCGATCTTTGGCATGATAAAGCGCTTCAGTCTTTAAAAATTATTTTTCAAACTTTGAACTTTAGGGGGCAATCTGTTAAACATAATTTTGTCACCGTGACACTTGATCGATATAAATGGATTTCTCGCCATCCATGAACATGTTCCATTGAACTCCCTTAGAGGTCGAACAATAAAAAGTTCCTTTAAGAAGATGATAATTTTGGGGAAAATAGCTTGTATACCTTGTTAAGTATGACCTGTACAGTTTCTCTAGACATTTCTGCACATTTGTTGTACTTGTCTCTGAGAACAACACCGCACAGGTGAATCAAAGAAAAATAAAAATAAAAAGCGACATCTAGAAGCATTATTGGGCGAATATATCCCAACTGAAAGCTCACAGGTCATATCTATTCAAGCCAAACCCCTCAAATGATGGACCTAATTCCCTTTCCTCAAGAACCCATAATCCCCCACTTAAGGAATCTCATCCTCCTTTTTTGCATTTGAAACTTGTTCCTCTCGGCCTATAAATTGACAAGAGGGTAGAGGGATAGAGGAGGCCATAAAAATAGACTTATGATGTTGAATTGAGATTGGAAGGCTTATCGTCAAAGGAAAGAGTCGGAGGCATTTTGGAGGAACCTCATGACATCAAGTCAAAGGTTGTAAGGATCTTATTTATCCGTGAATTAGTACAAATGAATCAATTTTTCCATGATATTGTCTTTCTGAAATGATGAATGGTTTATAGTTCTTTAGATATTCTTTAAGAAAATTTCAATTTTTAATCTCCTTTATCATTAGATTAAGCTTGTTTGATTGTTATGTTGCATATTCCTTTGATCTTTTTCATGTTTGTGTTTGCAAGTTTTTTCAAGCATTGAGAAGCTACATCAAGACAAGTGGGGATCTTCATCGAGCATTTCACAAATAAGTGATATGCTTATTCACTGTATTTTATATCCATAATTCAAACGAAGTAAGCTTAGGGAAAGAACTATTGAATTGCTTGTTTGTTTCTAGTTTCCTTTAGGATCTAGGGAGATTCCTATTGTTAGCAAGAGGGATTTATGTTCCTTACAATGTGTTATCAAGTATGTCAATTCTGCCACAAAATCATAAATTATTCTACATGAAAAGCATATCATTTCTTTATAACCAATATATATATATATATATATATATATATATATATATATATATATATATATATATATATATATATATATATATATACACTTGTATAAAATCACATTACAGTACATAAAAATAGTATTCCATGTTCTAGAATTAACAAATTAAAGTACTAATATTTCTTAGGTCATGTTGCTAGGAAATTTACAAGGAAGAGAGACCACTCTTCCCAACCAATGATAATAAAAAATATGGCCAATTCTCCCCCCAAGCCTATTTTTCGGTCTGAGAATAATTTCTTGACAGAGATCTAACAAGGTCTATTCAAAAGCATCAAGAGTTGTATATTGTACAAGTCCAGCCAAAGAACTCACAGACTCACAAGTTTGCCTCAAGGATTCCCTTAGCTCCAACCAGCTCAAGAATACCCTAAATATTATTAATTATTAAAAAAATAACTATTTATAATTAATTAATCAATAATAATAATAATAATAATTTATTATTAAATAATAAATATTTTGTATTAATACATAAATATTTAATAACAACAACTACTATTATTATTATTATTATTATTATTATTATTATTGATAAATAAATATTATTTTTATTATTTTTTATTTATTAATTATTATTATTATTATTAGTAATTAATTTTATTAATTATAATAATAATAATAATTTTATTTTACTATTATTTTTATTATTACATATTTATCAATGGTTTGTGTGGTACATGCAAATGAAGCCTTCAATCTATATTAATTATATTTAATAAATTAAATGTAGTTGTGATAAACTTTTTTTTGTCAAATAAGAGTGGAGCTTTTAGTTAACCGATAAAGATTACATATGGTACACCTCTTTACAAGTGTAAAAACCAGCAAAAGACAGGCCCGTTGATGGTTAACAGACAATAGGATCAACAAAACCCAAAATCATATATTGCATCGCGGAGTTACAAATACTCAAAAGCATATACACACAAGGTTCCCGACTTGCGATATGCAATTTCCCTTTTTCACTGTTGATCTCATCCACCATATCAAGCATTGTCTCAAATAACTGTGTTAATATTATATTAACTATATTTAATAAATTAAATGTAATTGTGTTAATCGTATTGGATATTAATAACCACCATTATCATTATTTTTTAATAGTAAAATCGATATAAAAAATAAATAAATAAATAAGTATTTAAAAATAAATAAATAAACAAATATTTTTAAAATTTTTCGTGCATCTCGTAAACATCTCTATCAAAACTATTTTTTCCCTTTCCGTTAGTATCCCATAATGCCATCATCCTCAACAGAAAAGCCTTTTAATAGTTTTGGTATTCAATAGAAAAAAAAAAACATAATTTGGCTGTTTACATATTAAGAGATCCTGCATTCCTATTCATCATGGATGACCGCACCCCCACACATATAGAGCAAGCTATCTCCTTTTATGATTTGAAACAATTATGGTATTTTCTCTTACGAATGTTCGTATAATCATTAGAGACGGTATTATTTTCTTATCTCATAAACATCTCTATCAAAATTATATTTTTGCTTTTAATTTTCTAATAATTTATCTCCTAAAAAGGTTAATTCATATAAGAATTTTTTTTGAAAGACCAGAAGGTAACCTATAATGCCATAATTCTGAACAGAAAAGCTTTTTAATCGTTTTGGCCTTCCATTAAAAAAAATCACAATTTCTCTCTTTACATATTCTCCTTGAGTTATTAAGGAATTCTCCATCATTCCTATTTATCATGGATGACCCACCCCCACATATAAAAGCAAGCTATCTCTTTTTATGAATTCAAACTATTATGTTAATTCTCTCTGGAATGCTGGTATAGTGATTAGCGAGGGTAGTATTTTCAAAGATAAAGATATTGTAATCTCCGCAAATAATTCGTAAAATTCTCTTTACGCATGTTTAAAAAGGTTAAGGCATTAATGGTGTAATGAATATGCCTCCGTTTGTTTTTGGGATTTCAGGATTTACCATGAAACTCTCTCCATCAAAAATTTCATAAGGTACTTTGACAGAGGGTATACATTTAGATGTGGGCTACGCATTATATAATTCTTATTCCACGTGCATCCATTTTATGAGAAATGTCTCCAAGCTTGGTATTTTTTGGTCATAACAATTTTGCTTATTTAATGATTGTACTAATATATGAACATTACAACCATAATGAACCAATTTACATGGCAATTTGTATTTGGCTAAGTCAAAAGTGGACGATAGGAGTTGCGGGTATGTATTTCTTTGGAGTCTAAAACAACTCTAAAGAAAATACTTTGTCATGTAAATATTATTTCATCATAAAATATTAATATCTACATTTCCTAAATATATGAGATAAGTAATAATAAAAAATTAATAACACTTAATAATAAAAGTTTATTAACTATATTAATATATTTGTATATATTTAAACATTTTTAATAGATACAAATTTATGATTAATAGAGAAATGAGTTTGAGAATTTTTATCTTTTATATGTTTTTTTGAAAATTTATTTTTTTATTATAATCCTCACATATTTGGGTATATTTGTGTACATTTTTAACTAGTACCATATTGTTGTTAGAGAATGATTAATTATCACTCTAATTTCACAAGTAACACACACTTATATACATATATGCACATAGATATACATGCATATAATAGATATAATAATCATGTAAAGTATGAGAATAAAATGGAAATTAATGAAACATCTTAATTCTCACATCTAATTAGCATACTTTGTAGATTCATCCTCCATAATTAATCATGACCATTTGTATCTAGATTTCCCGCCATTTAAGGATGAATCTACAAAATGGAGATGTAATATCAATTGAATTTTATCTTTTATAACCAATTTATAAAATACTAGTATAGAGATTATTAACTTATAACATATTGCATATTCATTATGAATTTATTAGTTTGGAATAGATCAATCCTCTTCTATAAAGAAGACTTTAAATTAGTTATAAAATTACTTTTTAATTTTTAAAAACATTGTACAATTGGTAAATATTTTTATATTTCCTAATATATTTAGGACATTCACTACTTTAAATATACTTCCATGGAATATGAAACCTTAACTTTTTATCCTACTCTCCAATTCCATAGCTCCTCATTTCTTTTTATTCTTAATTAAAATTTTCAAGTGAAAATTACTGGAAATTTAATAATATATTTAATAATATATTACTATCTTTTCATGGTCATGATATTGATGCCTTAATAATATTTTAATTAATGATATTTTATTGAAATATAAATATTTTTTCTGTAAACTAATTTTTTAATTATTATCTTTATTTGTTACATAGGAGTTATGGATTTCTGATCGCGGTGTGAATTGGACAACATCTCCATTATGACAAATTAATGAAGGCACCCTCGGGGTACAAACACACCACCCTGCACATGCTTGGGGTATATGGTGTGCTCGCTCCATGCATGCATGGTGTTAATACTCACATAAGAGGTGACAACGGTATTGTGTTTTGATTTTGGCATTTGGTAAGTTGCTCTGTGAACGAAGTTGGTAAGTGTCTAGTTCACGGTAGAGGAGTGTTGAAGGGTGGTGTTGGGCTCTGTGGATAGACGTAGAAACAGGAGTGGTGGCAGTCCAGGCTTCCCCCAGCATGGGTAGACTGATATGTGATCTATTATTCCTTTCCCTCTTCCATGCAACACCTTAACTGTTTGACGGAATTGGGACTGTATGGTTTTGAATCGTTAGGTTTTGAAAGAAAGAGAGGCTCCATGCATCTGCATGAGTTTGTTTTCCTTCTGAATCAGGTGCAACTGCCCAAGATTGTCTCTGTGTCTATTCTATTTTGGATTATCTTAACAAAGATGGGGTTATATTGGGTGTCTTTCACTATGGTCTGTCCCTGGGGCATCCTTTTGTATCAACCTCACATCACTTGGACTTGGAGATGGGTAGTTTTCAGTTTCTTCCTAGGTCTTGTCTTCATGAGTTTTCTTGGGATGGTTCGGGGCTTTTTCTCTAGTTGTAATGGAGCAAAATTGCTCCTTGGAGGTTCCTAAGTGGGTTCTATGGTCTCTGCTCCTATGGGAGCCATTTATAGCATATGTTTGTGACTCTCCTTTGCCTTGGGAACATGGTTTGTCTTTGTGGAACATGCTCTAGTTTTTTCTCTAGAACAATTTCTAACTGATATGTTACATGCCTCTTAGTTATGTCGGTCATATCTCTTTTTGGGTAGGTCGGTAAGGAATATATTCAATGGAATAGAAGGGGGGAAGTCCCTCAGGTTCTTTATTGGAAATTCCTGTTTCATGTTTCTTCCTTAGCAGGTGTGTGGGGCGGTAGTGTCACCTGGAAGAGGGGATCTTCTGGGCGTGGGCTACCACCTATGCAAGCAATTCGATTAACCATTTTCCACACTATAAATTATAAGTGCACGTGAATGGCTCGATCAGAGACTGCAAAGGCACAAAGTCCAACCCTGAGGGGCTGAGGTAGAAGAACAAGGGGGGCCACGTCGGCAGGGCAACCTAGCTCCTCTGGGGGCAAATCAAGGGGTCAAAAATGAGTTGTGAGCATCATAAATGATTTGGCTACAACTTATCATGAAGGTACATCAGAGGAAATCCGATAGTTAATTGTGGAATGTGAAGCAAACTTGAATAGTCAAGGCTTTCATGATGGAAATCGATGCGGAGGATTGGCTGACTATGGTGCCAGATCTAGGACACACCCATGGTTGCATCACTCAATTTAAATAGACCTTGCTCTTGTATTGGTCTATAAAGCGTATCTTGGGAAAGGCTTTGGAGCAAGTCTCTGTTGGCATGGTAGTAGGAGTCCAGGACTTTCCTCATTATGAACAGGAATTCCAGAAGCTCCAATTTCAAATGCAAAAATAGGATGGCCGCATTCGACGAATAGAAGAACATCTCCCTTGTATTCACCCACAGAGAGAGTTCCCGGGATCCAATGCTAAGGACCCGGATTCGGTGGAGTCTGTGTCTACCGATGGAGTATAGTAGTCTGTTAGCTGGTCTCTCAGTTTTCTTTTCTTTTCTCTATGCGAGAAGATTTTAGCTTTTAGAATGCTGATATTTTTGTTTTTAGGCATGTAGAATTCAGCCAAGGAAAAGACATTCAGACTTATCTACCTTGGTTAGAGAGACTTATTATTTTTTGTTACTGGATGGCATATCATGCTATTAGGTGGCCGACAAACTTGGTTTCCCTCTGGAGAAGTTACGGCTACCTAACTATCTATTATATGGATGTAACTTGCTTCTATATTAATGAAAAAAAATAGCCCTACCAAACATACAAAAAAAAAATATAAATACTTATAAATAAGTAAAATTAACATATTATTTTATTAGATAATAAATTTGTTACAACCTTGAAATTATTGAAAAAAATTGAAAAATTGAAAAATTAAAAAATAATAATTAAATATAATTAATTCAAATTTCACACAAATAAAATATATTATGCAGTAGGTGTTGGAGACATTATCTAAATACCATATTGACGCAATGTGCTAATTCATAGTTGATGGTGCTTCCATATTAATAAATGCGGCAATTGAAACGAAAGACTTTTCAAACATTGAAATGTTTTTAGTAATGTGTTATAAAATTAAAATATTAATAGAATGCTATTAAAAAACCAAAACAACAATGTACTCCAATATAGTTTGGTTAATAACATTCATTTTTTATGTTTATAATTAGACGAATAATAATTAAAAATATTTATAATTAAATTTAATGCGAAAATATTTTAAAAATAAATAAATAATTTAAACACAAAATAAATTGATAAATAATTAAAAATATTTATAATTAAATCTAACGTAAAAATATTTAAAAAATAAATAAATAATTTAAACACAAAACAAATGTATATAATAATTAAATTTTAAAAAATTAAAGGAATTTTTTTTTAATTTTAATATATTATATTAAAAATATATATAACAAAAATAAACCTAATAAACATATGTAAAAAATATATTATAATGATTACTCTTATGTTTAGAATAAGACAAATAATATTCAAAAATATTTATAATTAAAACTCACATGAAAATATTAAAAAAATAATTTAAATACATAAAAATAAATAAATAATTTATATATAAAACAAATATATAATAATTAAATTTTAAAAAATAAAAGAAAATTTTTAAAAATTTACAAATTCATATATTATATTAGAATAAAAAATATAATAAAAATAGACATAATAAACCTATGTAAAAAACATATTATAATAGTATGCTTTTACAGTTATAAGTGAGAATTAGTTAGGGTTGGTAGGGGAAACTACTATACGGTAATCATATGGTCTATTTCAAAAAATAATTTAGAATAATGGTTTTTTAGATCGGTTTTCTTGCCACATCGATTTTCTATTGAATATATGGTGATGGTTGCCATCTTTCATTTCTCTCTCAGATGATGGTTGCCATCTTTCATTTCTCTCTCGGAGTGTTATTTGTACAATGGCCTTCAATTACCTATTGTAGTTGATCAATTTCTATGTTGTTAGAGATATTGTGACTGCTTATTTTTAATTGTGTGAAGATTCAGATAATACATTTTGTGTATCTTCCATTAGCTCTTGTGATCCTTATTGGAGCACTTTCACAAACCCTAATCCCACATGTTGCTTTGATCTCATCTTTGTCATTCAAGTGTTGGTATGCTAGGGCGGTGGCAATGTCTATTCATCGCTGCCAATGGGTGTTGGACCAATGATTCAAGGAAAAGTTTCAGTGGGAGGCTGGATGTTTTCATTAGAATATGTTGTTAATTAGCCCATCAACAAATCCAACCATCAAATGGAAAGATAAGCTAAGTCAATCATAGTAATCTTCTTGAAAAGTTGCATAGTTTATGCACATAAAAAGAGAAGTTAATAACATTTATGCATGCTATATTGTGTCAGATTTCTTAGAAAAAGAAATATATATGTTCATGCATGGAAAGAGTAGCTATGGTATTAGGTTTCATTAAAATGAATACATGGAGACCCTACATATAATAAGATAAAGAAACCATGAAAAGACTAGCTATTGGTCGAATTTTTTGGAATGTATACGTGTGATGTGTTTTGCATACAAGAAGAAAAGCTATTATATTAATTTATTTTCTTTTGGAAAGAACATGTGGTTGCATACAAGAAAAAATAACTATTATGTTATCTTTATTTTGAAAGAGAGCATGTATTTTCCATGTACAATAGCTATTGTGAATAGCTCTCCTTTGGAAAAGATGTTGTCGGAAAGAAAATGCAGATGCATGCACAAGAATAGTATCTATTACGTTAGTTTTGTTTTGGAAAAGGAAATGCATTCACATGCATAAGAATAATATTCTTTATATTAGTTCTTTTGGAAAATAATACATAATTGCATATACAAAGAAATAGATGAGGGACTAGTTTCTTTTTAATAGAATTTATATAATTACATGTCCTAAGATGAAAGCTAAGGTGCTAGTATCCTTTAATAGAATATGGAAAGTTGTAATGGTTTTCCTTTCGAAACAAATGTGTGCTCGTGCGGGGTGAATAATAGTTAGTGTGGTATTTATGTAAAGACATGCGTTGATAGTTATAAGTTTTTTAATTAATGCATGTGCAGTGTTGTTAAAGGAGGGATGTCGTGATATTTTGTTTATATTTCATATATGCACATGAATAGTTGTTGAAGTAGCACTAGTATGGATTTATTATTGGTTTGATTAATATTTGATCTATTCACGATATCAGAGGTGGTTGACAATAATGGTGGTAGAAAAGACTATGATGCATGAAAAATACAGATTATGTTTAACATTATAGTAATTAATAATTAGTGGTATATGCAGATTGAAGGATTGTTAGTTGTAGGATTATCCACTGATGTGAAGAATGATGCCCCAAAGACACAATGCTCCAAGATTGTGGGTAGATGATATCATGATGATTTGTCATAGCTTATAGCTAGCTATGTTGTATTGAGGATGATATTTCTTTGTAATATTTTATGACATTGGTCAATGGATGAAGTCCAATATAACCATTGAGTGAGGGGTGAACACTCTTACGAGCATTTAATAAAATTTAATGTTTACTTATTTTCACCCTACTAGTTCCAGAGTATATCGATGTCTAATCATGTAGTTGCATATTTAGCCATTTTTATGATGTTGATTCCTTGCATAAAGTGACATTTACATCATCAAGTATGTGATTAACTAACCAAGTTAAAAAAATCATAAAAATAATACAAGATTACATCAAGAAGCTTATAATAATCTGCTATAGCAATAAATGTTAGGTTATCTGATTTAAGTATTTTGTATAATATAATATAATGATAAAGTTTATATTAAATAGACCATAAAGGAAAATGGAATAATAATTTGGAAAACCTATATGTTAGTAAATTTTGTAAAAAAATTTCTAAACTAGAACGTAAGAAATTAGAAAATATGAAAAACATACCTTCTTCCTGCTTTATGCTATGCAACGTCAGACTGGGCTCACTATCATGACAGTTATCCTTACTTAAAGTAATGTTCTATAATATTTCATCCGTTAAATAATTTTAATGATACAAGCATGTTTTCCACCAGGTGCCCAATGAGAAGGGAGGCCTCCTCTCAAAACCACAGTTATGCACCTGTGTGTTTATGCTTCTTTATTGGACAAACGGAAGAAAAATCCTTGACTGTGATTCTCACATTTTTCCAAATATAAAATATACATGTAATGTATTCACATATACTCGAGTCTTCATACGTGTTAACAAATATATATACTCGATTCTTAATACGTCTTAACATATACTGATGTTATATTGCATATGTGTTAATTGAAGTCAAAAATGTTAATTTCATGGAGATTCTTGAGTTTAGATTTAGATAACATACACCCATTTATATATCGATAGCACGTGTTATTCAGAAGTTGAGTTTCGATAGCACGTATTACGTTGAGTAGTTCATAAAGGGATTTAATTGATATGATATGGGTGTTAATATTATTAATTGAATTTTAAGTTTTTTAATATTATTAATTGCTTTTTAGATTTTAAAATGCTAGGATGTTGTCAAAATTTTATTTTTGTATTTAAAAATATTAAGAGAAGTATTAAATAATTATTATTATTTTAGTGCGTAGGATTTTTTCATTAAATAATTTTAAATTTAGTTTTCATTTGTGTATAGTTATTAAAATTTTATTTTTGTATTTAAAAATATTAAGAGAAGTATTAAATAATTATTATTATTTTAGTGGGTAGATTTTTTTCATTAAATAATTTTAAATTTAGTTTTAATTTGTGTATAGCTATTACATTTTTGGATAAAGTGATTTACTCTTCAATCATCTCAATATAATAATGATCATAGATTTTTTCATTTTACAATATTCGAATTCTTGAGTCTCCCATCATTTTAGGAATGTTCTAATGTTTATTGTTTCTAATATTTGTATTTTAAAACGATGGAGTTTGTATTTTTAATATTTTTTATTTAGATTTTCTACATTCATTTTTCTGTAATTTACAGAAAATGTGAAGACTTTTTAGAAGAGCTTGATATTTCCTAACTAAATATAATTATTTATAAATACATACTCAGGAGAATTAATAATGATCTCCACGGACTTGAACTGATGTCTTATCGACTCTGCAGACTTACATTAAATTACATGACGTAGGAAACAGTGAGCGACGCAGTTTAGTTTACCGTAGTCATGATTAATGTTATAACACCTCCCCTTAATCATGCAACCTAAACTTTAACTTGCCTGCTAGTCTAAGTCCGAGCTAGACTTACAACAAAACATTTCATTTTTGCCTTCTTCTACTCCTTACTTTGGTACTTAACATCAGCAACCTCTTGCGCATTGGGATGCAAGGAAACAATTTTCTGAACAACACATTTTATTTTTCATGTTTCATGTTTATATATACTACATTTTAGTGAGACAAATTATCTTTTGTATAGTAAAAAAATTTACCTATTTTATTTTGTTATAATATTTTCTTTTAAACTTAGTATTATTATAAAATTGTGAAAAACCATTTCTATATTAAGTAATTTCTATATTAAGTAATGATAAAAAAAAAAAAAAAAATTATTATTAAAAAAATTCAACTAGGTTATAATGTTTTTTTTAACTTAATATTATTATAAATTGTGAAAAACCATTTCTATAGGTTATAATGTTTTTTTTTTTTTAATTTAATATTATTATAAAATTGTGAAAAACCATATCTATATGAAGTAATGATAAAAAGAATAAAGATATTTTTATTATTAAAAATGTTAGTTTAAAATTATTTTTAATTAACGTATAATACTCCCTTTTATAATATTCTAAATTTCAATTTCATAATGGTTTTAATAAGATCTATATTTTTGTATATTTTACCACTTTTTATTTTGCAAAGACTGCATAAATAATAAATATCCTTATTCCAATGACTTTTTATGTTTATAATATTTTATATTAAAATTAAAAATAGAATAAAATTTTAAAAAATTTTAAATTAAAAGAATAACCTTTCTCCTACTCCTTACGAGTTTAATGTCCTTTTTTTGCTAAGGCAAGTATGGATCCTTCTATTTCAAAAAACCGAAAAAAATAGTGTACAAATTTACAAGAAAGGAGGACAAGACCCCCAGGTCAGAACCAAAAAGTCTTACTAAGAAACCCGAACCCACGGAAAAACAACAAAATTGCCACCTGGCTTCCGGAGAGCTCGTGAACAAATTGGCACCCTCGCTTTAGGAAAAGCTTTGTTCATCAGAGCCATCCAAAAAAACATTTAAGATCGATGGTCAAGGGGGATATCACTCTGTCAAAAAGATCGAAGTATAACCCAAGATGCTCGAACCGATGCAGCCGTAGATTACCATTGACTAAATCCAACGGATGATGTTGATATCGCGTGGGATAAGAAGGGCCGACTTTAGTGAGCGGGGAAGAGCGGTTTTTGGACCCCTCTCCCTGCCACGTGTCAGAGGGTGAGTGGCATCGCTGCCAAATTAACAAAACCGCTTCCCAACGGAAAGCGGTGCGATCAGTCGTAAAACCGCCTGGGGGCTGTAAACCATGCCGAGACTCCAAAATTTTAAAGGACCGGTCGCCGGAAGAAGCAGGTCTCTGTCTGCGCTTGAGGATCTCCCTTGCCTGATCCTGGAACGCTGAATAGATGAGGGATGCAAATCGTTCTCCACTATAAACAGAGATCTTCCTCTCGATTACCCTAGGAATGTGAGCGACCAGATTAGGTATCCGCCACGCCACAAAACCGCCTATACGAAACTGATGACACAAGCCGATGTTGAAAGCAAAGGTTGAGTCAATTTGATCCCTGGTTCCAGGCTCTATCTTT
Source organism: Pinus tabuliformis (assembly GCA_031772625.1). NCBI lineage: Eukaryota > Viridiplantae > Streptophyta > Pinopsida > Pinales > Pinaceae > Pinus > Pinus tabuliformis. Next base: position 938,012,357 of record CM062813.1, read on the forward strand.
ATACTCCAACTTATCATTTTCTGCCTATTCCTATACAATCATCTTTAACCTGCTCTGCGGCAGCTCATGCCAATTTGATGCCATTCTAATCTGTGTGCTACTAACACACTAGTTAGCAAGCAAATCAGCCAATTTGTTCACTGATCTACAGACATGCTTAAAGCCAACAGTATGGAGGCTTTGAAGGTGGTGTTGAATCCATTGGAATCCCTGAATAAGTCTCCAATTTTTTGAGACTTTTTTTGGCTTAGAACCTCCGCTGATTTTCTTGACTGAATTGATAATAAGTTCAGAATTAGCCTCCACTATCACATTTTGCCTGTTTTCCTAACTCAAAAACTCTAAACATTGCTCCATAGCCATCAATTCTGCCAAGTTATTAGTAGCCTTTCCCAAATGACAGTGGAATATGAAGAGAACAATACCATTCTCATCGTGAAGGACCCCTCCATAACCAGTTGTACCCGGGTTGCCTTTTGAAGCTCCATCTATGTTTTATTTTAGATAACCCTTTGGAGGAGGATGCCAGAAATCCTGTGCTTCCCTCAGGGAGGTTAGATTTCTGTCCAGAACCTGAGGAGAGATGCCTTGTAGGCCCAGATCACAGAGAATTCTCAGGTCGGTAGCAGAAGGCTAGTTCTTGGGGAGGTTTCGCACGATGGTGCTAACCGTTTCCTTGGGCTGTTTTAAGATCAGCTCCAAAATGCTTTGGGAAGTTCTATTTACCTCTTTAAAGATTTGGTTGTTCCACTCTTTCCAAACATTCCAAACAATGAAGCTTGGAAAGGGGGCCCAAGCTGTGGCTAGAACTTCATTGTCTGAAAAATCTTTTCTCCAGTTGGTCAGGGTGTTACAGATGCTATGTTTGTCCCTATTCTTCTGATGGAAAAAATAGGCAAAAGAGTCCCATAGACTAGAGGAGAACATACAACTGTTGAGAAGGTGCTCCATGGTTTCCTCATGCCTCTCACAAAGCTGGCATCTGGAAGGTCCTAGAATGCCCCTCTTCCTAATATTGTCCCAGGATAGAATTTTCCTTTGCTGAACGAGCCACATGAAAAGTTTAATCTTCATCCAGCCCTGGTGTCTCCAAAGGTTAAGCCAGGTTTTGTCTGGAGGTTGAGAATTAAGGTCAAGGAGAATGAGCTTTGCTTCCTTGAGGTTAAAAACCCCCTCATTATTGTTACCCCTTCTCAGTTGATCATGGCCTTCAACTTTTAGTATCTTCCTCTGCTCTAACTCTTCCTTAAGAGTTTCTGCCTTAGCCTTCAGGGTACTGTTATCCTTAAAATCCCTCCAGATTCTCCATTTATCATTGTTATTGGTTTGCTCCCAAAAGTCTTTCACCTTAGAAAGTCTCTTGCTATCTGTGAATTCCTTGAGATCCCTTAGGTCTTCATTTAATAGTATAGGTTCTTGTTGCCATCTTTCCTCCCAGAACAGGCTGAGATTTCCTTCTCTGATTTCCCAGAAGCTGTTTCCTTAGACCAAACCCCGGTTATCCCAAGCTTTGTTCCAAATGTGTGAGCCCTTTCTGTGACCTGACATTCTTATTAGATCATGGATATGCCAGGTGCTAGCATATTTTTCTCTCCAAATGGTTGCCCACTGAGTCTCTGGCTCTTTAACCCAACACCACCATAATTTGGCACCTAGAACCTTACTGAGTAAGTCATGGTCATCTAAGCCTAGCCCCCCAAATCTCTTAAGTTTGGATATCTTATCCCAAGCTACCAGGGCCCACTTCTTACGCTTCTCCCCCTTGCCCTAGAGGAAGTATTTTTGGATGGATTTGAGCTGATGTAGTACACTTTGAGGAGCTGGTAGAATAGATAACATGAAGGCAGGGATGGAATGCAGGATAGCTTTGGTTAGCACTAACCTGCCAGCCAAATTTATGGATTTGTAGGTCCATTTCTTGACCTTGTCTTGCAATTTGTTAATGACTGGTTCCCATATGCTCGTGTGTAAATGCTTGGCAGTGAGAGGAACTCCTAAATACTTCGAGGGGAGGATCTCCCTTTGGAAGCCCATAATTCTGGCAATGTTTCTTTGAATAGCAATGTGAGTATTAAAGAAAAAAAAATTAGATTTAGAGAGATTTACCTCCAAACCTGAAGCCATGGCAAAGTCTTTTGGGATTTGCTTGTTTGCAAGAGCTTCCTTGATCGTGGGGATCCCTTGAAGCATAGTATCATCCACAATTTGTTGATGTGTTAGAGCACGCTCCCCTTCAGATAGTTGGAGACCTTTGACTGAACCCACTACCTTGGCTTGTCTGATGATCCTTCCCAGCCCTTCCATCATGATTATGAAAAGAAAAGGAGAGTGTGGATCTCCCTGCCTTAAGCCTCTTGAAGGAGTGAGAGTCTCTGAGGGTGAACCATTAACCATAATTGAAAAGTTGGGTGAAGTGACTAGGGCCATTACCCATCTGATCCGGTTATGATCAAACCCAAAAGCAGCAAGAACTTTTCTGATATATGTCCAGTTTAGCTTGTCATAGGCTTTGGCTATGTCCAGTTGCATGATCATACCATCTCTCTTATTGTTAGTCAAAGAGTGAACCACCTCATGAGCTTGAATGCTGTTATCGAGGATTTGTCTGCCTTCCACATATCCTGAATGTTCCACTGCCACTAGGGTAGGAAAAAGGGGTTTGAGTCTATTGGCCACCACTTTGGAGATAATTTTGTAAACAACATTGCACAAGGTAATGGTTCTGAACCTGTCAGGAGTTAGGGCTACATCCTGTTTAGGGATCAGGGCGATAAAGGTGGTGTTAAGCACCTTCAGGATAGTTTTATCCCTCCTTGAGTCCTCCACCACGCTCAGAATGTCCTGTTTAACTAAATTCCAGCAGGCTTTGAAGAAGTCTACATTGAACCCATCCGGACCTGGTGCCTTGCCATTTTGCATCTCTTTAAGGACCTCCTTGACCTCCTCTTCTGACACTGGTCTGTTGAGGTTGAAATTGTCTTCTTTGGAGACTAGCTTAGGTATATGCTTAGTGATCTCCCTAATAGATTGATCTCTGTTAGTGCAGGTTTCCTGAGAAATGTCCCGAAAGTGTTGAACAAGTTCTGCTTCTATTTCTTCATGCGTGCTGAGCATGTTACCTTTCTTGTCCTTAATAGTAGAAATCCTGTTGTGAGCTCTGTTCGCCATAGTGGCTTTGTGGAAGAATCCTGTGTTGCGATCTCCTTCTTTTAGCCATTGCACTCTGGATTTCTGCCTCCAAAAAATTTCCTCTTTCTTACATAAGTTGTCCCAATCTTGATGATATTTAGTTTCCATTTCATTCTGTTCCTTATCAAAACCCTTAATAATGAGGGTTTGGTTGAGTCTCTGCAATTTTCCTTCCACAATTTCTTTCTCTTCAAAAATGTTGCCATATTCCTTCTTGTTCCACTCCTTGAGTGGGAGTTTAATGTGTTTGAGCCTTTTTGGAAGAAGGAACATTCTTGTGCCTTGAATATCTAAATACTTTGCCCACCAGATAGCAATGTTGTTATAGAAGTCTGGGTGGGAGAGCCAGATATTTTCAAATCTGAAAGGTCTGTTGTTGTGTTTGCCAATACCCTAAATGTCCAGTTGTACTGGCCAGTGATCCGAGCCTCCAAAGGGAAGAACACTCGCAACTATGTCCTTGTCCTTGATCATAAGATCTTCTGAGATTATAAATCTGTCCAGTTTGGATGCCACTTGAGACTCTCCTCCTCTTTTATTATTCCAAGTAAAGGTCCCATTATTCATGGCAATATCCACGAGCTTCATACTGTCCATGAAGGTCTGAAACGCACAAGAATCTTTGGATAGAATTTTGGTTCCTCCTTTTTTTTCTGACAGCGATTTTATCAGATTGAAATCCCCCCCCCCAGGATCTAGGGGATTCTTGCATGAAGTTCTATGAGCTTCTTTAGTGAATCAAGAAACAAGAGTTTGTCCTCCAACCTTTGGGGGCAGTACACATTCATAACCACGTACCTTTCCTTATCTCCCACTGGCCGAATGATCACTGAAAGATAATTTCTGTATGCTTCAACATCTATCATGTCAATCTTTTGGGGATTCCAAAGCATGAGAATACCTCCAGCTATATTCTCTGCTTTGACCTCAAAAAACTCAAATATATTGAGCCATTTGCTGTGTATCTCTCTTATCTTTTGAATGGAACATTTAGTTTCCTGAATGAAGATCACATCCGGGGCTACTTGTTTCATTCTGTTAGTTAATAATCTTTGTTTTCTTTTACTTCCTAGACCTCTTATATTCCAAGACGTAAGCTTCATTATCAAAGATTATTAAAGGAGTAGTTGGATAGGTCTTTCATCTTACCTGAATCTATCATTAACTTCCCACATTCCATCAACAGCTCATTCTGTCTTTTTCGACCTCTTTTCTTTCCTGGGATTCCTGGTGCTAATCCTGGTGTGGCTTTCAAAGATTTCACTCCTTCGCTGCCTTGTTTTTCATTCTTCCTTAGCTTTTCGGATCCTTTGTTCTCAGATTTCCAGACGAATAGTTATTGTACTCTATGGAACTCCTTTTGAGGTAATGAATCCACTCCCTCTTTGGTTCCTTGTTCCAAGAAGCCTTCTAGATCTAGATGCTCTTCCTCCAAAATTTCTTGTAGTTCGTGATCCTCCATCTCCATGTCGCTCTGGGTTATTTCCTGATCCATTTCTTGTTCAACATCATTCATGGTGGCCTCTTTCTGGTACTCCTCATTTCGTGTTTGTACTGGGTTGTTCCCTTCCTCCTTTTCTGCAGAACCTCCTTCCATTGTTTGTTCTACTTTAGTATTTTCTTCCTCTTCCTGAAGCCCCTGGAAACTGTTTTGCCTGAACTGTTTTTCTCCTTGCTGCTAATTTCTCGAACCTCTCTTACTTCCTTTGCTTCGGTTAACCACTTTCTAAAAGTTGTTTGCATCTTTCATTGTAGTGCTTCTGCTTTTGTTTATTTCCTTGTTGAGCGGACAGTCCCTAAAAAGATGTCCATGTTCATGGCATTTGCAACATCTGAATGGAATGTGCTCATAATCTACTGTTTGTGCCCATTCTTCATCAAAAACTTCCAAGATTACCTCCTCCGGTAGAGCTCCTGATAGGTCCATTTCCACACAAAATCTAGCAAAGGAAGTGTATTTTCTCCTTCTCGTAGCTTCAGAGGCTTTAACAAAGCGTCCTAATTTATTGCCTATGGCCTGTAACGATTCATTTTGCCAGTAGTCAAGAGGTAGAAAGTAGAGTCTTACCCAAACAGGGACTGAAGTAAAAGTCTCCTTTTCTAGCACAAAGTTCATAATCCAAGGTCTCATGTAGAGTCCTGCAACAGCATAGAAGTAGGGCCCTCCTTCAAATATTCTTTCCTCATCTTCAATGTTTGTGAACACCATCGTAAAGAAACCCTTAGACCCAAGGTGAAGATCTATGCTTCCTTTAGGTTTCCAGTGGTATCTGATCCATGATTTTAGAGCTTTTTTAGTGGGCCATAGTCCCATGAACTTGCAAATGATGGCATATGTCGCCATATGTTCCCTGTACGCCTACAGCTCTGAATTATTTAATATCACCCTAGGAGTTATGTCTGCTTTGGGCTTGCATGGTCCTCTGTGTTTCTTGTCTTTAGTTGCCTGTTGTTTGTCCTCTACCTCCTTGTCTTTTGTGCTATATTGAACCTTTTTTGTGGGCTCCTCTATTCCCGCTATCGTGCTTTTCTCTCCTTCCACCCCTGATTCCCTAACATCTTCTAGAGGCTTTTTCCCCCTGCTAACCAGGGCCTCCTTGTAGGAGGGAGTGGAGCCCCATCCTCGTCCGCCCTTCATAGACGTTCAGAAAAACTCTGCGTGCACTGATCTTAGATCCTTTTTCTCTGCTCCCTGCTCCTGCCTCCCGTGTTCGCTAAGCTTCACCTTACCAGCTCAATGTCATAAAAATGATTTGATAATAATTTGATTGAGTCTATTTTGTAAATTATAAATTATATAAAAAACAATAATGGTTCTATATTTTTCTTTATAATTATTAATTTTTTATTAAAATAAAAAAATTTAAATAACATATTGATAAATTCTTATGATGTTGGTGGTGGTGGTTATTTAGTTAAGGTCCGCTGATTATGATTATATATAATAATTATTCATTTTCTTAAGTTTTATTTTTATAAAATATATAATTATATGGAAAATTTTAAAAATAATATTTAAATCTATTTAATTCAAATTGTATATATAGTTAATATTTTATTTATTTGTAAACGTTATAAGATGTTTTGTATATATGCCTCTGGACGCGGGCGGCTGCCAATAAATCCCATGCTATCGGGCCATAAATGAACGGCGGGTGTATATGCCCACCGTTCGATTTCGACCTTAGCAAAATCGAACGGTGGGCATATACACCCGCCGTTCATTTATGGCCCGATAGCATGGGAAATATGGCTCGCCTCCGGACGCACCCGAACACTTTTATTGAATACTACGGATATGAAATTGAGATTTCGATTATACAATCTTTTTAGTTATACGTGCACATTTAGAAAAATGTTCCAAACAACAAAATCATTTTTATGGGATTCGACTTATTTGAAATTAACAATGGGGCAATGCTACTTTGTGAGCATTTGGATACTTCAATGTTATTTGTGTGCAGACATCTTACGCTCTCACGATGCGCGCGCCCACAAAATCATAGTGCGTGCATGATTTTTTTGGTTTAGTTGGGTTGGATACTTTTAACTGAAATATAGATTATTATAGAAGGAGTTAGTTTTGGCATGCTGGTCCTTCTTGTTTACTTTTTTTGGGAAAGAAAAACATTAAAATCCTCGCTTTTATCACATATGCTTGATTTCTGCAATTATGTCCCTATTTAAATATATGCCGTGCCAATCTTTTGCTACATTTTCCAATGGATTTGAGTCCTAAATGTTTGCTCAAACGGTAATGGATTTGAGTCCTAAATGTTTGCTCAAACGGTAAAGTTATAGCTATATTATATACACAAAAATTCTGCCAAAGCAAAGTAGGTTGGCTCCTAGGATATCCACTCCTGTCAATATATTAAACCCTACAAGCAAGCAAGGAAAGGTATGTTTTTCCTCTCCTCGAAAGTACAAAAAATAAACATATACGTGACTCACACCTAACTTTATTCGTTGATCGCCCTAATTTAACAATTAAATGTTAAGGACCAGAAGTCTGACCAGTTCTGTTTCCTCATCTTCTATTCGGTATTTTCCCTAGGGAAGGCAACCAATTCCTGATCTTTTAGTCGCTATCATTTATAAGTCAACTCTCGAGGACGACCTAAGGAAAATGCCCAGGGACTAGAGTGTCTTTAATGACGATCCCGGCCCCTGGCATATTTTCAACATTGTCAGGCTAAATTTATTAATGCAGCTTTACGTACCTGGCCTTTGAAAATAATCAGAAAAATGACACTCAGTGTTAAAAACTTAGTCAATATATCAGATGTTAGAATAATGACACTCAGTGTTAAAAACTTAGTCAATATATCAGATGTTAGAATAATGCAGTGGATTCGTAACTTTAATTGCCTGTTAATTTAAATCTTAGATCTGAACAATAATTTGTAAGAAAAATCAGAGAATCAAAATAAACAATAGATTTATTTGGAAAAGCCAGCTTAACTTTTCTATTAAATAAAAATTTACAAATGATTTACAATTCTCTCAACTCAAATCTTATGATCTTGTCAACCATACATATAATAAATTAATAATTGAGTCAAATATTATTAACACAATACTATGTGCTATGAACCAGTGTCCAACAAGATCAAAACCATCACTATAAACATTTCCAAAATTTTCAAAAATTTATAATATTACATTATTTTTATTTTATTTATTTGTTTTTATACATACTAAGCACTAATAAAAACTTTAAGGAATAGTAATTTTTAGTCAATATTATATATAAATAAATTAATAATTTAGTCAAATATTATTAGCACAATACCATGTGCTATGAACCAGTCTTCAACAAGATCAAAACCATCACTATAAACTTTTCCAAAATTTTCAAGAATTTATAATATTACATTATTTTTATTTTATTTATTTGTTTTTATGCATACTAAGTACTAATAAAATCTTTTAAAAAATAGTTTCTATTTCTAAGTATCTTGCCAATTGAAGAGTTACTAGATCAAATCTCCTAGACGTCTTTGAGTTACGTCTAGACACATAAATCTGCCCAAAATATTACCCAGAAAATCCAAACAGGATCCGGCCTTTGAATAGGTTGCAACTTGTTCAGCAGTTTGTCTAAGTTCTAGACACCGTACATTTGCTTATCACTGCTTCAAGCTAAGTATCACAACACATCATACTGCAATCTCTTTGTGGGGTACACTTCCTCATCAAACTCATGTTTGATTAAGGTACATAAATTATCATACTTTACTCGCAGATATATCAGGTACATAGTCAAACATGACATCATAGACATGTTTATAGATATAATGCGTGAGTCTCGCAAACATTCATCTTTGATTGTCCATCATTATTTATTTTTCTTTATTTCCATTTTTATTAAACATTTCTATTGATATCCATATAAAAAATAATCCATATCTACTTCTGCAAAAATATAACTATATATATATATATATATATATATATATAAATTAGTTATTTGTTCACTATCTTTTTCACGAATTATATATATATATATATATATATATATATATATATATTACTAAGTAATATAGATGATGATTTAAAAAAAAATCAAATAAGTTATTAATAATTTTTTTTGTTGATTAATTACTTAAAAATTATTAATAAATTAATTCAAATCAAAATATAAATTAAATAAGATAGAATAATTTTTTTTTAACATTATTAATTTAAAAAAAAAAATTAAAAAATAAATTAAGTTACAAAATTAAAATTATTAATAAAATAATTAAATTAAATAAAAATAGAAATCTGAAGAATTTCTATTTTAAATGAGGTTTTTTATGTTTGAAAATTTTCTATAAGATGGAGGAAACATCAATGAATTTAAACTCGATGAAATTTTAAAATAAACTTTCACCACTTAAATACTCTTTCATCACGATTTCCCAGCTACAAAATATATCTATATATCTATATATATAATATTAAATTTGAAATTAACATGTGAATACATTATATTTTAAACGATCACATTAAAATTAATTTAAGAAATAGTACTTTATCTATGTATATTTTTAATAATTTATTATTATAAGTAATATTTTAATTAATATTTTAACGTCCATAAACATATCATTTTAACCGTCTTTGGAATAAAGACGTGTTAAAACTTCATTCATCGTTCATGTATCAATAAAGTTTTCACGAATCTGAAAAACAACCCATATCATATCTCTATTAGACTGATGTTATTTGGTTAATATTTCTCAATAAAAGCTTTTCCTGCATGTAGAAGCCATGTCATCTATATACTACTCGAATAACAAAATGCCAAAAGTTCACATTTTTTCCTGAGCCTTCGCATCTATATAGATAAAAGTAATCACAAACAGCAAAATGCCATAGTTTTTTTGAGGACGAAAAAGCTAGATATTATATTATATGAGAGATATAAGAGTCAATATGTTTACATTTGTAATTGACCCAAAAACATTTGGTCAAAAAGGGATCAGCATGGAAGCATATCCAAATAATAGGATCTAGCCAGGATATATAGATCTGGGAGATCCCCAATGTATCAAGATCCAGAGATCATAGAGTGCGGAAATCATAAGCAGAAATCGCCAACCAGAAACACAATATATACATAAGCAAAAGACAAGAGGAGAAGGATTCTGCTGAGAAAGAAATCATGAAGCAGCAACATAAGACCAAAAAGATCCAAGGAAAACCTGTGAAACAAAGATATGCAACCTAGAAGTCCGAGAAAGAAAACTCTTGGATATAAAAGATTTCCCCATCAGAGTAAATCTGCAAAACCATAATCCTGGCGCAGATTGAAGGCCCATTTTAGACAGAGAATCGGCTTGCATATTTTTGTCCCCACTGATATGGTGAATAGAGCCTCCGACCAAACAGCCCCAGAAGAAATTGATCCTATCCATCCAGCCAATCGGGTGAGGCATTAATATATGGTTTTTTATTGAGACGAAATCTACCATAACTTTCGAATCTCCAAATACCGAGACATGCTGAATATCAAGAAAGAGGCAAAATTTTAATAGTCCAGCGAGAGCCATAGCCTCCGATTTACTGTTGGAGCCTTTCCCCCCATTCCAGTGAATGGAGAAATGAGTGTTTTCATTTATCATAATGAGAAAACCACAACCACAAGAGCCTTGTTGTTCAGCTCCGTCGAAGAACGCCTTAGGGAAAGATGAAAACTCCTTTGATTGACCAGAGTAGGCGACCTTTTTTTGATTGATAGGCTTCTGCAGGAGGGCTTCAAAAGCAGTGACAATTTTAACGATGATTTCCGAGCAAGTAGATTTAATGCCATTGAAGATATTGCTGTTACGCCACTTCCAAATGCTCCACAGGGAAAGGATGAAGATCCTTCTCCATGATTCCTTCTGCTCGCTACACCATAGGATCATTTCATAAATTGAAGCATGCGCCATATGCTGAATTCCATAACTGATCTCCAAAGCCTGCCATATTTGTTGCGATTTTTTGCATTTTAAAAACAAGTGAACATTACTTTCCCCCTCTGACCTACATAATGAACATAGACCTGGCCCGTGCCATCCTCTTTTCATTAAATTCTCCCAGGTTAAATTTTTGTTGTGAAAGGTAAGCCAAGCAAATAGGATCATTTTCGAAGGGCAGCCATCCTTCCAGAAAATTTGAGGGAAAATAGGATTGCGCGAAAGTCGCTTCGAGTCAACTATATGCTGATATACATCTTTAACTCTTACTACGTTCATCTCTTTCGAAAGATTCCATATAAGGTAATCAGAATCCATAGTACGAAAAATGCCACAGTTTCTAAGGCCCGCCCTAATGCAATCCCATTGAAGTGCGATCTCCTGAGGCATTTGCAGAACGTCTGCATCTTTCCACAGAGGAATGGGACCCTGCCAGCCAGCTATCAAACTATCCCAATAGAAAAGACCTCTTCTATGAAAGAAATTCAATAAAGACTCTGGTATGTTAACCTCCTCAGCACCACTCTTGAATTGATCCTTACCAATAAAAATCTTACTACCAGATTGAAAATGCCAGGTTAAATTCTTGAAAAAATATGTTCCAATCTTACGAAAGCTAAGCCATATTGAAGAACCATATGAGGCTCCGATCATTCTTTTTCTGTACCAGAACGATAAGCTCTTCCTTCCTAAGTATTTCGTCTGAATCATGTTACTCCATGGACCTTCACCATGAACAGCTCTCCATAGCGACTTGCATAACAGGGCCTTTCCGAATGAGTGCATATCGATCAAACCCCAACCCCCCATGCTTTTTGGTAAAGAGATACTGGCTAGCTTTGTGAGATGGTATTTCCTCCTATCTACTTGACCACCCCAAATGAAGTTAGTTGATAATCTATTCATGCTTTTAATAATACTCGCAGGGAGAAAAAATAAATGTGCCCAGTAAACTGCGAGTTGATTCAATACTGATTTCACCAGAATCACTCTTCCTACCAAGGAGAGGCATCTGAGTTCCCAAGCTGAAATCCTCCTGTAGAATCTATCCAAGATCCAATTCCAATCAGATTTTGAGTAACCATTAGCTTTAATCTGAAAACCCAAGTACTTAATACCACAACTGATAGATTGCGCTTTTATTCCAAAAAGCTCAGATAACCATGCAACAACTTCTTGATTTATATCATTGTGATAGATTGTTGACTTCTCATTGTTAACTTGCAAACCCGTAGCCTTTTGGAAGTTTTTTATGATTTCATAGAAACATATCCAAGTGACCCTGCAAAACAAGCCGAATAAGATGATATCATCTACAAATAAATTGTGTGAGATTGAGATATTTCTGCAGATTTTTAGGGGGCGACACATGTTTTCCTTGACAGCCTTATTGATATGCAGGCTAAGAGAGTTCATTGCCAGAATAAATAAAAGCGGGGAGAGGGGACATCCTTGACGAAGACCCCTTTCCGCACGGAAGAAAGGGGATGGAATCCCATTGATGATGATTGCATAGTCCACTGGTTCAACGCAGGCCATGATCCAGTTGATCATATTGGTTCTCAAGCCAATCTTTGCGAGCAAACACTTGATGAAGCCCCAATCCAGGCAGTCGTATGCCTTCCAGAGGTCGATTTTGAGAATAATCGCATCACATTTTTTTGAATGAATAGCATACAGACCCTCTTGAGTACTTGCAACTACATCATGAATGTTTCTTCCTTTTAGAAAACCGTGTTGCTCCTTTGATAGGAACTCTGAAAAAAATCCTTTGATTCTCTCAGCTATGATCTTCGAAACAATCTTGAAAGAGATGTTACATAGCGAAATCGGCCTAAAAGCCTTGAAAGATTGAGCATTCCCCTTTTTGGGAATGAGCGCTATGTTAGTGTAGGAGAATTTTTGATTGATACTGCCTGCCATTCTGGTGCCCTCTACCATCCGCAATAGGTCAGCTTTGATGATTTCAAAGAAATGAATGAGGAACTCTATCGTCCAGCCATCTGGACCAGGACTCTTGTCCCTTTTGAAGGATTTCATAATAGCAAGCAGCTCTTCCTCTGAAACTGGCTGGAAGATTTGATCATTTAAATCACCATCAAACATCCGTGGGAACAGATCAATTCCCCATAAAATATCCTGGATTTTGCATTTATTCGATCTTTTATACTGATTTTTGAAATATGCCACCGCCTCATTTGTAATATCCTGTTGGGAATAAAGGAAGCCCCCTTTTCCGTCACTGATTTTCCATATAGAATTTTTTTCCCTTCTGGAGTTGGCGAAATTATGGAAAAATTTTGAATTTCTGTCTCCTTCTTTCATCCATATCGCTCTACTTTTTAACCTCCAGAAAGTTTCTTCTTGTTTCAAAATCATCAATTTTTTCTTTTGAAGACCCTTTATTCGACATCTCATTTCAAAAGATAAGGAATCATAAGCCATGGAATCCGCAACACTGTCTAGCTCCATTTGAATTTCCCGGAGATCTTTTTTATTCGCTTGCATTTTTTGAAACTGCCACTCTTTTACAACCTTTCGGATTGATTCCATCTTATCTCTGAAAGTCATTAAGGTAGGCAAAGATTTTGAAGACGACATCTCGTTCCACGCTTTTGATATAGTGTTATTAAATTCTGGATCCTCTAAACATTGCCTGTTGAATTTAAAAGAGAAGCCTTTTCTGAATCCCTTATCCCTCCATCCTAGTATGATCGGTCTATGATCAGAAATGAAGATATTCTCGATTGTTGAAAAAGGCATGCCCAGGATGTCAATTAAGCTGGCGTGAAGGATAAATCTGTCGATTCTCTTAGCAATATAAGCCTTCTCGATCCTTCCATTTTCCCAAGTTGGAAGAATTTTGGGAGGGAGAATGTCAATAAAGTTTCTGCTTAGAAGCTCGTTCTTAATCTTGGCTGCAATAGGATCCTGTTTCTTATTGATGCCCCAGATTTCATCCATATTAAGAGTGATATTTAGGTCACCTGCAATCAATAAAGATTCAACATCAAAAATTTCTAAAGAAAAAAGACTTTCCCAAAATGACGATCTGTTCTTGTATGGAGCATATATATTCCTATATTAATAGGACCTTTTTGCCCCCTTATCTGAGCAGAAATGAGGATGCTTGCAATGCAGCTATAAGCTTTAGCATTGATCCAATGTGGATCCCATAACACCGCTAAACCACCAGATAGGTCGATAGCCTCTACAGCAGAAATGTGCCAGAGGGGAAACATTTCCCTGAAATAAGACACTGTTACAGATGCTGCATGTATGGTCTCCTGTATTAATATGATTTTGGGACTTGCCGACAAAAAGAAATTCTTTAAGGCCAAAAATTTTAGGTCTTCTCCCATACCTCTAATATTAACTGATAAAATGAAATTCATTTCGAAGGTGATCCAGCCTTGCTTGCTCTAAGAGGCCTATCATCAGACATATCAATAATTGGAATGTCGACCACGGAAAGATTACTGATACCTCTACCACAACCGTCTCCCCTCCCCCTGAAATGCCTACTGCCCCGATTATTCTTTCTCCTCACTGTGATATTGCTTGCAGAAATGGGGCTGATCTTAGGAGAGCTTCAATTACCGGGTTTATGAACGGTGAGCGGCCTGAGGTCAAGAGATTTTTTGGACAACAAGTAGTCTAGATTGCTACCGATAGAGTTTGTAGGAGAAGAAATAGGGGAGTTTACAGGAGTGGGAGCAATCAGAGGTTCCATTCCTTTGCCAACAGGAGTTTTTGTCTGATTAGGGGGTGACGATGAAGACTAAATATGGAGGACTTCTTTGCTAATTACGGGCCGAGAAAAAGGAAGCAGGATTGGGACGGCATGATCGGAGGATGGTTCCAAAGGAGGATTTGCGGGACGTGGAATCTCATAATCAGAGGCAGTCTCCAACGATGGCATGGATGGAGAAATTCTATACAAGGGATCTGGGGCTTTGAGCGGCGAGGGAGATTTCAGATAGTCACCATCAAAAACCTCTTGATGAAAAGACCGAGAATGGCTTTTTGGAGAAGCCGATTTCTCCGAATCCAAAGAAGAGGCTTTCAATCTATGAGGCATTTCATATGGAATTTTAAATGGTCACATTGTCATGTTGTAAATACCAAAATTAATGAAAAACAACAAAATGGCAAGGTTATTCGTTTGCAGACTTTTAAATGGTCACAGTCCCATGTTGCAGGCATGTCTCTCGAGCTGAAGCAGATTGTGGATTTCCAGAATCTTTTAAAATATGATATACATAGGCTAGGTCAATTATTTGATTTTTTAATATTGATTGGATTTGCAATATTTCAAGCATCCTCAATTAATATAAGAAGGTCAATTGCATATCTCTAAAATATTTAGAAATCTCAATCTTTTCTACTTTCTCATTATGTCTTTATATAAAATTTGTAGGTGTATTTTCACTAATAAATATTTTGAAATCCCAATTTATTTCACTCTTTTATAATATCTCTATGTAATATTGCATGAGTGTATTTTCACTTAACCAACTTGTTCTATAATCCAGTATGATCTGTAAAGTTGTCTATTAATAAATTGAAATTTTAAAAATATAGACCAAATAAAAATTTTAAAAATCTAAAAAAAAAAAAAATAGAATCATTATATAAAACATTTACATAATGTTAGTTCATAAAATTTACACATAAAAAAATTGGATCTCTCTCTACCCATATTAAATAGATATTTAAAATAAATCTACATAACCTTTCAATGTTTTTGCCATTATACCTAAAAGATGCTTTTAAATCTTCCTGTTGTTTCAATCTATTGGTGCATTTGAATTATTCACGCTCATCGAGAATTCCAATATATTAAGCTCTACCAGTCACAAATGGGTGTTTTCCCAACTTCAATCTATAAAATATTTTTTTCAGCACGAAAAAAGCTAGATTACTATTCATTCTTAAGAGAAAAAAAAAACAGTACAACATGTGGCTGTTATGATAACCATATATGTAAAGCCGGATAAGGCGACCAAACCAATATAGAGAAATATCAAAATCAGAGCCCATGACTACAAAGCCTCATCTAAAATGTACAGGATAAAAATGGAGGCATTATATGGATCAACAAAAGAAAGCAGGATCGGAAAAACATCAAGTGCTAAGCAGAATAGGAAAAAAAACGGGGTACTTGATACATACCAGAATAGAGAAGAGGTGAGAGTGGATTAAGTACCCGGCAGAATGAAATCCTGGATATGGTGCAATTCATCCCCCACTGATATGCTCATCTTCCAGAATTCGTTTTGTGAAGCAAGACCTTTTTTTGATAGAGAATCAGCTACTTTGTTTTTTGCTCTATCGATATGGTTAATAGAATAGTCCTTTCGATATTTCCAGATAGAGTCTATTATGTTCAGCCATCCCAAAAGGTTGTGATTTTTTATGAAGTGAATAGACTTTACATGGTCGATTATAACCTTTGAATCACCGAATATTTGCAAATCCTGGATGTTTAGATAGTCACAAAATATTAGGAGACCAGCCAACGCCATTGCCTCTGCCTTATTATTTGACCCTTTACTACCGTGCCAATAAATTTCAATATGCTGGTCCTCCATTGTGATAATAAAGACATCACATGCATAGCAACCATTTTGAGCCGCCCCATCAAAGTAAGCCCAAGGAACACGCGTGGGATCCAAATTTTTTGCCATCTTCTTTCCCAATCTCTGGAGAATAATGGAGGAATGACAGGCATTGTATTGGGAGAGAATGGATTCATAGACAGAGTTATAATTTTCCTTGCTTTTATGGAAGAGGGCCCTATTCCTCCATTTCCATATAACCCATAAGGTTGATAGTGGAATAGGCCTCCAGTCCGATTTCAGATTGCTCCACCATTCAAAAGCTTCTTTGAGAGAGAGAAAAGAGATCCTGTTGAATCTGAAATGGTCTGACAGACTTCTCCATATCCTCTGTGATTTGAGACAGTTTAGGAAAATGTGATTGTTGTTTTCTTCATTTGATTTGCACATAGGACAGATAGCAGGCCCTCTCTAGTTCCTGTTTTGAAGGTTATCCCATGTTAGGTTCTTATTGTGGAAAAAAGGCCATGCGAAAATGATTATCTTAAGGGGGCAACCTGTTTTCAAGAAGATAGTAGGGAAAATGATATCCTGATGAGTAGAACTGTGTTGGTGAAGCTGAAGATAGATATCCTTTACATATACAGTCGACCTTCCCCTATACCCCTTCCATATTAGTTTATCCTCCGCCTCAGATCTAAAAATACTCCTATTCCTCATAGCCTGAGTAATCTGATTCCATTGAAGTGCCAAGTCATCTTTGAGATCCATCATCAAGGCTGATTTCTGGATAGGGAGAGATCCCACCCATCTATCGATGGTCTACTCCCAATAAAAGATCCCTTTTTGTTGTAAAGCCTAAAGTAATTGTCCAAAAAAGGATATTTCCTCGTCACCTCCCGCGATAGGATCTAGTCCTATAATGATCTTTTTCCCCGTCTAAAATCTCCATACCAAATTTTGGAGAAAAAAATGCTCAATTTTTCGAAAACTTCTCCAAATGGTTGATCCCTGTGTAGATCCTATAGTCCCATGTCTATACCAGTAGGATATGTCTTTGCCGTCCATATATTTTGATTTGATCGCCTTGCTATCCCCTAAGACTGCCTTCCATAAGGATTTGCAAAGGACTGCTATGCTAATCATTTTAAGGTCCATGACTCCACAACCTCCCATTTTTTTTGGACGAGTCAAATTTGAGAGTTTATTAAGGTGGAACCTTCTTTTCTCTTTGTTCCCCCCCTCCCAGATAACATTTGCGGTTAACCTGTTTAGTTTGTGGATTATATTTACAGGAATGAAAAATAGATGAGCCCAGTAGACCATTAATTGGGCCAGAACTACTTGAGTTAAAATCGCTCTCCCAGCCATAGAAAGACATTTAAATTCCCATCCAGAAATTCTCATGAAGTACCAGTCATGAATCCACATCCAGTCATCCAAGGAGTAGACCACAGGTTTTAAGTGAAAACCCAAGCATTTCGGACCCTCATTGAGAGGTTTATCTTTTATATTAAAGAGATGGATCAAATGAATAATAAGTTCCCCATTTACATCCTCCAGATGGAAAGACGACTTGTCATCATTTATACACAGCCCCGTAGCTTTTTGGAACTTTCCCAATATGTCATGCAAACAGGTCCACGAGACTCTACAAAGCATCGCCGAAAGTAGGATGTCATTAACAAACAAGTTGTGAGAAATGGAAATATCTTCGCTGATTGCCAATGGTCGACATCTCTTTTCTCGAATAGCCCTTTTTATGTGCAGACTTGAGGAATCCATGACCAGGATAAAAAGGAGAGGGGATAACGAACAACCCTGCCTCAAACCTCTAGCGACAGAGAAGAAAGAAGAAGGGTAGCCATTAATAAGAACTGCATAGTTTACATCTTCAACACATGCCATTATCCAATTTGAGCATTTGACATTTAGGCCAATTTTCAAAAGGAGACACCTAAGGAAACCCCAGTCAATGCAGTCATATGCTTTCTTGAGATCTAATTTCAATAAAGTAGCTTTGGCTTTTCTAGTGTTCATTGTGTGAAGACATTCCTGGGTAAGAGAAACAACCTCTAAAATGTCCCTACCCTTAAGGAATCCATGTTGGTCAAGGGTCGAATGAGCTGATAAAATATTTCTCATCCTTTCAGCAATGAGTTTGGAGATTATCTTATAGAGGATATTACAAAGGGAGATGGGCTTGAAGTCCATGAATGTTTGAGAGAGCTTCTTTTTTGGAATTAAAGCAATGTAGGTGGAGGAAATGTAGCGGTTCATTGAGCCATTGATCCTGGCCTCCTCCACCATTTCCAGAAGGTCAAACTCGAACAGATTATAAAAGTGAATGAAAAAATCTATTCTCCACCCATCCAGGCCTGGACTTTTGTCCTTTTGGAAAGATTTCATCATTGACAAAAGTTCCTCCTCGGTTACTTTTGCATATAGGTCATTCAGCTCCTCATCAAACATGGTAGGATAGGGTTCTATGCCCCATAAGATGTCATCAAAATCACTGCCCTTATTCCTGTTGTATGATTTCTGAAAATAAATTACTGCCTCCTTAGTGATGTCTTCCTGGGACAGTATCGAGATTCCCTCCTCATTTTTTATCTCCCCGATTGAATTTGATTCCCGCCTTTTATTTGCATATCGGTGGAAAAGTTCAGAATTTTGATTGCCCTCTTTAAGCCATGTGGCTCTACTCTTCAAATGCCAGGAATCCCCTGCAATTGCTAAAATGCTTTGCTTTCCTCTCTCCAGATCCCTTGTATGAGCTCTCATATCCAG
The DNA here is from genome assembly GCA_031772625.1 of Pinus tabuliformis. Taxonomy (NCBI): domain Eukaryota; kingdom Viridiplantae; phylum Streptophyta; class Pinopsida; order Pinales; family Pinaceae; genus Pinus; species Pinus tabuliformis. Next base: position 938,031,345 of record CM062813.1, read on the forward strand.
GGACACATTGTTGGCATTCAGGCAAACAGAAAATCTTTCCAGTTTTTCATTTATCTCCTTTATAGCTTCCCTGTTTGAGATCACCTTTTCCCGCTGCCATCTTTTAACACATTGCCTGAGAGTAGACAAGTGATCCAAGAAAGATTGGGTATGCCAAGGATGGTCCTCAGTTGAAGAAGATAGCCAAAAATCCCGGATAAGATTATTGAAATGATCATCCTCTAGCCAAACTCTATTGAATTTGAATCGATAACCATGCCTGTGACCTACGAGATTCCATAGGATGGAGATATGTCTGTGGTCCGAGATGAAGCTAGAAATAATATTTACTGTGGGGATCCCTAATCAATCAATCAACCTGTTGTGTGTGAGGAAACGGTCAAGTCTCTTAGCGAGATAAGCATCATTCAATCTCCCACTATCCCAAGTATGACCCATTTTGGTAGAATAAACATCAGCAAAATTGTGCTAGAGGATAACATCTCTGCCCATACCTCCCACCTGATCGTTTTTCCTGCCCTTTCCCCAAATCTCATCATTACTCAGAGTGCAATTTAAGTCTCCCCCAATCAACAGAGAATCAAGGTCCAGGAACTCAGAGGACAGAAAATGATCCCAGAAGGGAAGGCGTTCTTTATATGGGGCATAGACATTTAATATGTGAAATGGCCCAGGAGAGCCCCTAATGTAGACAAGAAGGAGAATGCCAGCAAAACACTTGAAAACCATTGCCGAAATCTAAGTCGGATCCCACAAGACCGCAAGGCCACCAGAAAGACTAGAAGCACTCGTCGCAACCCTGTGCCAGGAGGGGAACATGCGTCTAAAGTAAGAAATGGTTTCTTGGCAACCATGCATAGTCTCTTGAAGGATTAGAATCTTTGATTTTAAGGATCTAAAAAGATCCTTTAGAGCCAGAAATTTAGGGTCCGCTCCTAGACCTCTAATATCCATTGAGAGAATATTGATCATTTGGTCTTATCCCCAGGCTTGCTTACTCTAAGTGGCCCCTTTACAGCGAGATCAATGATAGGAATGTCAACCAGAGTGAGATCCCGAATGTTCAAATCAAGCCTACCCTTTCTACACCTAAAATGTCTGCTTTCCCTATTCTGCTTTCGTCTTACTATAATATTCCCTGCCGAGGTTGCACTGATTGTAGGGGAGGGAGACATTTTATGTTTGTGGATGGTTAGAGGTTGAAGATTAAGGGATTCACATTTAAGTAGAAGATCCAAATCACATTCGAAAGAATTCACAGGAGAAGATTCAGGAGAGTTCATGGGAGTAACAGAGATACAAGGTGCCTTTCCTTTTAAATCTAAAATGGCATTGGATGGGATGGAAAGAGTCAAGAGGGGAGGACGAGTTGTGTTCCCATGAGTCGTTGGATTAGGAATTTTAGGTGATTGAGGAGATGATGAAATATATGCAATGTGCGAAGCGGATGGGATGGGGAATGGAGGGAGGAGAAGGAATAGCTTTATCTGGTAAAGGTTCAGGGGGCATAGGGTTGACTAAGAAAAACATCTGTCTTTCAGATGGGGAAAGACTAATTGGGTCCGGGGACCTCGACTTGCGAGATGATCTGCACAAGTTTATATTCACATTTTGAGGACTGAGATCCTAGCGAATGTGCTCTACAGAATGAGATCTCTTAAGAGATAGGCTTGACGATCGACCCAGTGATAAACCCCGGGGGAAGAAAGGGGGGCATTCCCCAAACCGCGATCCCGACTATAACCTTGCTCCATATTGCACCTTTTATCTTCCCCTTCCATCCCCGATAGATTGGCAGGATGATTTTTGTAATAGTCCCTCCACTTTTGTCTTCCACCAAGATGTCGAGGACATTTTAATTTCAAGTGGCCTATTTTATGACATACAGAGCATCTGAAAGGAACTCCCCAGTAATCGAATCTCTGTTGAATGTTAGACTCACCCCATGTTAGGTCAATATGCTCAGGGAATCCCCCTCTGTATTCTTTTTCAATTAGAATCGAAGTGACTCTTTTGTCCTTGGCCCCAAGACATTTGGGGTCAACGAAGATAAATATCCCAATGGCATTGCCAATATCGACTAAAGTCTCCTTAGTCCATAGTTCGATTGGGAGACCTGGAAGCTTCACCCAGATATAATTGTTTGAGGGGGTGCTATGAAGGGGATAGAAGCCAATGTACCACTTATGTAGAGTAAGAAAACTTTGATCATGAACCCAAGGAAAAGCAAGGATAACTTCCATATCACAGTCATTAAGAAAATGGAAACTGTACCAGTTGCTCATGAGCCTGACTATAGTCAGAATATATCCCAAAAGAGAGTTCCATTTAGAACCAATCCAATATCTCATCTGGCGATCCTCCGTCGCTGGGAAATGCCAACAGCTAACCAGAGCACACTTCTGAAGGCTAGAAATCCTATCTAGAAGAAAGGAGCTATCCAGATTTATAGCTGCAAGGAGAGGGGAAGACTTCGCAGGGCACTGGTTCCTTCTGCGCAACGGGAGATCAGAGACGCCACCTTTTTGTTCCTGGTTTGAGATCAGAGAATGGGTAATTAACTTATTGGTCAGGGAAAATTGCCAATCAGCTTTGACGGACGGCCTACAATATATCTCCTCCGCTTCCATTGTGGCCCGTACCATGGCTGACACGACAGACATGTCAGAAAAAGCTTCCATTCGGTCAATGAGAACAGCCTATACTAAATGAGGAAGAGACATATGGTCCAGAAAGGAAAGATGGTAAGGACAAGAAACCTCCAGGTTATAAATGAAAGGGACAGGCCGAGAGTTAGAGAGTCAATCAGTCAATACTAAAAAAGGGAGTGATAGAGTGGCCGAATGTGCGAGATATACGGAAGATAAACCTCCAGGCAATATATGGGAATGACGGCCTATGGAAAAATTCAAAAAAACTGACCAAATCTAGGGATCATCATAAAGTACCCGACTTGCTAGAACATAACCTTCTTGGAAAGCTCCACAATTGACATCCAGAAAGAAGGATTTGACATCGAATCAGAAGAAAGAATAGGATGACTTCAATATCGACGGCTCCCATTAAAGTGGAAAGAGAAAACAATCCCGCTCCATCTTACGTCATGGCATTTGCGGTCGACCGAAAATGGAATCAGCCTAGAAATTCTGGGGATGAAAAAACCAGGAGAGACGAGGGAGGAAGAAGGAACAAACAGGGAGAGTTAAGAATGGCTCAGGAAAATAATACAGCAACAATAGCAGTGATTGCACTTACACCACCATGGCCCGATTTTTAGGCGAAAGTCAATGCAGGGCTTCGATATAACAACATAATGCTTCAAATTTGCTAAAGGATCCCAGATCCAATTGAGGAAGAATGGCTAGACATATGAGCCCGGCAACAGTGAGAAAGACATGTACAGAACATTAACACTGATACTTTAACCAGCTTGAAAGATGATAGAACAAAAACTAAGGACCTTCTGGAGAGTCTAATCTAAAAAATAAAGCCTCGAAAAAAAACTTCTCAGATAGATCCTATATCAGATTCTTTACGGTTACATTGAAACAAGAATACGGTCAAATATTATATCCTAAAGCTGCTAGAACCAGACCCAGAGGTATTACAGAAAGACAAGGAAAATATAACAACGATGAGCTGGAAACCGTAAATATACTAACCTTTACCCCGAGCATCCTCTGAGAGCAAGAGCACCGCCGAAACGCCACAAACGCAGCTTGACTCCAAGCCGCAAGCACAGTCTGAGAGATAATAGATTGTAAACAGGACTAACCAACCCATAAAAGAAGAGAGTAAAAAGATGAATCAGGATAAGGATAAGAGCAAAGGAGTTCCAGCAATTTTCAAGGGCCGAAAGCTTGAGGCCAAGAGAAATCCAGAGTCTTCCACGAAGAAGAAAGAGATTTTATGGCCCGTGAACAGAATTGACAGGCGAATATCGGAGAATATCAAGGGCCGAAAGCGTAATGCCGAGAGTATATCAGAGACATCCACGAAGTGAACAGAGATTCATGGATGGAGAACAGAATTGCAGACGATATTCCCCCACGCAGGGGCACGCGGAGAAGTGAGAAGGTCAAAACCTCACTCGGTGCAGTGAGAAACGACTAAATAAGGAATGATTTACCAGAGGTAAAAACACGTCGTTGGATAGGAGTCGGAACAACAAGCGACATGCAAGCATGAGGCAGTAACAGAGGACAGGTGGTGAAGCTGGAACGTGGTGATTTGTAATGAAGCTCGACTTTCATTTGCGAGTTATCATATCATCATCTTGTGATTGGAGCGGGTGTAGACGCGGTCGAAGGCATTGGTTGGACGTCGGGACGGTGCTTTCCACTGGTTGAACGCCATCGCGGTGCTCTCACTCTCGCTCACTCAATTCATGTTACACCAAAACTTCAATCTATAAAATATCGATGAACTGGTCCTACAATTTTCTGTCAATCCCTACAGACTTTAGGTAAACGATAGTTTAATCATTAATGATAAAATAAATAAAGAATTTTACAGTCTTTTCTTTCGCGTGCACCATAAGTCAACCCTCCGAAACTCCTGTTCGCGTAAAATTAGTGTGGTATTGTAGGATCAATATCCGTCACCGTCGGGTTTTAGATTTTTTGGTCGATTCAAAATCTTCCAAAATTTATTGAAATTATTTTGAAATCATAAATTTTATAATGAACTTTTCATAATCAGAGGGCTTAGAGGGTGCTGAATAATTTCACGAATAAAAATATAATCATAAACTTATTCCTGGATTCCAACCAGAAATTTACTGAAAATTTCAAAAAGTCACTTTGAAAAACTACTTGTGAAAATATCAATAAAATATACCAATATAGATTTTCAGTCAATGACAGTCAAATGATTAAATAAATAAAGAAGTTAACGCTACTTCAATACAGTGTACTTTCAACTCGTCGGTGCGTTCCCCATATGAAAAGTCTATCCTCCAAATGTCCCATTTGAGTAATATTACCATGGGTCTGAATGATCTGTATACCTCGTAACTATCCTGGCATTCTCAGTGGGGGGAATATCAGTAAAGTTCCACATACCAATGAGTGGAAGGTAATTAAAAAATAGGTTTAATTTGCGCTACAAAGTTTTATATAAACTGTCGTCTGATAAATTGATAGACACAGGTAAAAATTTCAATGTAGCCTGTCTATATACGGAGTTATAAACCTGGATTGTTCATTGAGTTTTTTAGATGGACAATTTTTTGTTTTGGAAATTAATTCCACAGAGATCAAGGAGAATTTTTTTGGGTTGGAGTTAGTCAAGCTCGGCAGTGCTGAGGATCTCATAATTTGCAACGGTCTAAAGAAGCGGCCCAATTGGTAGTAGCGTGGTAAACTATGTTATTTCTGATCTCCAACCCTAATCCTAGTTGATTAGACGAAGACCTTACTCTGGCTAGCCGGAACAAAAGGAGCTCTGAAGAGCTCGGGGATAATTTGTTCAGGTCAGAGCTAGTCAAGCTCTATAGTGCTCAGGATCTCATAATTTGCAACGGTCTAAAGAAGTGGCCCAATTCTAGCGAGATGACTTGCATCCATGGGCTTGGCAACAGCATGGTAGACTATGTTATTTCCGATCTCGCTTTATACAATGAAATAATAAATTTTGACATATTAAACAACAACGAGGCTGACTCTGATCATAGGCCTTTACTTATAATTCTCAATTTTGTCATGCATAGATATCCCATAGAAGATAATCCTTATAGCCGAAAGAACTTAATCTTTGCTAGAAATAAAAACAATCTCTTTCTAAATGAATTAAAAATTAATTTGCTTATTTTTTCAGGTATAGACAACATAGAAGACCTCTATCATAATTTTACTACAACCCTCTCATATTCTATTAACAAGTTCTGAATTGAAGTTCCAAGTAATAAGAGAAATAACAAAACCAACCCATGGCATGACAAAGATTGTAAAAGTGCGAGGAGAGCAATTAAGGAAGTTGTTGATGAATCTCTTAAAATTAGCAAGATAAAAATATACAAAGCCCTAACTAAAAGGAAAAAAAGGCAGTATATTCGTAAAAGACAAGAGAATCTCTTACACCTCTCTAAGGTAGCTCCTAAGAAATTCTAGAGGTAGATTCTAACTAGGAAAACTAAAGATAATAATAGAATTGCTTTACACAACTCTAATTCCTATCTTAAAAAGCTTTATGAATCTCTAAATATCATGGATAACTTTGAAATCCTACTCACAATGAAAGAAGTTTTCTCATTAGAAGACATTGATTTTGGGGTTAAACGCCTCGCAAATGGGAAAGCTAAGGACATTGAAGGTTACCAGGTGAAAATCTTTAAAATTTGAGGTAATGTCCTCATCCCCCACATCCACAACCTTTTCAATCAAGCGGTCAAGAAATGGTTCCCTAAACCATGGAATCAGAGCCTCATTATCGCTATTTTTAAAAGTGGGGATACAAATAACGCCTCTAACTATCGGACAATTATGATCAGCCCTCTCTTAGCCAAGCTATATGGTATTATTTTGGAAAAGAAGTTGAGAATATGGCTTGAAAGTAAAGGTAAGCTGGCTAATGGCCAAACAAGTTTTAGAAGGAAAAACTCAACAACAGACGACCTCATTACGCTTAGGATCATTTTGGAGGAATGCCGCAATGATAAATCCAATTTCTTTTGTTGCTTTGTGGACTTTAGAAAGGCTTTCGATACGGTTCCTAGAAATAACCTACGGAATAGATTAGAAGAGCTAAAGGTTCCTTTCGAGTTGAGAGCTTCCACTATAAGGTTATATGAGAATGTAATTGCCAAGTTAAAGAGCAATGAGGGGTGGTCAAAAGATATTAAGTGTAATATCCGAGTTAAAGAAGGTTGTCCCCTCTCCCCTACCCTATTTGGCATTTACATCGACAAGCTAGAAGGTTGTTTAGAGGAAGCAGGCTGTTCTGGCACGATCTTAGCTGAGATAGTCACCATCCTTCTTCTATATGTTCATGATATTGTTCTTCTCGCAAGTTGCCCATCTGATCTTGATAAGAAACTTAGACTTCTTAAGGATTTATCCTCTACCAAGGGTATAACTGTTAACACTCAGAAAACAAAAGTTATGATTATCAAATCCAAGAAGGACACTTATGCTAATTTTATGTATGACAATAGTAACTTGGAGGAAGTGTCTTCTTACAAGTACCTAGGAACCGATATTCATCACAAGCTCAACTGGAACTATACCTTTGAGAAAATGATTAATGGGGGCTAGAAAGCTTATTTTGGTCTTGAAAATAATTGTAAAACAGAAAACCTTGTAATGTGGGATAGAAAGAAGTTCCTCTTTGAAACTTTAGTCACTCCTATTATCTTATATGGATGTGAGGTTTGGGGTTGCAACATCTCTAAATAATCTTGGAAAAAGATTGAGAAAAGCTAGAATCGTTTTATAATGTATAACCTCAAAATTAAAAGAAATACACCCTATCCTATTCTCCTTATAGAAGTGGGTCTTTCCCCTATCGAGAGCCTAGCTATGACTAGGCTTCTGTTGTACAAACACAAACTCAATAACATAGGAGACCATAGACTTCCTAAGCTAGCTTTAAATTCCAGCCAAAACCACCAAAGGCTCAAACAAGGCTGGTATAAAGACACCAGGGCCTAGTTAAACCATTGGGAGATCGACGCGAATGTTGCATTACAAAACATTAATAACATTAAAATATTGTTACTTCTAAGTTCAAAGAAAAAATGTGGTGTGAGAAAGATTTAGCAACTAAAGAAAATTAAGATATTATAAGGAGGTCATCAACCCCACACTAGAAGATCAAAAGTATCTATCTGTTTTAACTATCTCAAAGAAGAAAATTAATAAAGCCAAGATTAGAACGAACTCTCATGAGCTCCATAGTGAAACGGGTCATTGGGCAGTTCCTAAAACACCATGGATGGAAATGATCTACCATCTCTGTGAGAATATGAACATCAAGGATGAGAATCACTTCCTCTTAGAGTGCCCCGCGTACAACCACATTAGATCTCAGTTTCATAATCTTTGTTGCAATACTCAACTTCTTAGCCTTTTATGATGTCAAAATTATAGTGATCTCGGGATGCTTCTCTCCAATCTTTTTGAGCATAGGAATAAAATCTTAAATCAAAATAAATAAGAATTCATTTCTTTAGGTCCGATAGACCAAAATTTGCTCTCAGTGGACATTAACCATCATCATCATCATCACCATCATGTAATTTTATCAATATTTTTTAATTAAAATTAAATTTAAAAAAATATTTATATCTTTATCATGAAAATCATCATAGTTTCTAAATTTGTTAGAATACATTGCATCTTCATTAAATTTGAAACTACTGTCATAAGGTATACAAGTTTTAAGAAAAGTAACTATAATTATGTTATTGTAAAAATATAAGGCGAGAGGAATTAGAATAATCTTTTGTAATTGTTTTTATAATTTTTTTAATATTAATAATTTTTATATATAATTTTTATAATTATAGTTCAATTTTTACGATTATCGAGTGTTTATTTCTAGTATATGTGACCAAAACAATACCAATTCAAAGTTGGGATACATGATAAATAAAATAATTGTAAAGAAAGATAGTCAGAAATCAAGAGTTAGAAGAAGTCCCAAGAACATGATCCTTTATAGTTGAATCAGAAGGCACAAAAGGCTTGAGCTCACATTAGAGGTGGATTTCTAGGCAAGCAAGGAAAGCATCCATTCTCCCCAAACAAGGCTGCTGGTAACACTACATTCTTTGGATCTCATTCAAAGAAAAAATAATGTCGGTCCCATCTTTATTCTTTTCTTTCAAGAATCTACCTAAACGAGTCTTCATCTACTAGTAGAGGGTAATTGAATGTAGGTGTCAGTTTTGTCTCCTCCGGGTATGTCCATGGTCAATGTGCTAATTGAAAACTTCCTCCAAAATTTATGAATCTTGATATGTTCGCCAATCATTAACAACATAAGTTTCCAATTGACAAATCGCATCCTAGATGCTAGGAGAAGTCCCTAAATAAAAAATAGTAGTCACTTCTTGAACCTCAACCTGGGCATGTGTTCGACCTTGGTAACCACCACTACCACAACCCTTATAGTTTCACATCCTTTGACGAGGCATTAAGGACCAATTAGGTGAGAACCAAATGAAGGAACAAAGTCCCAACGAACCCTTCCTAAGAGAATCATATCCAACTACGTAACAATAGCCTAAGATCCAACCATTATAGTTATAGAAAGACTCCCTAAACCACCACTAGAAGAAGGCCCAAAACACGCTCAACTCAGAAAAACATCTTCATGCTTCAACCCTAGAGAACAAGACTACCACAAGATGGTACGCGAATGAAATGTCCAAGATAAACAATAATAAACCCACAAAATTATGGCACACCAATGCATAAAAAAGGGAGAGAATAACTGAGAGTGGGTGTGACACAAGAACCTCCCAAAAATAATGGAAATTAAAACACACAAGCCATAGAAACTCCAATAGGAATAAAATATAACACTTGGAAATTAACCCCACACATAAATATAAAAGATAAAATAAATCTAGGAATAAGAGGGGAATCGATATCTTGAAGCTACTTCCCAGACTTGCTAGAGACAACAGATTTTCAAGCTCACACCACTATGAAACAAAGCTAACGATATATACCTTTAGATCTCACAGTGTTTAGGAAATCTCGTCTCATAGAAATGCACTAGCTCCAGGCCTTTATGCTGCACCACTAGCGAGAACCGCTAATAGATAAATTGATACCCAAGTATGTATAGCAAATTATGTTGCATGAAGTCGTGGGTCACTACCACTGCTACAAGAAAGGTGCGTGACCCCTACACAATGGAGGACAAAAAATCACTCCATACCTCTTCCAACTTGCAACTAGTTGCAAGATCCTTTGTGTTAAGAGAGTAAAAACATAATTGCACCATGGACATGGGTGGAAAGAATACTAGGCACAAATTCCAAAGTATTCCTAGAAACGTGGCAAGACAAGGGCCTGCAGGAGACAAACCATCATTATTGATGAAATAAACCTTTTCATGCTTGATACATGGAAGAGGAAAGACATGCCACGCACCCTTTTAATTGGAGCGGGAGCGTCAGGGTGGTGCATGGCCCTCCCAAACTCTATTAACAAGTTTTTATTAACCTCGATAAAGGGTCATTTGTTAGCCTCCAAGAGAGCTTGTATAGGAGCTTTCCAACTCGGGATATCCTCATGGGACCATAATACATTTAAGTACGTATTATTGTCTAGACACCTTGGGTTAGCTAGGAAGTTAGATACCTTATTACCCAATTACCTCAAATGCAAAGAAATAACATAATGAACAAATCTAAGTAATGTATCGATACAGGAAGTAATATTTTCTAGTCTCCAACTCCTAGAAAATTTCTCAATAGGGGTTCCATTCAATAGTTTCTTGATAGTTTCAATTACTAATTGTTAATCCCCATTAAGTTGATGTTTTGAATATACCTCTTCAATTCCCACAATAATCCCCCTTTCAAAAACAAGGAATCTTGATGTATTATTGTTAGTAAATCCATAATTATCTGCAAAAACCTTTATTACATATTTTTCCTAATCACAGAAAACGACACTATAACTTTCCTTACCCAGATTCCATTTAGAGGTACCATCAAAATTTAACTTAACAAAACCAATGGGATGAGGACACAAGAAGGTGGAGGAATCTTTAGGAGAGGGCTTCGTAGGACTCATAAAATATATCATAGTGGAGAAGTGTCCAAATGAATTAGGATCTCAGTTTCATCTTAATTCATTTCCCAGTCTTCTTGATAACATGATGCATAGAGAATAGTTTGCTGAATCTTTTGTTTAACTAAGAGAAATATGAGTCTGCATCGATGCTTTTCTTCTTAAGGACTCCAAAGTTTTGTGCTTCTCATAGGGCCCACTTAATAAACACTTAGGCAAATTCTAGGCTTTGTTATCTAGGATAATTTTAAATAAATCGTGTCTCCATAACTCCGACGTTTCCACTACATTGTTGAAGTAACAATCCAAAGATCTAAAAGGTAAAAATATATTTGTCCAAGGGTTATCAACAAACGAAAATACATTTAGAAGATGTTCCATTAAATCCTCTTGATTCTAGTATGGGGGACAAAGTGAAGGTCCTTGAAAATCATTCCTATTTATTTGATCCCAATTGAGAATCTTACATTGTCCCACTACCCAAAGTAAATGAGAAACCTTCGTCTATAGACCATTCGATAATATTTTCCTCCAAATACGCTTTTGGTGGATGTCTTGATGACTAGCTAGAAGAGAACAAGCTTCATTGAATGTGAAAATTACTTTGGTGAAATACCCCAACCAAGTTTGTTGTAATGTTGGGAGAAGGATATTTTTTGGTTTTTAAAGTCCTCGGCTAGAGTGGGCCACGATAAAAGTGTTGGATGTGCTGGCCAATCTTATACTGATTCCCATTCTCTCCATATGCCAAGAACCTGAATTGGTTTCTATAAGTCAGAAACAGTAAAACACTACTGGATTGAGGTTAATATTTCCAAATCTCTTAGATCGACTTGATATCCTAGGAGTGGTATTTTTTCCATACATCCTTCTAGATCTCCCAAAAAGCATGGCGTTGAATCAAGTTGTGGTTAGATAGAGCTAGATTCCTAATGGAAGGTGTAAGAGGATATTCATATCATCTCAATTTTTCCATTTGGGAGGTAAGGTGATGACATTTCCTATCCCATATTTGTTTTCGGAGCTCAACTTCACCCTAAAAACAATGGAAACATAATTTTGGTCCCAATGATTTATTTAGGATATCTATATCCCTCAAGACCAATGTCGTTGTCAATTTAGGAAGACATAACTTGTCCTAGGAAATTAATCACCACTTATTTTCCTTATTTCCTTTTCAAAAAATGAAGTCCCTATAGAGGTAAGTGATGGATTTAAAAACGACTTTAAGAGTTTTTAAAGCTAATAGCTTGTAGAGATGGAGAGTTTGCAGCAGAAAATTGAGAAGAAAGAGGTAGCCAAGCAAATTAAGGTATTGAAATGCCTAGTTGTTTGGCTTGTTACATATCCTCTGAGGAATACTAACCACATGGAGGTCTCCACCATAGGTTCTACCAAATATTTTGACATGAGAGTACTAACCTTCAATTCCAAGAGGCAGGCTAAGTGTCACTACACTGTCACATTGGTATTAAGGAAATAAATATTGGATTTTCCCCATTTATCAAGGTTTTAGAGGCCTGCATAAAATTGTTAAGTATATATTTCAAATCCATGGATTACTTAAACCATTAGTGATGAAAACATCATAATATCATCAAAAAAATGTTGATGGATAGTATGAAGATCATTTCCCTAGAGACGATGAAATATAATATAATCATCATGCATAGTATCTTTGAGATATCTACTGACCGTTATACATATAAGATAAAATGAAAAGGGGTATTAGGGTTGCCTTGGAAAAGTTCCCTAGAGGGAGTAAATGTCGAGGTAGGAGAGTCATTCAAGAGGAAAAAATAAAATGGTGTAGAAATTATGGATCGGACCCATTCAAACCATTAGGGAGAGAAACCAAAGGCTTGGAGGGTAGACAAAAGATAATTATAGTTTAACTAATTGTAGGCTTTATAGAGGCCTAGTTTTATTAGCCTCTTGGCCCATTTATATTTTTCTTAGAGATTGAATAACCTCATGAGATGTGATAATCGAATTGAGAGTTTGATAGCCTTCTACAAAACAAGTATGTTTGAGAGAGAAGATGTTCCCTAAGAGTGGTTTAAGGTGATTTACAATTACATATGAGATGATTGTATATATCACATTAGAAAGTGAAATTAGGAAGATACCACTAGGATCATCATACCTACCTACCCAAGGAATTAAAATAATAAAGGTGGCATTAAGAATAGATCATATCTTTTCATGCCAATGATATTTTTCCACTAGTGCATGAAATTCAGTACAAATGAAGGGCCATTATGCCTAGAAGAAGTTAGTGGTAAATCTATTAGGACCAGGGCCTTTATTCTTGGGAATTTTAATCACGAATTATTCCAATTCAATGAACGAGACTTCCCTCATTAGGCCTTCATTTTGTTCTGAGAGTATGAGATTATGGATATACATCATGATACATTGAATATCAATACTTTGTTCAGAATGGGATCTGTGAGAAAGGAATAATAGTAGGAAACTAATTATTTCTGCAACGCCTCATGTTAAACTAAGCATTGGTCATCCTAGCAGGAAGAAGGGAACATCATATTATTATGGAAGTGTTTGATCATGGCCTTGTGGAAAAATTTAGAGTTTCATTTTCCTTCTTTCAGCCATTGTACATGTATTTTTTCTTCCATAAGTTTTCATCTTACTTCCTCTCTTGATCCATTTGATTAATAAGAGGTGCTTCCTCCCTCATCAAGTCATCTAATACACCATATATGATTATCTATTGTTGAATCTTCTACATGTGGTCCACCAGGTTCTTCTTCTTACTAGGGATATGACCAAACTCAATCCTATTCCTATTTGATATTTAAATTTAATTATTTGAGTTTCAATTGGAAGGTATGCATGTGATTTACCCACTAAACCTACAAATCATTTTTACCATATTTTGTATTTTTCCAGAAAGTCCATCTCTTGGAGCTAGAAACTCTTGTATCTAAAGTAGTAGTTATGTCGGCGAAACCTCAGATCCAGTTCTAAGTAGATTAAAAAATTATCAAATACTTAGATTGGGATAATTCATTATTCAAAAAATAGATCTCTAGCCAATAAGGCTTTAAAGACGAGAAAACAATATAGCTGGATTGTAATTTGGTTTCTCCCCATCTTCAATTATTCCAAGTGTATACCCCATTAATGGGGTTGACATATGCTACCTAAAGATCATGATTTCACTTGAAAAACTAGCAAACCTCTTAATAAAATGTGCTTACCCCTCACTTCTTCTCATATAGAGACTTGATTAGCTAAAATTTGCCACTACCATCCCATAGATCATCCTGTTGGATGGATCTAATTATTTTAATGTCACTTAAGAATGTTTGTTTTTGTGATGGAAGGTATGGCTATTTGGCGGAAAATTTTTAGTATTGATGAAGGGTTCGACCACAGAGTGCCTACAAAAGAGTTCATCATAGTCTAGCTCAACATTGACATTTTCAATCCTTTGTTAGGGAGGACTGTCTCACCCAAGGCGTGTTGACAATTTCAAGTGATGTGTGGGGAATTTAGATAGTGATAGGATTCATTTCACTAAGTAAATTACACATAAATATTATAATATTTCATAGATCCTAAAATAATCTTCAATAGATACATACCATAGAATTAATGTGAAATTTAGAAAATTTTAGAAGGATACACGATAAATTATCAGTCAATCATGAATACATATATATAGAACCCCAAAACTCTCTTATTTATATTATCTTAGAGGACCAATCCATTACAATATAGATATGCAAAAACTATGCAATATTTGTTCATAACTTGTTATGAAACCAGCTCAAGAAAAGATAGAAAAGATAGATCAACGCCTTAGAATTCAGCCTCTTTGAGGGGGCAACCTCCTTTACATTACATAAATGAACAATTATTGGATGATACAAATGAGAAAACCTCCTTTCTATATATAGGAGTCTAAGGAGTCACAATATAATCCAGCCGACCTAACAATAATAATATAAATCCACAAAAATAACAATAGAGGGATTCTATGGGGCACATAAATAACAATATGGGGGTAATAGGGGCACAACAATATAAATAAGGGGTATAACTACAATAGTAATGGGGTAATCACTAGTATTATAGGGACCCAACATGCCCCCCTCCTTCAAAAAAGTGTTGTCCTCAATGCTTGAGTAGTTCTGGATACTTCTGCATAAAATTCTCATCCTCCCATGTGGAATCTTCAGTGAATAAGTTCTTCCACTTGATAAGATACTCTGAAATTGATCGATTTCGTAGCTGTCGAGTTCTTGTTTCTGTGACTGCTTCCGGTTCCAATATAATTTTTCCTTCCTCGTCAAGTTCTGGCAATATTGTTTGAATTTGGGAGCTTGTCACCTATAACCTTCTTTAAACATGAAACATGGAAAACTGGGTGCAATCGAGAAGCTGCAGGAAGCTCCAATTTGTATGCCATAGTACCAATCTTTTGCAACACCTTGTACGGACCATAATACTTTGGTGATAATTTATTATCCTTCTTAGCTTGCTTTAGGGACATTTGCTTATATGGTTGTAGCCGTAGGAATACCCAATCACCTACATCAAAACTTCTTTCACTGCGATGTTGATTTGCCTGTTGTTTCATTCTATTTTGTGCCAACACGAGGTTATCCTTTAAGAGTTGGAGGACTTGTTGTTGATGTTCGAT
This sequence comes from Pinus tabuliformis, assembly GCA_031772625.1. Taxonomy (NCBI): domain Eukaryota; kingdom Viridiplantae; phylum Streptophyta; class Pinopsida; order Pinales; family Pinaceae; genus Pinus; species Pinus tabuliformis. Next base: position 938,046,765 of record CM062813.1, read on the forward strand.
GTGATGTTCCACTGCCTGAACCTTAGAATTTTCTCTTAAATATGATGTGATGGATGGTGGTTGATACCCATAAAGTGCCATAAATGGGGTCATTTTTGTTGCTGTATGGAAGGAAGTGTTATACCACCATTCAGCCAGAGGCAACCATTTGACCCATTGTGTCTGTTTATCAGATACAAAGCAACGAAGATATCCTTCCAAACATTTGTTTACTATCTCAGTTTGCCCATCAGATTGAGGATGATAAGATGAGCTATGAGCTAACTGAGTACCAAGACAAGAAAATAATTATGTCCAAAAATTTCCAGTGAAAATGGGATCTCTGTCACTTACAATAATCTTTGGGTTTCCATGTAGCTTTTGAACTGTTTCCATAAATGCAGTAGAAACTGTACTGGCTTTAAATGGATGTGATAATGCACAAAAGTGTGCATACTTGGTAAGTCTGTCAACTACCACCATGATGACACTCTTTCCCTCAGACTTGGGTAAACCTGTGATAAAATCCATTGAAACCTCCTCCCAACGTTGGCTTGGAATGGATAAAGGTTGTAATAGACCTGGTGTCTTAATTGTTTCAACTTTATTTTTTTGGCAAACCAAACATTCCGCCACAAACTTTTGAATATCTGATTTAAGGCCATCCCAAAAAAATTCCTTCTTAACCCTGTGGTAAGTTTTTAAAAATCCTGAGTGCCCTCCTAAGGGAGAAGTGTGCAATTCCATAAGAATCTTTTGTTTTAGCTGGGAATTCTTACAGAGGTATAAGCGATCTTTGTACCATAACGAATCATTTTCCAACTAAATGTATCAGAAGTACTGGAATCTTGTTGTAGCTTTCGAATAAGTGCCCACACTTCTTCGTCATTCTTCCATTCCTCCCTTGCTTCGTTTATCCAATCTGGTTGGATAATAGAAATGGCACACAACAATGCTTCCACATCCTCATCCTTTCTTGAGAGTGCATCTGCCACCACATTTTGCTTTCCTTTTTTGTAGATGATTTCAAAGTCATAACCCAACATCTTTGTGACCCACTTTTGTTGCTCTTCAGAGGATAATCTTTGTTCTAAAAAGTATTTAAGGCTATCATGATCCGTTTTTACCTTGAAGTGTCTTCCCATTAGGTAGGGTCGCCATTTCTTAAGTGCATGGAGTATTGCCAACATTTCCTTCTCATAAATAGCTTTGCTTAAAAACTTTCCCTTGATTGGACGACTTTCAAAAGCAATGGGTCTTTCATCTTGCATTAGAACAACACCAATTCCATTTCCTGAAGCATCACATTCCACAATAAAGGTTTTTGTGAAGTCCGGTGTAGCTAAGACCGGTGCTTGGCACATTGCCTCTTTAAGATGTTCAAAGGCCTTTGTTGCTTCCGGAGTCCATGAAAATGAATCTTTCTTCAATAATGTTGTTAGAGGTGCTGCTATTCTCCCATAATTCTTAACAAACTTGCGATAATACCCTGTCAACCCAAGAAATCCTCGCAGATGCTTTATGGATGTGGGGATTTTCCATTCCTTAATGGCTTTAATTTTGCTAGGGTCTACCTTAACTCCTTCATGAGATACAATATGACCCAAATATTCCACCTCCTGGACTCCAAAGAAACATTTGGATCTTTTTGCATATAATTGTTTCTCCTCCAATAGTTGTAGCACCCTGTCAACATGTTCAACATGATCCTTCCAAGACTTGCTGTAGATTAGTATATCATCAAAAAATACTAACACAAATTTTCTAAGGAATGGTTTGAAAATTGAATTCATCAAACCTTGAAATGTTGAAGGTGCATTGGTAAGGCCAAAAGGCATGACCAAAAATTCATAATGACCCTCATGAGTTCTAAATTCCGTTTTCGGAATGTCTTCAATCTTCATTCTGATTTGATGATATCCCGAACGAAGATCCAACTTGGTGAAGTAAATTGATCCATGCAATTCATCCAGTAATTCATCAATGACAGGAATGGGGAACTTATCTTTAATAGTGAGCTTGTTGAGCTCCCTATAATCCGGACACATGCGCCATGATCCATCCTTCTTGTGCACCAATACTACTGGAGCTGAGAAAGAACTTTGACTCGGTTGAATTATACCAGCCTCTAGCATTTCTGCAACCATACGTTCAATTTCACTTTTTTGGACATAGGGATATCTGTACGGCCTGATGTTTGGAGGAACACTTCCTGGAATCAGATGAATAGCATGATCATGATCACGCATAGGTGGGAGACCTTTTGGAGTCTCAAATACCTTGGAATGATTGTCCAGGACTTTTTGGAGATCTGGAGAAATAGATGATTCCAATGTGGAAACATCTAGCGAACATAATTGTGCAATTACACCTCTTTGCTCCTTTTTTAGAAGCTTTGTCATGCCATTAGAGCTGATTATCTTTCCTGGTTTCCCTGCAATACCCCTTAATTCAACTTCCTTTCCTTCCGTAGAAAATTTGATGAAAAGTTCTTGAAAATTAAAAGCTATTGTACCCAAGGATTGTAGCCATTGGACTCCTAGTACAACATCAACACCTCCCATTGGAATGGAAAGCATTGGGCTAGTCAATACATATTCTCCCATGGATAGCTTGATATTATGGCACTTTCCAAAGCAATTTATTGTTCCTCCATTTGCAATCATCACTTGACACTCTGGTGCTGGATATAGGAAGCAATTCAATTCTTTTGCTACCCTACAATGAATAAAATTGTGGGTGCTTCCTGAATCAATCAACACTATTACCTTTTTCTTCTTGATTTGTCCTTCTATCTTGATGGTTTGGGGAGTGGTAATTCCCACCAATGCATTACAAGATATGGTCGGATTTATTTGTTCTTCATCTAGGCTTTGTTCCTGGAGTATATCCTCTTCTTTTGACCTTTCTTGCTCCTTTTCTTCTTCCTCTTCACAATCTATGTAGAATAATTTTTTCTCAGCACACTTATGACCTTTTGTGTATTTGCTATCAAAATTGTAACAAAGCCATTTTGCTCTTTTTTCTTCCAATTTTTGTGGTGTCAACCTTGTAGGTTGTGGAAGACTAGGGGCAACAACACTTCTTTCTTTATAGTTGTGAATGGTATGCTTCCTAGTTGCCATAATTTTGCTTTCCATTTTTCTTGCTAACCTGAATGCCTTCTCTAATGAATCAGGTTCCCAAAGGCGAACATCATGTTGGATATTATCCTTTAAAGACCCTATGAACACATCAATCCTATGCTCCTCTGGAATATCTTTTACCCTTATGTTCAATTTTTGGAACTCCTCAATGTGCTCCATTATTGAACCCTTTTGTTTGAGACTTATCAATTGGCTAAAAAAAGTGTTGCTTTTTGTATCCTCATAATGTGCTATCAATTCTTCCGTAAAAATTGCCCAAGTGATAAATTGTTTACGAGAACAAAGCCATTGATACCATACAAACTGATTTGGTTCCAAATATACAGTTGCCATACGTACCTTTTGTGCATTTTGCACATTATTGAGATCGAAGAATTGCTCCATCTGTAATATCCATGTGGCGGGATCCTTGCCATCAAACTTCCTCATATCGATTTTTGGAATATGGTGATTCTTCGATCCAACATTAGCATCTATCGAATCATGATTAACATTTCTTTTGTTCTCATCATGAGTTTCCTTTACTACCTTTTCACCATTAGTAAGTATTTCTTGTAGAAAATTTGTCAAATCTGTCTTCAAATCTGCCATGCCTGTCTTCAAATTTGTGTTCAAATCTATCTTCAAATTGTCCATCTTAGCTTCCATGCCATTCATCTTAGCTTCCACGCCATTTATCTTAGCTTCTGTTAACTTTTGTGAGCGTGACATTTGTTGCACTTGTTCTTGTAATTTTGATATATCATGTAGCATTTCTTCCTCTTCTTCATGAGTCATGCTAGAGCTTTCAGGTTCCTTACTAGGTGTTTGCATTTTCTTTCCTTGGGGCATCAATTACCAATAATAATGCTCTATTATGCCCTTTGAATTCCTTCAAAATAAATTTTCAAACCAAGCTTAAGCAAAAATTTAAAAAAATCTACACACTTTTTTTCACTTTGTAGGAGCTTGATATTGCCTCTGATGTATCTCTGTACTTTCCAATCATCTAGTTCTGAATTTGTGACTTGTAGTAGCTCTCTGTGTCCTCTTTCCAATGCCACCAGTCTGATCCAAATTGGATTCTCCAAGAAAGAGTTATGCACAATCTCCCAAGTTGACCTGATTATAGACCTTTCCAGAAGAGCGAACTTGTATGAAGTTCCACGTGTACAATTTTCGATCTTTGGTTCTGACAAAGATATACAAGAAAATACAGTCCATCCTCTTTCTGTACCTTCTTACGAAATTTCAATCTGATTCCCAGAGAGAAAGTTATGATGATTTTCCCCAGGTCACCTATTTTGAATGTAATTCAGGAGTCTGCAAAAAGACCAACTTCCTCAGATCATATCTGATCAAATATAGCGCGAAAAGTTCTGAAATTCAGACCCACGGTTCAACACGAGTTCTTCTCAAATGGGTTTTTTTTGCGACTTCTGAAACATCACAGGAAAAAAGTTATAGCGAAAAGGCCACGATGACCTGTTTGGAGTAGCGAAACCCTAGAATCCAAAGCTCTGATACCAAATGTTATGAAACCAGCTCAAGAAAAGATAGAAAAGATAGATCAACGCCTTAGAATTCAGCCTCTACGAGGGGGCAACCTCGTTTACATTACATAAATGAACAATTATTGGATGATACAAATGAGAAAACCTCCTTTATATATATAGGAGTCTAAGGAGTCACAATATAATCCGGCCGACCTAACAATAATAATATAAAGCCACAAAAATAACAATAGAGGGATTCTATGGGGCACAGAAATAACAATATGGGGGTAATAGGGGCACAACAATATAAATAAGGGGTATAACTCCAATAGTAATGGGGTAATCACTAGTATTATAGGGACCCAACATAACTCCTTCAAGACTAACTAAATAGGACAAGATTATAACAAAATACATAAGGAGACTTCAGTTCTCATTCTGAGAGCATGTCATCCTAGTTATCCATCTCTTTTGTTTCTACAACTCAACCTGTACAAGTATATATACATTTTCTCTGTTGATCTCATCTGTGCTCACTTGATGTGGTCTAACTTAACCTCGTTGAAAAAATATAACTTATTGGTCTAACTTTCTCTTGATTCTTTCAAATTCAACTCTCGAATACTTCTTATGTAGCCTTGGAGAGTCCCGATGTAACTATAAATTTCATCACTTTCCACTTTATTCATTATGCTTTCCACTTTTTGGTTTAATTGACCATTTACTTTTTTTCCTGTGTTTCTTGTCTCTGTGGCTTTCTTCTTGGAAAATTTGATCAAAATCCTTCACAAAAATGAAGGACCCAACATGGCACATAAACAAGTATTAAACAACTCAAGTATTTTTCTCCTACATAGTGAAACCCACTTAAGAAGATACAAGGTAATGCAACCTGGTCCTGAAATGAGACTTTGAGGGAGTTCAGAAGAGTAGCATTGTAATCAGTGCTCCCTTTGCCATCTAATACAATTTTATAACACCCCTTCCAACATCTATCAACTATTGTCTAAACGTTCTCACAAGAGATTTTTATTTCTTGAAGAATGAACATAGAGGGTTTTTCCTTTTCAATTATCTCTCTAATATATCTTTGATTCCCATGGCTTTTGAGGTTGTGTCTATTTCTAGAAATAAACTTCATTTACTAATATGTTTGTAGGAAAACAAGTCTGGTAACACTATTAGTGGACTGAAATTCACTAAATATTCTTAGACTTCCTATATTGATGGTTGGGTCCACCATGGGCCCTTTGGTTGAGTTCCTTTTGCAATTCCCTTTAACCTAAAAAGTTTGAGCGTGAAGTCCAACTCCCTTGGTTGAAAATTTACACTCTCCACAATTTTCCTTATTCTAGTTCTTCAATCTCATATAGGTTTGTTGATATTGTGTTATCTATAGATCTGGAATGGTAGAAGGGTATTTTTTATGCCATTCCTTCAGTATACTTTCCAAAACTTGTTCACTATTTCTCAAAGTTTTAGCTTCCTCCTCGACATCGGTAGCCACCTCTTTTGGCACAGAGGTCTACCACATGATTGGGGCTTTAAGAGTGTTTTCGCGGGATTTATGTTTTGGAATAACTTTGTTCTATGGTTCCTCTATGTTTGAGTCTAGATTCATAATATATTTCGGTAGCTCTATATCCTCTTTCTAGTTTGAAAATGTCGCATACATTTTTTTAGCTGAGACGTGGTTAGCGCTCATGGGAACAAGCTAATTTCTAGGGTTGCTTATTATACCAACTACAATTTGGAACCCATCTAGACTATCCATTTGACTTTCCATTTGGAGGTTTACCTAGAAAATAGGATAATCTTTGAATAAATTACCATACTCGGGGCCTTGTGAGCACTCGAAGGGAACATGCTCATAGTATAAGGGCTAAAACCAAATATCATAATGATAAAAAATCTCAATAGATTACAAAAGAGGATGTGATATATTCATGTAACACAAATTGTGGCATATGAAGTATACCACCTATACCTTGTAACTTTAAAAATCGTAAAAAAGGACTTAGTAGAATTTCGGATGCCTTTGAGAATCTTTTTGTCGTAAATTATTTTGGTAGAGAAAATATTCTCACCATAAGAGGAACCACCAAAAACTCCTCTTTTACTAGGTTGTATCTATTCACCCAAAATATTAAGAGACCTATGTTATTAAAGAAATAGGGGTCATTTCCAAACACCCAAGATTGATCTTTCAAACTAGAAAAAATAGCCATAAATAACCCTTTGACTCCTACTTCTAGATCAATCTATCCTTTTGGTTTACATTTGACTTTGATCCATTTCTACAATTCTTCCTCCTTGGGCTATATGCTAATAAATTTACAAATGATGGAATTATCTTTCATATATTCTATGTAACCTTCCAATTGCTTGGGTCAAACCTCATATTTATGATTTATTGCAGCTAAAGGAAAGAATTTATTCTTAAAACATGACTTCAATTAAGCTCATTATAACGCTCTCTCGATTATTCCTTGCTACATTATTAGGTCCGAAAACTCCAACATTTGCCTAGTTTTCTCCAATAATTGTTTTTCTATAGTAGGGGCTCATGCCCCCCGCACATGGGTATCATTAGATGGATCGAATTCAATTGAGAAAGTATTTACCAAATCTAATACATAATCTAACTAAAGACAAGTTGCAAAAAGAGAATTAATGGATGCCCAAATTCTTCATTATCAAACCCTAACCCTGGAAAAACCCTTCACATCCTTTATATATATATATATATATATATATATATATATATATATATATATATATATATAATTGTAATATTCCTATTCCTAGGCCCACACATTTACCTTTGGTGTTCATAAAAAAAAATATTATTTATCTTAATTTACTTGAAACGGCTAAAAGTCAATAAATGGTTATAAAATTACTTTAATTATTCATTTGGATCTTAAAAAACATCCTCACCTGCAGATGATTTACAGTAGAGAGAATCATAACTAACGGGAAAGAAATGTGAATCAGTTTATAACTAATATGATGAGTCATCTTGCTGGAGAGAAATAAAAGTATGTGGCTAGATTAGTTATAATTATAGATTTTTCTTTTTATGATTATGGAGTGTTTATTTCTAGTACATGTGAACATAACAATACCAATTCAATGTCAGGCTACATGATAAATAAAATAACTGTAAAGAAAACTAGTCAGAAACCAAGAGTTAGAAGAAGTCTTAAGAGCGAGATCCTTTATAGTTAAACCAGTTGGCACAGAAGTCTTGAGCTCACATTTGAGGTGGATTTCTAGGTAAGTGAGGTGAGCATCCAATCTCCCCAAACAAGACCGTTGGTCACGCTACACCCTCTCAATCTCATTCAAGGAATAAACAATGTCGTTCCCATCTTTATTATTTTCTTTCAAGACTCTACATAAACAAGTCCTCATCTACTAGTAGAGGGTAATTGAATGTAGGTATTGGCTGTATCTCCTCTCGATATATCCATGGTTAGCATTCTAAATGGATACTTCCTCAAAAATTTATGAATCTCAATATTTTTTGCGATCATTAACAACATAAGTTTCCAATTTATGAGTCTCATCCCTAATGATAAGAGAAGTCCCTAAATAAAAAATAGTATTCACTTCTTGAACCTAGGTCTAGGCATGTGGTCGACCTTGCTAATCACCACTGCCACAGCCCCTATGGTTTCACATCCTTTGACGATGTGTTAAGGACCAATTAAGGTCGAAGCAAATGAAAGAAAAATGTCGCGACCAACCCATTAGAAGAAAATTATATCCAACTACGTAACAATAACCTAAGATCCAACCATTATAGTTATAACAGGAATCCCAAAACATGCCCAACTTAAGAAACCATCTTCATGCTTGAACCTTAGAGAACGAGACTACTACAAGATGGTAGGCGAATGAAATGTCCAAGCTAAACATTAAGGAACCCTCAAAATTGTGACATACCAATGCATAAATAAAGGAGAGTATAACCAAGAATGACTGTGACACAAGAACCTCCAAAAACTAAGGCAACTTAAAACAAAAAAGCCATAGAAACTCCAATATGAATAAAAGAAAATAGTTGGAAATTAACCCGACACATAAATATAATAGATAAAACAAATCAAAGAGTGAGACGGGAATTAGTACCTTGAAGCTACTTCCAAAACTTGGTGGAGAAAATAGAGTGTCAAGCTCATACCACTCGGAAACAAAGCCAATGATATATAACTTTAGATTATGTATTCTTTAGGAAATCTCATCTCATAGGAATGCACTAGCTCCAGGCCTTTATGTTGCACCACTAGCTAAAACCACTAATATATAAATTGATACACAAGTCTTGATAGAAAATTATCTTGCATGCAGTCTGCGTCACTACCACTGCTACAACAAAGGCACGTGACCCCTACACAATGGAGGACAAACAATCAATCCATACCTCTCCCAACTTTCCACTAGTTGTAGGTTCCTTTGTGTTAGGAGAGTGAAAACATAATCCCACCATTGTCACGGGTGGAAAGCATACCAAGCATAAATTCCAAAGAATTCCCAGAAACATAGTAAGACAAGGGCCTGTCGGAGACAAACTGTCATGATTAATGAAATAAGTCTTTTCATGCTTGATGCATGGGAGGGGAAAGACATGGCACCCATCCTCTTTATTGGAGTGGGAGTGGAAGGGTGGTGGGTTCCCCTCCCAACCTCCATTAAAATGTTTTTATTCACCTCGATTAGGGGTCATTTGTTAGCCTCCAAGAGAGATTTTGTACGAGCTTTCCAACTAGGGATATCCTCATGAGACCATAATAAATTTAAGTAAGTATTATCGTCTAGACACCCCAAGTTAGCTTGGAAGTTAGCTACCTTATTACCCAATCACCTCAAATGCGAAGCAATAACATAATGAACAACTCTAAGTAATGTATCGATACAAGATTTAATATTTTCTAGTTTCCAACTGCTAGACAATTTCTCAATAGGGGTTCCATTTAGGATTTTCCTGGTAGTTTCAATTACTAATTGTTAATCCCCATTAAGTGGATGTTTTGAATACCCCTCTTCAATTTCCACAATCATCCCCCTTTCAACAACTAGGAATCCTAATGTATTATTGTTAGTATATCCATAATTATCTGCAAAATATTTGATACCTAGTTTTCCTAATCACAAAAGATGACACTGTAACTTTCCACACCGAGATTTCATTTAGAGGTGCCATCAAAATTTAACTTAAATAAACCAAAATGATGAGGACAAAAGAAGCTGGAGGAAGCTCTAGGAGAGGGCTTCTTAGGAGTCATAGAATATGTCATAGATGGAGAAGTGTCCAAATGAATTAGGATCTTAGTTTCATGCTCATTCATTTTCCAATATTCTTGAGACCATGATGCATAGAGTATAGTTTGTTGAATGTTTTTTTTAACTAAGAGAAATATGAGTCTGCATCGATGATTTTCTTCTTAAATACTGTCAAGTTTTGTGCTTTGCATAGGGCCCACTTAATAAACCCTGAGGAAAATTCTAGGCTTTGATAACCATTAGAATTTTAAGTAACTTGTGTCTCCATAGCTCCAATGTTTCCACTACACTATTGAAGTAGCAATTCGAATATCTTAAAGGTGAAAATATATTTCTCCATAGGTTATCAACAAACGAAAACAAATTTAGTAGATGTCCCATTGAATCCTCTTGATTCCAGCATAGAGGAAAAAGTGAAGGTCCTAGAAAACCATTCCTCTTTATTTGATCCCAAGTGAGAATATTGCACTGTCCCACTAGCCAAAGGAAATGAAAAACCTTGGGCCATAGACCATTCAACCATATTTTCCTCCAAATAAGCTCTTGGTGGATGTCTTGATGACCAGCTAGAAGAGAATAATCTTCCTTGAATGTGAAAATTACTTTGGTTAAATACCCACCCAAGTTTCTTGTAATCTCGGGAGAAGGATATTTATTGGTTTTTAAGCTCCTTAGCTAGAGTTGGTCAGGATGAAAGAGTTGGATGTGTTGGCCAATCTTCTACTGATTTCATTCTCTTGATATCCAAAGAAATTGAATTGGTTTCTTGAAGTTGGAAACAATAAAACACTAGTGGCCTGAGGTGAATATTTCGAACTTGCTTAGATCGACTTGATATCCCAGGACTAACATTTGTTTCCACAGATCCTTCCAGATCTTCCAAAAACTCTTGGCTTCGAATCAAGTTCTGGTTAGGTAGAGCTAGATTCCTAATGGAAGGCATAAGAGGATAGTCATATGATCTCAATTTCTCCATTTGGGAGGTAGAGTGAGCACATTTCCCATCCCATATTTGTTTCTAGAGAGACACTTCACCTGGAAAATAATGGCAACATAATCTTGATCCCAATGGTTTATTTAGGATATCTATATTCCTCAAGACCAATGCCATTATCAATTTACGAAGACATAACTTGTCCTAGGAAATTAATCACCGCTTATTTTCCTTCTTTCCTTTTCACAAAATTAAGTCTCCATAGAGGGAAGTCATGGATTTAAAAATTACTTTAATAGTAGTTAAAGCTAATAGCTGGTAGATAAGGAGAGCTTGCAACAAAAAATTGAGAAGAAAGAGGTAGCCAACCAAATTAAGATATTGAAAGGCCCAGTTGTTTGGCTTGTTATATATCCTCTGAGGAATATTGACCATAGGGAGGTATCCACCGTAGGTGCTCCCAAATATTTCGACATGACAGTGCTAATTTTGAATTCCAAGAGGAAGGCTAAGTGTCACTACACTGTCACATTGGATTTTCCCCATTTATGAAGGTTTTAGAGGCCTACATAAAATTGTTAAGGATATATTTCGAATCCAAGGATTAATTTACCATCAATGATGCAAAGAGAATAATATAATCATGATGCCTAATATATTCAAGATATATATCCAACCCTTATACATATAAGATGAAATTAAAATGGGAAATATGGTTTCTTCGGAAAACACCCCTAGAGGGAATAAATGTCAAGGTAGGAGAGTCGTTCAAGTGGGAAAAATAAAAGGGTGTAGAAATTATGGAATGGATCCATTCAAACCATTAGAGAGAGAAACCAAAGGCTTGGAGGTTAGATAAAAGATAATTCTAGTTTAACTAATTGTAGGCTTTAGAGAGGCCTAGTTTTATTAGCCTATTGACCCATTTATATTTTTTCAAAGATTCAATTACCTCATGAGCTATGACAGTCCCATTAAGAATTTTCTATCCCTCTACAAAACAAGTCTATTTGAGAAAGATGATGTTATTTAAGAGTGGTTTAAGGTGATTTACAATTACATATGATATGATTGTATATATCACATTACAAAGTGTAATTAGGAAGATACTGCTAGGATCATCAGACCTACCTACCCAAGTAATTAATATAATAAAGGTGGAATTAATAAGAGTTCATATATATTGATACCAATGATATTTTTCCACGACTGCATGAAATTTAGTACAAATGAAAGGGAAGTATGCCTGAAATAAGTTAGTGGTAAATCCATTAGGACAAGGGCCTTTATTCTTGGGAATTTCCATCACTACTTCTTCCACTTCAATGAACAAGACTTCTGTTATCATGCCCTAATTTTGTTCCAAGAGTATGAGATTATGGATATTCATCATGATACATTGAAATAAAATACTTTGTTCAAAATTGGATCCATGAGAAAGGAATAGTAATATGAAACTATTTATTTCTCCAACTCCTCATGTTAAACTATACATTGGTCGTCTTCGCAGGAAGGAGAGAACATCATATGATTATGGAAGCGTTTGATCATGGGCTTGTGAAAAAATTTAGAGTTTCATTTTCCTTCTTTCAGCCATTGTACATGGATATTTTCTTCCATAGGTTTTAATCTTACTTCCTCACTTGATCTAGTTGATTAATAAGAGGCGATTCCTCCCTTATCAAGTCATCTAATAGACTGTTTATGATTATCGATTGTTGAATCTACTACATGTGGCCCACCAGGTTATGCTTCTTACTAGGGATATGGCCAACCTCATTCCTATTCCTATTTGATATTTAAATTTAATTATTTGAGTTTCAATTGGAAGGTATGCATGTGATTTACCCCATCAACTTGCAAATAATCCTACGATATTTTGTATTTTTCCAAAAAGCCCATATGTTGGAGCCAGAAACTCTTGAATCTAAAGGAGTAGTTATGGGAGCCCACCCTCAAATACAGTTTCAAGGAAATTCACCAATTATCAAATCCTTAACTTGGGACAATTGATGATTCAAAAAATAGATCTCTAGCCAATTATTCCAAGCATATACCCCATTAATGGGGTTGACATATGCTACATAAATATCATAAATTCACTCGTCAAACTAGCACACCTCTTAATCAAGCATCCTTACCGCTCCCTTATTCTCATCTAGAGACTTGATCAGGTGAAAATATTGACCAACAACCCATAGATCATCTTGTTTGATGGATCTAATTATTTTTATGTTTGCTAAGAATGTTGGTTTTTGTGATGGAAGGTGCAACTTGTTGACATAAAATTTTTATTATTGATAAAGGGTTCAACCACAAAGTGCCAGCAAAAGAGTTCATCATAGTCTAGTGCAACATTGAAAATTTCAATCTTTTGTTAGGGTGGATGGTCTCACCCGAAGCACACTAACAATTTAAAGTGATATGAGGGGAATTTAGAGAATGATAGGATTCATTTCAATAAGTAAATTACACATCAATATTATAATGTTTCACAGATCCTAAAATAATTTTCAATAGATACATAACACATAATTAATGTGAATTTTTAGAAAATTTTAAAAAGCTACACCACAAATTATCAGTCAATCATGAACACATATATATAGAACCCCCCAATTTTATTATTTATATTATATCAGAGGACCAATCCTTTACAATATAGATATGCATAAACTACACAAGATTTGTTGATAACTCCTTCAAGACTAACTAAATAGGACAAGATTATAACAAAATACATAAGGAGACTTCAGTTCTCATTCTGACAGCATGTCAGCCTATTTCTCCATCTCTTTTGTTTCTAAAACTCAACCTATACAAGTAAATATAGATTTTCTAGAGACAAATATTCTAATATCAAACACACAAATGTTATCCTTGTGATGTGTTGCATGTGGATATATTACTGATGTAGAGATGAGGGATAAGTTGACTACTTTTATTTTGAAATATCCTCTAGAACAAAATAAGGGAGGAAAAGATAAGAAGTCGTTGAGGAGGGAAAACATAATCAAGAATCAAGAATACAACAATTAGCATCATATGGGAAAACATGCCCTCTTCCCAAGAATGATAGCAAGCTTAATGGCTCTCCAAAACGTTGGTGCGAGCAACTGTGATGATGCTTTCTACAGTTACAAGATGTCGAAATTTTTTATGAAAATAGAAATATGAGGCAATGGAATGGAGAACAATAATGTTAATATGGTAGATTTGGAAAAAAATCTTGGAAGGCAACCTTCTTACACGACAAAGTTCTTTGGATGTGAATTGGATGTCGAGTCAAAGTTTGACAAGAAGACTGGAACTTATATTGTTAATCGCTCCCATGACAATGCAAAGATGGTTGCTTTGCTGGAAGTTTTTATAGAAATATATGGCACAGTGCTATCTCGAAATCCAGAGATAAATATTCTAATATCAAACACACAAATCATATCCGTGCGAAGTGCTACATGTGGGTATATTACTGATGTAGACATGAGGGATACACTTAGTACTTTTATTTTGAAATATTCTATGGAACAAAACAAGGGAGGAAAATATAAGATGTTACTAAGAAGGGCTCAAAATGAACACATTAAACAAGGGAAAACCTTATATGAAAAACATAAGAAAAGCAAGAAATATTCAAAGAAGAAGAAAAACAATGATATGAGTTAAAAGAGGTCAAAGAAAATTTATTTACTATGAGAGGAGAAAAAAATATGCGCCAAACTTGTGTGGAAGGAAACATTCTTAGCATGAAATGTACATTTCATGACGTTTTTCCACTTTTTGAGAATAGAATCTCCTTTTTGAGGCATAAAAATCCTTTTTCTTTTATTTATAGGCTGTTGCCTGGTCAAATACATAGCCAAGTCTCGAAGAATATGATTCTAACTAAACAAAAGCTTGTGACTGCTACCATAAGAGTTCACCATGGTACCTATGAATAGTGAATTAATGTTTTTATGTCATCTAAAAGAATTATTTAATCAATTCTCAAAAAAATATCCACTTCTTTTCTATCAAACATTGTAAATATGTTATCTGAGTGACTAGGTTTATTGATATATCTATTTCGCAGCTCTGCTTTAAACTAGTTCATGCAATGATAAATTTTGAATTTGTAATTTTGGAAAAAAAACTTTGAATATAAACTTCCTATATCATAAACAAGTACAAATGCCCAAAAGAAGTTAAGAAAGGTCAAGCAAAGGAAAATATTATCACCTTAAGAGGAAGTGGTAAAATATTGTAAGCTTTTGATCAAGTGAGACACTTTAATATTAAAAAAGGGGATCCTTTTGATCAAATATTTCCTATTGGAACTTGATACAACATCTTTGAAGATTGAGAGGAAATCTATGTTGGAAAGGTAATATAATCTGAAAATTTGGCATAACGTAAGTGATTTCTCTTTACCTTCTAGCCTTGAATGACATTTTGTTTATTAATTTTTTTATTCAGTGATCTTCTATGTGTCACTATTCTTCTTAACATTTGGTGCAATTGCAAGAATTATATTCTTAACAATAGAAAACAAAGGCCAATATATATGTATTTATTCGTGTTTTTTAATCATATTGAGCAAAGTATTTGTTTGCATTTTCAAACCATAAATCATATTTATCTTGGAAACACAAAGGCCAATAAATCTCTTTTCTTTAAGCACCTTGAGTGAAATTCTTATTTGCAATTTTGAAAAATAAATCTCTTTTCTTTAAGCACTTTGAGTGAAACTCTTATTTGCAATTTTGAACATTCAATCAAACATGGGAAAAGCAAGACCAATAAATATGTTAGAATCCATTACGAACTTTATGTGAAATAATTATTTCATTCCGAAACAATAAATCCTTAATGAAGTAAACACAAAGCGACAAATTTGTTAGTTATTGTAAAGCATCTTGCGTGGAATTTTTTTGTCAATTTTTTAATAGTAAATTAAACCTAAATTTTGTTAACAAAAACTTGCCTTTCATAATACAGTTATCAATTTTTTTACCTGTGAATATAAATATTTACCCAAAACAATTTTAAGAGGCATATCATTAGTTTTTTAATAATAGTGGTACAATAGACCTTAAAATTAAATGATTGAAATTTGTGTTTATTATTTTAATTTTTTTATATGTGAATATAAATATTTACCCAAAACATTTTCAAGAGACAATAATTAATTATTTAATAATGGTAACACCGTACACTTTGACATTAAATGGTTGAAATTTGTGTTTATTATTTTAAATTGAGATTTATAAATTTTTTTACTATAGTTATGCATCTTAAAAATTAAATGTTTCAAATATGTGCTTATTTTCTAATTACGATTTTGTGAATTTCTTTTCTATTATGAATTTCTTTTCTAATACAAGGAACATTATTTCTATCTTAAAAATCAATAAAGAATAAAAATTATCTAAAACAAATGTAACATAATTTAATTTCATAAATTGAAATCAATTAAAAATATATATAATTTTTATTGTTTATTTTGATGGTCTCATAAACTAAAATCAATTAAAAGAAATCAATTTCCATTCTCATGAATGATATAGTTTTATTATTATGAAAATGGAATGATATTACAAAATGCAGTGCTTATTTTTGAAGTTAAAATATTCAATGAGTACCCTCACTAAAATTACATGATTGGGGTGACAGGAACTTCACGGCGGCAAGGGACCCAATTTCTTGCATGCTCCATAAGAAAAAAAGGGTGGTCAGGGGAAAATAGCTATATTATTCTCGAATTTATGTCTTAAGGAATTTCCTTTATAACATCTGGTACAATTTCTAGTATTATATTCTTAAGAATAAAAAACAAAGGCCAATATATATTTATTCTTTTTCAATTTCTAGTATTATATTCTTAAGAATAAAAAACAAAGGCCACTATATATTTATTCTTTTTTGTTAATCACACTGAGTGAAGTAATCTACAATTTCAAGGGACAGATCATTAATTATTTAATAATAGTAACACATGACACCTTAAAATTAAATGGAAATTTCTGTTTATTATTTTAAGTTTTTAATCTGTGAATATAAATATTTACCTAAAACATATTTACCAAAAAAAAATTCAAGAGATACATAATTAATTATTTAATAATGATAACACCATACATTCTGACATTAAATGGTTGAAATTCGTGTTTATTATTTTAAATTGAGATTTATAGATTTCTATTCTACAACATTTTCAGAAGACATATAATTAATTATTTAATAATGGTAACGCCATACATCCTAGCATTAAATAGTTGGAATTTGTGTTTATTATTTTAAATTGAGATATATAGATTTCTTTGCTACAACTGTGCATCTTAAACAATGAATCGAACATGAGAAAACAAATACGAATAGAATAAATACCAAAGGAAAGGGAATTTTCATCAAAGCTATCTCAAGAGTTACCTCCTTGCAAAAAATACATTGGTTTGAGCATCTTTGGACCCTCTCGAACGATAATATGATTGATATGTGAATCTCTAGCTGCATGTGATTTACCTCCTTGCAACTATACATTAGTCTGCGCATCTCTGGATCCTATCAAATGACACTAGGATTGGCATGCGAGCCTCTAGATATATGCAACCTTTCCATTTCCTCAGCCATGCCCATGTCTTGCACAACTTTTTCCGCACAAGAATATCAATTCCAAAACCCTTATTCATAAAAATCTCAATTTTACTCTAAAATATGACTAAGTGATGCTTTAGATCAATAACTTCCTTGCATTCTTGTGCAATGACTCTCAATTAAAATGATTTGAAAAGAATCATAAACATTAACTAAATTATAGCTTTATTTAAAATTATTATTATTATTATTATTATTATTATTTTATTAAGCTTGGCAGATCCACCCATTTTCTATTATATATTAGGCAAATTTACACCTCACAAGTTGACTAGGTAGCCTCAACTTTACCCGAGGGGAAACCAAGTCTGTTGGCCACCGTGCAGCATTATAAGCCATCCAAAAACATAATTGTTTCAGTCTTTCTAGTCAAGCTAGATAAGTCTCGATCTCATGTCCAGATACTACATAACTGTAAAAACTAGCATATGCAACGGGAAAATTAAAAGCTAACCGCATAAAAAAAAAACTATGCATGGGGAATATAGTCTTTCTGCTCATTAGAGATAGATGGAATAGGAGCAGGATCTTCAGCAGTCACCCCTAGGATTCCATATAGCTCCAAAATGCAATGGATGTGACGATCAATTGTATCCATCCTGATGTATTGTTTGTGGAACTGGAAGAGGATTTTCTCCATATCATTTTTATAGTTTGGTAGGCTCTGCATTGTAACTGCCATCCTCACAAAGATTTGTTCCACTTCTTTTCCTAGAAGGCTCTTCATTAAGAAATATAGATAGAGGGTGTGTTTAAACTGAGTAACTATCCCACGGGTATTCCCTGCATCTGGGACCGACGTCCTTCAATTGTTAAGATCATCCTCTGATTCGCTTTCCTGCTTAATCTCTACTACCTAGTCTTCCATCAACTTCCGAATACCTGTGTTTGTCCCGTCTCGGTATGTTGCTGCTGCCTCTGCTATGAGGTGCTCAATAGGCTTATGACCCATACGAGCTTCCGACGTGCTCAGCCCCTTCTCTGTCTGGGGGGTCAGACCTCTCCTACCATGCTAGCATCCTCTCACAGCTAGAGCCATAACCTGTGCAGTAGTGCCCTGTTGACATCCAAATGAAGTTAGATTCATCAAACCTTGCTCAACATTTCAACTTTTCCATTCATGCATTGTCTCTCTTACATACTTCTCCGCCTGAGTGTAAGGGTAACCCAGAGCCCGCAGTTGGCCAAGGGAAGTGGGTTTTAGACTCTTCTCCCAGGGCTCCTCATAGTACCCCTCCCCCTTGCTATGGCTCATGTGCCGATTGTCCCGCTACATCTGGAGCCAAGCCCACAAGACCTTCTAGAGCATGGCAGGACGCCTACAATTATACCCGCTTCTTGCACCCTCAGCTAGCATATGCGAGTCATGGCTTCGATTGCCCCTCCGCCCAGATTGTCGCTCGGGTACCCTAGCTTTCCCCTTAGTGACATGTGGGTTCCCATTTTCCCAAAGGTCACTCTAAGTCTTGCTGCCATGGTTGTATTCCCATCCCCTTGCCCTCAACTCTTTCATGCCTCTTTCTTCAGTAGCCAACCCCCCGGGAATTGCAATACCACTATCCCTTATCCCGTTGGCCTAAGGAACTAAATATAGACCCACATATCTTCACAGCCCTCATTTTCCCACATCGCAACCATGGTTCTGGTTCAATTGGGAGAGAATCAGAATGCAGAACCAGGCCATGGCATGCCCTTTTCACCCCCAATGCTTCCCATACAATGCTAATCCCCATTATGACGACCGCTCCCTTTCCCCCAGTAGAAACCCTGCCAGATCATGGAATCAACATATGAACAGGACCAAATTACATACCTAGAATCATTATTTTTTCTGCAGCCAAGGTTCCTTTCATGCCTTTGCCCTTCCAAGCCCTAAATCAACTGCTGTCTCCACACCTTCTCTCTCCTATCTTGCACGTTAAATGCCTTAACTTTCTACGCCACCCTTCCTTATTCCTTTCTCCACCACCTTGTCCACTCACCATCCATGCATTCATTCTAAAGGACACCGCACCACTTGCCTTCAACATGTGGGGGGTGGCAATTGTTATGTATTTCATACTACCCATATGAAATCCCAGCCTAGCCTCTCTGACATCAACCTGCATCCCGATTGGGAGAAATTATTATTATTATTATTATTATTTATAAAAAGAATTAATATTTAAGATAAACATATATACATTTAATCCCTAATTGTCATGGTTATCCAAGTAGAGAGGAACCATTGGAAATCGTGGAGAATGGGTAAAAGATGTCACCATTTGGGGGAGGCATGGTGATCTCTAACTAAAGTTTGTAGGTTTCAACGTTGCTAGTCTTATCATTTTAAATGTCTGTTAATGGATCTACAGTGGCCAAAGTAAGTCGAATGTGATATTGAAGGAGAGGAATTCTCCTCTTCCTCCTTCCTCTAGAATATTCTATGGTTATTGTGTTTTGTTTATCATTCTGTGGATGTAGAGTCTAGGCCTGTGCGTCGATTGGAGTCTAGGTAGTGTGTTTTGCATCATTTGGTAGTTGTAGGGTATAGATTTTTATTTCAAGTCCTATATGAGCCTTTTATTACAAGTTTGGAGGTAATTCCCTTTACTTCTCTAGTTTTGATTTGTATCCACATTTGTTCTTCAGTCTTATGGGAGGTATCAATGTGGCTCAAAGCTCGACTAATTAGGTAAGTTTTTCTCATATTTTGTTCCTCTCTTTGCATTGATATTTTATTTTGGTTATCTGTTCTTTGTGAACTACATATTTCATTTGGTAGTGTCTCGTTTTTCACTGTTAGTGTTGTTGGGTCTTTTATGTGTTGAATTCCCCCTTGTCCTTGGACGAAGTATTGTGTGTGCTCTTGTTCTTTTCTTGTGCAAGTTTTTCTGCTCGGTAAGACTTTGGGAGTATTAATCTCTTATGCCTCCATGTTGTGGGAAATTTGATAATTTGTTGGGGTCTAGTCCTCTCGGGAGGCTAGGGGGTGATGGATTGTTAATATTTTGGTTTGGGTTACAAGATCTGGTGCTTCATCCTTCAAATTCTTTTGCTAGTAGAGGGTCTCTTCATGGTTGTTCAGTATGTTCTTTTATCACTATGCTCATGCCTCCTCATCATTGTATGATGAGTAGAATGGGAGGCTTTGGTTGTGTTGGTTACTAGCGTATACGTCCTTTTTCTTATGACTCAATAGGAAGGAAATCCTCCTGTTGGAATAAAAGGAGTCTGGTGATCATTGGAATCATTCTAATTTAGATATTGTTGTCAAACACATGACTAAGATTCTTGATCCTGGTAGATTCAGGAAGCACATGATTCATTTCTTGAATTCATTACCTCTTAACTAGTAAATGGAGACCTTGTTGGATTAATATTTAAGGATAAACAAGTTGATAATTATAATGTATTCTCTTCTCTTGGGGATATTAAACGTATGCTTAGGAATCAACATTTATGCTTGGACAATTTGGATTCGAGACTAACGAGCATTGAAATTTTTATGGTATCAAACTCTGCTTCAGGTGATCTCACTAACCCACATGGTGATCTTATTAACCCCTCGGCAGACAGTGAACAAGATTTGACAATTATCTCCTCTGATCAATACTAGCTTTTACTAGTCTCTTGCTTTTTGTTTTGATTTTGATCATCCATCTTCGTGCATAAGTTCATTATAGTAGTTTCAACTTGGCTTGGTTCATAATCTTAGTTTGAAAGTTATAAGTGTGTGTTTTGGGGTCGTACTATCGTGGAGAAATTGGAGGTATGTCCTTAATTGTAAGGTATCTCCAACATTATTTCCTTTTGTTCAATCATGGTTACTAGATGCGTGAAGGGTTCATAGGAAAAATTATAAGGTTGAGGTGTTTTATCAGTTTGGGTCTTGTTTTTGGTCATCTTGGTGGTTTCTTTGGTAATGGATCCTTTGCATATCTGCACATGTTGATGGTCATTCAATCTCAGTGTTTATGGTAGGGGGAGCTAAGATATACGGTTGTAGTGAGAAGCATTATTTGTGTGTTCTTCTCCTTCAACTTTGTACGCCCTTGTGGCGTCTTAAGCATGATTGGTTCATTACTCTCTGGTGCTCGATTTATGGAGAAATATTGTGTTAATGTTACTTTGCAAATGTACTCTTATTTTCAGTGTTTTTCAATTGGGTCTCGATGGTTTTTTTGCTTCTAGTTTGAGAAGTGAAGTATATCAAGTATTTATGATTAAATAAGAGTTGGAACTCTAAAAGGGTGGGGGCCTATTACTTGGAGTGGAGGTGATAACATCCAATTGTGCCAATCACTCGGTCTTTTCATTAAAATATTTCAAAAATGTCTTTACAATATGGTACAATATCTCTTTCATGGCTGGAGTATGCCCTAAAACTGATTATTGTTGACTAAGATCTAGTCTCCCTCATACTCGAGGAAATAGGTTAACAACCCAACACCTAGAGACATTTCACAAGAGTGAAAGCCTCCCTTAAAAGATAACCAACTTCTAATTATAGATAGCCTTTAAGGACTACCAACTTCTAATTATAGGTAGTGTTATTTTCCTTGAATATCAGTTATCAATGATGTGACATTGTCAAATAACAACCAGAATAATTGTCCCCGCTACTAATTTTACATCTAAATTATTATAAATTTATCAACTAAAAGCCTCCCTTAAAAGATAACCAACTTCTAATTATAGATAGCCTTTAAGGACTACCAACTTCTAATTATAGGTAGTGTTATTTTCCTTGAATATCAGTTATCAATGATGTGACATTGTCAAATAACAACCAGAATAATTGTCCCCGCTACTAATTTTACATCTAAATTATTATAAATTTATCAACTATATGATATTTTTTTCTCATATATCCCATGTAAATATGGTGTAAAGTGGTACAATATTTCTTTCACATATATATTGTGTAAGTATTTTGAGAGTCACCTATTTTTAAATAATCAAAAAATTAAAAAACATCTCACATATTCATCCAATACGCTCTCCAATACCTTCTAAATATTTGTACATTTTAAAGCCATTAGTAAGACATAACATCTCTCCATAAGCTACACACGAGAACCACCAGATGACCTTAAGTTGTTGTCACGCTAGAAAGAGCTGAAATGTTTGCTGATTATATCAGTGGTCATGAAGCTTTTACTGTAGATGGGAGTTTTTACTGTTGATGAAAGCTAAAATCTTTTGATCATGAAAAGTATCAAATCAGCAAAAACGCCTCAGGTTGGCTTCATGATTAGAGAGCCGTAATAGGATTTCAATTTCATTTTGAAATGAAAACACTGTCCCTAAATTGACCCTTGTACTATAAAAATGAGAATAGTTAATTTGAGTATTTGCTCCCACGAAAATAGCTTGTTATTTTAATGTACATAAAATTATTTTGACCTTGCTTGAATGGCCTTTATTCCAATGGATTGGACAACACTTCTACAGGGCTCCAGGCATACGATAAATGCAGGGGCTCCAGGCATACGATAAATGCAGGAGAGGATGAAAACGGTCTTTGTGAACCTACTTTGGTTTTTTTAATGGAGTGAATTTAAAAAAAATCGTTAGTTATTTAGGAGAGGATGAAAACGGTCTTTGTGAACCTATTTTAGTTTTTTTAATGGAGTGAATTTAAAAAAAATCGTTAGTTATTTAGAATGTGTTTTTACTATATCCATGAATTTCACTTTATCAAAAAAATTTCATATTAATTTTAGTTTTTATATATATATATATATATATATATATATATATATTTGTTATCTTTCATGTGTTTAATATATAAAGAGATTCAACTTTTCGAAAAGCTCTTAAAATATTAAGATTATAAAAAATTTACAATTCAAATTTTTTAACTCCAAAAAACTCTTATTGAATTAGAAGTAAATTTGACCCAAAAAAAAATCTATAAAACATAACTAATACCTTAAAAATGTCTTTAATATATAAAGAGATTCAATTTTCTAAAAAAGCTTAAAATATTAAGATGGTATAAAATTTACAATTCAAACTTTTAACTCCAAAAAACTCTTATTGAATTAGAAACAAATTTAACCAAAAAAATCTCTAAAATATAACTAATACATTAAAAATAAAAATAAAAATTCAACCTACAAAAATTCCATTGCAATATTAAAGATAAATACAATAATTTAATTTAGTTTTTTAATATTTTTAAATAATTTTTTTAAAAATAACAAAAAAAAATCATAATTCATTTATTCTCTTTTAAATTTTAAAATAGAATTTAAATGAAAGAACACAATGTAACGAAACATCCATTTCCATATGAAACTTTGTGATGGCATCCGGGGAGTTGAGGAAAACTGTGATTACATCCAAAGAGTTCAGAAACATTATATCTCCAAGTGAATTAATAAAATCTAGATGCATTCAACAAAAGAGTGAAATAATATAATAGATATTTAATATAAATAAAAAGTGAATTCATGTTGTTGATATCATTTATCTAAATTGTTTTGCAATGTATCTTGTTTTATAGTACTCTATTATATTTGTGAAGTTCATAATTTTTTTATTGAGAAATTTGACATAACCATATATATAAATAGATATTAATTAAAAAGATTTAATTGTAGTTGAATCTTTTTGTCATTTTTAATTTTAATATTTATTAAAATAAAGTTGATATTTATTTTATTTCTAATAAGTAAATGTGATGCGTCACCTCTTTAATAAAAAAAAAGAAGTTATATCAATTTATTCTCTAATTTCATTTAATTCCTTTGAATGTTCACCATTCCATATATGTTTCTCACTATTTTTGTTACATAGCGGTGCTCTATGTCGTGCAAATATTTGTACTTGTATTTTATCTTATTACCATTTGCAGGCTTATATAGTTATGCGCTTTTTGTTATTGATCCAACCATGTATCCAGGAAGCACTAGAGTACTTGCAGCTCCATGTGTCTTTCTAACACCATTTGTTTGCATTCAACAATGATGGTCAGACTCTGAGTGACAATGATGGTCAGACTCCGACTGAGCTGGCACATACCCCAAGGCATCTCTAGGGTTTTCGGTCCAAGTTCAAATCCACCTACTCTACCTCTCACATTAGCGACTAACCATTATATTATATTGTCACGATGCAACCAATTATATTATTAAGATTTTTTAGAAATTTATTAGTAAAGTAAAATTTTCCATATTAAAATAAAACACATTCAAACATACAAAGTTTCACAATACCACTTCAATGCTCAAGGATTTTGGAACTGAAGGAATTTTCTAAATTTTCAAAGGTTATGTGGCTCACATGAATTTGAATACCAACTTAGAAATTATATGATATATATCTGAATGATTAACTATTGGTGATATTTGCATGCAGAATGAAGGAATCCACTGAAAGACCCGAAACATTGAACACAACCTTGTCGATGGTCTAGCTTTCCTATCCAAATTTGAACAAGGTGACAACAGAACGACCTACATGAGCTATTATAACACCATCCACACAGCTATAAGATTATATGCTAGTACACAACATCACAGCCAGAGGTTTGAATGCGAGTTAGATGGGAGTCCTCCATGAACACCAGCAGTCCCATTCTATGTCAAAACTAACCGATGAATACATATTTAATGATCTTCGCAGGTCCATCTCTTTCATTTCCCAAGGTCGAGGGATTCGCGACAAACTTCAGGACGAAGCAGCCTTCCTCTCCAATTCTCTTCTCACCCACACACGGGGCACTGGAAAACATGCTGGAAGTTGACCTCGGATCCAATCCCTAAACACAAAAATTGAAAAATTAAATAAAGTATCATGCTAGTGTGTAAAATGGAAATTAAAGATTAATAAGGATGAGAATACCAAAGATAAATTTCATCTCCAAGGACCACATGTGCAACATCATCTGCCACAACACAAAACACCCTGATTCCACAGCCTTCAATTAAGAACTCCTCTTTCACTTTTCTCGTGGTCTCATTCAGTGGCAACCATTTTCACTATGCCAATAACATACAAACTCTTTATCATGTTCTGTAGTTTTGTGTAACCCATCGTAGCAATGTATTGATGAACAATGTATTGAGCAGAGGATGATTCTTGCACAGAAATTCATCAACATTAGAAAAAGCCACCATTATTGAATGGAACTTTGAATTTATGAGATCAATATTGTACATACTTTTGAAAAAACATGGCCAGAGAGGTGGGGCTGGGAACCGCTGGTGACTCCTATGGGACCCATCGGGCAGAAAAGAACGCCGAGCAAAAGCCTAAGATCGGATCTCTTGTAACCAGAAATACGGGAAGCTATTACAAGAACGTAAATCCAGAAAGAAGGCAAGTTATTACAAGCAAGTGAGAAGAGCTGCTTTGGGAAAGAAGGCACGGAAATAGTGAATACAGGAAGAGGCGGTGGATCTAATAGCCTACAATATTTCAATCGTCTAATCTTTGATCCTATGGTGCAAAGAAGTACACTATGGTTGCTGGGTGGGTAAGTTTTTTTTAAAGAGAGACACCTTCCAGCTTTTGAATTATAATTGGAGTTGAAAGTAATTTTGGAAAGCTTTTGTCATCCATATTACTTATCCTATTTTTATACATTAAATATTTAACCATAATCATACACTCTATGGGAAAGAGGATCATTTTTATGAGGAAAATATTATAAAATATATTTATTTTCACATAGTATATTTTTATAATAAAAATAAATTTAATAATTAACAGTAATATAATGTTTCTAATTGGTATTTACCACAACAATAATAACATATTTAAATAAAATAATATTGGATTATTATTATTATTATTTTAGGAAATATGACCCTGAAATGATTGACACACCTAACATGCAGCTAGAGTAGCCGGGACCTAGAGACATCTAAGTTGTCAAAATCACCCGGAGATTCTAGGCCACATCAACCCTTAACATGACTATATTTTTTCCCATTGAATTTTGAACGAGTGACCTTTACACTTCAAAGTTCCTTGACAAAACAGCTTTTCTGATTTTCTCCGCTCATTGTAAGATGAAATAATAAATTTTTATAATACTCACCAATAATAAAGGAAAAGTATTTTTAACCAGTTTTTATGATAAGAAAAAACTAAAAATATATATTTTTAAATTTTCTTACATTTTTACATACTTATACATAGTGCATTTTAATGTGCACACTTCAAAAATACTAAACATTATTCCAACAACTCTGATCATTAATTATTGTCAACTTTCTTAATGATCTTGTATTTTAATTTTTTATTGTCATTTCTTTTACACCTAATTTTTCTATAAAAAATTGTTCTTGTTTATAATTTTACTTAAATAATTTATAAGGCATTTTGAATAGAAGTCACACATTAAAGGTTGAGATTTGTCTCAAAATTAGTTATGTCTTTTGCGCCTATTTTTTTATTTTATTTTTTAAGTTCAGCTTGTGAGACTTGTCACAGGGATTCAGCTTCTAGTCACTCAGATACACAAGGGCTTGGCAACATGATTTTTTCCAATTACGCTATCACCCACAAACATCTTCTATGTCTTTTTAATTAAATTGATTAATTTTCAAATATGTGATATGAACATGTGTCATATGAATATGGGTTATGGTTTTGTTGTTGTCTGGTATTAGTAACCCATAGTATTGGCCAATGGTACTGCCAAATAGCCTATTTACAAGTTAAGAATGTCCATGATAAAGTGAGGGTGAATCTCCATAATTTCGAAGCATGTACATGTTTTCTATAAATGTATATATGTGTAATTAATAAATTATTATTATTTTTTATTTAATATTAATAATGATACAATTAATTTTATAATTTTTATTTATTTATTTGTTTGAATTTTGATAGCGTTAGATAAATGTTTTGATGCCTGTGGCCTTAGACAAACTATGCAGGCCAAAGACCCATGGTGTCCTTTGCCTGAAAGATCAAGAGATATTATCACAAGACCTAGGACCCAAGTTATGGTGGAGATGGTTGTAGGGTGGCCAACAAATTTGGAAGACACTTTGGTCTCACAAATATGGTAGGATTGATAATTTCGACCCTTTATCAAATCATCAACACTTACCGGGTGGCTCTTCTATCTGGAAAATGAAAAAATAAAATATGGACATGATTGAGGATCACGGCTTCTTAGATGTTAGGAATGGTCATCAGGCCAAATTTTAGTAGGAGGTCTAGATGCAATGCCTCAAGCTAAGTCAAGAGGATAACCTCAGGGATATTCAGATATTCACCTCTCAATTAGGCATAGTGTGGGCGAATGACTTCTGGAAGGATAACACCGGGTCATCAAAATGGAGAGTATGGAAGTCTTAGGTGCACTAGCCAGTACAAAATCGCTCATGGCTTGGGAGGAAATGTCCTTGATTCTCAAGAGATGCCTTATATTAAATAATAGAGAGCCTAATAAACTCATATGAGTTCATCTTCCCCGGGGTACATACTCTCTTAAGGAAGTGTATACCATTCTCTCCACTTCAGCAGATTCGGTGCCAGATCCTCTTTGGAAAATGATTTGGTACCTAGGGCTCTAGCCAAAAGTCTCCTTTTTCCTTTGGCTCAATGGTCATGGAAAAATTCTTACCTGGGATAAGATTGGGAAAAGAGGCTTCTTTGGTCCCTCCTACTATCCACTTTGTGCTAGCACGAAAGAAAATTTCAATCATCTCCTCGATATTTTCTCTATGGGAGTAGACCTTTGGAGTGGAATAACAACATTATTTAGAGTTATTTATTGGTATGAGAATAGTTTGAGAGAATTGCTGGAAAGATGGTGCTGGAAGCTCTTCAAGAACCCCATAGTAAATAGACCATGGTGTGTCTCTTAGGGCTTTGTCCTTTGGAATCTCTAGAAAGCCAGGGAATGGGTGGTGTTTCACGCAGAGGTCATCAGGACCGATCAGGTTTGGGAAGCAACAAAGGGAAATATCAAATAATCCATGTTATTTAATCGATGGTTCGAGGATGATTGAAAGGTTGAGGGTTGGATAATCACCATCCTTAAGGAAGTCTCTCTTAGTCCATATTTAATTGCCTCTGGGTCTACTCACCTGGTCTCCATGAGGGGAAGATCAACTGATACTTTTATCTTTCCTCCACCATGATTATTTAAGGTAAACTTTGTTGGAGCATATAAAGGAAACCTTGGCATTGCAGGTTTATTTGGCTTGATTAAGAATGACATGGGGAAGGTGGTGAAATTCTTCATGACATCGTGCAACAACACCACCAACAATGTCAATGAATTTCTAACACTTTAAAAGGAGCTCTAAACTACCATTGAGATAGGATTTTCTAAGATGTAGGTCTCTATAGATTCTCAAATAATAGTCTCCATGATGTCGAACCTTATTAATAGGCCTTTCCTAGAAAAGGTGGTCAAAATCTAGAGGTTGGAGCTTGTTCGTGAGTGAATCCATTCTTGTTTAATCTCCTTTGATTATGTAGTTATGAAACACGTGAGAAGAAATGAGAATCAAGTAGCTGAAAAGCTTTCCAATTTGGGCAGTGATAAACAAAGCCATGAACTTCTTTATGGTTATGCTTTTAGTTCTCGAACCCCTCAGCTAGATGAGTTATTCTAGATAGTGGTCAATGAGGAGGGTTCCCTGATGGGGGTGTTGATCTCTGAGATATGATCAATGCATGGGTAATTAAGGGTATTATACGGTAGTTGGGGAGGAGGATAGATTATATGACCTCCCAATACGTATGGCGTAAGGTGAAAGACACAGTGAGGTGTGTGAGATTTCATTCATCCTCTATGGGAAGGTGTTGTAGAAAGGCAAGGCAATTAATGGTGAAGATTGGGGATGTGCCAAGATATATTGGGATGGCAGTGTGGAGACTAATAGATTTTGGTCCAAGTATGGATAGTTTTTCTTGGTTCTTCATCCATCGAGTAGTCTTGGAGTGGTGGAGAAAACGAAGTTGTCATTCCCTCTACTATGAACGGACAACAAAAACTTCAGGTTTGTATGTATGTTCCCAGTTCATTGCCTCTCCCAGCAGGTTGTGGGAAATTTGTAAGGTAACATGGTCGGTCTTAGTATCCATACTTCCGGTGCTTGATAGATTTTTATCTCAGATTTTTCTATGTTTGGGGTGGTGCCTAGGCCTTTATCCCACAGGGAGTCTTTTGGTGTCCCTACTGTCTTTGGTTTTATCCGAGACTTTGGAGACGCATACTTGGGAGAGTAGAATTTGGTCTTGCCATTCACAAGGGGGCCTAGTGGTGTTTGCTTTGGATTTTATTTCTCTTGGGTTAGGCTCTTAGGGTTCTGTGCTCTGGAGTGAAGTCTTTTATCTCGCGACTCAGGTTCCAGTTGCTTCCCATGACAACAAAGAGGAAGAGGCGTTGGTTTCACAGGTGTGGAATATAGTTTTGGTCGACCCTGTTTCCCTCTTGGATAGTGGGTGGTGGCTGATATTTCTAAGGGGAAGTCTCTTGCTGGATAATTCGGGGTTGACAATATGTTTTATTTGTCTCACGACTTTTGGGAAGGTTGTGAAGAAAATTATAGGTATTGCCTTGGGGGCATCCTCTTAGGCATTCACCATGCAACTTGTATCGCATAATTTGTGCTCCCAAACCATGCAGAGGGGCATCCCGTCGAAATAGGGTGGCTACAGATGTGAGTTGGAGGTGGTGCCCGAGGATAAGGCTGGTGCAAGACTCAAGAAGGGAGGGCATGTCATTGGTGATGCAGTGAGGGCATTGTCTAGAGCTCGAGGTGCCAGGGGAGGTGCGTGTTCCAAGCGTGTTTAAGGTTTAGGTAATGGTGGTAAGGAAATGTGGACCATGGGTGTGGAGCAGGTGTGCAAGGTCAAAGTCACATGGATGGGTGCATAGGAGATGTTGGCTGGCAGAATCACTCTCCTACCCATTATGAACTACTTCAGTTAGTTTTGGATCGTCTCGAAGCCCATGTCAAGACCATAAATGAAGAGCATGAGGTTGTCATCGCCATGCTAAACTAGTTGCATTACTTTCAATGCCATTGCAGAGAAAGGATTGTGGTGGTTTGGTAGGGACAAAACTTGTTAGTTGAAAAGGTCGAGAAGCTACAAACATGGTTGGACCACTTTGAGCAACATGTGAAGTGTTCATATCATCGTCTTCCCCATCTTGGGACAGGTCTGGATAATCCAATGCCAATTACTTCTGACTATTGAATATGATTAGAGACATCCTTATGGTTTGGTTTGTGTTCTGGTGCTTTTGGAGTTTGGACTTTGAACTTCTAATCTACTTCTTCTGTTGTTTTTTTTGTAATATTGTGATATCATTGGACAACAAACCCGGTCGGGGTGAGATTACCTGAATTTTGATATCTATGTACTCTCCTTTTGATTAATGAATAGATCCTTGACTTACAAAAATAAATAAAAAATGTTTTGATGCCTGTTAATATTTACTGATCATTTTATTTATATGGCTAACCTGATATTCAACATATTTCTATATCATATTTATATTTAAATACATTTTCAATATATATATATATATATGGATGATAAAGGTAAGTATGTGTAACTCATATATTAATTCCTTTTCAATTAATTAATAATAATAATATAATTAATTATATGATTTTTTTTTTTTTTTTATTGTGTTAGATAAATGTTTTGATGCTTATCAATATTTGCCAATCATTTTATTTATATGGCTACCCTAATATTTAACATATTTATACTTTTTTTAAGTCATATGTCTCCTCCCAATACACGTGCTTAGCATCCTGTTAAATGTTAAACACAAACTCTTTACTAAAGAAAACCTTTCTCAACCAGTCATGCCACTGAGACACAACTACATTTTTACTATATTAAAACATATTATATTCTTAAATATTATTCACTTAATCATAATTTATATTCACTATATTATTCATAATTTGTCTTCACTATATTATTACTATTAAGATGATTTAAATTAATCATGTAAAAAATAATAATGATTTTTTTATCAAATAAACTATTGGAAATTCAATTATATAAAAAGATTTTCAAGAGTGGATAAAATATCTAAAGTAGAAATGCCCTAAATTCCCTATACAGAGAAAATTCTTCGTATATTTGAAATCTCAAGCGGTGCTTATGAACTTTGTAGTGAAAAATACTTATCTTATACGCTTACTTTATAATTCAATGATATATGCACTAAAATTACTTTGTAATTCAATAATATAAATATGCATAGTTCATTAATTGATAAATATAGTATATTTATTATTTTATCTATATGTATACATCTTCAAGTGTTTCGTATATATCCTTTGAGAGAGACCGAACGCTTATAATTCTTTTACTCATTTAATGGGAGTCGACGAATTTGAAGTTAAGACAATGCTACTTTGTGAACATTTCAGTACTTCAACGTCATTTGTTTGTCCACATCTTACAGTTTAAGGATGGGTGCCGACAGTAGCATGCATGATTTTTCCTTTAGTTCACTTAGAATCTTTTAACTGAAATAAAGATTATTATAGAAATGATTTGTTTGCGCATGGAAGCTTTCTTTCTTTGTTCTGTTTGGAAAAATTTTCTCGCCTTTATTTAAATGTAAGCCATAAGCTAGCAAAGATGTTTGACTTCTGTAATTATGATCCTATTTAAACCTATGCAAATGGGAATATTCCAGAGCATTTTCCAATAGATTTGAGTTTTAATGTTTGCTCAAACAGTAAACTTGTAAGTATATAATATATTTATTTATGTTGGAAAATTACTCTCAACCATTTTACGATATCCAATCTCATAAAGTATGCAAGGACATCAAAGAAGTCATCTTCATAAAGTATGCAAGAAAACCAAAGAAATCATCTTTTGCAAAAGAAAGCAGATTTTGAGTATAAGTTAAAGGAATGTCAAGTTAATGTTTTGCAGGCCCGAGGACGTAGAATTGGTGACTATTAAACCTTGGTTGTTGTTATGCAATAAATGAAACTACAGAGAATTAATTTATGTGATTATTTGTCTTGTCATTAAAAAGTGAAATAGATCACACGAGTCATATGAAGTTTCCATATTTTAGGATTAATATAATGACACGAGTCTTTGAGGTTTTTGTAGCCAAGAGGGAGGTCGAGAAGGCCTGCAGACCGGAAGAAGAACATACCAATGAGAAGTTTTACTAGTTGATTCAGTCTGTTACAGCACATAACAGAGAGCAATTACAATGTGTAAAATTTTTGTTTCTCATAGCACTAACTGACCTGACGCCTTAGTTTTAGCTTTGTAATAGTTTTTTGTCTCCATAAAATTTAATATAAAATATTTTGGTTGCATGCTCAATCACAAAGTTATATTTGTAGTTTTATTTTGCGAGTTGTGTGTTGTTATTGTGCATAATTTTTTTGGGTTTTTCTTCTCTGCCTAAAAACCAAATTGTGGTATCAGAGCAGGTTTAAGAATTTTTTTTATTTAATAGTTAAATATGAAAACAAAATGAATAAGAAACTTTACCAACCCACAAATACCTCAGTTTAATGGAAAAAAATATGACTATTGGGCTATCACAATCTATTTTTTTCCTTCTTAAGATATTTAGGATTTGGTGGAGAATGGGTTCCCAGAACAAGAAGATGCAACCACATATAATGCTTTGTCACGAGTAGAAAGAGACTTTCTAAGAGACAATATGAAGAAGGATTTAAAATCCCTCTTCTATATTTCTCAAGCTGTGCATGAGAGCATATTTCCAAGGATTGCAACAACAACAAAGTCCAAACAAGCATGGGATATTCTCCAGACAACCTATCAAGGCATGGAAAAAGTGAAGACAAACAAGCTAAAAATTCTAAGAAATTATTTTAAAACCATATGCATGAAAGATTCTGACAATATAGACTCATTTTTCGCACAAGTAATTGGATCTCTTACTTAAATCAGGTCATATGGTGAGGGACTTAAAGATAGGAGGATAGTTGAGAAAATTTTAAGAAGTTTTCCATCAAGATTTGACCCTATTGTTGTGGCCATCAAGAGGCACAAAGGATCTCTCACAATTTTCAGTGAATGAGATTTAGGAATCACTGATTTATCATGAGAATACGACGAATAGAACATCAGATACTTCATTGGAGCATGCTTTCAAGGCACACGCCTGCATTGGTCAAGGTAGAGGAAGAGGAAGATCAAATGCAAGAGGAAAAGGAAGAAGCTCACACAGAGGCGGAAGAGGTAATAATCAAAATCCAAGTCAAGGTCTAAGACAAAATCAAGCACAAGGTCAAAGGTATGATAAATTTAAAGTTTAATGTCATTATTGTAAGAAGTATGGCATTATGTGAATGAATATAGGAAGAAACATCATGATATTAGTAACCAACGAAATGAAAATTTCACAAAGAAAATTACAAACAAGAAAACAATCCTTTATCTTGTAATGTAGCACACAAGAAGCAAAATGATGTATGGTTTCTAGACTTGGGGTGCAGCAACTAGACGATAAGGAACATAGAAATGTTTTCCAATCTAAATGAAGGTGTGAAATGTGAAGTGACATTAGGGACTCATAATAAAGAGTCTATTATGGGAAAATGAAGAGCCAACATTCTAACAAAGAATTGGGAGAAGGACTATATTTCAGATTTATATTTTGTCCCTGGTTTGAAGCACAATCTGATAGGATTTGGACAAATCATGCAAAAAATATAGAAAGTATTCTTTAAAAAGGGATAATGCACAATCTTGGATAAATTTCCAAGAATGAAATTGATTCCAAAGTGAAAATGAAAAGTAATAGAATGTTTCTCTTCAAGATAAAACTATATTTGAAAGAAGAATGTGGACAAGCACAACCGCCAATGGATTCATAAGATGAAAGAAAGGTAACTACTATTACACAAACAAATTTTTAATCAGAGATTAAGAATGAAAACTGGTTGTGGCATCTGATATTTTGTCATATAAAGTTTTGAGTTTTAAATTTGTTATATAGGAAAGGCATGGTGAAGGGACTACCACTCATAGAAAACCAGAATAGCTTATGTGAAGGATCCATCTTGGGGAAACAACATAGAAAGTCATTTCTAGCAGGAATGTCAATAAGGGCAAAGGCACCCTTTGATATTTTCTATTCATATTTATGTGGACAAATGCAGACACCATAAATTGGTGGCAGCTATTGCTTCTTCTCATTCATAGATGATTATACAAGGAAGACATGGTTCTAATTTTTAAGATAGAAGAGTGAAGTGTTTGAATTATTCTGTCAATACAAAACACTTGTTAAAAAGAAAAGTGGACACTAAATCAAAGTTTGTGGGGCTGATCAAGGTGGATAATAGATCTCAAATAACTTCCTACATTTTTTGAGGGATCATCGTATTCACAAACAATTTACAACAAGGCATACTCCTTAGAAAAATGATGTTGTGGTAAGGAAAAACAAAACCATTATGGAAATGGTAAGAGGTATGTTGAAGGCAAAGCATTTTCCAAATGATTATTGGGTTGAAGTTATCGCTTGTGCAACATACATTATAAATAAGTGTCCAACCAAAGGTGTCAATAATATGATTCTTGAATAAGTACGGAGTGGAAGGAAGCATAGTGTCACTCACATGAGACTGTATGGGTATGCGGCTTACGCACATGTTCCAGATCAATTAAGGAAGAAGTTGGACAACAGGGGGGGAAATGCATATTTGTTGGATATAGTAATGAATCCAAGGCTTCCAAGCTCTATAATCCATTAACGAAGAAGGTTATAATCAACAGAGATATGCATTTCATATAAGAGGAAGCATGGGATGGAAGTTTGGAGAAGAAAGTCAATGTAACAACAAACATGCCACGAGAAGACAAATAGGAATTGGCAGAAACAAGTAATCCTCATTTGTGACTCCTTCTGCACCAATTCAACCTCATCAGTGAAGCCATCAAGTGACACCATCAACAAGCAATAGGACAGTGTCAAAGAGTCAAGCATTTACTACTACAAATGTAGCGCAAAGACCCACAACATCATCTTCTAATAGTAGAAATATGAGTAAACTGAAGCTAATAGTAGCAAAGCTATCAATTCTTTATAAGAACTATTTTATGATGTAGATGATCCAATTAATTTTGAAGATGTTGTTACAGAAGAAAATTTTGCTGCAATAATTAATAAAGAAACCAAAGAAATAAAAAGGAATCACATGTGGGAGTTAGTGGACCTTCCGAAAGGAAAAGAAGTTGTAGGTATCAAGTGGGTCTATAAGACTAAAAACGACACTGAAGGAAATATAGGGAGGCATAAATCAAGGTTAGTTGCCAAACTATATAAGCAACATCATGAAAGAAATTATGTAGAGATATTTGCACTTATTGCAAGAATGGAGACAATGCACACAATGTTGTCCATAGCTACACAACATAGATGGAAAGTGTATCAAATGGATATTAAGTTGACATTCTTGAATTGAGTGCTGAAAGAGGAAGTATATGTGGAGCATACACCAAATTATGAGGTTCATAGCGAAGAAGACAAATTGTACAAATTGAATAAATCATTGTATGGGTTGAAGCAAGCACTGTGTGCATGATACAACAGGATAGATGCATACTTGTTGGACAATGGATTTTCCAAATGTAATGGTGAGAATACTCTCTACATAAAAGAGAGTTACAATAAGCTTATTATTGTTTTTTTATATGTAGATGATTTGATTTTCATAGGGAGTAATGATCTCCTCATAGCTGATTTTAAAAAAGTCATGAAAAGTGAGTTTGAAATGAAATATTTGGAGTTTTTAAGGTATTTTTTGGGAATATAAGTAAAGAAAAGAGAAAATGGGCTTTATATCTCTCAATTAAAGTATGCTTCAGCGATTTTGAAGGGGTATAATATCGAGGAAAACAAGGCTATGCCAAATCCAAATGTTATGGGGTTAAAATTAAGCAAAAAAGACTCTAACAAGAAGTAAGGTTGTAACAACAAGGGATAGTGGAGCAACGACATCAATCAGACACTATATAAAAGCATAGTTGGAAGCTTTATGTATTTAAAAACAACTAGGCATGTTATAATGCATGTAGTGAACTTGGTGTCAAGATTCATGGAGACACCAAAGGAGACACATTGTCAAGCAGCTAAAAGAATACTAAGCTATGTCAAAGTGACAAACAAATATGGTATTTTGTACACCAAAATAAATGATTTCAAGCTGGTTGGTTACACTAATAGTGATTGGGTAGAAGGGTTGATGGAAGGAAGAGCATGTGAGGGTGTGTATTTAAAATGGGTTTGAGAGTCATTTCATGGGATTCCAAGAAGAAGTCAATAGTGTCATTGTCAACAACAGAGGCTAAATATGTTGTTGCAACTGTAGTAGCATGTCAAGAAATCTGGATGAGAACGATGCTCGCACACTTATGGCCAAACCAAGAAGGAACAACAACAATTTACTATGATAACAATTCAAAAATTGTATTGTCCAAAAATTATATTTTCCAAAAAAGGAGAAAACACATTGACACTAAGTATCATTTATTAGAGAGTTGATTAACAATGGAGAAATTCTTTTACAGCACTATGGATCACATGAGCATTTCCCAGACATCCTCACAAAGCCATTAGCAATATATAATTTTGTCCATCTCATAAATTATTTTGACATAGTTAATTTTGGTGGTTGTGATTAAATAGTGAGTGTTGGAAAAATACTTTCAACCACTGCATTAAGCGTCTAACAGCAGTCAATCTCATAAAGTACACAAGGAGATCAAGCAAGCCAACTTTTGCAATAGGGAGAAGATATTGTGTAACAGCTAAAGAAATTCCAATTTAATGTTTTGCATGTCTAAGGACACAGAGTTGGTGAATATTTAGCCGAGTATACTATTGTGTAATAAATGAACCTACACATAATTAATTTATGTGAGTGTCTGTGACCGCACAAGTCATATGAAGTTTCCAAACTTTTATATTAATATAATGACATGATTCTTTGAAATTTTTTTTATCCAAGAAAGAACTCAAGAACATTTGCAAACTAGAAGAAGAGAATAACAGTGAGTAGTTTTACCAACTAATATAGTTTGTTAAAGCACATAATAGAGATCAATTACAATGTCTAAAATGTATGTTTCTTAGAGCAGTGAATGAGAATAAGTCTCACTTTTATTTTTGTAATAGTATTTTTTCTCGATAAATTTTTAATATGAAGTATTTTAGTTACACGCTCAATCATAGAGCTATATTTATAGTTTTAGTGTGTGTTGTTAATGTGCATAAACTTTATGGGTTTTTCTTCTCTGCCTTAAAACCATATAATTTATTCCATCGACACAAAGTATGTTGGCTCGTGGGACATCCACTCATGGTCAATATATTAAACCTTCCGTTGAAAGAAAGGTAGGTTTTTCCCCTTCTCGAAAGTATAAAAATTAAACATGTAGATGACCAAGACATGACCTTATTTTCATCCCTCCCCATGATTCGAGAATTTAAAGTTATCCTTCCCCATCAGTCTTTGACCAATTATCTTTCCCTATCTTATATTCGCTATTTTCCCTTAGGGAAGGAAATCATTTCCTCATCTTTTAATCGCTGTAGATCATAAGTCAACTCTCAAGGACGACTTCGGAAAAAGTTATCGAGGGACTGTAGTCTCTCTCATGACTATCCTTGGCCCTGGCATATTTCCAACAATGTCAGGATAAAATTGTTAATGTATCTTCATGTGCCAGGTCATTGAAAATGATCAGAAAAATGACACCTAATGTGAGTGCTAATCAAAAATAAAACTTAAGACCGTCAATCAAAAAATCCAAACATGGATTCCACTTTCACTCAAAGTTTTTTTCAATCAACAACTTGTTCAATAGTTCTTCTATATTCTACAATGATTCAACAGAGTTTAAAATAATTTGGAGCACTGGGAATCGCCGACGAAAGTAGAAACAAAGTGAACAAAATTCATGTGCAATATAATAATGATGATATTCTTTAGCTAAAGATAGTAAGGAATTATACCACTTCTGGACAATTTTAACTTGAAGGTCGGCACATTTCTCTTCGACAAACATTCACTAAATTAGTTTTGAGTTAGTAGTTGTGATACTCTTCTCTTGCGAAACCGTTTGAATCAATTTTGTGAATGGAAGGATGAGATGGTGAGATACGCTATGAACGAAACTGCCTCCCTCAAGTTATTGATGATAAGAAAATCTTCGCATTTTCCCTAATAGGATGAAGTTATGATGTTAATAATATCCAATGTTTCATGACTAGTCTTTATTTGAGTTATTCTAAATGTATCTAATTCCTTCTTAGATTTCAGCATTTCTAGTTGCCATGTCACTCAGTTGTACCTCTTTTGTAGCAATTGTATTTATATTTTTTAAGCTAATCATTAGAATTTTGCTATCCAATTTTGTGTAATTAATCATTTACTCCAGATGATATTACTAGTTTGAATGTTTCTTATGTTAAGTAAATTTGGTGTAAATATTTGATCCAAATTCCATTCCCAAATTGTTTTTTTTTTAAACGAAGCGTATGTCTGGATATTTACTAATACATAATAATTTTAATGTAAATATTTGAACCAAGTTCCACCCTACTAAATCCAATTAAACGTTTCAACGTTTCAGTAGAAATGGTTTTCCTTCTAAGGAAGTGCATATGTCGTGCAATAAATTAAACAATTAGTGTCTTTACGACTTTACAACGTTGTTGAATCTATATATCCAATTTTTGTTGGTAAAATGCAACAAAGCTTGGATTTTTAGATTTCAATAATTATAAAGAAAAAAATAACAAATGATCGTTTATCATACTTTTCCGTATTGCCGCTTTTTTCGTTTTTACAATCACTACCTATAGTGTACAGGGAGATTAATGTATGTTCTGATGGAGTTTAATACTTGTCTCTGTAATTATAAATCAGTAGGAAAGTCTTATTCATTTGGTTAGACATTTGCTTGAAGAAACAGTCATCAATATGAAGTCACAACCATGCAACATTCTGTGAGGAAGACCTTGGGTGTTCCTCGTCTCACTAGCCAATGTTGGAAATACAAACAATTTTTGAGGCTGCCAAGCTCAAGTATACTATCATGGAATCAATTCCCACTCCAGAATTCAAAGTATACTTTAATGATATACATTCTAACAATGTCAAGTTACTCTTCAAT
Organism: Pinus tabuliformis; assembly: GCA_031772625.1. Lineage (NCBI taxonomy): Eukaryota > Viridiplantae > Streptophyta > Pinopsida > Pinales > Pinaceae > Pinus > Pinus tabuliformis. The sequence goes on from CM062813.1 coordinate 938,086,340, forward strand.
AGGCTAGCTCGTTAGTTTACTTGGGGGTATTTCTATTAATACAACAGTGACCATGAGGGAAACTCTATTAATACAATAGTGACCATGAGGGAAACACTTGAAGGTGCATATCAAGGTTCAACACATTATTTCTCTGTACAAGTTCCTGGATCATTCTACAAATACCGTTTTCCAATAGATAGTTTGCACTTTGTCCACTCATCCTATTAGTACATAGGTTGTCTAAGGTACAATTTATGTAACTAGAGTATACAATGATTTTTTCATTCTATGAAATATTGTATTTTTTTCTTTATTATTCTTCCGTGACTTGAAGTAATTAGTTTGAGCTATGGACCAGTAATAAGATTCCAGATGCAATTAAAGACACGACATCCAAGCCATATAATAAGTAGGAGACCTTCATGTTGAGATATTTAGTCTCAATGTCTACTAGGTATCATATTCGGTGTTGATTCACTTGAGGTTAGTTGAGTTTAGCTGGAACCTTCTCCAGTTATTTATTGTTGCTTGTTTCCTTGTCTCCTATGTAGTTATATTTCACTGAATTTGAATGATGAGAAGAGCGGTTCTCTCTATTCTAGTTGTTGAGTTATTTCTTTGTGTATTTCCACCTTTGCATGCTTTGTCATGGTATCGGAGTGATTGGTTGCATAAAAATCTAAGGAGAGTAGCATTTGAATCTCGTTGAAGTGCAAAGATCACGAGTTTGCAAAGGAGAACAAGAACGCAACTATGGGCAAGCAAGTGAAAGCCAAGAAGCCAATGAAAATGAAGTGACCATTTATTGCATTCCATGCACAAGGAAAGTTGGTTTATTTTTTTTAATTCATGAAGGGGTATCCAAACTAATTCACCCTAACAGCCCTGAAGCCAACGTTATGTATACACCAAACAACTACAAACAATTGCATTACTTTAGCAAGCATTAGTAACACTCAACTCCATAGTAATAAAATGCGTTAATCAATGTCACTTGAACAATTTTTTTCCTGGCACGACCTCTTAACAATGAAAGCAACATTACAAAAATTAAAAAGTGTGTGCTTCAAAATTAAAAAATAATGGCTTCTTCCAACGCTTTTTGCACACACTGATTCTACTTCATAAAAAATATGAATTCTAGTTTCTACAGATGAAGATATTTTGGCAAGCTTGGGATCTCTAGGATACTCTGCAAAACAGTTATGTAGAGTCGATGCAAGAAGTATTAGTGGCCATGAACAATAACCAAAGGAATGCCACTATAGACCTATGAAAGAAATAACACAGAGCCAAATTTTGGATACAAAACTCATTCAATGACTCTAGTGTTGAAAAGATAATCAACTCATCAATAGCAAAAGAAGCATTGGATATTATATTTTGAAAGTTGCATATCAAGGTAATGATACAATGAAGACTGTTAAATTGCAAACATTGACAACTCAGTTCAAAACATTGAAGATTGCCAACACAGAGAATGTGGACCAGTTCATGGCTAGAGTTATCGACATCTTCAATCAAATCAAACTTATTAGTCAAACCATTATAGATTAGAAGATAGTTGAAAAATTCCTTCAAAGCCTACCCAAGGAATATGACATGGTTGTAACAGTCACTCTCGAATCCAAATATTTTATAACTTTATCAATAGAACAGTTCACTAGATCACTTCTGGCACAAGAAACAATACTTAACCTGTCAGAAGATCCCAGGGAAGATGATTTCAAAGAACAAGTCTCTCTTAGAAGTGGCAGATGTAGAGGATATAGAGGCAAGATCAAGTGAGGCGAAGACAGAAGCAGAGGTAGATTATAACACAATCAATCAACAAAGCAGTTGAGATCGACACAAAAGAAAACACAGAGAAGCAGAACATGGAGAAAATCTAATGTCCACTGTTATTACTGCAAGAAATTTTGGCATTATGAACAAGAATGCAGAAATAAACAGTCAGATCAATAAAAATCCAATATCCATCTCTCCAACAACGAACGAGAATCCTTTGAAGCAATGTTTTCTTCATGCCATCTTTCTAAATACAGTCATAGCGAGGACCTTTGGTCTTTGGAAATTTGTTGTGATAATCATATGATAGGTAACAAAAATCTACTTTCTTGCATTGATGTTTCCATAACATCTAAAATTAGTCTTGTAGATTGTTTCGGTATCAAAGTTGAAGGGAAAGTGCTTTCCCTATTCTTACCAAATAGATTCAACATAAATATATACCTAGTGTTTATTATGTTGCACATATGAAGCGTAATATACTTAGTGTAGGTCAATTGATGGAACATGGTTATGATGAAATATTCCAAATGAACACATGTTATATCTATAACAAACATCCCAATAGAAGATTGATAAAAAAGGTTAAAAAAACCAAGAATATTATGTTTCCTTTGACTCTTAGAAGTCGAAATCTTTCACAGTGTTTTGCACACAATGTGTTAAGAATAGATGAGTCACAGTTATGGCATTTTAGGTATGGGAATATTCCCCTAAAGAGTCTAAGTCTGCTTCAAAAATATTTTATGGTCATTGGTCTCCCTATTTTAAATGAAAAATATTGTAATTGTGAAATATGTATTCTAACAAAGCATAAAAGAGATAGCTTTTTGACATCTTCCACTAGAGCAAAAGAGCCTTTAGAGCTAGTCCATACAAACATATGTGGCCCAATGCAAAAAAAGTCCATTTCTGGTAGTCTTTATTTTCTAACCTTCATTGATGATTATAGCAGGAATATATGGGTTTATTATCTCAAAAAAAATTATGTTATTTTCTCAAGATTAAAAGTGTTTAAAGCAGTAGAAAAGAAGAGTAGAAATCCTTTAAAAGTTCTCAGGTCAGGCGGTGGAGGAGAATACAGTTCCAATGACTTTAATTTTTTTTGTCAATAACAAGGAATCACCATGCAAAACACACAATATTCTCCACATCAAAGTGGAGTAGTAGAAAGGAAAAACTAGTCAATTATTAATATGGCCAGATGTATGCTTCGCGTGAAGAAGTTGTCCAATGACTACTGGGATGAAGAAGTTTCTATTGTAGTATATGTTCTCAACAAATATCCAATAGCCAGTGTCCAAGATATAGTACCTCAAAAATAATGGGATGGTAAGAAGGTGAATGTATCTCAATTTATAATTTTTTGCTTTGTAGCAATTGTAGATGTTCCTGAGCAGTTACGGAAGAATGTTGATGATAGAAGTGAAATATGTACTTTTATAGCCTGTAGTGAATAATCTAAAGCCCGTAGAGTTTATGATCCAGTCACCAAAAAATTTGTTTTAAGAAATGATGTTATTTTATTTTTAAATAAATCATGGTCTGATAAAATTGATGAAGCTTTAACTCAGCCTATTCATCCACCACATCTTCCAATATTTTAGGTTAAAGAAGATCCAGACCACTTTGAAAGTGGTACATCTTCCAGCAATGAATCCATCATTGATTCATCATCTTCAAAAGACAATTAGAAAACTAGAAGCATCAGAGAAATATATGAGTAGGAGCATGAGTTTGAACAATAGAATATGTTTTCCTTTCCTTCCTATCAACCAACACATTTGGAAGAGGCAGTAAAAGAAAAGCATTGGATTGATGCAATGAATCAAGAAATTGTTGTGATAGAGAAGAATGAGACTTGGGAGTTAGTTGATCTCCAAAGAGACAAAACCAGAATTGGTCTAAAATAGGTTTACAAGACTAAACTGAATGAAAACATAAAAAATTGAGAAACATAATGCAAGGTTGGTTTCCAAAGTATTCTCACAATAGTTTGGTGTCAACTATTGTGAAACATTGCTCCAGTAGCAAGGTTAGACACTATTAGAAGTATTCTAGCCACGACAACTCAACACAAATGGAAAGTTTTTAAATTGATATAAATTATGCTTCTTAAATGGTATATTGCAGGAAGAAGTTTATGTGGAGCAACCTCTCGATTTTGAAGTTCCAGGACAGGAAAATAAGGTGTACAGGTTGAAGAAAGCCTTGTATTGATTGAAACAAGCTCCCCGAGATTGTTATAGTTGCATCGACACTTATCTCATCAAAAATGATTTTTGCAAAACCATCCATGAGCTAACTCTATATATCAAAGCTCATGAAGGTAAGATTCTCATTGTTTGTCTCTATGTCGATGATCTACTATATACAGGCAATATGATGTTAGAATAATTCAAAGAGGCAATGCAAACAAGGTTTGATATGACTAATCCAGGGCTAATGAAATACTTCTTAGGCATTAAAATTTAGTAATGTACTAATGGAATTTTTTTTGTCAATAAAAAAATGCCATTGAGATACTCCAAAATTTCAAAATGACGAATTGCAAACCCGCAGATACTCCAATTTCTTGAGGCACTAAGATGAACAAACACGATGTGGCACCACCAGTTGACTCCACATTGTATAAAAGTCGAGTTGGTAGTCTGTTGTATCTCACTGTAATTAGACTTGATATCATGCTTGCAACTAGTTTTGTCTGCTGGTTTATGCAATCACCCAATATTTCCTAATGGATGGTCGCAAAAAGGATCTTAAGATATGTTGTAGGATCAATTGACTATGGCTTGTCTTACAAACATTCATAAAATTGCTTACTTTAGGTTATACAAACAATTATTATGCAATAAGTTTAGATGATTACAAAAGAACCTTAGGGTATGTTTTTCACCTTGGAACAAATATGAGCTCATGGGCATCCAATAAACAACCCATTGTTTCAATATCTTCTACAAAGGGAGAGTGTGTAGTTGCCACTTTATTAGCTTGTCAAGTAATGTGGTTGAGAAGAGTATTGAAGTAATGTGGTTGAGAAGAGTATTGAAGGATATTTCAAATGTTTAGAAGGAGTGAACTCTTATTTACTATGATAACAGTTTTGCAATTTCTTTATCAAAAAATCACGTCTTTCACAAAAATAGCAAGCACATTGACACACATTTTCATTTCATTCATGAGCTTGTCAATGATGGAGATATATTACTTGATTTTTATGGTTCAAAAGATCAAGTTGTTGATATTTTCACAAAGACATTGGGAAAAAATGCATTTGAATTCCAAAGAGAGTAATTGGGCATTGTATGTGCCAATACTTGTAACAATTGAGATTAAGAGGGGGTGTTGAGATATTTAATCTCAGTGTCCGCCAGGTGTCATGGCCGGTTTTCATCCACTTGAGTTTAGTTCGAATCTTCTCAAGTCATTTATTGTTGCTTGTTTCCTTGTCTCCTATGTATTTTTATTTCACTCAATTTGAATGATGAGAAGAGTAGTTCACTCCATTCTAGTTTTCAAGTTCTTTCTGGGTGCATTTCCACCTTTGTTGGACAATGGGTTCATCACTCTCCATGTGTTTCGTGACATGGACTAACCACCTCTCGAGGTTTCTAACTCTATCGAATGTAGCGGAGAGGAATGCCTGCGGGTTTTGGTGTAACAACAATCATGATTCCAATAAGTGGTATCAAATCGACAAGTCTCAAGTTCGAAACTCGCGCGGCTCGCGTTGGGGGGAGATTGTTGGACATTGTGTTCATCGTTCCCCGTGTGTTTCATGACATGGACTAAACACCTCTCATTGATGAGATGGACTAAACACCTCTCATTGATTCTAACTCTGGTGATTGTAATGGAGACTAATTTCTTTGGATTTTGGTCTAACGACAATTGTGATTCCAACACTTCATTGAGAGAAAAAAATCTTATGCAATCGCAGAAACTAATATCGCACACTTCAAATCTGACCTCAATAAATTTCTAAGCTCAGAATGCGGAGTTATGTTTCTGATTCTCTGATTCTTTCATGTTAAATTTCCACTGATGCTAAGGAAGAAAGCAGCATCCTCCGTTTCTATCGGCAGCTATTTGGGTGTGCTTTTAGAGATCTCACGAATAAGGTATATGGGATAATGGCTCGATTCTTGTTTGCGATTTCTCTACAAAAAAATTACCAAGCAAACAGAATTATCTGTTGATATAACTTATTATTGTAGGCCAACTTTGCTATTCACACGCCACACAAATACAAAAAAATATATTATTTCATAAATTATGATCATATAAAAAGATTTTTAAATTATACTGTATTCAGCTAGATTTTAAACTTGGAAAGCTGAGACGTTGCCCATTATATTTGACTCTTGCAATTGCCATTTTTATGTGAATATTAATGTAAACTCTATTATGTCAGCTCTTGTAATGAAACTATGTATAGCAAATATGAAGTGATGCTTTGAAGGGCTTGATGGACGATGACGAAAATTTTATTAGGTCATAAACTATGATCATAAACTGTGATAGATTTTAAAATGGAAAACGGATGTCCTGACCATTTTATTGGGCGTTTTCTAAGAATGTTATAATTTTGGCCATTACTCAATTTTATTGGGCGTTTTCTAAGAATGCTATGATTTTGGCCATTACTCAATTTTTAAATTTGATGAGAAAATTTTTTAAAAATTTAATTATAACGTTTTTAAATAATATTATTATGGCAAATTCAAAATCATCAGAAACCTCTATAACCAAAAAAAAAAAAAAAACCCTTCGAAAACTGTAACTAGAAGTTTGATTTAAACAATGCCAAAATTTGTATGGTTTTCCACACTAAATTGTGCCGGTAAAGAGCGTTTTATTTCACTTTGCAATTTTTATGTGAATATTAACACAAACTCTACTCAAAAAATACGAGTGATGATGCGCAGGGCTTGCTGGACGATGACCCATTCACAAGAGAGAAGCCCGCGGTATATTGGGAAGACAGCTCTCACGAAATGGATTGGAGACTATGGCGGAAGCCCATCTCGGAGCAACGACAACAAGCAAATTGTGTCAGAGAGTCGAGAAAATAGGACCAGAAAAGAGTAGGATTACACCATAGTTGCGACGTTGACGAATTCGAATTACACCATAGTTACTAACTTCTTCGAATTTGAAAGTTCTGGTGCAAATTTGAATTCCATAAGAAACAAAATTCACTCGCTATTTTTTTTAATATTAAAATAAGCTATTTTTAAATATTGAAAAACTTTACTCTATTTTCAACTTAGAATAAATGGTTTAATTTTTTAATTTGTAGCTTTATTAATGAGATGTTTTTTAATATATATACAACTTCAATGTAAACTAAAACCTATCTACTAAATAATACTCCACTGATTTTCTCAAATTAATAGAAGAGGAGGAAGAATATTTTATAAAATATATTTTTATTTTTATTTTTATAAATGATGGATTATTTTAGTGTGAACGAGATATATATACCATTGACTCTTGAGTTTCTCAAATTAATCGAAAGGGAGATCGTTTTCTCTATAGCTAATATTATATAAATTTTAGTAAACTGTTTTTAAATATATAAACATTTTCAATGTAAACGCAGACCTAATTAATACAAAAGGAGGAAGATTTTTTTATAAAATATATTTTTATTTTTATGTTTATAAATGTTAGTGGGAAGGATATATGTACCAATGATTTTCTCAAATTAATAAATAGAAAAGATTTTTTTTCATAATTTTTTTTTTCCTATTATCAATAATAAATTATTGTACGTGTGAGAGATATGAATATATATATATATATATATATATATATATATATATATATATATATTATAGCCGGGAAGTATTTTCACGAAAATTTAATAAAATTAATGTAGTTTATATAAAATAGATATTGATAAATATGGATAACTATCCATTAATAATAAACATGAAAATATTTATTAATATTTACTCTAGCATATATTTTAAGTTATTAAAATTAAGAAGATTATAAAACTTATTATATTATAATTTTATTATTATTATTATTATTACCCATGGTAGAGCAAAAATCCTTAAGAAGCTTGAGTTGTTTATTAAGATCAAATGGGCACCTTGCCAAAAGAAAAATATCGTCAGCATAGAAAAGAAGGATAACGACTATCCCAGCTAAGATCGTGCCATCACATCCTGCTTCCTCCTCTAAGTAGCCTTCGAGCTTATCGATGTAAATGCCAAATAGGGTAGGGGAGAGGGGACAACCTTGCTTAACTCCGATGTTACACTTAATATCTTTCGACCGCCCCTCATTGCTCTTTAGCTTGGCAATTACATTCTCGTATAACCTTATAGCAGCAGCTCTCAACTCAAGACGAACCTTTAGTTCTTCTAACCTATTCCAAAGGTTGTATCTAGGAACCATATCAAAAGCCTTTCTAAAGTCCACAAAGCAACAAAATAAATTGTATTTATCATTACGACATTCCTCCGCAATGATCCTAAGCGTAACAAGGTGGTCTGTTGTTGAGTGATGCCTTCTGAAACCTTCTTGGCCTTTAGCCCGCTTACCTTCACTTTCAAGCCATATGCTTAACTTCTTTTCCAGAATACTACCATATAACTTAGCTAAGAGAGGGTTGAACATAATTGTTTGATAATTGGAGGGGTTATTTGTATCACCACTTTTAAAAATAGGGATAATGAGGCTCTCAATCCAAGGTTTAGGGAACCCTTGCTTGACTTCTTGATTGAAAAGCTTGTGGATGTGGGGGATGAGGACGGGACCTCCAATTTTTAAGATTTTCGCCTGGTAACCTTCAATGTCCTTAGCTTTCCCATTAGCGAGGCGATTAACCCCAAACTTAATGTCTTCTAAAGAGAAAACTTATTTTGTTGTGAGCAGGGTTTCCAAATTATCCATGACATTTGGAGATTAATAAAGCTTTTTAAGATAGGAATTCCAATCGTGAAGAGGAATTTTATTATTATCCTTAGTCTTCCTAGTCAGAATTTGCCTCCAAAATTTCTTAGGAGCTACCTTAGAGAGGTGTAAGAGATTCTCCTGTCTTTGATGAATGTACTGCCTCTTTTTCCTTTTAGTTAGGGCTTTGTATATTTTTATCTTGTGCATTTTAAGAGATTCATCAATAGCTTCCTTAATTGCTTTCCTCGCACTTTTACAATCTTTGTCATACCATGGATTGGTTTTGCTATTTCTTTTATTATTTGAAACTTCAATTGAGAACTTGTTAATAGAATATGAGAGAGTTGTAGTAAAATTATGATAGAGGTCTTCTATGTTGTCTATACTAGATAAAGGAAGCAAATTAGTTTTTAATTCATTTAGAAAGAGATCATTTTTATTTCTATCAAATATTAAGTTCTTCTGGATGTAAGTATTATTTTCTATGGGAACTCTATGCATGACAAAATTGAGAGTTATAAGTAAAGGCCGATGATCAGAGTCAGGTTCATGGTCGTTTAAGATGTCAAAATTTATTATTTCATTGTATAATGGGAGATAAAAAATAAAGTAGTCTACCACGCTGCTACCAAGTCCATGGATGCAGGTCATCTTGCTGGAATTGGGCCACTTCTATAGATCATTGCAAATTATGAGATCCTGAGCACTACAGATCTTGACTAGCTCCGACCCAAAGAAATTTTCCCCGAGCTCTTCAGAGCTCATTTTGTACCTACTAGCCAGAGTAGGGTCTTCGTCTAACCAAAGAGGATTAGGGTTGGAATGATTGCTTAAAATAATAGCTTGGTTGTTTGAAGTTCGAGCATTAAAGTCACCTATTAAAAGGATATTACCGTCATTCCTTAGGCTAGAAATATCATTCTCTAAACCATTGTAAGGGTTAGTTTTATCTAGATTCTTCTTCTTATAGAAGTTAGAATTGATGGGGGAAAATAATATATTGCTATGTAGGACTTTTTATTATTAATGTCTCTGATCTCTATCCAACTATATTGGTTGTGAGGGTCATTTTTATAAATCCTAACATGGGGGGAGATGTTCTTCTTAATGTAACAAGCTATTCCCCCAATACCTATATGGGAGGATCGCTTGTTCCAGGTAGACCATAGTGTAAAGCCATCTATGTTAGGGACTTAGATTCTTCGTCCTCCCAAGTTTCAACAAGCAAAATAATATTAACATCATTTGAAATCCAACTTAGCTTGGGGCCTTTGTTCCATGGGAAGCCCCGACAGTTCCAAGAAAGGATTCGAAGCATGTTTAATTGCTATTGATTACTATCTTTTTGGTTTCTATCTCGAATAAAGGCTTTTCTATTTCTGATTGTTGCCCATTTTCCTTCCTTTCTAGCTTATTTTACCTTATGAACCTCCTTTCTTAATTATGCTTGATCTTCTAGAATGAGATCTTCATTTATGAATATTCCCATTCCTTTTAGACTTGAGGTTTTACTAAGTATGTCGTGCTTATGATCAGTGGAGCTCACCTTTATGTGGATTAGTCTTCCTTTATTCTCGGTTAATTTCCCCAACCTTGTTGCTTCTGTGAGACATACTGTTTCAATTTGTAATCTATTATGTAATTCTGTCTGGGCTAAGGCTAAAGTATCCTCATCTACTTCCTCTTTTAAACCGAAGATTATAAGGTTCAAGGCCCTTTTGTTACGTTCGTGGTCTAATTCTATTAATTTTTTCATTTCATTTTTAATTGGTTTGATATCTAACTTATCTACCACATTATTTAGGGTGAGGTAGCTATTAACTTTTTCTTCTAGTTCTTAATCATGTCTTTCATTTTAAGACTCTCTAAAGTATCACCATCTCCTTGCTAGGATGGTTGATTAGTATCTTGGTTTTGTTTTCCTATAACTTGCAATCTAGTCTCCATTGCCTCCATTTTATTCTCTAGTAGTTCTATTTTATTTTCTATTTGTTTTTGGATTGTGTCTTCAAGAGATGCAAATTTATTTTTGAGCATGGCTTCTAACTCTTTTTGTAGCTTGGCTTCTCTTTCTTCTCTAAGTTTCTCTAAAGGCTCTATATACTCATAAAGGCCTTGTAGAGTAACTGTGCTAGGTCTGCCCTTGGTAATCTTTGGTAACTGTGGTGAAATATTCATACTTGAAATTATATGAGCAAATATGTTTTAGAAAAAGAAAAAGATAAGGAATGTGTGCACCTGATATCAACAAACATGACTGCAGATCGCCCGTGCCCACCGCAGCCCGTAGACTGAAGAATATATGCGAAGAATATATAGAGTACGTTTTTAATTCTTTCACTGAGCCTCAGAACTCTTTCACTGAAGAATATATGAGAAAAATATATAAAATACGTGTTTAACTCTTTCACCGAGCCTCAAAACTCTTTCACCGAAGTATATATAGAGTACGTGTTTAACTTTTTCATTGAGCCTCAGAACTCTTTCACGAAAGAATATATGCGAAGAATATATAGAGTAAGAATATATGCCAAGAATATATAGAGTATGTTTTTAACTCTTTCACCGAGCCTCAGAACTCTTTCACCGAAGAATATATGCGAAGAATATATAAAGTACGTGTTTAACTTTTTCACTGAGCCTCAGAACTCTTTCACCGAAGAATATATGCGAAGAATATATAAACTACGTGTTTAACTTTTTCACCGAGAATAAATATATAAGTATATATATATATATATATATATATATATATATATATATATATATATATATATAATATATATATATATATATATATATATATATATATATATATATATGGAAATGATTTTCAATTATAGATGTTTATTTTCATTTTACTATAGAGATTATTAACTTTTAAATATGTTTTTCTACAATACTATGAACTAATACCATGGATTATCCATACCATGTGGCCAAAACCATCTCTCTTCATATGAGACTCCATGCCCAAAAAACAGTAACTTTGGTCATATGAGACTTGTTTATATTGCATTTTTTTAATTAATCAAATTAATTAAAAGGAAAAAAATGACATAACTAATTTTTAAATAAAGAGGCAAAGTAGACATCAATTGAATGAACCACTTTACTTTTTCAGGTGCTCAATGGAGGGTTATAGTGGGGATGTCATGAGGATGTCATTGGGGATTACCATGTGCTCCTAGGAATTTTTAGTACAATATATGAATATTGTAATCCAGTTGCATGTCACCTATGTTACTAACTTACTTGACATGAGAACATGGGGGACAAGGAAATATGAGTATGTGATACGTGACATGATGACCCTGGAACATGAAATGAAGGACATGTTATGTATTATATTAAATAAAATAAAAAGTTAGTGAATTACACATAGATTATGAAATATATAAAGCATTTATATTATGATTGTACAAATTCAATCATACAACTAATGCATATAACCAAAACAGTATTGAGTATGTGATGTCATTTTTGAACCAAAATTACATCAAAAAAGAGGCCCTAAATGACTTATATTGTCCAAAAAAATAATTCTACAATAAATAACTATTACTATATAACATAAAAAACATTGTCTCTCTCCTTTGTAAATCAAGTCCTGATGATGAGTCTGGGTCTAGACTCGAAACGTCAACAAAGCAAAAAATGGAAACTGTGGAATATCCGAGTACAGATTCTAATAAAAAACATTGTCTACATTGGGACAATCATCATCAATATGACCCTTTAGGTGTTAAAATAAGAGAAAAAATTAGCATGTCAAATCAAGATTTTGTATGAGTGATAGGTGCATTTTTACTATGATCACTATGAAGGAGTTCAATAATCAATGCCACTAACATTGAGGCACATAGATACTTTTGTCCTCTTAAAGTGCTACTTCCATACCCTTATACATGACAAACTCCAAAGGAAACTTTGTAATCTGCCTAATTTTGAAATTCTAAAAATTGTTAAGTCTTTTAGATTTTGAATGAGATCTAAAATTCTACTTTAACCATATGAAATCTAGTGAGGTTAAAACCATTCACAAACATCCTAAGTCAAAATAAATATAAAAAATGTCACTTTTACTTTAAGAATTTAACATTAGTCTAGACAAAGGCCATTCATTCTAATATTATTTAAATTATCTTATCTGCACTCCAAAACCTTTGGCAACTCCAAAATTGTGATTGAATTGCGCGAGAATAAGAATACAAATCAATTTTAGAATTTTTTTTCCAAGACACTCGTATTTAAATTTTGGGACGCTAGTAGAGCTCGTGCTCGACATGAGTTGAACTCATGTCCAAAGAATAGGATAAGAGTCAAATTCATAATCATATTAGACATGTGTCAACCACGTGTTCTATCTGATACAAAAGATTTGAGACATTATATGAGGAGTAGGACGTATTAAATTTCTTTGATTGTCACTAATACCAGTTAAATCACCCTCTCCCTTTCTTACAATTAAATTATGTTGCCAATTCAAATAAAAGTAGTTCTGCTTTTTTGTAATGGATAAACTAAAAAAAATCATTTTTATGTTTTGAAGAGAGCCTTTCCCAACTCTTCGACGACATAACATATTAATGACCAGAGAAAACCAAATTTACAAATTTATGCTGCCACTAGAAACTACTTTTGATAAAAATGGCAATGTTTGTATTAATGAAAATAAAACCCACTGGTCAACACTACGAAGGAGAGTCTGAACCAAGAGAGTCTGGCTCTGCAGAACACTCTCTGCTGTCAATGCTCGAACCAGTGCAGGTCTCACATCCAACTTGCAGAGTCCTCCTGTTTGGATTCCTGTAGCAGTTGTCTTCATTCCATATAGCAGATCCTTAATGTAACAGTTAGATTTTAAAAATTCAACTTTCAAATCTTGATCTGTAATCATTGATACAGAAATCAAGTTCTTTGTTATGCCAGGCAAATACATTATGTTGTAAATTTGTTTAATATTACCATCAGGTAGAATGACAAAAACTTTCCCACATCCTTTGATTTGATGACTTTTGTCATCTCCTAGGTAAATCTGTGCCCCTTCGTTGATTTCTTTAAAATCCTCCAGCTAGTGCTTGTTTCTTGTCATGTGTGTTGATGCTCCTCAATCTACATACCAGATGTCTGCATCAACATTTTCATCACGATCCACCATGAACAACCTCAAATTCTACACCTGATCACCATTCTTCATGATGTTCTTCATGATACTTCTTTTTCCTACATTCCCTGAAAATATGACCCAATTTTCTGCAATAAAAACATTTAGTTTCAGAGTAGTTTTTATTCGGGTGCATTCCTTGGGTTAGATTTGGTTGTTTATGTGAACTTGCTCTGTTTTTTTGTTGTGGACCTCCTTTCCCTTTGTAGAAGTTTTTCCTCGCCACCAATGCAAGATCGTCACTCTGGGGCTTCAGAGTTGATCTCCTCTCTTCTTCCTTCATCATTATACCTGTCAGCTCTTCAATATGCGGGACCTTTTCTCTAGCATTAATCCCAGTGATGAACATTTGATAATCATCAGTGACACCATTCATTGTAATGGTCACAAGATCTGTATCTTCCATTGTATGACCAATATCTGATAATTTGGTTTTCAGATCCTTAATCCTTGCTACAACTGAAGCAATCAGTTCATTCTCGTCCATCTTCATGGATAGGATCTTACTTTTGAGGAATAGAAGATGATTTGAATTCCTAATCTCATACAACTCCTTTAAAATTCCCCAGATCTTGTTAGCTGACTTACCTTCTCTGATGTGCAGTATAATGTAGTATTTCACTAACATCTTTAACATTGTCCTTGCTATGCTTTCTCGTTTCTCCCAATATGTGACTGTTCCTGATCCATCCGTGGGCCTCGGCTCATCACGATTCATAATCGTCCAAGCACTCTGCGCTTCTAGTAGAGTTTGCATCTTAAACTTCCAATTTGCATAATCAAAACCATCGAGATCATTATGCTCATTCATGCAGGCTTCAAATATATTGTTATTCATCTTGGTGATTTAGAAAAAAAAATTGACAGGTAAAAGATGTTAAATGTAACCCAAAATTTAACCCAAATTTGTGACAGAGACAAATCACTATTGTTTGATCTCGCAACACATGTGTAGATCACCATGCTTTCTTCTCAGACTCCAGACAACCTCCTGTTCTCAGCTACAGCTTTGTTCTTGGCTTCCCTACTCAGCTTCTCTAACAGCTACAGCCTTGTTCTTGGCTCCCTTTTTCTTTGATTTACTCGATCATCGCCGATATACACCCAATATTAGAGATGGTCACAGAAATACACCAATTTTCTGAGACTAGTCACAGATTTACAGACAATATCCGAGACGGTCATAGAAATACACCAATTTTCTAAGGCCACCGCAGTTGTACACTGGTAAATTGTGATGATCGGAAAATAAAAAATTCCAAATGTTTTCGGTTCAAAGAACCACCCACCAGCCAGTGTACAGGTTTCTCAGCCCTGACGCTCTGATACCATGATAAAAATGGCAATGTTTGTATTAATGAAAATAAAACCCACTGGTGAGCTCTACGAAAGAGAGTCTAAACCAGGATAGTTTGGCTCTGCAGAATGCTCTACATTGTTCATCAACATTACACATTAAATAGAATACATGGTTTTAGGGAAGTTAGAATAGCATCCTAAGAAATAGAAACTAATTCCTAACCTAAGGCTACGTGAACCAACTCTACCTATTCTAGGATGTTCTCCATTATCTTCAACAACTTTTACTTTGAGGCACACAAAATTTCTATGGAAAATTTATTCATTAAAAAAGTAATGTGTTAGTAGTGGCATTCTTATGTTGCTTGCTTCAACGGTGGTTCGAAAACCATTGAAGCCAGTTCTGCAAATGAAGGGAGGAGACGACCCATTTCAACCATGCATTGAACTATATCCTTATATATTTGATTATAATGAAAGGGAAACAGTTGAAGTCAGTTCTGTAGATGAAAGGAGGAAACAATCAGTAGAACTATGCATGGAAATATATATATATATCTAGATATATATATATATATATATATATATATATATATATATATATATATATATATATATATATATATGACTATAATGAAAGAGAAAAATAAAGCATGGAACTATATCCTTATATATTTGATTATAATGGAAGAGAAACCGATGAAGTCAGTTCTACAAATGAAAGGAGGAAACAATGAATAGAACTATGCATGGAAATATATGTATGAATGATTATAATGAAAGAGAAAAATATATTTGTTAATAATGAAAAAGAAAGCATTGAAGTCAGTTCTGCAAATGAAAGGAGGAAACAACTAGTAGAACTATGCATGGATATATATATGAATGATTATAATGAAAGAGAAAAATAAAGAGAGCACACAGAAAACACATAATTGTCTCACATGGATTTTATTAATTAAAATCCATACATCAAACATTTAAAGGAGTTCCATTTTACAATTTTAGGATTCATACACTAAATAATAACATCAATTTAGAAGATGGTGATATCTACACAGTTCCAATTCACTCATAATTTCGAAACTATAAACTTTAAAAAAGATTGCATTCGTGCTATTGGAGCTATAAGAATGTATTGGAAATATATTTCTCCCATTAATTCTAATACTCATTTGTAATGGAGTAATGTATTGTTTACAACATTTAACTTGTTTTTTTGCAATATATAATGCTCGGCAATGTCTATGTTCAGTCTATTTTAAAATTTACATCATGTCTCTAGTATGTTCAATTTTATATAAAAGAACACTCATCCACATAATACATTGGTAACCAATAATGCAAATACTAGTCTAGTAAAATTTCCTTCATGTACATAGTACATGCAACCATTCTTCCATCACAAGTCCTCATCCTTTTATATGTACCTATGCTTCCCTCTACATGATTATTATTATTGGTTTTTCTTTGGTTTACCCATAACCACACTTTTACATTACACTTTTGGGTTTTCTATGGATGATCCTCAACCATCATCTCAAGTGGTTTTTGTCACAAACATCTCATCAACATGAAGTGATTTTGGTTAACCATGAACCTTCACATGTCAAGTGGTTTATGTTTACCACAAACATCACATCAATATGAAGCGGTTTTGGTTGACCATGAACCTTCACATTAGATGGTTTCTACTAATCACAAGCTATACAATGTAATTTTTATGGGAGTACACATGCCTCATTAAACTCACATTTGATTTAGGTACATGAAATTCTCATACTGATGTAGGAGAATCCAGCTAAGGGAGATCATGGCTGGAGTATTTGTCTTTGTAGACTGGAAGGAGTTTCAGTTAGTTTTTTTTTAAGTTCCATTTAAATTTCTAGTTAACAGCATTTAGGACTTTACACTAAGCTTAAGGCTATCTCAGCCCACTGTTTATTTTTATTTGTTGTTCTTTCTATTTTTAATTTATTATTTCAAATTAACTTTAGAATACAGACAAAGATGAACAATTATCAATGAATAACTAAAATGTAACTACTGGCAGTTTCAATAACTGTACAGTGATCGTTAAGAAGGAAGGAAAAATCCATTGTAAACATCCATCATAGTATTGAATAAAAAGAAGCACGCAATAATTTTGAAAAGAAAGAAAATCTAAGTCCATTTACTGCAGCCTAATTTATTTTTTTTTCCTCCAATTTTAATTAATTAAGTTCATCAACCCATTCCATAACAGTGACAGAGAGCGAGAAATTATCACAGATGCAAGAAGAAAAAGTGGTCGAGTTCCATAAATCAACAGAGTGGGTTTGCAGAAGAGTTGAGTACAATTACCAACAAAGAAAGAAACAAGCATCTACAGATACCAACAAACTTGTATCATTCAAATTTACTATTTTCTTTTCAAAATCTCTATGTATATATAGATATCAAATTTTTTTTTACAGTGCAACATAAAAATATAAAGTCACAGACAAGCTACAGGACCGAAAAATGAAACAAAGGTCATCCATAACAGTGTCGAATATAACTATGAGTTCATAAGATAACCACAGACTCGAGGCAACCCAGGAGTATAGCCGAAGTAGTGTCCGCAGAGCCACAAGGTAGGCGGCCAACATAAGACCCATAGACGAGTGGAGAACCTTGCAGAAGCCGAGGTCTTCATGCCCACGAAGCCGAGCTTCAAATCAATACACAGGACCGATAAATAGATGAGCATCACAACCAAAGCCGAGCCATACAGCTGCGAAAAAGAAGAGACCAGCGTACAGCTAAGACCCACAACTACAGAAACCACAATCATAACTAGGGCCGAACAGACGGAAACCAAAGACAGAGACCAGGGGTCCCAGACCTAAAACTTCAGAACCATCCTCAAAACAGGAAACATCACGAGAGCTTGCAAACAAAAACCCTCACAGAGAACCACCCCCAGAACATGATAACCGAAACCCTTGTGGAGCAGCATCCAGAACCCAGTAGTAGAGACCTCACCTCGATGAAGCAGCCGAGCACTGGAACAACAATAGAATGAAAAAGGTTAGGGTTTCTTTGGCACAGTGAAGAGGTAGGAGAAGTGAAGCCCATGGACAACACAACTGTACTCACAACATTAACTCACCAGCACTGTGACATAAAACCAATCAACCATAAAAATCATCCACGCAATCACACATTAATTATATGTCGTAAGTGATCAGGGTTGGTCCCATCAACTTTGGTATCAGAGCAGGTTAGGGTTAATTTTTTACCTTTTTTACAAAATGGAAGTCGGAAGAAGAGGTCATGGTAGAGCTATTCGGATAGTAGCGGATGAATGATTGAGAGAAGAGATTAGGATCTTGAGTGCCTGTTTGGAAGCAGTAGAAGCAGGAAGGAGAAGAGATCCGGAAGGAGGGGACGACAGTGAGGAAGAAGCTATAGATACGACAGATGGATCAGATGAGGAAGGACCTAAAATAAAATTGTTAAGGTTGGTTTTATTGGCTAGCAGTAAGCCAAAGCCTAAGATTTCAAACTATGATGGTAGTTTTTCCACATAAGTGTTGTTGAAATGGATCAATGAGTTAGACAAATACTTTGAATGTGAGGAGATCAACGAATATAAAATAGTTAAATTCGTTGCCACCAGGTTGAAAGGACATGCAGCCTTATGGTGGGACAGTGTCCAAGTAGAGACGAGAAGATCAAATAAGCCACCCATTAAAAAGTGGACCAGAATGGTCGCCAAAATGAAGAGTAAGTTTTTGCCCAAAGATTACCAGATTGCTCTATATTGGCAGGTGCAGAATTTGAAATAGTGAGGAATGACTATGAAAGAATATACTGAAGAATTTTATTGGGTGAATCTGAGAGCAGGTTACGTTGAAAACACCCCAGAAAAAACAGCAAGGTTTGTAAAAGGCCTAAGGCTGGAGATATTGGATAAGATAAGTATTCTTTCTCCAAAGACCATAGAGGAAGCATACCAGAAAATATCACTAGCAAGCAAAATGCCAGAACAGGACGTGGATCTGGTAGAGGGAAAGGACAATCCTTTGGTAGAGGTAGGACTACCAACAACGGTGAAGAGGGAAACAGTTCAAAGACCTCAGGGACAGTAGAAAAGGAAGGTAGCATTAGGGGAGGAAGGCCATACCAGTGAGGAAGGGGTAATGGCAGAGGCAGAGGAGCTGCCTAGCAGTGTTACAAGTGCCACAAGTGGGGGCAAAAGTCCTTTGAGTGTCCTGAAGGTGAACAGGCTAGACAAAGAGGAGCATATGTTGCTCAAACAGAGGAAGCAGAGACACCACCCCAAGAGGTAGAGAATGTACTGGAGACAGGAGAGGCCTTAGTCTTAAATAAGGTACTGCTGAAACTGACAAAGGAGATCGCTGAACAAACCCAAAGAAAAACATTATTCTAGACTGTGTGCAAGTCACATGGGAAATGCTGCAAATTGATTATAGACAGTGGAAGCATTAATAATCTGGTTGCTACAGAGATGGTGGAGAAATTGAGTATGAAAAGGTTAAAACACCCAACTCCCTATAAGATGTCTTGGTTACAGAAAGGACATCAACTGTTAGTTGACGAGCAGTGTGAGGTGGAATTCCATATTGGCAAGTATAGGGACAAGGTGACTTGTGATATCATGCCTGTGGATGTATGTCATATTCTACTAGGTAGACCATGGTGGTATGACTGAAAAGTTGTTCATGATGGAAAGATAAACTGCTAAAAGTTTGTCAAGGATGGGATTAAGCATACACTAGTACCCATCAAGGAAGAAGAAACAACAGAGACTAGTGGGACAAAAGCGTTGCTGATGGGGGGGAAGAATTTTTAAAACGGATTGAAGATAATGAGATAAAGTATGTCGTTGTAAGGAGACCAAGAGCAGTGCTGTTGCATACTGAAATTTCTAACTTACCTGAAGAAATCCAGGATTTGTTACAGGAATTCCGTGACATTCTGGTGGATGATTTACCGGATTAGTTACCACCAAAGCGAAGTATCAGTCATCACATAGATTTCATCCCTGGAGCTAGTTTACCAAACAAAGCTACTTACCAGATGAGTCCTAAGGACAATGAAGAGATCAGGATGTAGGTACAAGAATTGTTGGACAAATGATTGATATGGGAAATTTTAAGTCCCTGTGCAGTTCCGACAGTTTTAGCTCCTAAGAAAGGAGGCGAGTGGTGAATGCGTATTGATTCAAGAGCAATAAATAAAATTACTATCAGGTACAGGTTTCCATTGCCATGAATGGATGACATGATGGACTGCTTGAATGGAGCAACATATTTTTCGAAAATAGATCTAAAGAGGGGATACCACCATATTAGAACAAGAGAAGGGGATGAATGGAAAGCAACTTCGAAAACCAATGAAGGTCTTTATGAATGGCTGGTGATGCCATTTGGGTTGAGTAACGCCCCTAGCACTTTCATGCGCCTAATGAACGAGATGTTGAAGGAGTTCATTGGAAAATTCGTGATTGTATATCTTGACGATACACTGATTTTCAGTAAGACGAAGTAAGAACATTTTCGACACGTTAGATATGTTTTGAAGAAGTTACAGCAAAATAAGTTGCTGATAAATTTAAAAAAATGTTCTTTCTTTCAGAAGGAATTAGTCTATTTGGGTTTTGTGATTTCAGAAAATGGACCCAGAAAAAGTTGCAGCTATAATCAGCTGGCCATCCCCTAAGAGTCTGTTCGAAGTTCGGAGTTTTCACGGGTTAGTAAGTTTCTATCGCAAGTTTATAAAGAATTTTAGTGGAATTTGTCCACCCATGTTGGATACCATCAAAAAGGGAAGTCAACCTTTCCATTGGACTGAAGCTGCAGAGAAACGTTTCCAGATTTTGAAGAAGAAGATTACTCAAAGGCCAATTTTGAGATTGCATGATTTTAAAAAACTTTTCCAAGTTCGCTGCGATGCTAGTGGTACAGCCATTGGAGCTATACTCAGCGAGGAAGACAAACCAGTAGCTTACTTTAGTGAAAAATTAAATGAAAGTAGGCAAAAATACACGTCTTACGACAAGGAGTTTTATGTCGTCGTCCAAGCATTGAAGCATTGGAGACATTATTTGTTGGGTAATGAGTTTGTCTTGTTTTCTGATAATTTTGCATTACAGTATGTTATGTAGTTGGTTGAGTACTTGCAGAGTTTTACATTCGTATTGAAGCATATCAGTGGTCAAGTCAACAAGGTAGCAGATGTGCTAAGCAGAAGAGTTTTACTCTTACAGGAGAGCATGAAACAAGTGTTTGGTTTTGAAGACCTGAAGGACTTGTATGAAACTGATGCAGATTTTAAGGAGGCTTATGAAGCCTACCAAAATCCTTTGTTGAGGAATAATAGTCCATGGTTGGACTATAACTTACAGGAGGAGCTGCTATTCAAGGGAGGACAACTGAATATTCCAGAATGTTCGATGAGGGAGAACAACATTTGGGAAAAACATAGTGGAGGTCTAGCTGGACATTTTGGCATTGATAAGACCTTGGATCAGCTCAGTAATTTTAACTACTGGCTGAAGATGCAAAGAGATGTGCAATGATATGAAACCAGGTGTAAAGTGTGTTAGTTGGTGAAAGGGCACAATCAATACACAGGGTTGTATACACCCTTGCCTATTGCAAACAAACTGTGGGACTCAATTAGTCTGGACTTTGTGTTGGGTCTACCAAAAACACAATGGGGTTTTGACTCCATCATGGTGGTGGTGGACCGTTTCTCCAAGCTTGCACACTCCATCCCTTGTAGGAAAACCAGTGACGCCACCCATGTAGCACACTTGTTTTTCACTGAAACTGTCAAACTGCATGGCTTACCCAAGTCCATTGTTTCCAACAGGGATGTGAATTCACAGGAAATTTCAGGTGCACCTTATGGAAAAAGTTGAACACAAAGTTAAACTTTAGCTCTGCTTATCACCCACAGACTGATGGGAAGGCGGAGGTGGTGAGAAGGATTTTAGGAAGCCTACTATGGAGTCTAGTTGGGGAAAATTCATGGATGTGGGATCGTGTACTTGCCCAAGCGGAATTTGCTTACAATGATTCACCAAATAGAAGCATGGGAAGTAGTCCTTTCCAGATCTTGTATGGAATGCATCCTCGAGAGTGCATGAGTTATGAGAATTGGTACAGTTAGAAAGAAGGAGTGCCGACGGGGAAGATTTCGCAAGAGCAATTAACAACCTACATGAGCAGGTGAAGTCAAAATTATAAGACAATAGTCAACGGTACAAATAGACAGCAGATCTGAAAATACAGGAGGTACAATTTAACGTAGGGGATCAGGTCCTGGTGCATCTGCGCATAGAAAGATTCCCTAAGGGCGAATAAAATAACTTAAAGTTTAAGAAAATTGGACCTTACAAAATTCTGCGTAAGTTTTCTGCAAATGCCTATGAGATGCAATTGCCTCCAAGTATAGGAATATCACCCATCTTTAATTTGGCAGATTTATTCCCATACACTGCTAGTCCTAAAGAGGACAGTTCGACGCAACAAAATTGGGATACCTAGGAAGAGAGTAGTTCGTGGATGAGACAAATGCCTTTAGCTCAGCCACTTGAAATCAAAGGAATCATCGATACATAGGTGGCTAGGCAGACTTGAAGAAAGGAGTACCTACAGTACCTCATCAAGTGGAAGAACCATCCCATTGAGGACAGTTCATGGCTTGACGCAAGTCAGATACGACGTGTAGGCTATTCTATCGAGAAGCTCATGGAATGGAGCCATGAATTTTCATCCACCCCAGAAGCCTGATGCAGGAGCATGCAACTAAGGGAGGTCATGGCTGGAGTATTTGTCTTTCCAGACTGGAAGGAGTTTCAATTAGTTTTTTTTAAGTTCCTTTTAAATTTCTAGTTAACAACATTTAGGACTTTACACTAAGTTTAAGGTTGTCCCAACCGACTGTTTATTTTTATTTATTTTTCTTTTTATTTTTAATTTATTGTTTCAAATTAACTTTGGAATACAAACAAAGATGAATAGTTATCAATGAATAACTAAAATGTAACTACTGACAGTTTAAATAACTGTATAGTGATCTTTAAGAAGGAAGGAAAAATCCACTGTAATCATTAAGCTCATCTACCCATTCCATAACAGTGACAGAGAGCGAGAAATTATCACAGAGGCAAGAAGAAAACGTGGTCGAGTTCCATAAATCAACAGAGAGGGGAGCAAAAGAGTCGAGTATAATTACCAACAAAGAAAGAAACAATCATCTACAGGTACCAACAAACTTGTATCATTCACATTTACTATTTTCGTTTCAAAATCTCTATGTGTAGATAGATATAAAAAAAAAATTACAGTCCAAGATACAAATATAAAGTCATAGACAAGCTACAGGACCGAACAATGAAACAGAGGTCATCCATAAAAGTGCTGAATATAACTACGAGTTCATAAGTTAACCACATAGCTGAGGCAACCCAGGTGTATAACAGAAGTCATGCCTGTAGAGCCACAAGGTAGGTAGCCAACACAAGACCCATAGACGGGTGGAGTACCTTGCAGAAGCTGAGCGTTTCAAGCCCACGAAGCTGAGATTTGAATCAATACACAGGACCGATAAACAGAGGAGCATCACAGCCACAACCAAGCCATACATCCACAAAAAATAAGAGACCAGCGTACAGCTAAGACCCACAACTACAGGAACCACAATCATAACTAGGGCTGAATAGACGGAAACCAAAGACAGAGACCAGGGGTCCCAGACCCGAAACTTCAGAACTGCCCTCAAAATAAGAAACATTACCAGAGCTTGCAAACAGAAACCCTCACGGAGAACCATCCCCAGAACAGGATAACTGAAACCCTCATGGAGCAGCAGCCAAAACCCAGTAGCAGAGATCTCACCTCGACAGAGTATCAGAGCACCGGAACAGCAACATAATGAGAAAGTTTAGGGTTTCTTTGGCATAGTGAAGAGGGGGGAGAAGCGAAGCCCGTGGACAAGACAATTGTCCTCACAACATTAACTCACCAGTACCGCGCCATAAAACCAATCAACCATAAAAATCATCCACACAATCACACATTAGTTATATGGCGTAAGTGATCAGGGTTGGTCCCATCACATACTTTAATCATTGATATACTAGGTGCATACTAAAACATGATACCATAGACTTGTTTACAAATATAATTTGTGTCACAAAATTTCATCCATGATAATTCATCATCAATTATTTTTCATTGTTACACAAATATTTTTACTTGTATAGTCACCTAATTTTCTTCTTTGTTTCATCCAAAATCATATCATTCTCTTCACTTCTTGGGCTTTCTTTATCACTTTAATTTATTCTACATCCTTTTTTGTTCATGCCTAAAATTGATTATTCCATGAACTTTTTTCTTCTTCCTATAACCATTGACCCATATCGCTATAAAATGAAATCCATCTACCAAGATGCATGTGTTCCATCAAATGTACTCACTAGTTTTCTAGAAATATTTGTCAACTACATGATTTGTCAAAATATTAAACTTGATCCCAACTTATTGATTTACCTAGATTACTCTATCTCAAATTTTCTTATTAATATGTTATCATAATCAAGGAGAATGAATTGGAACAATACATTTCCCCCATTAACTCCAACGTTCTCCTTTAATTGAGAAATTTATTCTTTACAACACAACTTGTCTTGTTTTTCATGACATGATCCTCTTGATTATCAATGTGTATTTTCGGTCCAAACTAAAATTTTCATCACATTTCTGTGATGTTGATGTCCACAACCATCCACCTAAATGCATGGGTAACCAGCCACTGTAACCACTACTCTAATATAATTTCCTTTGTGAATATGGTTCATTCAACATTTCTTCTATCACATGTATCCATGTGTGTACATGTACATATAAATCCTTTTTCATTATCATTATTCTAGGTTTTTATCGCTTTATCGATAACCAGATTCTCACATTACACCTTTGGAATTTTTTATGGTGACTCTCAACCATCACACCTAAGTATTTTATATTTACCTCAAACATCACATCAATGAAAAGTTGTTTTTTTCTAACCACAAACAACTAAGTATCACAACCAATGATCAAGAGATATACTGGAATCTTTGTGGGAGTAGACTTGCCTCATGAAACTCATGTTTGATTAAGGTACATAAAATTCTCATACTTCACTCATAGATATACTAGGTACATAGTCAAACATGAAACCATAGATATGTTTAATGTGTGAGTCGCATAAACATTCATCTTTGGTTTCCATCATTATTTATTTTTCTTTGTTTCCGTTTTCATGGTTACATCTAGAATAAAATCATTTTATTCACTTCTTGGGCTTCCCTTATCATTTAAATTTATTCTATGCCTTCTTTTTATCTGCATAAAATAGATTATTCCATGAACATTTTGCTCCTTTCTACCATTATTGATTATTGATATCCATATAAAAGGAAATCCATTTACCATCATTTACTTCTACAAATGTAAATAAATTACTATTTTCATTTTTTTTTGGTCAAGTAAGAATGGAGCTTTCTATTAACCGAAACAAGTACATTACATATTTTACAAGGTAAACCAAACTTCCTTGCGTTTACCAAAGAAAAGGTCCACATGACCTATCAAAAGCAGAGTGGGCTATAAACCTTTAAAACTCGGAACCATCAACACTATCGGGAGATATGGCTAACATAGGTAATACACAAAAACCCGACCCGCAACCCATAAGGTCGGATTCCAAAATATTACATTCACTACCATAAAAAATAGCAGATCCGCTTTCTTTGTACAATGCCCTCCCACTGCGCTCATCGAACCTCGATCACCGATCAGCCTGACATCCTCCATCCAGCAAAATCAACGATCAATAGCTAACGTTGAATCATGTATTTGAATTTGACCCTCCACTTGCACAACCGACCCTCCATTGTTGATCTACCCTGCGTGGATCAAATGATCTATGCAGATTTCGGATGGACAAGTAGCTCGAGGAATACCCACCACAAAAGCAATATCCTCTATTCTTCTCGTTGCTACGTGTCACTTGGAGAGTGGAATTGGACGCCTTCCTCGCAATACTCGTTACCACTTAGACTGCTTCCGAAATACCACTTGTGGTACGAGAAACCACTTCCTCTCAAGTTAACTTGCACGCTCTTCCATTGTGCAAAGACCATTGATCCAACCCATTGGATGCTTCCCGTTCCTTTCTCCCTACGTCATTGATCTTTTGATTTTCCATGGATTTACTCTTAAACCCCAGTTTCTCTGCTTTTCGCTAAATCAATGTGTCGCCATTGATCCATAGAGTGATCAATGAATGGAAAAATCTACAACACTTCCAGAATCGGTCCTCACGCCACTGCAACCTTGGTCATCCTCTGCTGATCTCAACCTTTCCCATTACTCCATATATTTGGCAGCCTGATAGAGATAGTCCTCTAATAGTTTTCCTGGGGGTAACACCTCCCAGATGTGCCGGGTGTCCCTTTCCTTATTAATCACTCCTTCATTCGCCAAATGATCTGCTACCATGTTAGCTTTTCTTTTCACATGGACAAAGCTTACAGTTTTTAAGGTTTGCAGGTGGGAGTAGATACGGTGAAAGACTTGCGAGAGCCTCTAGTGTTTCGACACTTTATCCAGTGATGTACCATTGCATATTTTCTTGGCCGCTCTAATAATCAATTCTGAATCTGCTTCAATGATGACATTATGTGAATCTGAATCCACCAATATTTCCAAGCATTGCTCTAGGGCCATGAGTTCTACCATGTTATTAGTGGCCTTCCCCAAGTGGCCATGAAAGATCTTCTTTATTTGCCCCTGTTCATCTCTTATAACACCTCCAAAACCAACTAACCCTGTGTTGCCCTTAGATGCTCCATTTATATTGACCTTTAAGAAACCATATGTAGGAGGCTTCTAAATGTTTATATCTGAATTTATTTGGCTCACTTCGTTGATAATGCCCTATGGGCTTATGGATTGGAGACCCAAATTTAGTAGAATACTCGCATCATCGGGCAGAGGAGGGTCCTTAGGAAGTTTCCTCAACAGGCTACTCATTGTGTCTTTGAGCTGCCTTAAAATTTGGTCAATTATGTGTTGGGGCTTGCTTGCTTTGTTCTTGAAGATCCAACTATTGCGCTCTTTTTAGACATTCCAGATGACAAAGCCTGGAACCAGGGTCGAGGCTTTATTAATAATTTCATTCTCCAAGAAATTTTTCCTCCAATTCTTCAAAGTGTTGGAGATGTTGAGTCTGTCCCTATCAGTGTGCCTAAAGATTGAGGCCACCCAATCCCACACGATGGAGGTGAAAGGGCAGAGGTTGAGAAGGTGATCCATCGTCTCCTCTTGTGAACCACAAAGGTAACATTTGGAAGGTCTAGTGAAGCCTTTTTTCAGGAGATTCTCCCGAGTTAATATTTTCCTTTAATGAACTAGCCAAATGAATAATTTTATTTTCATCTAGTGGGGACCCTGCCAAAGATTCTTCCAAACTTGATCATGATTTAAATAGTTAAATCATGTTACTACATGTTTAGCTTCTTTGAGGTTAAAGTTTCCTTCAGTATTCTTTCCCCATCTTAGCTGGTCAGGCAAGGAGGATACCAGAATCCTCCTATGCTCTAGATCCTGGGTAAGAGAGTCTGCCTGGGCCCTCAGAGGACTCTCGTCACTGTGGCCAAGATCCTTCCAAGTTCTCCATTTTCCATTATTCCTTTCTTGGTCCCAAAAGTATTTTACCATAAGTAGACCTTTTTTTTCTGTGTCAATCTTGAGAGCTGCTAATTCATCCATATACAAGTTAGGTTCCTGCTGCTAGTTTTCCTCCCAAAGCTGTGCTAGGTTCCCAGCTCGAACTTCCCAGGAGCTCTATTGCTGAACAATACTTTTATTTTCCCATGCAAGGTTCCAAATGTGGGAGCCCTTAATGTGCCCTGGCATTCTAATGTGATCTTTCTCTTACCAATTCTTAGCATATTTTTTTTCTAAAGCTTAGCCCAGGGAGTTGTCGATTCCTTGATCCATCTCCACCAGAGTTTAGCTCCCGAAACCTTGCTGATGGTTTCAAGATCATGAAGCCCCAAGCCACCGTGGTTCTTGGGTTTGCAGATCTTGTCCCAGGCTACTAAAGCCCATTTCATTTTCTCTTCTCCTCTACCCCATAGAAATTCCCTTTGTATGCTCCTGATCTGCTACTTAACTCCTTTAGGATCAGGAAGAGTTGAGAAGATGAATATAGGAATGGCCTATAGGACAGCCTATGTGAACACAAGGCGCCCCGCCAAGTTTAAGGACCTGCATGTCCATTTTCGGATCTTGTCCTGCAATTTATATATAATTGGCTCCCACACTTCCTTACTGAGAGGTTTATCTGTGAGAGTTATGCTAGATATTTGGAAGGTAGCTGGTCCCTTAGAAACCTAAGAATTCTGGTGATCTTTCTTTGAATAGCAATGTCAGTGTTAAAGAAAAAAACTTTTGATTTGTTGAGGCTTACCTCTATGCTAGCAACCATAGCAAATTCATTCAAAATTTGTTTGATCGTTCTGGTTTCCCTGACCATAGGTAATCCCTACAACATTGTGTCAACTACAAATTGTTGATGTGTGTTTTTCGCTCCATCCAAGGTGACTTTGATGCCCTGGATTCTTCCTTCAGCATTAGCCATCTTAATCACTCTACCAAGCCCTTCCATCATGAGAACAAAGAGGAAGGGTGAGAGCGGATCCCCTTGTTTGAGACCTCTAGAGGGTGTGAAGAGTCTTGAAGGAGTGCCATTAAGCAGGATGGAGAAACTAGTTGTGGTAACTAGTGCCATAACCCATCTTATCTAGTTTTGGTCGAAGCCATTGCCTTTTAGAACTGCCCTTATATAAGACTAGCTTAGCTTGTCATAAGCTTTCACTAGGTGTAATTGAATGATCATATCAACTTGTTTGTTGCTTTTGAGAGAGTGTACCACCTCATGAGCTTGGATGATATTATTGAGGAATTGTCTTCCTTCCACATACCCTATTCGCTCCTCTGAGATGAGAGCTGGTAAAAGGGGCTTGAGTCTATTGGTGATCACGTTGGAAATAATTTTATACATCACATTACATAAGGCTATGGGTCTGAAGCCATCCGGAGTCATGGCATTTTCCTTTTTTGGGAGCAGCTATGAAGGAAGCGTTAAATGCCTTCAGAACCTTTGTAGATCTTCTTGAGTCTTCCAGCACCTCAAGGATATCCTGTTTGACTATTTTCCAACATGCTTTGAAGAAGTCTACATTAAACCCATCTAGGCCTAGAGATTTTCCATTTTGCATTTCATTGATCACCTCATTGACCTCCTCTTCTGACACTGGCCTATTAAGATTATGGTTATCTTCTCTGGTGACCAGCTGAGGGATGTACTGAGTGAAATGGTTGATGAACCTGGATCTGTCCTCCAGAGGCTCCTCTGCAATACTAAGGAAATGTTGTACAAGGAGAGATTCCATGTCTTTGTGAGAGAAAATTTCTCTCCCTTGAGAGTCTTTGAGCTTTGTAATTCTGTTGTGTGCCCTATGATCCATGGTGGATTTGTGAAAGAACCTCATGTTTCTTTCTCCCTCTCTAATCCATTGTATCCTTGACTTCTGTCTCCAGAAAATCTCCTCTTGCAAGCACCGATCTTCCCATTCTTCCTGCAAAGAATCAACTAGCTTTTTCTACTCCTCGGTAAAGCCCTCTGTGATGTTGATCTGATTGATTTCCTGGAGTTTTTTCTCAGCTATTCTTTTGGCTTTGAAGATATTGCCAAATTCATTTTTCTTCCAACCTTTAAGCTTGGATTTGATATGTTTAAGTTTCTATCAGAGCATGAACATTCTAGTGCCTTGAATGTTTAGATCCTCTTTCCACCATTTGTCAATATTACTATTGAATTCAAGGTGAGAGAGCCAGACATTCTCAAACCTGAAAGGTTTATTTCTTGGTGTACCCATAAAATTGGCTTCCAGCTATACAAGCCAATGATCCGAACTTGCAAAGGGAAGAATAGAAGTTGTCATGGCAGGGCCTGAGAGAAAGAGTTCCTCTAAGATAATAAATCTGTCTAATTTAGAGGCGACTTGTGAAGCCCCTCCCCTCTTGTTGTTCTAGGTGAAGGTCCCATTTATTGTTTCCATGTCCACTAATCCCATGTTCATTATGAAGTTCTGGAAAGCCATGGAGTCTCTGCCTAGCTGCCTGATGCCCCCTTTTTTCTCTGTAAGAGATCTTATCATATTGAAATCTCCTGCAATGATCCAGGGCATATTAGGATATCTTGCTCTTAGTTCCTCAAGGGAGGTAAGAAGCTTGAATTTGTCTTCTTGCTTTTGAGGGCCATAGACATTTGTAATCATGTATATCTCCTTATCCCCTAAAGGTTGACAGACCAAAGAAAGATAATTACTAGATGCCTCAGCATCCAGGATTCCAAATTTTTGTGGGTTCCACAACGTGAGAATCCCCCCCGCTGAGTTTTTTCTTTAACCTCTAGATATTCATACTTGATTAGCCATTTCTTATGTATTTCTCTAATCTTATCAATCAAACATTTTGTTTCCTGAATAAAAACCATATGTGGTTTTTCTTCTTTTATTCTATTATTGAGATTTCTTTGTTTCCTTCTATTTCCTATGCCTCTGATATTCCAGGTTGTGAGCTTCATTAAGAAAGATTAGTAAAAGAGTAATTGGTAAGCTCTTTCAACTCATCTGAGTTAATCAATAGTTTCCCACATTCATTCAGCAACTCCTTCTGTCTTTTTCTTCCTCTTTTCCTGCCTGGGTTCTTTGGAGATTGTGTCTGTGTCTCCTCCATCATTTTGACCCCTCTATATTACTAGCTTTCATGATTTCTTTTGACTCCAGTTCCATTCGATTGTGATCTCCATAGGAAGAGTTGTTGAACCCTGTCGTATTCCTATTTTGGTAGGGAGTCCACTCCTTTGGTCGTCCCTTGTTCCAGAAATTTCTCTAGATCAAGATTTTCCCTATCTATAATCAATTGCAATTCTCAGTCTTCCGTTCCCACCTCACTTGGAATCATCTCATGGTCCTGATTTATCTCCCTAATGGTTTCTATGATATCTTCCATGCTTTCAACCCTTTTCTTCTCAGTGATAATGTTCTCCATTTCCTAGTTTGTTTCTTTGTTTCCTTCGTCTTCTTCTAGGATCTTGAAGCTATTGTGGCTCAGTCGCTTTTCCACATTGATCTTCTTTTTCTGCCTCTTTCCACCTTTCCCTTTGCCCCCAACCTTGGTAAAACCCTCAGGATTTCTATCCACCGTGGTTTTCACATTTCCCTCCATGTTGTTCGTTGGGCAGTCTCTATATAGATGTCCATGCTCATGGCATTTGCGGCACCTAAATGGGATGTGCTCATAGTCCACCGCATGCACCCATTCCTCATCATATGCTTCTAAAATTATCACGTCCCGATGTGCTCCAGATAAATCCATTTCCACACATATCCGAGTGAAGGAGGTATTTTAACTTTCAGAGTCGCACCTGATATCTTTAGAAAATGCCCCAGTTTGTTCCCTATTGTTTTTAGAGATTCTGGTAGCCAATAATCCAGAGGAAGGGAGTATAGTCTGATCCATACTGGTACTGATGTGAATGTTTCGTGTTCCAGGACAAATTTCATCATCCATCGCCGCATGTAGAGGCTTGCCACAATGTAGAAATATGGTCCTCCTTCGAACAATCTATCTTTATCCTCTAGGCTTGTGAATACTACTGTGAAGAAGCCTTTAGATCCTAGATGAAGGTGTATTTCCCCCTTTGGCTTCCAGTGGCTCCTTATCCATACCTGCAACGCCCTCTCTGTCGGCCATATTCCCATGAATTTGCATATGACTGCATATTCTGTCATATGATCCCTATGCACTTGTAGCACTAGGTTGCTTAAGATGATCCGAGGTATGATGTTTGATTTGGGTTTGCAGACCCCAGTTGTCCTTATGGAAGTAGGTTTTTGACTGCTACCACCTTTTTCCTTCTCCTTACTATCTTAGTACTGCTCCCCTTCTTGTTCATGAGGTTTGCTTCTTCCCAATGTTTCTGTGTTTCTTGCCTCTGTTGCCTTCTCTAGAGGATTCTTGAAACTTTTCTTTCCCACGCCCTTGTTTATATCCGTAACTACTTGACTGCAGGAGGAAGCAACACTCCCCCCTACGCGTCGTGCCATGGTGCCCAATGCCAAAACCCTAGCGCCAACCCTAGATCAAGTTGCAGAACTTGATACCACCTTCTCTACTATTTTCATTTTATTTAGACAACATTTTTCATATAAAAACCATACATACATACATAAAATACACACAACAACAAAGTTACACCACAGTAACATCGTACACTTAATAAAAATTATTTCCTCACTTTCTTTTCACAAATTCATTATATTTTCATTATATATATAAAGTAATATATTTTATATTTTCAAAAAGACAAAAAAAAAACTATTAATAATTTTTTTATTGATTGATTATTTAAAATTATTAATAAATTAATTTAAAGTACAAAATATAATGATTTTTGTTAACCTTATTGATTTTAAAGGATTTTTATTTTATTTTAAGATAATTTAGGTTTGAAAATTTCCTAAAATCTAGTTATATTAAAATTTTGTGTAATTTAAACTCAAAGAAATTTTAAAAATAATTTCCACAACTTAAAAACTTTAATCACAATATTTACAAATATAAATACCTATTTCATCAATATATATTAATATATATCACAAAATATAGATGTCTATAAATATTAAATTTCAAATTAATAAATAAATACATTACATTTTAAATAATCACATTAATATTAATTTAAGAAATAATACTTTATCTACGTATATTTTTAATAATTTAATAACTTATTATTATAAGTAATATTTTAGCGTTTAGCGTACAAAAACATATCATTTTAACCAACTTTGGAATAAACCCGTGCTGAAACTTTCTTCATCCTTCCTGTATCATGCCAATAAAGTTTTGGCTAATGTGAAAAACATTTCATATCATATCTCGATTAGACTGATGTTCTCTGCTTAATATTTTTCAATAGAAACTTTTTGTGCATGTAAAAGCCATGGCATCTCCATAAAGCTCGAACACAAAATGCCAAATGTTCGCATTTTTGCCTGAGCCTTTACATCCCTATAGATGTAGAAGGTTCATATTTTCCCTGCATACTCCTGCGCATCCATAAATAGGCCGAACAACAAAATGGCAAAGGTAATGACAAACAGCAAAATGCCGAAGTTATTAGCTTTTTGAATTTTAAATGGTCACACTGTCATGCATACTCCTGCGCATCCATAAATAGGCCGAGCAACAAAATGATAAAAGTAATAACAAACAGCAAAATGCCAAAGTTATTCGTTTGCAGGCTTTTAAATGGTCACAGTCCCATATTCGAAAATATTTTAGAATATAATATATATAGATTAAGTCAATTAGCAGAAGCAGATTGTGGATTTCCAGAAGATTGTGGATTTCCAAAATATTTTAAGATATGTAGACTAAATCAATTATTTGATTTTTAATATCTCTTAAATTAAAAAAAAAAAAATCAATTATAGATTCTTAAAATATTTCAAAATCTTAACATTCTCCTCTCTCCCTTAAAATATATAGACTAAATCAATTATTTGATTTTTTAATATCTCTTAAATTTATGACCAAAAAAATTCAATTACAGATTCTTAAGATATTTCAAAATCCTAACATTCTCCTCTCTCCCCTTATGCCTTAATGTAATATTGCATGCATATATTCTCACTCTACCATTACCATGATGTATGCATTGCCTTTTAATTTTTATTCTTTTGGTATAAGAAATGGAATCCATTCGAATTCCTTTTCTAATTTATTGAAATGGTAAGTCCACACAACCTTTCAATTTCGGCCGGTATGTCTAGAAGATGCTTTTAAATCTTCCTGCTGTTTCAATCTATCGGTGCATTTCAATGGTTCACGTTCATCGAGAATCCCAATATATTAAACGAACTTCAATGTATAAAATATCAATGAACTGGTCCTGCACTTTTCTGTGGATCGCTGCCGAGTGTTGGCAAACGATTGTTTAATGATCACATAAATAAAGAAGTTTACACTTTTTTCTTTCGCGTGAGCCATGAGTCAATGCTCCAAAGCTCCTGTTTGCCTAAAATTAGCGTGGTACTTTAGGACCAGTATACGTCATTGTGCTGTTCTAGACTTTTTAAGAAGTTTTTTTTGGTTAATTTAGAATTTGGCAAGATTTATTGAAATTACAAACTTTATATTGAATTTTTTGTAACTATAATATCTGAAAAATTTTGAAAGTATTAAATCATATATAATAAAAAACACGTTATTGTGCTGTTCTAGATTTTTTTTAAAAAAAATTTAGTTAATTTAAAATTTGACAAGATTTATTGAAATTACAAATTTTATCACTGCATTTTTAATAATTATAATGTATTAAATTTTTTGAAAGTATTAAATCATATATGATAAGAAAACACAATTTAGATAACACAAAAAACTAAACTAAACTTATTACAGTATGCGAACTTTGCTATTTACACGCCCCACAAATACTAAAAATATACTATTTCATAAATTATGATCATATAGAAAGATTTTTAAATTACACCGTATTGAGCTAGATTCTAAACTTGGAAAGCTGACACGTTGCCCATTCTATTTGACTCTTGCATGTACCATTTTTATGTGAATATGAATGTAAATTCTACTATGTCAGCTCTTGTAACGAAACTATGTATAGTTAATATGATGTGATGCCTTGATGGGCTTGCTAGACGATGACGAAAATTTTATTAGGTCATAAACTAGCATTTGCACCAGATGTTGCAAAGGAAATGCGGTAAAATATAAATTGAAGAACATAAATACAACAAAAGAATACTTTGATAAAGAATAAAAATATATTGAACGCTGAAATCAATGCCCCATTAACTGGAACTACTTAGTAGACATATCTATCAACATTAGGATTATACACAATGACCAAGAAATTTCCCATATACAAACAACACCTTCCACAACAACCTTTTGTCACATCCACATTTTAAAAAATGCCTTGGAACGTGATTGGAATCTCCCATATTGCCTTTTTCATTATGTAGATAAATCTTCCATATTGCTATTATGATCATGAATATTGTTAGTTCATTGTTGTAAAGTGTTAGTGTGTTAAATTCAATACTATAAGTTCGACCAACAAAAAATATTCTTCAATTAGCATAATATGCATTTTTCTCTCACCGTGTATTTTCAGTCAAAGAGCACAAGTAACAGATTAACATGTATTTTCCCTTCATTATTTTCATCACAGAGCCAAGAAATCTATGCCTTATCTATAAAGTAACAAAAACATTTTGGAATAAGTTTCATATTTCAAGCTAGTGTCTAACCTATAAAGTAACAAAAACTTTTTGAAATAAATTTAATATTTTAAGCAATTGACTAACCTAATTTAATAATTGAAAAATTATCAAAGATGAATTATACTCCATAATAAGAGAGCCAACATTGGAGCCCATACTTTCACTAAAACCAAAAGAAACACAACCACTTGTTAAGAAGAAATTCAAGTAATAATAATAAAACAAAAATAATAAACATTAAAGTATAAAATGGTATTTCTGCAGTATCAGTTGATACTTCTTGTCTAACTCTTTGGCTTTGCTTTAAGTATCTTTTCCTAAGGTATAACCTTTTGATAGCATTGTTGTAACCACTTTTACTGCCTGGTCAGCAAAATGGAACAAAATAAAACAAAAATAATAAACATTAAAGTATAAAATGGTATTTCTGCAGCAGTGTCCATCACTTGATACTTCTCGTCTAACTCTTTGGCTTTGCTTTAAGTATCTTTTCCTAAGGTATAACCTTTTGATAGCATTTTTGTAACCACTTTTACTGCCTGGTCAGCAAAATGGAACAAAAAATCTCAGTTGCTTATTAAGGACTTCAAATTGTCCAATAACAACAATGTTAATATCCTCAGAATATCATAGGCTAATTGAGAAAATCATTTTTCAGTCTAAGAAGTATGACTTTCTAAATTTTGATGTAATATCTAAATTTTACTTTTCTCCATTGGTAAGGTAGGTGGCCTTTTTAAGCTACTTCTATTCTACAAAACTACAGGAATAAGTAGAATTTGAAGGGTAGGATCTTCCTTCTTTGCAAATAGTTAAGTAGAATTTAAAGGGTAGGATCTTCCTTCTTTGCAAATAGTTATTTACAGACAATTTGTAAAGCAAGATTACATTTAAGACTTTTTCTTACAAAACAGTCAAAATAAATGAAATTTGTTTTTCATTATTTTCCTTTCCTTTCACAACTAAAATCTTATTCTAGGTTACTCTCAATATCCTTGACCAAAATGGCCTTTGAGGTAATCTACATGATCCAATCTTGATCTTGGAACTATACAACAGGAAAAAAGTATTGTCGTTTACCCATGAATGGTATTCATTTATCAAAGACCTCAAAACAAAATTGAAAGATCAGACATTTAAACACATATACAGAGACCATAAAATTGATTTGATACAAGAACGACTATGGCAGGGTAAGCAAGGTCTAGATCTAAGTGCAGTATTAATGCTATTTTGAGGAAACAAATTTCTTCTTAAATTTATTTGAACATTGTTCCTCCACATATAAAAATAAATAAAAAATATAAAAGAGTAAAAATAAGTAAATGAAAATACTCCTAATGCGTTGCCCTCTTCATGAAATTTTATCATTTGCTTTTCCCACTAATTAACTGCCTCCTCTGATCCTCCCCATGGCACTATATACACCTCCTGATTTAGGATTGTTGCTCCCTGGTTCAAAAATGCCAAAAACATCAGAAACCTACAATTTTTTTCACTTTTTGTATTTTTACCAGAAAACCAAAACTATATTCAGAATGCCATGTCAATCTGAATGTGACTATCAGTAAAGTTACATCTTGAATTCCATCTCTTTATAGCAAATTCAAATCCCAACCCAAATCCACTTGTAACAAAATCACAGCAGAGAATTTACCCTTTAAACCTTACAATTGCAAACACTGATAAACTAAGAAAACCATGCTTACACTAAGAAGGATAGCAGCTTCTAAAGCATGGGGCTCCTTGATAGTCACTAAAGCAACTTGTGTCCACTGACCCGTCCTATCACCACCCAAAAAATATAATCAGGCACTGGTTTTGGCCGATTAAGGTCTGTTGTTACACAGACCTTAAGTATGTATATCAATGCAAATCCTCTAGTGTTATCCAGTTTTATCAGGAAAAATACACACCAGGGCTACTGCCTGGCTTGATATTTCCTGAGTCATTGATGTCAGGTCTTACTACATCCAAATTTTTTTCCATGAATCACTTCTCTAATTTTGATAACACAAAAATAATATTTTGACTGCGCTCTATTTCTCAACCAATTCTTAATAGAACACTTCTCTGCAACTCTGATAAAACATAAGTTGACAACTATTATGCTCAATAGATATTGCAACACAAAAATAATATTGTGA
Source organism: Pinus tabuliformis (assembly GCA_031772625.1). Taxonomy (NCBI): domain Eukaryota; kingdom Viridiplantae; phylum Streptophyta; class Pinopsida; order Pinales; family Pinaceae; genus Pinus; species Pinus tabuliformis. The sequence continues at coordinate 938,124,063 of CM062813.1, forward strand.
CTGCACTCTATTTCTCAACATATTCTTAATAGAACACTTCTCTGCAACTCTGATAATACACAAGCTGACAACTATTATGCTCAAAAGATATTGTAGAAATTGGAAATCAACACTTTTACATAAAACTCAGTCAAGAAATCCAACACCCACCTCTCTAATTTTACATTCTTTACTATGCCACAGTATGAGAAAAATTGCTTAACGTCCTTAACTGTTGCTTTGGTAGACAAATTACAAACCTGGACTGTGTAACCATCTGCAATGACCATTGACAACACTTGGAAATATATGTTATGCAATGATTCACAATCTTCTTCTCAGAATTCTAGGTGAATAGCAAACACGTGGATATGATATATATACTGTGACACTAAATAGTAACCAAAGGAAGATTGATTAAATTAACATTAGTTGTTTTATTCGTTATCAAAAGTTTTGATTCAATGCAGTATTGGGCCTCCAAATCTTTTTTTTCCTCAGTCTGAAGTGTATCCATCGATCACTATGCAATCTTTGTAGATGCGTTGTTGAATGTCATCGTTCAAAATGAAAAGTGCAAAGCATCACAGCATCACAATGAGCTGCTTTTTTTGCAGTGTCTAATAGGGAAATGGATAAATATTATTTATATTGGTTGGCAGTAAGAGGGAAATTATGAAATTGTGTGTTTAGAATACGGTTCTGTTTTGATAGATGAATCCATAGAGGCGATATTTGCACCGTAACGATGTTTTATTTTCCCTGTTTCTTAAATTTCATTTCCATAACATATATTTGAAACCAATTTATCTAATAAATTTCATTTACACTACCTAAATAATTTAAAGAGAATCCTTAATCTATGTGATCTTGCCATTTGAACCATCCTTATTTATGTAATTTGAAAATCATTTTACGGGGAATGGGGTTGAATTAGCATGTTTGGTTAATCGAGATGATGAGGTTGAAGCGGATTTTGTGAGGGAATAACATGAATTAACCTGTTTGGTTAATGGGGAAGAAAGGATTGAAAGAGATCTTGTTTGGGATGAGCTTGAATCACCCTGTTTGGTTAATGGGGAAGAAAGTATTGAAAGAGATCTTGTGGAGGACAAGCTTGAATCCCCCAGTTTGGTTAACGGGAAAGAAAGTATTGAAAGGGATCTTGTGGGGGACAATCTTGAATCACCCTGTTCCATTAATAAAGATGGAGCTGAAAGGAATTTTGTGGGAAGCAATGAATTGGAGCAGAGATCACCTCTGGTTGCGGAGGTTCAGGAGATCAATTCACCAGAGGTAATGATAGGGAATGATGAGAAGTATGTGCAGTGTTCGTCAAGTGGAGATTTTGTGGAGAACAACAAATTGGAGCAGGGATCACAACCGGTTGCTGAGCCCCGAGAGATCAATTCAAATGGACAGAATCTAGCCTGTGATTCTGAGTTCCAGTGTTTAATTGATAAAAACCATGAGTTTGAATCTGAGAGCATTTCAGTGGAGAAACAGAAGCTGGAATTGCCAGTGTTAGATGGTAAACTTGAAGAAATAGAGTCTGTGGTGAGTGAGGACAACAAGGCAAAGCAGAATAGTGAATCTAGATGCCAGAACTTGGAAAATGAGGACGATGCATGTGGCCATATAATAGATGAGGAGAAGCAATCTAAACCTGCAAACAAGGGGCAGAATGATGAGATTGAAATGGACTGTTTGCCAGATGGGGACAGTGAGCTGGAACCTCGTTTTCATTTAAATGATGACAATGAGCTTGAATTAGGGTGTTTTGATAATGAGGATAATGGTATTCTCACTAAAGACACGAATGGACAATAGGTTGACGAGGTGCATCATGGGAAAGATGAAATATATGATCCAGAGTCAAGTGACTGCAATGTGTCTAACAGTGGTGGGTCTTTTGACGTGGTAGATAAAAATTCTGGAGGCTACAATCACACAGTGCAACCAGACATGCAAGAGGGTGTTGCTGTTAGTGCCTCTGATTTGGTATCTACAGGTGTTCTTGCTGGTTCAAATGGTCTGTTTACTCCTGTTTCAGAGAATGAGCAAAAGCTTGAAGCAAAGGTCACTAAGAAGAAGCTCCCGTGCTTAGTGAAAATACCAAGGCACTTGGACAACAAAATTAGAACTCAAATTCGACTTATGCAGCTACATTTGGATGAGAAAACCCAAATCAGGGACTTCATCAAAGCAGCCATACAGATGAAGCGGGTAACATGCTTATATATCTTCGTAAGTCTTTTAATTGAATATTCTTTGTTGTTTTGAGCATCTAGTACATCTGCTTTAGTCTTTTGAAAATTGTTTCTTCTTCTTACTGTGTTATATTTCATATTGGCTTTTGTGTAGTCCAACAAAGAACAAATGATAGAGAGGTTGAGAGCTGCAAGGCAGGAAGAGAGGCATTTCGTGAGGCAATCAAGTCCATTGAGAAAAAATTTGGTGCCTTGAACTCTGATTTGAGGCAATTGCAAGATGAATGGAATGATGCAGATTTTGTTCGGCAAGAAGCCTATGAAGCATTGAAGGCTCTAAAAAAACAGGAGTATGAGCGGGTAAGAAAATCACACTCTTTTACATTAGCTGACTAAACTTTGTAAGATAGTGTTAACTACTGTCAGACTTTTTTTTTCTACTCATTTTTGTTGTTGTGCAAAAAACAAATCAGATCAGGACAAAATTCCTCATCTGTATATTCTTTCTTTTGGTTATAATGAAAATTATGTCCACGCTATATCGAAATGTATGAATTTTGAAAGTCCTGTTGTGTTGTTCTTTTACCTATTGAAATTAGGTTATATATTCAATGTATTTTTGCCAGTTTTGACTAACGGACATCAAGATTTGAAACTGCTAGGAATCTTGATGACAGGTGTAGGCTTCTGAAGAATTAATGGTTACGCTTGTTCTAATGGCCTCCAATAATCTTTGAACAATTGACATAGTTTTGGCTATTCTTGAAGTAGTTAACAAATATCTCCACGTTTAGAGGTTTTTAGGTTTGGTTGGGCGGCCATTTATATAGGGAAATGGCTCAAGCTACCTGTCATGAGCATGGCATCTGTAGCAAAGGTCATTGCAACAATTTTATTTTCATTCAAATTGTCTTTTATGATAGGCTCCATCATTTATCATATAATACACTGTGCACATTTATCATATAATACATTGATTTTTGTGCAAAATAAGAGTTGGAGAGTTTCTAGTCCTGCACATTGAAAACATGGTAGCCACTTATATCAAGGTCATTGGTAATATCTTGAGGTGCCAAATTTACTGTAAGGTTAACAGGTAGCTTGGTCATCTAGTACTGGCATCCTCATTTATTTCTTTTTGGCAGTTAATAATTTAATGGCCTTTCAGTTTATGGTCATCCCCAAAACCACTAGATTTAAAGAGCAGATTGAGCCATTGGAAGTTGTACTTCATCTCTCTGCATAATCATTACGAACACCCCTTCCGATTAAAGGGGGGTTGATAGACACCTAATCCTTAAGAATTTGGTAATTTGTAAATATTTAAAATAGGGGAAATCTGAACAGTTAGAATAGGAAGAGACATAGCACCTTGGAAGACAAAACCAAAGGTCATGAAATCTTGTATATATGAATGTTTGAGTAATGGAAAATCAATGTAACTTGGGGTTAATTTCTTTGTCCAACAGTTACAATAGAATTCTAACACTAACGTGTGATTTCTAATTAAATAAATGTATATATGATTGGGGAAAATAAGAAATTCAAATAGTTCCTATATGAAATAGGAAATTCACATTCCATTATAATCTAGCAAGCAAAAGAAAAGGCTATACAATTTCAGGTAAGTGACACGAGTGGGTGACACAACTATAGTATGTAAGGCTTAAGCAGATCTACCATTTCCAATTTCCACTCTTTGAGGAAGTTGCTTCTTCTTCTTCTTTCTTCACTGATTCTTCTTTTTGGCGTGACCTTTGCATAAACTGTTTCACCAAAACATTACGAATAGGAAAGGCATGAGATTGCAGTCAAACTTTCTCAAACAGTAAAATTCCAACATAGTACAGTAACACCTCCTTCACAATCAACACCGTAAGGTGGAAGACAGAAGTTTCTCATAATGGGAAAAACACTTCCACACTTTAGGATCCTTCCCGGTTAGTCTCTGAAAGTGGGAAAAAGACATCCACACTTTAGGATCCTTCCCAATTCTCTGAAAGTGGTCCCTAGATGTATGGACAATGTGCAAACATAGCATGATTCAAAAAAATTGAAAATATGTCAAATGGTCCATCTTTACCTGTCTCATGGTCTATACATAGTAAAAAAGTCAAAGCAATTAAAAGTTCAAGAAACAATCTGCCTCCATTAGAAAAAACAGTTAGAAGGAAAAAAAAAACCCTGTGATGCTGCATTGTTACACTTTCACGAAGTCAGAGCAATTAAAAGTTCAAGAAAAACCCTCTGTGTTCCTGCATTGCTACACCTTCATATACAGGAAAAAAGAAATAATGTTCCAATGACATGGGTTACTTGTCAAACACCTCCTTGGTTTGGTGTTTTGGTTAAGGATCCGTATCCATGGGTAAAAAGTTCTGAGTTCCAATCCCCTCGGTGGTGCTGCATCATTACATCTACATGTACAGGAAAAAAGAAAATGGGGTTCTAGTGATGTCAAACACCTTAGTTTGATGTTATGGATCCATATCCACAGGTAAAAGGTTCTGAATTCAGGAGTAATATAAGCCAATCCAATCAGTAGAAAGAGGATTGAAAAAGAAGGGACTTCCACTCTTTGAGGAAGTTGCTTCTTCTTCTTCTTTCTTCACTGATTCTTCTTTTTGGCGTGACCTTTGCATAAACTGTTTCACCAAAACATTACGAATAGGAAAGGCATGAGATTGCAGTCAAACTTTCTCAAACAGTAAAATTCCAACATAGTACAGTAACACCTCCTTCACAATCAACACCGTAAGGTGGAAGACAGAAGTTTCTCATAATGGGAAAAACACTTCCACACTTTAGGATCCTTCCCGGTTAGTCTCTGAAAGTGGGAAAAAGACATCCACACTTTAGGATCCTTCCCAATTCTCTGAAAGTGGTCCCCAGATGTATGGACAATGTGCAAACATAGCATGATTCAAAAACATTGAAAATATGTCAAATGGTCCATTTTTACCTGTCTCATGGTCTATACATACTAAAAAAGTCAAAGCAATTAAAAGTTCAAGAAACAATCTGCCTCCATTAGAAAAAACAGTTAGAAGGAAAAAAAAAACCCTGTGATGCTGCATTGTTACACTTTCACGAAGTCAGAGCAATTAAAAGTTCAAGAAAAACCCTCTGTGTTCCTACATTGCTACACCTTCATATACAAGAAAAAAAGAAATAATGTTCTAATGACATGGGTTACTTGTCAAACACCTCCTTGGTTTGGTGTTTTGGTTAAGGATCCGTATCCATGGGTAAAAAGTTCTGAGTTCCAAGCCCCTCGGTGGTGCTGCATCATTACATCTACATGTACAGGAAAAAAGAAAATGGGGTTCTAGTGATGTCAAACACCTTAGTTTGATGTTATGGATCCATATCCACAGGTAAAAGGTTCTGAATTCAGGAGTAATATAAGCCAATCCAATCAGTAGAAAGAGGATTGAAAAAGAAGGGATATCCAAAGGTAAAAGGTTCTGAATTCAGAAGTAATATAAGCCAATCCAAACAGTAGAAAAAGGATTGAAAAAGAAGGGATTGATCTAGTAGCCTGAAAAGGCTTCACATAATGGTTGTTATTTGACACAATCTCAGCCCTCTCCTTAAACAACCCCCACATCCGAATAGAGGATTACAACCACAGTGCAATTCCTTAACACCTGGACATCAATGTGTCAACTACAAAAGGAATGTTTCTGAGTGAGTGATCAAGAGGTAAAGGAAATAGTCTTTGGCTGGTTTGCTCAGTGTCCAAGTCATCACAACAAAGAAAGAATCATATTAATCTCCACTGTTGAACAATGTCTCAAAGGAATTTCTAAGAATTCTCCAATCTAAAAACAAATAAGTGTGAGAAAAGCTAACAGTGTTATAGAACAGACATATATGAGATTCCCTCTTAACTGTGAGTAAAACTACTGCAAGATGCAAATATCAACCTTACTCATCAATCACATAGGACATTCTCAATGCTGCAACCTAGCAAAATTGCAAACAAGTTGAACGTCAGAATGTGGTCTAGCAACAAGTTTAAGCGGTTGGAGAAGTGATGACCCAAATTTAAATCCGGGCAGCACATTCTCCATGTTGGCACTGTTGTTTATGCATATAAGAAGCTAGATGCAAGTCCTCGAGGACTTTGATAGAACAGACAATTCTCAATTGTAGCTCCTAGACAAACGTAACACTGATTGTAAAGAAAATGTTGCATGGAGATTCATACTCTCTTCGGTCCAAAAATCGGGACATTTGATGTTAAATGCCCAAAAAATATCAGCAAACAGTTTTTCAAACACTGTAGGCACACAGTTTGAGAAATTTTCCCTTGTTCCTATAGTCTAATTCTTCTAAGTTTTGGTCAATTTTGCTCAAAATTCGGTAGATATTTGTTACAATTACATATTTGAGTTGTGTAACCGGCATAATGTAGGTTTTCCAAGATTGTCTCAAGTGTTCAATCCATCTATGGAATCAATAATATATTTCAAACAACCAAAGATGGCAATCTCACTCACAATTGTATCGCTAGAGTCCGGCCATAAAAGCTAAAATATTTGATGCTTTCATTTGGAGTTGATTACATCATTTAGATTTATTATGACCAGAATCTAATGTGAGTGTCAAATGTGTAGGATGGAGAAAGTAGACGTTATGTGTATTCGCAGCAGAGCCAAAATTCTGGGAACTGTAATTTGTGTGGGTGGAGCAATGGCTATGAGTTTCCTTCAAGGTCCTACTCTAGCCCAACTCTGGCCTCTGTGGGGACAATCAACATCAGTTTCCAACACTAATATAGTACACCTAGTGGAAACCATTCTACACGAGGGAGATTCACGCAACCAGATTAGAGGGTGTATTTACCTTATCTCAGTAGTGATAATGTTATCCACTACCATGATATTGCAGGTCTCCCTACCACCTTGCATATTAAATTGATACCTAATTATAACCCTTTTCTGTATTTAGAAGTTTCAGAGCTCCCCACCCAATCAAATGTATGATTATAATTTCATGTGCAGGTTGAGACATTGAAGAAGTTTCCAGCCACACTATCCCTTACATCAATTACTGGCATTCTAGGCTCCATCCAAAATTCTCTCCTAATAGCCATTCGTGACAGAGGCATCATTCCAACACCATGAATACTGGATTCTGATCTTTTGACATGGCTTTCTCCAATCACTTTTAACTCTCCGAATTTTGGAAGTTTTCAACATCAACATAAATGTATCTTAACCCTAAATTAAGTAAGCACCGATAGGAATTAAAATTTGAAGGTGTAAACAATGAGATCGCAATGCTTTTATGATATTTTGAGACAAGTAACATATGAAGGTTAAGATAGATTTAAGTTTATCCTACTTGTTCAGCTTTGTGCATGAATCTTTATCTAAAAGTTCCACAACGATAGGACCCATCTTTTTTGGGGGATCCATTTGTTACAAGTCCTGTCGGGGTTCCCCTAAATATCACAATCTTGGTTAATATATAGACTATTGCAAGGAATACTGAGATGTATTTTTTGTAAATTACTTCCTTTGAATGATGAATCCACTTTTACTTTCCACTTAAATGCTTGACTCTGTTTTAGCCTAAATCATATCAAAACCAGCGAGGAGAATATGGACTTCACTTGACGTTGGCACTGAAATCTGCCAGTGACAAGGATGAAATTGCAGAGATGACTGTTAGTGACTTTGATGTCGTTGTTTCAGTCATAGACGATGCATAAGCAGTTAATTTCATAAAGTATTCTGCAGTGACAAATGCATGAAGAAGCCAGAATAAGTTGAGCCTTTCCTTTATCATTCATTCTCACATTTTAGTAGCTTTCACATTCCTGCCAAAGGGCAGGGGAAATCTTTCCAGAGGTTTCCCAACTTATTGTCGGTATCAACAAGAGATTTCTTAGATTGAGACAATGGTTCAGAAATTATTTGCAATGTTAAGAAATTTGTATATTACTGCTCTTGATAGCAAATCCAAAAGAAAAATAATACGACTACATAAACAAGAAAATCATTGCCAACCATTTTATTTTTCTGCAGTTTGAGCTGTCTAGTTATGATTACATTAGACATGGTCATTTCACACTGCCTGTTATTAGGAGGCATTTTCAATGGAATATGGGCAATTAAGAGTAGAGTTTTGTACTACAATAATGGGTAAAGAAGTCAACTAATTCCGACTAATAATGGTGCGTTCTTCTTCTAAGGATGACTACTTTGAAGCCTACCACCCAATTATTATATAAAATTTGAGTATAACAACAGAAAAGTTTGACACTCAGGAATCTACATAAAACCTAAAGTGACTGGCATGAAAAGCAAATTCCAGGCCTGCTCCTTACTAAATTCAGATTTTCTAGTTAGCTTTTTGGCTTATCGATTATTGGAATTTTATAAACAGAAGACATACTCTAATTTGACAAGCAATCGAACATTCTGGTGTAAGTCCAGAAATCGGGACATTTGATGTTAAATGCCCAAAAAATATCAGCAAACAGTTTTTCAAACACTATAGGCACACAGTTTGAGAAATTTTCCCCTTTTCCTATAGTCTGATTCTTCTAAGTTTTGGTCAATTTTGCTCAAAATTCAGTAGATATTTGTTACAATTACATATTTGAGTTGTGTAACCTGCATAATGCAGGTGTTCCAAGATTGTCTCAAGTGTTCAATCCATTTATGGAATCAATAATATATTTCAAACAACCGAAGATGGCAATCTCACTCACAATTGTATCGCTAGAGTCCGGCCATAAAAGCTAAAATATTTGATGCTTTCATTTGGAGTTGATTACATCATTTAGATTTATTATGACCAGAATCTAATGTGAGTGTCAAATGTGTAGGATGGAGAAAGTAGACGTTATGTGTATTCACAGCAGAGCCAAAATTCTGGGAACTGTAATTTGTGTGGGTGGAGCAATGGCTATGAGTTTCCTTCAAGGTCCTACTCTAGCCCAACTCTGGCCTCTGTGGGGACAATCAACATCAGTTTCCAACACTAATACAATACACCTAGTGGAAACCATTCTACACGAGGGAGATTCACGCAACCAGATTAGAGGGTGTATTTACCTTATCTCAGCAGTGATAATGTTATCCACTACCATGATATTGCAAGTCTCCCTACCACCTTGCATATTAAATTGATACCTAATTATAACCCTTTTCTGTATTTAGAAGTTTCAGAGCTCCCCACCCAATCAAATGTATGATTATAATTTCATGTGTAGGTTGAGACATTGAAGAAGTTTCCAGCCACACTATCCCTTACATCAATTACTGCCATTCTAGGCTCCATCCAAAATGCTCTCCTAATAGCCATTCTTGACAGAGGCATCATTCCAACATCATGGATACTAGATTCTGATCTTCTGACATGGCTTTCACCAATCACTTTTAACTCTCTGAATTTTGGAAGTTTTCAACATCAACATAAATGTATCTTAACCCTAAATTAAGTAAGCACCGATAGGAATTAAAAATTGAAGGTGTAAACAATGAGATCGCAATGCTTTTATGATATTTTGAGACAAGTAACATATGAAGGTTAAGATAGATTTAAGTTTATCCAACTTGTTCAGCTTTGTGCATGAATCTTTATCTAAAAGTTCCACAATGATAGGACCCATCTTTTCTGGGGGATCCATTTGTTACAAGTCCTGTCGAGGTTCCCCTAAATATCACAATCTTGGTTAATATATAGACTGTTGCAAGGAATACTGAGATGTATTTTTTGTAAATTACTTCCTTTCAATGATGAATCCACTTTTATTTTCCACTTAAATGCTTGACTCTGTTTTAGCCTAAATCATATCAAAACCAGCAAGGAGAATATGGACTTCACTTGACGTTGGCACTGAAATCTGTCAGTGACAAGGATGAAATTGCAGAGATGACTGTTAGTGACTTTGATGTCGTTGTTTCAGTCGCAGACGATGCATAAGCAGTTAATTTCATAAAGTATTCTGCAGTGACAAATGCATGAAGAAGCCAGAATAAGCTGAGCCTTTCCTTTATCATTCATTCTCACATTTTAGTAGCTTTCACATTCCTGCCAAAGGGCAGGGGAAATCTTTCCAGAGGTTTCCCAACTTATTTTTTGTATCAACAAGAGATTTATTAGATTGAGGTAATGGTTTAGAAAGTATTTGCAACGTTAAGAAATTTGTATATTACTGCTCTTGATAGCAAATCCAAAAGAAAAATAATACGACTACATAAAGGAGAAAATCATTGCCAACAATTTTATTTCTCTGTAGTTTGAGCTGTCTAGTTATGATTACATTAGACATGGTCATTTCCCACTGCTTGTTATTAGGAGGCATTTTCAATGGAATATCGGCAATTAAGAGTAGATTTTTGTACTACAATAGTGGGTAAAGAAGTCAACTAATTCCCACTAATAATGGTGCGTTCTTCTTCTAAGGATGACTACTTTGAAGCCTACCACCCAATTATTATATAAAATTTGAGTATAACAACAGAAAAGTTTGACACTCAGGAATCTACATAAAACCTAAAGTGACCGGCATGAAAAGAAAATTTCAGGCCTGATCCTTACTAAATTCAGATTTGCTAGTTAGCTTTTTGGCTTATCAATTATTGGAATTTTATAAACAGAAGACATACTCTAATTTGACAAGCAATCGAACATTCTGTTGTAAGTCCAGAAATCAGGACATTTGATGTTAAATGCCCAAAAAATATCAGCAAACAGTTTTTCAAACACCGTAGGCACACAGTTTGAGAAATTTTCCCTTGTTCCTATAGTCTGATTCTTCTAAGTTTTGGTCAATTTTGCTCAAAATTCGGTAGATATTTGTTACAATTACATATTTGAGTTGTGTAACCTGCATAATGCAGGTGTTCCAAGATTGTCTCAAGTGTTCAATCCATTTATGGAATCAATAATATATTTCAAACAACCGAAGATGGCAATCTCACTCACAATTGTATTGCTAGAGTCCGGCCATAAAAGCTAAAATATTTGATGCTTTCATTTGGAGTTGACTACATCATTTAGATTTATTATGACCAGAATCTAATGTGAGTGTCAGATGTGTAGGATGGAGAAAGTAGACGTTATGTGTATTCACTGCAGAGCAAAAATTCTGGGAACTGTAATTTGTGTGGTTGGACCAATGGCTATGAGTTTCCTTCAAGGTCCTACTCTAGCCCAACTCTGGCCTCTGTGGGAACAATCAACATAAGTTTCCAACACTAATACAGTACACCTAGTGGAAACCATTCTACACGAGGGAGATTCACGCATCCAGATTAGAGGGTGTATTTACCTTATCTCAGTAGTGATAATGTTATCCACTACCATGATATTGCAGGTCTCCCTACCACCTTGCATATTAAATTGATACCTAATTATAACACTTTTCTGTATTTAGAAGTTTCAGAGCTCCCCACCCAATCAAATGTATGATTATAGTTTCATGTGTAGGTTGAGACATTTAAGAAGTTTCCAGCCACACTATCCCTTACATCAATTACTGCCATCTAGGCTCCATCCAAAATTCTCTCCTAATAGCCATTCTTCACAGAGGCATCATTCCAACATCATGGATACTGGATTCTGATCTTCTGACATGGCTTTCACCAATCACTTTTAACTCTCTGAATTTTGGAAGTTTTCAACATCAGCATAAATGTATCTTAACCCTAAATTAAGTAAGCACCGATAGGAATTAAAAATTGAAGGTGTAAACAATGAGATCGTAATGCTTTTATGATATTTTGAGACAAGTAACATATGAAGGTTAAGATAGATTTAAGTTTATCCAACTTGTTCAGCTTTGTGCATGAATCTTTATCTAAAAGTTCCACAACGATAGGACCCATCTTTTCTAGGGGATCCATTTGTTACAAGTCCTGTCGGGGTTCCCCTAAATATCACAATCTTGGTTAATATATAGATTGTTGCAAGGAATACTAAGATGTATTTTTTGTAAATTACTTCTTTTCAATGATGAATCCACTTTTATTTTCCACTTAAATGCTTGACTCTGTTTTAGCTTAAATCATATCAAAACCAGCAAGTAGAATATGGACTTCACTTGACGTTGGCACTGAAATCTGTCAGTGACAAGGATGAAATTGCAGAGATGACTGTTAGTGACTTTGATGTCGTTGTTTCAGTCGCAGACGATGCATAAGCAGTTAATTTCATAAAGTATTCTGCAGTGACAAATGCATGAAGAAGCCAAAATAAGTTGAGCCTTTCCTTTATCATTCATTCTCACATTTTAGTAGCTTTCACATTCCTGCCAAAGGGCAGGGGAAATCTTTCCGGAGGTTTCCCAACTTATTGTTGGTATCAACAAGAGATTTATTAGATTGAGATAATGGTTCAGAAAGTATTTGCAACGTTAAGAAATTTGTATATTACTGCTCTTGATAGCAAATCCAAAAGAAAAATAATACGACTACATAAAGGAGAAAATCATTGCCAACCATTTTATTTCTCTGCAGTTTGAGCTGTCTAGTTATGATTACATTAGACATGGTCATTTCACACTGCCTGTTATTAGGAGGCATTTTCAATGGAATATGGGCAATTAAGAGTAGAGTTTTGTACTACAATAATGGGTAAAGAAGTCAACTAATTCCGACTAATAATGGTGCGTTCTTCTTCTAAGGATGACTACTTTGAAGCCTACCACCCAATTATTATATAAAATTTGAGTATAACAACAGAAAAGTTTGACACTCAGGAATCTACATAAAACCTAAAGTGACCGGCATGAAAAGCAAATTCCAGGCCTGCTCCTTACTAAATTCAGATTTTCTAGTTAGCCTTTTGGCTTATCGATTATTGGAATTTTATAAACAGAAGACATACTCTAATTTGACAAGCAATCGAACATTCTGGTGTAAACTATAGGAATTTTTTGTTCGAAAGATGCCTAGCCTGTAGATGTTAGAACTTGCCTGTAAATGAAATGAAGATCCAGCTTGACTTTCAATAAGGCTATCCGCTATCCGCTAGAGAAAGGTGCGCTATTTACGAGGGTCGGATGGAGAGAAAGCCTCGCCCTGCAACAATTCCATGATTTCAAACACCGGGTAAATTGCAAGAAGCTTTTCCTAAAACAACGTCTAGCTAAGGACAGTATGAAGAGGAGCCTCATCGTCCTGTTGCAATTCGTCTCCATGTTTGCGGAAGATAGGACTGAGCGCCGCGGAGAGATGTCCGTATGGCCGCGTGGTAAAGGCTCCTTCAATTCGACTGTCTTGCAGCCGCATTCTTCATCTGCTGTCAAAATCTCGGGACAACGATAACTTGGAGCGTCTGGAACGCCCATTTTAATTGTCATAACTGGAAGAATTCAGGAATACCCATTATGAGACACTTATGGTCATTAGCCCTTCGACCATGGTGCTCTCCTCCTCCTTCTCCTATGATCCAGCTATGGAGTTCCCTTCAATTTCGCCTGTAGGGAAGAATGAAAAATGAGAATTGGTCGTTCCCTCCCTGGTTAAGCTAAAGGTTGAATAATGGAAAATGAGAATGGACCAGTGCGCAAACCGTTTCAGCTTCTAATCTAACGGCTGAAACCTTTGCAATCGTCTAACATATAATCCTATGGTGTATAAAGATGACAGGTAGGCAGAGAGGGGAGTTGATTTCAGAGGGAAACGCCTTACGGCATAACTATGATCATATGAAAATATTTTTTATCTATACCGTATTATGATAGATTTTAAACTGGGAACACTGATGTCCTCACCATTTTAGTTGGCGTTTCTAAAAATTTTTATGATTTTGGCTATTACTTAATTTTTAAATTTAACAAGTAAAATTTCAAAAAAAATAATTGTGATGTATTTAAATAATATTATTAATGGCAAATTCAACACCATCAAAACCCTATACCCAAAAAAAAACTAAATCTCCAAAAATTTTGATTTAAACCATGCCAAAATTTGTATGGTTTTCCTCCTAAATTTGTGCCGGTAAAGAGCGTTTTATTTCACTTCGCAATTTTTATGTGAATATTAATGCAAACTCTACTTAAAAAAATATGAAGTGATGTTGCGCAGGGCTTGCTGGACGATGACCCATTCACAGAGAGAAACCAACGGTATATTGGGAAGACAGCTCTCCCTAAATGGATTGGAGACTATGGCGGAAGCCCATCTCGGAGCACCGATAACAGCCAAATTGTGTCAAAGAATCGAAAAAAGAGGACCAGAAAAGAGTAGGATTACACCATAGTTGCGACGTGGAAGTTCGAATTCGAATTACATCATAGTTACTAACTTCTTCGAATTTGAAAGTTCTATGCAGATTTGAATTCCATAAGTAAAGGAAAGAAAATCGACTCGCTATTTTTTTTTAATATTAAAATAAGCTATTTTTAAATATTGAAAAACTTTATTTTCAAGTTAGAATAAATGGTTTTATTTTTTAATTTGTAGCTTTATTAATGAGAATTTTTTTTAATATATAAACAATTTCAATGTACACTGAAACCTATCTACTAAATAACACTCCACTGATTTTCTCAAATTAATAGAAAAAGAAGAAGAATATTTTATAAAATATATTTTTAATCTTCTTTATAAATGATGGATTATTTTAGTGTGAAAGATATATATACCACTGATTTGGAGAAAGGCAGATCGTTGTCTCTGTATCTAGTATCATATAAATTTTAGTAAAATGTTTTTTAATATATAAACAACTTCCATGTAAACTGAAACTTATTTACTAAATAACAATCCACTGATTTTCTCAAATTAATAGAAAAGGAGGAAGAATTTTTATAAAATATATTTTTATTTTTATTTTTATAAATGATAGGTTAATAGAAAAAGAGGAAATTCTTTTTAAAAAATATATTTTTATTTTTATTTTTATTAAATGATAGATTATTTTAGTGTGAAAGATATATATAATATTGATTTTCTCAAATTAAAAAAAAAAAGATTTTTTTTATAAAATATATTTTTTTATTATAAATAATAAATTATTTTAAGTGTGATAGATGTGAACATATACATTACGAAGTGTAGGTTATATAAAATAAATGACGGATAAATATAGATAATTATCAATTAATAATAAACATAAAAATATTTGCTAATATTTACTACCTGATATATTTTGAGGTATTAAAATTAAGAAGATTATAAGACTCATTATATTATTATTATATTATCATTATTATTGTTAATTAATAATAAAAAGAATAAATATATATATAACACACATATATATATAATTGTAAAAAATTCTCAATTATCAATGTTTACTCTCATTTTACTATGGAGATTATTAATTTTTAAATATGTTTTTTTAACAATACTATGGACCAATAACATGGATTATCCATACCATGTGCGCAAAAAACCATCTCTCTCTTCATATGAGACTCCATGCCCAAAAAACAGTAACTTGGGTCATATGAGACTTGTTTATATGACATTTTTTTAATTAATCAATTTAATTAAAAAGAAACAAATGACATAACTAATTTGTAAATAAAGAGGCAAATTCGAAATCAATTAAATGAACCACTTTACTTTTTCAAGTTGGCAATGGAGGGTTATAGTGGGGATGTCATTGGGGAGATGTCATTGGGGATTATGATGTGCTCCTAGGAATCTTCAGTGCAATATATAAATATTGTAATCGAGTTGTATGTCACCTATGTTACTAAGTTACTTGACATGAGAACATGGGAGACAAAAAAATATGAGTATGTGATAAGTGACATGATGACCCTCGAACATGACATGAAGGACATGTTATATATTATATAAAATAAAATAAAAAATTAGTTAATTGCACATAATTTATGAAATATATAAAAAATTTATATTATGATTGTATATATTTGATCATACAACTAATGCATATAAACAAAACAATATTGACTATGTGATGCTATCTTTGAACCAAAAATACATCAAAAAAGTGTTATAGCCTAAATCTACATCAGGCTGAGAAAGACAAGTCTAGGGTAACATCAAGCCATGCTTAACCTGGTAGCTAGCCCTACCAGGTTGGGAGAGGGATCTATCCTTGTCAATCTCAAAGAAAATATGGCAAATAAGGCTTGAGATGACTGGTATGAATACTAATTTTAGGCTAGGTATATGCTCAGAGGATTTTGATTGATTTTAATGGTTGGTTGCTGGATCAGATGAGGAAGGCAGCTTTGGGTCCGAGAAATCAACACAGATTTGCAGAGGTTTCTGTGGGGCAAGGTAGGCAAGTGTTTTAACACTTTGAAATGAATGTGATGGTGAGTCTAAAGACTGGTGAGGAGTTGAAGAGGGAATGAAAGATTCATGAGTTCTCTTCAAACAACAGAAAACATTTAAAACTAAATAAAACCCCAAGGCAGAGCATTGAAACATCAACAGATTCCACCCTTTACTCTTGATTCACATAGTTATGCAGAAAAACAGAGATGATGGCACATATCCACATAAGATAAACTAAATAACAGGGGAGAAAACAATGCTAATTCACATTACCACAAGAATCCCACAAAATGCTGCAAAACCTTGGTTCATTTCCTTGCCAAACTGCAGAAGTGATTTACAATAGTGCTCAATGCATCCACAAGAGTCCAACCTTGAAAAATGACTAAGAATGTAAAATATATAGGCATCAAACCACCTATGCTGGCCATCAGGGGTCGAATCCATGAGTCAAGAAGCTGTTTCAACAAGATCTAAACTAGGAACTGAAAAATAGGCAGTGGAATGGCTTGCCTCTAAAACTATGGAAATTGATTCAATTATCCTTAACCCGATTGTAAACTGATGTATCTACATCATCAAGTCACTTTTCATCATATTTAACATCATACTACATCAAGTTACATCATATTACTTCATTAATTGATCAAGAGAGAAGAAAAAGTTAAACTGACATCAAACTGGGCGAAATTTTGAACAAACACGCAAAATTGGACAAATTTTTTCCTATGTGTAGCGCCACTGATCCTATGCGTAGCGCTTTTTCCAGGCCAACTTTTGAAGGCTTTCCAAGTCCAAGTCAGGTGCAAAATAGCTCATTGGAAAGATTGATGAGTCTACTTTCTGGGACAACTTGAATTTTTTGATTTGCAGTCTATTTGCCCCTCCAAAAATGGAATCTCCCAAGACTGCTTCTTGTGTGGCAAAAAAGTCGTAGAGATGGCACTTTTTTGGATGTTTTTGGCCCTTCTGGAGGTCCAAAACTTGTCAAAATTTCTTAGCCATTTCTGAGGTTGCATAACTTTTTATGCTCATTCCAAAAATGTAAACTTTTTTGTAAACAGAGGCCCCCATCAAAAGCGTAGCGCCATCAGAAAAACTTGCTTTTTACATAAAAAAATTTCAAAAATGAAAAAAAATGCTCCAAATTCCTTAAAATTTGGCATGAGTGATCCCTTTTAAGTGCTTCACTGGGCCAATGATGCTTCAGCCAAGATCTTGAGTTTATCATGCTCTTTCTTTGCTACTTAAGGCATTCCATGGAACTGTCACTAAGGGCTTCTTCGTCGATTTCATACTCATTGTCCATCTCCATTGTTTTTCCTTTGTTTTGAAAAATGTGGTTGTATATGCATGTTTTGTGGATAATAGTGTAGAAATAAGGTGAGGAATGAAATGGGCAGAGTGTGTGTGAAAATGTATGATGAACAGAGTTTAGGGATGAGTAGGGTTTTAGGGAGAGTGGGTAGAGTTTGATGATGTGAGTAGGGTTTGGGGAGTGTAGAGTTTGGGAAATTATATGTGGAGAATGGGATTAAGGGGAAAATGTATGAGGGGAATGGGATTAAGGGGATAGGGTATACAACCACTAGTGCAATGAAGAAATCTAGGGTTTTACGATAGAAGCTAGGGTTTCAGTTTGAAAAACAAAAAACATTAATTTTAGTAAACAAACCCTAACACACAAGATAGGATTTATGCACTTACTTGTTTAGAGGGAGAAATTGATGTTTTGAGGAAAAATGGTGAAATTTACAACAATTTGTAGCCCAACTACCAGGTGCATAGCACACTCACCCAGGTGCGTAGTGCACTTTGTATGCGTAGCGCCCAAACAAAACTCAGTGTAAAATTTGCACCAGGTGCATAGCATCAACTGACAGGTGTGTAGCACTTTTTGAAGAAAACTTTTTGGAGTCCTTCCCGGTGTCCAAACTAGGCATGTGATAGCTCATGGGAAAGCTATCAAGTATACTTTCCATAACATCTTGAATTTTCCAATTTCAAGGTCATTTGCCATGTCAAAAGTCCAATCTCCCAAGACTGGTCAAAATGTGTAAAATGAGGCTGCCTAAATGCAGAGTGCTGTTGCAGTCAAACTTTGAAGGTCTTCCTCAACTCCAAATTGAGCTCAGGATAGGTCATTGGAAAGATCTCTCTGTCTACATATCAGTTCACTCATCAAGAAAGTCATTTGGCCAACCAAGCTAGGAGAAATCTTGATTTTCCCAAGGCCACTCCAGAAGTGCAGCAACTCTCCTGAAGCAACTTTATTTTTGACATTTCTCTAAAACCATGAAACCTGTGTAAAAAGTGAAGGAGGTTTTTATTTCTTGGCTTATTTTGGACAAACAACTCTCTCAGTTTTTCCAAATTAACTTTTTCTTGCTCAGAAACATCATTTGAGTAAAACCTATCCCAACATGTGGAACAGGGGATTTGTCGAAATGAAGTGAAATGAAGGGGATAAGGGGTTTCTAAATTCTTGAGGAAATTTTGGGAAGTAGGGAGGGATGTTAAGAAATAGGGGAAAGTGGAATTTCAAAGATTGAGTGAGGAGAAAACACAGGCCTAGCCTAGAAAATTGTCAAATTGTAGAAAGAAACTAGGGTTTGTGGAAAAATGAGGAATTTGAGGGATATCAGTGATGGAAAGTGTTTAATAAGGTACATTAAGGATAGGGGAAGGTATATGAGCATCAGGATACAAGTTTTGTTGATGATTTGACCATCCAAGAGAAATTACCTTCAAAACCCTAAGAGAGGGAAATGAGCCTTACCCAAGTACAACTGAAGCACGAGCAAGGTGTAAAATGACCCATTGGAACCTGAAATGATGATGACAACTTTCTGAATGATGGTACACTCATCTGAATGGTAACATGGATTGACATTTGAAAAACTTTGGAAGGAGTGAAAACAAACCCTAGACCTAATATCTAGTGACCAAATTTTACCTGAAAACTCACTGAAATGACAAAATTTGACTTTGACACCATACAATAATTTTGTAAGAGCATGTTTGATCACTGGAAGAAAGCTACAAAGATTGACACTAACACAAAGAACCAAAAATACATCAACAAAGAGGACATAAATGACCTATGTAGTCCAAAAAAAGAATGCTGCAACAACTAACTATTACTATATAACATAAAAAACATTGTCTAAATCATCAATATGACCCTTCAGGCATTAAAATAAGAGAGAAAAAAATTAACATGTCAAATCAAGATTTTGTATGAGTGATAGGTGCATTTTTACTATGGTCACTAAGAAGGAGTTCAACAATTGCCACCAACATCAAGGTACATAGATACTTTTGTCCCCTTAAAGTGCTACTTCAATACCCTCATACATGACAAACTGCAAAGGAAACTTTGTAATCTGCCTAATTTTGAAATTCTAAAAATTGTTAAGTCTGTTAGATTTTGAGTGGGATCTAAAATTCTACTTTCCCAATATAAAATCCATCCAGTAACATTAAAACCACCTTCAAATATCTTAAATCAAAATAAATATAAACAATGTCATTTTTAATTTAAAAATTTAATATTAAGATTAATATCATGTCACTTTTACTTTAAAAATTTACTATTAAAATTAATATCATTAGTCTAGAAAAACCCACTTCCCAACACTTCCATTCTAATATAACTTAAATTTTTTTATGTGCACTCCAAGATCTTTGACAACTCCAAAATTGTGATTGAATTGCGTGACAATGAGGCTATAAATCAATTTTAGAATGTTTTCTTCCATGACACTCGTATTTAAATTTTAGGACACCTGTAGAGCTCACATGAGTTGAACTCATGTCCAAATAATAGGATAAGAGTCAAAATTCATAATCATATTAGAGATGTGACAACCACGTGTTGTGTGATCCAAACGTCTTTGAGACGTTAGCAGAGTAGGACGTATCAAATTGCTTTGATTGTCACTAATACCAGTTAAATCACCCTCTCCCTTTCTCACAATTAAATTATGTTGCCCATTGAAATAAAAGTAGTTCTGCTTATTTGTAATGAATAGACTTAAAAAACTCATTTTTATGTTTTCAGGAGAGCATTTCCCACCTCTTGGACGACATAACATATTAATGACCAAAGCAAACCAAATTTACAAATTTTTGAATTCTCAACACTATTCAGATGAATTTGGTAACTATGAGTTATACATATGGAAAGCTTAACAAAATTACTTGTGGTGCTTATGCGAAATAAGAAAACGTATTAATAAAATGATTAACGGATGCCCACTTTGCAGTGATATCATGAAATTTCATGATTGTATCTGCAGATATAGCACTTCTTTTCACTTAGTGATAGTATCGTTACAATTTTTAGCACATATAGCACTTCTTTTCACTTAGTGATAGTATCGTTACCATTTTTAGCACAATTATTGTGAGTATTATATAGTTTTTGGAGGCAAAAATATTTCCTATCTCTTCCCAACAAATAAGATAACTTAATTTGAGTTTCAAATGGATTCTTCACTGTTTCAAAATGCTTTTAAAAAAAAAAACATTAAGAATCAAAACGGGTAAAAATTCAAAGCATCATGAGTCAAAACGTAGAAAAGGGTTCAAAACATTTTAAAATTCTCGTTCCAGTGCAACGATAATGATTGATGCATGATTTTCGGCCAATTATCTGAATATGCAGGATTTATCCTGCCACTGGAGACGACTTTTACTTCGAGGCACGCAAAATTTCTATGGAAAATTTATTCATTAAAACAGCAGTAATGTGTTAGTTGACATTCTTGTGTTGCGTGCTTCAGCGGTGGTTCGAAAACCGTTGAAGTCAGTTCTGCGAATGAAGCGAGGAGACGACCATTTGAACCATGCATGGAACTATAGCCTTATATATTTGATTATAATGAAAGAGAAACAGTTGAAGTCAGTTCTGCAAATGAAAGGAGGAAACGACAGTAGAACTATGCATGGAAATATATATATGAATGATTATAATGAAAGAGAAAAATAAAGCATGGAACTATATCCTTATATATTTGATTATAATGAAAGAGAAACCGTTGAAGTCAGTTCTGCAAACGAAAGGAGGAAACAACCAGTAGAAGTAAACTGTGCATGGAAATATATGTATGAATGATTATAATGGAAGAGAAAAAAATATTTGATTATAATGAAAGAGAAAGCGTTGAAGTCAGTTCCGTAAATGAAAGGAGGAAACAACCAGTAGAACCATGCAGGGATATATATAAATGAATGATTATAATGAAAGAGAAAAATAAAGAGAACACACGGAGATCACATAATTGTCTCACGTGTATTTTATTAATTAAAATCTATACATCGAACGTTTAATGGAGTTCCATTTTACAATTTTGGGATTCATACACTAAATAATAACACCAATTTAGAAGATGGTGATATCTACACAGTTCCAATTCACTCATACTTTCGAAACTATAATCTTTATGAAAGACTGCATTCGAGCTATTGGAGCTACAAGAATATATTGGAAATATATTTCCCTCATTAATTCTAACACTCATTTTTAATAGTGAAATGTATTGTTTACTACATTTAATTCATTTTTTTTGGTAATATATGATGTTCGGCCATGCTTATTTTTAGTTTATCTTAACATTTACATCATGTTTCTTGTATGTTTATGTCTATATAAAAGAACACTCATCAACCATAATGCATAGGTAACCAACCATGTAAATATTAGTCCAGTAAAATTTCCTTCTAGTATATGGTTCATGCAATTATTTTTCCCTTACAAGTCATAATCTTTTTATATGTACTTATGATTCCCCCTTTATGATTATTATTATTGGTTTTCTTTTGGTTTACCCATAACCACACTTTCACATTACACTTTTGGGTTTTCTATGGATGATCCTCAACCATCACCTCAGGTGGATTTTGTCACAAACATCTCATCAACTTGAAGTGATTTTGGTTAACCATGAACCTTCACATGATCCAGGTGGATATTGGTGGCCACCTGCCAAGTCCACCTGGACCCCCCACCATTGTTTCTCTCAGCATTTTTAGTTTCCTTAATTGTAGCACTACTTACTAGTTTTAGCAGTTTTTCGGGTCTTAAACTTCCGGAGTCGTTTTGAGGCCCTCAACGATGTTTTTTGGGAAAACTGAGAGCAACATAGCCCAAAGTTGTAGTTCTCAGATAGATCTTTCTAACGAGATATTGTGCATGTCAAACAAATATCATATGCCAAAGTTACGGCATTGGGAAGTTGATGTACTAATTTACCCAAACAGGGCCCAAAGTTTGGCATTTCATCTTCTAGGGTTAGGTTTTTGGATGTTGAGGGTTTTCCATTGTTTTTCAACAATAAATAGGCCTTCGATCCTCATTGTAAGACTGTTCAGAGGCATGTAGCCACCACATCTTTTTTCAGAGATAAGCTACCATTGCCTTAGCTGGTTTATTTCCATTATTATTTGTAAGCATATTCCAGTATTTTACACTAATGAAATGAAGTATTATTTTCGCTGCATATCTGTGTTTATGGTTATATCTGTAATTTGTTGCGTACCTGTTTAAATCCGGATCAGTGGTATTCGAGCAATCTGGTTTTTCTCTATTTTCTTTGCATGTCCCAAACGAGGTCAAGATATAAGGAGTTAGGGCTTGAACAAGTCGAACCTTTGCAAGATGAGCCTCGCAAATCCCAACGGCCTCCCATGGCGGATGAGAAGAAAGATGAGGGGGCAAAAGATCTTATCAAAATCTTGCTCGAAGAAGCCCTCGAGCGACAAAGGAATGCGATGATGGACATCTTTGCCTAGATCCTTCAGCGGCTACCCAGAAGCGATGCATCGACTTCCAACAGCTACTCTGGAAACATCACGCCCTTTAAGGTACAAGTTAATTTTGAAATCCCCATATTCGAGGGTCAGATAGACGCAGATGCTGTAGATAAATGGTTAAATCTTCTAGAGGGTTATTTTTCTGTTCATGAATTTTCGAGTCGGGAAAAGATTGTTTTCGCTCTTCTCAAAGCAGCCCCCCACGTCAATGACTGGTGGGAAACCTACTGCGAGCAGAAAGATGAAAATACTGGCTCACTATTTTCAGCTACACCCACCTAGAATTCATTTCAGGATGCCATCAAGGAGTAGTACTACCCTATCAGTAGCTATGAGGATCAATACATAAAGTGGACCATGCTACGGTAGGGAAGGGACCAAGACGTGCCAGAATTCACCAATGTTTTCCATAACCCTTGAACAAAGTTGGGTATCAAGGATTCGGAGCAGCATTTGATACTCAAATACCGTGACTGCCTGCACAAGTACATCCAGGAAGAAATAGAATTCCTGAAAATCTCCTCGCTTGGCACAACATACCGATATGTCGTCAAGGTCGAGCAGAAGTTTAAATAGAAGAAGCGAGACTTTGGATCTGCGAATTTGAAGCAAGGGAAAGGTGCCCTTAAACCATAGAACAAAGGACAAAGCTAAGGCGGGGCAGCCCAAGACAACCCACCAAAGCTGCAAGTAAAGAATAGCACCACAAAGCCGAAAAAGGACACGGGAAAATGGTGTGAGTTCCATAAGAGTTCCACTCACTACACAAGTGAGTGTCGGGCCATGCAGTCATTGGTGGCGGAGCTAAAGATTTCAGAATCAGATGCATGTTTCGACTCTGAGTCAAAACCCAAAAAGGGGAATGAGAAAGGGAAGCAGATTATCGATGTGCAGCCCAACGCCACCGTTGCCACCATAGATACAGAAGGAGGAACCCGAAGATCCAGAGGAGGGGGAGCATCTCTTCCACTCCCAGATGTGGGTAAAGGGCTCCCCACTACAGTTCATTATCGATAGCGGGAGCCAAAAGAACCTCATTTCAGTAGAGGTCGTGAACCAGTTGGGCTTACCGACCACAACACATCCACAACCGTACACCATTGGGTGGATTCACCAAGGATGAGATCTTCGCGTGAGCCAGCAATATCGCCTTCCATACAACATCAAGCCTTTCACGGAAGAGGTATTGTGTGACATTGCTCCCCTTGAAGTTTGTGATGTATTATTAGGACAACTATACTTGTGGAAGCAACATGTTGTGTATGAATCAAGGCCCCGTGCTGTTATTATTACATTGGGAAATAAGTTGTACAGGATACCAGAGGTAGCACCACTTACTGCCATCTCTTTATTACTGCAAAACAATGTAGTAAGCTCATTTCCAAAACCAGGAAATTTGTTTTCCTGATGATACACCCTCGAGGAAAGAAGAATACGGTGGCCATGACCTCCAGACAAGGCCCCTCCGCATGACAACTACAGATGGACAAGGTCGTGGAGGAGTACGAGGACATCTTCACCTCCCTCGCAGGGGTTCCTCTGCAATGTCAAGTCAAGCACTCCATCAATCTGACCCCGGGTGCGCCGCTACCCAATGGACCAATTTATCGGTGCTCCATTCTATAGAATGATGAAATCAAGAGGTAGATTCAGGAGCTGTTGCAGAAAGGTCACATCCGTCTGAGTTCATCGCCTTGTGGGAGCCCGATCGTGTTGGTACAGAAGAAGGATGGGACTTGGAGACTCTGTATTAACTATTAAGCACTGAACAAGATCGTTGTCCGTAATAGGTACCCAATCTCGCCGAATGATGACCTCCTGGTCCAACTAAAGGGGGCAAAATATTTCAGCAAGATCGATCTAAAGTCAAGATATCACCAGGTACCAATCGAACCCTCTGATGTGTGGAAGACTGCCTTCAAAGCCAAGGAGGGCCTTTTCGAATGGTTGGTTATGCCTTTCAGATTGATGAATGCTCCTGAAACCTTCATGAGGCTAATGGATGACATCTTGCGGCCATTCACCAACACATTTGTAGTGGTATATTTGGATGACATTCTAATCTTCAGCCAGAGTTGGGAAGAGCACCTCCACCACATTCGACAAGTTCTCCAAACACTGTGGCAACACAAGCTATGTGCCAATTTGGAGAAATGCACTTTTGGCATGACCCAGGTTCAGTATATGGGATACATTATTGATGAATAGGGGGTGCGTGTGGATCCAGCCAAGATCCAAGTCATTCGGGATTGGCCATCTCCAACCACTTTGACAGAGCTCCACAGCTTTCTAGGTCTTGCCAACTTCTACCGCAGGTTTGTGTTGGGGTTTTCTCATATCACTTGGCCCTTGAGTCAAGTCACCAAGGGAGGAGCGAAAGCAAAATTCTTTTGGTCTGAATCTCAACAGAAGGCATTCATAAAGTTGAAAGATCGCCTCTGCACAACACCAGTGCTCGCGTTACCAGATTTGTAACAACCATTTGAGGTCGAGACAGATGCTTCTAACTATGTTATTAGGGCAGTCCTTACACAACACGGACATCCAGTAACATATCACAGTGAAACACTTTCAGACACAGTCTGGAAGTATCCCACTTATGACAAAGAGATGTATTCCATTGTGCAGGCCTGCCAACAATGGAAGCATTACATTTTGGGGAAGGAAATGGTCATCCACATAGACCACCAACCCCTGCACTTCATACAGACCCAAGGGAAATTACAGAATGATCGCCATCAGAAGTGGTCTACATACCTGCAATAGTTCCATTTGAGTATCAAGTATAAGAAGGGAAACACAAATAATGTTGCAGATTACCTTAGTCGACCACCGATCATGGCGTTAATGACCGTGCTCAACTCTTGTGGACATGAGACTTCTGATTGGCCACTTCTCTACAAAAGCGACCCAGAATTCGGCCAGACATACCAGACACTCTTGGAGGGTCAGTATGTTCCATATTTTCACCTCCAGGATGTCCTGTTATGCCACTTGGGTCACCTTTGTGTTCCTTCAAGCGAGCATGCCAAGATGATTTGGGAATCACATTATAGTCGGGCTGCTGGGCATCTCGGGGTTGAGAAAATGGTGGCAGTACTGCAAAAGTATTTCTATTGGCCGAATCTTCGACAGGATGTCGAGAAGTACATCAGATCATGTACTGCCTGTGCCATTGCCAAACCGACCATCAAGAAGCAAGGCCTCTATACCCTGTTGCCTACCCCTAATCAACCATGGGAATCCATTTCCATGGATTACATGTCAGGCCTTCCTTCCACTAAGCATGGAAATGACTGTGTTTTTTGTGGTCGTCGACAAGTTCTCGAAGATGGCCATTATGGCGGCCTGTAAGAAGAATATCACAGCAAAAGCCACTGCTAAACTCTTCTTTGAATGAGTGTGGGTGCACTTTGGGATCCCACAGTCTATCATCTCAGATCGGGACAGTCGGTTCCTCAGTAAATTTTGGTCCAGTCTCTGGTCAATGCTGGACACCAAACTCACTAAGTCCATAGCCTTCCATCCTCAAACTGATGGCCAGACAGAGGTTTTCAATAGGATGATTGTATACATTCTACGCATGTACGACTCGAAGCATCAGAACCTCCCCTATGTTCAGCACAGCTAAAATCGAGCTCTTCACAGCTCGACTAGCCACAACCCTTTTCAGGTGGGCTTGGGATTCCAGCAACTATGCCCCATTGATGTGGCCATGCCACTTGCAACTACTCACATAGATTCAACTCATGTCCAGTCTGAAACAGACAAGGCAACTAGCTTCATTGAGCACACCCAACATATTTGCCAGCAAGTCCATGACATTCTGGAGAAAACAAATGCTAAGTACAAGCGGCGACATGATCAACATCGGATGCCACACAAGTTTCAGGTGGGTGACAAAGTTTGGTTGCATTTGCAAAAGGAACACCTTACTAGAGCCTATCGGAAACTGAGACCACTCTGATATGGTCCTTACACCATTACTAAGGCTGTGGAAGATAATGCATTTGAGCTTAACATTCCCCCATTCCTTGGCCTACACCCAGTGTTCAATGTGGACCACCTTCGTCCATACTTTCCACCATTACTAGACACATCCGACATTGCAGAACAGCTCACACCCACAGAATTAAATTGAGACTGCATGGAACAAGCTGCAACTGATTGGATCATGGACACACAGATCAAGAACACTCGCCAACAAGATATCCAACTGTATCGAGTTGTCAAAGCAGGCCAACTCCTTTGCCAGGGCAAGTGGCTCACTAGGGACCAAGTTCAACAGAAGTTTCCTCATCTCATGGAGGAACTCAATGTAATGGGGACCATTGCTTCTTAAGGGGGGAGGAATGATCCAGGTGGATATTGGTGGCCACCTGCCAAGTCCACCTGGACCCCCACCATTGTTTCTCTCAGCATTTTCAATTTCCTTAATTGTAACACAACTTATTATTTTTAGCAGTTTTTCAGGTCCTGAACTTCTGAAGCCGTTTTGAGGCCCTAAACGACGTTTTTGGGAAAACTAGGAGCAACATGGGTCCATAGAGAGATGTTGCTCTTCCCAAATTTGTAGTTCTCAGATACATATTTCTAACGAGATATTGTGCATGTCAAATGGAGATCATATGCCAAAGTTACGACCCTGGGAAGTTGATGTACCAATTTACCCAAACGAGACCCACATTTTGGCATTTCATCTTCTAGGGTTAGGTTTTTGGATGTTTAGGGTTTTCCATTGTTTCTCAACAATAAATAGGCCTTCGAGCCTCATTGTAAGATAGTTTAGAGGCATGTAGCCGTCACATCTCTTCTCAGAGATTTAAGTTACCATCGCCCTAGCTGGTTCATTTCCATCACTGTTTGTAAGCATATTCCAGTATTTTACATTAATGAAATGAAGATTTATTTCCGCTGCATATCTATGTTTATGGTTATATCTGTAATTTGTTGCGTTTCTGTTTAAATCTGGATCATCACATCTCAAGTGGTTTATGTTTACTACAAACATCACATCAATATGAAGTGGCTTTGGTTGACCATGAACCTTCACATTAGATGGTTTCTACTAATCACAAGCTATACAATGCAATTTTTATGGGAGTACCCTTGCCTCATTAAACTCACATTTGATTTAGGTACCTGAAATTCTCATACTTTAATCATTGCTATACTAGGTGCATAATTAAACATGATATCATATGTCTTGTTTACAAATATAATTTGTGTCACAAAATTTCATCCTTGATTATTTATCATCAATTATTTTTCATTGTTATAATTTTTTTTACTTGCATAGTCACCAAATTTTCTTCTTTGCTGCATCCAAAATCATATCATTCTCTTCACTTCTTGGGATTTCTTTATCACTTTAATTTATTCTACATCCCTTTTTGTATGTGCATAAAATTTATTCTTCCATGAAGTTTTTTCTTCTTTTCCTATAACCATTGACAGATATTACTATAAAATGAAATCCATCTACCAAGATGCATGGGTTCCATCAACTATACTCACTAGCTTTCTAGAAATATTTGTCAACTACATGATTTGTCAAAATATTAAACTTGATCCCAACTTACTGATTTCCCTAGATTACTCTATCTTAAAATTTCTTGTTAATATGTTATCATAACGAAGGAGAATGAATTGGAACCATTCATTTCCCCCATTAACTCCAACTTTCTGCTTTAATGGAGAAATGTATTCTTTACAACACATAACTTGTCTTGTTTTGAATGACAAGATCCTCTTGATTATCAATGTGTATTTTGGTCCAAAGTAACATTTTCATCACAATTCTATGATGTTGATCTCCACAACCATCCACCTGAATGCATGCGTAACTAGCCACTGCAACCACTACTCTAATATAATTTCATTTGTGAACATGGTTCATTCAAAATTTCTTCTATCACATGTTTTATGCTTTTACATGTACATATAAATCCTCTTTCATTATCGTTATTCTAGGTTTTTCTTGCTTTATACATAGCCATGTTCTCACACTACAACTTTGGGCTTTTTGTTGGTGACCTTCAACCATCACACCTAATTATTTTATATTTACCACAAACATCACATCAACAAAAAGTTGTTTTTTTCTAACCACAAGCACCTAAGTATCACAACCCATGATCAAGAGATATACTGGAATCTTTGTGGGAGTAGAATTGCCTCATCAAACTCATGTTTGATTAAGGTACATAAAATTCTCATACTTCACTCATAGATATACTAGGTACATAGTCAAACATGAAAACATAGACATGTTTACACATATAATGTGTGAGTCTCATGTATAGTGATATTTAATTTCCATCATTATTTATTTTTCTTTGTTTCCATCTTCATGGTTGCATCTAGAATCAAATCATTTTCTTCACTTCTTGGACTTGCCTTATCATTTAAATTTATTCTATGCCTTTTTTTATAGGCATAAAATAGATTATTCCATGAACATTTTGCTCCTTTCTACCATTATTGATTATTGATATCAATATAAAAGGCAATCCATCTACCATCATTTACTTTTACAAATGTAAATAAATTACTATTTTGATTTTATTTAGGCAATATTTTTCATATAAAAACCATACATATATACATAAAATACATACAACAACAAAATTACACCAAAGTAACATCTTACACTTTATAAAAATTATTTATTCACTTTCTTTTCGCAGATTCATTATATATATAAAGTAAGTAAGTAATATATTTTGTATTTTCAAAAATAAAAAAATGTATTTATAATTTTTTATTGATTAATTGTTTAAATTTTTTAATAAACTAATTTAGATTAAAATATAAATTAAATTAAAGTACAAAATATAATGATTTTTGTTAACCTTATTGATTTTAAAGGATTTTTTATTTTAAGATGATTTAGGTTTGAAAATTTCCTAAAATCTAGTTATATTAAAATTTTATGTAATTTAAACTCAATGAAATTTTAAAATAAACTTAGATACTTTAATCACAATGTAATTTTAAAATATAATGATTTTTGTTAACCTTATTGATTTTAAAGGATTTTTTATTTTAAGATGATTTAGGTTTGAAAATTTCCTAAAATCTAGTTATATTAAAATTTTATGTAATTTAAACTCAATGAAATTTTAAAATAAACTTAAATACTTTAATCACAATATATATTATATTAATACAAATACTTAGTTCATTTCAAACCAATAAATAAATACATTATATTTTAAATAATCACATTAATATTAATTTAAGAGATAATACTTTCTCCACATATATTTTTAATAATTAAATAATTTATTATTATAATTAATATTTTAGCGTCCAAAAACATATCATTTTAACCAACTTCGGAATAAACCCGTGCTGAAAACTTCCTTCATCCTTCCTGTATCATGCCAATAATGTTTTGGCTAATGTGAACAACAACGCATGTCATATCTGATGTTCTTTGGTTAATATTTTTCAATAGAAACTTTTTCTGCGTGTAGAAGCCATGACATCTCCATAAAGGTCGAACACAAAGTGCCAAATGTTCACATTTTTGCCTGAGCCTTCGCATCCCTATAGATGTAGAAAGTTCATATTTTCGCTGCATACTCCTGCGCATCCATAAATAGGCCGAACAATAAAATGACAAAAGTAATGACAAACAGCAAAATGCCAAAGTTATTAGCTGGTTGAATTTTAAATGGTCACATTGTCATGCATACTCCTGCGCATCCATAAATAGCCGAAAACAAAATGATAAAAGTAATAACAAACAGCAAAATGCCAAAGTTATTCGTTTGAAGGCTTTTAAATGGTCACAGTCCCATGTTGCATGCAGGTTTATTATGGGATTGTAGATTTCCGAAATATTTTAGAATAATATATATATATATATAGATTAAGTCAATTAATGGAAGCAGATTGTGGATTTCCAGAAGATTGTGGATTTCCAAAATATTTTAGAATTTATATATACTAAGTCAATTATTTGACTTTTTAATGTCTTTTAAATATACAACCTAAAAAAATCAATTACAGATTCTTAAAATATTTCGAAATCCTAACATTCTCCACTTTATGTAATATTGCATGCATATATTCTCACTCTACCATTATTATGATGTATGCATTAGCCTTTTATTTTTACATTTTTTTGGTATAAAGAAATGGAATCCATACGATTTCCTTTTCCAATTTATTGGAATGGCGAGTCGACACAACCTTTCAATTTGGGCCATATGTCTAGAAGATGCTTTTAAATCTTCCGGCTGTTTCAATCTATCGTGCATTTGAATGGTTCACGTTCATCGAGAATCCCAGTAAATTAAACATACGGAATATCCATGAACTGGTCCTGCACTTTTCTGTCGATCCCTACTGAGTGTCGGTAAACGATTGTTTAATGATCAAATGAATAAAGAAGTTTACGCTTTTTTCTTTCGCGTGCGCCATGAGTCAATGCTCCAAAACTCCTGTTTGCGTAAAATTAGCGCGGTACTTTAGGATCCGTATATCAGTATAGGTCATTGAGGTGTTCTGGATTTTTTTGAAAAAAAAAATTGTCAAGATTGATTTGGAATTTAGCAGCATTTATTGAAATTATAAGTTTTATAAATTATTTTTTTATTATTTTAGTCTATTAAAATTTTTAAAAATATTAAATTATATATAATAAAAAAATACAATTTAGATAATAAACATTACAATCTGATCACAATTTAATTTATTCCCACATTCCACCAAATATCTGATGGAAAATTCAAATATTAACAGTTAAAACAACTCCGGAAAATATCACTGAAGTTTACCGATATAGATTTTCAGTCAATGACAGTTGAATGATTAAATAAATAAAGTGATTGCTCCTTGAATACAGAGTGCTTTGCAGGCCGCGCTGATTTTCAGTCAATGACAGTTGAATGATTAAATAAATAAAGTGATTGCTCCTTGAATACAGTGTGCTTTGCAGGCCGCGGTGCGTTTCCCACTGGTGGGCGGGGGCATTCTCATATCAAAACGCTATCCTTCAAATGACTCATTTGAGTAATATTACCATGGGACTGAAGAATCCCACTTGTGGGCGCGGGCATTCTCATATCAAAACGCTATCCTCCAAATGGCCTATTTGAGTAATACTTCCATGGCACTGAGGAATCTGTATACCCCGTAACTATCCTGGCATTCTCAGTGGGAGAAATATCAGTGAAGTTCCACCTACCAGGGAAAAAATTGCAGTGCAGGTTTCAGATATCTATTCTATAAAAATATGTAAAGGTTGAAAGTAAAGCTGTAATGGTTTTTTTTTCCAATATTGTGGTCGTTGAGATTCCCTAGAAGTTTTGGAAGTTTCAATGTAACCTGTCTATATACAAAGTTATAAAGCTGGATAGGTCATTGCCTTTTTTGAAAGGGACATTTTTTGTTTTGGAAATTAATTCCAGAGAAATATGGGTTTTTTTTATTTCTGGAAAAAAAATATTTGATTTGATTTAAGGTATATGTAATTTTATTATTATTATTTTTAATTAATTTTTTTTTTTTTTTTTCATGTTTATCCTGAAAAATCATGACAGTTTGTAAATTTGGTAGAATACATTTCTTCTTCATAAATTTGAAACTGCTACTCTAAGGTATAAGAGCTTAAATTAAGTGGAACTAGAATTATGTTATTGTAAAAATATAGGGCCATAGGAATTAGAATTATATTTTCATAGTTGTTTTTATAATTTTTTTAATATTAAAGTGTTATTTATATAAATTTTATGCTTATAGATTAATTTTTATGATTATTTAGTGTTTATTTTTAGTTTATGTGACCATAATAATACCAATTTAAAGTTGGGCTCTATGATAAATAGAGTAATTGTAAAGAAAAATAGTCATAAACCAAGAGTTAGAAAAAGTTTCCAGGAGCGAAATCCTTTATAGTTGAACCAGCTAGCATAGACAGGTTGAGCTCACATTACAGGTGGCTTTCTAGGTGAGTGAGGTGAACATCTAATCTCTCCAAACAAGACCACTCGTAACACTACTTCGTCTAGATCTCATTCAGAGAAGAAATAATGTTTTATTTTTTTCTTTCAAGACTCTACCTAAATAAGTGTTCATCTACTAGTAGAGGGTAACTGAATGTAAGTATCAATTCTATCTCCTCTGGGTATGTCCATTGTCAACTTGCTAATTGGAAACTTCCTCCAAAATTTATGAATCTAAATATGTTTGGCGATCATTAAGAACATAAGTTTTCAATCGACGAATCTCCTCCCCGATGCTAGGAGAAGTCCCTAAATAAAAAATAGTAGTCACTTCTTGGACCCAGCCCTAGGCATGTGCTCGACCTTGCTAACCACCATTGCCACAACCCCTATCATTTCACATCCCTTGATGAGGTGTTAAGGACAAATTAGGCAGGAACCAAATGAATGAACAAAGTCCCCACCAACCCATCAAAAGAGAATTATATCCAACTACATAAAAATAGTCTACGATCAAACCATTATAGTTATAGAAGGACTCCCCAAACCAGCACTAGAAGAAGACCCAAAGCATGCTCGATTCAAAAAACCATCTTCATGCTTGAACCCTAGAGAACGAGACTACCACTACAAGATTGTAGGTGAATGAAATCTCTAATCTAAATAGTGAGAATCCCACAAAATTATGCCATACCAATGCATAAAGAAAGGATGGAATAAACGAGAGCAGTTGTGACACAAGAACCTCAAAAATTTAAGGGAACTTAAAACACAAAACCCATAGAAACTCCAACAGGAATAAAAGATAACACTTGGAAATTAACCCCACACATAAATATAATAGATAAAACAAATCAAAGAATAAGAGAGGAATCAATACCCCAAAGTTACTTCCCAAACTTGTTGGAGACAATAGAGTGTTGAGTTCATACCACCGGGAAAGAAAGCCAATGATATCTACCTTTAGATTATCTAGTCTTTAGGAAATCCGATCTCATAGGAATGCACTAGCACCAAGTCTTTATTGTGAACCACCATCCAGAACCCCTAATAGATAAATTGATATGCAAATCTCGATAGAAAATGATCTTGCATGCAGTCGTTGGTCACTGCCACTGCTACACCAAACGCATGTGACCCATACACAATGGAGGACCAATAATCACTCCATACATCTTCCCACTTGCACTAGTTCCACACTCCTTTGTGTTAATAGAGTGAAAATATAATCCCACCATCAGCATGGGTGGAAAGCATACCAAGCATAAATTCCAGAGCATTCCCAGAAACATAGCAAGAAAAGGGTCTGCAGGAGACAAATTATCACGATTAATGAAATAAACCTTTTTGTGCTTGATGCATGGGAGCAGAAAGATGTGCCACCCCCACTCCTAATTTGAGAGGGAGTGGGAGGGTGGTGGGTGCCCCTCCCAACCTATATTAACAAGTTTTTATTCACCTAAATTAGGGGTGATTTGTTAGCCTCCAAGAGAGATTGAATAGGAGCTTTCCAACTAGGGATATCCTCATTAGAACATAATACATTTAAGCAAGTATTAATGTGTAGACAACCCAGGTTAGCTAGGAAGCTAGCTACCTTATTATCGAATTAGGTCAAATTCAAAGAATAACATAATGAACAACTCTAAATAATGTATTCATACAAGAAGTAATATTTTCTAGTCTCGAACTCCTAGACAATTTCTCAATAGGGGTTCCATTCAAGAGTTTCTTGATAGTTTCAATTACTAATTGTTAATCCTCATTAAGTTGATGCTTTGAATACCCCTCTTCAATTCCCACAATCATACCCATTCACCAATGAGGAATCCCGATGTATTATTGTTAGTATATCCATAATTATCTGTAAAAACCTTTAATACCTAGTTTTCCTAATCCCAAAAGATGACCCTATAGCTTTCGTTGCGCAGATTTCACTTAGAGGTGTCATAAAAATTTAACTTAACAAAATGAATGGGATGAGAAAAAAATAAGGTGGAGGAAGCTCTAGGAGAGAGCTTCTTAGGACTCATATAATATATCATAGATGGAGAAGTTTCCAAATGAATTAGGATCTTAGTTTCATGTTGATTCATTTTCCAATGGGATCTTCCAATGAATCCTCTTGATTCCGGCACAGGGAACAGAGCGAAGGTCCTTGAAAGCTAGTCCTCTTTATTTGATCCCAAGTGAGAATCTTACATTGTCCCACCATCCAAAGGAAATGACAAACCTTGGGCCATAGATCATTCGTGAAATGACAAAGCTTCCTTGAATGGGAAAATTGCTTTGGTGAAATACCCCACCCAAGTTTATTGTAATCTTGGGAGAAGGATATTTTTTGGTTTTTAAACTTCTTAGCTAGAGTGGGCCAAGATGAAAGAGTTGGATACACTGGCCAATATTCCACCAAGAACTTGAATTGGTTTCTAGAAGTCGGAAACAGTAAAACACTATTGGCATGAGGTGAATATTTCCAACTCTCTTAGATTCACCTGATATCCTAGGAGTGACATTTTTTTCCATGCATCCTTGTAGATCTTCCAAAAAACACGGCTTTGAATCATGTTTTGGTTAGACAGAGCTAGATTCCTAATGGAAGATGTAAGATTATATTCATATCAGCTCAATTTCTCCATTTTGAAGGTAGAGTAACCACATTTGCTATCCAATATTTGTTTACAAATCTCCACTTCGCCCTGAAAACAATGCCAACATAATTTTTCTCCCAATGCTTTATCTAGTATATCTAGATCCCTCGAGACAAATTCCATTGTCAATTTAGGAAGAAATAACTTGTCCTAGGAAATTAATCACCACTTATTTTCCTTCTATCCTTTTCACAAAATGATGTCTCTATAGAGGGAAGTGACGGATTTAAAAATGACTTTAAGAGCAGTTAAATCTAATAGCTAGTAGATAAGGAGAGCTTGTAGCAATTGAGAATAAAGAGGTAGCCAACCAAATTAAGATATTGAAAGGCCCAGTTGTTTGGCTTGTTATATATCCTCTAAGGAATACTGATTGTAGGGAGGTCTCCACCATAGGTTCACCTTAATATTTTGACATGAGAGTGCCAATTTTGAATTCCAAGAGGCAAGCTAAGTGTCACTACACCATCACAATGGTGTTAAGGAAATAAATATTGGATTTTTGCCCAGTTATCAAGTTTTTAGAGGTGTGAATAAAATTGTTAAGGATATATTTCAAAGCCATGGATTACTTCACCCTCGGTGATGCAAAGAGCATAATATCATTAATTTTTTTTGATGGATGATAGGAAGATCATTTCCCTAGAGATGATGACCCTTAATATAATCATGATACCTAATATCTTTGAGATACCTATTCGACCCTTATACATAAAAGATGAAATGAAAAGGTGAAATAGGGTTTCCTTGGAATATTGCACTAGATAGATTAAATATGAAGGTAGGAGAGTCGTTCAAGAGGACAAATTAAAAGGGGGTAGAAGTTACAGACTAGATCCATTCAAATTATTAGGGAGAGAAACCAAAGGCTTGGAGGGTAGACAAAAGATAACTATAGTTTAACTAATTGTAGGCTTTAGAGAGGCTTAGTTTTATTAGCCACTTGACCCATTTATATTTTTTGAGAGATTGAATTCCCTCATGAGTTGTGACAATCCCATTAAGAATTTGCTAGTCGTCTAAAAAACAAGTCTATTTGAGAGAGATGATGTTCACTAAGAGTGGATTAAGTTGATTTACAATTACATATGAGATGATTATATATATCAAATTACATAGTGTAGTTGGTAAGATACTACTAGGATCATCAAACCTACCTACCCAAGGAATTAAAATAATAAAGGTGGCATTAAGAACAGATCATATCTTTTGATACCAATGATATTTTTCCACTAGTGCATGAAAATTAGTACAAATGAAGGGCTAGTATGTGTGAAATAAGTTAGTGGTAAATACATTAAGACCAAGGCCTTTATTATTGGGTATTTGAGTCACCACTTCTTCCACCTCAATGAACGAGACTTCCCTCATCAGGCCTTCATTTTTTTGCGAGGGTATGATATTAGCGATATGCATCATGACAGATTGAATAACAATACTTTTTTCAAAATGGGACCCGTGAGAAAGGAATAGTAATAGGAAACTAATTATTGCTCCAACTCCCCATGTTAAACTATACATTGGTCATCTTAGCAGGAAGGAGAGACATCATATTGTTATGGCAGTGTTTGATCATGGCCCCGTGGAAAAAATTAGAGTTTAATTGATCATAGCCATGAAGAATCATGAGTTAGTGATTCAAAAACATCTTTAAAAACAGTATTGGTAGAGATTTGTTCAATACATCTTATGGGTATTAATAATCTACTTTCCAGAATAACTGAAATATTCAAAGACTCCTTTGATTTTGACTTCATATCAATTACTTGACTTGATTTACTTTCCTGTTGACTGATTACTAAGTGAACTTGCTGCACAGAACTCATCCAGCTGTGATGTAAAGACTGCTAAAACTTAGTTTGAATTTGAAAGTATCTAAGTAATTGTTGATTTACTTGAATCATTATTTCTTCATCTATTAACTAATATCTTCGTTGACTAACACTTTCACTTAATGCATTAGTTTTCAAAACATGATAAGGAAACTTTAGATTTTCTTTCGAAAATGCCTTTTTGTGAAAACTTATAGACTTCCTCTCCACTTGAAAAGTGGCTTCGTTACTTTTTAAATCATGAAATGATCATGCAATACCAAGGAAATATAACACTAATTTTCCCCAATACTGACTTGCACCGCTGAAACTGAAAATAAACATACCATCTGAAACAAGTCTCTGATTAGACTCACATGTACCATTCCTTGCAATATACTGTTGATGATGATAGTTTCTAGAATTCAGTTGAAAGATTGAGTTGAGAGTCATTCTCTCTTTAAGAAGACGTTCATAAGACATTAAATGTATCGCATGTTTCTTATACCATTTATGAATAAGATTTCTTGGAAAAGAATTAACCACCTTGAACAATTGATCTATAAACTGAATCTCGCATTCCAAACAATAATCCTTATGTCGTTCCTTAATAAACATGAGTACGTATTTACTTGAACTTATTAACTGATTAACTTGATTTGTAACAATTAAATCCAAGTTTGATTTGACTTTATGTTCCCTAACAATAAATTCAAACCCTTCTTTCTTTAGGTGATATTTATGTTCTCTTCTGTAAAACACTACATCTCTATCATAAAGATAAGGACTTCCTAATACAACTCCACATATGTCTACTGGGACCACATCTAACTCCACTTCATCAATGTACTTAGATGTAATTGCAAATTTTAAGTGACACTTCTTTGTGACATGTATCTGAGTTGATTTATTAATCCAACCTAGTGGGTATGGTCTTGGATGATTCTGTGTCTCCAATCCCAATTGATTAACTATTTGTTCAGATATTAAATTTTCTTGCGATCCACTGTCAAACATTGTGTCAATATTTGTATGCTTAGAAGTTATCCTTATGCGGAAGAGTTCAACTCTTTTATCCTCATGTGAAGGATTTATGTTTGAAGAAGATACAATAGTTTTTGAACTTGAACTAGTGTAAGAAGTTTTACTTGTCGTAACCATGGTGGTTTTCCTCCTTTCATCACTTGAATCTGAACCTAAATCCTGTTGGACTGCTGCAATGGCCTTCTTTTCATTCTTCGCCTTAAATAACTTTTTGGGCTTAAGTTATGGATGAAGTTGCCAACACTTTGATTCATCATGACCAATTCTCTGGCAATGAGAACAGGTAGGTCTTTCCTTCTGAATGATCACTGATTTCTTTCTCTCCGAAATGCTCTTCCCCTTATTGTCACTGGAATATTTGGTTTCCAACTCTTTGGATGACTGCGATGAAAAATTGAATGGTCTTCCACCTGATTCAATATGTATGGCATGAACACACACCTCATCAAAATCATCAGGATTAAACATCAATAATGTATGTTGCAAATATGAATGTAAACTATCGATGTATTTTAACAAAGTTTCACATGTATCCAATGAAATACCAAGCGCCAATGCTTTCTTTCTGAACTCCTGAGTAAACTCTTGAACACTCTTTGCTTTACCTTTCCTCACATGCTTCTAATCAATAACAGCTTGCTTCATGTATCCTAAAGGATAGAATTGTTTCCTAACAGCTTTTAAAAACTTAGTCCATGAAGAGATGACTTTTCCTTTACACTTTACATCTATCTGAGTTTTACTTTCCCACCAGATTAAATTTGTTCCCCCATTCTAAGTGTAGCTAAATGAATTTTAGTTTTATTGCTAGAAATGTTCTGAATGCGACAATACACTTATAACTGCTTTATCCAGTTATCTAGCTTTTCAGGATTCATTTCACCATCATAGACAAGTAACTCAAATTTAACATCAAGTTTCGAAAGATATGTTTTCTTAGGTTTCTTTTCCATTTCAGATTCTGCACTGGAAGAAGAAGAAGAAGAAGAAAAGGAAGAGGATGATGGAGATGATGGAGGTGAAGGTGGTTTACAATCCTTGCCTTTACCTTTTTCCTTCTTCGATGCCTTTGAAGGAGAAGTTGCATCTCTCATCTTCTTGTCTTCATACAATTCTCCGAACATCTGCTGCATGGTTAAGAATTCCTGGCGAAGTTTTTCTTCACTCATCTTAGTTTTAGTTTTTTCACCTGCATCAAGTCCTGACACAGTTGGTTTCTAAATGACTCGTCGTTTTCCAATCTCTGGATTGATCTGCTCAAGGATTCTTTCTCCTCATTGCGACTTTGACTTGGTAAACATTCAATGGCACATTCTACAAATGCAACCTGCTTTGATACCAAATTATATGATCTTAAATGATCATAAACTAAATATTGATGTAGAATTGATAACCATTAATGATTTGAATGTTAGCTAAAGCACGCAAACAAAGGAAAAATGGCCTAAAAATAAAACTTTACGACAATTGATTAAACATGAAATCGATCCATAAGAGAAGTGAAAATAGTAAAAACACAATGATACCAGAGATCAAATTGATGATGAAGTTCGTCCCTGATGGACTACGTCTCCGGGTCCACTTTCAAGATGGGTGACTGTTTTTATTAGGAGTGAGAAGAAAGTAGTCGATTGCATAGTGATTTAGTCAGACTGAACTTCTACACAAGCCATTATAATCTCTCTCATTATATGGCCCTTTGCACTAGCTTTACAATACTACTTACGGTTTCAAAAATCGACCTCGGATGCTCCTGAAACATTGAAAGCAAAATCGCCTATGTCCTCCAAAATCTGCATACAAAAGTAAAAAAAACCACTCTCTTCTTTGAAGGAACAAAACTGTCTTTATAAGCTTGTGGATACATGATAACCTCCTCTGACTGCATTTGAGTTGAATTGGTTGCTTCAGAATGTGTGTTGGAACCTCGGTCTAGTTGTAACATGACACTTAGGCAGGTGGGCATGGTGATAAAATTAATTATGTAACCAAAACTATTTTAAAACCCAAAATAGACTTTAGGTTACTTGGAAACTGCTAGCTGGAATCTAACCGGGCAGAGGTCCTAACGACCCATGTGAACACCTATAAGAAATCATTTTCTAGCGGTTATCTCGACGACTTGTTCTTGGCGGTTTCGATCTGCGGAGACGTTTAACATGTGATAACTCCACGCTGTTTCCAAGCCCGATGGTCAAGCCTTATACTGTTATCCCGATGGCTTACCCGTTCACATGACATGACTACGGTCATGGTTTGGAGCTGCATCGATATGGCGAATGTTACCATGGCAGTTCTTGTTTTGGAGAATTTAGCACCTACGGATAAATACCAATTCCCTAGATAAGTAGTTGTATCTAGAACAATAGTTTAAAGTGTTTTAGAATTTTCCTATAAGAAATAGATAAGATGGGAAGATAGAAGGCCTACATGTAGTTCTGCTTTCCTCTCATCTCCCTTGTATCGATTCCATTGCTCCTTCCTGTACTTAATCCGCTTGAGAAGTACCCTGTAAACACAACAGAAGACAAAAACCAATCAAAGGATATGATCCATTAAATATAAATGAAAGGAATCAGAAGAAATTCATACATATAAGCATTATGAAAGAAGACAACATATGGAAAAAGGTTCAAACACTTTATTATATAGAAGAAGGAACTACAACCATCAGTGTCTGATTCAAAGTCATTCCTTCAGCTTGAATCCCATCCACATCACATCAAAAGCAAGACAAACTTGTAGTATCATAATACTTGGTTCAAATCCAAATCTCATAGCAGCATTATCTCCTTACAATTCAACATAGTCTAGCCCCTGATCACTTAGATGATTGGTCAATTTATAGGAAGATGAAGGAGGTTTTGTCATTAATGGTGACAATGGATGGCCTTCCATACTTAGAATTAGTTCCATGGAGGAAGGGATGAGAGGATAGGATGCTCCTTAACTCATTACTCATCCATTTTCGAGCTCATAGGAGTTGATAAGACAAGGAAACTTCTAGATGTCTCCAAAAGATAAGAATATTCCCCAAACCCTATGTGAATTTTTCTCGTTCTCACCAAGCGCAGGTGAAAGCAAGCCTAAGTGCTCTACAGAGCACCCTGGCAATGGACTTAACTACTCTGCAATGCACCTTCATAAGGGCTTACCTATGCTGGTCCCTCTAGATGTTATTTCTGGATGTCTTCAAGTCATGAAACTATCTCCGAAGGAGGCATTCAAAGGGGCGACTTTTTTAGGGCATGAAGCAACTAAATTTAGGGTTTGATGAGCCCTAAAACACTGATCGAGATGTTGGGATTTGATGTGCCCAAATGGATCTGTAACAGTTCCCTTCCGCCCATGTGAATAGAATTATGGTCCGACGTGGTTAGAGAGTTCCAGTTAGGGTTAACCTCCATGTCTACGACTTAACCATACCTCCGGTCACATGTTTCCGACGCGGTTAGATGACCATGCAACCTTCTGATTGTGTTTTTAATTGTTTTGTTTATTTGTAAAATCTTATATTGTGTTTACATATAGTCTGAGAGTTAGGACTTTAGGCTTAGGGTTAGGTTTGATGACTTAGGTTTCAACATTAGGAATTAGGATTAATACATTGTTTTTGTATTGCATTATGGTTGGTAGAACTTAGGCAGAGGTCTAGGATTTAATACATAGATTAGGGTTTACATGTAGTTTTAGAAACCCATATGCAAAATATTGTCACAATGTGACGTTCGCGACATTCATCACATGATGACAATAAACCCATGCCTATCATCGATAAACGATGATATCGATCCTCTGCCATGACAACACCGATGTTGACACTAACTCTGTGAGTCGAATGAGAAGACACATGTCGTCGACCAATCCTGGCGGAGCTATCGATGAACATAAGTCGGCAGCCAGGTACAACACCACATCAAATGAATGCCATGAAAACTATGAAGATTACCTGAACAACCTAATCCCTAACCAACACTGTCAATTTATCGAAGCTGAACTAAAGCAACAATGACACCTGAACACTGATGAAGACACTTGAATACATGTACAATTGAATCAACGAAATCCTCCCTGAATCATTCCTCCTTCATATAGTAATATGGTCTCCCATTTACCATCTTCCTCTTCCACATTGGCCGAAATCATGTTGATGTCTTCACCATGTATGGTAGCTATGAGATCCAAAGACTATGGATCAAAAAGTCCTATTGTAGATGGAGATGATTCTAGTTTACCTGATCTAAACTCCACATACGTCCATCCTTCTTCTGAACCTTTGCATATTGAGAAATCCAATCCTGATATGATAATTCGAGCACCTACAAAATTTGTTCTTCAAAAGTCAACTTTTAATCCTCATGCTAGAGCTACTGAGAATTACAATATTGTTGAAGATCTGGCTATGTCACCTTCAACAACGTCAGCTCTTGAAGTGCTTTAGACTTGTTCATCACAAAGGAAATTACTATTTTCAGTTATAGGAGCAGCAGACACTCGGGACTCGAATCTAATTGTTTTTTATCTAAAAAATCATGGAACATGACTCCCACATCAAATCGCAATTCAGTTACCAATCTTTGTCAAAGTTAGATGAGTTTTTCGAAAAATAATTCACAAAGGAGCGTTTACATGCATTATGTTTATTGCTTGTTGGAATTCTTTAGGTTCTCGAAAAATCAATCAGTCTCCCATGACTTTGAAG
This sequence comes from Pinus tabuliformis, assembly GCA_031772625.1. NCBI lineage: Eukaryota > Viridiplantae > Streptophyta > Pinopsida > Pinales > Pinaceae > Pinus > Pinus tabuliformis. The sequence continues at coordinate 938,167,457 of CM062813.1, forward strand.
GCCTTTGATGGAAGAGTTTTTTGACCTTATGGAATTTTGAACGATCTACCCATAGAATTAGAGGGTAAAATTGTTGCGATTGAAGTTGAGGTTGTTGATGCTCAACTTGATTATAAAATTTTACTTGGTCAAAGTTGGACTTATGCCATGTCTGCAGTGGTCTCCTCATTTTTTTCAAATAAATATGTTTCCTCATAAGGGAAAAATTGTAAAAGTAGACCAGTTGTCCTATTATACTTCAAACCCTAACTCTGATGGTAGTCTTCCTTTTGTTGGAAAATCGACTACTCCATATGAAGATATTGGTGTTGCTCTTGTTAAAGACTCATTTCCCAGGTCAATATGATTACATCAAGCTCTTCCAAATCTTCTGATCCTTGGAAATTGCCTTCAAAGTTAGAATTAACCTTACATGGAAGTGAGATTCCTCTTAGCCCATTTGAATTGCCTTATCAGGCAGTTTAGTCCCTTTTCAACGCAACATCTAAAAATGATGGAGTGAATACGATCATCGATGTTTATTCTAATTTATCTCGTTTAGAACCAATATCAACGTTCGATCCTTTTGATGGAAAATTTATAAGTAATGAAGGGATTATGCAGGTAATGGTGTTAGATTAAATTCCTTGGGACGGTTAGCATCATTGCTCATCTTTCCTACCTTGCCTTGACAAAATCGAGAATGATTTTTCATCTATATTTTCATCTGAGATTATTAATGATCCTGAATGTCTAATTTCTATCCTTTATTCTAAATCCAAAAATAATTTAGGAAATATATCAGCAACAATGCCCATCAACATCTCAAACCAGGGATTGCTGAAAATATTCCTATAGGGGCTTCTTTTTCTTTGAATGAAATTTCAACATATAAAGCCCTATTTTAGGAATTCCATGACTTTTTTGCCCGACCTTACGAAGAAATACCAAGAATCGACCCTAGTATTGTAGTCCATGAAATCAAGACTTATCTGAATTTCAAACCTGTTAGGAAAAGATTACGTCTAATTCATCTGCAAAAGGATGTTGCTATAAAAGTTTAGGTTGAAAAATTGTTGAAAGCATGTTTCATTTACCCTGTTCCATTAACTAATTGTGTATCAAACATTGTACCAGTCGATCAAAAACAAGGAATTATTAGAGTATGTATTGTTTACAGGGTTATTAACAAGGCTTGTCCAAAGGACAATTACCCGACCATGTATATCGATCAAATCGTTGATGATTGTAATGGAAATGAGATTTTCTCTTTTATGGACGATCCTCTAGTTACAATAAAATAAGCATACTCCCTGTTGATCAACATAAAACTGCATTCATTTGTCCATGGGGAACTTTTTCTTATTGTAAACTCCCATTTTGTTTGAAGAATGCTAGCGCAAATTTTCAAATAGAAATGTCTTATACATTTCATGATATCAAACATATTGTTCAACCCTACCTGGATGGCCTAACAACTCATTAAATGAAACAACAAGATCATCCATAACATTTGAGAGCAATTTTCATGAGATGTAGGCATTACAATATTCATTTGAATTTGAACAAATGTGTTTTTTGTGTACAATCTGATCAACTTCTAGGTTTTATAGTTTCAAAAGAAGGCATTCGTGTCGATCCTTTGAAGGTAGAGGGAATTTTGAACTTGCTAGATCCTTCTAAACTTTGTCAACTTCAAAGTTTGCAAGGGAAAGTAAAGTTTTTATGTAGATTCATCCATATCTATGCTAAACTGACCCAAGGTTTTACTCGACTTTTGGAAAAAGGCATTCCTTTCATTTGGGATGAGTTTGATGAAAAAAGTTTTGATGCATTAAAATATGCGTTGAGCCATGCACCATTATTGCATCCACTAGATTATCACCAAGATTACTATCTATATTTAGTTACATCAGATGCCACCATAAGCATGGTTTTAGTACAAAAAGATGACTTTAACAATGAACATGTGATTTACTATCGAAGTCAAAATCTCACTAAAACTAAGATCAAGTATGCACATGTGAAGAAACTGGCCTTGGCAGTTGTTTAAGATATTTAATGTTTTTGTCACTATATACTTTTGTGAAAAACAACTATCATTTTGGATTGTAGCCCCATGATCTATATTATTATCAAATAATTGTTAGTGGGAAAATACTTGAAATGGGTAGTTATATTACAAGAATTTGATTCAGAATTCAAAAGATCTAAATAAAAGAAATCCTTAGTTTTCATTGAGTTGTTATGTGACTTTCCCTATACTGATACTAAAACAATGGTAGAGGATTCTCTTGCCAATGAATCTCTCTTTCTAATCAGTACGTTTGATCCCTGGTATAGAGATATCATTATATATCTTCAGGCCCAAACTTTTAGGCTTGAATTATGTCGAACTCATCATTGTCGCATTCACTACCATTCCTAAAAATACAATATCATTGATGACACTCTTTATCACCGTGGTGATGATTACATTTTTCGACGATGTTTAACGCTTCAAGAGGCTGAAAAATCATTGAATGATTTCCATTCTAGAACATGTGGGGATCATATGTCTGGGTATGCCACTGCCCAAAATATATTGTGTGCTGGTTATTTTTGGCCATCTATGTTTAAGGATTGCATTATTGTAGTTCAAAATTCCATAATTTCCATGTTTATGATCGCAAGATGCAAGCGCCCCCAGCTCCTCTTCACCCTATTATAGTTGTTGGTCCTTTTTGCAAAATGGGGCATAGATTTCGTTACATGTAACACTCACTCGGCCAGGGGGCATGGGTATATTATTATTGCATTTGATTATTTTATGAAATGGGCTAAGGCGAAGCCAACATATAAGGACAATGACGAAACTGCAACAATTTTCATTTTCAATCATTTAATTTCTCGGTTTAGTGTACTACAAACCATAGTTAGAGACCTTGGTAGCCATTTTCGCAATTTTATGATGACTGAACTATCTGAATAGCTTGGCCTTCACCATGATAGCTCTACAACTTACTATCCACAAGAAAATGGCCAAGTCAAAGTTTTTAATAAAGATTTGACAAACATGGTCACATGGATAGTTGGTATTCATAAAGAAAACTAGAATACCATGTTTCTCCCAGCCTTGTGGGCATATTCTACTGTTGCAAAAAAATCCACAGGCTTTACTCCCTTCCAACTTGTCTATGGCTTGGAGGCAATTTTTCTAATTGAATGTGAAAATCCATCTTTAAAACTAGCCATCGAATTATTACAAGCTACCTCTATAGAGGAAGAATAGTTTTTACACTTAACATGTCAAGGTGAACCTCGTTGTGAGGCCGCTCTAGCTAGAGAGGCTCATAAAAAATGAGTTAAGGCTCAATTTGATCAAAGCATGAACCCTCGTTCGTATGCAGAACGTGACCTAGTCTTGGTCTATGATCAAGCTCATGATAGAATAACTGCAGGTAGATTCGAGCCCATGTGGCATGGCCCTTACATTGTAAAACGTATATTAGTTAAATGAGCCTATGATCTGGTTGATTATAATGGTGCTTCTTTGGGAAAGCCAAAAAGTGGTCTTTACCTAAATAAATATTATGCATAATTATTTTGTGAATATTTGTACATTATTTACATTTTATTTTTGTGTGAGGTACTTTTAGCATTTTTTACAATCCACTACGACTTCTCTTACTTATATTTTTTTACATCCGATTTGCAGATGTCGACATCTCCTCAAACTTACATTGGCTTTGTTGACGGTGCTAGTTGTAGTACTCAAAATTTTTCTATTGGAGCTTCGGTTCTTTATTCACCCAACGATGAGTTAGTTTCCATTCATAGGATATGCCTTGGTCAAACAAAAAATAACATAATAGAATATAGTGCAGTTATTGAACTATTACTTAATGCCATTTCATTTGGAATTCAACATTTGATTGTTAGGTTAAATTCACAACTCATAGTATTACATTTAAAAGGCGTTTATACAATAGGAAGTCCATCAAAGTTAAAAATGTTTTTCTGAGTTTTTCTTTTGTAAAGGAAGTTTGATTATATTAAATATCAACACATTCCAAGAAATTTAAACAAATTAACCAATGCATTAGCCAACCATGTGTTAAATAGACATTTGCAACATTTGTAAGTAAAAGAAATATTCATCCACATATTGAACAAAATAAGTTGAAATCAAAAGTAGTAGTTTTCCATTAGATAAAGTTTGTAGATAGTATGTTTCACAAAGAATATGTCATCAAAGGACATAAGGCCCTATGGCCTTTATTATCGAATATGCCGATACAAAAATAAAAAATGTAGCCCTAAAAGTCTAAACAGCTAAGAATGATGATGATCATGAAAGAAGACTATGGCACAAGAAACTGAGCGTAACAGTTGTCTAAGTTGTCTTGGAACCCCAGTCACATGTCTCTGGTACCGAAGAGGTAGATCATCCATCCTAGTCTCTAGAATGTCAATGGTCAACCTCTCCAAGTTTTGCACTAACTCCACCAGTGCCTCTACCAACTCTAGGTTCGCTGCTGCAACTGCTATAGGTTGGTCATCACGCCCGTCAAAATTCTATAGTCCTGGTGGTCAAAATAGGCACACATCTACATAGGGATTTCAAATAATTAGCCTTGAAAGATACAAAAAACATAAAAACTAAAAAAATTGTAAACATCAAAATGAGACATTCTCACCTAGGTCACCCCAATATGTCCCTACTCGATGAGGTATATTTGCATTTCCTCTGTAATCCATCCCCACATATGGAAAGTCTTCGATCAAGATGATCTACTGAATTAATCATAAAAACAACTCAGGGAAAAATCATACCACTATACCACTGTTCCTATGATGAGCCATAAGAGAGACCCACCTAAGCATCCATGGATCTTGAGGTCTTGCCTCATCTACTAGAACCTATTGTGGCATGAGGAGTGGAATCCTCTTTAGAGAAAAATAAATCCAAATTTCCCCATAGCTGAAGTTCCTCAGTTTGCCATTTTTTACTCCAGTTAGTTTTTCTTTCATGTTGAGAACCACTACCTCGCACGAGTTAAAAACCATTGACTCCAAACACTCTACGATAGTCTGCGTATGAGCCTTGATGTCCAAGTGAAGGGTGACATTGCCACATTTTTTGCTAACCATGAAGGAAATGGTACTCAAAGCCAGTTCCTCAATCCTTCCATCCGTGAGTTGTGCATTTCTAAAGAAATGACGTCGGTCTCTAGTAGTAGTGTCTTAACCCTGCCTCTACCCGAACAAAGAAATATCAGCTCCTCTACAAGAAAGCCCAGTCAAAAAGTAGATTTCATCATCACCAATGGTGAGAAGATGATCCCCAATCACAAATCATTGGTCCTAGACATCCCATGTCTGCGCCAACCAAGTCATAATCTCTACCTAATATTTCATACCTGGAATGATCCAATATTTCCAGAGGGCATAGTTTCTTAAAGCTTTCATAGTGGCAGGATCATCCAAATAAACTGAATCTTCAGTTTCATGTTTTCTCTCCCTGCATTCCATGATTTAAAGATCAAATGGTCCTAAAATAATAATTAGGAAGAGTTAGAACAATTATTATAACCAATTGTGGATTTTTTTAGGGCGTAATTTCTGTGTTTTTCAAAGGCCCTCACGCGTGTGCGACCATCTTTTCAGAAACAGACCGCAGCTGCGCGTATACTCGGGCAAGTTTCTGAGCAGGCAACATATTTTACTATACAAATAATTTTAGGCTTGTGCGAACCTAATGGAGAGATACCGCGTAGGTCCGAGGGCACATTTTTTAAAATGGAACTCCTTAAAAAATTCACATGAACGCTTAAGACTAAAAAATAAATGGATGAAAGCAGAGATAATGAAGAGATCTATTACGTGGAGAAAATGACTAGTGATTTCATCCATCTGTCTGCTGGAAATTAGCTTTAGAAGTTTGGTGGTAAAAACTCTCTTTCTGCTCTTGAAATGAGTAAAAATAAATGTGAAAATAGAATTACTTTTTCAACTTTTATAAGTTTTGTAGGTGATTAAAATACTATTTTTATACCTAGGATCTTTTAAAAGTCAAAATTTTCACTGTTTTACCCTAATATTAAGCAGTTATGATAATTTATCTGAGTTTAATGTGCAAAACGGGTTACAGTGTGAAAATGTATCATTTTTTACTATGAAAAAACTTTTATCACTTTCCATGCTCTTAAAAAATTACGAAAGGTGAAACCATGGAGTCCTCTTTAAGCCCTTTTTAAGAATATTAAAACATGAAAAGATTGTCAAGCACTTGATTGTTCGAACTCGTAAAATTAAATGAACAACCATCCACTCATTATAGGTTTACCCCTTTTACAAGTTGAACTAGACTATTTACAGAAAATGCACGTTGACTGATTATGGTCAATAGAGTTCTCTCCTGTATTATTTTACCTTTCTTTAGGATCGAGGGACTAAATTTATGAAAAATAACATGACAAAGTCTTCACATGTTTTTATTCTAACTCCCTAAAACTGAAAAACATTGAGCTTTACTTTCTCCAGGCTCGTTAAAATTTTATTGTAAAAGAACTGAATAAGTTTCCTTTTTTGTTTATTTTTCAAACTCTTAAAAGAAAATGACATTGAGTTATTCCTTTAGTGGACTCGTAAAAATTAAACGGTATAGCACTCGTTAAGCATAACGAGACTGAACCATTCCTTCTAAGGGTTCGTTAAAAATACTTCGATTGATTCATCTGAAGGATGGGCTTACAGGACAAGCATATGTTATCCTCCTCAAACTTGTAAAAAATAAAGAGGTACTTGCAAGTAATGGTGGGGGAGAATTGTGAAAAGGTATTCATTTTATATTCATTATAAAGGTAGTATGTCACTCTTGAACATGACACTCCGTCACATTTATGTCTAGGCTTGGAAATCCATTTGTCTTACAGTTAATCAAGTCTAATTGAAAGTCTTCAATTGATTTTCAATATTATCGTTGAGTCAAATGCTACCAAGTCAATTGTTATGTCGTTATGTGTTTAAGAGAACTTCAACCTTAGTTTGTATCCCTTTGCAAATTTTAGTCTTTATTGACACTGGTTGTCCCTGAGTGAGTCCTTACAAACTATTATTCAAAACTTGACATTGTGTTTCATGTTGTAGGCTTTGTTGCAATGAGTCACTTTCTATTGAATTCAACTCATTATCTAGGAAGTTGTTCTGTAAACCTTCAGTACCTTGAGGCCTGCATGCCTTAATGGAAAGTTCCTCTCCTTTGATGACAAGTTCTCATCATTGGCCTTTGATCGAAATATTTTATGAGTGTTTGACTTCAGATCCCGTATTCACACTTCATAGATTCTACTGCGAGTACCTTGAGAGCCATTATCATTATTGGCAGTTTCTCTCACACTTGTTAACGGTTCACATCATTGACTGGTAATCAAGTGGTTTCTACCATGTTCAACTTCGAGACATTGACTCGCATAGATAGATTCCAATTATAGATCGAGAGACCGAGATCAAGACCCTGGATCTAGTTTCATTAATCTAGGTTGCGAGCAGTTTTATATTCATGATCATGTAAACTGATTCATAAATGATGGCCCCATCCATACTTTGTCTACTATCGATATGATTTTTGAGTTTTTCTTGTACTTGTTCATTGAGTTATCTTTACTGTGAGTATGGGAATGCCTACCTCAGTGATGATTATATATATTTGCATTGTAATCCTTGAATGTTTGTTGCATGTTTTTGATCATTGTGTCTAATCCGATCTTTGGCATGATCAAGCGCCTCAGCCTTTAAAAATTATTTTTAAGACTTTGAACTTTAGGGGGCAATCTGTTACACATCATTTTGTCACCATGACACTTGATCAATATAAATTGATTTCTCCCCATCCATGAACATGTTCAATTGAACTCCCTTAGAGGTCAAACAATAAAAAATGCCTTGAAGAAGATGATAATTTTGGGAAAAATGGCTTCTGTACTTTGTTAAGTATGACCTGTGCACTTTCTCTAGACATTTCTGAACATTCGTTGTACTTGTCTCTGAGAACAACACACAATTGTGCTATGTTACCACTATAGACCGCACAGGTGAATCAAGGAAAAATAAAATAAAAAGTAACATCTAGAAGCATTATTGGGCAAATATATCCCAACTGAAATCTCACAAGTCATATCTATTTGAGCCAAACCCCTTAAATGATAGACCTAATTCCTTTTCCTCAAGGAACCATAATCCCCCATTTAGTGAATCCCATCCTCCTCTTTTGGATCTGAAACTTCTTCCTCTTCACCTATAAATTCACCAGAGGGTAGAGGGATAGAGGAGGCCATAAAAGATAGACTTATGATGTTAAATTGATATTGGAAGACTTATCATCTAAGGAAAGAGTTGGAGGCATTTGCGAGGAACTTCATGACATTAAGGAAAAGGTTGTAAGGATCTTCTTTATCCATGAATTAGTACAAATGAATCATTTATTCCATTATATTGTCTTACTGAAATGATGAATGGTTTATAGTTCTTTAGATATCCATTAAGGAAATTTCAATTTTTAATCTCCTTTATCATTAGATTAAGCTTGTTTGAATTGCTATGTTGCATATCCCTTTAATATTTTTTATGTTTGTGTTTGCAAGTCTTTTCAAGCATTGAAAAGCTACATCAAGACAAGTGGGGATCTTCATCAAGCATTTCACAAATAAGTGACAAGCTTATTCACTATCTTTTATATTCATAATTCAAACGAAGTAGGCTTAGGGAAAGAACTATTCAATTGCTCATTTGTTTCCAGTTTCCTTTAGGATCTAGGGAGATTCCTATTGTCAGCAAGAGGGATTTATCCACCTAACACCGCGTTCTCAAGTATGTCAATTCTACCACAAAATCAGAAATTATTCTACATGAAAAGAATACCATTTCTTTATAACCAATATGTACAGACTCGTAGAAAATTCACATTACAATATATACAAATAATATTACATGTTCTAAAATTAACAAATTGAAATACTATTATTTCTTGTTGCTAGGAAATTTACAAGGAAGAGAGACTAGTCTTCCCAACCAACGATAATAAAAATTACTTCCAATTCTCCCCCCAAGCCTATTTTTCGCTCCCAGAATAGTTGCTTGACATAGATCTAACAAGGTCTATTCAAAAGCATCAAGACTTGTATATTGTACAAGTCCAGCCAAAGAACTCACAGACTCACAAGTTTGCCTGAGGGATTCCATTAGCTCCAACCAGCTCAAGAATACACTTATTATTATTAATTATTAAAAAACAATAATAATAATAATAATAATAATAATAATAATAATTTATTATTAAATAATATTTTGTATTAATAAATAAATATTTATTATTATTATTTATTCATTAACTATATATTAATTACTTTTTATTAGTAATTTATTTTTAAATTATTATTATTTATTTGTAATTTCATACATCTCCTAAACATCACTATCAAAACTCTCTTTTTCCCTTTCAGTTAGATTACACTTATGTTATAGTACCCTATAATACCATAATCCTCAACAGAAAAGCCTTTTAATATAGCAAAAAAAAACATAATTTCGCTGCTTACATATTAAGAGATCCTGCATTCCTATTCATTATGGATGACAACACCCCCACACATATAGTGTAAGCTATCTCTTTTTATGATTTCAATGATGGTGATGATGATGATGATGATGATAGTGGTTAACGTCCACTGAGACCAAATTGGTCTACCAGACCTATAAATTTCTTAGTTTTTAATTGTCTCGCTCCTCGTCTTTCTTGGCGAGATTGATGTTGTGGCTTTCTTTTTTTTTGTCTACGGTCCAACTTCCTTTATCTTGCATCTCCTTGATCTCCACTGGTTCTTGGGACATTGGTGTCTTAGCTTCGCGATCTATTGTGTTCGTCCTTTTGAAGATAGTCGGAGAAGAAGTTTGGTCTAGGAGATCTGCTTCGCTGTTAAATGAAGATTTATTTTGTGCGATGGGGTTTTCTCCATGCTTGTCTTGAGTGTTGTTTCTTTCTTGCCCGATTTTTTGTGATTCAGAGTTTTCTCTAGAGTATTTTTCTTTGATGACAGTGTAGTGTTCTTTTTGTGCTCCTTCCCACCATGTAGATCTGTGGTGGTTTTTTCTAGCAGAATTTTTTTGGAAGGCTTTTGAGCAATTTTTGGCTAGATGGTCTGTCTCAAAGCATGATCGACATCTGAAGACGACACTTTCACAATCTAGTTTCTGGTTCCACACATAGTATTTACTTGTTAGGTTTATTTCAACTGAGAATCCGGTGCTAAAGTCCATTTCCACACATATGCATGCATAGGTGGTTCTGGCATATTCCTCTGTTTCTGGGCACCTGCGGTAAAATTTCCCAATTGCATTTCCAATTGCTTTTAGCGAGGAGAGATTCTCTTACAAACGTTCGTATAATCATCATTTTCTTATCTCATAAACATCTCTATCAAAATTATATTTTTGCTTTTAATTTTCTAATAATTTGTAACTTCCAAAAATATTAATTCATATAAATTTTTTTTTTGAAAGACCAGACTTACACGTAACCTACATTGCCATAATCCTAAACAGAAAAGCGTTTTAATCGTGTTGGCATTCACTAAAAAAAATGACAATTTCTCTGTTTACGTATTCTCCTTGAGTTATTAAGGAATCCTCCATCATTCCTATTCATCATGGATGACCCCACCACCCATAGATAAAAGCAAGCCGTCTCATTTTATGAATTCAAACAATCATGTTAATTCCCTCTGGAATGCTGGTATAGTGACTAGCGAGGGTAGTATTTTCAAAGATAAAATATTGTAATCTCCGCAAATACTTCGTAAAATTCTCTTTACGCATGTTTGAAAAGGTTAAGGCATTAATGATGTAATGAATATCCCTCCGTTTGTTTTTGGGATTTCAGGATTTACCATGAAACTCTTTCCATAAAAAAATTCATAGGGTACTTTGGCAGAGGGTATACATTTAGATGTGGGCTACGGATTGTAAATTCATTATATAATTCTTATTCCACGTGCATCCATTTGATGAGAAATGTTTCCATACTCGATATTTTTTGCTCATAATAATTTTGCTTATTTAATGATTGGACTAATATATAAACGCTTCAACCATAATGAACAAATTTCCATGACAATTTGAAGAATTTAGGGTCGATTATTTTGCCAAATCAAAAGTGGACGATACGAGTTGCCCATGTGCATTTTTAGGAATTTTGGAGTCTAAAACAACTCTAAGGAAAATACTTTGTCATGTAAATATTATTTTATCACTAAATATTAATATTTACATTTCCTAAATATATTAGATAAGTAATAATAAAGAAAATTAGTAACACTTACTAATTTATCAACTATATTAATATATTTCTATATATTTAAACATTTTTAATAGATACAAATTTATGATTAATAGAGAATTAAGTTTGAGAATTTTTATCTTTTATATGTTTTTTTTTTAATTTATTTTTTTATTATAATTTATGAGTAATAGAGAATTAAGTTTGAGAATTTTTATCTTTTATATGTTTTTTTTAAATTTATTTTTTTATTATAATTTAAGATATTTGTGTAAATTTTTAACTAGTACCATATTGTTGTTAGAGAATGATTAATTATCACTCTAATTTTATAAGTAACACACTTATATACATATATATGTACATAGATATACATACATATAATAGATATAATAATCATGTAAAGTATTAAAATAAAATGGCAATTAATGAAGCATCTTAATTTTCACATTTAATTAGGCATACTTTGTAGATTCATCCTCTTTAATTAATCATGACCATCTGTATCTAGATTTCTTGCCATTTAGGGATGAATCTACCAAATGGAGATGTAATATCAATTAAATGTTATTTTTTATAACGGATTTCTAAAATACTAGTATAGAGATTATTAACTTATAACATATTACATATTCATTATGAATTTAATAGTTTGAAATAGATCAATCCTCTTCTATAAAGAACACTTTAAATAAGTTATAAAATTACTTTTAAATTTTTAAAAACATTGTACAATTGGTAATATTTTTATATTTCCTAATATATTTAGGACATTCGCTACTTTAAATATACTTCCATGGAATATGAAACCTTAACTTTTTATCCTACTCTCCAATTCCATAGCTCCTCATTTCTTTTTATTCCTAATTAATATTTTAAGTGAAAATTACTGGAAATTTAATAATAGATTACTATATTTTCATGGTCATGATATTGACACCTTAATAATATTTTAATTAATGAAATTTTATTGAAATATAAATATTTTTTGTGTAAACTAATTTTTTAATTATATCTTTGTTTGTTACATAGGAGTTATGGATTTTCGATCGCGGTGTGAACTGGACAACATCTCCATTATGAAAAATTAATGAAGGCACCCTTGAGGTACAAACACACCACCCTCCACATGCTTGGGGTTTATGGTGTGCTCGCTCCATGCATGCATGGTGAAAATACTCACGTAAGAGGTGACAACGGTATTGCGTTTTGGTTTTGCCATTTGGTAAGTTGCTTTGTGAGCGAAGTTGGTAAGTGTCTAGTTCACGAGAGAGGAGTGTTGAAGGGTGGTGTTGGGCTCTAAGATCGATGCAGAAATAGGAGTGGTGGCAGTACAGGTTTCTCCCAATGTGGTTAAACTGATATGTGATCTATACTTCCTTTCTCTCTTCCATGCAACGATTTAACTGTTCGACGGAAATGGGACTGTATGGTTTTGAGTCATTAGGTTTTGAAAGAAAGAGAGGCTCCATGCATCTACATGCGTTTGTTTTCCTTTTGAATTAGGTCCAACTACACAAGATTGTCTATTTGTCTATTCTATTCAGGATTATCTTATCAAAGATGGGCTTATATTGGTTGTATTTCACTATGATCTATGCTTGGGGCATCCTTTTGTATCAACCTCACATCACTTGGACTTGGACATGGGTAGATTTTAGTTTCGTCCTAGGTCTTGTCTTTCTGAATTTTCTTGGGATGGGTCAGGGCTTTTTCTCTAGTTGTATTGGAGCAGAATTGCTCCTTGGAGGTTACTAAGTGGGTTCTATGGTCTCTGCTCCTATGGGAGCCATCTATGGCATATGTTTGTGACTCTCCTTTGGTTTGGGAACATGGTTTGTCTTTGTGGAACATGCTCTGGTGTTTTCTCTAGACCAATTTCTAACTGTTATGTTACATCGCACTTGGTTATGTTGGTCATATCTCTTTTTGGGCAGGTCGGTAAGGAATATATTCAATGGAATAGAAGGGTTGAAGTCCCTCAGGTTCTTTACTGGAAGTTCTTGTTTCATGTTTCTTCCTTAGCAGGTGTGTGGGGTAGTAGTGTCACTTGGAAGAGGGGATCTTCTGGTCATGGGCTACCACCTACGTAAGAAATTCGATTAACCATTTTCCACACTATAATCTATAAGTGCATGACAATGGCTTAGTCAGAGACTGCAGAGGCACAAAGCCCAACCCTGAGGGACTGAGGTAGAATAACCAAGGGGCTGTGTCGGCAAGGCAACCTAGCTCCTCTGGGGGAAATCGAGGGGTCAAAAATGAGTTGCGAGCATAATAAATGATTTGGCTACAACTTATCATGAAGGTACATTAGAGGAAATCCAATAGTTAATTGAGGAATGAGAAGCAAACTTGAATTGTCAGGCTTTCATGATGGAAATCGATGTGGAGGACTGGCTAACTATGGTGCCAAATCTAGGACACACCCCTAGTTGCATCACTCAATTTAAATATACCTTTCTCTTGCATTGGTCTATGAAGAGTGTCTTGGGAAAGGCTTTGGAGCAGGTCTCTGTTGGCATGGTAGTAGGAGTCTAGGACGTTCCTCATTATAAATGGGAATTCTAGAAGCTCCAGTTTCAAATGCAAAAATAGGATGGTCACATTTGATGAATAGAAGAACATGTCCCTTGTAGTCGCCCACAAAGAGAGCTACCGGGATCCAACGCTAAGGACCCGGCTTCGGTGGAGTCTGTGTCTACCGATGGAGTATAGTAGTTTGCTAGCTGGTCTCTCAATTTTCTTTTCCTTTTTGTATGTGAGAAGCTTTTAGCTTTTAGAATGCTGATAGTTTTATTTTTAGCCATGTAAAATTCAGGCAAGGAAAAGACATTCAGACTTATCTAGCTTGGTTAGAAAGACTTATTATTTTTTGTTATTGGATGGCATATCACGCTTTTAGGTGGCCGACAGACTTGGTTTCCCTCTGGACAAGTTAAGGCTACCTAACTATCTGTTATACGGATGTAACTTGGTTCTATATTAATGAGAAAAAAGCCCTACCAAACATACAAAAAAAATTATAAATACTTATAAATAACTGAAATTAACATAATAAATTGTTACAACCTTGAGATTATTGAAAAAAATTGAACAATTAAAAAATAATAATTAAATATAATTAATTCAAATTTCACACCAATAAAATATATTATGCAATAGGTGTCGGAGACATTAACTAAATACCATATTGACGCAATGTGCTAATTCATAGTTGATGGTGCTTCCATATTAATAAATGCCGCAATTGAAATGAAGGACCTTTCAGACATTGAAATGTTTTTATTAATGTGTTATAAAATTAAAATAAGTAGAATACTATTAAAAACCAAAAAAACAATAAACTCCAATTTAGTTTGGTTAATAATATTTATTTTTTATGTTTAGAATTAGACGAATAATAATTAAAAATATTTATAATTAAATTTAACACGAAAATATTTTAAAAATAAATAAATAATTTAAACACAAAACAAATTTATAAATAATTAAAAATATTTATAATTAAATCTAACGTGTGGATCATTACCTCACCTCGCTTTTTTTGGGAAACTAGAGAACAGGATGGCTAGGGTTTCTGTAATCCTTAGCGTCGCCGACACACAACATATCTGCGTAGGAGCTGTGACGGCCGGAAGTCCCCGCAGTAAATCAGGTACTGGATTCACCGAAACGCAGACGCTGACAAGGATCTGGCTTCACAATGGACCAGAGAACAGAATCCCTGCGACTCATTGTTCCCTGGTGGCAAATCGTTCCTCACACAGGTCAGGGACGAACTTTCTTTACCTGTTTCAGAATCCTTCTTGCTGTGTATCGTTCGCTTTCATTGTAACAGGACATAGCAAGGGCGGTGCAACACACCACCGTCCAGATCTGCAAGCAAAAATACATTACTACCCTGAACCTGTGCATTTAACTGTGCTTAAAGGCAAGGATGAGGCGATCTGGCCGGAAATGGTAAAGCGAACAGGAGCCAAACAGAATGTCACGCCCTTACCTCCCATTGGAATATTGAGGGGTGACCCAGCTCTGATAACTGAGGCGAATGAACAACAGAAGGGAAAATTGCGAGCAACCGGGCATGAATCAAATAGATCTCATGATAATACTATTGAATGGCCTGGGCCCGCAGAGGCACACCCGGGAACAACAACGGCTGCACCGGAAAAACTGCGGACAGGAGGGGGAAAGCCCTCTTATGAAGCGGGAAGACATATAAACCCCAGATCTACCAACAATCTGCCAGATCTGGTGAACAATCTAATAAAACGGGTCCTAGACAAGGATGATCTGTCAGACCTAAAGCAAATCTTTATCAGATCGATAGAAGGCAGACATTGTTGTGTACAGATCAGGGAAGGGATGAGTGTTTTGGAGTTAAAAAAGGAGATTCATATCAAGCTAGGAACCCCATTAACATACCAAAATCTGATATTTTTAGGACTCTGCATGCAGGACCAACACACACTCCAGCACTATGGAGTTTCTAAAGATTCAACCATCATCCTCAATCTGAGACTGCGAGGCAGGTGCAAGGGAACTAGCTCGAAAGCTACAGGCTCCTTCCGCGATGCAGTCAAAGGAAAGGAAACAGTGCAACACAGACTAGCACCAACATCAGAGCTTCCGGGCCCCTACATTGTGGAACAGAAGTCAGAATCACCTATGCTTACTGTATCGCTGCCGGAGGTAACAGATCTATACACAGATTTTATCCACAAAGCTGTCATATGCAGATTTAATGGTTATTGGCCCAAAGCGGATACACTGCATCAATGGGTTTTTACATCATGGTCACCTAAATGTGAAATATATCTATGCCCTAAAGGTTTTTTCATAGTCAAATTTAGCACAGAGCTGGAACAAGATAATATCATTAATCAGGGGCCTTGGTTTTGGGGCAATGCTGGCCACTTTATCACCCCCTGGTTCCCGGACTTTGATGCCAATACCATGGTAGTTTCAACGATGCTAGTTTGGGTAAGGTTGCATAATCTCCCACTGCATTTTTGGCACCGAAAAGCCTTAGCAGCGATTGGGAACTCCTTAGGAAAACATCTTAAAACAGATGAAGACAGAACTATCCGGGGAATTTTCACATATGCCAGAATATGTGTAGAGGTGGATCTAAGTCAAGGACTCCCAGATCACATCACATTGAATTTTAATAATTCACTGTGGTCGCAACAACTTGACTACGAGAACACGGCATTTAGATGTTGTGGCTGCTTGCAGACAAGGCACCTTCAATATGCATGTCCACTGACTAGTAAGGAGCCAAAAGGGAACAAGAAACAACAGAAAAAACCCAAAGGTTGGCAGCATACTGAACCACTGGAGGAGGAGGCACTGAATACAGAAGCCACAGACGTGCAAAGGAAAAAGAAAAAACACAGGACGAAAGCACCGAGGGGCCCAATTTGGAGCCAAATAGCTTGGTACAGCAGCAAGAATTACAGCTGGAAATAAGCAATGCCAAACGAGCACATAGCTCTGAAGGATCGGACTCTGATAAAGAACAACCCATGTACACAGAGGAAAATCAACTTGCTATTATTGTCCCCACTCCCAATACTGGAGTCTAGCGCAAAGTAGAGAAGAAAAAAGGCAGGAAAATATAAGCCTGCTGGCACAACTTTTTTTGTTATTTCTGTATGCATTCCTGTCATTACAGGAACAACCATCTGCCAATTTTTGTTTCTATTTTTGTTTTCTGCCTGTCATTACGGGAACAGCCATATGCATATGCTTCAAGCATCTACAAAATGTAATTTTATCAACATGAATAAAATTACGATTTTTTTCTACGGGTAAAAAAATTAAATCTAACGTGAAAATATTTAAAAAAATAAATAAATAATTTCAACACAAAACAAATATATATAATAATTAAATTTTAAAAAATTAAAAGAACCTTTTTAAAAATTTAATATATTATATTAAAAAAAATAACAAAATTAAAATCTAATAAACATACGAAAAAAATATATTATAATGATTAAAGTTATATTTACAATAAGAGAAATAATATTAAAAAATATTTATAATTAAAACTAAGATGAAAATATTAAAAAAAATAATTTAAATACATAAAAATAAATAAGTAATTTATATATAAAACAAATGTATATAATAATTAAATTTTCCAAAATAAAGAGAATTTTCAAAAAATTACAAATTAATATATTATATTAGAAAAAAAATATAACAAAAATACACATAATAAACCTAATTATGTAAAAAACATATTATAATAGTATGCTTGATGAGTTATAGTTATAACTAAGAATTAGTTAGGATTGGTATGGGAAATTATTATACAGTAATCATATGGTCTATTTCAAAAAATAATTTAGAATAATGGTTTCTAAGATTGGTTTTCTTGCCACATCGATTTTATTTTGAATATACGGTGATGGTTACCATCTTTCATTTCTCTCTCGGAGTGTTATTTGTACAATGACTTACAATTAGCTATTGTAGTTGATCAATTTCTATGTTGTTAGAGATACTGTGACCACTTATTTTTAATGGTGTAAATTCAGATAATATGTTTTGTGTATCTTCCATTAGCTCTTCTAATCCTTATTGGAGCGCTTTCATAAACCCTAATTCCACATGTTGCTTTGATCTCATATTTTTCATTCAAGTGTTGGTATGCTAAGGTAGTGGTAGTGTCTACTCATCGCTGCCAATGGGGTGTTGGTACCAACGATTCAAGGACAAGTTTCAGTGGGAAGCTGGATGTTTTCATTGCAATATGTTGTTAATTAGCCCATCAACAAATCCAACCATCAAATGGAAAGATAAGCTATGTCAATCATATATTCTTCTTAAAAAGTTGCATAGTTTATGCACATAAAAAGAGAAGTTAATAACGTTTATGCATGCTATATTGTGTTACATTTCTTAGAAAAAGAAATATCTATGTTCATGCATGGAAAGAGTAGCTATGGTATTAGGTTTCATTAAAAGGAATACATGGGAACCCCACATATAAGAAGATAAAGAAACCATGAGAAGACTAGCTATTGGTCAAATTTTTTGGAAAGTATATGTGTGATGTGTTTTGCATGCAAGAAGAATAGCTATTATATTAATTTAATTTCTTTTGGAAAGAACATGTGGTTACATGCAAGAAAAAATAACTATTATGTTAGCTTTATTTTGAAACAGAGCATGTATTTTCCATGTACAATAGCTATTGTGAATAGGTCTCCTTTGGAAAAGATGTTGTTGGAAAGAAAATGCAGATGCATGCACAAGAATAGTATCTATTACGTTAGTTTTGTTTTGGAAAATAAAATGCATTCACATGCATAAGAATAATATTGGTTATATTAGTTCTTTTGGAAAATAATATATAATTTCATATACAAAGAAATAGATGAGGGGCCAGTTTCTTTTTAATAGAGTTTATATAATTACATGTCCTAAGATGAAAGCTAATGTGCTAGTATCCTTTAAAAGAATATGGACAGTTGTAATTGTTTTCCTTTCGAAATGAATGTGTGCTCATGTGGGGTGAATAATAGTTAATGTGGTATTTATGTAAAGACATGCATTGATAGTTATATGTTTTTTAATTAATGCATGTGTGCTCGTGGGGGGTGAATAATAGTTAATGTGGTATTTATGTAAAGGCATGCATTGATAGTTATATGTTTTTTAATTAATGCATGTGTAGTGTTGTGAAAGGAGGTCGTGATATTTTGTTTATATTTCATATATACACATGAATAGTTGTTGAAGTAGCACTAGTATAGATCTTTTATTGGTTTGATTAATATTTGATCTATTCACGATATCAGAGGTTGTTGACAATAACAGTTGTAGAAAAGACTGTGATGCATGCAAAATACAGATTATGTTTAACATTATAGTAATAAATAAATTAGTGGTATATGCAGATTGAAGGATTTTTAGTTGTAGGATTATCCACTGATGGGAAGAACCACGCCCCAAAGACACAATGCTCAAGGATTGTGCGTAAATGATATCATGATGATTTTTCATAGCTTATAGCTAGCTATATTGTATTTAGGATGATATTTCTTTGTAATATTTTATGACATTGGTCAATGGATGATGTCCAATATAACCATTGAATGAGGGGTGAACACTCTTACAAGAATTTAATAAAATTTAATGTTTACTTATTTTCACCTTGCTAGTTTCCAGAGTATATCGATGTCTAATCATGTAGTTGCATATTGAGCCATTTTTATGATGTTGATTCCTTGCATAAAGTGACATTTACATCATCGAGTATGTGATTAACTAACCAAATTAAAAAATCATAAAAATAATGCAAGATTACATCAAGAAGCTTACAATAATATGCTATAGCAATAAATATTAGTTATACCATTTACTAAAATATTCTATATAATATAATATAATGATAAAGTTTATATTAAATAGATAATAAATAGAATAATAATTCGGAAAACCTATATGTTAGTAAATTTTGTAAAAAAATTCTAAACTTATCTTAAAAATAAAATATAGATTGTTATATAGAACGTAAGAAATTACAAAATATGAAAAATATACCTTCTTCCCGCTTAATGCTATGCAACGTGAGGGAGCTCACTATCATGACAATTATCCTTAGTTAAAGTAATGTTCTATAATATTTCATGCGTTAAATAATTTTAACGATACAACCATGTTTTCCACCAGGTGCCCAATGAGAAGGGAGGCCTCCTCTCAAAACCACAGTTATGCACCTGTGTGTTTGTGTTTCTTTATTGGACAAACGGAAGAAAAGTCCTTGAATGTGATTCTTCCATTTTTCCAAATATAAAAAATACATGTAATGTATTCACATATACTCGAGTCTTCATAAGTGTTAACAAATATACATGTTACATCATAAGCACGTATTCAAAAGTGTTAATTTCATGGAGATTGTTGAGCTTAGATTAAGATACCATACACCCATTTATATTTCGATAGCACGCGTTATTCAGAAGTTGAGTTTCGATAGCACGTATTATGTTGAGTAGTTCATAAAGGGATTTAATTGATATGATATGGGTGTTAATATTATTAATTGATTTTAAAGTTTTTTAATATTTTTAATTGGTTTTTAGATTTTAGATTTTAATATTATTAATGGAAGTATTAAATAATTATTATAATTATAGTTTCGTATGTTTTTTTTATTAAATAATTTTACATAGATTTTTTCATTTTACAGTATTCAAACCCAACGTTTTAGGAATGGTGTAAAGTTTATTGTTTCTTAAAAAAATTAATGAGAGTTGGTTTGTATTTTAAAATTGGGAAGGTTGTATTTTTAATATTTTTGATTTAGATTTTTTTTATTCACTTTTTGTAATTGACAAAAAAAAATGTGAAGACTCTTTAGAAGAGCTTGATATTTCTTTATTAAATATAATTATTTATAAATACATACTCAGGAGAATTAATAATGATCTCCGCGGACTTCAATCAATTGACGATACAGACGCTTGTGACCCCCTTTCAATTGACGATACAGACGCTTGTGACCCCCTCCCCTGTGTCTTGCGGTAATAATTCCTCTTCCATTACGACCTTTCCCACAATGATGTTGTCCAAAGGTCAATTTCTTTTGTGGGTCCAACTGCACTCTTCCATCGAAACCTGATACAGATCTATTGCATGTATTCGGAGTTAAAATTCTATATGAACGGATGACCATTTAGTTTCAAATTTGAAATCTTATTGTTCTGAAAAGAGTGGAATAGAATCACCGGTTCTAAGTGTAATAATCACATGTTTACCACGTATTGAATGTCCTATCATTGACACTCTCTTTCCTCCTTTTTCAGGGAGGCGATAGCTGTTCATAGCTATTACTTTAACATCGAAGAAATTTTCAATCCAATTTTTAATCTTTGTTTTGTTCGATTGCGAATCGACGTTAAAAGTATATTGGTTCCTTTCCAATAGACGAATACTTTTCTCCGTAAGTACTGGATATTTCACTTCAACCGGACTTCAACCGATGTCTTACCGAGTCTGCAAACTTACATTAATTTACATGTTCCCACATGACGTGGGAACAGTGAGCCACGCGGTTTGTTGTAGTCGTGATTAATGTTATAACACCTCCCCTTAATCACGACGACCTAAACTTTAACTTGCCTACTAGTTTAAGTTACAGCTAGGTTTACAACAAAACTTTTCATTTTTGCCTTCTTCTACTCCTTAGTTAGGTACTTAACATCAGCAACCTCTTCTAGATTGGGATGCAAGGAAACATCCCATTGAAGGTTTTATTTTTTAACTCTTTATTGTATTAAAAATTCTCTTTAAATTTATATGTAACATTGCTTTTAATATTATTAATATCTTATAAAATAGAAACTTCCAATTATAGACATCTTGATACTATAACTTTAATGAGAAGTAATATTGGAAACCTCTAAGTATAAATCATGTTTATCCTTTTCCTATATATTAAATATTGACTTATTATTCTATATTTAATAGAAAAAAAACTTATTTTTATAAAAATAATATTATAAAGTATATTCCTTTTCATATATTTTAAAACAATTTTCTACTATTACTATTAATAAAGAAAATTATTATTCTATGAACCAAAATTAGAGTAATATTGAATTTTCACAATATTTTTATATACAATTTTTATGAACGGCAATTTTCATTTTATTCTTCATGTTTACATATAGTACATTTTAGTGAGACAAATTATTCTTTTTAAGTAAAAAAATTTACCTATTTTATTTTGTTATAATATATATATATATATATATATATATATATATATATATATAAAAACTTAGTATTATTATAAAATTGTGAAAAACCATTTCTATATGCTATATATTTTTTTTAAACTTAATATTATTATAAAATTACGAAAAACTATATCTATAGAAAGGAATGATAAAAAAATAATAATACTTTTATTATTAAAAATGTTAGTTTAAAATTATTTTTAATTAACCTATAATACTCCCTTTTATAATATTTTAAATTTCAATTTCATAATGGTTTTAATAAGATGTATGTTTTTGTATATTGTACCACTTTTTATTTTGCAAAGATTGCATAAATAATAAATATCCTTGTTCCAATGACCTTTTACGTTTACGATATTTTATATTAAAATAAAAAATAGAATAAATTATTTAAATTAAAAGAATAACCTTTCTCCCACTCCTTACCAGTACAATGTCATAAAAATGATTTGATAATAATTTGATTGAGTTTATTGTGTAAATTATAAATTATATAAAAAATAATAATGGGTTTATATTTTTATTTATAATTATTAATTTTTTATTAAAATAAAAAAATTTAAATTATACGTTGATAAATTATTATGATGATGATGGTGGTGATTAAAATTTATTGATTAAGATTATATATAATAATTATTCATTAAATTTTATTTTTATAAAATATATAATTATATTGAAAATTTTAAAAATAATAGTATATCTAATTAATTCAAATTATATATATAGTTAATATTTTATTTATTTGTAAACGTTATCAAATGTTTCGTATATATGCCTTCGGACGCAACGAACACTTTTACGGAATACTACGGATATGAAATTGACATTTCGATTATACAATCTTTTTAGTTATACGTGCACATTTAGAAAAATGTTCCAAACAACAAAATCATTTTTATGGGATTCGACTAATTTGAAATTAACAATCGGACAATGCTACTTTGTGAGCATTTGGATACTTCAATGTTATTTGTCTGCAGACATCTTACGCTGTCACGATGCGCGCCCACAAAATCACATTGCATGCATGATTTTTTTTTGTTTAGTTGGGTTGGAATCAGGGCTGGAATTTGACGTCCGTATTTTAGATTTTAGAACGTATTTGACATGTGGTTGAAATTCTTCCACATCAGGTTTGACGTGTTTATAAATCCAGACGCTGTTATTTTGACGTTCAATGTCAAATTTAAAACGTAAAAATCTATTGTACTTGGAGCGCCGTCAAGGTAGCCAGCCTGCAGTCGAACATTATGATACCTCATTTATCATTTATCAGTATACGACTAGTACTAATTATGGGAAATTATATAGTAAACTTTCTATATCTCTCCCTCATTAACTTATGTCTATACGCATAGGGCTTCCAGGTCAATATATTAGTACAGGCCTATGGCTCTGCCTTTGAGATGTGCCTATCTCTCATCTAGTCGATGAGAGCTTGAGCTACTAAGATGACTCTGGATCCTGCAAAATCACCAGATTTGTTGTAACCAATGTGTTGCGGACCGCGTGAAAAACGAAGCTCGTGTTCGATCCTCTTAGGCAGCGTTGTCAGATCAGTTTGATTGTATTTAAAAAGAGGGGATGCCTGGCAATAACGATATGTTTCTCCCCATGCAGCCCCTCTGGGCAGGGCTAGTGTTTAAGGGAAAGTTGATGAGACTAGCGTATCAAGGCATGCGTTGTTCGCATTGCCAAGAGGCGGTGGTTTGAGCCTGCCAGAGGTGCGAATCCCAAGTGTGTGACTGAAAAATCAAGTTTCTTAGAAGGCATGCCGCCTACCAAACAGACCTTGAATTTGACGTCCCGTGGGACATATTTTGAATTCCAAAACATATTTGAATCTAGACGAGAGCTAGGGTTATCATGCCGAACCTAATGACAAGGCTTAACCCTGACTAGGGTTTTCAGGGTTTTTCCTTATTCATACCTTGCCAGGGATTAAACCCTGTCATTGTTTAACACAATTGAGAAAAATGTGGAAATTTTAACGTGTCTGTTTTTTTTGGTTCGACCTCTGGTTAAAATTACGTGTTCTCTTGTCTAGCAAGTATCCCAGATGAATCTCGTGGAAGCCCCTTCTCAGGTGATAATTTTTACTTATCTATATTTCTTAGTATTGTATATCTGAATATATTTGTATCTATTTTTTCTTGTTAATGGTTCATTAATAGACCCTAAATTGTCCTCTTACACGTACATTTTGAACCTTGGCTTGGTTTCTGAACACTTTAACAATAAAATGTTGCGCTGGAAAAAAAGACCTTGGCTCCCGGTGAACTCTTGCGCTACAGGTTGGAATTACATTTTTAAATTTTGACTTGGTTGCCCTCGTGGATCATACATTTATGTAAATGTTGAGGCATTCATTAAAATTCCTAGGCATGGCCCTTAAGTATTTCAAGTAGAGGTTTCTTGATCAACGTTTAAGGGTTTTGTGGTTTACATGACTTCGAAGATGAGCGAATGCCATCCGGTCTTTTACAATGTAATCCTTCTTAGTCGAAGTTAATATACGAAACTCTTGCATTGTACTCAAACTTTGTGAGTTTGAATGTTGTTCTTATTTTCATGAATTTATGTGTAATGAATATTTCTCTATACCTGGCCATATTACAAATTACAACGATAAACTAGGTTTGTTTAAAGCTTGGGCGATATATATATATATATTCATTCTTTTTAGGTATTCTCTGTTCATACTTCAATGCTTAAATTTCGCTGTAGATTTTGTATTCCCACCAATGTACTTCTATAGTTGTTAGTTTCTAATTCCTTATAAAATATGATTTATATAACAATGTCCTTGGTTAATAAAGTAATTATAGATATATTCCGGTAATGTTAGGCTCGCGGAGACTTAATTGGAGTTAATTGGGCATTACTGTTAGCTTGTTAGCTCATTTAGTAGTGCCCCTTTTTGTTTTATTTGTGGTATGTGTCCACACTAAGTAAACATTAAACAATTAATTGAGGCTATAGTCAAAGTTAGATTAATGCTATACAACTCTCTGCTAAGGCTTATAATGAAAGAGTACTTTTTTGTTTGTTTATATTGGTTGTTACCTAGTGGAAGTAACACATGATCTAGTTATTTGTTTAATTGATAGAGATGAACATGGAAACATATTCAAGTCCCCTTATCCTAGTTTCCCCAGTTGGGTTTAAGATAAGGATTTGCATTATTTGTGCATTGTCATGCCTTTCCCATTATATGCCAACATCTTATACTACGGGTTTTAACAAGCTTATGTTTATGTCACGTTTCCTTTATCTAATAAGAATCCTTAAGGCATAGTTTCACTTTGTATTCTTTGTCTTAACTTGCAGAAACTTGCAGAAGGTTAACTATGTGGTCTTTTTTCTAAGTTCTTTTTATAACTTAAAATTTAAGTACATAACCAAAATTGTTTATCTCTAAAAGCTGATAGGCTTTGTAAAATCTGGTTCTATGCTATTTTAAAACACATATCTTAAGTTTAGGAAAAGAAAAAATAAGGCATTATTAAAGGGATATTAATGAAAGATGCAAGAGTAGTTGAAAGAGAGTTTTCACATAAAGGGAGATTAAAACTCACAAATTTAAATAGAACGTAAAGTGAAGGGCATGAAAAATGCAAAAACGTCATCAAATTTTCATCTGATGGGCAAAATGGATTTCAAATTCCAGACCTGGTTGGAATACTTTTAACTAAAATATAGATTATTATAGAAAGAGTTAGTTTGGGCATGCTGGTCCTTCTTGTTTATTTTTTTGAAAGAAAAACATTCAAATCCTCGCCTTGATTTCTGCAATTATGTCCCTATTTAAATATATGTCATGGAAATCGTTTACTACATTGTCCAATGGATTTGAGTCCAAAATGTTTGCTCAAACGGTAAAGTTATAGCTATATTATATATATAAAAATTTTGCCAAAGCAAAGTAATTTGGGTCCTAGGATATCCACCCCTGTCAATATATTAAACCCTACAAGCAATCAAGGACGGGTAAAAAAAATAAACATATAAGTGACTTAGATCTAACTTTATGTTTTTCCTCTCCTCGAAAGTACAAAAAATAAACATATATGTGAGTCAGACCTAACTTTATTCGTTGTTTGCCCTAATTTGACAATTAAATGTTGAGGACTAGAAGTATGACCAGTTATGTTTCCTTATTTTCCATTTGGTATTTTCCCTAGGGAAGGGAGCCAATTCCTGATCTTTTAATCGCTATCGTTCATAAGTCAACTCTCGAGGATGACCTAGGCAAAATTTCCAGGGACTGTAGTATCTTTAATGATGATCCCGGGCCATGACACATTTTCAACATTGTGAGGCTAAATTTATTAATGCAGCTTTACGTACCGGGCTTTTAAAAATAATCAGAAAAATGATTCAGTGTTAAAAACTCAGTCAATATATCAGATGTTTGAATAATGCAGTAGATTTGTAACCATAATGGCTTGTTAAATGTTTGAATAATGCAGTAGATTTGTAACCATAATGGCTTGTTAATTTAAATCTTAGATCTGAACAATAATTTGTAAGAAAAAGCACATAACCAAAATATACAATAGATTTATTTGAAAAATTACTTGGAAAAGCCATCTTAGCTTTTCTTTTAAATAAAAATTTATAAGGATTTATAATTCTCTCAACTTCAATCTTCTAGTCTTGTCACGCATACATATAATTTCTAATTAATATTATATTAATTAATAATTTGGCCAAATATTATTAACACAATACCATGTGCTATGAATCAGTCTCCAACAAGATCAAAACCATCACTATAAACTCTTCCAAAATTTTCAAGAATTTATAATATTACATTATTTTTATTTTATTTATTTGTTTTTATACATATTAAAAACTTTAAAAGCTTCACGGAATAGTTTCTATTACTAAGTATCTTGCCAATTCAAAAGTTACCCGATCAAATCTCTTAAACCTCCTTGAGTTAGGTCTAGACAGATAAATCTGCCCAAAATATTACCCATCAGAAAATCCAAACATGGATTCGGCCTTTGAATAGGCTGCAACGTGTCCAGCAGCTTGTCTACATTCTACGCAAGGTACATTTGCTTATCACTGCTTCAAGCTACTAAGTATCTTGCCAATTCAAAAGTTACCCGATCAAATCTCTTAAACCTCCTTGAGTTAGGTCTAGACAGATAAATCTGCCCAAAATATTACCCATCAGAAAATCCAAACATGGATTCGGCCTTTGAATAGGCTGCAACGTGTCCAGCAGCTTGTCTACATTCTACGCAAGGTACATTTGCTTATCACTGCTTCAAGCTAAGTATCACAACACTTTATACTGCAATCTCTTTGTGGGAGTACACTTCCTCATCAAACTCATGTTTGATTAAGGTACATAAAATTATCATACATTACTGGTAGATATATCATGTATATAGTCAAAAATGACACCATAGACATGTTTATAGATATAATGTGTGAGTCTTGCAAACATTCATCTTCAATTGTCCATCATTATTTATTTCTCTTTGTTTCCATCATTATTAAATATTTTTCTCTTTCTACCATCATTCAACGTTGATATTCATATAAAAAATAATCCATATACTATCATTTACTTCTATATATTTATATATATAATTATTTCTTCACTATTTTTTTTCAAGATTTATATATATATTTAGATTATAATTTTGAAAAAATCAAATAAATTATTAATAAAATTTTTGTTGTTTAATTACTTAAAGTTATTAATAAACTAATTCAAATTAAAATATGAATAAAATAAAATAAAATAAAAATATGATGAATTTTTGTTAACATTATTGATTTTAAAGGAATTTTTAAAAAATGATTTAAGTTAGAAAATTAAAATTATTAATAAATTAATTAAATTAAAATATAAATTAAATTAAATAAAAATATAGATATAAAGAATTTTTATTTTAAATGAGTTTTATTTTAAGATGATTTAGGTTTGAACATTTCTTATAAGATGGAGGAAAAACATCAATGAATTTAAACTCAATCAAATTTTAAGAATAACTTTCGCCACTTAAATACTCTTTAATCACAATTTCCCAGCGAATATATATATATATATATATATATATATATATATATATATATATATATATATATATACAAAGCCCTAACTAAAAGGAAAAAGGGGCAGTACATTCGTCAAAGACAAGAGAATCTCTTACACCTCTCTAAGGTAGCTCCTCAAAAATTTTGGAGACAGATTCTGACTAGGAAGACTAAGGATAATAATAAAATTGCTCTTCACGATTGGAATTCCTATCTTAAAAAGCTTTACAAATCTCCAAATGTCATGGATAATTTGGAAACCGTTCTCACAATGAAAGAAGTTTTCTCTTTAGAAGACATTAAGTTTGGGGTTAATCGCCTCGCTAATGGGAAAGCTAAGGACATTGAAGGTTACCAGGCGGAAATCTTAAAAATTGGAGGTCTTGTCCTCATCCCCCACATCCACAAGCTTTTTAATCAAGCAGTCAAGCAAGGGTTCCCTAAACCTTGGACTGAGAGCCTCATTATCCCTATTTTTAAAAGTGGGGATACAAATAACCCCTCTAATTATCAGACAATTATGATCAGCCCTCTCTTAGCCAAGTTATATGGTAGTATTTTGGAAAAGAAGTTAAGCATATACCTTGAAAGTGAAGGTAAGCGGGCTAAAGGCCAAGCAGGTTTCAGAAGGCATCACTCAACAACAGACCACCTTGTTACACTTAGGATCATTGCGGAGGAATGTCGTAATGACAAATCCAATTTATGTTGTTGCTTTGTGGACTTTAGAAAGGATTTCGATACGGTTCCTAGATACAACCTTTGGAATAGATTAGAAGAGCTAAAGGTTCCTATCGAGTTGAGAGCAGCCGCTATAAGGTTATACGAGAATGTAATTGCCAAGCTAAAGATCAATGAACGGTGGTCGAAATATATTAAGTGTAACATCGAAGTTAAACAAGGCTGCCCCATCTCCCCTACTCTATTTGGCATGTACATCAATAAGCTCGAAGGCTACTTAGAGGAACTAGGATGTGATGGCACGATCTTAGCTGGGATAGTCGTCATCATTCTTCTCTATGCTAGCGATATTGTTCTTTTGGTGAGGTGCCCATCTGATCTTGATAAGCAACTCAGGCTTATTAAGGATTTATGCTCTACCATGGGTATGAATGTTAACACTGACAAAACAAAAGTTATGATGATCAAATCCAAGAAGGACACTTACGCTAATTTTATGTATGAAAATAATAACTTGGAGGAAGTGTATTCTTACAAGTACCTAGGAATTGATATTCATCACAAACTCAATTGGAACCATAGCTTTGAGAAAATGATTAATGGGGGGTGGAAAGCTTATTTTGGTCTTGAAAATAATTGGAAAACAACAAACCTCGTAATGTGGGATAAAAAGAAGTTCCTCTTTGAAACTTTAGTCACTCCTGTTATCTTATAACGCTATGAGGTTTGGGGTTGTAGCATCTCCAGAGAATCATGGAGAAAGATTGAGCAAATCCAGAAGTGTTTTATAACTTATAACCTGAAAATTAAAAGTAATACACCCTATCCTATTCTCCTTATAGAAGCAGGTCTTTCCCCTATTGAGAGCCTAGCTATGCTTAGGTTTCTGTTGTACAAGCACAAACTCAATAACATAGATGATCATAGACTTCTTAAGCTAGCTTTATATTCCAGCCAAAACCACCTAAGGCTCAATCGAGGGTGGCATAAAGACACAAGGTCCTGGTTAAACTATTGGGAGATCAACGAGAATGATGCATTGCAAAACATAAATAACATTAAAGATATTGTTCCTTCTAAGTTCAAAGAAAAAATGTAGTGTGAGAAAGATTTAGCGGCTAAAAGAAAATTAAGTTATTATAAGAAGGTCATCAACCCCACCCTAGAAGAAAATTAATATAGCAAAGATTAGAACAAATTCTCATGAGCTCCATAGTGAAACAGGTCGTTGGGCAGTTCCTAAAATGTCATGGATGGAAATGATTTGCCATATATGTGAGGATAGGAACATCGAGGATGAAAACCACTTCCTCTTAGAGTGCCCAACATACAACCACATTAGATCTGAGTTTCACAATCTTTGTTACAACACTGACCTTTCTAGCCTTTTACAATGTCAAAATTATAGTGAGCTCAGGAGGCTTCTCTCCAAGCTTTTTGAGTATAGGAATAAAATCTTAAATCAAAATATATAATTTGTTTCTTTAGGTCCTATAGACCATTGTTTGGTCTCAACGGAGGTTAACCACCATCATCATCATATATATATATAATTAATACGTGAATACATTATATTTTAAAAAATCACATTAAAATTAATTTAACAAATAATGCTTAACAAATAATGCTTTATCTACGTATATTTTTAATAATTATTTTAGCGTCCATAGACATATCATTTTGGAATAAACCCGTGCTAAAACTTACTTCATCGTTCATTATCACGCCAATAAAGTTTTCAATCAAAAAAATCATGCATGTAGAAGCCATGGCATCTATATACTGCTCGAATAACAAAATGCCAAAAGTTCACATTTTTTCCTGTGCCTTCGCATCCATATAGATAAAAGTAATGACAAACAGAAAAATGCCATAGTTATTAGTTTGTTGAATTTTAAATGGTCACATTGTCCTACTGTAAATACCAGGAGTAATGACAAACAGAAAAATGCCAAAGTTATTCGTTTGCAGACTTTTAAAAGGTCACTGTCCCATGTTTCAGGCATGTCTCTTGAGCTGAAGGAGGTTGTGGATTTTCAAAATATTTTAAAATATGATATACATAGGGTAGCGCAATTATTTGATTTTTTAATATGTATTGGATTTATAATATTTCAACCATCCTCAATTAATATAAGAAAGTCCATTGTATCTCTAAACTATTTAGAAATCCCAATCTTCTCTACTCTCCCATTATGTTTTTATATAATATTGCTTATATTTTTATATAATATTGTATGTGTGTATTTTCACTCAAGGTCAATTGTAGATTTCTAAAATATTTTGTAATCCAAACTTTTTTCACTTTTTTATACTGCCACTATGTAATGAGTGTATTTTCACTCAACTATTATTATGATGTTTTTTTTATATTATGTAATGAGTGTATTTTCACTCAACTATTATTATGATGTTTTTTTAATAAAGAAATGTAATTAGTGCTAATTATTTCTCTAATTGAACTGAAAAGCTTATTTTACAGCCCAGTATGATTTGTAAAGTTATTTATTTGGCATACAAGTTGAAATTGTGATGATATGTATCAAAATAAAAATTTTAAAAAATCTAAAAATTTAAAAATTAAATCACTGTAAAAAAACATTTAAATAATATTAATTCATAAAATTTAGAGATGAAAAAATTAGATCTTTCTCCACTCATTTTAGATTAATATTTAAAATAAATCTATACTAATTTATTGAAATAGCAAATCTACACAAATTTGAAATTTGACAGTAGAAATAGTAAATCTACACAGATTTTCAATTTCACAGTAGAAATAGTAAATCTACACCACCTTTCAATTTCGGCAATTATGCGTAGAAAATGCTTTTAAATCTTCGTGCTGTTTCAATCTATTGGTGCATTTGAATTATTCCCGTTCATCGAGAATTCCAGTATATTAAACGCTACCAGTCACAAATGGGTGTTTTCCCAACTTCAATCTATAAAATATCCATGAACTGGTCCTGCAATTTTCTGTCGATCCCTACAGACTGTCGGTAAACGATAGTTTAATAAAATAAATAAAGAAGTTTACACTCTTTTCTTTCGCGTGCGCCATACGTCAATTCTCCGAAACTCCTATTTGCGTAAAATTAGCGTGGTACTGTAGGATCAGTATCCATCATCGTGGGGTTTTAGATTTTTTGAAAAAAAAATTGGTGGATTTAAAGTCTTCCAAAATTTATTGAAATTATTTGGAAATCATAAATTTTATAACGAACTTTACATAGTAAGAGGGCTTAGCGGGTGCTGAATCATTTCACAAATCAAAATTTAATCACCAACTTATTGCTAGATTCCAACCGGAAATTTACTGAAAACTTCAAAAAGTCACTGTTAAAAACTACTTGTGAAAATATTAGTAAAATATATCAATATAGATTTTCAGTCAATGACAGTCCAATGATTAAATAAAGAAGTTAATGCTACTTCAGTAGAGTGTAATTTCCAAGCGTTGGTGCGTTTCCCATTTGTGGGCGGGGGCATTCTCATATCAAAAGTCTATCCTCCAAATGTCCCATTTGAGTAATATTACCATGGTCCTGAAGGATCTGTATACCTCGTAACTATCCTGGCATTCTCGGTAGGGGGAATATCAGTAAAGTTCCACATACCAATGAGTGGAAGGTAATTAAAAAATAGGTTTAATTTGCGCTACACAGTTTTATATAAACTGTCGTCTGATAAATTGATAGAAACGGGTAAAATTTTCAATGTAGCCTGTCTATATACGGAGTTATAAACTTGGATTGTTCATTGAGTTTTTCTAAATGGACAATTTTTTGTTTTGGAAATTAATTCCACAGAGATATAGATTATGGATTTTTGTTATGAAAAAATAATATTTGATTAGACGAAGACTTTATTCTGGTCAGTACAAAAGGAGCTCTAAAGATTCCGGGGAGAATTTGTTTGGGTCGGAGCTAGTCAAGTTCTTTAGTGCTCAGGATCTCATAATTTGCAACCGTCTAAAGAAGTGGCCCAATTCTAGCGAACATCCATGGGTTTGGTAGCAGCATGGTAGACTATGTTATTTCAAATCTCCAACCCTTATCCTTTTTGGTTACACGAAGACCTAATCCTCTTTGGTTAGATGAAGACCTTACTTTGGCTAGCCGGTACAAAAGGAGCTCTGAAGACCTCGAGGAGTAACCGTCTAAAGAAGTGGCCCAATTCTAGAAAGATGACGAGCATCCATGGGATTGATAGGAGTGTGGTAGAGTATGTTATTTCCGATCTCCCTTCCTTTACTTCTAACTCTCAATATTGTCATGCATAGAGATCCCATAGAAGATAATCCTTATAGCCAAAAGAACTTAATCTTTGATAGAAATAAAAACGATATCATTCTAAATGAATTAAAAAATTATTTGCTTTCTTTATCTAGTATAGACAACATAGAAGACCTCTATCATAATTTTACTACAACCCTCTCATATTCTATTAATAAGTCCTCAATTGAAGTTCCAAGAAATAAAAGAAATAGGAAAACCAACCCATGGTATGACAAAGATTGTAAAAGTGCTAGGACAATAATTAAGGAAGTTGTTGATGAATCTCTTAAAATTAGCAAGATAAAAATATACAAAGCACTAACTAAAAGGAAAAAAACGCAGTATATTTGTAAAAGACAAGAGAATCTCTTACACCTCTCTAAGGTAGCTCCTAAGAAATTTTGGAGGCAGATTCTAACTTGGAAAACTAAAGATAATAATAAAATTGCTTTACACGACTGGAATTCCTATCTTAAAAAGCTTTATGAATCTCCAAATATCATGGATAGCTTTGAAACCCTGCTCACAAAGAAAGAAGTTTTCTCATTAGAAGACATTGATTTTGGGGTTAAACCCCTGGCAAATGGGAAATCTGAGGACATTGAAGGTTACCAGGCGGAAATATTAAAAATTGGAGGTCATGTTCTCATCCCCCACATCCACAAGATTTTCAATCAAGCGATCAAGCAAGGGTTCCCTAAGCCATGGACCTAAAGCCTCATTATCCCTATTTTTAAAAGTGGGGATACAAATAACGGCTCTAACTATCGAACAATTATGATCAAGCCTCTCTTAGGCAAGTTATATGGTACTATTTTGGAAAAGAAGTTGAGCATATGGCTTGAAAGTGAACATAAGCAGGCTAAAGGCCAAGCAGGTTTTAAAAGGAAACACTCAAAAACCGACCACCTCGTTACGCTTAGGATCATTGTGGAGGAATGCTGCAATGAGAAATCCAATCTCTTTTGTTGCTTTGTGGACTTTCGAAAGGCTTTCGATACAGTTCCTAGAAACAACCTATGGAATAGATTAGAAGAGCTAAAGGTTCCTTTCGAGTTGAGAGCTTCCACTATAAGGTTATACGAGAATATAATTTCCATGTTAAAGAGGAACGAGTGGTGGTCAAAAGATATTAAGTGTAATATGAGAGTTAAACAAGGTTGCCCCCTCTCCCCTACCCTATTTGGAATTTACATCGACAAGCTAGAAAGTTATTTAGAGGAAGCAGGTTGTGTTGGCGCAATCTTAGTTGGGATAGTCATCATCCTTCTTTTATATGCTGACGATATTGTTCTTATCGCAAGGTTCCCATCTGATCTTGATAAGCAACTTAGACTTCTTAAGGATTTCTGCTCTACCATGGGTATGACTGTTAACACTAACAAAACAAAAGTTATGATTATCAAATTGAAGAAGGACACTTACGCTAATATTATATATGACAATAGTAGCTTGGAGGAAGTGTCTTCTTACAAGTACCTACGAATCGATATTCATCATAAGCTCAACTGGAACTATAGCATTGAGAAAATGATTAATGGAGGGTGGAAAGCTTATTTTGGTCTTGAAAATAATTGTAAAATGGAAAACCTCATAATGTGGGATAGAAAGAAGTTCCTCTTTGAAAATTTAGTCACTCCTGTTATCTTATATGGATGTGAGGTTTGGGGTTGTAGCATCTCTGGATAATCTTGGAGAAATATTGAGCAAATCCAGAATCTTTTTATAATGTATAGCCTCAAAATTAAAAGTAATAAACCCTATCCTATTCTCCTTATAGAAGTGGGTCTTTCCCCTATCGAGAGCCTAGCTATGACTAGGCTTTTGTTGTACAAGCATAATCTCAATAACATAGGAGACCATAGACTTCCTAAGCTAGCTTTAAATTCTAGCCAAAACCACCTAAGGCTCAAACGAGGTTGGTATAAATACACTAGGGCCCGGTTAAACCATTGGGAGATCGATGAGAATGTTGCATTGCAAAACATTAATAACATTAAAAATATTGTTACTTCTAAGTTCAAAGAAAAAATGTGGTGTGAGAAATATTTAGCACCTAAAAGAAAATTAAGATACTATAATGAGGTCATCAACCCCACCTAGAATATCAAAAGTATCTCTCTGTTTTAACTAGCTAAAAGAAGAAAATTAATATAGCCAAGATTAGAACGAACTCTCATGAGCTCCATAGTGAAACATTTCATTGGGCGGTTCCTAAAACACCATGGATGGAAAGGATCTATCATCTCTATGAGAATACGAACACCGAGGATGAAAATCACTTCCTCTAAGAGTACCCCACGTACAACCACATTATATTTCAGTCTCATAATATTTGTTGCAATACTGAGCTTCCTAGCCTTTTACGATGTCAAAATTATAATGAGCTTGGGAGGCTTCTCTCCAAGCTTTCTGAGCATAGGAATAAAATCTTAAATCAAACTAAATAATAATTCATTTCTTTAGGTACAACAGACCAAATTTTGGTTTTAGTGGACATTAACCATCATCATCATGTAATTTTATCAATAATTTTTTTAATTAAAATTAATTTAGAAAAATTATTTATATGTTTATCGTGAAAATCATCATAGTTTCTAAATTTGTTAGAATACATTGCATCTTCATTAAATTTGAAACCACTCTAATAAGGTATAAAAGTTTAAAGAAAAGTAACTATAATTATGTTACTGTAAAAATATAAGCCGAGAGGAATTCGAATAATCTGTCATAATGGTTATGATAACTTTTTAATATTAAAAATTTATTTTTATAATTTTTATAATTATAGCTTAATTTTTAAGATTATCAAGTGTTTATTTCTAGTATATGTGACCAAAACAATCCCCATTCAAAGTTGGGATACATGATAAATAAACTAACTATAAAGAAAAATAGTTAGAAATCAAGAGTTAGAAGAAGTCCCAAGAGAATGATCCTTTATATTTGAATCATATGGCACAAAAGGCTTGATCTCACATTAGAGGTGGCTTTCTAGGCGAGTAAGGAAAGCATCCATTCTCCCAAAACAAGGCCACTGGTAACGCTACATTCTTTGGATCTCATTTAAGGAAAAAATAATGTCAGTCCCATCTTTATTCTTTTCTTTCAAGAATCTACCTAAATGAGCCTTCATCTACTAGTAGAGGGTAATTGAATGTAGGTATTGGTTTTGTCTCCTCTAGGTACGTCCATGGTCAACGTGCTAATTGGAAACTTCCTCCAAAATTTATGAATCTCGATATGTTTTCCGATCATTAACAACATAAGTTTCCAATTGACAAATATTTTCCCAGATGCTAGGAGAAGTCCCTAAAGAAAAAACTATAGTCACTTCTTGAACCTGGGCCTGGCCATGTGTTTGACCTTGCTAACCACCACTGCTACAACCCTTATAGTTTCACATCCTTTGACAAGGAGTTAAGGACCAAATAGGCGAGAACCAAATGAAAGAACAAAGTCCCAACCAACCCTTCCAAAGAGAATTATATCCAACTACGTAACAATAGCGTAAGATCCAACCATTATAGTTATAGAAAGACTCCCTAAACCACCACCAGAAGAAGGCCCAAAACATGCCCGACTCAAAAAGCCATCTTCATGCTTAGACCCTAGAGAACGAGACTACCACATGGTATTCTTTCCACCTATGTTGATGGTGGGATTACGTTTTCACTCTCTTAACACAAAGGAGCCGGCAACTAGTTGCAGGTTGGAAGAGGTATGGAGTGATTTTTGGTCCTCCATTATGTAGGGGTCACGTGGCTTTCTTGTAGTACTGGTAGTGACCCATGACTTCATGCAACATAATTTGCTATCCATACTTGGGTATCAATTTATCTATTAGTGGTTCTCGCTAGTGGTGCAACATAATGGCCTGGAGCTAGTGCATTCCTATGAGATGGGATTTCCTAAATACTATGAGATCTAAAGGTACATATCATTGGCTTTGTTTCCTGGTGGTATGAGCATGAAAATCTATTGTCTCCAGTAAGTCTGGGAAGTAGCTTCAGGGTATCGATTCCCCTCTTATTCTTCAATTTATTTTATCTATTATATTAATGTGTGGGGTTAATTTCCAATTGTTATCTTTTATTCTTATTGGAGTTTCTATGGCTTGTGTGTTTTAATTTCCATTATTTTTGGGAGGTTCTTGTGTCACACCCAATCTCAGTTATTCTCTCATTTTTTTATGCATTCGTGTAGCACAATTTTGTGGGTTTCTTAGGGTTTATCTTCGACATTTCATTCATGTGGAAGGTCTTGAAATGCATATTAATCTACGCTCTATGGAGATTCTTGTCATCTTTCCTTATAATCTCAGGCATAAATTCCAAATTATTCCCAGAAACATAGCGAGACAAGGGCTTGTAGGAGACAAACCATCATGATTAATGAAATAACTCTTTTCATGCTTGATGCATGTTAGGTGAAAGATATGCCACCCCCCCTTTAATTGGAGTGAGAGCGACAGGCTAGTGCGTGACCCTCCCAAACTCTATTAACAAGTTTTTATTATCCTTGATCAGGGGTCATTTGTTAGCCTCCAAGAGAGCTTGTATAGGATCTTTCCAACTAGGGATATCCTCATGAGACCATAATACATTTAAGGAAGTATTATTGTCTAAACACCCTAGGTTAGCTAGGAAGTTAGCTAACTTACTACCCAATCACCTCAAATTGGAAGTAATAACATAATGAACAAATCTTAGTAATGTATCAATACAGGAAGTAATTTTTTCTAGTCTCCAACTCCTAGACAATTTCTCAATAGGGGTTCCATTCAGTAGTTTCCTGATAGCTTCAATTACTAATTGTTAATACCCATCAAGTTTATGTTTTGAATACCCCTCTTCAATTCCCACAATAATCCCCCTTTCAAAAATGAGGAATATCGATGTATTTTTATTTGTAAATCCATAATTATCTACAAAAACCGTTAGCACATAGTTTTCCTATTCACAAAAAGCGACACTGTAACTTTCCTTACCCAGATTTCATTTAGAGGTAGCATCAAAATTTAACTTAACAAAACCAATAGGATGTGGAAAAAAGGTGGAGGAAGCTCTAGGAGAGGGCTTCCTAGGACTCATAGAATATATCATAGATGGAGAAGTATCCAAATGAATTAGGATCTCATTTTCATGGTGATTCATTTCCCAGTCTTCTTGAGAGCATGATGCATAGAGAATAGTTTGTTGAATGTTTTGTTTAACTAAGAGAAATATGAGTCTGCATTGATGCTTTTCTTCTTAGGGACTCCCAAGTTTTGTTCTTTTCACAGGGCCCACTTAATAAACCCTTAGGCAGATTCTAGGCTTTGTTATCTAGGATAATTTTAAATAAATCATGTCTCCATAACTCCGAAATTTCCACTACATTGCTGAAGTAGCAATCCAAATATCTAAAAGGTAAAAATATATTTCTCCAATGGTTATCAACAAACATAAATACATTTAGAATATGTTCCATTAAATCCTCTTGATTCCAGCATATGGGACAAAGTGAAGGTCCTTGAAAACCATTCCTCTTTATTTGATCCTAAGTAAGAATCTTACACTATCCCACTAGCTAAAGGAAATGAGCAACCTTGGGTCATAGACCATTCTACCATATTTTCCTCCAATTACGCTCTTGGTGGATGTCTTGATGACTGGCTAGAAGAGAATAAGCTTCTTTGAATGTGAAAATTACTTTGGTGAAACACCCCAACCAAGTTTATTGTAATGTTGGGAGAAGGATATTTTTTAGTTTTTAAACTCCTCGACTAGAGTGGGCCAGGATAAAAGTGTTGGATGTGCTGGTCAATCTTATACCGATTTCCATTCTGTCCATATGCCAAGAACATGAATTGGTTTCTAGAAGTTAGAAATAGTAAAACACTACTGGATTGAGGTGAATATTTCCAAATCTCTTAGATCAACTTGATATCCCAGGAGGGATATTTTTTTCCATACATCCTTCAAGATCTCCCAAAAAGCATGGCTTTGAATCAATTTCTGGTTAGATAGAGCTAAATTCCTAATGGAAGGCATAAGAGGATATTCATATCATCTCAATTTGTCCATTTGGTAGGTAGAGTGACGAAATTTCCTATCCCATATTGGTTTCTGGAGCTTGATTCACCCTAAAAGCAATGGCAACATAATTTTGGTCCCAATGATTTATTTAGGATATCTAGATCCCTCAAGACCAATGTCATTGTCAATTTAGGAAGACATAACTTGTCCTAGGAAATTAATCTCTATCCAATAAGGCTTTAAAGACAAGAAATGATATAGTTGGATGGTAATTTGGTTTTTCCCCATCTCCAATTATTCCAAGTGTACACCCCATTAATGGGGTTGACATATGCTACCTAAAGATCATGATTTCACTTGAAAACTAGAAAACGTCTTAATAAAATATCCTTACCCATCGCTTCTTCTCATCTGGAGACTTGATTAGCTAAAATTCGCCACGACCATCCCATAGATCATTCTGTTGGATGGATCTAATTATTTTTATGTCACTTAAGAATGTTCATTTTTGTGATGGAAGGTATGGCAAGTTGACAAAAAAGTTTTAGTATTGATGAAGGGTTTGACCACAGAGTGCCAACAAAAGATTTCATCATAATCTAACTCAACATTGACATTTTCAATCCTTTGTTAGGGAGGAATGTCTCACCCGAGGCATGCTGAAAATTTCAAGTGGTATGTGGGGAATTTCGATAGTGATAGGATTCATTTCACTAAGTAAATTATACATCAATATTATAGTCTTTCATAGATCCTAAAATAATCTTCAATTGATACCTAACATGGAATTAATGTGAAATTTAGAAAATTTTAGAAG
Organism: Pinus tabuliformis; assembly: GCA_031772625.1. NCBI lineage: Eukaryota > Viridiplantae > Streptophyta > Pinopsida > Pinales > Pinaceae > Pinus > Pinus tabuliformis. The sequence goes on from CM062813.1 coordinate 938,207,377, forward strand.
GATACACGATAAATTATCAGTTAATCATGAACACATATATATAGAACCCCCAAACTCTCTTATTTATATTATCTCATAGGACCAATCCTTTACAATATAGATATGCGGAAACTATGCAAGATTTGTTCGTAACTCCTTCGAGACAACTTAAATAGGACAAGATTATAACAAAATACATAAGGAGACTTCAGTTCTCATTCTGAGAGCATGTTGGCCTATTTCTCCATCTCTTTTGTTTCTACAACTCAACCTATACAAGTATATAGATATTTTTTTTGTTGATCTCGTTTGTGCTCGCTTGATGTGGTCTAACTTAACCTCATTGAAAAAATATAATTTATTGGTCTAATTTTCACTTGATTCTTTCAAATTCAACTCTCTAATACTTCTTATGTGGCCTTGGAGATTCTCAATGTAACTATAAATTTCATCACTTTTCACTTTATTCATTCTATTTGCCACCTTTTGGTTTAATTGACCATTTAATTTTTTTGTTGTGTTGCTTGTCTCTGTGGCTCTTTTTTGGAAAATTTGAACAAAATCCTTGACAAAAATGAAGGACCCAACATGGCCCATAAACAAGTATTAGACAACTCAACTATTTTTATCCTATATAGTGAAACCCACTTAAGAAGATATAAGGTAATGCAACCTGATACTAAAATGAGACTTTGAGGGAGTTTAGCAGAGTAGCAATGGAATCGGTGCTCCCTTTGCCATCTAATACAATTTCATAACACCCCTTCCAACATCTATCAACTATTGTCTAAACATTCTCACTAGAGATTTTTATTTCTTGAAGAACGAACATAGAGGGTTTTCCCTTTGCAATTATCTCTCTAATATATCTTTGATTCCCATGGCTTTTGGGGTTGTGTCTATTCCTAGAAATAAACTTCTTTTACTAATATGTTTGGAGGAAAACAAGTCTATTAACACTATTAGTGGACCACAATTCACTAAATATTCTCAGACTTCCTATATTGATGCTTGAGTCCACCATGGGCACTTTGCTTGAATTCCTTTTGCAATTCCCTTTAACCTAATAAATTTGAGTGTGAATTCCAACTCCCTTGGTTGAAAATTTAGACATTCCACAATTTTCCTTATTCCAGTTCTTCAATCTCATAAAGGTTTGTTGATATGGTGTTATCTATAGATCTCGAATGGTAGACGGGTATTTTTTATGCCATTCCTTCAATAGATTTTCCAAAACTTGTTCATTGTTTCTCAAAGTTTTAGCTTCCTTCTCAACGTTCGTAGGCACCTCTTTTGGCATAGATGTCTACCACATGATTGGAGTTTTAAGAGTGTTTTCTTAGGATTTATGTTTTGGACTAACTTTGTTCTATGGTTCCTCTATGTTTGAGTGTAGATTCATAATATATTCGGGTAGCTCTATATCCTCTTTTTGGTTTGAAAATGTCGCATAAATTTTTTTAGCTGAGATGGGGTTAGCCCTCATAGGATCAAGCTAGTTTCTAGGGTTGCTTATTCTACCAACTACAGTTTGGAATCCATCTAGACTATCCATTTGACTTTCCGTTTGGAGGTTTACCTAGAAAATAGGATAATATTTGAATAAATTACCGTACTCATGGCCTTGTGAGCACTAAAAAGGAGCATGATCATAGTATAAGGGCTAAAACCAAATCTCATAATGATAGGAAATCTCAATAAATTACAAAAGATGATGTGATATATTCATGTAACACAAATTGTGGCATATGAAGTATACCACCTATACCTTGTAACTTTAGAAATCATAAAAAAGGACCTAATAGAATTTCAGATGCCTTTGAGAAAATTTTTGTCGTAAATTATTTTGGTAGAGAAAATATTCTCACCATAAGAGGAACCACCAAAAAATCCTCTTTTATTGGTTTGTATCTATTCACCCAAAATATTAAGAGACCTATGTTATTAAAGAAATAGGGGTCATTTTCAAACACCCGGGATTGATCTTTTAAACTAGACAAAATAGCCATAAATAATCCTTTGACTCCTACTTCTAGATCAATCTATCCTTTTGGTTTGCATTTGACTTTGATCCATTTCTACAATTCTTTCTCGTTGGGCTATATGAAAATAAATTTAAAAATGATGGAATTATCTTTCATATATTGTATATAACCTTCCAATTGGTTGGGTCAAGCCTCATAGTTATGATTTATTGTGGCTCAAGGAAATAATTTTTTCTTAAAACATGATTTCCATTAAGCTCTCATTATAACAATCTCTCGATTATTCCTTGCTACATTATTAGGTCTAGAAACTCCAACATTTTCCTAGTTTTCTCCAATAATTGTTTTTCTATAGTAGGGGCTCATGTCCCCTGCACACGGGTATCATTAAATGGATCAAAATCAACTAAGAAAGTATTTACAAAATCTAATACACAGTCCAACTAAAGACAAGTTCTGAAAAGAGAATTAGTGGATGCCTAAATTCTTCATTATCAAACCCTAACCCTCGAAAAACCCTTCACATCCTTTAGATATATATATATATATATATATATATATATATATATATATATATCTACATATATATATATCTACATATATATATATATATATCTACATATATATATATATATATATATATATATATATATATATATATATATATACATATATATACATATATATATATCATATATATATATATATATATATATATATATATATCTATATATATATATATATATATATATATATATATATATATATTGTATTGTAATATTCCTATTCCTAGACCCACACGTTTACCTTTGGTGTTCATAAAAAAAATATATTAGTTATCTTAATTTACTTTAAACGGTTAAAAGTCAATAAGTGGTTGTAAAATTTCTTTATTTATCCATTTGGATCTTAAAAAATACCCTCACCTGCATATGTTTTAGGGTAGAGAGAATCATAACTAATGGCAAAGAAATGTGAATTAGTTTATAACTAATCTGATGAGTTGTCTTGCTGGACAGAAATAAAAGTATGTGGTTAGATTATTTATAATTATAGATTGGTTTTTTATGATTATGGAGTGTTTATTTCTAGTATACGTGACCATAACAATACCAATTCAATTTTGGGCTACATGATAAATAAAATAATTGTAAAGAAAAATAGTCAGAAACCAAGAGTTAGAAGAAGTCCTAAGAGCAAGATCATTTATAGTTAAACCAGTTGGCATAGAAGTCTTCAAATCACATTTGAGGTGGCTTTCCAGGTGAGTGAGGCGAGCATCCACTGTCCCCAAACAAGACCGTTGGTTACGCTACACCCTCTCAATCTCATTCAAGGAAGAAACAATTTCAGTCCCATCTTTATTCTTTTCTTTCAAGACTCTACATAAACGAGTCTTCATCTACTAGTACAGGGTAATTGAATGTAGGTATTGGTTCTGTCTCCTCTGGGTATATCCTTGCTCAGTGTTCTAATTGGAGACTTCCTCCAAAATTTATGAATCTCAATATGTTTTGCGATCATTAACAACATAAGATTCTAATTTATGAATCTCCTACACAATGCTAGGAGAAGTCCCTATATAAAAAATAGTATTCACTTCTTGAACCTGGGCCTAGGCATGTGGTGGACCTTTCTAACCACCACTGCCACAACCCTTATGGCTTCACATCCTTTGATGATGCATTAAGGACCAATTAGGTTCGAACCAAATGAAAGAAAAACATCCCAACCAACCCATCGGAAGAGAATTATATCCAACTACGTAACAATAACCTAAGATCCAACCATTATAGTTATAGCAGGAATCCCGAAACCACCACTAGAAGAAGGCCCAAAACATACCCAACTCAAAAATCCATCTTCATGCTTGAACCCTAGAGAACGAGACTACCAAAAGATGGTAGGCGAATGAAATGTCCAAGATAAAGACTAAGAAACCCCAAAATTATGACATACTAATGCATAAATAAAGGAGAGTATAACTGAGAGCGATTGTGACACAAGAACCTCCAAAAACTAAGGCAACTTAAAATAAAAAAGCCATAGAAACTCCAATAGGAATAAAATAAAATAGTTGGAAATTAACCCGACACATAAATATAATAGACAAAACAAATCAGAAAGTAAGACAGGAATCAATATCTTGAAGCTACTTCCAAAACTTGCTGGAGATAATAGAGTGTTAAGCTCATACCATTGGGAAAAAAATGAGTGATATATGCCTTTAGATTATGTAGTCTTTAGGAAATCCCATCTTGTAGGAATGCACTAGCTCCAGGCCTTTATGTTGCACCACCAGCTAAAACCACTAATAGATAAATTGATACCCAAGTTTCGATAGAAAATTATCTTGCATGTAGTTGTAGGTCACTACCACTACTATACCAAAGGCACGTGACCCCTACACAATGGAGGACCAGCAATCACTCCATACCTCTCCGAACTTACCACTAGTTGCAGGCTCCTTTGTGTTAAGAGATTAAAAATGTAACCCCACCATCGTCACGGGTGGAAAGCATACGAAGCATAAATTCTAAAGAATTCCCAGAAACATAGCAATACAAGGGCTTGCGGGAGACAAACCATCATGATTAATGAAATACATATTTTCATGCTTGATGCAGGGGAGGGGAAAGACATGGAACCCCCCCTTTAATTGGAGTGGGAGCGGAAGGGTGGTGGGTTCGCCTCCCCACCTCCATTAAAAAAAAATTATTCACCTTGATAAGGGGTCATTTGTTAGCCTCCAAGAGAGATTTTATAGGAGCTTTACAACTAGGGATATCCTCATGAGACCATAAAAAATTTAAGCAAGTATTATTATCTAGATACCCCAAGTTAGCTTGGAAGTTATCTACCTTATTACCCAATCACCTCAAATGCGAAGTAATAAGATAATGAACAACTGTAAGTAGTGTATCGATCAAGAATTAATATTTTCTAGTCTCCAACTGCCAGACAATTTCTCAATAGGGGTTCCATTCAGGAGTTTCCTAATAGTTTCAATTACTAATTTTTAATCCCCATCAAGTGGATGTTTTGAATACCCCTCTTCAATTCCCACAATCATCCCCCTTTCAGAAACTAGGAATCCTAATGTATTATTGTTAGTATATCCATAGTTATCTGCAAAAACCTTTAATACCTAGTTTTCCTAATCCCAAAAGATGACACTGTAACTTTCCATACCCATATTTCATTTAGAGGTGCCATCAAAATTTAACTTAACAAAACCAAAAGGATGAGGAAAAAAGAAGGTGGAGGAATCTCTAGGAGAGCGCTTCTTAGGAGTCATAGAATATATCATAGATGGAGAAGTGTCCAAATGAATTATGGTCTTAGTTTCATGTCCATTCATTTTGATGTCTTCTTGAGACCATGATGTATAGAGAATAGTTTGTTGAATGTTTTTTTTTAATAAGAGAAATATGAGTCTCCATCAATGATTTTCTTCTTAAAGACTGTCAAGTTTTGTGCTTTGCATAGGGTCCACTTAATAAACCCTGATGCAAATTCTAGGCTTTGTTAACCATTATAATTTTAAATAAATTGTGTCTCCATAGCTCCAATGTTTCCACTACACTATTGAAGTAGTAATCCAAAGATGTAAAAGGTGAAAATATATTTCTCCATAGGTTATCAACAAACGAAAACACATTTAGTAGATGTTCCATTGAATACTCTTGTTTCCAGCATAGAGGACAAAGTGAAGGTCCTTGAAAACTATTCCTCTTTATTTGATCCCAAGTGAGAATCTTACACTGTTCCACTAGCCAAAGGAAATGAGAAACCTTGGGCCATAGACCATTAGACCATATTTTCCTCCAAATAAGCTCTTGATGGATGTCTTGATGACTAGCTAGAAGAGAATAATCTTCCTTGAATTTGAAAATTACTTTGGTTAAATACCCCACCCAAGTTTATTGTAATCTGCGGAGAAGGATATTTTTTGGTTTTTAAACTCCTTAGCTAGAGTGGGTCAGGATGAAAGAGTTGTATGTGCTGGCCAACCTTCTACCGATTTCATTCTCACCATATTCGAAGAAATTGAATTGGTTTCTTGAAGTTGGAAATAATAAAACACTAGTGGCCTGAGGTGAATATGTCCAACTCGATTAGATCAATTTGATATCTGAGGACTACCATTTTTTTCCACGCATCCTTCCAGAGCTTCCAAAAGAGCATGGATTTGGATCAAGTTCTAGTTAGACAGAGCTAGATTCCTAATGGAAGGCATAAGAGCATAGTCATATCATCTCAATTTCTCCATTTGGGAGGTAGAGTGAGCACATTTCCTATCCCATATTTGTTTCTAGAGCTTCACTTCACCCCAAAAACAATGGCAACATAATCTTGCTCCCAGTGGTTTATTTAGGATATCTAGATCCCTTAAGACCAACGTCATTATCAATTTAGGAAGATATAACTTGTCCTAGGAAATTAATAACCACTTATTTTGCTTCTTTCCTTTTCACTAAATTAAGTTTCTATAGAGGGAAGTCATGGATTTAAAAATGACTTTAAGAGTAGCTAAAGCCGATAGCTAGTAGATAAGGAGAGCTTGCACCACAAAATTGAGAAGAAAGAGGCATGAAACCAAATTAATATATTGAAAGGCCTAGTTGTTTGTCTTGTTATGTATCCTCTGAGGAATACTGAACACAGGGAGCTATCCGCCATAGGTGCTCCCAAATATTTTGACATGGCAGTGCTAATTTTGAATTCGAAGAGGAAGGCTAAGTGTCACTACACTGTCACATTGGTATTAAGGTAATCAAAATTGGGTTTTTCCCCATTTATGAAGGTTTTAGAGGCCTACCTAAAATTGTTAAGGATATATTTCAAATCCATGGATTACTTTACCCTCTGTGATGCAAAGAGAACAATATCATCAAAAAATTGTTGATGGATGATAGGAAGATCATTTCCCTAGATACAATGACCCATAATATAATCATGATGCCTAATATATTCAAGATATATATCCAACCCTTATACATATAACATGAAATTAAAATGGGAAATAGGGTTTCCTCAGAAAATATCCCTAGAGGGAATAAATGTCATGGTCGGAGAGTCGTTCGAGTGGGAAAAATAAAAGGGTGTAGAAATTATGGAATGTATCCATTCAAACCATTAGAGAGAAACCAAAGGCTTGGAGGGTAGATAGAAGAAAATTCTAGTTTAAGTAATTGTACGCTTTAGAGAGGCCTAGTTTTATTAGCCTATTAACCCATTTATATTTTTTCAAAGATTTAATTACCTCATGAGCTATGACACTCCCATTAAGAATTTTCTATCCTTCTACAAAAAAACTCTATTTGAGAGAGATGATGTTCTTTAAGGTTTAAGGTGATTTACAATTACATATGATATAATTGTATATATCACATTACAAAGTGTAATTAGGAAGATGCCGCTAGGATCATTAGACCTACCTAGCCAAGGAATTAAAATTATAAAGGTGGCATTAAGAAGAGCTCATATCTTTTGATACCAATGATATTTTTCCACGAGTGCATGAAATTCACTACAAATGAAGGGGAAGTATGCCTAAAAGAAGTTAGTGGTAAATCCATTAGGACAAGGGCCTTTATACTTGGGAATTTCCATCACCACTTCTTCCACTTCAATGAATGAGAGTTCCATTATCAGGCCTTCATTTTGTTCCAAGAGTATGAAATCAGGGATATTCATCATGATACATTGAAATAAAATAATTTTTTCAAAGTGGGATCCATGAGAAAGGAATAGTACTATGAAACTAATTATTTCTCCAACTCCTCGTGTTAAACTATACATTGGTTGTCTTCGTAGGAAGGACAAAACATCATATTATTATGGAAGTGTTTGATCATGGCATTGTGAAAAAATTTAGAGTTTCATTTTCCTTATTTCAGCCATTGTACATGGATATTTTCTTCCATAACTTTTAATCTTACTTCCTCACTTGATCTAGTCGATTAATAAGAGGTGCTTCCTCCCTTATCAAGTCATCTAATAGACTATTTATGATTATTGATTGTTGAATCTGCTACATGTGGCCCACCAGGTTATGCTTCTTAGTAGGGATATGGCCAAAATCATTCCTATTCTTATTTGATATTTAAATTTAATTATTTGAGATTCAATTGGAAGGTATGCATGCGATTTACCCCCTGAACTTGCAAACAATCCTACCATATTTTATATTTTTCCAGAAATTCCATATGTTGGAGCAAGAAACTCTTGAATCTAAAGGAGTAGTTATGGGGGCCCACCTTCAGATACAATTTCAAGGAGATTCACCAATTATCAAATCCTTAACTTGGGACAATTGATGATTCAAAAGTTAGATCTCTAGTCAATAATGCTATAAAGATGAGAAAACAATCTAGCTGGATGAAAATTTGGTTTTTCCACATATCCAATTATTCCAAGTGTATACGCCATTAATGGGGTTGACATATGCTACCTAAAGATCATAAATTTACTGAGAAAACTGGCACACATCTTAATCAAGTCTTGTTACCCCTCCCTTCTTCTCATCTAGATACTTGATAAGGTGAAAATCTCCACCAACAACCCGTAGATCATCTTGTTGGATGGATCTAATTATTTTTGTGTTTGCTAAGAATGTTGGTTTTTGTGATGGAATGTGCAACTCGTTGACATAAAATTTTTAGTACTGATAAAGGGTTGGACCACAAAGTTCCAACAAAAGAGTTCATCATAGTCTAGCACAACATTGAAAATTCCAATCCTTTGTTAGGGCAGACAGTCTCACCCGAAGCGCGCTAACCATTTGAAAGTGATATGGGGGGAATTTAGAGAATGATAGGATTCATTTCAATAAGTAAATTACACATCAATATTATAATGTTTCACAAATCCTAAAATAATCTTCGATAGATACATAATAGAGAATTAATGTGAAACTTTAGAAAAGTTTAGAATTCTACACCACAAATTATCGGTCAATAATGAACACACACACACATCTATATGTATCTATATATATATATATATATATATATATATATATATATATATATATATATAGAACACCCCAACTGTATTATTTATATTATCTCAGAGGACCAATCCTTTTATAGATATGCAGAAACTACGCAAGATTTTTTCATAACTCCTTCAAAACTAACTAAATATGACAAGATTATAACAAAATACATAAGGAGACTTCACTTCTCATTCTGACAACATTTCAGCCTATTTCTCCATCCATTTTGTTTCTACAACTCAACCTCTACAAGTATATATAGATTTTCTAGAGAAAAAGATTCTAATATCAAAGACACAAATGTTATCCTTGTGATGTGTTGCATGTGGGTATATTACTGATGTAGAGATGAGGGATAAGTTGACTACTTTTATTTTGAAAATTCCTCTAGAACAAAATAAGGGAGGAAAAGATAAGTATTCATTGAGGAGGGAAAACATAATAAAGAATCAAGAATACAACAGTTAACATCATATGGGAAACATACCATTTTCCCAAGAATTATAGAAAGCATAATGGCTCTCCAAAACATTGGTGCGAATTACCGTGATGATGCTTTCTATAGTTACAAGATGTCGAAATTGCTTACTAAAATAGAAAGATGACACAATGGAATGATGACAAATAATGTTAATATTGTAGATGTGGAAAAAGCTCTTGGAAGGCGGCTTTCTTACATGACAAAGTTCTTTGGATGTGAATTGGATGCCGAGTCAAAGTTTGAAAAGAAGACTAAAACTTATATTGTTAATCTCTCCCATGACAATGCAATGATGGTTTCTTTCCTCAAAGTTTTTATAAAAACATATGGTACGGTGCTATCAATGTGGAAATCTAGAAATAAATATTCTTATATCAAACACACAAATGATATCCCTGCTATGTGATACATGTGGGTATATTATTGATGTAGATATGAGGGATAAGCTAAGTACTTTTATTTTGAAAAATTATTTGGAACAAAACAAGGGAGGAAAAGATAAGAGGTCACTAAGGAGGGCTAAAAATGAACACATTAAACAAGGGGAAGCTTTATATTAAAAACATAATAAAAGCAAGAAATATTCAAAGAAGAAGAAAAACAATGATAGGAATTAAAAGGGGTCAAAGAAAATTGATTTAGTATGAAAGGAGAAAAAAATATGCGCCGAACTTGTGTGGAAGGAAACATTCTTAGCATGAAATGTACATTTCGTGACCTTTTTCCACTTTTTGAGAATAGACTCTACTTTCTGAGGCATAAAAATCCTTTTTCTTTTATTTATAGGCCCATGCCTCGTCAAAATACATAGGCAAGTCTCGTAGAATATCATGCTAACTAAAGGAAATCTTGTGACTACTTCCATAAGAGTTCACCATGGTACCTATGAATAGTGAATTAAAGTTTTTATGTTAGATAAAAGAATTATTTAATCAATTCTCAAAAAAATATCCACTTCTTTGCTATCAAACATTGTAAATACGTTATCTGAGTGACTAGGTTTATTGATATATATATTTTGTAGCTTTGCTTTAAACTAGTTCATCCAATGGTAAATTTTGAATTTGTCATTTTGGAAAAAAAACCTTTAAATATAAACCTCCCATATCATAAACCAATACAAATGCCCAAAAGAAGTTAAGAAAGGAAAAGCAAAGGAAAATATTATCACCTTAAGAGGAAGTGGTAAAATATTGTAAGCTTTTGATCAAGTGAGACAATTTAATATTAAAAAAGAGCATCCTTTTGATCAAATATTTGCTATTGGAACTTGAAAGAGCATCTTTGAAGATTGAGAGGAAATCTATGTTGGAAAGGTTATAGAATCTGTAAATTGGCATAACATAAGTGATTTCTCTTTATCTTCTAGCTTTGAATGACATTTTGTTTACTAATTTTTATATTCAGTGATCTTCTATATGTCACTATTCTTCTTAACATCTGGTGCAATTGCAAGTATTATATTCTTAGCAATAGAAAACAAAGGTCATATATATGTATTTATTCTTGTTTGTTAATCACATTGAGTGAAGTATTTGTTTGCATTTTCAAACCATAAATCATATTTAACTTGGAAACACAAAGGCCAATAAATCTCTTCACTTTAAGCACTTTGAGTGAAATACTTATTTGCAATTTTAAACATTGAATCAAATATGGGAAAATAAATACCAATAAATATGTTAGAATTCGTTAAGAACTTTATGTGAAATAATTATTTTCATTTTGAAACAATAATTATTTGAAATTCAGATTTATAAATTTTTTGCTATAGTTATGCATCTTAAAAAATAAATGTTTCAAATATGTGCTTATTTTCTAATTTTGATTTTGTGAATTTCTTTTCTAATACCAGGAACATTATTTCTATCTTAAAAACCAATAAAGAATAAAAATTTCCGAAACAAATGTAACATAATTTAATTTCATAAATTGAAATCAATATAAAAATATATATAATTTTTATTTTTTATTTTTATGGTCTCATAAACTAATATCAATTAAAAGAAATCAATTTACATTCTCATGAGTGATGTAGTTTTATTATTATGAAAATGGAATGATATTACAAAATGTATTGCTTATTTTTGAAGTTAAAACATTCAATGAGTACCCTCATTAAAATGACATGATTTGGGTCATAGGAACTTCACGACTGCAAGGGACCCAATTTCTTGCATGCTCCATAAGAAAAAAGGGTGGTGAGGGGAACATAGCTATATTCTTCTAGAATTTATGTCTTAAGGCATTTCCTTTATAACAACCGGTGCAATTTCTAGTATTATATTCTTATGAATAAAAAACAAAGGAATATATTCTTGTTTGTTAATCACATTAAGTGAAGTAATTTGTTAGTTGTTGTAAAGAACTTTGCAAAGAATTTTTATGTGCATTTTTAACTAGTAAATTAAACCTAAATTTGTTTAACCAAAACATGCTTTTGGTAAAATAGGTATCAATTTCGTTTATCTATGAATATAAATATTTGCTGAAAACAATTTCAACAGATAGATCATTAATTATTTAATATTAGTAACACACTACACCTTAAAATTAAATGGAAAATTGTGTTTATTATTTTAAGTTTTTAATCTGTGAATATAAATATTCACCTAAAACATATTTACCCAATTGTTTTTCAAGAGATAGATAATTAATTATTTAATAATGGTAACACCATACATTATGACATTAAATGGTTGAAATTCATGTTTATTATTTTAAATTGAGATTTATAGATTTCTATTCTATAACATTTTCAAAAGACAAATAATTAATTATTTAATAATGGTAACACCATACACACTAACATTCAATGGTTGGAATTTGTGTTTATTATTTTAAATTGAGATTTATAGATTTCTTTGTTATAGTTGTGCATCTTAAATAATGAATCGAACATGGGAAAACAAAGACCAATAGAATAAAGACCAAAAGAAAGGGGCTTTGTGTTAAAGCTATCTCAAGAGTTACCTCCTTGCAAAAAATACATTAGTTTGAGCATCTTTGGACCCTCTGGAATGACAATATGATTGGTATGTGAATCTCTAGATAGATCTAATTTACCTCCTTGCAACTATACATTGGCTTGTGTATCTCCACATCCTATCAAATGACGCTAGGATTGGTATGCGAGCCTCTAGATATATGCAACCTTTCCATTTCCTCAACCATGCCCATGTCTCACACAACTTTTTCCACACAACAACATCAATTCCAAAAGACTTATTCATAAAACTGTCAATTTTACTCTAAAAAATGACTATGTGATGCTTTAGATCAATAACTTCCTTGCATTCTGGTGCAATGACTCTCAATTACAAAGATTTGGAAAGAATCACAAAAATTAACTAAATTATAACTTTATTTTAAATTATTATTATTATTATTATTATTATTATTATTATTATTATTATTATTATTATTTTGTTAAGCTTGGGGGATCCATCCACTTTCTATTATATATTAGGAAAATTTACACCACACAAGTTGACCGGGTAGCCTCAACTTTACCCAAGGGGAAACCAAGTCTGTTGGCCACCGTATAGCATTATAAGCCATCGAAAAACAAAATTGTTTCAGTATTTCTAGCCAAGCTAGATAAGTCTCCATCTCATGTCCAGATACTACATAAATGTAAAAACTAGCATATGCAACGGGAAAATTAAAAGCTAACCGCATAAACAAAAACTATGCATGGGGAATCTAGTCTTTTTTCTCATCAGAGACACACAGAACAGGAGCAGGATCTTCAGCAGCCGCCCTTGGGATTCCATACAGCTCCATAATGCAAGGGATGTGGCAGTCAATTGTATCCATCCTGATGTCCTGTTTGTGCAACTAGAAGAGGATTTTCTTGATATCCTTTTTATAGTTTGGCAGGCCCTGCACTGTAACTGCCATCCCCACGGAGATTTATTCCATCACTTTTCCTATAAGGCTCTTAATTAATAAATACAGATAGATGGTGTGTTTAAGCTAAGTAATTCTCCCACGGGTATTCCCTAGATCTAGGACCAACGTCCTCCAATTGTCAAGCTCATCATCTGATTCGCTTTCCTGCTTAATCTACGCTACCCAGTCTTCCATCAACTTCCAAATTACCATGTCTGTCCCATCTCGGTATGCCGCTCCTGCCTCTGCTATGAGGTGCTCAATAGGCTTACGACCCCTGCGAGCTTTTGAAGTGCTCGGCCCCTTATCTGTCTGGGGGGTTGGACCTCTCCTACCACGCTTGCAGCCTCTCATAGCTTGAGCCATAACCTATACAGTAGAGCCCTGTTGACATCCAAACGAAGTTAGATTCATCAAACCTTGCTCAACATTCGACCTTTTCCATTCGTGCATTGCCTCTCTTACATACTTCTCTCTTTGAGTGTAAGGGTAACCCAGAGCCCATAGTTTGCCAAGGGAAGTGTGTTTTAGACTCTTCTCCCAAGGCTCATCATGGTATCCCTCCCCCTTGCTATGGTTCATATGTCGATCATCCTGCTGCATCTGAAGCCAAGCCCACATGCCCTTCCAGAACCTGGAAGGACGCTTGCAATTATACCCGCTTGTTGCACCCTCAGTGAGCAGATGCGAGTCATGGCTTTGCTTGCCCCTCCACCTAGATTGTCGCTTGGGTTCCCTAGGTTTACCCTCAGTGCCATGCAGGTTCCCATTTTTGCAAAGGTCACTCTAAGTCCTACTGCCATGGATGTATTCCCACCCCCTGCCGGCAACTATTTCATGCCTCTCTCTTCAGCACCCATCCCCCAGAGAATTGCAATATCATTATCCCTTATCCCCCTAGCCTGAGGAACTAAAGATAGACCCACATATATTTGCGACCCGCATTTTCCCACTCTACAACCATGGTTCTGGTTCAATTGGGAGAGAATTAGAATGCAAAACCAGGCCATGACATGGCCTTTCCACCCACAATGCTTCCCATACAATGCTAATCCCCATTGCGACGACCGCTTGCCCGTCCCTTCCCCCCAACAGAACCCCAGCTACATCATGGAATCAACATAGGAGCAGGGTCAAATTACATACCCAGAATCCTTCTTTCGTCTGCAGTGAAGGTTCCTTTCTTGGCTTCACCCTTCCAAGCCCTGAATTGCCTCCAATCTCCACAGCTTCTCTTTCCTATCCTACACGTCGAATGCCTTAACCTTCTCCCCCACCCTTCCTTATTCCTTCCTCCTCCACCTTGCCCACTCACCATCCATGCATTCATTCCGAAGGACATTACACCCCCTGCCTTGAGCACGTGGGGGGTGGTAGTTGTTATGGCCTTCATACTACCCATATCAAATCACAACCTAGCCTCTCTGACATCGACTCTCATCCCGATCGGGAGAAATTATTATTATTATTATTTATAAAAAGAATTAATATATAATTTAAACATATATACATTTAATCCTAAATGAGCATGGTTATCCAAGTAGAGAGGAATCATTGGAAACTGATGCAAGAGCATTCACCCAAGAGAAAATCCATTGTAATTAAGTAGACATAAGGGGTCATGTATTTTTAGGAAGTTGGATTCCTAAGTGACAAATTAATGTAATATTAGGCTTTTAAGTGAATTAATTAGATAATGGGAGGAAATTGTAAGTGCTCTCGAATAAATGAGAACATGAGTGGAAATAATGAAAAAAGACCCTAAAATCAATTACGACTCTTGGAACCATTCACGATTCGAGGAACTAAGGAGAGACTTTACAAATTAATTAATTAGAAGTCGACACAATGTATAGAGGATTTAGGAGTTGGTTCGCTAGATATAGGAGTCGAACCAGGATAGTTCAAGAGACCTCCTGGCATATATATATGCCTATGGGTAGAGTCAAAAGGGGAGGCTACAATAGTGAAAAATAGGCTTGTGTGAGACAGAGGTCTCATTTTGTAATCATTGTTGATATTTATTTACACAATCAACCCAATTTCAAGTGGGAATGCATGTTTTGAGTGTTGAATTGTGTTTGAACTCGTAGGCTCTGTAACAGGGGTTGCAGGCAGAGTTTTTTAGAGCGTGCAGAGAGGGAGAAAATGATACAAGGATATGCAATGGATCATTGAATCCATTCGAAGGATCAAGAGGACAGTGATTAAAGGGCATGTGAAGTTAAGCCAGGAGGGAGAGAGCAAAGCGAAACCTTGAAGGAAACCCAAGTCACCGAGAACGTTTAGGAAACAGTGTAAATTCCAAGTAAAAGGAGTGAGCGGAGAATGGAAGAGGAATGTGTAGGAATCGTTTGATCACATGGATAAACGGTCCAGATGATATCACTAAAGAGGAAGACGAAATATCGCATCAGAGGAGTTAATTATGTAATTTTGGCTACAAGTGTTAAAAACCAGTTACACTAAGAAATGGCGTAAAGCATAGTCGGGATTTAGATTTCGGACTTGAAAATTTATATAAGTTGATCTATACCCTTATCGAGTCTAGAAGGCATATTGGCTCAGCAGAAACCATCACAACGAGGAGTGGAATGAGCCTTTGTAATAGAGCGATTGCGATTGTGCGATTAGTCGTCGACCGTTGGATCGTGATCCTGATCGACGGTCACAATTTAATGGGCCATCGCATATCGGGGGAGCAGAGATTAGAGTGATAATGCCAAAGGACTTGAAGGAACTAGAATCAACGATAAATATAGTCGCGGCTTTAATGAAATTGAAGTCTGCTATATGTGTTTGGAGAGGAATTTCCATGTATTCCCTTCGTATTATGTTAAAGTGTTGAAGCACTTCCTATAGTCACAGATCAGAATTGGAGGTGCGATGAGGCACATATGTAGTGTGGCCTGCAAAAGTCCCGATAGTCGACAATGATTGCGATAGAGGTACAGCCTTAGAATCTATGTAGAAGTCATACGGAAGACGCAGGAAGGTATGTTTTGTGTAGTATTTCTTTGTAGAAAGGATTTTATAAGGAATTAAGCGTCGATGAGGTTTTATGTGTTAAAACCATACGTAACCAATGTATCAAGAGAGAAGGCTATATATATGGGTTGTATGAAGGTTACAAGGGATTTAAATTCCCGATAATTGAGTATTAATGGGAGGCTTTAACGAAGGTTTAACCAAATATAGTGAAGAGGTAGAACTCCCGATAGGAAGTCTAGGTGGGGTGATTGAGTTCCCATACAAAGGAACTGGTGGTAAGGGGCCTTGTCCATTTATGGTTTGAAGATTTGACTCCATGTCAGAGTCAAATACCTGGGACAGTTGTGTTTATGCATGTCTATGCAAATTGTGGGTATGTGCGGGAGTTAACCCTACACCATTAGTGGTATCGGAGCAGAATTGAAATCAGAGTGAGGAAAGATTTATGTGAAAGGGAGTTTGCACACACAGGAAGGTCATGTGCATAAGTTAATTGATGAATCATAGAGAATACAGTAGAAGAATGTAAGGGTAACTTTTGAAGTTCTTGGGAGATTGTAGTAGTTCTAGCAGAGGCTTGGAATAAACAGGAACAGAGGATTCCTTGAAGGAAAGAGAAAGCAATATTGCTTAATGCAAGTTATGAAGGAAAGAGGACTTGGAAACAAAACAAAGGGCAATCCATTCAATGTACAGGTGGAATGGTGAGACAAGATCATGTTGAGATCTTGAAGGTGAGGTAATGTGTTCTGTTTTAAATTGAGAATGTGTGTTTTTATACTAATGCATAGTTGACAACAAGAGAAGCTGTGAGAGGAGAACCAGATGTGTTCTTGAAGGCAGAGTAAGGAAAACACTCTGAAGTAGAAGTGGTAGTGAACCTGAACAATCCAACAATAGATTGGAGAGAGAGGACATCTGAAGTGTTCTTAAGAGAGAGTGAGAGATTACAAAAGCATAGGAGTAAAGGTGTTGCTCAAGAGGAGGTTCCAGATAGAGGACCATGCTTACCAAAAGACTGAGTGAGGATAGCTTAGTGAGGTAAGATTGCAGCAAGGATGATTAGTTGTTGTAGAGGTTTGTTACAGAAGGGCTCATGAAGAAAGAAGAGAAGAAGATGACTACTGATAGTCATAGCAGAGGTTCAGAAAGAAGCCACATCAGAGGATATAAGAAAGAGGATGCCAAAGCAAATGGCAAGAAGAGATTGACAAAGAGGTTACAAAGTTAAAAGAACAACTCAATGCATTAAGGAGAATGCTTGAGGAAAGCCAAACACTAGGTTGGGTCTTGAGGAAGAAGCCAGTAAAATGTCATGAGATGCAGAAAAGGCTACAATAGAGGCAAGTAAAGTGGATAAGGGAAAAACTCAAGGAAGTTGAGTTCGAAATGGAAGAGTTTGTTTGTGAACCAGAATGGGGAGAAATTCTAGGAGAGACTGAAGATGAAGACTTGAGGATTGAAACTTCAAGTGAGGCTAAAGTGTCATATGGGTTTAAAACTGACAATTTGTGTGTGTGTGCAGGTGGAACATGTAAAGAAGGAAAATTGGCTGATATTGTCATGAAGGAGAAAGAAGACCAACAGAATCTAAATTTTGTTTTGGAAGAAGATGAGATAGATAGGTCTCATATGCAGTTGGAGAAAGATATCAAACAACCAAGTGAAGGGATCGAAGAGATTAAAGAAGATACCATCGAAGAATTTGTGAATCATATGAAGGATTTAGAACAACATGGAGATATGATGGCTGAACCATCAAGTGGGACCATAGGGTCTTATATTTTTAAAACTGATAGTTTGTGTAAGATGACAGATATTGCAGGAGAAAAGCAACCCTTTGAAGATATCTTCAGAGGAGATGAAGATCTATAAATAAAAGGTGACAAAGAAAACTTCTCAGAAGAGGAGGAATTTGACTACATACAAAAGGAAAAGTCTATGGATGAGTCTATAGAAGCTGTCATGGAGATGAGGAATCATGATTTCGTTCTGATGAAGAATGAAGAAATATTGTCTCAAAAAGGTAATCAGATGAGTTTGATTAATGTTATTGATGAAAACAAAATGCAGGAGAATGTTAATGCAGATGGTGAGACAAGGATAACTCTGGGAGAATTGTTACAGAGGGACAACAAGGAAAAAAGTACTGAAGAAAAAGAGACTATGTTAGCTGAAAACATAGTAGAGGATCATCAATTCACCATGATGATAGGCACAATGGAAATAGCCATGCAAGCTGTTGAAACAATCAATGAAGAAGAAGGACATCTACTAAAAGATGTTAAGAAGGAAGAAGTCTATGCAAAAGACTTAGCAAAGGGAGAAAGAACACTAACAAAAGAATGTTTTGCAGAGGATGAGCAATCTCTAGAAGCTGTCAGAAGTATGGAGAAGTATATTTTAGAAGATAAAAAATCTGAAGTAAAGGAGGATGAAGAATGTCTCTTAAATGAGAAAAGCAGTGACTTATTGTAGCATAAAGAACTTAGGATTGGAAGTGATGATGAAATACTTGCAAAGTGTCACAGAGAAATTGCATTGTTGGAATATTTGCTGGAGAATTCAGAGTATGACAGTGTAATTTCAGAAAAAGGAGTTCACTACAGTGGGCAAAGACAAGAAAACATCATTAGGACAGATGGTATGGAAGTGAGACTAATGGACAGTCTCATGAATTCTTTTGAGAGTTCAAATCAAGATACTGATGTCCTGACAGAGGAGAAAGAAACAGAGCAACAAACTAAATTGTTGCCAAAGTAAAATAAGGCACAGTAGCCTTATGTTTTTTATTTTAACAAGTGTTTGGTGAGTACATGCTTTGTTGCAATTGTTGGAGGAGATTTGGCACAAGTTAATCACCCAATAGAGGTGAAAGAAGAGAATTCTATGGAAGAACTCAATCCATGGAATAGAGAAATTAATTTGCTGGAGAAAGTGCTAAACAATCATGATTCAAACATGAAAGAGGGTAAGGATGATAGGGAGGCAGTCAGCAAAGCAACCAAGGCAAGAGGTGAAGCAAGAAAAGCAAGAGTCAGCATATAAGTCATACCAAGCAAGGAAAAAGTTGCAGCAAGTGCAAAAGAAGAAGAAAAAGTAGACCAGCAACTAAAAAGAGAAGGTAACTAGCAGTAGTTTAAAGAATTAGTGGAAAACAACAATAACCTAAAACAAAGAGAAGGAGGCAGAAGTAAGAAACAGAATATGGACCAATCTAAAGATATACTGGAAACAAATATTGAAGAGATGTGGCAACTGATGATGAAGTAGTTCAAATGGAGGAAAATGGTAGCAGAAGGAAGCAAGATCAATCAGAACTTGAATCTAGTTAACAAGAAGAGGAAAATGGAGCAAAAGATAGCAGAAGTACAACATCAAAAAATGAACAAGACATGTGGACAATTACAAAACAAAGTGTGGATCCAGGAAGACAAAGACTAGAAAGACACATGATCAGGAGATCATGAATATTTTCTACTTTGGGAGTCTGATGCAGGAGAATTCACCCAAGAGAAAAACCATTGTAATTAAGTAGACATAGGGGGTCATGTATTTTTAGGAAGTTGGATTCCTAAGTGACAAATTAATGTAATATTAGGCTTTTAAGTGAATTAATTAGATAATGGGAGGAAATTGTAAGTGCTCTCGAATAAATGAGAACATGAGTGGCAATAATGACAAAAGAGCCTAAAATCAATTAGGACTCTTAGAACAGTTCATGATTCGAGGAACTAAGGAGAGACTTTAGGAATTAATTAATTAGAAGTGGACATAATGGATAGAGGATTTAGGAGTCAGTTCAGTAGATATAGGAGTCGAACCAGGATAGTTCAACAGAACTCCTGGCATATATGTAAGCCTATGGGCATAGTCAAAAGGGGAGGCCACAATAGTGAAAAATAAGCTTGTGTGAGATAGAGGTCTCATTTTGTAATCATTGTTGATATTTATTTATACAATCAACCCAATTTCAAGTTGGAATGCTTGTTTCGAGCGTTGAATTCTGTTTGAACTCAT
Source organism: Pinus tabuliformis (assembly GCA_031772625.1). NCBI lineage: Eukaryota > Viridiplantae > Streptophyta > Pinopsida > Pinales > Pinaceae > Pinus > Pinus tabuliformis. The sequence continues at coordinate 938,227,730 of CM062813.1, forward strand.
CGGTTCTGTAACAGGGGTTGCAGGCAGAGTTTTGCAAAGCACGCAGAGAGGGAGAAAATGATACAAAGATATGCAATGGATCATTGAATCCATTCAAAGGATCAAGAGGATAGTGATCAAAGGGAATGTGAAGTTAAGCCAAGAGGGAGAGAGAAAAGTGAAACCTTGAACGAAACCCAAATCACAGAGAACGTTGAGGAAACAGTGTAAATTCCAAGTAAAATGAGCGAGTAGAGAACGGAAGAGGAGTGCATAGGAACTGTTTGATTACATTGATCAATGGTCCAGATGATATCGTTGAAGAGGAAGATGAAATATTGCGTTGGATGAGTTAATTATGTAATTTTGGCCACAAGTGTTAAAAACAACTTACACTAAGAAATGACGCAAATTATAGTAAGGATTTAGATTCCAAAATTGAAAGTTTATATAAGTTGGTCTATTCCCTTAATGGGTCCAGAAGGCATATCGGCTCGGCGGAAATCATTGCAATGAGAACTGGACTGAGCCTTTGTACTAGAGGGAGTACGATTGTACGATTAATCGTTGACCGTCGGATTGTGATCCTGATCGACGGTCACGATTTAATCGGTCATCACATATCAGGGAAGCAGAGATCGGAGCGATAGTGCGGGAGTACTTGAAGGAACCAGACCACATGATAAATATAGTCATAGGTTTAATGAAACTGAAGTCTGCTATATGTGTTCGGAGTTGAATTTCCATGTATTCCCTTCGTATTATGTTGAAGTCTTGAAACACTTCCGATAGTCACATATCAGAATCAGAGGGTGATGAGGCACATATGTAATGTGGCCCGTAAAAGTCTAGATAGCCGATAGCGATTGCGATAGAGGTTCAACCCTAAAATCTATGTAGAAGTCATATGGAAGATGCGGGAAGGTATGTTTTGTGTAGTATTTCTTTGTAAAAAGGATTTTATAAGGAATTAAGCGCCAATGAGGTTTTATGTGTTAAAACCATACATAACCAATGTATCAAGAGAGAAGGCTATATATATGGGTTGTATGAATGTTACAAGGGCTTTAAAAGTCCCGATAATTGAGTATTAATTGGAGGCTTTAACGAAGGTTTAACCAAATATTGTGAAGAGGTAGAACTCCCGATAGGAAGTCTTGGCGGGGTGATTGAATTCTGATACAAAGGAACTGGTCTAAAGGGGCCTTGTATATCTATGGTTTGAAGATTTGACTCCATGTCGGAGTTAAATACTTGGGGCAGTTGTGTTTATGCATGTCTATGCAAAATGTGGGTATGGGCGACGGTTAACCCTACACTAGAAACCGTGGGGAATGGGTAAAAGATGTTGCTATTTGGGGGAGGTGTGGCAATCTCTAGCTGAAGTTCTTAGGTCAGCTTGGGTTATATTGTGACCCCTTAGACTCTCATATATAGAAAGGCGGTTTTGTCATTTGTATCATCCAAGAATTGTTCATTTGTGTAATGTAAAGGAGGTTTCCCCCTTGAAGAGGCGGAATTATAAGGCATTCAACTATCATTTCTATCTTCTTGTGAGTTGGTTTCATAACATTTTGTATCAGAGCTGTGGATTCTAGGGTTTCGCTGCTCCAAACAGGTCATCATGGAATTTTCGCTATAACTTTTTCTGCGACATTTCAGACGCTAAAAAAAACCCATTTGGGTAGAAATCGTTCGAAACCTCGGGTCCAAATTTTAGAGATTTTCACGATATATTTGCAGAGATATGATCTGAGGAAGTTGGCCTTTTTTCAAACTCCCGAATTACATTCCAAATAGGTGACCTAGGGAAAATAGTCACAACTTTTGTTTTGAGCATCAAATTGAAATTTTGTAAGAAGTTACAAAAAGAGGATAGACTGTAGTTTCCTGTATATATTTTTCACATCCTAAGGTCAAAACGGTGACATGTGGCACTTCATAAAAGTTCGCTCTTCTAAAAAGGTATATAATTAGGTCATCTTGGGAGATTGTGCATAACTCTTTCTTGGAGAATCTAAATTTGATCAAAGTGGTGGCATTGGAAGGAAGACGCAGAGGGATACTGCAGGTCGCAATTTCAAAACTGGAAGATCTGAAATTATAGAGATACATCAGATCCGAAATTGAGTGCCTACAAAGTGAAAATAGGTGTGTATTTTTTCTAAATATTTGCATAAGCTTGTTTTGAAAAATAAGTTTGAAGAAATTCAAAAGGCATAGTGAAGCATTATTATTGGTAATTAATGCCCCGAAGAAAGAAAATGGAAACACCTAGTAAACAACCTGAAATCTCTAGCATGACTCATGAAGAAGAAGAAGAAATGATACATGATACATCAAAATTATGAGACCAAGTGCAACAAATGTCACACTTACGAAAGCTAACAGAAGCTAAGATAAATGGCGAGCAATCTAAGAAAAATGGCATGGAAGCTAAGATGAATGGTGTGGAAGCTAAGATGAATGGAGCGGAAACTAAGATGGATGGCATGGAAGCTAAGATGGATGGCATGGAAGCTGAGATGGAAGCTAAGATGGATGGTATGAAAACATTGTTACTAGAAAGGCTTCCTAATGGAAAAAAGGTAGGAGAGGAAACTCATAATGAGAACAAAAGGAATGTTAATTATGATTTGAAGAATGACAACATGGAAGATTTGAAGAAAGACATTGAAGGATTGAAGGAAGGTTTGACAAAGTTGCTACAAGAAAGGGTTCTTAATGGCGAAAATGTTGTAGAGGAAACTCATGATGAGAACAAAAGAAATGTTAATCATGATTTCATAGACTATAACATTGGAACAAGACCAACCATGTTCCAAAGATCTATATGAGGAAGTTTGATGGCAAGGATCCCGTCACATGGATACTATAGATGGAGCAATTTTTTGATCTCCATAATGTGCAAAATACACGAAAGGTACGCATTGAAACTTTATATTTGGAACCAAACTAGTTTGTATGGTATAAATGGATTTGCTCTCGTAAACAAATTGTGACTTGGGCAATTTTTACGGAAGAAATGATAGCACATTATGAGGATTAAAAACAACACTTTTTTTTTCCAATTGATAAACTTCAAACAAAAGGGTTCAGTGAGGGAGCACATTGAGGACTTCGAAAAATTAAATATAAGGGTAAAAAATATTCTAGAGGAGCATAGGATTGATATTTTCATAGGGAATTTAAAGGATAACATCGAACATGAGGTTCGCCTTTGGTAACCTGACTCATTGGAGAAGGCATTTAGGTTGGCAAGAAAAATGGAAATCAAAATTATGGCAACAAGGAAGCCTACCACTCACAACTATAACGATGTAAGTGTTGTTTCCCCCAGCCATCCACAACCTACAAGGTTGACACCCCAACAATTGGAAGAAAAAAAAGCAAAAGGGCTTTGTTATAATTGTGATAGCAAATACACTAAAGGTCATAAGTGTGCTGAGAAGAAATTATTTTACATAGATTGTGAAGAGGAGGAAGAAAAGGAACAAAAAACACAAAAAGAAGAGGATACACCAGGTACAAACCCTAGAGAAAGAAGAAATGAATCTAAACATATCTTGTAATGCATTGGCTGGAATTACCACTCCTCAAACTATCAAGATAGAAGGACATATCAAGAAGAAAAAGGTAATAGTGTTGATTGATTCGGGAAGTACCCATAATTTTATTCATTGTAAGATAGCCAAGGAATTGAATTGCTTCTTATACCTAGCACCAGAGTGTCAAGTGATGGTTGCAAGTGGAGGAACCATAAATTGCTCTGGAAAGTGCCATAATATCAAGCTATCCATGGGAGAATATGTATTAAATAGCCCAATACTTTCCATTCCAATGGGTGGTGCTGATGTTGTACTAGGAGTCTAATGGCTACAATCATTGGGTACAATAGCTTTTAATTTTCAAGAACTCTTCATGAAATTTTCTTCGGAAGGAAAGGAAGTTGAATTAAGAGGTATCACAGGGAAAGCAAGAAATAAAAACAGCTCTAATGGAATGACAAAGCTTCTAAGGAAAGAACAACAGGGCGTAATTGCACAATTATGTTCGTTAAAGGTTCCCACATCAAAATCATCTATTTCTCCAGATCTCCAAAAAATCTTGGATAATCATTCCAAGGTATTTGAGACTCCCAAATGTCTCCCACCTATTCGTGATCAAGATCATGCTATTCATTTGATTCCAGGAAGTGTTCCTCTGAATATCAGGCCTTACAGATATCCCTATGCCCAAAAAAGTGAAATTGAACATATGGTTGTAGAAATGCTAGAGGTTGGTATAATTTATCCTAGTCAAAGTTCTTTGTCTGCTCCAGTAGTATTTGTGCACAAGAAGGATGGATCATGATGCATGTGTCCAGATTATATGGAGCTCAACAAACTGACTATTAAAGATAAGTTTCCCATTCCTGTCATTGATGAACTATTGGATGAATTGCATGTATCGATTTACTTCACCAAGTTGGATCTTTGTTCAGGATATCATCAAATCAGAATGAAGACTGAAGACATTATGAAAATAAGGTTTAGAACTGATGAGGATCATTATGAATTTTTGGTCATGCCTTTTGTCCTTACCAATGCACCTTCTACATTTCAAGGTTTGATGAATTCCATTTTCAAATTCTTCCCTAGAAAATTTGTGTTAGTATTTTTTGATGATATACTAATCTATAGCAAGTCTTGGAAGGATCATGTTCAACACGTTGACAAGGTGCTTAACCTATTGAAGGAGAAACAATTATATGCAAAACGTTCCAAATGTTTCTTTGGAGTAAAAGAGGTGGAATATTTGGGTCATTTTGTATCTCATGAAGGTGTTAAGGTAGACCCCAAAAGAATTAAAGCCATTAAGGAATGGAAAATCCCCACATCCATAAAGCATCTGCGAGGATTTCTCGAGTTGACAGGGTATTACCACAAGTTTGTTAAGAATTATGGGAGAATAGTAGCACCTCTAACAATATTATTGATTAAAGATTCACTTTTATGGACTCCAGAAGCAACGAAGGCCTTTGAACATCTTAAAGAGGCAATGTCCCAAGCACCGGTCTTAGCTACGCCAGACTTCGCAAAAACCTTTATTGTGGAATGCGATGGCCCAAGAAATGGAATTGGTGTTGTTTTGATGCAAGAAGAAAGACCCATTGCTTTCAAAATTCGTCCAATCAAAGGAAAGTATTTACATAAATCTATTTATGAAAAGGAAATGTTGGCAATACTGTATGCACCTAAGAAATGTTGACCATACCTAATGGGAAGACACTTCAAGGTAAAAACGGATCAAGATAGTCTTAAATACTTTTTAGAACAAAGATTGTCTTCAGAAAACCAACAAAAATGGGTAGCAAAGATGTTGGGTTATGACTTTGAAATCATTTATAAAAAAGGAGGAAAAATGCTGTGGCAGATGCACTCTCAAGAAATGATGAGGATGTGGAAGCATTGCTTTGTGCCATATCTATTATCCAACCAAATTGGATAAATGAGGCAAGGGATGAATGGAAGAATGGCGAAGAAGTAGGGGCACTCATTCAAAAGTTACAACAAGATCCTAGCGCATTTGATACATTTAGTTGGAAAAATGATTCATTATGGTACAAAGATCGTTTATACCTATGTAAGAATTCCCAACTCAAACAAAAGATTCTTATGGAATTGCATGCCTCTCCCTTAGGAGGGCACTTAGGATTTTTAAAGACATACCACAGGGTTAAGAAGGAGTTTTTTTGGGATGGCCTTAAATCTGATATTCAAAAGTTCGTGGCAGAATTTTTGGTTCGCAAAAAATATAAAGTTGAAACAATTAAGACCCTGGGTCTACTACAACCTTTATCCATTCTGTCAAGAAACTAGCTCAAAAGAAGATAGGAAAGATAGATCAAGGCCTTAGAAATAAGCCTCTTCAAGGGAGCAACCTCCTTTACATTACACAAATGAACAATTCTTTGATTATACAAATGAAAACATCTCCTTTCTATAAATAGGAGTCTAAGGGGTCATAATATAATCAGAGCCGACATAATAATATTAATGTAAGGGCACAATAATAACAATAGTGGGCTTCTATGGGGCACAATAGTAACAATATAGGCACTACATGGGTACATCAATATAATAAAGGGGTTGTACTAATAACAATAAGGGGCTACACTAGTAGTATAGGGGCCTAACATGTCCCTCTCCTTCAAAAAGTGTTGTCCTCAACGCTTGAGTAGTTATTGATGCTTCTGTATAAAATTCTTGTCCTCCAACGTGGAATCTTTAGTAGGTAAGTTCTTCCACTTGATGAGATACTCTGAAATTGATTGATTTCGTAGTTGTCGGGTTCTTGTTTCTGTCACTGCTCTAGGTTCCAATATGATTTTTCCTTCCTCTTCAATTTCTGGCAATATTGTTTGAATTGGGATCTTTTGCAACCTTTGAATAAGTTGCCATAATTCTTTGTCCTTCTTCCATTCATCCATTGCTTCATTTATCCAATTTGGTTGGATGATAGAAATAGCACAAAACAATGCTTCCACATACTCATCCTTATTTGTGACACATTTTTTCTGTTCTTCTAAAGATAATAGTTGTTCTAAAAGGTATTTAATACTATCATGATCCATTTTTACCTTGAAGTGTCTTCCCATTCGGTAAGGTTGCCATTTCTTAAGTGCATGTAGTATTGCTAACATTTCCTTCTCATAAATAGCTTTCTTGAGATGTAGCAGTAAAAATATCCAATCACCTACATCAAAACATTTTTCACTATGATGTTGATCTACCTGTTGTTTCATTCAATTTTGCACCAAAGTGGCGCTATCCTTTAAAAGTTGGAGAACTTGTTGTTGATGCTCATTGTGATCTTTCACTGCTTGAACCTTTTTCTTCTTGATATGTCCTTCTATCTTTAGAGTTTTAGGACTAGTAATTTCTTCCAATCCTTTACAAGATATGGTCAGATTCATTTCTTGATGCTCGATGTGATCTTTCACTTCTTGAACATTTTTCTTCTTCATATGTCCTTCTATCTTGATAGTTTTAGGAGTGGTAATTCTGACTAATGAACTACAAGATATGGTTGGATTCATTTCTTCTTTCTCTATGTGATCTTTCATTTCTTGCACCTTTTTCTTCTTGATATGTCCTTCTACCTTGAGAGTTTGAGGAGTGGTAATTCTTGCCAATGATTTACAAGATATGGTCTGATTCATTTCTTCTTTCTTTGGGGTTGGGTCCTGACGTATATCCTCTTCTTTTGATGTTTCTTCATCATTTTCTTCCTCCGCTTCATACTCTATGTAAAATAATTTTTCTCAGCACACTTATGACCTTTAGTGCATTTGCTATAACAATTGTAACAAAGCCCTTTTTCTCTTTTTTCTTCCAATTGTTGTGGTGTAACCCTTGTAGGTTATGGAAGGCTAGGAGAAACAACACTTCCATCTTTATAGTTGTGAGGGGTAGACTTCCTTGTTGCCATAATTTTATTTTCCGCTATGTAACAAAGCCATTTTGCTATTTCCAATTGTTGTGGTGTTGCTCTAAAGAAGGTGTTGCTCTTTGTATCCTCATAATGTGCTATCATTTCCTCCGTGATACCATAAAAAAAAAAAGCCCTTTATACCATAAAAATTGATCTGGTTCTAAATATGAATATGAAATACATACCTTTTATAATAGTGGTACACCATGTAGATCAAAATATTGCTCCATCTGAAGTATCAAATTTACTGAATCCTTGCCATAAAACTTCCTCATATCGCCTTTTCTTGATTTTAGGAGCTCAATCTTGAAATGACTATAACTCTGTAATTTCGGTTCTTCTAGTTTTGAAATTGTGACCTATGGTAGCCCTATGTGTCCTCTTTCCAATGCCACTAGTCTGATCAAATTTAGATTCTCCAAGAAAGAGTTATGAACAATCTCCCAAGATGACCTGATTACATACCTTTTTAGAAGATAGAACTTGTATGAAGTGCCACTTGTCACTGTGTTAACCTTAGGATCTAAAAAATACACACATGAAGCTACAGTCCGTTCTCTTTCTATAACTTCTTACAGAATTGGAATCTGATGCTAAAAAAAAAGGTTATGTTGATTTTCCCATGGTCACTTATTTGGAATGTAATTCAAGAGTCTGCAAAAAGACCAAATTCCTCAGATCATATCTCTGCAAATATAGTGCGAAAAGCTCTGAAATTTGGACTAGAGGTTCAACGCGATTTTGTCTCAAATGGGTTTTTTTGTTTGCTTCTGAAATGTCACAGAAAAAGAGACATAGCGAAAATTCCATGACGACCTATTTGGAGCAGTGAAACCCTAGAATCCAAAGCTCTGATACCAAATTTTAAGAAGCCAACTCATAAAAGGATAGGAAAGATAGATCAATGCCTTAGAAATAAGCCTCTTCAAGGGGGGAACCTCCTTTACATTACACAAATGAACAATTCTTCGATGATAAAAATGAAAACATCTCCTTTCTATATATAGGAGTCTAAGGGGTCATAATATAATCAGAGCCGACATAACAATAATAATGTAAGGGCACAATAATAACAATAGTGGGCTTCTATGGGGCACAATAGTAACAATATGGGCACTACATGGGTACATCAATATAATAAGGGGGTTGTACTAATAACAATAAGGGGTTACACTAGTATTATAGGGGCCTAACGCATTCAAAGTCAGTGTTGGGAGGATGTTTCAATGGATTTTATCACACATTTACCCAAATCCGAAGGGAAGAGTGTCATCATGGTGGTAGTTGACAGACTTACCAAGCATGCACACTTTTGTGCATTATCTCATCCATTTAAAGCCAGTACAGTTTCTACTGCATTTATGGAAACAATTCAAAAAGCTACATGGAAACCCAAATATTATTGTAAGCGACAGAGATCCCATCTTCACTGGAAATTTTTGGACATAATTATTTTCTTGTCTTGGTACTCAGTTAGCTCATAGTTTATCTTATCATCCTCAAACAATGTAAACTTTGAAACGGGAACTGATACTGTTACCCGTTTCGTAGAGATACCAAAAAAATGACCCGATTTTCAAAAGTGGTGATGCAGAATACACATGTTTTTTTTAGAACATGGTTTTTGGGACTTTAATTTTTTTTCATGTTCAAGGATGAAATCAAGTTTTAGAATGGTAGTGATTTTCATGCTGATTTTAAAAAGTGAGTATTCTGCATCACACCCTTTTTTTAAAAGACCTATTTTTTGACTTTTAATTTTCTAGTGTGTGAAATGTAAAAAATTATTTTCTAAATTTGATAGTTTTTGAAGTCGTCATTTATTCATATTTTCTTGTTCTCTATCTTAATTTTTTTTTTTTTTTTAGGGGGGTTTTTATTGTTTTGTGTTTCTAAATTAGAAAGTCGATAGTTTGAATTTTAAATAATCTACATATTTATACATCCTTAATTAATTTTTCAATCCACATGAAATAATTGTTTCTAAAAAACAACATTTTTTAACAATGGACATAAAAATAACCATTTTTAACATAAATATAACAAAAAAACTAAACGTTTTGATAATTTTTTGCTAGAATTAAGATGTCAAAATCACAATTTTAATACAAAAATATTAACTAAAAATGGTCAAATAATAGTTTTTTTTATCAATTTCATGTCAAAAAAATAATAATAACAACTTTTTTTTTCAAAAAATAATAATTAACTTAAAAATCAATGCGAAAATCACAGTTGTGCTCTCTCTTTCTTTCACATACCAGATTCTTGATGGAAATTTCACCTCTTTTGAACTTTTCCAATTTGAGATTAGCTTCTTATCACTTAAAGCACTTGAAATATTTGTAGGCATGAGCTCAGGTGGAGTTCGTTCACCAATGTTTTTTGAAGATACACCTTTAAGACTCTTTGGTCCAGAAAGATTCACAGAAATTTTCCTTGATGCCATTTTCCTAAAAAAAACACATAAATTAGTAAATAAAAAAACATATTAACTTAAATTAACAACAAAAATATACCATAAATTTTTTATTTGTATAATCAGAATTGCCCAGCCACCTCTAACAGGCAGGCGGGTCAATGGGCGAGCGGGAGGTCAGGTGAGGGATAATGAGACTAAGTGCACAATTAGGCAAGTATGGGCGAGCCCCTACCCATGCGCCCCCCACAACCCCCTGACGACTACATTGAAGCTCCGGCCCCATTAACTTATTCCTCTCATGAGAGATCTCTTGTCTGGATTTACTACACATTATTAATTAAAGTAACACGCCTGATCCAATCTCTGAAAATGATGATGATGACAAATCCCTCGATATGATTACCAAGTTATTGTACTCCCTGCATCCATCAAATCTGCGTTTTCTCTTTGTTTCGCTCGCCAACTCTGTATTTCTTCGTGGTCCATCCTTTGCATGCCACGCTAGATGTTTGTTTTCAGCTGAATTTTCTGTTTGAACAAAGCTTCCTAAGCTTCCCCCCCCCCCCCCCCCTCCCCTTCCCTCACCCTACCCCCTACCGTCCCCCCACACTCCCGCGCCCCATCCCCCCTCGCCCCATCCCCCCTCGCCCCCCACCATCCCCCCAAACCCCCTACACCCCCCAACCCCTCCCCGTGGCCACCCCTCGCCACTGCGCCCCCTGCCCCAACCCCCGCCCAACTGTACCCTTCCCCAGCCCCCAGCCACCCCTACCCCCGCGCCCAACCCCCCCCGCCCCCTCCTTACACCCTACCCTTACCCCGCGCCCACCCCTCCCCCGCCCCCTCCCCCACCCTACCCTTACCCCACCCCTACCCCTCCCCCGCCCCCTCCTTACACCCTACCCTTACCCCACCCCCCTTTACCCCAACCCCCTACCCTTAAGCCCCGCCAACCCCCGCCCACCCCCTACCCCCCATCCCCACCTTACCCCCTACCCCCTACCCACGCACCCCCCCTTACCCCCTACCCCCTACCCCCTACACCCCCCCATCCCACCTGACCCCCTACCCGCGCCGCCCCCCTTACCCCTCCCCCAACCCCCTACAACCCCATCCCCTACCCTTACCGCCCCCCCTACCCTTACCGCCCCCCTACCCCCGCCCCCCTACCCCCTTCCACCCAGCCCCCTCCCCCCCCCCCCCCCCCCCCAGACCACCCAGCCCCCCGCTCCCCACCCCCCTCCCCGGCCCACCCCCGCCCACCCCTCCATCCCTCCACCGCCCCGGTCCTCCCCGCCCACCCATACACTGCCACCGCCCCCCCCCCGGCCCACCCATCCACCGCCACCGCCCCCCCCCCTCCCCCCGCCCACCCCTCCATCGCCACCGGCGACCCCGCCCACACCCTCCACCGCGAATGGATAGGAAAGCGAAGAGGGGTTGAACTTCAACATGCATTTAATGGTTGTTGAAAACACATGATTGCCAGAGATGAGTGCAGGAGAGAGTGTGTTCCTGGATTTTAATGTAGGGTTCTTCGTGAGGGTATTCCTGGATTTTAATTTATGGTCCTTCACTAAATAAAGAAACTGTTCTTCTTAATTCTTTCACAACCACTTTTATGATAGCAAACCTACATTTAGAATTTTCTGGTTTTTTCCCTTAAATTTGATGATAAATTTTTACTATATTGCATTATTTCTTTGTTTATGATAATTTCTTACTATGTTACATTATTTCATCGTTTATGTTATATTTTTCAATATAAAAATAAATTTAACATTTTACAAATATTGGGATTATGAAACTTCATAACTTCCCATATAAACAATTCAACAACTTGAAAAATTTGTAAAAATTGTTTTCACTCATGAAGAGCCCACTTTTACCCAAAAAAAAACATGTTAGCATCCTGATACAGAGATATTCCGTGAAAGTTTATTCCTAGGTTTTCCTTTCACAATAATAATGATTTGTCAATTCACTTGTATACATAACAGCTCATGATAACTGTCTTTTAATAAGTGAGTTTTAATAAGTTTGGAAACTCAGGAGTAAGTTGAATCAATAAAGCCACCGTTTTCTTTAATTCTTTCACCACCTCTTTTGTGATATCAAAGAAGCGTTTATCAGATTATTTGAAGTCAGCATTTCACCACAGCCATGGAAGGATGAGATGTCTCACATCCACCTTCTGGTTACTGTCTACTAGAGAAATGGCCATGGCTACCACCTTCTGGTTACTGTCTACTAGAGAAATGGCCATGGCTACTTGTCGGTTGGGGCAGTTGGGAATAAATACCAAGTCATTATTGCATAACTTGCAAGTTTTTCTAACTGAATTTAATTGAATTGGAGATTTTAGGAATATTTGAAATTTGACAAAAGCAAAATCAATTGTTTAATGTCTCTTTTGTCTATAAATTTTGGAACTTCTAGAATAAATACAACCGAATAAAGTCATTACTGCATAATCACTGGGAAAGTTCTCTCCATCCCTGTAAAGTACACATTGTAGATGAATTTAACTGTATTGTAGTTTCTGAAATTATTTCCAAATTTGATAGACAAAAACAAAATCAATTATTTGATCTTACTTTTGTATATAGATTTTAGAATATTTTTAAAATCTATAATAAAAATAAAAATAACTGTACTATTTCAAATTTCTTGAATCTATAATCAAATTAAATCCAACTGTTTATTACCTCTAATTTTGCCCAGAGCCTGCTACCTGAAGGTAATGCTCATGGCATATTGATGTCACTTTGGTGAATTTCGGGATAGAAAATTTAAATTTTCATATATCACTACTTTTAATAAATCTAGTTTAGAGTTAGAGATTGTTTCGACTCGTGAAAAAAAATTTCATACTCGACTGTTTGTCGCAATAAAAAAAATTAACTCACGCATGTGCCCAATCTCAATTCTAAAGTCAATGCTTCATTAATGGTTATTGTTCAAACTTGATTTCCTGGTACATGAATCTGAATCTCAATTATGGTTTACCTCGTGGGGCTTCCGCAATACAGATACTGTGGTCTTTTCTTCCCAAATTGCAATCAAATTGCGGGTGCTTAGCCAACCAAGAATCTCATTCCTCATTTATTTGCCTATATAATTGACAGTGGCATTGATGAAGTGAACCAGAAATGGTTAGTGGTCACAAATTTTAGCCCACTTTTCTCCAATTCCATCCCAATCCAGGCTGATGGCTATTCAAACGGGTTGTATATTGGCTTTCTGTAGTAGCTAGTTTCTCTGCCTCAGCTATGATTCTTCATTTAAACAGAGCAACACCTGCTGATTCAACATTTTAAGCGTGCGGGGTAGCAATGAAGAGTGGCTGGCGAGGAACAGAAGCATTCAAATGGATGGGCTTTGTCACTGCCATATGGCTGCAGGTAATCAATGGAACCAACTTCGATTTCTCTGATTATTCCTCGGTTCTGAAGGAAGTATTGGACATCGACCAGGTCCAGCTCAACAATCTTGCAGTGGCCTCAGATCTAGGCAAGGCCCTGGGCTGGTTATCAGGCCTCGCTTCTCTTTATTTGCCTTTGTGGACTGTGCTCCTGATTGCCGGCTGCTTGGGGTTAGTGGGCTATGGAGTCCAGTGGCTATCGCTGGTCTCGAAGATTTCTCCTTTGGCATACTGGCAGGTGGGTGAAAATTGAAATTCATTCATACAGAGAATGAGGCACTGGCCTTAATTGCAATTGCAGCTGAGGCTTATAAAGATTTGCAATTTTATATTAGATTAGGGGATAAACATCATGTAGAAAATGGGTTTATCTTGATCTGTTCACCATATGTCTAGACTCTGAGATATATATACAATGGGATGTATATGCGGCTGAGTCCTTATTGTCAGTATATACACAGTAAATATATATTGAACATGGAGTTTTCTATTCATATTTATTTTACATTTTCATTATTAAATGTATAAACACAAATATCGCGCAGAATATATACAGACACTAAGACATCCAGAAATCAAGAAATTGATTTATACTGTAATCAAGAAATCGATTTATCATTTACTGTAATCAAGAAATTGATTTCTTGATTTGATTTTTCTTTGTGCGTGGCAGGCATTTCTTCTCTGTATTTTGGCGGGCAACAACATCTGCTGGTTCAACACAGTATCCTACCTGGTCTGTATTCAAAATTTTGCAAACGAGAGAAGCTTCGCGCTGGGGCTCTCCACCAGTTACGTAGGGTTAAGCGCTGCGGTTTACACCTCCCCCGCCCACCCCGCCACCGCCACCGCCCACCGCCCCCCCGCGCACAGCGGCACCCCCGGGCCGCCCCGCCCTGCCCGACCGGCGGCGGGTCGATTCCCGCTCGGGGGTGGCGCTGCCGCGCACAGCGGCACCCCTGGGCCGCCCCGCCCCGCCCGACCGGCGGCGGGTCGATTCCGGGAATCGACCGCCGGCGGGGCAATTCGAGCTTCCTTAATCACGACCTTCTCTACTACTGATTTCACTATTTCCTCGGCCTTGGGGCATGAATTGGCATAAAAATTTGGAACCAAAGCAGCTTGGGAATACCCATAGGATAATAACAATGATATTACGAAGAAATATGCCTGTGGAAAGCAAATTGGTGAAAGAGCAAGGCAGGAGGAAAAAGTTTTGGCCATGATTGATTCTGAATAATATGAAATGAATTAATCTTCGTATCAACTCACTAAAGAAAGAACAACAAAGCTTGCTCTGCTCGATTGATTATGTGGATGAGGTCAGAATCGACCCGCCGCCGGTCGGGCGGGGCGGGGCGGCCTGGGGGTGGCGCTGCCGCGCACAGCGACACCCCCGGGCCGCCCTGCCCCGCCCGACCGGCAGAATCGACCCACCGGCGGGGCAATTCGAGCTTCCTTAATCGCGACCTTCTCTACTACTGATTTCACTATTTCCTCGGCCTTGGGGCATGAATTGGCATAAAAATTTGGAACCAAAGCAGCTTGGGAATACCCATAGGATAATAACAATGATATTACGAAGAAATATGCCTGTGGAAAGCAAATTGGTGAAAGAGCAAGGCAGGAGGAAAAAGTTTTGGCCATGATTGATTCTGAATAATATGAAATGAATTAATCTTCGTATCAACTCACCAAAGAAAGAACAACAAAGCTTGCTCTGCTCGATTGATTATGTGGATGAGGTCCTCAATGTCGACGCGTATTTAAATCAATCACAGCACCTACGTGCAGATAATCCGCCTCGTTCGTTCGTTCGCATTTGTTGTCGGAAGTTCAGTGGAAGAAGACCGTTCAGCTACTCCACAAAAGTCTCTGGAGCATATCGACGCCACAACCAACAGTCTACTGGTGTTGGATGTTGGATGAAAGTGATTTTTTATTTTATTTTTTTCTAATGTCGAAATATCAATAAGGAATCTGCAATTACTTCATGCATCCAACGGGTATGAATCAAAGTTAATGGTTGAAATTGTCAAATGAAAGTTGCGTGCAGAATTTGTTTGTCGTTCGTAGTCAATTATTTTACTATTTTTTTTCTATAAAACTTTAAAATATTCCTAAAATCTACCGTCAAAATTTTAAAATTGCCTGTACTTTTCACCCAATCCAGAAACCATCACAACTATCTGTTGAGAGTCCGTGCCAAATAACTACCGATGTAGTTTTAGCGCGTGACCTCCCGCAGTACATACCAACTAAGCTAGTTATATGATAGTGATATGATAATTGATTCGTGGACACCAGATATTAAAAACTCCATGTGGGTCACGGCGGTTTTACATGTGTTAAAAAACATAAGCCTCTCCCACCAACTCTCTCACAGAGTTAATGATCTGACTTCTGATCATTATTGATAACGCATCGTACCTAATACCTGCTCCTGTGCACTCGTACCAGTCGATAACACCAGTTTCCGTCGGTTACAAGGTCAATATCATTGGAAGCCTGCGAATGAAACGCAAGAAAACAAGCATCCATGGGTGAAGCTTTACTTCGACTTCCTGTACCATGAACCAGTGAGTTGGTGTGTATATCAATGGACGTGGCCGTTCCAAGGTGAAGCTTCAACTTTCTGTCGTTATACAGAGATCTATTTTACACATATGCCAATATAGGTATATTTGTTATGGTTGGACTATTTATCCATTTTAATATTTTATTTAGGTATTAAATTTTTTTTAATTGAATGAGATGTGATAGATGAATTTAGTCTAATTTAATTTGAAATTATATTTCAAATGAGATTCCGCTGTGCGCGGGGGGCGGGGGAGAGGGAGGGGTGGGCCGGGAGAGGGTGGTGGCGGTGGAACATAAACTTGATGGAAATTTCACTAACATGTAAAGATGTGGACTGCTACTATTGAGAAACTAGAAAATATAAGTTATAAAGAATGGATCAAGATGGATATTAGAGCATGATCTCTAATCCACCTTTACTCTGTATATTATATGTTATTTTTAATGTCCTTAAAACCCTATCCGTGCAGGAGATTTAATGAAGGTAATTTTTTTTTCAATTCATTAACAATTTGTCGCCAAGAAGAAAGCATTTAAATGCATTTATGAAACATTTGCTTTACATTAGAGATTATTGGAGTTTGGGTGATCAATTTGTTGTCCTTGTTATATGCTAGAATTGCAGGACAATTTGGTAAGAGCTACAGGTGGATCTTGTGGAATTGTCTTGTATGGAATAATCCCAAGATTGAAAGTATAATGGGATAGTTTTTGCGTTATTAAATAATATAATTACCAAAAGAATTTTCTTTAGATCAAGATGCATTATAGATAAAAAAAACAATGTATTTCACTGTAGATTCAATTCCAAGGGATGATTATCTTATAGGAAAAGAAAATTTGAAGTGGCTTGCTAGAAGTGCAACCGAAAAAGGAATATAAAAAATGATTGAATTATTTATAAGGGAAATAAAAAATGTGATATCATTGTCGCTCTCTTGAAGGATGAGGAAAAAATGGGTATGTATTTTACTAGCTCTTCATTATTTAATCAAGCCTACAATGACAGGAGGCTTATAGGCTTTGGACGATTATTTGCGTTGTAGTTTGAGAACTCTAAATAGTTGGATGGAGGAAAGATATTATTGGAAGATGACAAAGCCTATAATGGGACTTACCAGTAAAACCCATGTGGTGAAATTTCTTATGGAGATGCACAGATATGCCATCCATCAACCCTTCTACCATATATGAATGTTAAGACATTGATATTATGTGTGATATAGAACAATCATTTGCACTATTCTTGGCACTTTTGACCTTGGCCTTGACCATGATCCAACACTGAACCTTACCTAGTGAAGTGCATTTGATCTCGAGGAGGCCAATTGCATTTTCCCTAGTGCTACTATCTGAATCATCAACATGGATGCAATATCTATGTGTTAGTTATAAAATCAATTATTCTTGCAACATGCAATTAGTAAACATTATTTTAATTTGGTTTTCCTATCAAAAATATGGAATTTAAGAAGTAACTTGGAGAGATAAAATCATAGGTAATTAGGAAAAATAGGTAACGATAGTGGTGAGAAAGGAGCATAAATAATGAAAATAGAGGAATTAATAGTGAGAAAGCTTCCAAATGGAGACCCAATTGTGTCATGGAATAGAAAGAAAAATATGCCACAATGCTTCTAGTGTTCAAGAAAAGAACATGGAAGAATCTCTTGTAGTATATGTTTAGGGTTCATTAGATTATTAGAAGATGTGACATAGTACTAAATCCCATGATGAAGTGTTGCGATAGTCAAATATAAATACATATTTTCAAGGATTCTATATTCAATGGAAAAAAGGATGGATTGATGAGACAATATTTTTAGCTATAGTAGATAAACACATATGAATGAATTACATACTAAGCTATACCTCACAAAATTGGTTACTTCTCATTGATTCCAATGAGGATGCATAAATATATCTAAAATTCTTATAGACAAATCTTTAGGAAATATCACGACTAGATCAATGTATAACTAATTCAATTAAGATCTTTTAGAGATTTCTACAATAATTGATTCTAGATATACACTATATCTAACTAACATAGTTATACAACTTCTTACAACTAGTAAGTGTAATTACAAAATTCCAACACTTCCCCTTGGTTACGACCATTAACAACTCTAGCACTAGCTATTTGGAAATACCTCTATGGCCTTACAATTCTTACAAAATTAACAACATGATAGATTGGTGGTTTAAGTCTTATCTACGAATACAACACTTAAGATTAAATTCAATTTCATCATCCACATGTTTATCTACATAGGGGGAATTTCTTTCTTCACAATGCTCATGCTCTACATCTCTTATAGAGTCATTTTCTTTAAGATACTTCTATGCAATTTTTAGGAAAATTGTAGTTTCCATTCCTTGTTGATCTTCTTTCACTTCAATAGGATCTTCCACAATTTCTGGAATGTTAAAATCTTATACTTAGTTTGTTATAACAATATGATAACAATCACTTCGTCAACAATTACAATGCTCTATGACTTAGCACAATGTTTATGGGTGTTGCTCCCTCTTTCATTATATTTCATCAATAAACTATCCCAAGTTTCATTGGACTTGAATACTCCCATGATTTTGAGATGAATGATTTCATCTAAGCCTTATAAAATGAGAGCCAATACTACTGCATCTTCTTTTTTCTATGAGTTGATCCTTCTAATCTTGAATCATGGTCATATATGGGTTGCTTCTTATTCATATCATAGGTTTCTTTGGCTTGCCCTTAACAATATCATGGGTTCTCTATGGGTTACCCTCAACCAATTCCCCTTACCTATAACTTTCATCGATTTACACTTAACCTTACATCATCAATGGTTTTCATCAATTCACACCTAACCATTACAATATTTGTTTGGATTATCATGAACCATGACAACTTTGGCCTAAACATGGGAATTCTTCACAACTTTAGAAGATCAAATAGTTCATGGATTTTTTTCACCTGGAAGCTTTTGAGGTAGGTCATATGATTTTTCTATGTAGAATCTTTTCAAAATAAACATTACACCATTCATACATACTTATCTATCGACAATGTACCTGTATCTAAGGATTTGACATTTGTGTTTTCCATCATGTGGGATGATCATGATTGATTAAACCATAAATATTGCAAGGATGAAAATTCCAACTCTTAGCTTGTACATGTCTTATTATTACACAATGACTACAATGTTGCTATTACTTTTGAATATTTTTGTTGCACTACTAGTTATAAATATTTCATATTTTTTCAATCTCTATGCTTTATCAAACATAGTATCTGCAATGTTTGTGTCAACTTCATAACCAAAACCTTTATTGCTGCGCCTTATACATATTTATATGGAATTCTCGATTCCTTGCCCATTTATCAAAACCTATTTTTCATGAGTTTGGACCCATGTCCTTTTACATCCATTTCAAAACAACCAATTCATCATTTTCAATAGGTTCACCTTTAGAAATATCACCGACCATCATTCTAAGTCTCATAGCGTAACGGAGATACATGTATGTCATCTTTATTAGCATCAACTAACCCCTATTTTGAGCCACTTTCATGCAAAACAAAAACACTAAACACTTACCTCTTTTATGACATTTTTTTACTATCAAGATCCCTAGGGTGGGGGGGGTGGGGGGGGGGAGGGGGGTGTAGGGGTAGGGCGGGGGGGTAAGGGGGGTGCAGGGGGGGTGGGGGGGGAGGTGGGTAGGGTAGGGGGTTGTTGGGGGGGGGGGGGGGGGTGGGGTAAGGGGTAGGGCAGGAGGGGGGGTGTCACGCCCCTACATCTGCGGTGATCTTCCAACCGCTTGTAGCGAGGTGCGGCACCACCGAGCGCTTTCTTTTTAACAATACTAACACCCGTGTACTACGCCTACTTCAACATAAACATACTTTAACTTATGTTTTCTTGCAACCAAGTAAAGAGTTATCCTTTATACTTTAAAGAAGATCATTCTCAACCATTAACCATGAACAATAAACCGAGAACAATACACAAGTATAAAGGGAGGGGCAACTCTTGGTAAAGTCTGCCCAACAATGTATTATAACAGCTTCTTCAATTTTACAACACAAGTGTGCTTGACAAACTTCAAGCCAACACTTAGAATAATTTTACAACAGGCATAGAACAGCCTTGTACAGCATCACATGCACCCTTGCACGAAGAAGAATGCCCACCCGGGCCACCTATCTACTTTGTCAAGTCCTGCACACGATCTGCACCTCGGCACACTTGCCTCACCCAAACCGGCACTTAGAAACCCAAGTCTGCACTCACAACCGAACTCCGGCACCTCAAACCGCAAGAATACACCTACCTCGCATTTGGGCTGAAGCACGCATGAGATATGCGTCTTCCCTTCCAAACTGCGCAGGTATTTACCCCTTATGCTTAAGAGATGTGAGCGAAGTTGCTTGGTGCAAATGAGCTCCAAGTTTGTTTCTTTATACACACTTCAACGTGCATTTACAAAGGGGTGGTCAGCCCCATGGCCGACCTTCATACGCCCACTAACTTGTGCTTACAACGTTCCTCCACACGTCGGCTTGTAGCTGCCCAAGTCGTGGTATAAGTGTGCGTTCTCACACTTGGTCTTTTTTTATGTGCCTCGTAACGTCGCATTTTATTGTCGCATTTCTGTCGTAACCTCGTCGCACAACCGCAGCCTCGTCGCACTCTGCCCGCCCGCGCGCCCACGCGCCCGTCCGTGCGCCTGACCCGCCTTCGTGCACGATGCGCCCGGCGCTCCGCAGCTCGGAGGCCTTACAGGGGGGGTAGGGTAGGGGGTGTCAGGGGGTTGGTGGGGGGGGTGGCAGGGGGGGGGTAAGGGTAGGGGGCAAGGGGGGTGGGGGGGGTAAGGGTAGGGGGTGAGAGGGGGGGAGGGGGGGGGGCGGCCGGGGGGACAAGGGGGTAGTGGGGGGTAGGGGTTGGGGGGGGGGTAGGGTAAGGGTAGGGGGGTGGCGGGGGGTGGGGGGTAAGGTAAGGGTAGGGGGTAGGGGTAAGGGTAGGGTGGAGGGGGGTAGGGCGCGAGGCCCATGGGGCCGGCGTTAAGGAAGGGGGGGAGGAGTTGAGATTGGAGGGGAATGGGAGTTAGGGGGTGGGCTTATGGGGAGGAGAGTTGTGGGATAGGGAAGGAAGAGTTGGGGAAATGGTGCATGGGTGGGTGAGTTGGGGGTAGCAAGGGCTGGCGCATGGGTAGGGCAGAAGGGGGAAGAGGGCATGGGTGAATGGGAAAGATCGGTAATGGGTTGGGGGAAGGGGGCACGACGACGGCCTACCCACGGTTATTGGGTGATTGAGTTTGAATAATTGTTTAAGACAGTTTATATAACTGATGTATGCATCGTATCTTCAAATAAAATTAATGTTTTCCATATTTTGTTAAATGAGAAGTTATGAAGCATTTTTATGTTGTTGGATTATGTCTTAAGTATGATAAATTTTATTGTTTAAATATCTACAATGCAATATCAAATTAGAGATATAATGTCTGTTTTATTTAGTATACAAATAAAGACTTTTGAATTCATTCAGTGATATAATTTGTTCATAATGTCATGTTTTTTTAGTTTTATAGTTGAAAAAATTTCAATTTCTTTTGTATCTAGCATGTTGTGGTTGAAAACATGTTAAATTTATACTTAGGAAAGAAAAATGATATTCTACCAGAAACATTAATGTGTTTTCTCCTTAAAATTTAACTTTGTTTGAGACATAAAAAATTGGTTTTATTAGCATTTTTAAAAAAGTTTGAAAATTGACCCTAAAAAAAAAAATCATTATTCCAGTATCAACACTTTCGTTTTGAAGCTATATTTTGCACGAAAATTTCGTAGTAAATTTCGTAGTCACTGCCATTTTTAAAACACGTTCAAAATTGACACCTAAAAAAAAAAAATATCGTTCCAGTATACACACTTTTCGTTTTTAGCACTGTTTTTGATGTTTTTTTGGGGTTTTTTGGCCAGAGTTCCCGTTTTGAGTTTATAGTTCCCATTTCAAAGTTTACATTGTTCTCAATCTGATGGGCAAACTGAGATAGTAAAAAAATGTTTGGAAGGATATCTTCGTTGCTTTGTATCTGATAAACAGACACATTGGGTCAAATGGTTGCCTAACCCTGAATGGTAGTATAACACTTCCTTCCATACTTCAACAAAAATTACCCCATTTATGGAACTTTATGGATATCACCCACCATCCATCACATCATATTTAAGAGAAAATTATAAGGTTCAAGCAGTGGAAGATCACATCGAGAACCAACAACAAGTTCTCCAACTCTTAAAGGATAACCTCACCTTGGTGCCGAATAGAATGAAACAGCAGGCAAATCAACATTGCAGCGAAAGAACTTTTGATGTAGGTGATTGGGTATTCCTACGGCTACAACCATATAAACAAATATCCCTCAAGAAAGCTAAAAATGATAACAAATTATCACCAAAGTATTATGGTCCATACTACAGGTTTTAACCCCATACATAAATTACCTACATACAAATTCTAAAACACAGAAAATAAACAATGTGAGAGCATAACACATAAAATACATATACATAGAGATTTCCCCTAGATCCAAAACTGGGACTACCAGCTTGATTTTTCATTATGTTCCTTTCAATGTTATAATACATATTTATACATGCCGAAGCATCCAATACCATGGACCGAAAACCATTGCGTCCAAAAAACATGTGCGAAAATCATGCACAAAACCATAGGTGGTATGCCTAACCTAACATAGGGTCCAAAACCAAAATTTTCTAGGGTGTTGCCCCATACCCCATAAAGTGGGGTTATAGTACACCTCAAACCCCCTGTGACCCCCCATCGCTACACAATCAGCGCAACGAAGGGGGTCTCCGCCTCCCCTCCAACCCCCCGGTTAACTACATGGGCTAGTCGTGGAAAGAATATAACACAACCCAACATTCTCCCACTTGTTGTTTTCTTTCCACAGGGGGCCACAAGAGAGCTTAGTCATTTTTCCAGCCCTCAAATGCCCATTGTCTCTCTACACCAAGAGAACTTCTCAGAGCTCACAGATTTTGTCAATGCATCTGTAGTATTCTTAAAAGTGTCCACCTTTACCAGCAACACCTCTTTTTCTTCTATCATATCCCTCTCAAAGTGATACTGAACATCAATGTGCTTTGTCTTTGAGTGATATGTGGGGTTCTTTGCCAAGAAAATTGCAGTTTGGCTGTCATAGTCTATCCTTATAGCTCCTTTTACTAACCACATACTTGAACACAATCTCTGCAACCAAACTTCTTCCTTGCTTGCATGAGTGGCTTTCATGTATTCTGCCTTCGTAGTTGATAGTGCAACTATAGATTGTTTCTTAGCCATCCAACTGACTACACCTCCAAATAGGTTAAGCACACCCACTTGTAGATCTTCTCTGATCCAGATCTCTAGCCCAGTCTACATCAACAAAGCCATGAATATCCAACATTCTGTCCAATCCTGATCTTCCTTGGTAGCACAAACCATAATCACTAGTGCCACGCAAATACGTGAAAACCCGCTTCACTGCTGTCCAATGCTCCTTCCCTGGTTTTGACATAAACCTGCTTAATACTCCCACTGCATGTGCAATGTCTGGTCTAGTACAGACCATTGCATACATCAAGCTACCAATTTCACTTGCATATGGAACATGGGACATGTCCTCTTCCTCTTCTTGTGTCTTCGGACACCTTTCAACAGATAACCTCACACCTACAAGAATAGGAACCTTCACCGGTTTACTATCCTACATATTAAACCTCTGCAGTATTGTCTCGACATACTTCCTCTGGTATAACCAGAGCTTCTTCTTTGGCTGATCTTTTTTAATTTCCGTGCCCAAAATATAGTTTGTAGCACCAATATCTATCATGTCTTATTTGGAGGACAATTGGGTCTTCAAATCCTGGATAATTTCTTTGTCATTTCCAGCCAACAACATATCATCCACATATAATACCAGATAAATAACATGGTCACCAATTAATTTAAAATACACACAATGATCTGCTTTGCTTCTTGTGAAGCCAAGACCCCGTATAAATGTATCAAATTTCTGATACCACATCCTTGGTGACTGTTTTAACCCATACAGAGACTTCTTTAACTTGCATACCAGTTCTTTCTAACCCCTCACCACAAAGGCTTCAGGTTGCTTCATGTATACTTCCTCTTCCAGATCCCCATGAAGAAATGTTGTCTTCACATCCATCTGTTCTACCTCAGAATCAAAAGTAGCAGCGACAGATAAAAGTAATCTAATAGAAGTTACCTTGGCAACAGGAGAAAAAATATCACCAAAATCAATTCCGAGCACTTGGGAATAACCTTTTGCTACCAACCAAGCTTTGTATTTCTCCACCTTTCCTTCTGCATTTGTCTTCTTCTTGAACACCCATTTTCTTCCAATGGGTTTCCTTCCAGCTAACAACTCCACTAGATCCCAAGCCTCATTTTTGTGCCAAGATGCCATTTCATCAACCATGGCCTCTTTCCAGAGTTTTCCATCCTCTGAATCTATTGCTTCCTTCATAGTTCTGGGATCATCATTAGTAATAGATAAAGTAAAATTTGAACAGAAAGCAGATGGACTATACCTTTATGGCTGCCTTCTTTCTCGAACTGATCTTCTCACACCCGGAGTTTGTGGCTCTTCATCTTCTGATTCCTCCTCTACTGTAGAGTCTGATTCTTCCTCCTTAAGCTCAAACTCTATCTTCTTAGGTTCCTCTTGTTGGACTTCATGTTTAGTAACATATTTTACCTCTCTGAAAACCACATCTCGGCTGTACACAACCTTCCATGTGACTGGGTTCCAAATCTTATAACCCTTTAAACCATCCTTATACCCAATAAAGATGCACTTTTCAGATTTACTATCCAACTTGGTTCATTTCTCCTTTAGAACATGTACATATGCATCAAATCCAAATACCCTCAGATGTGAAAGAGAGGGTATCTTACCAATCCATACCTCTTGTGGAGTCTTATCCTCAAACTCTAATGAAGGTGACCTATTGACCAGGTAACATGCAGTATCCACTGCCTCTACCCATAATTCCTGTCCTAACCTAGCACCACTGAGCATGCTTCTTGCCCTTTCCCTCAACATATTATTCATTCTTTCTACAACTCCATTTTGCTGAGGTGTATATGCTCTATCATGCTATACCATACTTCTTACAGAATTCTTCAAATTCCTTGCTACAAAACTCTCCACCATTATCTGTCCTCAGCACCTTTATCTTCTTATTTGTCTGATTTTCCATGAGAGCCTTAAATTCTTTAAACCTGTCAAAGGCTTCAGATTTCTTCTTAAGGAAATATATCCATGTATTCCTTAAGAAGTCATCTATAAATGATACATAGTACATAGACTTACCCAGTGATGGAACCTTCACAAGTCCAAACACATCAAAATGCACAAGTTCTAATATTTGTTTCGCCCTCTTAGTACCAAAGGGGAAACTCACCCGATTCTGCTTCCCATATACACAATTTTTCACAGAAATCAAAATCTAGAGATATATTACTCATACCTTCTACCATACCTTTACCATGAAGTATTCGAAGGCCCTTCTCTCCAATATGTACAAGCCTTTGATGCCACAACATGGTCTTCTCTCCAGAGACCACTAGATTTTATACGCCACTTTCAGGAACCACAAAACTGTTGCACCCATCAATAACAGTGCTACCTTACAGCTTGTATAGAGTTCCAATTCGAACTCCCCACGTCAATATGAGTGCTCCCCAAACCATTTTGCAAGTATCCTTCTCGATCATTGTTTTTACACCTGCATCATCCAACTTGCTTATAGAAATCAAATTTATGGGAAATTCAGGAATATGCAGAACACCCAGAAATGTTCTAACCCTTCCACACCACAACTTCAACTTTACTTTCCCCCGACCAATGATTCTAGCCTTCCTATCATCCCCTAAGAAGACATCACCACCATCATATTTCTCATACTCACAAAACCACTCACTATGGGGAGTGAAGTGAAAGGATACACCTGAGTCAATCAACCACGCCTCATGATCTACATGTGTACTTGAAGAAACCAAGTACACATCCCCACCTTCATCTGAGGTGGTTTTCACCTTTGCAGAAGGAGCATCATCAGATCCCTTTTCTTTATCAGGAGCTTTAGATTTACAGTGCCTTTTGTAGTGCCCTTCCTTTTCACATTTCCAGCACACCACCTTTACAGGTTTTCCTGGAGATTTAGATCTCCCACTCGATGACTTATTTTTGTTTCTATTCTGGGATTGTCCTCGTATAGACAAGGCATCACTATTATGGATCTCCATATTTTTCCGTCTCATATCCTTTGTCAGCAAGGATGAGACTATTTCATCAAACTGCAAGGCAGTTGCATTGCTACCTATTGCAATAACCAGACTATCCCACGAATCTGGTAGAGAACACAACAAACTGATGCACATATCTTCATTTGAAATTTTAATATCAACAGATGCTAACTGACTTACCACAATATTAAATGCATTTAGATGCTTTGTCATTGAGTCTCCATCTTTCATCCTCAGGTTATATAGTTTTTTTCCCCAGGAACAGTTTATTCACTAGATACTTAGATTGGTACAAAGTCCCTAACTTGTCCCACTAACTAACTCAGAACTAATTTAGTGAATGCCTCTCGAACATAAATGTGCCTGCCTTCAATTTTAATTTGTTCACTTTGTTTCTACTTTCATCTACGATCCCCAATGGTCGAAATCACTTTAAACATTTTTGAATCATTGTAGCATATAGAAGAACTAGTGAAAAAGTTTTTGATCTAAGAAAAACTTTGAGTAAAAGTGGAATCCATGTTTGGATTTTTTGATTGACTGTCTTAACTTTTAGTTTTTATCAATGCTCCAAATCACTTTAAACATTTTTGAATCATTGTAGCATATAGAAGAACTAGTGAAAAAGTTTTTGATCTAAGAAAAGCTTTGAGTAAAAGTGGAATCCATGTTTGGATCTTTTGATTGAATGTTTTAACTTTTAGTTTTTATCAGAACTCACATTAGATGTCATTTTTCTGATCATTTTCAATGACCTGGCACATAAAGATACATTAATAATTTTATCCTGACATTGTTGAAAATATGTTGGGGCCAAGGATAGTCATGAGAGAGACTACAGTCCCTCGATAATTTTTCCCCAAGTCGTCCTCGAGAGTTGAATTATGATCTATAGCGATTAAGAGATGAGGAAATGGTTGCCTTCCGTCAGGGAAGATAGCGAATAGAAGATGGGGAAAGAGAATTGGTCAAAGACTTATGGGAAAATTT
Organism: Pinus tabuliformis; assembly: GCA_031772625.1. Taxonomy (NCBI): domain Eukaryota; kingdom Viridiplantae; phylum Streptophyta; class Pinopsida; order Pinales; family Pinaceae; genus Pinus; species Pinus tabuliformis. The sequence goes on from CM062813.1 coordinate 938,254,944, forward strand.
AACTTTTAATTCTTGAATAATGGGGAGATAAGATCATGTCTCGGTCATCTACATGTTTAATTTTTATACTTTCGAGAAGGGGAAAAACATACATTTCTTTCAATGGAGGGTTTAATATATTGACCATGAGTGGATGTCCCACGAGCCGACATACATCGTGTGGGTGGAATAAATTATTTGGTTTGAAGGTAGAGAACAAAAACCCATAAATTTTATGCACAATAACAACTCAGAGTAACAACACAGTAAAACTATAAATATAGCTCTATGATTGAGCGTGTAACCAAAATACTTCATATTAAAAATCTATTGACACAAAAAATTATTACAAAGCTAAAAGTGAGATTTATTCTCATTCATGGCTATGAGAAGCATAAAGTTTACACATTGTAATTGATCTCTGTTATGCGCTTTAACAAACTATATTATTTAGTAAAACTACTCACTTTTATTTTCTTCTTCCGGTTTGCAAATGCAAAAAAAAATAAAAATCAAAGAATCATGTCAGTATATTAATTCAAAAGTCTGGAAACTTCATATGACTTGTGCGGTCAGTTTAACGTTTTCATGATAAGACAAAAAATAAAAGCAAGGTAAAGGCAGATAGTCACATAAATTAATTATGTGTAATTTAATTTATTACATGGTAATATATTGGGCTAAATATTCACCAACTCTATGTCCTTGGGCTTGCAAAACATTAAATTGACATTCTTTCAGTTGATATACAAAATCTGCTCTATGCTGCAAAAGATGGCTTGCTTGATCTCCTTGTGTACTTTATGAGATTGGCTACTTCAAGTCGCTTAATGCAGTGGTTGCGAGTATTTTTCCAACACTCCCCATTTAATCGCAACCACCAAAATTAACTATATCAAAATAATTTATGAGATGGAAAAAATTATATCTTGCTAATGGCTTTGTGAGGATGTCTACGAAATTCTCATGTGACCCGTCAGTGTTGCAAAACAATTTCTCCATTGTTAATCAACTCCCTAATAAATGATACTTAGTGTCAATGTGTTTTTCCCCTTTTTTGGAAAATATAAATTTTGGACAATTCAATTGTTGAATTGTTATCATAGTAAATTGTTGTTGTTCCTTCTTGTTTTTTGCCATAAGTCTACCAGCATCCTTCTCATGCAAATTGCTTCACATGCTACTGCAGTTGCAACAGCATATTTAGCCTTTGTTGTTGACAATGACACTAGTGACTTTTTCTTGGAATCCCATGAAGTAGCTCTCAAACCCATTTTAAATACATACCCTGACATGCTCTTCCTACCATCAACACTTCTACCGAATCACTATTAGTGTAACGAACCAGCTTGAAATCATTTATTTTGGTGTACAAAATACCATATTTGTTTGTCACTTTGACATACCTTATTATTCTTTTGGTTGCTTGCCAATGTGTCTCCTTTGGTGTCTCCATGAATCTTGACACCAAGCTCACTACATGCTTTATAACAGGCCTAGTTGTTGTTAAATACATCAAGGTTCCAACTATGCTTTTGTATAGGGTCGGATTGATGTTGTTGCTACACTATCCCTTGTTGTTACAACCTTACTTGTTGTTAGAATATTTTTTGCTTAATTTTAGCCCCATAACATTTGGATTTGGCATAGCCTTTTTGTCCTGGATATTAAACCTCTTCAAAATATTTGAGGCATACTTATCTTGAGATATATAAAGTGCACTTTCTATTTGCTTCACTCATATTCCCCAAAAATACCTTAGAAACCCCAAATATTTCATTTCAAACTCACTTTTCATGACGTTTTTAAAATCAGCTATGAGGAGGTTATTACTCCCTGTGAAAATAAAATCTACATTTAAAAAAATAATAATAAGCTTATTTTCAGTCTCTTTGATGTAGAGAGTGTTCTTACCCTCACATTTTTCAAATCCGTTGTCCAACAAGTATGCATATATCTTGTTGTATCATGCACACGGTGCTTGCTTCAACCCATAGAATGCTTTCTTCAATTTGTACAGTTTGTCTTCTTGGCTATGAACCTCATAATTTGGTGGATGCTCCACATATACTTCCTCTTTAAGCACTCAATTCAAGAATATTGACTTAATATCCATTTGATACACTTTCCATCTACGTTGTGTAGCTATGGACAAGATTGTGCACATTGTCTCCATTATTGCAACTAGTGCAAATGTCTCTACATGATCTCTTTCGTGATGTTGCTTATATCCTTTGGCAACCAACCTTGATTTATGACTATTTAGATTTCCTTCAGTATCATTTTCTGTCTTATAGACCCACTTGATACCTACGTCTTATTTTCTTTCGGAAGGTCCACTGACTCCCACATGTGATTCTTTTTTATTTCTTTCATTTCTTTATTTTTAGTTGGAACCTTCTCCAGTCATTTATTATTGCTTGTTTCTTTGTTTCTTATATTATTGTTGCTTGTTTCCTTGTCTTCTATGTAGTTATATTTAACTGAATTTGAATGATGAGAAGATTGATTCGCTCTATTCTAACTGTTGAGTTATTTCTTTGTGTATTTCCACCTTTGCACGCTTTGTCATGGTATCAGAGAGATTGGTTGGATAAGAATCTAAGGAGAGTAGCATTTGAATCTCATTGAAGTGCAAAGTTCACGAGTTTGCAAAGGATAACAAGAACCCAACTACGACCAAGCAAGTGAAAGCCAAGAAGGCATTGTAAATGAAAGTGACCAATTATTGCGTTCCATGCACGGGGAAAGTTGGTTTTTTTTTTTAATTCGTGAAGGGTATGCAATCTAATTCACCCTAGCAGCCTTCAATCCAGCGTTATTAATACACCAAACAACTACAAACAATTGCATTAGTTTTGCCAGCATTAGTAATATTTAATGCCATAGTAATAACATTCGTTAATCAACGTCACTTCAACAAATTTTTGCCTTGCGCGACCTTTTAACAATGAGATCAGCGTCAGAAAAGAATAAAAAGTGTGTGCTTCTACAATTAAAAAAAAATGGCTTCTTCCAACGCTTTTATGTAGACAGTACTTGGAAAAAATTATGAATTTTGGTTTTTACGGATGAAGACATTTTGGCAAGCTTGGGGTCTCTAGGATACTCTGCAAAACGGTTATGTAGAGTTGATGCAAGAAGCATTAGTAGCCATGAACAATAATCAGAGGAATGCCACTATAGGACTATGAAAGAAATAATACAGAGCCAAATGTTCGATACAAAACTCATTAGATAACTCTAGTTTTGAAAAGATAATTGGTGCATCAATAGCAAAAGAAGTCTTGGATATTATATTTTGAAAGTTGCATATCAAGGTAATGAGACACTGAAGATTGTTAAATTGCAAACATTGACAACTCAATTCGAAACATTGAATATTACCGACACAGAGAATGTGGACCAGTTCATGACTAGAGTTATCAGCATCTTCAATCAAATCAAACTTATTCGTCAAACCATTATAGATGAGATGATAGTTGACAAAATCCTTCAATGCCTGCCCAAAGAACATGACATGGTTGTAATAGCCACTCTAGAACCCAAATATTTTATAACTTTATCAATAGAACAACTCATTGGATCACTTATGGCACATCAAATAAGACTTAACCTCTCAGAATATCCATGGAACATGATTTCAAAGCACAAGTCTCTCTTAGAAGAGGCAGAGGTAGAGGATATAAAGGCAACATCAAGTGAGGTAGAGGCGGAGGCAGAGGAAGATTATAACATCATCATGCAAAAAAGTAGTTGAGACCTACAAGAAAACATAGAGAAGCAGAACATGGAGAAAATCTAATGTCCAATGTTATTACTGCAAGAAATTTTGGCATTATGAACAAGAATGTAGAAATAAATAGTCAAATCAATAAAGAGCCAACTTCCATCTCTCCAACAATGAACGAGAATCCTTTGAAGCAATGTTTCCTTTGTGCCATCTTTCTAAATACAGTCACAACGAGGAACTTTGGTTGTTGGAAATTTTTTGCGATAATCATATGATAGGTAACACCAATCTACTTTTTTGTGTTAATGTTTCCATAACATCTAAAAGTAGTCTTGGAGACTGTTTAGGTATTAAAGTTGAAGGGAAACATACTTTCCCTATTCTTAAGAAACAGAATCAACATAAATATATACCTGGTGTTTATTATGTTCCACATATGAAGCATAATATAATTAGTATAGGTCAATTGATGGAACATGGTTATGATAAAATATTCCAAACGAACACATGTTATACCTATAACATGCATCCCAATAGAAGACTGATAAAAAAGGTTAAAAAAACCAAGAATATGATGTTTCCTTTAACTCTTACAAGTCAAAATATTTCATAGTCTTTTGCACATAATGTGTTAAGAATAGGTGTCATAGTTATGGCATTTTAGGTATGGGAATATTCCCCCAAAGAGTCTAAATATCCTTCAGAAACATTCTATGGTCATTGGTCTAACTGTTCTGAATGAAAAAAATTGTGATTGTGAAATATGTACTCTAACAAAGCATAGAAGAGATAGCTTTTTGAAATCTTCCACTAGAGAAAAAGAACCTTTAGTGTTATTCCATACCAACATATGTGGCCCAATGCAAAAAATTTCCATTTCTGGTAGTCTTTATTTTCATACCTTCATTGATGATTATAGCAGGAATATATGGGTTTAGTATCCAAAAAATAAATATGTTCTTTTCTCAAGATTCAAAGAGTAAAAAGCAGTAGAAAAGAAGAGTATAAATTCTTTAAAAGTTCTCAGGTCAAAGAGTGGAGGACAATACAGTTCCAATGACTTTAATTGATTTTGTCAACAACAAGGAATCACTATGGAGAACACAAGATATACTCCACATCAAGGTGAAGTAGAAGAAAGGAAAAACTAGTCAAACAATAATATGGTTAGATGTATTGTTAAGTTATGCTATGTTCTATGCTTATAACAGTTTACTTCTTTTTCTTATTATATTCCACCGATTAGCAATCACATGTACATAAGGTAAAGTGCAGATAGAACATTAAACGATCGACAGAAAACAAGCCAAGACAAGAGACACAAGATGTGGCGGCTAGCCAGGGACAAACCCCACAATGTGTGGGGAAACCCTTTGATCAAATCTTCTTTTATCTTCAATAATTCAGCAGAGAGAAATAGTACAATAAATCTGATTCATATCAGTAGTAGCAAACCCTAGATCAGTAGCATCAGCATTAGCGGCTTCATTATCAAACTAGGGTAGACCATATCTCACAAACCAACAGTCGGATTGACTTCATTCCACCACCAAAAGTTTCGGCTTCCAGAGGAAGTTCAGATGAACCTACAGCGCAGTTCAGATGAGGAGATCTTCTAGGCCACGCAAGTCAATCTTTACTTCTGCAGTTGTAGCTTTAGTTTCAGCAGTTTTCGGCTTCAAACTAGGGCAGTCGATATCTTGCAAACCGTTCGTCGGATTGACTTCATTCCACCACCAAAAGTTGCGGCTTTCAAAGGAGGTTCAGATGAACCTACAGTGCAGTTCCAAAGAGGAGATCTTCTAGGCCACGCAAGTCAATCTTTACTTCTGTAGTTGCAGCTTTAGTTTCAGTAGTTTCCAGCTTCAAACTAGGGCAGTCGATATCTTGCAAACCGTTCGTCGGATTGACTTCATTCCACCACCAAAAGTTGCGGCTTTCAAAGGAGGTTCAGATGAACCTACAGCGCAGTTCCAAAGAGGAGATCTTCTAGGCCATGCAAGTTAATCTTTACTTTTGCAGTTGCAGCTTCAAATTCAACAGCTTCTGGCTTCACATGTGTGAGAGAGAGAGACCCATTTCAGCGCAGTAGAGAAGAGACTCATAGCTGCGCAGTAGAGAGAGAGAGATGTGATGAGATGAGTGAGTCCAAATGAGGAAAAGTCCTCTTATATTTATACATAACGTTGGTGGGTGAATAGATGCGACTGTTGGGCTTCTGAGCCTACATGAGTTGTAGGTCGGCTTGATAATAATTCCATAATCAAAATAAATTCATATCTCCATGAATACTTATCGGAATTGGATGATCTTCATATCAATCCTACACCTCTCGACGAGAGGAATCTAATAAAAATATTATTATCCATGAATAAGATGACCCACATGAAGTTTTGCCCTGGTTGCTAATTTTAACATGTATGCTTCGCGAGAAGAAGTTGTCCAATGACTATTGGGATGAATCAATTTCTATTGTAGTATATGTTCTCAACAAATCTCCAACAACCAGTGTCCAAGATATAGTACCTCAAAAACCATGGGATAATAAGAAGGTGAATTGATCCGGATTTAAATAGGAACACAAAAAATTATAGAGCTAACCATAAACATAGAGATGCAGTGGAAATAATACTTCATTTCATTAATGTAAAATATTGAAATATTCTGACAAACAGAAATGGAAATAAACCAGCTAGGGCGATGGTAGCTTATCTCTGAGAAGAGACGTGGCAGTTATATGCCTCTGAACTGTGTTACAATGAGGCTCCAAGGCCTATTTATTGTTGTGAAACAATGGAAAACCCTAATCATATAAAAACCTAACCCTAGAAGATGAAACGCCAAATTGTGGGCCCCATTTGGGTAAATTGGTACATAAACTTCCTAGGGTTGTAACTTTGGCATACGATCCCTGTTTGATGCATACAATAGCTCGCTAGAAAGATATATTTGAGGATTATAACTTTGGGAAGAGCAACATCTGTCTACGACCGGTATGTTGCTCTCGGTTTTGCAAAAAAATGTCGTTTAGGGCCTCAAAACGGCTCTAGAAATTCAGGACCTGAAAAAATGCTAAAAATAGTAAATGGAGCTACAATTAAGGAAACTAGAAAACTGAAAGAGACAGTTTTGGGGCTCCAAGTGGGATAGGTGGGTGGCCACCAACATACACTTGGATTATTCCTCTCCCCTTAGGAAGCAATGGTCCCCATTGCATTGAGTTCCTCAATCTACTGAACTTCATCCTTAGTGAGCTGTTTTGCAATCTCTGATGTGTCTAGTAATGGTTGGAAGCATGGTAGAGGGTGGTACAAATTGAACACTCGGTGAAAGAAAAGGAATGGAGGAATGCTGTGCTCCAAAGCATTGCTTCTCACAGCCTTGGAAATGTTGTAAGGAGCATGTCGGAGTGATCTAAGCTTCTGATGGGCTCTTGTAAAGAATTCTTTTTTGCAGATGTAACCAAACTTTGTCGCCCACTTGAAACTTGTGTGGTACCCCTGTGGGTGAGGAGAAGTTGTTCCTGTGTTCTGTCATGACTCTATCCCTTTGCTGCTGTTGCTGCATGGAGAAACCCTTCGCGGGGGTCATGGATGTGGCACGATCTTCCCCTTACTTTTGGATCGAACCAAACAGAAAATAAATTTCTTAGTCTCTGAGATGAGGTTGTTGCCTTTCTTAGCAGCTATCAAAGAGATGACGGTAGGTGGGGCTACCTCTGATATCCTGTATAGTGAATTACCCAAAGTGATAATAACAGTGCGAGGCTTTCACTCATACACAACATGTCACCTCCACAAATATGGTTGGCCTAATAATACATCACAAACATTTGGAGGTGCAACATCACACAATACCTCATCTGTGAAGGGCTTGATGATGTAGGGAAGGCAACACTACTGGCGAACTCGGAGATCTTGTCCTTGGTGAAGCCACTCGATACTATACGACTGCAGGTGTTGTGTAGTCGGTAGGCCCAACTGCTTCATGACCTATGCTAAAATGAGGTTCTTTTGGCTGCCATTGTCGACAATGAATTGTAGCGGCGAACCCTTCACCCACATTTGTGAGCGAAAAGGACGCTCCCCCCTTCTCTCAATCTTCAGTCTCATTCTTCTGGACCTTGGCAGTGGCAACACTGGCGTTGGGCTCTGTGTCAATGATCTATTTCCCTTTGCCTTTCCCCTTGTTGGGTTCTGACTCAGGGTCAGAACATGCATCTGATTCTAAAGCTTTCAACTCGGCCATCGGTAACTGCTTGGTCTGAAAATCACTTGTGTTCTGAGTGGGGCTCTTGTTGAACTCACACCACTTTCCTGTGTCATTCTTCGACTTCGTGGTGTCATTATTTTCTTCCGACTTCGATGGGATGTCTTGGGTCACCCCGCCTTGGCTTTGTCCTTTGGTCTTCAGATTTGCAGATCCAAAGTCTTGCTTATTTTGTTTAAAATTTTCCTCGATTTTGAAAATGTATCGGTACATTGTGCCAAGCGAGGAGATGTTCATCTCTTCCTAGATGTACGTGTGTAGGTAGTCACGGTATATAAGTACCAAATGCAGCTTAGAATCCTTGATACCCAACTGTGTGCAAAGGGTATGAAATTTTTTTGTGAACTCCGGCACATATTGGTCCCTTCCCTGTCGTAGTGTGGTCCACTTTATGTATTTGTCATCATATAATTTGATAGGGTAATACTGCTCCTTAATGGCGTCTAGGAATGAATTCGAAGTCAGTGAAGCTAAAAATACTGAGCCTATGCTTTCATCCTTCTACTTGCAGTAGGTTTCCCACTAGTTCTTGACGTGGGGGGCTACTTTAAGAAGAGCAAAAATAATCTTTTCCCGCCTAGAAAAATCATGAATAGAAAAATACCTATCTAGCAGATTTAACCATTTATCTATGGCATCTGTGTCTATTTGACCCTCGAAGATGGGAATTTCAAAATTAACTTGTAACTTAAAGGATGTAGGATTTCTAGAGTAGCTGTTGGAAGCCAATGCGTCGCCTCTGGGTAGTCGCTGAAGGATCTGAGCAAAGTTGTCCATCATCACGTTTGTTTGCTGCTCGAGGGCTTCTTCGAGTAAGATTTTGATAGGATCTTCTGCCTCCTCGTCTTTCTTTTGATCCGCCATGGGAGGCCATCGGGATTTGCAAGGTTGGTCTTGCAAAGGTTGGACTAGTTCAATCCGTACCTCCTTATATCCCGACCTCGTTAGGGACATGAAAACAAAAACAAAGAAAAAACAGACCACTCTGATACCCCTGATCCAGATTTAAACATGAATGCAACAAATTATAGAGATAACCATAACCACGGAGAAGCAATGGAAATAATACTTCATTTCATTAATGTAAAATACTAAAATATGCTTACAAACATAAATGGAAATAAACCAGCTAGGGCAATGGTAGCTTTCCCTGAGAAGAAACGTGGCAGCTACATGCCCTTGAATTGTGTTACAATGAGGCTCCAAGGCCTATTTATTTTTCAAAAATAATGGAAAACCCTAAACATCCAAAAACCTAACCCTAGTAGATGAAACCTCAAACTGTGGGCCCTGTTTGGGTAAATTGGTACATCAACTTCCTGGGGTCGTAACTTTGGCATACAATCTTCATTTGATGCATATAATAGCTCGCTAGAAGGGTCTATCAGAGGATTATAACTTTGGGAAGAGCAATATCAAACTATGGCCCATGTTGCTCCTAGTTTTCCCAAAAAATGTCATTTAGGGCTTCAAAACGGCTCCGAAAGTTCAGGACCTAAAAAACTACTAAAAATAGTAAATTGTGCTACAATTAAGGAAATTGAAAAACAAAAAGAGATAGTTGTGGCTGTACAAGTGGGATAGGTGGGTGGCCGCCAACATCCACTTGTATCATGAATGTATCTCACTTTAGAATTTTTGGATTTGTGCCATTTGCACATGTTCCTACGCAACTAAGGAAGAATGTTGATGATCAGAGTGAAATATGTATTTTTATAGGCTATAGTGAACAATATAAAGACTATAGAGCTTATGATCCAGTCACCAAAAAATTTGTTTTACGAAAAGGTGCCAATTTTTTTTTAAATAAATCATTTTCTGATAAAATTGATGAAGCTTTAAATCAGCATATTCATCCACCACAACTTCCCATATTTTAGGTTAAAGAAGATCCATACCACTTTGAAAGTGGTACATCTTCTAGCAGTGAATCCTGCATCATTGATTCATGATCTTCAAAATACAATTCGAAAACTAGAACCATTGGAGAAATATATGAGTAGGAGCATGAGTTTGAACAATAGAATATGTTTTCCTTTCCTAACTATCAACCAACCCATTTGGAAGAGGGAGTAAAAGAAAAGCATTGGATTGATGCAATGAAACAAGAAATTGTAGCGATAGTCAAGAATGAGACTTGGGAGTTAGTTGATCTCCCAAGAGACAAAACCAGAATTGGTGTGAAATAGGTTTACAAGCCCAAACTAAATGAAAACATAAAAAATTGAGAAACATAAGGTAAGATTATTTCCAAAGTATTCTCACAATATTTTGGTGCCAACTATTGTGAAACATTGCTCTAGTTGCAAGGTTAGACAATATCAGAACTATTCTAGACACAACAACTCAACACAAATGGAAAATTTTTTAACTTGAGATAAATTATGCTTCTTAATGGTATATTGTAGGAAGAAGTTTATGTGGAGAAACCTCTTGATTTTGAAGTTCCAAGACAGGAAAATAAGGTGTACAGGTTGAAGAAAGCCTTGTATGGATTGAAACAAGGTCCCCGAGATTGGTATAGTTGCATCGACACTTATCTCATCAAAAGTGGGTTTTGCATAAGCATCCATGAGCTAACTCTATATGTCAAAGCTTATGAAGGTAAGATTCTCATTTTTTGTCTTTATGTTGATGATCTGCTATATACAAGCAATATGATATTAGAATAATTCAAAGAGACAATGAAAACAAAGTTTGATAGGACTGAGGGCTCATGAAATACTTGTTAGGCATTAAAATCTAGTAATCTATTAATGGAATTTTCTTTCAATAAAAAAATTCCATTTAGATCCTCCAAAATTTTAGAATTACGAATTGTAAACCAGCTGATACTCCAATTTCTCCAGGCACTAAGATGAACAAACATGATGTGGCACCACCAGTTGACTCCACATTGTATAAAAGTCTAGTTGGTAGTATGTTGTATCTCACTGCAATTAGACTTGATATCATGCTTGCAACTAGTTTTGTCTAAAGGTTTATGCAATCACCCAATATTTCTTATTAGATGGGCTCAAAAAGGATCTTAAGATATGTTGCAGGAACAATTAACTATGGCCTGTTTTACACACATTCAGAAAATTGCTTACTTTCACATTATACAAACAATTACTATGCAAGAAGTTTAGATAATTACAAAAGAACCTTAGGGTATGTTTTTCACCTTGCAACATATCTGATCTCATGGGCATCCAAGAAACAACCCATCGATTCAATATCTTCTAGAAAGGCAGAGTGTGTAGTTGCCACTTTAGTAGCTTGTCAAGCAATGTGGCTAAGAAGAGTATTGAAGGATATTTCAAATGTCCAGAAGGAGTGAACTCTTATTTAGTATGATAATGGTTATGCAATTTCTTTATCAAAAAATCACATCTTTCACAAAAAGAGCAAGTACATTGACACGCATTTTCATTTCATTTGTGAATGTGTCCATGATGGAGATGTATTACTTTCTTTTTGTGGTTCAAAAGATCAACTTGTTGATATTTTTACAAAGCTAATGGGAAAAAATATATTTGAATTCCAAAGAGAGTAATCGGGCATTGTATGTCCCAATACTTGTAACAATAGAGATTAAAAGGGGGTGTTGAGATATTTAATCTCACTATCCGCTAGGTGTAATAGTCGATTTTCATTCACTTGAGTTTAGTTGGAATCTTCTCGAGTGATTTATTGTTGCGTGTTTCCTTGACTCCTATGTATTTTTATTTCACTGAACTTGAATGATGAGAAGAGTAGTTCACTCCATTCTAGTTTTCAAGTTCTTTCTGTGTGCATTTCCACCTTTGTTGGACAATGGGTTCATCTCTCCCCATGTATTTCGTGACATGGACTAACCACCTCTGGGAGGTTTCTAACTCTATCGAATGTAGCGTAGAGTAATGCCTGCAAGTTTTGGTGTAACAACAATCATGATTCCAATAAGTGGTATCCAAGTCTCAAGTTCGAAACTTGCCCGACTCGCGTTGGCGGGAGATTATTGGATATTGGGTTCATAGTTCCCCATGTGTTTGGTGACATAGACTAAACACTTCTCATTGATCATAACTCTAGTGATTGTAATGGATGCTAATTGTGATTCCACACACTTTATTGAGAGAAAAAAAACTTATCCAATTGAAAAACTTATATCGAACACTTCAAATCTGTCCTCAATAAATTTCTGAGCTCGGAATGGGGAGTTATGTTTCTGATTCTTTCATGTTAAATTTCCACTGATCCAAGGGAAGAAGGGAGCATCCTCACTTTCTATCGGCAGCTACTTGGGTGTGATTTGAGAGATCTCATAACTAAGGTATATGGGATAATGGCTCGATTCTTGTTTGCGATTTCTCTACAGAAAAATTACCAAGCAAACACAATTATCTGTTGATATAACTTAATACAGTAAGCCAAATTTGTTATTCACACGCCACACAAATACAAAAAAATATATTATTTCATAAATTATGATCATATACAAGATTTTTAAATTATACCGCATTGAGCTAGAATTTGAACTTGGAAAGCTGACACGTTGCCCATTATATTTGACCTTGCAATTGCCATTTTTATTTGAATATTAGTGTGAAATCTACCATGTCAGCTCTTGTAACGAAACTACGTATAGCAAATATGAAGTGATGCTTTGAAGGACTTGCTGGACGATGGCGAAAATTTTGTTAGGTCACAAACTATGATCATATAAAATTATTTTTTATCTATACCGTATTGTGGTAGATTTTAAACTGGGAAAACTCATGTACTGACTATTTTATTTGGGTGTTTTTTAAAAATGTTATAATTTTAGCGATTACTAAATTTTTAAATTTGATAAGAAATTTTTAATTATAACTTATTTAAATAATTTTATTGATGGCAAATTCAACCTCATAAAAAAACCTATGTACCAAAAAAAACAAAAAAACTAAAGCTCCAAAACTGTAACTAGAATTTTGAACCATGCCAAAATTTGTATGGTTCTCCTCACTAAATTGTGCCGGTAAAGAGCGTTTTATTTCACTTTGCAATGTTTATTTGAATATTAATGCAAACTCTACTCAAAAAATATGAAGTGATGTTGCGCAGGGCTGGCTGGACGATGACCCATTCACAAGAGAGAAGCCCGCGGTATATTGGAGACTATGGTGGAAGCCCATCTCGGGGCACCAATAACAGCCAAATTGTGTCAGAGAGTCGAGAAAAGAGGACCAGCAAAAAGTTCGAATTCGAATTACACCATAGTTACCAACTTCTTCGAATTTGAAAGTTTTAGTGCAAAATTGATTTCCGTAAATGAAAAAAATTCACTAGCTAAATTTTTTTTAGTCTTGAAATAAGTTATTTTTAAATTTTGGAAAACTTTACTCTATTTTCAACGAATAAATGGTTTAATTTTTTAATTTGTAGTTTTTTTAATGATATGTTTTTTAATATATAAACAACTTCAATGTAAACTGAAACCTATCTACTCAATAACATTCCACTGATTTTCTCAAATTAATAGAAAAGAAAAATGATTTTTTTATAAAATATATTTTTATTTTTATTTTTATAAATAACGGATTATTTTAGTGTGAAAGATATGAATATATACATTACACAGGAAGTATTTTCATGAAAATTTAATAAAATTAATGTATCTTATATAAAATAGATGAGCAGATAATTATTCATTAATAATAAACATGAAAATATTTACTATAAGATATATTTTTAATATCTTATAAATTATTAAAATTAAGAAGATTATAAAACTCATTATATTATAATTTTATTATTATTATTGTTAATAAATAATAAACAATAAATATATAAGTTTATATATATATATATATATGAAGATTATTATTTTTTAAGTATGTTTTTTTACAATACTATAGACTAATACTATGGACTATCCATACTATGTGCCCAAAAAACCATCTCTCTCTTCATATGAGACGCTATGGCCAGAAACAGTAACTTTGGTGAGATGTGACTTGTTTATATGGTATTTTTTTTAATTAATCAATTTAATTAAAAAGAAAAAAAAGACATAACTCATTTGTAAATAAGAAGCAAGGTTGACATCAATTGAGTGAACCACTTTACTTTTTCAAATGCCCAATGGAGGGTTATAGTGGGGATGTCACTCAGATGTCATTGGGAATTACAATGTGCTCTTAGGAATTTTCAATACAATATATAAATATTGTAATCGAGTTGTATGTCATCTATGTTACTAAGTTACTTGGCATGAGAACATGGGGCATGGAGGACAAGAAATATGAGTTTGTGACTGTTGATATGATGACCCTCGAACATGATATGAAGGACATGTTATATATTATATTAAATAAATAAAAAATTAGTAAATTACACATAAATTATGAAATATATAAAACATTTATATTATGATTATACACATTCGATCATACAACCAATGCATATAACCAAAACAGTATTGAGTATGTGATGTTATCTTTGAACCAAAAATACATCAACAAATAGGCCTTAAATGACCTATATAGTCCAGAAAAATAGTGCTACAATAAATAGCTATTACTATATAGCATAAAAAAAATTCTCTGTAGTGGGATGATCATCATCAATATGACCCTTTAGGCATTAAAATAAGAGAAAAACATTAATATGTCAAATCAAGATTTTGTGGTCACTACGAAGGAGTTCAACAATCAATGGCAACAACATTGAGGTACATAGATACTTTTGTCCTCTTAAACTGCGTCATACATGACAAACTCCAAAGGAAACTTTGTAATCCGTCTAATCTTGAAATTCTGAAAATTGTTAAGTCTGTTAGATTTTGAATAAAATCTAAAATTCTACTTTCTCCATATGAAATCCAGTGAGATTAAAACCACTCTCAAACATCCTAAGTCAAAATAAATATAAACAATATCATTTTTACTTTAAAAATTTAATATTAACATTAATCTAGGCAAACGCACTTCCCAACACTTGCCATCCATTGTAATATTACTTAAATTCTCTTATCTGCACTCCAAAACCTTTAACAACTCCAAAATTGTGATTGAATTGTTGTGATTGAACTGCGTGAGAATGAGGTTATAAATCAATTTTATAATAATTTTTTTCCATGACACTCGTATTTAAATTTTGGGACACCAGTAGAGCTCCTGCTCATGTCCTAAGAATAGGATAAGAGTCAAATTCATAATCATATTAGACATGTGTCACCCACGTGTTTTGTCTGATACAAAAGATTTGAGACATTAGCAGAGGAGTAGGACGTATCAAATTGCTTTGATCGTCACTAATACCAGTTAAATCACCCTCTCCCTTTCTTACAATTAAATTATGTTGCCAATTCAAATAAAAGTAGTTCTGCTTATTTGTAATGGATAGATGAAAAAAATCATTTTTATGTTTTGAAGCGAGTCTTTCCCACCTCTTCGACGACATAACATATTCAAACCAAATTTACAAATTTTTTAATTTTCAACACTATTCAGATGAATTTGCTAACTATGAATTATACGTATGGAAAGCTTAACAAAATTACCTGTGGTGCTTACGCGAAATAAGAAAACGTATTAATAAAATGATTAACGGATGCCGACTTTGCAGTGATATCATGAAATTTCATGATTGTATCTGCAGATATAGCATTTCTTTTCACTTAGTGATAGTATCGTTACCATTTTTAGCACAATTATCTGCAGATATAGCACTTCTTTTCACTTAGTGATAGTATCGTTACCATTTTTAGCACAATTATTGTGAGTATTATATAGTTTTTAGACGCAAAAATATTCCGTATCTCTTCCTGACAAATAAGATAACTTAATTTGAGCTGCTAATGGATTCTTCACTGTTTCGAAATGCTTAAAAGAAAAAACATTAAGAATCAAAACGTGTAAAAATTCAAACCATTAGGAATCAAAACGTAGAAAAGGATTCAAAACATTTTAAAATTCTCGTCTCAAGTGCAACGATAATTATTGATGCATGATTTTCGGCTAATTATTTGAATATGCAGGATTTATGCTGCCACTGGAAACTACTTTTACTTCGAGGCACGCAAAATTTCTATGGAAAATTTATTCATTAAACCAGTAATGTGTTAGCAGTGATTCTTGTGTTGCTTGCTTCAGCGGTGGTTCGAAAACCGTTGAAGTCAGTTCTGAGAATGAAGGGAGGAGACGACCATTTGAACCATGCATGGAACTATATCCTTATATATTTGATTATAATGAAAGAGAAACAGTTGAAGTCAGTTCTGCAAATGAAAGGAGGAAACGACCAGTAGAACTATGCGTGCATACATATATATATGAATGATTATAATGAAAGAGAAAAATAAAGCATGGAACTATATCCTTATATATTTGATTATAATGAAAGAGAAACAGTTGAAATCAGTTCTGCAAATGAAAGGAGGAAACAAACAGAAGAACTATGCATGGAAATATATGTATGAAAGATTATAATGAAAGGGAAAAATATATTTGATTATAATGAAAGAGAAACCGTTGAAGTCAGTTCTGTAAATGAAAGGAGGAAACAACCAGAACTATGCATGGATATAGATATGAATGATTATAATGAAAGAGAACACACGGAGATCACATAATTGTCTCGCATGGATTTTATTAATTAAAATCCATACATCGAACATTTGATGGAGTTCCATTTCACACTTTTGGGATTCGTACACTAAATAATAACAGCAATTTACAAGATGGGTGATGTCTACACCGTTCCAATTCACTCATACTTTCGAGACTATAAACTTTAAAAAAGACTGCATTCGAGCTAATGGAGCTCTAAGAATGTGTTGGAAATATATTTTTCTCATTAATTCTGACACTCATTTTTAATGGAAAAATGCATTGTTTACAACATTTAACTTGTTTTTTTTTTGGCAATGTATAATACTGGCTTAGTCTATCTTAACATTTACGTTATGTCTCTAGTATGTTCATGTCTATATAAAAGAACACTCATTCACCATAATGCATTGGTTATTAATAATGTAAATACTAGTCTAGTAAAATTTCCTTAGCGTATATAGTTTATTGAACCATTTTTCCATGACCAGGTCTCATCCTTTCATATGTACCTATGATTCCTCTTACATGATTATTATTATTGATTTTCTTTCGGTTTACCCATAATCACACTTTCACATTACACTTTTGGTTTTCGAGGGATGATCCTCAATCATCACCTCAAGTGGTTTTTGTTATAAACATCTCATCAACATAAAGCGATTTTGGTTAACCATGAACCTTCACATCTCAAGTGGTTTATGTTTACCACAAACATCACATCAATATGAAGTGGTTTTGGTTGACCATTAACCTTCACATTAGATGGTTTCTACTAATCACAAGCTATACAATGCAATTTTTATGGGAGTAAACTTGCTTCATTAAACTCACATTTGATTTAGGTACATGAAATCTCATACTTAATCATTGATATCCTAGGTGCATACTGAAACATGATACCATAGACTTATTTACAAATATAATTTGCCTCACAAAATTTCATCCTTGATTATTCATCATTAATTATTTTTCATTGTTACAAAAATATTTTTACTTGCATAGTCACCAAATCTTCTTCTTTGCTCCATCCAAAATCATATCATTCTCTTCACTTCTTGTGATTTCTTTATAACTTTAACTTATCCTACATCCTTTTTTGTGCGTGCATAAAATTGATTATTCCATGACTTTTTCCTCCTTCCTATAACCATTGACCCATATCGCTATAAAATGAAATCCATCAACCAAGATCCATGGGTTCCATCAACTGTACTCACTAGTTTTCTAGAATATTTGTCAACTACATGATTCGTCAAAATATTAAACTTATCCCAACTTACCGATTTGCCTAGATTACTCTATCTAAAATTTTATTGTTAATATGTTATCATAATCAAATAGAATGCATTGGAACAATATGTTTCCCCCATTAACTCCAACGTTCTCCTTTAATGCAGAAATGTATTCTTTACAACACATAACTTGTCTTGTTTTGCATGACATCTTGCTCTTCATTATCAATGTGTATTTTTGGTCCAAACTAACATTTTCATCACAATTCTATGATGTTGACGTCCACAACCATCCACCTGAATGCATGGGTAACTAGCCACTACAACCACTACTCTAATATAATTTTCTCTGTGAACATGGTTCATTCAACATTTCTTCTATCACATGTATTCATGTTTGTACATGTACCTATAAATCCTCTTTCATTATCATTATTCTAGGTTTTTCTTGCATTATACATAACCGTATTCTCACATTACACATTTGGGATTTTTGTTGGTGACCCTCAACCATCACACCTAAGTATTTTATATTTACCACAAACATCATATCAACAAAAAATTGTTTTTTCCTAACCACAAAGAGCTACGTATCACAACCCATGGTCAAGAGATATACTAGAATCTTTGTTGGAGTATACTTACCTCATCAAACTCATGTTTGATTAAGGTACATAAAATTCTTGTACTTCACTCATAGATATACTAGGTACATAGTCAAACATGAAACCTTAGACATGTTTACAGATATAATGTGTGTCTCATAAACATTCATCTTTGATTTCCATCATTGTTTATTTTTCTTTGTTTCCATCTTCATGGTTGCATCTAGAATCAAATCATTTTCTTCACTTCTGGGGCTTCCCTTATCATTTAAATTTATTCTATGCCTTTTTTTATATGCATAAAATAGATTATTCCATGAACGTTTTGCTCCTTTCTACCATTATTGATTATTGATATCCATATAAAGAGCAATCAATCTACCATTATTTACTTCTACAAATGTAAATAAATTCCTATTTCCATTTTATTTAGACAATATTTTTTATATAAAAACCATACATACATACATACATAAAATACATATGACAACAAAGTTACACCAAAGTAAAGTTGTACGCTTTATAAAATTTCTTTGTAAGGTCAAGGGCAAGCCATACACCAAATTTGTGTATGAGACCGCCTTGTTTGTGGGACAAGGGACCCACCTCCACGAAGTGATTTGACTATTAACTAAGGCATACATACCCTATCCCCTCCAATGTTTTGAACCTGTAACCTCTTAGGAAGAAACACATACTCTTAACCATTAAACCCACTCAATATATATATAAAAGTAATATATTGTATATTTAAAAAAAACATTTGTGTATTAATAATTTTTTATTGATTAATTATTTAAAATTATTAATAAGTTAATTTAAATTATAATATAAATTAAATTAAATTAAATGAAAATACAAAATATTATGATTTTTGTTAACCTTATTGATTTTAAAGGTTTTTATTTTAAGATGATTTATGTCTCAAAATTTAATAAAATCTAGTCGTATTAAAGTTTTGCGTAATTTAAACGCAAGGAAATTTTAAAAGTAATTACCACAAAACTTTAATCACAATATATACTAATATAAATACTTATTCCACAATATATATTAATATATATCACAAAATACATATGTCTATAAATATTAAATTTCAAATTAATAAATAAATACATCATACTTTAAATAGTCATAATAATATTAATTTAAGAAATAATACTTTATCTACGTATATTTTTAATATTTAATAATTTATTATTATAACTAATATTTTAGCGTCCAAAAACATATCACTTTAACCAGCTTTAGAACAAACCGTGCTGAAGCTTCCTTCATCATTCCTGTATCATGCCAATAAAGCTTTGGCTATTGTGAAAAACAACGCATATCATATCTCTATTAGACTGATGTTCTAATTTGGTTGATATATTTTAATAGAAACTTTTTCTGGATGTAGAAGCCATGGCATCTATATAAATCCATGGCATCTCCATAAAGCTTGAACACAAAATGCCAAATGTTCACATTTTTGCCTGAGCCTTCGCATCCCTATAGATATAGAATGTTCATATTTTCCCTGCATACTCCTGCGCATCCATAAATAGGCCGAACAACAAAATAATAAACTAATAAGAAACAACAAAATGCCAAAGTTATTCCACTGCAGGCTTTTAAATGGTCACTGTCCCATGTTGCATGCACGTTCAAATATAAATGGTCACTGTCCCATGTTGCATGCACGTTCATTATTTGAGGGTAGATTTCCAAAATATTTTAGAATATACTATATATAAATTAAGTTAATTAGTGGAAGCAGATTGTGGATTTCCAAAATATTTTAGAATATATATAGACTAAATCAATTATTTGATTTTTTTTTTTTTATATCTCTTAAATTTACAACCTAGAAAAATCAATTACAGATTCTTAAAATATTTCGAAATCCTAACATTCTCCATTCTCCCATCATGCCTCTGTAATATCGCATGCATATAATCTCAGTCTACCGTTATTAAGATGTATGCATTGCCTTTTTATTTTTATGCTTTTCGTTTAAAGAAATGGGATCTATCCGAATTCCTTTTCTAATTATTGAAATGGTAAGTCGACAAAACCTTTCAAATTTGGCAATTATGTCTAGAAGATGCTTTTAAATCTTCCGGCTGTTTCAATCTATCGGTACATTTGAATGGTTCACGTTCATCGAGAATCCCATTATTTTAAACTAAGGGATCCCTACTGGTAAACCATTGTTTAATGATCAAATAAAGAAGTTTACACTTTTTTCTTTAGCGTGTGCCATAAGTCAATGGAGTAGTTTAGTCAGGCGGAGGAATTGTCTGGTTTCTGTCGCCACCCGGAAAAACCTCCAGCTCCGACCGTCGGCAATTCCTCCACCCTCTGCCACCCTCCACGAGTTCCGCCCAGCTCCACCACCCTCCACATTAATGTCGAAAACTAACAGGTTCCTGACATACATTCCAATTTCCATCAAGTCTTGCCGCACGGGAAGTTAATTCACCATGGAATTTGAATTACTCCAAAAACCCATGGGCTGCTCCCTCACCAATTCGACCCGGCATCCCTTGCAACTCACCAGATAACCAGGGAACCAGAATATTCTGGAAAAGTTGTTGTTGGGGGTTGCACTGCCAGCGGTCACAAAAATCTAATGAAAGTTCTCCACTACATTTCTTTGCAGTCTATGATGGACATGGAGGTGCCCAGGTTAGCTTCATTCCTAATGCAATTCATATTAGTTAATTGAATCTGAGTTTTAAAAGTATTTAACATTTTGCAAGCCTATCAGATGTTGGAACTACTACACACCTACATGCGGACTCTTAGTTAGAGCATGGGACTACATGCAAGATTCCTTCTGCATGATTTACTCTTTGGTTTTCTCCTTCTTTAACTCCGCAACTGGTTAGTTCCTCCGCATAATTTACTCCCTGATTTTCTCCTTCTTTAACTATGCAATTGGTTAGTTCTTCTGCATGATTTACTCCCTGCTTTGCTCCTTCTTTCACTCTGCAACTGGCCAGTTCTCTCCAGAACTTGTCGTAGGTGTTGAGTCTTCTCATTGATCAGCACTATGGTGCATTACCTTGGGATCTTCACCCAGTAATGCTATATCATGAGCATTGTAACCTATTTTCTATGAATCATTCTTTTGTTCTTTCGATTTTCTTTTAGTGTTTTTGCTCTGCAAAGTTGTCTGTTCAACCTTTACTAGCTAGATTCATCTATGCATGTTTTCTAACACATTTACATGGTATCGGAGCCCACAGGTTGCTAGATAAAAGGCACACTAGTACTTTATTTTGCAGGTATTATAGCTTGGAGATCGAAGATCGACAGAAAAATGGAGTTTCCCAAAGCATCGATCCTAACACCATACAACTATCATGAATGGAAGGACCAAATGGCTCGATACCTTCATCATAAAGGGTTGTACAGGATTACCATGGCTACAGAAATGGAACCCACTTCAGCCATAGAGAAATCCAAGTACCTCAACCGTATGGATGAGGCCCACGGATCCATATGCATGTGCATCTCTCTAGAGTTGCAGTTTCATCTATCTGCCTGCAATACTCCCAATGAGATTTGGAAAAAGGTTGAAGATCTCTACGAGAAATAGGATGAGATGAAAGAACATCTGCTTGAAGTGGAGCTGTTGTCATTGGATCCACGGAACTATGACAGAATTCAAGACTTCTTCACCAAATATAATGATCTATTGTTGCAACTCAAGGGTTGTGGAATTGACAAATCCAAGGAGGAGAGTTGCCAAGTTCTCTCTATTATGTCAAAACGCGGACCGAAATACTCCATATTTGTGTCTACAGTTCATTCAGTAAGGCTCGCAATAGGTAAATCCTACACTATGCCTACTCTCAAAGAATTTATGGAGTCCCTTATTTTTGAGCAAGATAAACTCATTGGCATGGGGAAAATCAAACCTCCAAAAGCGCATGCACTTACTGTACATGATGGAAACCACAATAAAAATCACAGATCTTATTCAAATCAGAAAAATCAACAGCAAAAAGACAAGGGAAAAGCGCATTCCCATCCAAAGAAGGAAGGGTACACCAAGCCCTTCAATGACTCCTCCGGCTCGAGAAATGAGAAAGGGAAGAAAGGAAACAGATGCACCTTTTGTCAAAGAGGATTCCATCCAGAATCCTCTTGCATGAAGAAAGAAATTGACAAAATGGCATAAATCCTTCAGAAGCACAACCTTGGGGACCACATCCCTCAGGTCGCCAAGAAGAAAATTGAGGATCCGCCACACGGGAAAGGTAACAATTTTCATGCTTTAGTTGCAATTAATTCTTCCCCTGATGCATGGATTATAGATTCTAGTGCATCACATTATATGGCTGCTACAAAGGAAGTATATTCCTCTTTGGATGCATGCAAAGGACCTCCCATCCTCATGGGAGATGACTCACCTATTGAGGTCACCGGAAAAGGTAGAGTGGAACTTTTACACAGAAACTTTGAAGATGTGCTTCATGTTCCAAAACTTTTGGTAAACCTGCTTTCAATTTATAAGATCACTCATTCTGGCACCAGAAAGAGAGTGGAATTCACTCCAGATGCAGTGAACATATATGACCTACATAGCAGCTCCATAATTGCAACCGGTGAGGTAAATAATCGACCTAGACTATATACATTTTCTGAAATTATTGAACCTGAATACTCCTTATTGTTTACACATGCTGATGATAGTAGTAGGCTTTGGCACGAGAGGTTTGGTCACTTAAATTACAGGTATATGCAGTAGCTAAGCAAGAATGAGATGGTGGAAGGCTTGCGAAATATCAGTTTCTCCAAAGGAGTTTGTGAAGGGTGTGTCCTTGGCAAACATCTTAGAGAAAAGTTTGACGCCGGCATGACTCACAGAGCATCCTCTCCTCTAGATCTGATCCATAGTGATCTCATGGGGCTTTTTCCTCATCCTTCCATCAACAAATGAAGGTATGTGCTTACATTTATTGATGATTTCTCACAGTATACTTGGGTGTATCTTCTCAGGAACAAATCTGAAGTTTTTTGAGCACTTTGAAGATTTCAAAGCACTAGTTGAGACACAGTCAGAGAGAAAGATCAAAGCCCTCCGTACAGACAATGGGGGGGAATATGTTAACACAGCACTTCAGAACCTTTGCCTTCAATTCGGCATACAGTTTCAGTACACAGTTCCATACACTCCACAGCAGAACGAAGTTGCTGAGAGAAAGAAACGATCTCTCAAAGAGATGGCTTCCTGCATGTTGCGTGCTAAGTCACTGCCTCATAAGCTATGGGTCGAAGCACTTAATTGTGCTAACTACATCCAGAACAGATCTCCTCATAGGTCTATCAAGGATTAGACCCTCTTTGAGGTTTGGAGTAGCACTAAACCAGAGGTCACTCATTTCCGTGTTTTCAGCTCCCAAGCATGGGCTAGGATGCCCTTTGAAAAGAGGAAAGCTCTTGATCCACAGAGCATTGAGTGCATCTTTGTTGGATACCTTGATGGTGTGAAGGGATACTGACTCTTGAAACCCTCTACGAACAAGCTCATCATTGAGCGAAGTGTCAAAGTTGAGGAAAGTCTCTCGCATGCACCTCAATAGCCGCATTCAGACACCTTTTATCTACCTCATGTCCGAGATGATAACTCAGTACACTCAGATGCAGATACAGAGCATGCAGATGCCACGATAGAGCATGCAGATGCAGAGACAGAGTCTTCAGATACAAATCCAATGCATGCATATGATGATCCACATCCAAGCACAGATTGGGCTTCC
Source organism: Pinus tabuliformis (assembly GCA_031772625.1). Classification (NCBI taxonomy): domain Eukaryota; kingdom Viridiplantae; phylum Streptophyta; class Pinopsida; order Pinales; family Pinaceae; genus Pinus; species Pinus tabuliformis. Next base: position 938,279,076 of record CM062813.1, read on the forward strand.
AGCAGTGAATCATATTCCCTTGTTATAAATCAGAGAACAAGGAGCTTACGTGAGATATATGCACAAGACCACCCAGCTGCTAGAAATGGTTTTGTGGGGGATAATTCTGATCTGCAGAGGACTAGCTCAGAGTTTATTGAGCCTCCTCTTGACCTCACTTCCACTGAACCATTGCCATCCTGGCATTGTCATTTGGTTCATTCTTTTGATCCAGAGTCTTATGCTAAGACTGCTGGGCATCCATCTTGGGAGTCCACCATGGAGGAAGAGTATAACTCTCTCCTTGAGAACCAGACCTGGGATTTGGTCCCGCTTCCTTCAGGAAGGAAACTTGTCCAATGCAAATGGGTCTATAGGACCAAGAGTGATGCAAATGGGAAAATCACCAGATGGAAAGCAAGGCTAATAGCCAAAGGCTCCCTACAAGTGCATGGTATTGATTATGACGAGACCTTTGCTGCAGTAGCAAAGATGGATTCCATACGCCTTACACTTGCCATTGCAGCTACCCAAGGGTGGGAAGTACATCAGATGGATGTGAAGAATGCCTTTCTTCACGAAGACCTATCTAAGGAGATCTACATGGAGCAACCACATGGTTTCATTCAGGATTCATCTTTGGTCTGCAGACTGAAGTAATCTCTCTACGACCTTAAGCAGGCCCCGAGAGGTTGGTATGCGAAGATGGATTCTTTTCTCTTATCACAAAACTTTGAAAGATGTAAGCCTGATCCGAATGTTTACATGCTCAGGACACATGATTCTCTTCTTATCTTAGTTTTGTATGTGGATGATCTCCTAATCACCGGCAGCTTTGCTTCAGCGATTTCTATAGTTAAGAGGGCCTTTCATGATAGGTTCTTGATGACGAACATGGGTCCATTACACTTCTTTCTTGGTCTTGAGATCAGCCCAGATGCCACAAGCATCAAAATATCTCAGGCTAAATATGCACGGGATCTCCTCGAGAGATTTCGCATGACTGGCTGCAAGTCAGCACCGACTGCTTTTCTGTCTGGGGTCCGCCTTGAGAATGGAGGTGACACTCCATTAGTTGACAACACTCTCTACCGACAGCTAGTGGGGAGCTCATTGTACCTCACCCACTCCAAACTAGATCTCTCTTATGTAGTAGGGGCAGTTTCCAGATACATGTAGGAGCCGCATGAGCTACACTGGAATGCTGCCAAGTGCATCCTCCGATATGCGCAGGGCACCATCACCTTCGAGATTCACTATGCAGCAAGCACTGCATTGAATCTCCTTGGCTTCATAGATTTTGATTGTGTGGGAGACAACATTGATTGCAAGTCCACCTCCGGATATTCACTCAGTCTAGGATCTGGCCCTATTTATTGGTCGAGCAAGAAGTAGGCTGCTATTGGTCTCTCTTCAGTTGAGGCCAAGTACAGAGGAGTAGTCAACATCACCATTCAGGCTCTGTGGCTACAACACTTCCTCACTGAGTTAGGCATCCAGTTCCACCAGCCCATTGTCATCTGGTGTGACAACCAGAGCACTCTCAAATTTTGTAGGGATCCAATACAGTAGTACCGGACGAAGCACATAGATATCCATATGCACTACATCAGAGACTTAGTACATGATTAGGTGACTGATTTGCGGTTTTGTCCTTCAGCAAAACAGACTGTAGACATCTTCACCAAGACATTCACTGAACTGAAGTTTCTCTCTTTGCGCTATCGTCTTGGAGTGAAGGACAGAGTTGCTTACCAACAGTCTTTTCTTCCTCTTTTATTTTGATTACATTTTATTTTGAGGGGGGGTTTTTGCCATGAGGTTTTCCCTCTTTCCTCAATTTTATTACAAGTTGCACTGTATTTTGGGTGACCTTTGGCCTTAGTTATCGGGCCCATTTTCTGTTTTTCCCCATAGTGGTGTTCAGGGGGGGTGTTGGAACTACTACACACCTACATGCGGACTCTTAGTTAGAGCATGGGACTACATGCAAGATTCCTTCTGCATGATTTACTCCTTGATTTGCTCCTTCTTTAACTCCGCAACTGGTTAGTTCTTCTGCATAATTTACTCCCTGATTTGCTCCTTCTTTAACTACGCAATTGGTTAGTTCTTCTGCATGATTTACTCCCTGATTTGCTCCTTCTTTCACTCCCCAACTGACCAGTTCTCTCTGGAACTTGTTGTAGGTGTTGAATCTTCTCATTGATCACCACTATGGTGCATTACCTTGGGATCTTCACCCAACAATTCTATATCATGAGCATTGTAACCTATTTTCTATGAATCATTCTTTTGTTCTTCCGATTTTCTTTTAGTGTTTTTGCTCTGCAAAGCTGTGTGTTCAACTTTTATTAGCTAGATTCATCTGTGCAGGTTTTCTAACACATTTACATCAGATCCTTATATGCGAGTTTTTAGTTTTGTATTCACTATTCTGTTTTCAAGAGATTAATGTTGAGAAGGAACATCTGCAGTCTTCCAATTTCTGCAAAGACCACCTCCATCAGGCACCGGTTGAGGAGTTAGACGTAGTAATGAGTGGCGAGGGATTTGGCATCGATGGTAATAATAGCAACTGGAAGAGACTCTGGGAAAGGGCTTTAGTTAGTTGCTTCAAGAATGTGGATGTTGAAGTTGGACAGGAGCCTAACAGAAGAGATGACTCAAGGGAGGGAAACCACATGGAATGTTGTTAAGAGCCCATTTCCCCTGAAACTGTGGGAACTGTTGCTATTATTTCTATTGTGGGGTCATGTCAGGTTATCATTGCTACTTGTGGAGATTCAAGAGCTATTTTATGCTGTGGAGGGAAGGCCATTAAAATTTCAGATGATCACAAAGTATGCCTTGTTTTCTTTGGAGTAACGCTATTATTGACAACAGTTTACCATTTTGTCAAACATTTCCTTGCATCAACACATATATGCTCTTTGATTTGGGGATCTAACCCAATATTTTTGTGATCGCAGCCCCAGAGAGCGGACGAGATGGAAAGGATTGAGGCAGCAAGGGGCAAGGTTATTTGTTGGAATGGATATCGTGTTTTAGGAGTGCTGGCAATGTCAATGGCCATTAGTATGATATGTTTGTGGCAAGATAACAAGTACATATGTGTGCTTTGGTGCTTTCCTGGTACTTGATATATCTATTATCATTTCTAATACTTGCATGTGATTGCTATTTGAAGCGATCTATTATTCCTAACCTTGATATTACATTCACTGGACGCGTAAAAGAAGATGAATGTCTGATACTAGCCAGTGATGGATTTTGGGACGTTATATCAAATGAGGAGGCATGTGATATTGCTCGAAGGTGCATTGCTCATTGGCATAATAAGAATCTAGTTTCATCTTTGAAATCAATGGATCAGTCAATGGACCCTACAACACAGTCAGCTACTAATCATTTCTGCAAGCTTGCTATTCAGCGTGGAAGCTCTGATAATATAACGGTTTTGGTTGTTGAATTGAAGGAAAAAAGGAGGTGGGCACGGAGAAGTTGAAACCATGAACCTTAACGTTACTCACACTACATTGATGTTCCTCCAAGGAAAATTGTACCATTAGAGTTGTTGATATCCCAAGGTGATTGCTTTCATTGATTTTTTTTTTTTTTTTTGGGATGGGTAAATACTGGAAAGTAGGAAGCATCTTGTTCTTTTGCCTAATGGGAAATTCACTATACAGCAGACCAATTCTTGATAACCAATGTTCAGAGGTATTTAAACAATTTCTGTAATATAGCATTTTCCTTGGCCCTTTTATCCCTAGACAATTGACCGCAAAGTTGACCAATATAGGATGATGAGTGCAACATTGGAAAGATTTTGTCCTTCCAGAATCTTGGACAAAATATTGACAATTTTCAAGTATGGACATCAGATTCTTGTGGATATGTTCTTTGCTTCAATTCAGTGGTGTCATTCCAGATACTAAAACCATGTAATGCAAATCTGCCTAAGCATGAGATAAATTGTCACCTTGAAGTTTCATTTTGTAGACTAATATTGACTTAAAAGTCATGAAAATGACCCTAAAATGTAAGGTTACTTCTTTCTAACAAACATGCTGATGGACACATATTTTATCTCATCTAATTCACTTCATCTCTTAATCAGGAGAATGGGTCTTTGAAGGATTGGACCTTTGAAAGGCCATGACAAAACTCCATAATGATTTTAATGAAGCTGCATGATATATTAGGGATGAGATTATCTGAAGTGTATTTACACATTAAATGAAATACAATGTATGTGTATTTTTTTACAGGCTTTTCTAGTTATCTACTCATGTGAAGAATTTTGGATACAAATATCTTAAAGATGTTTTTTTCTAAAAAGTTCCTCTGTTATGAAGGAACACCTCTATTTGACAAATTGTTTGTGTTACTTGAATTTAGTTTTAAGATAAATTGTTCCTTCTATGATTTCCATACATCTATTTATATTTTTTTAAATCTAGGGGAGTCGGTAGCTCGTTGGGATTACCTGGGTGAGGCCCAGGTTCAAAGCCAATGACTGCCACTATAAACCTAGGCCATTGCTGGGAGCTTGCGAGCTAGCGCATACATCTATTTATATTGCATTTATTAATATTTGGATATGTAGCACCATTGTTGTCTGTTTAGGGAATATTACCATATACCAGATTCTACAGTGAGTTTCCAGGGCAAACATACAATCTTTAATGCCATTGCTAAAGTTATATTTAAGCATGTACCATGTAGCTACTTCTACAGTGAGTTTCCAGGGCCAACATACAATCTTTAATGCCATTCCTGAAGTTATATTTGAGCATATACCATGTAGCTACTTCTACAGTGAGTTTCGAGGGCCAACATACAATCTTTAATGCCATTCCTGAAGTTATATTTGAGCATGTACCATGTAGCTACTTTATGAGTGAAGTAGATGCTCAGAACAAGACAAGTTTTCCTGGTCCTTGTTTATCCCCATTGTTTCAAGATGCTACCATCTAAATTGGAAGTGATTTAAAGTTAGCACCAACCTTTTAAGTTTGGACCTGACATGCATCCCAAGGTAGACTAGCATGAGGTTGTATATTTCAAGTTCCAATATTTGATATGTTGGCTATTCATTTGAACTAGAGATATGCATCCTTGACCTTGACGTACAAATCAGACCTGGATTTATATTGTTTGAGCTTGCCTCATATGCAAAGCATTACCTAAATTCAGTGCACCCTTAACACACATGGGGCTGTACAAAAATGCAAAGAGTTGATGGATAAACCCCACCCAGATTAAAAAATGGATCTCACTTCTCTCAGTACAAAAACCATTTTTACTGGACAATCACAGTTTCATGGATGTATAAAGATACAAAGAGTTGAGTTGATGGATCAACCCCACCCAGATTCAGTGCACCCTCAACACACATGGGAATGTACAAAAATACAAAGAGTTGATGGATCAACCCTACCCAGATTATAAAATGGATCTCACTTCTCTCAGTACAAAAACCATATTTACAGTACAATTACAATTTCATGCAAATATTTTGTCTATTTCTTTCCCTTGTCAGTTATTCCTTGATTCGCTGGTTTAGGTTTTTTTTTTTTTCCTTATCTTGCACTCAGGCTTCTGGAGTTTTGGTGTTTGGAATCGATTTACAAATAGTCCCACCCGTGTTCAGTCATAGGGCTTACCATAAAATGCATGGGTAGATTTTCTGCCACAGCTGTTGGACACCCAAGTCACTTCCTCACTATTTTTTGGTTTCATCTTATCTAGGCTATAAATGTCTATGGTAGGTATGTTCTCTACTCGTTTTTGTGTTCGCAGTTTGTTATTTGTTCAAAGGGAACATGAACAGAATGGTAATTGGTGAGGGTGTAGTTTTTATAACTATCAAAACAGCCAATTTGTGAAATGACCATATATGCAACGGCTCCAATTTGGTGGCTGCAAGAATGCACATATGGTTCATATTTGTTTACTTATGCTGTGATATAAAATATTTTTTTCTAACAGATGTAAACTAGTACCAGTTTTGACAAACATGTAAGATGCAGTAATCTGAAATTCATCAAACTAAACTCAGAAGACAGGTTGATCATATTGTCCACATTTAGAATTGCACCTGGCTTATGAATCTGCACGCATAATTTCTAATAATGTGATTTAATAATGAACCTTCAACATTTGGCTTTTGAAATTTTCCTACAAAGATTGTTAAAAGTCTCAGCAATTAATATTTTTTTCAACAAATTCTTTACAAATAGGCCTTCAAACAAGATTTCTGAGTTTCAGTTAGCAAAAGTTAACTCTATTTATGTTTTCATCATAATTTCGGAGGCTTTAATATAGGAGTAGTCTAACCGGTCTCTGATACTTCACAATTATCATTCTGACTGTAGTCATCTGCAGTTCCATCTGAAATATTATCATCCATGGGAGATATTTCTTTGTTTTCTTCCTGTTTACAAGATCAACACAATGCCATCAATAAATCAGATACTTATGTTTCAACAACCAGATGAGAAAATCAAAAAGGCCTTGTCTAACTATTATAAGTTTTGGAATTTTGGCCATAATAATCAGAAATAACAAAGTCCCATGGGAAGGCCATGAATTTATGAAGCATATAGAGGGAATTATTAATTTCAGTTATCAATTTTCACCATGCATTTATAAAGCATATGGATTTTAACCATGCATTTATGAAGCATATAAGTGGATTTATTATTTTTGAAGCTATGGGTTTGGCATTATGGATAGATTCATTACCTTACATCAAACAACTTTGAGAGGTTTTATTCTTTTAAATTTATGAAAAGTTGACATTACCTTAGCTTAAAGATTGCACCCTAGATGCGGTCACCTTTCTTCCTTTCATGGTATTAGCATTATGTAAGGGTAACACAAGAAATCTCTCAACCAAAAAGAAACGACGTCGGAATATTTTTTGGGTAAGAATTTGGCGATTATTTTTTTCAAAAAAAATGATCATATAGGTGTTTCAATGGTTTTTTTTATGGTGGAAATGGATTCAGAACCATCAAAACCCACTTGGATACCCAAAATCCTAAAGTTTGAGAGCTATAACCCAGCGTTCCCAAAATTTCTGCCAGATTTTGACAAAAATCATAACTACTCTAAAAGAAACAGGTTGATTATGGAAAACCAGTGAAAAGACTTTTTATAAAGAAATATATTTATAAAGAAAAGGCAAGTGCACACACAACCACAAACCTGAAACAAGAAAGTATGTAGTAGATGGCCAAGAACCAAGCACATCAACAACCATTCAAAACACTCATATTCAGTAGTCATATAAACATCTATTAAAGCTTATATCGTATAAGTCTCCAGAATCTAAAGATTTATTCTAAACCACATTTGATAATGTTCTTGAAAAAAAGAAAATTGTTGGTCAAGAAACTTTACATACCAGAGTGAACCATGAAAGCAATAACACTGACCTCAGCTATTCCAATTGTTACATTTATTTTTTTAAGGTTAGCAGAACATTACATATTACATATGTTCACATTGTTTAGCGAAAAAAGATTTAGAAACAAAATCCTCCTTCACAACCATTGACTGAACAAAAAAGATTTAGAAACATTGGTGGGAAATTTCCCATTCCAAAATATTGTATGAGATAATTTAATTAGGCCAAAATCACATAAATGCAAAAACATTTATATGAAAAATTTTCCATACTATGCATGAAATATTTTAACTGTTATGAATTGTAGCCTTTTAGTTGGGTTAACATACATGTTCAATGAAATATTCTAGCAAGATTGTGCAATCACATTCCTCAATCTATTCACTAAAAAAAGTGGAGGGTAAAACCTAAACATAGATTTACTGATAAGGAGTAAAACCTAAAAAGCAAAAGTCATGACCTTGCTGATAATGGTATGATGGCTGTGTGTGAGAATACGTAATATAGATTCCAGACATAAAATATGTACTGTTTAGCAAAAGTGGGCATATCAATTAAGCTAGTCCAACTCAAATATATATGTTTGATAAGATAGAAATTTTATATCAATTACACAAACGATCAAATTAGGTCAATGGGACCCAAAGGTACATCAAGCTACAATTACCATGTGGGAGCGATTAGGCATCTCCTAGAAGGGTAAATTACAGAGGTGAGTTGGACACCCCGAATTTCTATGTCATCCATCTCCTTTATGACTGACGAAATACTGTACAAAACAAAATCTTGTCGAATAACAGAGATATCTACATTTATTTTGATTCTTGTCTACCAAAGAATATGTGTACAAGTAAAAGCCAGGCCCCTTCATGAATTGGTGGAAAACTGGCAGCTGCTTCACTAGTGTGCTGTCGTGACTGAATTTCCAGTCTCCGGCAAGAGAATTGTTTGAGCAGTTCTTGAAGAGTCCCAACTGTGAAGGATTCTAAGAAGAGAACGAGCTTTATTTTTTTCTTTAGGAGTACTAGACGTGAGAGGATTATATAGAGAAGGAATTAATGATGTCAATCTCAACAAACTATTTACAATTTTGTCACTTCCACTGCAACACAATGATAGAAAAACAAAAATAAGTTGTCCTTGCATTTAGCTGAAGATGAACCCAATATTAAATGGTTTTCTATTAGAGGGATTGTAGAGGTTTCGCTAACTGCAAGTAATCCTCTTAGCTCTCTTACAAGAATAGCCAGAACACCAACTGCATATTTTCTAGTTTTTATCTAAGAATCCCTTTGTAGAGGAAAAGCTAGTGCAAGATTTGGAGGAAGTGGAATGGTCACATGGGAGATTTAGCATAGTAGACCATCATGATGGATGTGATTTCTTGGAGAAATATTGATATTTCCTTACTTACGACACACTGAGCATGAGCAAGATTTTCTTTGATTTAATAAGACTAGGTCCTTACTATCATGATAAATCCACAAGCACAAGATCTGAAATACAAAGAAGTCAAGCCAAAATAGATTTGTGATCTGGGAAAACTATTGGGATGAAATCCAAGGTGGAGACGGGAAGAGTTACTAGGTGATTGAGAAATAAGTCTTCTTAAGAATAAATTGCTTATAAAAATAGTAAAGAAACCTTTCATCACTAATCAACAACCAACGAACAAATCACATAGCATGTCAATATCTCTCCAGAAACAAAGATCTGAGAAGGTGTTTGGAAGGATCAGACAACATCATAATGTATTAATGATAATCACAAAACCATGAACCAATTACTTTTCTCAAAATACATTTGTCCATGTACATGGAATATATTACATTTGTCCATAAATTTGTCTCCCATACAAAAAACTGTAATCATTGCATGTTGGGGAAAAATAAAACATTAACAGGTTATTCTTTAGTGAAAGAACCATGCTATGATAGACCCCAGAAAAATGATAACAACAACCCATTCGCACAATGGGGATTTATATTGATGGTGATCAATGATTTCTATTGCAGTGGATGGTGATCCTATGTCATATTTGACATCTACATATGTGCTTAAAAATGCTCTGGACATTATATCAGTGGACATCTTTTCAATATTTGTAGAGCGATTGATGGTAAAATGTTGAAATTGACAACTCCAATTTATTGCTTCCTTATGAAGAGGTTTTAAATTGTCCTTCCGAACCCGATAGATGCCTTTCATCTGATTACATATCAACTCTGAGTTGGTGAAGACTTCAATATCATTGACATCATGTTGTTTTGCCTCTTTTAACCCTTCAACAAGGGCAATGTAATATGCCTCATTGTTTGTTGTCATTCCAGGCACTTCTTTCTTTCCATGAAATAAATGATTTGTTGCCATATTGTAACGGATGAATTTAATAACTGCTCGACTTGGATTTGGAAAGCAGGACACTTCAATGCATAAATGCCACTTTTGCACCATTTTTTACACTTCAAAAACCTAAAAAATAAGATAACAATAAATTCATGTTAAACAAGTAGACAATTATCTATTTCCTAATACTAAACATGTTTTTCAATCATATAATTGAAAAACGCAGATAATTTGTGTTCATTTACACTGCAACACTTTCAATACTGGCAACTATTCTCCAAAAAACACATTTAGCAATCACCACTTTATATAGATGAAATGCTCATTATAGGACCCAAATACATCTATGAGTTTTAAAATAAATGATACTGAATTAGGCTTCTCTGGTTTTTGAATGCCATATGCAAACTCTAAAAATATTTATCCTTACCGACTATCCATACACCAAAAACCACATAACCCTAGACTAACAAAGCATTGTCTAAGCAAAACATGATTCGTGTATATGCCTTATGTGTGACAGAAATGCCATTTTTCATATAACATTACAAGAAATTTATTCAGCCACTCTACATGAATGGTTCCTTCACACTACACTTGTTGAATGTTGAACTTCATCAACAACATTTGGAACAACTTTTCTATTACAATAGGGGGATAGGGTAGACTCTGAAGCTATCTTTGGGTTGAAGTAATAGAACTCCACCACTCTCCTACCAATATTATGGGCAGTTTTGTGTTGTGCCTTGCGGATCATTGATGTCTGGGTGTCATGCCTTGTGGATCATCTTTGGTTTTGATGTGATAGCATCTTCCTTAGTTCTGATACTAACATCGCAAGTAGTTTCTGTGTAATGCCTTGTAGATCATCTTTGAAATTGGCTCTGGCTTTGGCTTTTTCATTGCAAGCAATTACTTTTGTAATGCCTTATAGAGCATCTTTGAAATTGGCTTTGGCTTTTGGTTGTCATCTATGTGATGTTGCAAGCTATCAAACTCATGTGAGATGTTGATGTTGTAGTGCATGCTGATGGCAATGTCGTGAAAATGTTTGTGGGGAATAAGTCTGATTTAGCTCATATAAGGGAAGTTCCTGTGGAAGATGGGAAGAAGCTTGTCAAATCAGAGGGGTTGTTCTTCATTGAGACCTCGGCTTTGGATAATACAAATGTACTGTCTGCATTCCAAATTGTGGTCAATGAGATTTACATTAATGTGAGCAAGAAAATGTTGAATTCAGATTCCTATAAGTATTAATATTATGGATGTATATGGAGATGGGGATGGAGTGGAACCACCCAAGACAAAGAATTCTAGTTGCTGAGGATTCAGAGAAAAAGCTCCTTTGTTTCTAGGCTCCTTGAATATTATTTGTTTCATATGACCTTTTGTTGATTGAGATCCTTAAGGTTGCCTTAGGCTAATATAAATTTTTTTGTTTGTTAGGAAAGTTTCGATATGTTGGATAATTTTTTTTTTCAATTTTTGAAGAAACCAGTAAGGGTACAACTGGGCTTCTTAGGCTTGAGCCCTAGATGATGTACACAGAGCAGAATAATAGTGATGTATTAAGTAATACATGCAAATCAATCTTTTTTTAGAATGTTTTAGTCAATTTGATCTTCATTTGTTTTGAAATCATTTAGGGAATCTAGATTCCCGGATGGAGGTTAATGCACAGTTTGCAGATGCCCATATCTATTGTCTGGCTCAATGTTGTAAACATTATTGCTATAGAATTCTAGGAATTCCTTCTCTGATTGTCCTTGAAGCAAGTTTATGTATATGGTATTAGCAATTTAATGAAAGCTCTTGTCAGATTTTCTTCTATGATTGTCCTTGAAGAAAGTTTATGCATATAGTAATAGAAATTTAATGAGAGCTCTTGCCAGATTTTGTTTGGGGGCAATATATTACCAAACCTAACATGCAAAAGCCTCACGATTTCATATAAATTGGCACTGCAATTTGTAACATGAACTTGACTTCCCAGATCATGCCCGGGAAGTAGGTAAGAGATCTCATCCTTTAATGTAATAGAAATTCCATTTCTGAACAGTATAGTAGATGATTGTCCATGTTGCATAATGTAGAATTGTAAGCAGTACAGGTGACAACATAAATGAGCTATGTTCAGCTATCACATAAAAGAAAAATTCTTGAACCTCAGTAATTCTGACATATACAAAGATCCTCATGTTTTTCATAAACATTCATCATTTATCACCCAAAGATAGCTGTAGAGTCTACCCTAGATTGGTGGAGTGCTATTACTCTACCCTTTGTCTCCAATATTATTGCTATCCTTTTGTCTGCTAAATTTTCTCATTTGACAACCTCTGTGACAACATTGTTAAAGAAATGGGTTTGTTTTTCACTGATTACCTTTTGTTAATCTTGACCCTGCTGACTTTCAGTTCCAAAGCATGTAAGAGACCTAATGGTTGTGTTGAGAATCTAAGACCTAATGGCTATGTTGGGAGATTGGCTATTGCTGGAACGAACCAACCATTAGATAAGAGAGAGAAAGACATTTTATCTTGAAATAATTGTGATAGTTTTGATCATCACTACAATATGAAAAAGTATGAGAATTGTGGTTCTAGTGATGTCATTGACACCCAGAGCCTTCATTCCACAACTGCAAACGAAAGAAGGTAAGAGATGTCTATTGTGAAATTTCTGATTGCTTTCTCGGTATTTTAATGTCTGTGGTAGTATTTGGGGCTTATTTGGTTTTGAAAGCAAGAGAATTCGATCTTTTGCAATAGAAAAGGTCGCTGGAGGGACTGCCGCAGGTAAAATCTATGGCGGAAAAAGGAATGATATATTTTGTATAAGTATAGATGTTTTATTTTTTGTAGATTGTTAATTAGTATACATCTTGTAGTACTAATTCATGGAATTTTCCATTACATGTTTTTAATTTTTGCATAAAAACTTTGAAATGTGGGAGATGCTTCACCAAATAATGGTGATTAGCTAAAAAAATGCCCAATTGACTGAAAGCAGTTTACAGAACTATCCCCTCTTTTCATAGTATGCATATGTATACTACTACACAATTTTAGAAATATATTTTTGAGAAAATTGGAAACTATTTCGGAAAGGTTTGTTTATGTAGAAGTCTGGTATTTCACTGCAAACTCCTCAGTGTATTAGTTTTACATCCAGAATAACTTGAACAATAAAGCCATGGCTGAGGGGTATTTCTTCCATCAAAATCACCCAATGCTTTCACCCAAACTCATCCACAAAAATTCTAGGGCCTGATGAAATTAGAAAATAGTTAGTTGGCAATAATGTTGAATAAGAATTGCCTGATTTATGCAGGATAAACCCTACTTCAACAAAATTGAATTGGCTCTATTAGAGATGTCTATTTTTGCTTATTTTTTTCTTCTCTTGGTTCTTTGATGTTAATTATTATGTCCCTCTTGAATCCCATCATTTTCTCTAACCAGCCTATGGGTTGAACATATCCTATATAAGATCTGAAGTCTTCCTTGCTCTAATAGATAAGAACACTTTTCATTCATCTTCATTTTCCAACTTTTATAATTGGAGACTACTGGAATCCTATTTGTTTCTTGTGGGCCTTTATGGTAATAACAGGTAAAGGATTCTTTCTGGTTGTTTTTTGAAAGTGATGAGATTATTGTTACCCTTCTTCAATAAAAGAAATAAATGAAATATAAACAGATGTATGCACTGGCTCACAAGTTTCCAGCAATGGCCTAGGATTATAGTGGCCGTCATTAGCTTTGAACCTGGGCCTCACCCAGGTAATCCCAACGAGCTACGGATTCCCCTAGATTTAAAAAAATATAAATAGATGTATGGAAATCATAGAAGAAAGAATTTATCTTAAAACTAAATTCAAGTAACACAAACAATTTGTCAAATAGAGTTGTTCCTTCAGAACAAAGGAACTTTTTAGAAAAAAACATCCTTAAGATATTTGTATCCAGAATGCTTCACATGAGTAGATAACTGGCAAAGCCTGTAAAAAAATACGCATACATTGTATTTCATTGAATGTGTAAATACACTTCAGATAATCTCATCCCTAATATATCATGCAGCTTCATTAAAATCATTATGGAGTTTTGTCATGGCCTTTCAAAGGTCCAGTCCTTCAAAGACCCATTCTCCTGATTAAGAGCTGAAGTGAATTAGACGAGATAAAATATATGTCCATCAGCATGTTTGTTTCAAAGAAGTAACCTTACATTTTAGGGTCATTTTCATGACTTTTAAGTCAATATTAGTCTAAAAAATGAAACTTCAAGGTGACAATTTATCTCCCGCTTGGGCAGATTTGCATTACATGGTTTCAATATCTGGAACGACACCACTAAATTGAAGCAAAGAACATATCCACAAGAATCTGTCCATACCTGAAAATTGTCAATATTTTGTCCAAGATTCTGGAAGGACAAAATCTTTCCAATGTTGCACCCATCATCCTATATTGATCAACTTTGCGGTCAATTGTCCAAGGATAAAGGGGCCAAGGAAAATGCTATATTACAACAATTGTTTCAATACCTCTGAACATTGGTTATCAAGAACTGGTCTCTTGTCTGGTGAATTTCCCATTAGGCAAAAGAACAGGATGCTTCTTACTTTCTAGTATTTACCCATCACAAAAAAAATAAAAAGATCAATGAAAGCAATTACCTTGGGATATCAACAACTGTAATGGTACAATTTTCCTTGAAGGAACATCAATGCAGCATGAGTAACGTTAAGCTTCATGGTTTCAGCTTCTCCGTGCCCGCCTCCTTTTTGCCGCCAAGTCCACAACCAAAACCGTTATATTATCAGAGCTGCCACGCTGAATAGCAAGCTTGCAGAGATTATTAGCAGCTGACTGTGTTGCAGGGTCCATTGACTGATCCATTGATTTTAAAGATGAAACTGGATTCTTATTATGCCAATGAGAGGTGCGCCTTTGAGCAATATCACACGCATCCTCATTTGATATAACATCCCATAATCCATCACTGGCTAGTATCAGACATTCATCTTATTTTACTCGTTCAATGAATGTAATATCAGGGTCAGGAATAATAGATGGCTTCAAATAGCGATCACATGCAAGTATTAGAAATGATAATAGATATATCAAGTACCAGGAAAGCACCAAAGCACACATATGTACTTGTGATCTTGCCACAAACATATCATACCAATGGCCCTTGACATTGCCAACACTCCTAAAACACGATATCCATTCCAACAAATAACCTTGCCCCCTACTGCCTCAATCCTTGCCACCTCGTCCACTCTCTGGGGCTGCAATCACAAAAATATTGGGTTAGATCCCCAAATCAGAGAGCATATATGTGTTGATGCAAGGAAATGTTTGACAAAATGATAAACTGTGGTCAATAACAGTGTTACTCCAAGGAAAACAAGGCATACTTTGTGATCATCTGAAAGTGGAATGGCCTTTCGTGCACGGCATAAAACAGTGCTTGAATCTCCACAATTAGCAATGATAACCTGACATGACTCCACAATAGCAATAACAGTAGTAGTTCCCACAGTTTAAGGGGCAATTGGCTCTGAACAACATTCCATGTGGTTTCCCTCCCTTGAGTCATCTCTTCTGTTAGGCTCCTGTCCAACTTTAGCATCCACTTTCTTGAAGCAACTAACTAAAGCCCCTTCCCAGAGTCTCTTCCAGTTGCTATTACTACCATCGATGTCAGATCCCTCGCCACTCATTACTGCGTCTAACTCCTCGACTAGTGCCTGATGGAGGTGGTCTTTGCAGAAATTGGAATCTTGCAGATATTCCTTCTCAACTTTAATCTCTCCAAACCAGAATAACGAATAGAAAACTAAAAACTCGCATATAAGGATCTGAGAGACTTGGAAAATGTTAAATACTTTTAAAACTTGGATTCAATTAGCTACCATGAATTGTGTTAGGAATGAAGCTAACCTGGCCACCTGCATGTCCATCATAGACTCCAAAGAAATGTAGTGGAGAACTTTCATTAGATTTTTATGACCGCTGGCAGTGCAACCCCCAACAACAACTTTTCCAGAATGTTCTGGTTCCCTAGTTCCCTGGTGAGCTACAGGGGATGCTGGGTCGAATTGGGTCGAATTGGTGAGGGAGCAGCCTACGGGTTTTTGGAGTAATTCAAATTCCATGGTGAATTAACTTCCAGTTTGGCAAGACACAATGGAAATCGGAATGTATGTCAGAACCTGTCAGTCGTTGACATTAATGGTGGTTGACATTAATGCGGAGGGTGGAGGAGCTGGGCGGAGGTCACGGAGGGTGGCGGAATTGCCGGCGGCCAGAGCCGGAGGTTTATTGCCGGCGGCCGGAGGTTTTTCCGAGCAGCAATGGAAATTGGGCAATCCCTCCGCCTGGGTAGACTACTCCTAAGTCAATGCCACAAAACTCCCGTTTGCGTAAAATTGGCGTGGTACTTTAAGATCAATATACGTCATTGTGGTGTTTTCGATCTGTTGAAATTTTTTTTTTGGTTAATTTAGAATCGGGAGGATTTATTGAAATTATAAATTTTATAAATAAATTTTCTGTGATTATAATCTATTAAAATTTTTGAAGGTATTAAATTATATATAAAAACACAATTTAGATAATACAAATCATAATTTGATTACAAATTTATTCATTCCTAGATTCCTGATGGAAACTTCAGTTAAATTACGGAAAATATCACTGATGTTTACCGATATAGATTTTCAGTCAATGACAGTTGAATGATTATTGTCCTTTGAATCTTTGAATCAGTGTACTTTCTAAGCAGCCGTTGCTGGCTGTTATGCTCACCGTTGAATTTTGCCAAAGCCACAACCCCGGCTCAATACAGTGACAAAATCGAACCCTGGGCATATACAACGGCCGCTGAATACAACCGGATAGCATAGGATTTATTTATTGTCCTCGTGAGCGGGGCATTCTTATATCAAAACGCTATCCTCCAAATGGCTCGTTTGAGTAATATTACCATGGGACTGAAGAATCTGTATACCTCATAACTATCCTGGCATTCTCAGTGGGGGAAATATCAGTGAAGTTCCACGTACCAATGAGCGGAAGGTAATTAAAAAATAGGTTTAATTTGAGCTACTTACTTTTATATACACTGTCGTCTGATAAATTGATAGACAGAGGAAAAAATTGCAGGTTTAGATGCTGATGGGTTGAAAATAATATAATTCGCCATCATCAGTTTTATATATTTTGACATCTGATAAATTCATGGATATTGTGATAATTTACAGTGAGAAATTCAATTTGTTTTATTAACGAATATTGTTTATTGTAGTCGTTGAGATTCTCGTGCAAGTTGAACGTTTCAGATATCTATTCTATAAAAATATGTAAAGATTGAAAGTAAATTTGTAGTGGTTTTATTTCCCAATATTGCGGTCGTTGAGATTCCCTAGAAGTTTTGGAAGTTTCAATGTAACCTGTCTATATACAAAGTTATAAAGCTTGATAGTTCATTGAGCTTTTTGAAAGGGACATTTTTTGTTTGGAAATTGATTCCAGAGAAATATGGATTTTTTATTTATGAAAAAATAATATTTGATTTCATTTAAGGAAAGGTATATGTAGCTTTACTATTAAATATTTTCAATTAAAATTAATTAATTTTTTTACATGTTTATCATGAAAAATCATCACAGTTTGTAAATTTGCTAGAATACACTGCGACTTCATTAAATTTGAAAGTCCTAAGGTGTAAAAGCTTAAAATAAGGGGAAATAGAATTATGTTATTGTAAAAATATAGGGTGAGAGGAATTAGAACTATGTTTTCATGATAGTTATTATATTTTTTTTAATATGGAAGTTTTATTTATATAAATTTTATAATTATAGATTAATTTTTATGATTATTTAGTGTTTATTTTTAGTTTATGTGACCATAATAATACTAATTTAAAGTTGTGCTGCATGATAAATAAAATAATTGTAAAGAAAAATAGTCACAAACCTAGAGTTAGAAAAAGTCCTCAGGAGTGAAATTCTTTATAGTTGAACCAGCTCGCATAGAAGGCTTGAGCTCACATTAGAGGTGGCTTTCTAGGTGAGCGAGGTGAACATCCAATCTCCCCAAACAAGCCCACTCGTAATGCTATACCCTCTAGATCTCATTCAAGGATGAAATAATGTCTTCATGTACTAGTAGAGGGTAATTGAATGTAGGTATCAATTCTATCTCCTATGGGTATGTCCATTGTTACCATGCTAATTGGAAACTTCCTCCAAAACTTATGAATCTCAATATATTTGGCGATCATTAACAACATAAGTTTCCAATTGACGAATGTCCTCCCAGATGCTAGGAGATGTCCCTAAATAAAAAATACTAGTCACTTCTTGAACCTGGGCCTAGGCATGTGCTTGGCCTTGCTAACGACCATTGCCACAACCCTATGGTTCCACATCCTTTGACGAGGCATTAAGGACAAATCAGGAAGGAACCAAATGAAAGAACAAAGTCCCCACCAATGCATCAAAAGAGAATTTTATCCAACTACATAATAAAAACCTAAGATGCAAGCATTATAGCTATAAAAGGACTCCCCAAACCACCACTAGAAGAAGACCCAAAACATGCCCGACTCAGAAAACCATCTTCATGCTTTAACGCTAGAGAACGAGACTACCACAAGATGGTAGGTGAATGAAATTTCAAATCTAAACAATAAGAATCCCACAAAATTATGCCATACCAATGCATAAAGAAAGGATGGAATAACTGAGAGCGACTATGACACAAGAACCTCGAAAAAATAAGGGAACTTAAAACATAAAAGCCATAGAAACTCCATCAAGAATACAAGATAACACTTGGAAATTAAACCCACACATAAATATAATAGAAGAAACAAATCAAAGAATAAGAGGGGAATCAGTACCCTGAAGCTACTTCTTAGACTTACTGGAGACAACAGAGTGTTGAGTTCATACCACCAGGAAAGAGAGCCAATGATATTTACCTTTAGATTATGTAGTCTTTAAGAAATCCCATATCGTAGGAATGCAGTAGCTCCAGCTCTTTATTATGCACAGCTAGTCAAAACCCCTAACAGATAAATTGATACCCAAATATCGATAGTAAATAATCTTGCATGCAGTCGTTGGTCACTGCCACTGCTACACCAAAGGCACGTGACCCCTACACAATGGAGGACCAACAATCACTCCATATGTCTTCCCACTTGCACTAGTTCTAGGATCCTTTGTGTTAAGAGAGTGAAAATATAATCCCACCATCGGCACGGGTGGAAAGCGTACCACGCATAGATTCCAAAGAATTCCCAGAAACATAGCAAGACAAGGGCCTGCAGGAGACAAACCATCATGATTAATGAAATAAGCCTTTCATGCTTGATGCATGGGAGGGGAAAGACATGCCAGCCCCCCTCTTAATTGGAGTGGGAGTAGGAGGGTGGTGGGTGCCCCTCCCAACCTATATTAGCAAGTTTTTATTCACTTCGATTAGGAGTCATTTCTTAGCCTCCAAGAGAGCTTGAATAGGAGCTTTCCAACTAGGGATAACCTCATCAGAACATAATACATTTAAGCAAGTATTAATGTCTAGACAACCCACGTTATCTAGGAAGTTAGCTACCCTATTATCGAATCACCTCAAATGAAAATAAATAACATAATGAACAACTCTAAGTAATGTATCAATAAGGAAGTAATATTTTCTAGTCTTGAACTCCTAGACAATTTCTCAACAGGGGTTCCATTCAAGAGTTTCTTGATAGTTTCAATTACTAATTGTTAATCCCCATCAAGTTGATGTTTAGAATACCCCTCTTCAATTCCCACAATCATACCCCTTTCAACAATGAGGAATCCCGATGTATTATTGTTAGTATATCCATAATTATCTGCAAAAAGCTTTAATACCTAGTTTTCCTAATCCCAAAAGATGACATTGTAACTTTCCTTACCCACATTTCATTTAGAGGTGCCATCGAAATTTAACTTAATAAAACAAATAGGATGAGGAAAAAAGAAGGTGGAGGAAGCTCTAGGAGAGGGCTTCTTAGGACTCATAGAATATATCATAGATCAGTAAGTGTCCAAACGAATTAGGATCTTAGTTTCATGTTGATTTATTTTCCAGTCTTCTTGAGACTATGACGCATAAAGATAGAGTGTTGAATGTTTTGTTTAACTAAGAGAAGTATGAGTCTCCATCAATTCTTTTCTTCTCAAATACTGTCAAGTTTTGTGCTTTCCATAGGGCCCAGTTAATAAATCCTAAGGTAGATTTTAGGCTTTGTTAACCATGAGGTTTTAAAATAAGTTTTATCTCCATAACTCCATTGTTTCCACTACACTATTGAAGTAGCAATCCAAAGATCTAAAAGGTAAAAATATATTTCTCCATAAGTTATCAACAAATGAAAATACATTTAGTATATCTTCCAATGAATCCTCTTGATTCCAACATATGGGACAAAGTGAAGGTCCTTGAAAACCATTCCTCTTTATTTGATCCCAGTTGAGAATCTTACATTGTCCCACCATCCAAAGGAAATGAGAAACCTTGGACCATAGATCATTCATCCATATTTTCCTCCAAATAAGCTCTTGGTGGATGTCTTGATGAGTAGCTACAAGATAATAAACTTCCTTGAATGGGAAAATTACTTTCATGAAATACCCCACCCAAGTTTATTGTAATCTTGGGAGAAGGATATTTTTTGGTTTTTAAAATTCTTAGCTAGAGTGGGCCAAGATGAAAGAGTTGGATGCGCTGGCCAATATTCTACCAATTTCCATTCTCTCCATATTCCAAGAACTTGAATTTGTTTCTAGAAGTCGGAAACAGTAAAACACTATTGGCATGAGGTGAATATTTCCAACTCTCTTAGATCGACCTGATATCCTAGGAGTGACATTTTTTTCCATGCATCCTTGTAAATCTCCCAAAAAACATGGCTTTGAATCAAGTTTTTGTTAGACAGAGCTAGATTCCTAATGGAAGACGTAAGATGATATTCATTTCATCTCAATTTCTTCATTTGGGAGGTAGAGTAACCAGATTTCCTATTCCATATTTGTTTACAGAGCTCCACATCACCCTGAAAACAATGCCAACATAATTTTTCTCCCAAAGCTTTATCTAGGATATCTAAATCCCTAAATACCAATGCCATTGTCAATTTAGGAAGACATAACTTGTCTTAGGAAATTAATCACCACTTATTTTCCTTCTTTCTGTTTCATAAAATGAAGTCTCTATAGAGGGAAGTGATGGATTTAACAATGACTTGAAGAGCAATTAAAGCTAATAGTTGGTAGATAAGGAGAGCTTGTAGTACAAAATTGAGAATAAAGAGGTAGCCAACCAAATTAAGATATTGAAAGGCCCAGTTGTTTAGCTTGTTATATATCCTCTAAGGAATAGTCACTAGAGGAGGTCTCCACCATAGGTGCTCCTAAATATTTGCACATGAGAGTGCTAATTTTGAATTCCAAGAGGCAGGCTAAGTGTCACTACACCGTCACATTGATAATAAGGAAATAGATGTCGGATTTTTCCGCATTATCAAGTTTTTAGAGCTGTGAATAAAATTTTTAAGGATATATTTCAAAGCCATGGATTACTTCACCCTTGGTGATGCAAAAAGCATAATATCATAAAAAAAATATTGATGGATGATAGGAATATCATTGTCATAGAGATGATGACCCAGAATATAAACATGATGCACAATATCTTTGAGATACCTATTAGACCCTTATACATATAAGATGAATTGAAAAGGTGAAATAGGTTTTCCTTGGAAAATTGCCCTAGATAGATTGAATATCAAGGTAGGAGAGTTGTTCAATAGGACAAAATAAAAGGGGGTAGAAATTACGAATTGGATCCATTCAAATTATTAGGAAGAGAAACCAAAGGCTTGGAGGGTAGACAAAAGATAATTCTAGTTTAACTAATTGTAGGCTTTAGAGAGGCCTAGTTTTATTAGCCTCCTAACCCATTTATATTTTTTGAGAGATTGAATTACCTCATGAGTTTTGACAATCCCATTAAGAATTTGCTAGTCATCTAAGAAACAAGTATGTTTGAGAGAGATGATGTTCATTAAGAGTGAGTTAAGTTCATTTACAATTACATATGAGATGATTGTATATATCACATTACATAGTGTAGTTGGGAATATACCACTAGGATCATCAGACCTGCCTACCCAAGGAATTAAAATAATAAAGGTGGCATTAGAACAGATCATCTCTTTCGATACCAATGATATTTTTCCACTAGTGCATGAATTTTAGTACAAATGAAGGGCCATTATGGGTGAAATAAGTTAGTGGTAAATACATTAGGATGAAGGCCTTTATTCTTGGGAATTTCCATCACCACTTCTTCCACTTCAATGAACGAGACATCCCTCATCAAGCCTTCATTTTGTTCCCGCGGTATGAGATTAGGGTTATGCGTCATGATACATTGAATAACAATACTTTGCTCAAAATGGGACCTGTGAGAAAGGAATAGTAATATGAAAGTAATTATTGCTCCAACTCCCCATGTTAAACTATACATTGGTCGTCTTAGCAGGAAGGAGAAACCATCATATTATTATGGCAATGTTTGATCATGGCCCCATGGAAAAAATTAGAGTTTCATTTTCCTTCTTTCAGCCATTGTACATGGATTGTTTCTTCCGTAAGTTTTCATATTACTTCCTCCCCTGATCCAGTTGATTAATAAGAGGTGCTTCCTCCCTTATCAAGTCATATAATAAACTACTTATGATTATCTAATGTTAAATATGCTACATGTGGTCTATCAGGTTCTGCTTCTTACTAGGGATATGGCCAAACTCATTCCTATTCCACTCTTTGATATTTGAATTTAATTATTTGAGTTTCAATTGGAAGGTATGCATGTGATTTACCCAGTGAACCTGCAAATCATCTTACCATATATTTTTATTTTTCTAGAAAGTCGATCTCTTAGAGCTAGAAAATCTTGAATCTAAAGGAGTAGTTATGGGCACCCACCTCGAGATCGAGTTCCAAGAAGAGCAATTATCAAATCATTACCTTGGGAGAATTGATTATTCAAAAAATAGATATCTAGCTAATAAGGATTTAAAGACAAGAAAATAATTTAGCTCGATGGCAATTTTGTTTTTCCCCATCATCAATTGTGCCAAGTGTATAACCCATTAATGGGGTTGACATATGCTACCTAAAGATCATGTGTTCACTTCAAAAACTGGCACAACTCTTAATCAAGTCTCCTTACCCCTCCCTTCTTCTCCTCCAAAGACTTGATTAGGTGAAAGTCACCACCAGCAACCCATAGATCATCCTAATGAATGGATCTAACTATTTTTATGTATGTTAAGAGTTTTGGCTTTTGTGATGGAAGGTGTGGCTTGGTAACATAAAAATTTTAGTATTGATGAAGGGTTAGACCATAGAGTGCCAAAAAAATAGTTCATCATAGTCTAGCACAAAATTGGCATTTTTAATCCTATGTTAGGGAGGAAGGTCTCACCCAAGGCATGCTCACAATTTCAAGTGATATGTGGGGAATTTAGATAGTGACAAGATTCTTTTCACTAAGTAAATAACACACCAATATTATAATCTTTAATAGATCCTAAAATAATCTTCAATAGATATATAACATAGAACTAATGGGAAAATTTAGAAAATTTAGAAGGCTACAAAAAATATTATTAGTCGGTCATGAACACATATAGATAGAACCCCCCAACTCTCTTATTTTTATTAGCTCAGAGGCCCAATCCTTTACAATATAGATATGAAGAAACTATGAAAGATTTGTTTTTAACTCCTTCAAGACTAACTAAATAGGACAAGATTATAATGAAATACATAAGGAGACATCACTTCTCATTCTGACAGGGTGTTGGCCTATTTATCCATCTCTTTTGTTTCTACAACTCAACCTATACAAGTATATATAGATTTTCTCTGTTGATCTCGTCCGTGCTCACTTGATTTGGTCTAACTTAACCTCATTGAAAAAATACAACTTCTTGGTCCACTTTTCACTTGATTCTTTCAAATTCAACTCTTCAATACTTTTTATGTTAGAAAATTATATATTATAGAGAAATGGAACACGTAAAATACTGCAGAAATATAAACACAGAAAATGCATAAAACAAGAGAGACATAGATATACATGGTTCACCCAATTTGGGCTACGTCCACGGAGAAGCAACCAGTAATTCCTTTTATATTATCTAGCAAACTGAAGAGATATAACCTACAACACATCCACTATAATTCCCTCTTCTCTCTCGATAAAGCTCCTCTCTCTTCTTGCTTAGAATACAGATCTACATAGATGCAATACAATTCCCTCATATATAGCAAGGGGTTTCCTTCTAGGGCAAAAAACCCTAAATTAAACATAACTTCTACCGTCAAATCTCCGCCTAATGAATGACCTAGATTGACTACTAAATTACAACATTTTACAAGGAAATTTTAAATCTATTTTTAGCTTTGGGGGCAATGGGGGGGGCTCCCAAAGGTCGCAACCACACCCACTGTAGCATATATTTTACAGGCAGTGTTGCCTCCATATTACGAATTGGGGTCCAATGTGGCGATACTTCTAAATAAAGAATATAATCAGGCTCCACACCCAACATCTTATGCAGCCTTGAAGAGTCTAAAGATAACTACATTTCATCACTTTCCACGTTATTCTCTCTATTTTCTACTTTCTAGTTTAATTGACCATTTACTTCTTTACTTTTGTTGCATGTCCCTGTGGTTAATTTTTGGAAAATTTGATCAAAACCATTCAAAAAATGAAGGACCCAAGTTGCACCATAAACAACTATAAGACAACTCAACTATTTTTCTCCTACACAGTGAAACCCACTTAAGAGGATATAAGGTAATGCAACCAGATCCTTAAATTAGTCTGTGAGGGAGTTCCAACGAGTAGCAATGCAATCAATGCTCTCTTTAGCATCTATTGGAATTTCCTCACACCCCTTCCAAAATCAATCAACTATTTCCTAAGCCTTCTCAATAGAGATTTTCATTTCTTGAAGCATGAACATAGAGTGTTTTTCCTTCACAATTATCTCTCTAAGATATGTTGTCTTCCCATGGATTTTGAGGTTGTGGCTATTCCAAGAAATAAACTTCATTTACTAATATGTTTGGAGGAAAACAACTTTGGTAACACTATTACTTGACCAGAATTCACTAAATATTCCTAGACTTCCTATATAGATTCTTGGGTCTGCCATTGGCCCTTTGGTTGAATTCCTTTTTCAATTTCCTTTAACCTAATAAATTTGAGTGTGAAGTCCAACTCCCTTGGTAAACCATTTAGACTCTCCACAATTTTCCTTATTCTAGTTCTTTGATCTCATATAGGTTTGTTGATAGTGTGTTATCTACAAATCTTGAATTGTAGAAGGGAATTTTTTTATGCCATTCCTTCAATATATTTTCCAAAACTTGTTTATTGTTGCTTAAAGTTTTATGTTTCTCCTCGACATCCATAACCACTTCTTTTGGAATAAAGCTCCCCCACATGATTGATGCTTTAGGAGGGTTTTCTCGAGATTGATGTTTTGGAATAGCTTTTTTCTATGGTCCCTCCATGTTTGAGTCTAGATTCATAACATATTTAGGTAGCTTTATATCATCTTTTTGGTTTGACAATGCTGCATAAATTGCTTTATTTGAGATGGGGTTAGCCCTCATGGGACCAAGCTAATTTCTCGGATTTATTATTCTACCAACTACAATTTTGAATCCATCTAGACTATCTTTATGACTTTCCATTTGTAGGTTTACCTAGAAAATAGGATAACATTTGAACAAATGACAGTACTCGTGGCCTTGTGAGCACTTGAAGGGAACATGCTCATTATATAAGGGCTAACTCCAAATCTCATAATGATAGGAAATATCAATAGATTTCAAAAGAGGATGTGATATATTCATGTAACACAAATTATGGCATATGAAGTATACCACCTAATCCTTGTAAGTTTAGAAATTGTAAAAGGTAACTAATAGAATTTCTGATGCCTTTGAGAATCTTTAGGTCCTAAACTATTTTGGTACAGAAATTAGTTTGACCCCAAGAGGATATGCCATAAATTCCTCTTTTACTGGGTTATATCTATTCACCCAAAATATTATGAAGAGACCTATGTTATTAAAGAAATATGGGTCGTTTTCAAAAACCCAGGCTTGATCTTTAAGACTAGAGATAATATCCATAAATAATACTTTGACTGCTAGTTCTAGATCAAATTATCCTTTTGGTTTCCATTTCATTTTGATCCATTTAAAAATTATTTCTCCTTTGGCTATATTATAATAAATTTACAAACTATGGAATGATCTTTCATATATTGTATGTAACATTCCAATTGGTTGGGTCGTAACTCATATTTATGATTTATTGCAGCTCAAGGCAAGCATATGTTCTTGAAAAATGGTTTCCATTAGGCTCTCATTATAACACTAGGTCGATTATTTCCTGCTACATTATTAGGTCCGGAAACTCCAACATTTGCCTAGTTTTATTCAATCATTGTTTTTCTATAGTAGGGGTTGATGCCCCTCCCCACATGGGTATTCATTAAATGGATCAAAATCAACTAAGAAAATATTTACCAAATCTAATAAAAGATCTAACTAAAGACAAGATCTGAAAAGAGAATTAGTGGATGCTCGAATTCTTCAAAATCAAACCCTAACCATGGAAAAACCCTTCACGTCCTATATATCTATATATCTATATATATATATATATATATATATATATATATATATATATATAATACACACACACTTAATTGTAATATCCCTATCCCTAGACCCACACATTTACCTTTGGTGTTCATAAAAAATATATATTATTTATCTTAATTTAGTTGAAACGGTTACAAGTCAATAAGTAGTTATAAAATTGCTTGAATTATCCATTTGGATCTTGACAAGTATCCTGACCTGCATATGTTTTAGGGTAAGGAGAATCATAACTAATGGGAAATAAATGTGAATTAGTTTACTAATCTGATGAGTTATCTTGCCGGAGAGAAATAAAAGTATGTGGCTAGTAACATGTCTATTATGGTGGTAGAGCCTCTTGAATAAACTAAAACATTTATGATCCAAAGAAACTTATGATAATAAATATGCTACCAAATCAGAAGCTGAAACAAAATATATAAATCTCTATAGAGCTCAATATGGTTAAAGGTAATTTCCATTATGCCTTATCTTCCTGGTTGTGGCCAAGAATCATCACTCATGAGTCACAGGGAATCAAATAAAGAGAGTGGAGTTGATCCGGAATGAACTCGTTCTCTATGAGGGTTTCATAAAAAATTAGAGAGAGAACATGTATCTAGGAAGTGAAGAGGTTAGTCCAACATATGTTTAAGGTATGTGTAATAGAATTCATGAAATTTTGTGCATAGATTTACTTCCTTGAAATATACTAAGTAGATCCCATGTGGCTCAAACATAACAATTGTTATGATATATTTTATTGGAAAATAATCTGTTGGTATATGCGCACGATAATAGTTAACATTATATGTGGTTATAACCGCATAGATACTAGCTATTTCATTAATTTTCTTGAAAATAATATGCTTTTTCTTCGCTCATTTTCTTGGAAAAGAATATGAATTTATTTTTCTAGTTTAGTGAAAAAGGTATCTTCTTATGCATTAAATATGTGTTTTTATCTGTTAAGGAATAGCTACTATGAATTAGATTTCTTGAAAAAGGAAATGTGTTTGCATGCCCAAAAGTATAACTACTAGGCATTAGATTTGTTAGAAAAGAAATATGTGCTTGCATGTATGGAGGAATAGCTACTATGAATTAGATTTCTTGAAAAAAAATATGTGTTTGCATGAATGAGAGAAAAATTATAGTGTTAGATTTTCCTGAAAAAACATGTATTTGCACGCACTGGAATAATATCTATGGTATTATATTTCTTGCAAAAGAAATGTGCATTTACATGCACAAAAGGAATGACTATCATGTTAAAATTTTCCTTTAATGGGATATGTGTTTATATACATAAAATATTAGATATTGTGTTAGTGTTCTTGAAGAAGAACAAGTGTTTATATCGGAATAAGTAATACTATTGTACTAATTTTCTTGAGAAATGATGTGTGTTTGTATACACATAAATAATAGTTATTGTGTTAGGTTCCTTTGGAAAAGAATGTGTTTACATGCACTATGATAATAAGTTATTGTGTTATTTTTTCTTTAAAAGAATTTTGGTAGTTGTGCTGGTTGCTATTTTGTAAAAGAGTGTGTTTTGTGCAATTAAATAATAGACAGTGAGGTTTTTATCTTTGGAAATATTTCCCTATTCTCGTGTGAAGAGATGTTGATAACGATGGTTATTGTTTTAAATATTATCTTGTTCTTATGGATATATGTAGAATGTAACTATTTACCTTTCTCATGATACATTTTAAGTAGAGACAAATGAGCATGGCTTGGTACTATGTATATATTTTACCTTACAAATGTGAGTTATGGATGGACAAGCATGTGTCATAACCATACCGATGTAAATATGAATAAATATGTTTTGGTAGTTATGTTATTTCAATAAATTCATGTGCGATATTAATAAAAGAGACATGTCTCAATACTTTGTGTACATTTTATTTATGCACATGAAATATGTTTGAAACATAACTAGCAAAGATTTATTATTTGGGTTTGATAAATATTTATATTCATGATGTTAGAGTTTGTTGATGGTAGTAATTGTAGGAAGGGATTGTGACTTGTGTAAAGGATGGATTATGTTTAACATTATGGAAGTAAATGAAATAATGTTTCATGCAGATTCAGGAATTGTTAAACAAAGGATAGTCGACTACAGGGAACAACCATGATACAATGACACAATGTTTAGGGAACTATGGGGTAAATGATATCATGATTAATGTAATAGTTCTAGCTAGTTATGCAGGATTTAAGATGATATTTATTGTAAGATTTTTTACAATGGTCAAGATATGGATTCCCTTACAACCCATTGACTTCGGGGTGAATCCCGTCATGAAATATTTAAT
This sequence comes from Pinus tabuliformis, assembly GCA_031772625.1. Lineage (NCBI taxonomy): Eukaryota > Viridiplantae > Streptophyta > Pinopsida > Pinales > Pinaceae > Pinus > Pinus tabuliformis. The sequence continues at coordinate 938,307,948 of CM062813.1, forward strand.
AAAATAATTGTTTGTTGCTTTTTGTGTTCAGGGTTTCCAGGGTATATCAGTTTCCAATGATGTGTTTTCCTATTATACCATTCTAGTTATGTTTCTTCCTTGCATTATGTTGACACTTACATTATCAAATAGGTGATTGACTAGCCTAAAATGGACAATGATAATGATGTAAGGTTACAACAAGGAGCTTTATGTTATTATGTTGCAAAAAAGGTTGTTTGTTATGTAACTTACTATGGGATTTCTATAGTTACTTTATCGAATGATGATGATTTTATCTAATGGCCAGTTACAAAGTTTGGAATCATAATTGAGAAGTTTTACGTCTCAATAAATTCCATAAAAAATTCTAATCCTATGTATTTTTACATGAGGTTTACTGGGGAATGTTATAAGTGGTATAGGAGAAAAACGTTACAACTCTAACGCCTTTTTGGAATCAATAAGCATAAAGGAAGTAGAGGTATGATGCTAATGGATATCAGTTCAATTATGAAACTAAGGAAAATTACTTGGAAATGTATGCAATAGACTGCCTTGGACATGAGATGCATGATGATGTTGATAACCATCGCTCATGAGTCACCAAGGAATCAAACAAAGAGAGGGGAGCTGATCTCGAAACCACTCATCGACTATGAGGGTTGCATAGTAAATTAGAAAGAGAACAAGTATCTAGACAATGAAGAGGTTATTCCAACATATGTTTAAAGTATGCATTACTTATATTCTTGTAAAACAATTCATGAAATATTGTTCATAGGTTTACTTCCTTGAAATATATTAAGTATATCTCATGTCGATCAAACATAAAAATTGATATAGTATATTTTCTTGGAAAATAATCCATTGGTATATGCACACAATAATAGTTAACATGATATGTGGTTATAAGCACATAGATACTAGCTATTTCGTTAATTTTCTTGAAAAATAGTATGCTTTTATTCTGCTCATTTTCTTGGAAAAGAATATGAATTTATTTTTCTAGTTATTGAAAAAGGATATGTGCTTATCCATTAAATATAAGTTTTTATGCATTAAATAATAGCTATTATGCATTAGATTTCTTGAAAAAGGAATTATGTGTTTGCATGGACAATAGTATAACTACTAAGCATTAGATTTCTTAGAAAAGAAATATGTGCTTGCATGCATGGAAGAATAGATACTATGAATTAGATTTCTTGAAAAGGAAACATGTGCTTGCCTGAATGAAAGAAAAGCTACCATGTTACGTTTGCTTGAAAAAATAATTATGTATTTGCATGTAGGGGAAGAATATCTATGGTATTAGATTTCTTGGAAAGGAGATATGCATTTTCATGCACAAAAGAAATAACTATTGTGCTAGATTTTCCTTTAAGGGGATATTGTCGTGGCGGAAAAAGTCGTTTGTGCAGACACAACTGACCTCCCTAGGAGTCTAAACTCTCTAGCGACAAACAAGACAAAATGGAGCGATCTTTCTCTAAATACACCTTTTAAAACATGAAAACTACAAGTGTTTAGGCTTACCTTATTCCAAAATGCTGTTGTTGTAGTCCGTCCTTGCCGACCCGGATGAGCTCCTCCTTCACATCAATTCCTGCAACCACAAACAATCAAACAATTACCAAGCACTTGCATCTCATATAATAAAACATATATTCAACATGCAGACCAAGGAACACATGAAATAACTCATTAACACAAGCTATTGAGAAAAATGAACCAGTTTGTATTAATAACGAAACAAAGAAACTCTTACAACCTGGCCTTGGTGTTGTGCAAGTTCCTCCCAGGGTCCATCAAGGGTTTTCCTCTACTTTGACAAAGCTCACCCACTTCCAAGTAGAATCAAGCAAAGAAAATCTCTCCTCACAAGGTTCTAAATGGGAGTCCTAATTCCTGCAGCATTTACCCAAAGAAAATGTATAGCTTCAACCTCTCCTCCCTCTGGCTCAATGCCTTTATTTATAGTGCTGTAAAGAGGTTATTCAGGTCCACCATCAATGGGATAATCCCCCTATTTGGGTGGGATAGCTCCCTTATTGATGGGATAAGTTCCTCCTTAATAGGGATACATGAACCAACTGGAGGCGCATCCATTTCATCAAACCGACCTCTAGAAAGTTCTAGAAGTAACCATAAGTAACTTTTTTAAGATGAAACTTGCGCATTTTGCCTTTTACAGAAGGACGCACCTGTCCCTTAACATACAGAGCGTCCTAGGACGCAGCTTTTGTGAACATTGTGAGCGTCCCCACAGGTAAGGCTTGAGAGAACCTGCGTCCCCAGAGATAAACACATTTTTTACAAGACTTTCTCTCTTTTTTGAGTTTGATATGGATAGCAGAGGCATAAGACTTGCCTAAGAGGGTAGCATGACTATTGATTGAGCCATACTAACTGTAAATAGTCATGGTGACATTTTTTAGTGTAACAGATTGCCCCCTAAAGTGCGAAGCCCGGAATAGATTAGGGTTTTGTAATTCTAGGAAGGGTGAAGCGCTTTATCATTTCAAGGATTGTCTTGTGGATGACCTGGTTGGAACCTGCAATTTTCAACACAAAATACATGTATAAGATTATATCATCACTGAGGTAGGCATTCCCATACTCAGATTCAAAACTTTAACTAATGGACTAACTACTCTGATACAGGAATGATCTTGCAGTACATCATTTTTATAGACTTTTGTAGACACAGTATGGATGCAGCCATCTGTTTATGATTAGTCTACATAGATAATGAATACAAAACTCCTTGCAGCCTGGATGGTAGAAACTAGATCCAGGGTCTTCACTTCTACTTCCCGAATTGGTACGATTCTAGCCATGTGATTAAATGATTTGATGTCGAACATGTTAGAAACCACTTGATTACCAGTCGATGATGTAAACTGTTAACAAGCGTGAGAGAGACCACCAGTAATGTCAATGGTTCTCAAAGTACCAAGCACAACCCGTGAAATGTGAATAGATGTTTTGATGTCGAACACTTCACGGAATCCTTTGATCGAAAGTCAATGATGTAAACTGACGTCAAAGGCGAGAAACCTGCCATTGATGCATGCAGACTTCAAGGTACTGTCGATTCCTAAGTCATCTTTCTAGATAATGTGTCGATGTTGATAGAAAGCGACCCGTTGCAGGCAAGCCCGCAACACGAAATCATTGTTCAAGTTGAAGAAATGTTGCTGTAAGGACTGACTCAGGGATGGTCAAATGGATGACAAGTATTTTGCAGATGAAAGTTTTGCTTGCAGACCTCTTGAACACATAACGACACGACAGATGGCTTGGTAACGAATAACTCAAAGTTAATCCCCGGAACCCGGTTAAAGACTTTCAAAGTGGTTTGATCAACTGTGAGGTAAAAGATTTCCCAACCCAGGTGAATGAAAAGTGTCGTGTTCAAGAGTGGTAATAAAGTTTCTTTTGAGACAAAAGGTAACAAATAGGTTCATTCTTCTCTCTTTTCCCCCACCATTTCTGGCAAGTACCTCTTTATTTTTAACAAGCTTGAGGAGGATAACATATGCTTGATTATAAGCTCATCCTTCGGACGAGTCCAACCTAGTTTAAATTCGAACCCTAGGAAGGAGTGGTTCGTTCCTGTTTGTAATTGAACAAGTCCTCTACTGTAAAAGTTTAACGAGCCCAGTATAGGAGAAACTCGGCGTTTTTCATTTTTAGAGAGTCTGAAAAAACTAAAAGAGACTCCACGTTGAACTTTTTTGTACATTTGTGTCCCTCAAGCCCGAAAAAGTATAAAATAATACCTGGGGGAACCGCTTGATCTTGCGACCAAGGAGTACTTTCATAATAGTTTCGTTGACCTGAAAAGTAAAAAGCGATCAAGGACACGTCGTTTTATTTCCTTATCGAGTTTGAAACGACAAAAACCCGGCAATCTTTTCCTGATTTTGCGGTCAGAAAAGAGCTAAAAGGGGACCGTCTTTTAATTCCGTTTTAACGAGTGTAAAAGAAACGCTCGGCGATCTTTTCATGTTTTAGGAGTCAGAAAAGGGCTTAAAAGATGACTCTGATATTTTTGTTTGTGAAAAATGACAATTTCCCTCGAAATCCCTTTGTCCTGCACAAAAGCAACACATTACTCATACCTGTTTAAAATAGGAAAAAATACATCGAAAAACATCTTTTCATGGTAAAAAATGAACTAATTCATCCAAAAAACCTATAAAAAGACCTTTTACCATGTCATTTTTACCGTTTGACTGTTGAGGTTGAAAAAGGAGCTTTTGACAAGAAACTTCCCGTGGTCGCTGCGGAAAATCCGACCGTCAGAATCGAACGCCGTCTTATCCAGGTATTTTACACATCCTACTCTGCATTTCTATCCGTTTAGAATTAATTTTTAGGTCTTAGTTTCATTTTTTGGGGGGGTTTTGGTTTTGGAATGCGCCTCTCGGCGGACGCGGGTGCCCTTCGGGTGACCCGCGTCCCCCGACTTTTTCCTATACAGGAAAATGGTCGGAAGACGCAGTCCGCCTTCAGGCCAGCCGCGTCCAGGCGCCCTGTGTTGTAAAGGCGGGGTGCGTCTTCCGTGAAACGCGCATTTCAAAACCCCAACCCCCTCAAATAACTATCTAAAAATTCCCAAATCAATTTCTAATGACTATTTCTGGTGTGCAGGGCATTAACCATGTTAGATTGGAGAGAAAGAGAGCATGTAGAGGATGATGAAGCTGCAATAAATCATCAACCTTCCCTGGATGCCCTAAGAGCATGCGGGTTATACAAATACTGGACCATACCGGGCATGAGGGGCCAGGTAAGATTTTTGGAATGGCTGGTTGAGCGATGGAACGTTCAAGAACAATGCTTTTACATAGGAGGGCACCAGCTCGAGATAGAGCCCTCGGATGTATACTTTCTCACTGGCTTGCCGAACAGAGGCGAGCAACTCAGTCTTGCGGGAACTAGGCCGGGTGGCCAATCCCTTGATAGTCTCCGCGACGAGTGGTGCACACCTGGGGCTCACCATTCGAAAGGCATAGAGATAAAACACATCACTCTGCGTGAACTCAAAGTCATAGCGTTCACGGTTACCAGAATTTGCGGCGCGGCCGCTTTACACATTGCTTCCGGATCCCAAATGCGGATGGCAATTGACTGTTACCAAGGCACCATTTTCAACTGGTGTGAAGCTGTGTCGGCTCATATGAAGAGCCAACTGACCAAGGCAAAGAACGGACGACTAAAGACTTTTGGATATGGGCCTCTAGTCGTGAGCTTTGCCTTGGAGAGAGTTCCAATGCTGATCCCTCAGCAACTCACTGTTGATATCTTGGGTCCTCGGGAGCCAAAGCTGATACGATGGGTTGCGGTGATGGCCCGGCATCCTGACGAGGGCACGGCGGTGGTTCGATTCTCAGATAGTTACTTTCACTGGTTAGAGGACCAAGTTTTTTCGATACAGGACTTTCCGTATGCCGGAGTGGATTTTAGAGGTGATCCGGACATGGTTCTTCCACCGGGAGAACAATGGGATGACAGAGGTACTTTATTTTTCACAAGTTTTCTAATTATGTATTTTTTTATTTTTCATATATATCGTCTCAAAATTAACAGTAAAATTTTCAAAATGCAGATGTTGGTCCACAGCGTCCAGCCAACCTCCGGCCTTTTGATAGACTACATCCAGCTGCACCGGTACCGGCCCCACAGGACGCGGCTGCAGAAGTACTAGCTGAGTTGGAGCATGATCTAGAGCGTCTCACGGCAGATATACCTGAGACTACTATGGACGACATTCCTACCAGGCTTCAGCGCTTCGTAGTCGCGGTCCCTGGACCGTTTAGGAGATTTTTGCGTAAGGTAGCCCGCGCAGTGGTGTCATACAGAGAGCACCACCAGTGATTGACTAGTCACTTTTGTAGTCACATGTGACATTTTGACTTTTTGTACTATCATTTTGCCGATCATAAGGTGTTTTCAACCTATGATCGAAGACGATGTATATATTTTTTGACACACTCCTATCTATATATATCACTATTACCGGCTTATCTTGTTTAACATATGTGATGAAATGTTTTTAAATTTACTTGCATGATTATCGTAAATGTCTGTCCAACATTCGAGAAGCAATTGCATCTGCTAATGTATTTAAAGACCTTGGAATATGCTGATATTCAATGTAATCAAATTCACGTTCCAAGAGACGCACTCTCAAAAACAACCTTAATAACACAGGATTTCTAATGGCATAAACTCTATTAAGCTGTAATACAACAAGTTCAGAATCTAACCTCACTATCAAACGTCGAATTCCAAATGAAATAGATTCGGATAATAATTCAACCACTGCACTGTATTCTGCAATGTTGTTCGTTGTTTGACCGAGGCTTACCCCATGCATAGAAACTAACTCGTCAGAGGGCGAATAGATAACCCAAGCTGCGGAAGAGATATTCCGTGTACTACGACAAGCACCATCAGCAAATCCAATGTATGTTTGGAGAGGCGTCGACATCTGCAATATCAAGAGTAAAACCAAGATAAGCCAGAATAACGACGAAAACACACTCTCTAAGCTAAGCACACTGACTAAACTAACAAACACGCTAGCTAGAAAGAAAATCTATCCTATCTAAAAATTTCTCCATACCCACCATTTAAGCATAATACCTCTTTAGGTAAAGTCCATTTCTGGGTTTACCCAAAGAGTCCCCATCAAAATCAACCAGCTCATAAGCCCCTTTTGCTAGCTTTCGCTTTACAATGTAGGGTCCATGCCACATAGGAACGAATTTTCCAGCACCTAGCTTATCGTTAGCTTGATCATATAATAGCACTAGGTCTCCTTCCGAAAAACTTCGAGGGGTTACATTTCTATCATACTGAGCTTTCATTCGTTTCGCGTGAGTCTCGATTGCCAATGTAGCGTCACGTCGAGTCTCATCTAATTTAGCCAAGTACAATAAACGTTTCTCCTCTTCGGAAGTAGCTGGAAGTAATTCGACAGCCATTTGAAGTGATGGGATTTCGCATTCAATGGGTAACACAGCTTCCAAGCCATAAACTAGCTGGAAAGGAGTGAACCCTGTTGAATTTTTCACTGAAGTTCGGTATGCCCATAGCGCTGAAAATAACATGTTGTGCCAATTCGACCGATGAACACCAATGGTTCGTCGGATCATGATAACCAGAACTTTGTTGATAGACTCAACCAAACCGTTGGCTTGCGGATAATAAGGAGTAGAGCTATCGTGGCGCAAACCAAGCTGGCTTGTAAGCTCAGTCATCATGATGTTTCGAAAATGGCTCCCATGGTCAGTAATGATTGCTTGTGGGACACCAAACCTAGTTATGATATGATTGAATACGAAAACTGCAGCTGTTTTGCCGCTTGCGTCGAATGTAGGCATCGCCTCGGCCCACTTAGTAAAATAATCAACCGCAAGGATGATATACGCATGCCCCCCGGCCGAGTGAGGGTTACAAGTAATAAAGTCGATACCCCATTTGGCGAATGGACCAGCGGCAATTATAGGGTGGAGAGGAGCAGGTGGAGCGCGCATCTTGCGATCAAACACTTGACAGTTGTGGCATTTCCTGACGGCAATGATACAATCCTTAAACATAGACGGCCAGAAATAGCCAGCGCGCAACACCTTCTGGGCGGTGGCATACCCAGACATATGACCGCCACATGCTCCAGAGTGACAATCATTCAAAACCTTCTCAGCCTCTTCGTGAGTTAAACAACGTCGAAAAACTAAGTCTGCCCCCCGGCGATAAAGTGTATCTCCAATAATTCTGTATTGCTGGGATTGAAACCGAATTTTTCGACGTTCCGCTTTGGAAGCTTCAGGCCGAAAGGTTTGGGTTTGGAGATAGATGATTATATCCCCGTACCACGGATCTACAGTACTGATAAGAAACAAAGATTCGTCCGCAATGGACTCCTCTGCCACAGTCTCTGTGTCAGCACTCGGGAAATCACACATCAATTCCGCAAAAACTAAGGATTTCTTAGACTTGGACTTCTCGAACTCCAAGTCGAACTCTTGCAGGATAACGATCCATTTAGAGTACTTGCCCCCTAGCAGTTGTTTTGTCAAAATATAAATCATAGGGTTGCAATCCGAAATAACTGTAGTTTTACGGAGAAGAATGTAGTGACGAAAACGCTGGACAGCTTGAACGGCTGCCAGGGCCAATTTCTCCACATGCGAATATTTTAACTCAGTGGGATTTAAGGTCCTACTAAGATAATATATCACATGTTCTGCTCCGAATTCATCTTCTTGAACTAACACCATTCCAATGGTGGAATGCGAAGCTGCGAGGTATAAGAAGTAGTCCTGGTTGTAGTTGGGAGGATGCAATAACGGTGCATGGGTCAACGCGTGTTTAAGTGCATCAAAAGATTGTTGGGCAATCTCGTCCCAAAAGAATTGTGCGTTCTGTTTCAACAACCGTGTAAAACCTTTAGTGACCTCGGCGTAGTTTGGGATGAATCGGCGTAAAAAGTTCGCTTTCCCTTGCAAACTTTGGAGTTGGCGCAAACTCGAAGGAGGAGGCAATTTGATGATAGCCTCGACTTTCGAGGGATCGACGCGAATGCCGGCTTTTGAAACAACAAATCCCAGCAATCGACCTGTTTCTATACAGAAAACACACTTGTGGGGATTCAACCGAATTCGATAATGCCTACACCTCATAAAGATTGCTCGTAGGTGGACAAGGTGATCAGCTCGATGTAAAGAATGAGCAGGCAAATCATCGAGATACGGTTGCACAATGTGCTTGATGTCATGAAATGCATAAGACATCGCCCGTTGAAAAGTAGCCCCGGCATTCTTAAGCCCAAAAGGTAATTTGCAATAAGCAAATGTCCCCCATGGACAAATGAATGCCGTTTTTGGTTGGTCGGCAGGTAGAATATTGATTTGATTATAGCCCGAAAAACCATCCATGAAGGAAAACATTTCACTTCCGGCACAATCATCAATAATTTGATCGATATAAGGCGTAGGATAGTTGTCTTTTGGACAAGCTCGATTTATATCCCTATAGTCGATACAGATTCTTATTGTTCCTTGTTTCTTGTTGACTGGAACAATATTCGATACCCAATCCGTTAACGGGATCGGATAAATGAAACCTGCTTTCAACAGCTTTTCGACTTCTGCTTTAATCGCAGCCGCTTTTCGAGGGTGAATCTGACGCAACCGTTGCCGGACGGGTTTAGCATCCGGGTAGGTCTTTATTTCATGAACAACAATGGCAGGATCGATTCCCGGCATTTCCTCGTAAGACCAGGCAAACACATCGCGGAATTCTTGGAATAGGGCCTTGTAAGTTTGGATTTCTTCTTCTGTACATGCGGCACCTATATGAATGTTTTCCTCGATTCCGGGCTTCACTGAAATATCAATGGGAATAGTACGAGAAATATTCCCTAAATTCAACTCTGAATCAGAATGTTTCGTTGGATCCTGAGCGTCTTTGACATATTCAGCGGTAAAGATAGATGAAAAATCATTTTCAAATGCATCATCCTTAGGTAAAAACGAAGATCTGTGATGGAGATCCTCCCATGGTAGATCGTCTACACTTAGGATTTCGCGAAGTTGTTCGTCAGATGACACGACTTCGGGAAACGCTATCCGTTCTAAGGGTGAGGTGAAAAGTGATTCTTCACTGACCACATTCATTTGGTCGATTTCGGTTGAATGCGAGTCGGTAAAAGACATGACAGCTTCATAAGCAATTTCATATGGACTCAAAGGCATAGCATCACCGAATGAGTCTATCTCAGAGTCAGATGGGACAATCCAAGGATCATCATAAATAATGTTTTCTGATGTAATCATATGAATTGTTGCAAATGAAGGGTCTACGTTGAGTGGAGGGAGAGGAAAAGTTCCCAGTAAACCGGAATCCTTAACTAAACCTACACCAACGTCCCTATAAGGGATTGTCGTCTTACCGACATGCTGGATACTCTCTGAAGAGGCTGGGTCGGATGAAAAGTATGTCAGCTGATCAATAGTCACGATCTTACCGTTATGTGGAAACTTGATTACTCTGAAGACCGATGAAACGACCGCTGTCATAGCATATGACCAACTTCGACCCAAAAGAAGGTTGTAGTCTAGAGGGGCATCAACCACTTCCACATCCAGACTAACGGTTTTACCTTCTACCCCTATAGGCAATTCTTGTAGAATACCAAACGGACGGAACCCACGGCCATCAAAGGCCTTAAGGATGGTGGGGGATTGGTTCAACGAAGGAGAACCAAGCGATCTCCAACATTGAATCGACATAATACACGTAGAAGCTCCCTCATCAATCACAGTCCGATGAATAGGCCTGTTTTTGACTATCACTGGAATTTGGAAAGCCATTTGATGGGGGAGACGCGGTGTACTATTTTCTAGATCGAAGATCATTAGATTCGGGTCCTGAACATCAACAGCTCCGATAGCCGACAAAAGCAATTTTCGTTGTGCTGGGCATGATTGCAGCACTTCTAACGCCGACATTGCTGAGGGTGAAACAGCTAAGTCCTCAACAATGTTGTAATTCTGGGCTGCTCTCGCATGTGGATTGAAAGCAGACCTTCGAAGTACACCCTTGGCGGGCGGCTTAATCACTAAGTCTGGGTTAGGTTTTTCGATCTGTAGTGGATCGGAACCAGGAGCTGAGGTTGATGGGTTAGAGTGAGAAGATTCTGCTTCCTTACCATCAACAGGATTCTTACTACCATAATCTTGCGATCGAGTCGCAATCCTCACATGAGACATCATCAAAATGGGTTCTTCACTGGCATTCGAAGAAGAACCTATCATCTTATTCTCCTGCTCTGGAAATGGATTTTTTAACACAGCAGGAGTGGGAGAACCTTTGACTATTTTCACAACCTCGGCCCGATGAGGGCAATCTCTCGTAAAATGATCCTCTTCACAAATAAGACAAGGATATCGAGGTTTGCGCTTTTCGTCATTGGTTTCCGACTTTTCTGTTTTCTCCTTCGGAGCCTTGTCTGCTTTAGCCTTCTTCTTTCCTTTCTTCTTTCCACCGTTTTTTGATTTGGCCGTAGATGACTCTACAGCGTGAATATCGGCGGTAAGTTCAGGAGGAGAAGACTCTCCTGTCGGAGAATCAGGCAAAGTGATAATTGGAGTATTTGAAGCCTTGGAAGACTTCTTCTTGCTCTTCGTAGTCACGATACCAATCATACCATCAGCGGCATGAGATCCCGAAGGAGTAGCAGCGATTTGATTCGATTTGGGAAGATCCGGAATCTTCTCGTGTAACGTACCCGACTGAGTGTAAACTAAGTCAAGGTATTGTGCCTGAGCAATGACTTGCTCCTCAGTAACTACTCCGGCCTTAGCTACATCTTCAGTAATCTTCGGTAATAATGATTTGACAAACCATTCAGCTAAGATTTGGTCCGGGATAAAAACTTTCACTAACCTCCTACGACGTCTCCACTCATGAATGTGATCAGAAATATACGTGGACGTCGATTGTTTTAGTGAAGTTAATAACTCCGTGCCATTATCGTATCTGACCGGCAACTGAAAGTGAGTTAAGAACGAGGTAGCTAACTGGCTAAAGTTGTAAAAAGAGGCCCGTGGTAACTCAATGTACCACTTGGCCGCGAGACCAATGAGTGTACGTTGAAAAAGACGTAAGCGGATGGAATCATCTGAGATAGAATTCGAAGCACACCAGAGGTGGTAAGTCATCACGTGATTGGACGGATCCTCTCCAGACTTACCTTCGAACTTGGGTATATCACTGGGCAACTTATTTGGCATTGGCGGCCAGAACGGAAGATATTGAATTGGATCGTTCGTTAGGCGCGTCAAGTCTGGTAAATCCAAAGTTGCGATAAACGGTAACTGCCGGTTAGGATCTCTAAAACTCTGGGTCACAATACCAGCCCCAGGAGGAGGATATCCAGGATAACTAGGAACAGGAGTCGCATTTGGGATATTATATCCTCCTGGAAAACCAGGATTAACCGGACCGTACTGGGGTTGTTGAGGTTGTTGATAAGTGTACCCAGGATACGGTTGATACTGGTAAACCGGTTGTTGGACAGCTTGCCCATGTTGGTACTGTCCCTGGTACGGAGGTTGAACAAATTGAGGTTGAGTAGTAACAACCGTACTTATACCAGGCTGACCTATAGGCATCTGGACCGTGGTTTGAATCGTAGATCCAGACAACGGTAAAGATGTCTGAGGTGTGGTAACAGGGACAGTAGAAACTGGAGCCGTCGATACTCCAGAAGTAAGTATGGTAGATGTAGCGGTAGTTGCAGCAGCCGTTTGAGATGGAGTACTAGGTGCAATTGGCGGCTGAGTAACTACCGAAGTTACAGAAGTTTGAACATTTGGCTGGACAGGTTGCGGTTGCTGGGTTGGACCAGAAACTACGGGTTGTCCAGCTTGAGGAACCATCTGTATACTTGGCTGCAACACCTGTTGACCCTGTGATGGATCCCACACTAACATTCCAGGGTATTGACCCGTAACAGGTTGAGGATACTGAGATCCATAACCGGATTGAGGGTAGGATTGATAATTGTAAGGTGCAGTTCCCATACTTGGAACATATGACTGACCTTGAGGCGGTTGATAACCTTGACTCGAGTATTGACCTTGAGGTTGATAACCTTGAGGTAAATACTGATACTGGGGTTGACCTTGACCTTGAGGTTGGTACCCTTGAGGTTGATAACCTTGGGGTTGATACCCTTGAGGTTGCCATCCTTGAGGTTGCCATCCTTGAGGTTGATATTGATACTGAGGTTGACCCTGGGGTACATATTGAGGCTGGGGTTGACCTTGAGGCGCGTATTGCACCATAGGTGCATACTGACTTTGAGGTTGCCCCCCAGACACGATTTGTGTACCTTGAGGTTGCCCCCCAGGCGTTAACTGCGGTTGCCCCCCAGGCGGTAATTGGCCACCTTGAGGTTGAGAAATGGGAACTGAACCTGACATCATGTAAATGTCTCCTACACCCAATGGTACATTACCACTGTTTCCAATTAATAACCCATGATCAACGGGTTGAGGAGATGCTCCCGCAAAGGTACCAGAAAGAGATTGATACCCAGTGGGAACAGAAGGACCGCCGTGTAAAAAAGATTCAGGACTTTGAGTAAACACGGACGACTGACCAGACATATTTACAGGAGTATAAATACCTCCAGGTGGAAAAGGAGTACGAGGTGGAGAAAAACCTACCCTGAGTTGTCTAAATAATTGGTTAACGAAAGGTACCAAGTAGTACTTCTAGGAGGACTGTAAAAGATGGATTCACGCTCCCTTAGATCAATAGTAAGTTGACCTTCAAGGTGAGAGACACCTATATCTTCTTCTGGAGCAAGTTCTTCTATAGCAATCAAACCAGAAGGTAGATTTTCGGTGATAATTCTTTCTATTCTTGGTGAATCTGGAACACTAGAAGTTGGAGTAACAGGTTCAGATATTTCTAGTTCTTCACCTGTATCACTAGCAGACGAAAAATTACCAGTAAGTTCAGAAACTGAAACAGCTTCGGGATTATAACCTGTCTCTAAACTTTGGTAATCTGGATGGACTACCAAGGAAGATTCTCCTTCTTCAGGTGAACCTACTCTACTGTCACTAGGAGGAGTTACAAGGACCTTTAACCCTTCGTACTGACCCGGAATGTCTTCAGGAGATTCACCCCGCGATTTACGGAGTTTTCTTAACAAATCTATTCCGGTAACAATCTCAGGAGACTTGCCCCGAAGTCGACGGGACTGTCTCGGTAATTCCGCCACAATTAAAGATTTTTAACTACAACACACGAAAACAAAGTAAAAATTTCAAATCAAACCACCTAAAGTCTTCTAAAGAAGCAAACAAATTTGAAGCACACGCCTAAAGAATCTAGAGCGTCAAACCAAACACAAACAGTAGTCTTCCGGACCAAAAGCGCTAGTTGGTGATGAAGCCCAACCTCGCTGGATTCAGTACAGAAATGGCGGGTGGAACAGTTACCCCGACAACCTGCTTAATGAATAGACCGGCACAAGTTCCTCCACTTTAACCGTCTCGAAGTGAAGTGAACCCCCCGGAAAATCCAAGTGAGTATAACCGACGTCTGCTCCAGGTACAGTGGGACCTTCCCTCCACCGTCACCTCGGTAGAACCCTAAAGATTATGGTCACTAAAGTTACCAATCACAACAATTACACCTGGGGGAACAGTCTAAACTCCGACAGCACGCAAGGGCAGAGTAACAAGCTCAATCCCCTTACCGGCTCCTTGACAGTAATCCAAGGTTTACCGATAAGTGACCCCTGGCTCCTCGACAATGGTTAATCCGAGGTTTACCGTTTGTAATACGTACTGTCTGGCGTCGTTCCCAACGAGGGGGGAATGATCCCCTCACTGGTTCGGACACGAGCTCGTGCTTCTCCTTTAAGAGGAGCTTTCCCAGAGTGCAATTGAAACAATTGGATTTATTCTACTCAAGATAAACTATCTGTTTGGTTTTGTAGTCTTGGAGAGTTAAGTACTCACCTACTCCAAGACCCTAGCCTAAGCTATGTTGGTGTTTCAGAGCCCTAGAAAAATAAAAATTACTAGATTGATTTTAATTTAAGCGTTACTTTTAAGGTTGTTTCTTAAGTCAAAAGGTGATGGAAGTGAAACCAATGGTGTGTTGACTCGACTCGAAACCACTACAAAATGCACCTAGGATGATTTACCCACTACTTTACTTTTTCGATGAATTGCTTAACTAAAAAGTTGAGAGAATGCACTTTTTATAAAAGCAACTTCTTAATTAAAGACAATCAAAGAAACAATTCGTTTGTCTTTTCCAAGCATAAAAACATGACCGCTCTTTACTTGCACGAAAAAACTCTTTTTCTTCCAAAAACTTTAAATGCTACTTGAAACAAAACTTTTAAAAGGAGATGTTTTTGTATTTTTCTTATTTAACGAAAAACATAAATCTATTTAATAAAAATCAATTGCAAACTATGAAATCTATGAAAATTCACTCAAAAAAAACAAATCAAAAGGAAATTACCCTAATTAAACCTAATGAGGCAAAGCCAACAATGATTATTCTAAGGTGTTTTACTTGATCACAATCAAATCAAGGACTAGCTTATTGCAGAACCAAAAACTAGTCAAAACAAAACTCTAATCTTTTTGTTCTTTTGTAAAATGGAAATCAACACTTTATAAACAAGTAATTCGAAATTTGACCCAAAAGACAACTTAAATGGCAAGCTGCTCACACAAGGAGACTTTACGACAGGCCCGACTTCTAAGAAGGCTGACAAACCAGAGAGATCTAAGGCTGGACAACTTCCTACCATCAAAGTCACTACAGGACCTATTCAAAAATCAAACCCTAGGCCTAAACTTCGTTGAAATCCACTAAAACACTCAAAGCTCACAAAACAAGTTGAGGTGAAAATTTTTGACAGGGTACTAAAGGATCTGGGCAGAAAACACTAAGAAAAAACAAAATCTAAAAGCAATTAAAGCAAAAATGGAGTTTTCCTAAATTTTTACAGGAAGACGCAGGCAACCCGTTAGAACAGGCGCGGGCCCGCTCTGTGCAAACGGCAACAGCGCGTCCAAAGACGCACTGTGCAGTACTCAGAGGATGCGTCCTTCTGGAAAAGTTAAGAAAGACCAAATCTAACTAAATCTAAAGCTAAGCCACCCAAATACTAATTCTCACAGTCAAAAACCAGAAAATAAAAATGATTTTCTCAGAGCAAAGTTCACACAAAGGAAAAGACTTTCACATTAATGGATTCCCCAGTGGAGTCGCCAATTTGTCGTGGCGGAAAAAGTCGTTTGTGCGGACACAACTGACCTCCCTAGGAGTCTAAACTCTCTAGCGACAAACAAGACAAAATGGAGCGATCTTTCTCTAAATACACCTTTTAAAACATGAAAACTACAAGTGTTTAGGCTTACCTTATTCCAAAATGTTGTTGTTGTAGTCCGTCCTTGCCGATCCGGATGAGCTCCTCCTTCACATCAATTCCTGCAACCACAAACAATCAAACAATTACCAAGCACTTGCATCTCATATAATAAAACATATATTCAACATGCAGACCAAGGAACACATGAAATAACTCATTAACACAAGCTATTGAGAAAAATGAACCAGTTTGTATTAATAACGAAACAAAGAAACTCTTACAACCTGGCCTTGGTGTTGTGCAAGTTCCTCCCAGGGTCCATCAAGGGTTTTCCTCTACTTTGACAAAGCTCACCCACTTCCAAGTAGAATCAAGCAAAGACAATCTCTCCTCACAAGGTTCTAAATGGGAGTCCTAATTCCTGCAGCATTTACCCAAAGAAAATGTAGAGCTTCAACCTCTCCTCCCTCTGGCTCAACGCCTTTATTTATAGTGCTGTAAAGAGGTTATTCAGGTCCACCATCAATGGGATAATCCCCCTATTTGGGTGGGATAGCTCCCTTATTGATGGGATAAGTTCCTCCTTAATAGGGATACATGAACCAACTGGAGGCGCATCCATTTCATCAAACCGACCTCTAGAAAGTTCTAGAAGTAACCACAAGTAACTTTTTTAAGATGAAACTTGCCCATTTTGCCTTTTACAGAAGGACGCACCTGTCCCTTAACATACAGAGCGTCCTAGGACGCAGCTTTTGTGAACATTGTGAGCGTCCCCACAGGTAAGGCTTGAGAGAACCTGCGTCCCCAGAGATAAACACATTTTTTACAAGACTTTCTCTCTTTTTTGAGTTTGAGATGGATAGCAGAGGCATAAGACTTGCCTAAGAGGGTAGCATGACTATTGATTGAGCCATACTAACTGTAAATAGTCATGGTGACATTTTTTAGTGTAACAGATATGTGGTTATATACCTAAAAAATTGTATCTTGTGTTATAAAGTATGCATTATAGAAACGATATTTGTCTCTATACACATAAATAATAGTTATATTGTTAGAATCATTTGGAAAAGAATATGTGTCTACATGCACTATGATAATAAGCTATTGTGCTATTTTTCCTTTAAAAGAATTTTTGTAGTTGTGATGGTTCCTATTTTGGAAAAGAGTGTGTTTCTTGAATGAAATCATAAATAGTGTAGTTTTTATCCTTGGAAATATTTCTCTCTTCGTGTGTCAAGAGACAGTGATAACCATGGATATTCTTTTAAATGTTATCTTATTCTTGTTGATAGATGTAGAATGTAACTATTTCCCTTTATCGTGATACATGTTAATTAGGGATCAATGTTTTGGTAATATTTAATAATTTTACCTTACACATGTGAGTTATGGATGGAAAAACATGTGTCATAACCATACCGGAGTAAATATGAATAAATATGTTTTGGTAGTTATGTTATTTTAATTAATGCATGTGCGATATTAATAAAAGATGCATGTCCCAATAATTTGTGTAAATTTTACTTTTGCACATGAAAAGATATTTGAAACATAACTAGCAAAGATTTATTATTTTGCTTTGATAAATACTGTATAGTGATGATGTCAGAGTTTGTTGATGGTAGTAATTGTAGGAAGGGATTGTGACATATGTGAAGGATGGATTATGTTTAACAGTATGGAAATAAATGAACTAATGGTCCGTGCATATTGAAGAACTGTCAAATGGAGGAAAATGTACTGCAGGGAACGACTAGGCCACAAAGACACAATGTTCACGGAACTTTGGGGTAAATGATATCATGACTAATGTAATAGTTTCTGGATAGTTATGCAGAATTTAAGATTATATTTCTTGGAATATTTTTAACAATGGTCAAGATATAGACTCCCATACAGCCATTGAGTGAGGGGCGAACACCCTCACGAAACATTTAATAAAATAATTGTTTGTTGGTTTTTGTGTTCAGGGTTTCCAGGGTATATTACTTTGCATTGATGTCTTCACCTATTATAACATTCTATTTCTTCCTTGAATTACATTGAAAATTATATCATCAAATATCTGATTAAGTAACCTAGTTAAATGGACAATGATAATTGTGTAAGGTTACAACAAGAAGCTTTATGTTATTATATTGCAAAAATGATTGTTTGTTATATAACTTACTATTACATTTATATAGTTACATTATATAATGACAATGATTTTATCTAATGGACAATTAAAGAGTTTGGAATGGTAATTAAGAAATTTTACATCTCAGTAGATTCCATAAAATTTTTTTAATCCTATGTATATTTACATGAGGTTTACTGGAGAATGTTACAAGTGGTATAAGAGAGAAAAAGTTGCAGCACTAATGAATTATTTGAATCCATAAGCATAAAGGAAGTAGAGGTATGATGCTAATGGATATCAATTCAAGAATGACACTAAGGAAAATTACATGGAAATGTATGCAGTAGACTGCATTTGACATGAGCTGCATGATGATGTTAATAACTACTTTGAAAAATGATAAGTGTAATGTCTATTTCTATGAATAACTATGCTGATGTAGATAAAAGACAATAAGAAATTATGTTGCATTATTTGTACCTAAATCATGAACAATTTTGAATACACAGACTATAATAAGTGATAGTATGGATTAAATACCAACCTTTGAATGCATACTTTAATGATAATGTTAAATAAAAGTGTCTATAGTTACAATGCATTGATTATAAGGAAAGGTTGAATGCATGTATTTGTGTGATAATGAGGGAATGTAGAAAAGTGGGGGATATCCTTTAAGAGGACAATATAATGTTTTCAGATACATCTAAAGAATCCCTTTGAGTTGATGATAGATAATGAGTCACATGATATGTCTTCACTGTAATGACTAATTGATGATTATGTCTTGTCATGGATTGTCATTGAGTTTATGATGCTTGGTAGCATTTATTATTTAGCATATTGCACTACCTTTCATGAATTAGTACCACATGACTCTAAGTTCCTGAATGTTACAAAGAAATTACATCATGATAAAAATACGACCTTTAAAGATATACCATATTTCTTATCAATATGAACATACAGAAATGATGACTGGCAGGATGAGAGAAGCCAACATTATTTTATAGTATTATAATGCATTGAAATGCATGAGATGGAATAGACTATGTATATTCTACAAACTTAATGATAGAACTAGTAGTAATTAGATGTGGTTTATTACATTATTTGTTCAAACTTCACAACTCTACAAGTTGATGATTCAATGATGATGTTAGCTAGTATGCATCCTACATCCAGAAAATATGTTAACTTCATCTTTAGAAATACATCTAGTGCATGTGAATACTGCGGTGACACTATATATTTAAACTAATTAGTTAATTCCATTATGTTGTAGAAATATGGTATCTTCATTGTCAGAGCTAAACCAAATACTAGATGGTGTTTGAATCTGTTTTCATTACTAATTTGCTTAATCCATAAAATTCTGTGTGATTGACTTCAATTTAGTAATGTTGCATAATAATTATTTATTATATACATCTGCATAAAATTAATTGTCATTTTTCATAAATTGGAACTATGGTGAATGTCAATGATGGGATTAAAATGGTTATATCTTATAGAAGATTCTATTCCCTTGGTTATTATTTGGAAAATAATTTCACAGAAACTTTGTTTAAAGTCCATTGGATGTAGCATCAAGAAGATGTATCCTTATTTTTTATGCTAACTTTAATGTATAGAAATGGTTTGTGAAAAAGAAATAGGACCAATACCTTCCTAATTTTTGTAATATTGAGAGAAATGATGCATGTATAAAGTAAAATTAACAAGATATTTTGTAAATAACAATATTTTTGTAGAAGGTATGGTTTTATCAAAAGAAATTATGACTAATGTTGTTTGTGCAATTAAGAAGGGGTGGGTTAATGGAAGAACAATGAAAGCTACAATGTTGCAATGTGACTTGCAACCATAAATATGAAGGTATAATGTTTACCATTATTCCTTAAAATATTTGTGCATAGATGATATGGTAATGTTTTTTCTGAATTACATGTTGATTAGTATGTGGAAAATTTAAGATGAATACCACATGTATGAGATGAATTGTCGATCATGATTTCATTACAAACATACTTTTACAAATTATGGGGCCCATGTTGAGGGTCATGTATGAATACATGATGTACATAAATGTTATTTTCGCCTTAATGTTAATGTACATATGGTCAATTATGTAAATTACAGTGGGATAAGGTGCTAAAAAAGAATTTCACATCCCAAACAGTTATAAGATAGTTGGAAAAGA
Organism: Pinus tabuliformis; assembly: GCA_031772625.1. Taxonomy (NCBI): domain Eukaryota; kingdom Viridiplantae; phylum Streptophyta; class Pinopsida; order Pinales; family Pinaceae; genus Pinus; species Pinus tabuliformis. The sequence goes on from CM062813.1 coordinate 938,328,192, forward strand.
GTAGCAGGGCCATGGGTAGAGGTTATTATGTCCTTGCATTTCCTCTTGCTAGAGATAGATGATCTCAGTAAGGGAAAAAAGTTGGAATAGATGATGAGAGGGGAAAAACTTGAAGCAAACTTGGTGGTTTTGGAGCCTGTAGGAGGAATCCCAAAAGAGTGAGTTGTTAAGGTCTAAATTCCTAAGGACATGACGTTGTCAAAGGAATAAGCATGACATTTCCAAGAACAAATCCAAGACTAGACCCAGTGTGGTTAGTGAAATATTAGGCTTGACCTGGTGTGGTCATTGAAACCCTAGGTTGGACTTGGTGTGGTCAACTAAATCCTAGGCTAGACCGGGTGTGGTCAGTGGAATCCTAGGTTAGTCCCAATGTGGTCACCTCCAGAGAATTGTATTGCATGGGAAATTAGATCAATATGGTTGTGGAAACAAGTTCACATTAGTTGGGAGGAGCATCCTTTTCTACACTATGGTTTTCATAACATAATAAGTTAACTAAATAGACAAGTGATGTGTTAAAATGAATTTTTTGTGTGATTGTCTAAGAATGTTTTGTACATGTCGATAGGAAAGGAGGCTAATGCTTGGAAAGGAACTACTAAAAGTGTAGTCCCTCTATTGTATTACTCATTTTGTGGATTACATTAGCAGAGGGCTAAGATATTATGGACTTCATGCAGCATGACTACTTTGATCATATCAATGATTAGAGAGGTAGATTCTATCTGAGTGCTTGCACATGTTTTATGATATTGAGAATATCGTTTGATTGAAAATGTTGTGATTAATGTGATTATGTTCGATTTGATGGTCCTACACTACATGGTGCTTACCGTGGAGGTTGTTAAACCACACAAGTTGGTTGTTGTCGAGCTGATAGACCACTCTTGGAGTGCTTGCCACAACTGATAAACCACCTATAATTAAAATTATTACAAGAAGTGTCCATGATTTCTAAGAGTAATTGGAAAGTGACAATAAGTTGACATAGAGAATTTGAGTTTGCGTTTATGAAACTAAATAATGGGTGTTAAATGACTCAAGGTAAAAAAATTGAATATTTTGTAGCCATAAATGTTTATGATTATAGTTAAAGCAGTATTGCTTTTCTTATTGGTAATTACTTACAGTACAATCCTTCGTTTTTAAGGGAAGGTATCCCCTTCTGTTTTTTCAGAGTTAGATGTCATTATTGATAAATGATTTAAAAATTAGTTTGGAAAGTTAAAAACAATCTGAATGTAAAGATAAATTTCTAGTAAGAGATAAACACTCGACGAAAATATAATGATGATGAGATGAACACAAAGTATATTATTATATTTATGGAGGGGAGTACATAATATACCTATCCCTAGTCCCATTCCTTTACCTTTGTCATTCATAAAAAAAAAATATTATTTATCTTAATTTAATTCAAACGGTTGCAAGTCAAGTAGTTATTAAACTTTTTGAATTTTATATTCAATTCTTGTTAGATATTCTCACCTACATATGTTTTAGGGTGGAGAGAATGATAATTGACAGAAACAAATCTGAATTAGTTTATAATTAATCTGATGAGTCACTTTGTCGGAGAGATACAATTATGTGGCTAGAAAAGGGTTTTTTCTTGTGTTGTAGCCTCTCGAAGGAAGTGAAAGTTTTACAATTTAAAGAAACATATGATAGGAAATATGCTACAAAATTAGAAGCCGAAATGAAATATATAAATATTTACATACGTTGATATAGCTAAAGTGAGTTTCCATTATTTCGTATATTCCTGGTGCTGGCCATGACTCATTGCTCACAAGTTACAGGGAATCAAACAAAGAGAGGGAGGTCGATTTTAGATTGACTCATCAACTATGCATTGCATAGTAAATTAGAGTGATAACAGGTATCCAGGTAATGAAGAGGTTAGTCAAGCACACGTTTAATGTATGTCATTAGTTATATTCTTAGAAAAGCATTCATGAAATTTTGTGCATAGGTTTACTTCCTTGAAATACATTAACTAGATCTCACACGACTTAAACATAACAATTGTTTAGTTTTTCTTGGAAAAAGAATATTTTGATATATTCACATGATAATAGCTAATACGATATGTGGATATAAGAACATATATACTAGTTATTTTGTTAATTTTCTTAAAATACAAATATGCTTTTATTAGGCTCATTTTCTTGGAAAAGAATATGCATTTATTTTGTTAGCTTCTTGACAAGGGAGATGTGCTTATATGCGCACAAATAATAGCTATTCTGCTAATTTATCGGAAGAAAATATGTTTTTTTAATGCATGAAAAAATATCTACTATGTCTTATATTACTTGAAAAAATAAATATGAACGAATATCTATTATGCATTAGATTTCTTTGAAAAGAAATATTTGTTTGAATGCATGGAAGAATATCTACTATGCATTAGATTTCTTAGAAAATAAATATGTTTTTGCATGGATGAATGAAAAATCACTGTATTACATTTTCTTAAAAAATAAATATGTATTTTCAGGCATGAGAAGAATAACTATGGTATTTGGTTTCTTGGAAAATAAATGTGCATTTGGATACACAAAAACAATATTTATCATGTTATTTTTTTCTTTAAGAGAATATGTGTTTATACACAAAAGATTAGTTATTGTGTTAGATTTCTTCAAGAAGAGCAAGTGTTTATATGGACAAAAGTAATAGCTATTATATTGATTTTCTTGAGAAATAATATGTGTTTGTAAACATATAAACAATAGCTATTATGTTAGGTTCTCTTGAAAAAGAATATGTATTTACATGCACTATGATAATAAGTTACTGCACTAGTTTTCCTTTAAAAGAAATTGGGGTAGTTGTGTTGGTTGTTTTTTTGGAAAAAAAAAAAAAATTATCCAAGGAAATAATAGTTAGTGAGGTGTTTCATATTTAGAATGATTTTCCTCTTCTCGTGTGAAGAGGTGGTGATAACCATGGAGACTCCTTTAAATACGATCATGTTTTTGTGGACAGAATTAGAATATAACTATTTCCATTTCTCATGATACATGTGAAGTAGGGATAAGTGAGCATGCCATGGTAATCTTTATATATTTCTCCTTATCCATGTGAGTTATGGATGGAAAAACATGTGTCATAACCATACACATGTAGAGATAGATAAACGTGTTTTAGTAGTTAGGTGATTTTAATTAACTCATGTGTAGTGTTAATAAAAGAGGTGTTTCAATAGTTTGTATACTTTTTTTTTATGCGCTTGAAAAGATGTTTGAAGTATCACTAGAAAAGATTTATTATTTGGGTTTGATAAATATTTTATAGTCATGATGTCATAGTTTTCTAATAGTAGTAATTATAGAAAAGAATTGTGACTTATGCGAAGGATGGATTATGTTTAAGATTATGGTAGTCAAGGATCTAATCCTACATGAAGATTGGGGAATTTTCAAATGCGGGCTAATATACTGTGGGGAAAAACCTAACCACAAAGACATAATGTTTGAGGAACTATTGAGTAAAAATATCATGATCAATATAGTAGTTTCCAAATAGTTATGTTGAATTTAAGATGATATTTTGTGTAAGATTTTTAACAATGGACAAGGGATGGAATCACATACATCCATTGAGTGAGGGGTGAACACTCTCATGAAATGTGTAATATAGTAACTGTTTGCTAGATTTTCCCTTCGGGGTTCCCATGGTATATTAGTGTTCATTCATGTGTTTTCCTATTATACCATTTTAATGATGTAACTCCTTTGCATGATATTGACACTTACATTATCAAATATGTGATTACGTAGGCTATTTAAATGGATAATGATAATGATATAAGGTTACAATAGGGTGCTTTATGTTATTATGTTGCAACAATGGTTGTTCGTTATGTAAATTGTTATTCAATTTATAAAATTATTTTATGTAATGACGATGACTTTATTTGATGGCTAGTTAAAGAGTTTGGAATGGTAATTAAGAATCATCACATGTTAGTAAATTATGTAAAAAAAAAGGTAATTCTATGTATTTTTATATAAGGTTTACCTAAGGATGTTACATTAATATTATATGTTTTTAATATTATATATTAGTATAGAATTGTATCACTAATTCACATATTAATCTCCCTGGGGGATCATATTAATCTCCAAGAGGCACGAACCTTGTTTTGTCTACAAAACTTGAAGAAAGGTTTAATGGATCTATACTTGTTTACTTTAAATTATTCTCTCTCTTTAGATATCAAATTAATATAAAATTATTTTACATAAGTTTGACATTGAAGTAATAATTAACATGGATATCAAATATTTTGTTCAATGTTTACATTGAAATTTAAAAGTAAAAATATACTATTTTTTTATTTTCAACTTCTCATCGGTCTCTAGACATAATTGATCTAAAATGGTGTTTTTTTTTATGGAAATTGAAATATTTTGTTTATGGATAACAATGAGATATTTTTATTATTATTATAATTAATTTTTTTTTATATGCCACATGTTGACTCTATGTTAAAGATGGAAGGAATTTCACATTTTCTATAGTGAGATGTAATATACCTATTATGTTATATATCACTTCTAAACACCATAACGTGTAGTGAAATAATTACGGATATCTCTTATACTAAAATGTAAAAATAATATATATATATATATATATATATATATATATATATATATATATATATATATATATATATATATATATAGTTAGTTAGTTAGTTAGTTAGTTCGCGGGCCCTCAATATCGGTGACTACTATATCCATATAATATTTATACCAGATAAATCCATCCATCGGGATCACTTCCTGCCAACTCAACCATAGAGCCTAGCCCCGAGAGTGTTTAAAGAATTGAAGTCATGACCTCTAAATAGGAAAGGTTCTTTAACAATGGGTATTCAAATAATTGAAATCTCTCTCTATCTCTACACACATATATAGTTTGATATAATTTTATGTTATTTACTGTGTGCATTAAAGCATTTTATTTATAGTGACATTAAATTTTTTTAATTGATATCTATGTTATTGAGAAATTTTAAGTATTATTTTTTTTTTACTTTATTATAACATTATGAGGTAACATCTCTTCTATATTAAATTTTAAAACACCTCCACATAATAATTGTTTCAAAAAAATATAATATGATTAAGTAATTAAATGTTATTTTGCCGAAGATTATCTAAACAATGTTATGGATCACAGAAGTCTAAATTCCTTAATAATTACATGTTTTATTTTTTTTAATTAAAAAATCTTATTTCACAAACTTAACTCTAATATTGAATCAATAATATCAATTATGTTGAAGAATTGTTTTACTGTAGAGGAGAAGGTATTTTTTTTCGAAGGATTCATGGTATTTATTAGTCTTTGGCATTTTCAAATTGAGATTTTGATTTGTTTCACAAATATTTGTAGTTTTATCTTTGACTCTAATTTACTAAGGTTTGTGATGGTTTGGTGGCTTATGTCCATTGGTTTCAGGTGATATTATTTACTATGGTTTAATTTCTTTAGGTTTTGGCAATTCTCTCAGATGGGTCAAGTTGGTCTTAGTTTATTGCATCGTCTTTATAGTGTTCGTTGTTTCATAACCTTCCTGTTATTTTGATTTTAAAGATTATCACTTTATCCTTATTCTATCTTTATGACGGGGGTATTGATCTATTCTATCATTACGAGGAGGAGGCTTGATCTATAAAACTAGGCTTTTCTATTAGAGTTTTGCAAATGGAGATAAGGGTCAATTGAGGTGCTACAATAAATAATAAAAATGAATTCACCGTTGGTGAAATTTCTGAAATCCATAGAGTTTTAATTAGACAGGAAAGTTATATCAATGAAAATAGGTGAAAAGAATAGAAATTATGAAGGAGCCCTTATACAAGAAACCATACAAAATGAAAGGACATAAATTAAATATTTCAATATCAGTGTGTTTCTCTTTGAAATTTGGCTCTAGAATTGGCAAGCCCTATATAGTTCAAATATTAATTTTTTAATGGAGTTTCCAGTAAAGGAAGTTAAAAAATATGAAATAGTCTAATAACGACAAATGGATAGTAGGTGAAAAGACTGGAAATTATGAAGCTCCCCTTATGCTAGAAACCCTACATAGTTAAAGGAGCTAAATTGAGGATTTTTGACATGAGTTTGATTCTCTTTAACATCTCGCTCTAGAATTAGTAATAATGATATGATATTTTAACTAATTCATATAAAACATCAAAATAAAAGGATGCAAAAATGTTGAATACAAAATAAATATCTATAAATAAATATGAAGCTCATAGTGAGAATATTCTTATGAATTAATATATTGTAATGTGCTATAACTTTTCTTTATATTAAAATTATTTGCATTTTCTCTAGGGGGTTTTAAAAAACAATTGTATCATTCTTGTTTTATATATATATATATATATAACTTCTCAAAATTTTGATAATGATTAGAATGTTTCTTTTTGTAAGGTTATATATAGAAAATTACATATATCAGTATTATTTATTATTGGTCTTCTTAAAGGGAAATGATACTAGTACTATAAATTTAGGGTTTTGAGGTTACTAATACCTTTTCTAATAAGAGAATATTTTAAGCAAAAACTATTATGACACTACTACACCAAAGACACTTTTAACATATTTTTTTTAAAACAAAAGAAATCTTTTGTCTTAAAAAACCACTTTTTATTTTGGTTATTTTACATTAAAATTTAATATCAATTGAATTGGGTTAAATATAAAATTAAAGATAAAAGCAATTTGAGACAAAAATATTTTAAGAGAAAGCTTTATATTTAAGACAAAAATAGTTTAAGAAAAAGATATTTTAAGACAAAACTTTAAATTTAAGACAAAAAAATTTGAGAGAAAAATATTTTAAGAGAAAAATTTATACTTCAGACAAAATTATTTTAAGACAAAACTTTATATTTAGGACAGAAACGGTTTGGAACAAAAATATTTTAAGACAAAAGTTATAATTTAAGACAAAACTTTATATTTAATATAAAAACAGTTTGAGAAAATTTATTTTAAGACAAAAGATTATATATATGACAATTTCCACTTAAGATGAAACTTATTTAAGACAATTAAGAATTAAGACAAAAACATATCAATTTAAGAAAATAATATCTAACAACTACAAAATTGACTCTGATAGTGCGCCCTAAATCTGCCAGCTTGTAGGCTACTATTGTATCACGCCTATACCAAGGTTGTTATTTCACTTACCTTTCATGTTATCTCATACAAAAAAATTGATTTGTTGGGCTCTTTGTCTTTTTGGGTAGCCGAATCTGAAGAACACGACAACTTTTCTTGGCAAGATTTCCCGAACATTGATTTCTCTTATGTCCCTTCAATCTCTCTTGATATGATTAAAGAAAATGTGTCTATCATTGCATCGCACACTACTACGCAAAGGGGGATTTTAAGACACTTTTTAAGACAAAATAAATCTTATGGCTTAAAATTTAATTTTGTCGTAAAATTTTCAATATTAAGAGTCTGCCTTTATGTTGTTGATGGTTTCTTCATGAAGCAGAGTAGTGGAGGTCAACAAAACCTAATGGGATTTAGGGTGATGGAGGGTGACAACAAAGTTGTGCTTTATGAGAGGAGCGATGAAGAAACTTTCACTGAACATGAATATGCAGTAACATAGTTGCAGTGTTTTTTGGCGTCTCCATCGATTGGGTTTTAATATGTGTGTTTTTATTGTTTCATTTATTTGAATGTTAATTTTATCTGTTAGTTGTTGTTATCAACACATTGTTGTGTTGGAACTCTGACTGTCATTGACAACATGGATTCAATTCACCTGAAGGATTGTTGAAAAATGAAACAAGAAATGCTCAATTTGATTTTGCCTTGATTAAATTGAGAAAATTTGAATATCCACATCAATAGACAACTTGGATGCAATTAACTTGTATGCCATGGTTTGTGTCACCCAATTTACTTACTAAATTCGACTTGGAGGAGTTAAAGTTTAGTTAAGCATGGTTGATTACTAATTTGTAGCAATCAAAGGTAGTTATGTCAATTTTTTTTTTTTCCAGTTAAACTAGTTCTAATTGTTAGAGGAACTACTAGTAGGTTAGTTACGTAGTAAGACTTTAGTCAAACTGAGTGATCATCTAGTTAACTACTCAATCAACCAAAAATAACCAGTGAATGCAAATAATTCGAGTTCCCTAGTTGTGGTGGAGATTCCAAGGGAGTGTAACATCAATTATAGAATAGTCTTGAGTGTATAGGCATTGCATGCAATCTGATGACCAACCTTAGGAATTACACAATCCATTTTCGAAAAATTCCTAAATAATAGGGGCCTAATTTCTCAAGGAACTATACAAGGCAATAGGGGCTCAAGTAGAAGCAGAAATTGACTAAGTCTAAGTCATAGATTCTTAGTGAGTAGAGAGATAGGTTATTCACTTGTAGGTTGTTCTTAGTTGAGTAAAGAAATTGTAATATATATTTATTAATTAGATTAATGCAAGAAGGAATTGGGGCTTTTAGACTATTTATTTCCCCAGGAAAAATATTGTGTTCATCTGTGTTATTTCTTATTGTATGTCTGAAATTTTTCTTCTAAATTGTGAAGTAAGTTCCACAGAGCAGTATAGTAAGTTTTTGTATTATGATTTTGAAGAAACTTCATGAGTAATTACAAATATACACCATAATTTCTACATGGTATCTAAGTAGGATTCACATTAGAGTAGGAATTTCGAAGCTGTTTCTTAAAAGGTATGAATTGGAAATTTAGTTTAGCAGGATCTCTTCAGAGTTCAAAAGATAACCATCAATGATCTTAGGCTAGAGTATGCCTTGGAAGGAAACTCTAATTTCATTGCATGGAAGGATCACATGGACGAGTTATTCAATGACAACATATTGCTATAATACATCAAGAGAGATGTTGAAAAACAAATGGAATTTGATGTCCAAAACCTTTCTCAGTGGAATAAATATGTAGACAAGATGAGGAGAATAATATTGGAGGGAGTATGAGACCACATTGTCACCAATATCCATGGGAAAGAAAATCCCTATGTAATGTGGTAAGCACTGATGGATTTGTTCCAGAACAATAGTGACAATAGGAAGCTAGTTCTCAAGGATAAACTTTGAAATATCAAGATGTAGAAGAATGACTTTATCCTGCAGTATCAGAAGAGGTTCAAAAAAATTCATGACAAGATTGTAGAACTTGGTGTTACTGTTTCAGAGTATGTCTATGTAAGCCTAGCACTTTTGAGGCATTCCCAAGAGCTGGTATAACTATCAAGATTGATTGAACAGGAGGGAGAAACTATCAAATTGGGAACTCTTATGGTATGATTTGGCACAGGATGAAATAAGGTAGAATACCATAGATGGGACCTCATCCAAGGACAAGGAAGATGAAAAACTTGCATTGGTTGGAAAGGGAAAGAAGGGAAAAGGGAAGAAATCTCAAACCAAACCAAAATCTAGCCAAGGGGGAAAGAAGAAAGATTTGTCAAAAATTAAATGTTTCCATTGTCATGAATATATGCACTATACCATAAAGTGTCCACACAAAAGGCCAAGGAAGAAGACCTTCAGAGGAGCAGTAGGTGAAGCCTTGGATTCATAGTTTGAGATTGAATTTAACCATATCGCATGGATTTCCAACATAACGATGGGGAGCTGGTGGTACTTGGACTCAGATGCATTGTTCCACATGAGAAGGTGTAGATATTTTTTTAGCGACCTGGAGGAGAACAATCTCCATATGCACATCAAGATGAGGGATGACGAAAGGTACAACCTAACTCATATTGGTACAATCACCTTTCAGAGTGAGTCTAACTCCCCTCTCAGGCTCATGGATGTCATTCTTGTTCTAGGCCTAAAATAAATCTCATCTATGTTGTAATTTTGGAAGACCATGGTTATGATTTGATATTCAACAAAGGAAAAGAATTCATGAGACACAAAGCCATGGGACAAGTGAAGCAGATCGGGGTTCATGTGAAGAACTTGTAGAAGATATATGTGGAAGGTTTTGTTGCATTAAGTACTAAGGTGGAGAAAGTGTAGGGTCATTATGTCAATCAAATTTGTCACATAAGTTTTGGTCATTTTCATCATGGCACCCTGAATATTATACAAAAAATAATCATTGGCCTCCCTAAAGGAGCACTTGAGAATAAGGATGTGTGCAAAGTATGTACATTAGGGAAGTACACAAAGTCCATACTCCACAATTGGGACTACAAAGCACATGCAATCTTAGAAAGGATCAATTCTGATGTTTGTGGATCATTCTCAATAGTTTCCATTGCTAGACACAAATATTTTGTCATTTTTAATGATGACTTCTCATAGAGTGTTGGATCTTCTGCATGCGAAAGAAAGATGAGACATTCCCCAAGTTCGTATAATTTAAGGCACTCATTGGGAAAGAAACTAGAGAAAAGGTGAAAGCTCTTAGGAGCGATAATGGAGGTTAGTACATGTCAAATGAATTTAAAACAATATGTGTGAAAGAAGACATTCGGCGAGAGTTAACACCCCCCCACAACCCACAATAGAATGGGGTGGCTAAGAGAAATAACTATAGCATTGTGGGAGCAACAAGGGTGATGTTGCATGACAAAGTCCTAGCTCTGCATATTTGGGCTAAGGCATGCAATAAAATAGTCTGTTTTCATAACCAGATTCCTTAGAGTATTCTTGCTATGATTACACTAGAGGAGGCTTTCTTGGGGAGAAAGTCAGATGTGTTGCGCTTTAGGATTTTTGGAGAATCTACTTACTGCCATATATTCAAATAATCAAGGAATAATCTTGAGTTGACAGTAAAATTGGGGGTATTTGTGGGTTACACAGAAACTCCTTACAACTAGCTTGTATACCTACCATCCATCAAAGTTACAATTGTGTGAAGGGATGTAAATTTTGATGAAGAGAAAGTGATTTGGTGCTCTCTTGAGAGGGAGCTTTATATTCAACCAATAGAGGAGCTTTTAGCTCCAAAGGAGGAGCCTCTAGAAGTTGTGGAGAAACCACAAATTGAGGAGAAGAGAGTTGAGACATTCACTCAAGGAGAACAATCTAGAGAAGGTAGAAAAGATATAGGGAAATTGATAGACTTATGTAGGATGCGAGGGAGAATGTGGGAGGTCCTTCAAAATTATGTAGGGAAAGGAGGTCACCTAAAAGGAACACTGGCTACATGGCTCTTATGCCTGAGCTTATAGAGACTGCGCCATCCTATTTCGAGGAAGTAGTAGAGGATCATGCACTAAAAAAAATGGTCATTAGTGAGGGTCATGCCTCTGACAAACCTTTAAGGTTCGTCACCAACGTCGCATATGGTTACCACATGGTGACGGTGCTTAAAAAATCATTGTTGTAAGTGTATATAGTGATGGTCCTCTAAGGTTTTTCATCAAAGCCATTTTCAATGACACTTTTGGTGAGGGTTGTTAAAGACCCATCCCGAGTTCTCTCTTTGGTGACACTTCTATTGACGATATTTTATTGATCCTCACCAGTTCACTTTTTGGTTACTTTTGGTGATGGTCAAAAAATGTTTGTCGTCATTGATCATTCCAATGAGATTTTGATAATGATATGTGCTTATTACTCTACTTTGATTTCCAAAAGGTAATGACTTAAGACCATTATTGTGGAGTATTTTTCATTATGTATCGAAGGCCATAATGGTTAGAGTCAGTAAATTTATTAAGAGTTAGTTAATGCATATCATTTCCCTCAAATAACGAGAATAGAGTTTTCCTATCAGAAAACACATGATTCATCTCCATTAGGTTTATTATCTAGCAAATGCCCTTTAGATAAAGTTCCACTAGTGTGTGTATGAACTATATTATTTAATACATAAACAAGCTCTAAAAATTCTATTAATGAGAGAGACATAACACTCCTCAAAAATCCTGGTACAACATAACATACTTTGGTACACACTAACATTCCTTTGCACCTCGCATGTCTTGGAACATATTTGTACCTAAGACATATTTCCATGACTAGGATGCCCAAGAATATCTTGGCATGTCCTAGCACAACATAGCACTCTCCTAGCATGTGTTGACATGCTTTATACCTAGCATGCCCTAGAACACCATGGCATGCATTAAAATACATTAGCATTTAGCACACATTGATAATTGGCATGTATTGGGACCTATTATTAGTGTGCCTAGCATCATGGGGGCTTCACTGTGGGAGAAATACCATACCATGTGGGTTCATATTGGGGGATATTTATTGAGGGAAAATTGACATAATATATTGGAAGATATAAATGGGGTAGAGGGTTTTGATATTGGAAAGTATAAAAAATAGAGCTCAAAGTTAATAAAAAAATATTAATGGGTATAAAAAATGTTAATGAAAAAATGGATACCTACAATATCTAATAAAAGTAGGGATTTTTAAACTGTGAAGGTGTATTGGGTTTGCATTGGTAGCGGGTTAAATAATGTGATTTTTAAAGCTATTTTCCAATATGTTGTTGAATTATGGATATTGTTTAATATGCCATGAACGCACGTGATATGTCAGAGGTTCATTGAGTGAAGACCCTTTTCCTAGCATGTCCTTTCTGAAAAATATAAATTTCAAACTTATTAACCATTTTATGTGTTCATTTCTTGCATTTTAGTTTGGTTCTTCCTGTTGTTTCCTTGACGCTTCTTGACATGTATTGACATACTCTGGAGCTCTGCACATCCTAGCATGCCTTAGCACTTGGCATGTCTTGGCATACCTTGGCACTATTTAGCACATGTTAGCAGACCTTGGAAATCCCTAGCACAATCGAGAACTTCTTGACATGCCCTGGTATTCCCTATCATGCCTTACTAGTGCTTAGCATAAATTTTCACTCCATCCTTGGCATGAAAACTAGCACTCATTGACACTCTATGGCACACCCTCATATTCATTCACTTCCATGAATTTTGATCTGAAACGCGCTAATGCTCCTTGTCATACACTCTTATTCATTCATTTCCATGAACTTTAACCCAGTGGTCCCTTGTGTTTCTTGACACTCTCTAACACTTCGTAACACATGTTTGCACACCCTGAAACATCTTGGATGCATGATGCCCTAAAACTCTAGCATGACATCAAACTTCCTAACATACCATGTCACTCCTTCCTTAGCACACCTAAAACTCATTAACACTCCCTATCACAAACTCTTATTCATTCATTTCCATGCATTTTAACCTAGTGCTTACTTGTGCTTTCCTGACACTCCCTAACACTCCTTGGCACACATTGGCACACCTTGGCACTTGGCACATCTTGTTATGATTCCCTAGCACTATTATAATTCCTTAACATTTCCTCTCATACCTTGTCACTCCCTCCTTAACACACTTGGAACTCTCTGACACTTCATTTCCATGCATATGAAAGTAGTGCTCCCTTGTGTTACCCTGGCATTTGTCCCTCACACTCCCTAGCATGAGTTCACGACACACCCTAACATCTAACACATATTGGCATGCTTTACCACTTGGATTCTCTTAACAGAACTATTATGCCTTGGAACTATCTAGCATGTCCAAAAATTCCTTGCATTCCATGACACACCTTGGTACTTCCTAACTGTCATGCCCTCAAGATAGCCTTACTTTTTTTAGGACTTGGGAACCCAACCAAGTCATTGACAAAACAATGTTCAGTAACACAAAGTCTCCCTTTATCTAAAAGTTATTTGTCTAACCCCTTATGGTAACAATAATATTTCCTCGTACAACTCCTATTATGACCTTCTACTAACACACTTTATCCTTAAGACAACTGGAATTCGTCGACACTCCTTGGCACACACTATTATTTGTTCATTTCCATGCATTTTAACCTAGTTCTCCCTTGTCATGTTTTGGCACTCCCTAACACTCCTCAACATGCATTGACATTGTCTAGCATGTGTTATCATGCCTTTTCATTCCTTGGCACACCCTCACACTCCTTAGATATCATGCCCTCACAACTACCCTTACTTTGTTTGGGTCTTGGGAACCCCACCAAGTCTTTCCTTGACTACAACAACCTGACCAAGTAATAGTTACTACACATAGATTGTGCCTTGTTCACCTAAGAACTAACTACAACTCATCTTAGGCTACTTATGTCCAACTTCAACTTGTCCCACTTAACAAGTTACAAGTTACCAAGTCAAGGATCACATCCAACCGTGGCCATAAAACAACTAAGAAACATAGTCTACATCTTGACATGCCATAATACATGGCACATTTAACAATCCCTTGGTACTATGTGGCACGTGTTAGCATCCCCTACACTCCTTCACATTCTTTGGCACTCCCTCACAGACCCTATAGCTCCTTAACATGCCCTGACACTCTAGCATGCCTTTGCACTACCTAGCATATAACCTTGTGTTTCCCTCCTTAGCACACCTGAAACTCACTAACTCTCCTTATCGCACAACCTTATTTGTTCATTTACTTGTATTTTGAACTATTTATCCCTTCTATTTAAATGGCACTCCCTAACATTCCCTGGTACACATTCACACAGATCAACACCTGACACATCTTAACATGCCTCCCTAGTACTCTAGCATTCCTTGACACTACGTAACATACCTTGTCACTTCCTCCTTAGTACACCTAGAACTCACTGACACTCCTTATCACACACTCTTATTCATTCATTTCCATGCATTTGCAACTAGTGCTCCCTTGTGTTTCTCTAGCACTCCCTAAAACTCCCTAGCATGCATTGACACACCCTGGAACTTGGCACATCGTGGCATGTTTCCTTGGCCTCCAGCATGCCTTAGCACTGCCTAGCATACCATTCCATTCCATCCTTAGCACACCTAGAACTCACCGATACTTCCTATGAAAAATTCTTATTCATTCATTTCGATGCATTAATTGGATCTAGTGCTCCCTTGAGTTTCCCTGACACTCGCTAACACTTCCTAGTACTCCTTAGCATGCATTGGTACACCTTAACACTTGGCACGTGTTGGTATGCTTCCCTAGAACTCTAGTATGCCTTGGAACTACCTAACATACCTTTCCAGTTCCTCCTTAACACACCTCATACTCACTGACACTTCATTTCCATGCATTTGAAACTAGTGCTCCCTTATATTTCCCTAACACTTGGCCCTCACACTCCCTAACATGCATTCATGCCACACCCCAGTACTTGGCACATCTTGGCATGCCTACCATGCCTTGGAACTCTCTAGCATGTGTTATTACTTATTGGCATTCCTTGACACACCTTGGCACTCCCTAGCTATCATTCCCTCAAAGATAGCCTTACTTTTTTTGCGACTTGGAAACCAAACCATGTCATTGGAAAAACAATGTGGTGCCCAACCCAAAGTCTCACTTTGTCTAAAACTACTTTTCCAACCCCTTAATGTGTCCATGAGCTTGTCCCATACAAGTTCTATTTTAACCTTAGTTGTATTACATAATTCCTTGGTGTGCAATATTGATCTCCTCAAATTTTTATCTTGATGTATTATAACAAGATGGTTAATAGGATTACATTATGATAGATTCAAGTGTTCTTAAGGGGCTTCCAATATCCTTAAATACATGTGTAAGACAACTCAATATACAAGTGTTTTCTAATGTGATAATACTTGAAGGCACACCAATAAAGGTTAAAAGGGTGTCCAACCAAGTGATGCCAACAAGATGGATGATATGATTATGTTATTTTGGTTTAAAGTGTTCAAAGGGAGCTTGCAATTTCCCTAAGGATATGTGGAAGACAACTTCATAGACAAGTGTTTTCTGATATGATATTGTGCAAAGGGGTAGTAATACCAAGGTGTCCAACCAAGTCATGTCACTTGTATTTTCTATGTGTATTCCTCCCCAACCACTTGTTTACCCATTGAACAACAACTCTGTGATATTTTCAGAATTGGGTGCAATATTCAATTGTCTCCTATAGGGGGCAACCCCCAACATAAGCAGAAATCTAAATACAATAATGTTCACACAAAAAATTCTTACATAACTTCTACTAATATATATACTTTCTAATTGACCAAAACCCTGACCACTTAGTGGACTTCTCTTAGTGAGGCCATAACCACTAACTAGTGGACCTTCTTCGATAAGACCACTTACAATTATTGATTTGACACTCTACTACCACATGAGAATTATTTAATAAATTTTACCCTAATATGTTAAGTGATAGTCTATTCTTCTAACTAGGGGAGTTAGGGTGGGACCCTAAACACATTCTAATTAAATAAGTGAAAATTACCCAATGCATAAACAATATAGATTCTTTATATATTCAACAACTATTATGCATATTCTTCATTCTATTTATTGCTTTGGTTCATAATCAAAATACTAAGGTAAAAATAGATAACTAAACATAATAATATCCACACACCAAATTACACACTATAATAAGGTTTTCATCGGAGAGCACTCATAGGTAGGAAATTCTAGGTCTTATTATGAGTTTGTATGAGTTTGTCAACCCAATGGTTGACAAATAATAAGAACTATTTCATTGATATTTAGATTGTTATGGATATTCTATTAGAATAGTTTGTCATGCTAGTTCTTACAACATTTTAAAATATTTTATTATGTAATTTATTATATTAGATCTTAGATTAAATATTTCTAGGTAGCATTCCAAATTGTGGAAATAGTTGAAACCAAAATGGAAGAACACAGTCAAATAAAAAAATCATCTAGGAAAATGGATATAATATATGAATTGGGAAACACAATAGGAGAGAAATCTTAGACACAAGGTGAGGCTTATGCTCTAGCCTCTTTTTTTCAATTATGAAATATCAGTACAAAAAAAAGCACTCACTTCAAAGTTTCCTTGGAATCTCACATGAAAGGTTACTACAAAATCTTCTACCTCATCTATTATTCTCGATATCACATTATTTGATGCCATGCTCAACTATGGAATAATAATAAGCAAAAAAAATGTAGCTCCTTCCTTCCCTACTAACCTAGTATAACACAAGTCAATAGTCATTCAACATCAAGGTTAGGGATTTTTCATGTCTCAACACTCAATTAGTGTTTCTATTTTGGAACACCCCCACATGTGTGAGTAATGGGGTTTTACATGGCATCCACTTAGTGTTATGGTGGTCAATAAGGCGGGTCAACTTGTGAGAGGTGTAACTTTTGCATATCAACTTTGTTTGAGGTGATTTTCACACAGTTGCAAAGATTCTAGTGTCTATAATAATATCAAAGGGATGAGGCTATGTAATGAAAATTGTCTCACAATTGAAGTTACACGACTTAAAATCACTAATGTGGAACTTGATTCTCAAGTGGGCCCTACAACCCAATTCCTCTAATTTGTCCACCTAGAAAGTACCAAGATATATCACAAAATATATTATGATCCTTTTTTGATTATGAGTTACATAGTACATAGGAATAGTTTTCAATTTTTGACACTATCGACAATGGAGTTATAACGCTTTTAGGTGACCACCATATTATTTTCCTTGAACTGCATTAATAATATCTATATTGACCAATTTCTTATTGTTTAACAATTCTACATTATATCTTATTTGTAGAATATAAGTGCTATAAATATTAATGACTTTGTTCCTCTTATAATTGGGGTCCCCAAACATTACTTGGATTATCCCTAAAATAAATTAATCCACTAGTTGTTGGATGTATGTCTTACACTAACATGCCAACTCAATTTTGTACCTTATCCCTTCAATTAGACTCCAATAGTTACCAAAGGATCATGTCTTGGGAGTCCTCAATGCCTAAAAAATTGTTCGACACAATACTCAAGAATTTGTTGTTTTTCACAAAAGAAGGAGGCTAATTGTGTTTGTGTTCGTTATTTTAACAGATATGTCCACTGAACATGTGACACAACCTATTATCCCCACATAAATAATATTTTGACTTGGTGGTGAAAGGGCCAAGTGGCTCCTTACACATGTTGCAAGCAGAAACACCCTATAATTCTAGTAGTTTCCATAAATACCCCCATTTTATCTAAATCCTTTGTGCTTTGCATTATAATCTGCAAGGGAAGCTTCATATAAATCAACGTGTTATCATACCATGCAAAAGTTTATGAAGGCTATTTATCATAAAATAAGATTTCATTACATTTCTTTCACGAAATGAAAAAGACTTCAACATGAAAAACGATGTGAGAAGAATGGAACTCTGTGGCCTAAGGAAGATGTTTTCCTAAAAAGATTGCATTCCATCTAATATCAACAAGGATCACTGGCAACACAAAGACTTTTCCCAAACCCATGTAGATTTGGCCAAGGGACAAAATTATAGCACATGTTTTAGGGTTTTAACTCATCTACAATGGGAGAACCATGAGTTCTAAACTCTCAAGGATATTAATATTCTATTTACAAGTATATCCCTCATCATTAGTGATTATACAAAAAGGACTCTCGATGGCCTTACCATTAACTTTTGTAGGGTTCACCACAGGGAGACCTAGGTTTTTTCTTTCAACATGATAGTTTGTTCGAATAACCCTCAAGGACAAGGTTAAGATAAATCCACATGAAATACATATTAGGTTAATGTTTCATGAACATTAAAGAATAACCCTAGTTTCAATCTCAGCGCCAATATTTAGGTGATTGAATTATTAACATAAAAAATTAGATCAATGTAAACAATTTATGAATTTGCTCCAAGCTAATATTATTAGGGTTAGCTAACACTTATGTATGCTTTCTTGAACCACTACTATGGAAGCGAAACCTTTAGATGCTAATTTAGATACAAAATAACATTTATTTAAAATAAACAATGGCCAATGGTGGGTTTCTAGAAGATTTTAGTGGAACTCAAATGATATTGGTTTATCCAAGATTAAGTGAAATTCATGGTGTTAGTTGATTTCTCCAAAATTATAATGGAAATCATAACACTCTATATAGTTTCTTTATGATCAATGTTCCAATAAATTTTTCACCCAAATTAAATGGGATTTTGAGAGACTCTGATTTAAATAAAAAAATAACCTAAAACATACTAAATAAATCGAAAGTATGTAGAAGTCTACGAGGATGAATTTTTTCAAATTGTATGGGATAATATTTATTTTACATAATAATTAGATAAAATTCCAATGGAATGCATCTTTTTCAATAGTTTTTTTATCAAAACTTAATTAAATTCAGTTTTACCTTATTGAAATGATGAATTTTGTCTCTGTGCTTTAGTAGCGGATGCATTATTTGGGCAACATCATTTCACATCATTTCAGGGTAACCCAACGTAAAAAGGTTGGGTAACTAATACCGTAGGGTCACATTAAAAAACCCAAGTCACCGATGGAAAAGACGTTTTCCTCAAACAAAAGCGATGAGTTTAAGTCGATTGCAGATTTGTAGAATATTTTGGGATCCGATAGACATGGGTGCGGTCAAAAAATTGACTATGCTCATGTACGTCGGATTGCGGAATATTCTGAGAATCATATTTTGGGATCCGATAGACATGGGTGCGGTCAAAAACTTGACTGCACCCATATACGTCGGATCGTGGAATATTCTGAGATGAGTTTAAGTCGATTGCAGATTCGTAGAATATTTTGGGATCCGATAGACATGGGTGCGGTCAAAAAATTGACTGCGCCCATGTACGTCGGATTGTGGAATATTCTGAGAATCATATTTTGGGATCAGATAGACATAGGTGCGGTCAAAAAATTGACTGCGCCCATATAGGTCGGATCGTGGAATATTCTGAGAATCTGCAATCCACTTAAAGATGTCTGAATAAAAGGTTAAATCCTCATACTCAATTCACAGGTCGGTTTTCTGGAGAGAAGGCAACTCTGCTGAGCCAAAAATCGTTCGCCATGGCTGGATTGGAGGCTTTCGATGCAGTTTTGGCTTACGCCAGTGAGCGATTCTGTAGTCCTTTTGTCATTGCACTGCAGATCCATGGCTGCATCATTTGTTTGATACTTTCTATTGGTAGTTAGGGTCACATAAAAAAATCCAATTGACCGAGGGAAAATACATTTTCCTCGGACAAAATCATAAATCCTCATACTCAATTCGAAGGTCAGTTTTCTCGTGAGAAGGCAACTCTACTTAGCCTAAAACTGGTCCCCATGGTTGGATGGGAGGCTTTAGATGTCTTTTTGGCTTATGCTAGTATGGCCTTCTGCAGTCCTTTCGCCATTGCAGTGCATATCCATGGCTGCGTCATATGTTCGATACTTGCACTCGGCTGGGCTTCAGCTGCTCGTGTAAGGTCAAGGGAGTTGAAACGAATCAAGGATGGAGAAAAGGCTGCTAAAAAGCTTGCTTTTCTTTATCCAAATATCAATGACCTTGAATACTCTTCTCAAAAGAGGTTGCCAAGATTTTCTGTTGTGATGCCTATGAAGGGTTTTGGTGAACACAATTATTCAGCCATGCTAAATTTCATCTCTGAGAAAAATCTCGTCCGTCTTAAAATGTTGACAAAGGCTCCTCTTCATCACTAATCTTGGCATCATCAAGCGAAGACTTATCATCGTCATCTTCAATGGATCCCTTGGATCCCTTACTTCGCATCCTGAAGCTTCCTTACAGTGCTCGAAGAGCACCCTGCATGCACCTGAAGTTGCCCTCCTTTTCCCTGCCCTCAGCGATGATTGTCTTCTCCCTCTGTCTAGGTCACCTATTTATTGGTGGTCTTGGGCTTTATCTACGATGTCATCGTCGAGCCACCGGTCATCGAGAGATCGCATGATCCTGTCACAGGAACGTAAAACCGGTGGTATTTCTCTCCGTAAGAGGGAACAGGAAATATATTATCGAAGGGCTCTCGTGGGGGTTTATGTTCTTGATTGGTGGGGTGGGGATAATTTTGGTTGGACTTGGACCTCGACAAACACAGTCCGAGGAGCGTCAAGGTCTCTTTTGCGGAGGCCGGGGTTTCTTCTTTGGCGATCGCTTATATCATGAGTATGTTATTCATTCACATCAAATTCCTAGTTAATCAGGGTTATGAATAGTGGATCTATCTGCTTTAGTTCCCTAGCTAGTTTAGTAGAACATATGTACTGTTTGTTTGATTTTATATTTAGTGTAACAGTTTTGGCTTTTTTGAGTAATTAGCTGGCATAATGGAAAGGCTTTGAAGTTTATAAAGTCGATATTGCTAGGGTTTGAAATTCATTATTGTTATCGTTTAAAATTAGTTAAATGTGAGGGTTGACTTAGTAAAAGAGTTGTTACACTGGTTTATGTGGATGCTATTTAAAATGAGAAATTTTCTTTGACCTTGTTATAGTTTAATTTGTTAGAATATGTGTATTAAGATTAATAGTGCCTAAATTGCAGATTATGAATTTTTTTTTCTTTCCCAAGAGAAAATCACAGCTTTCTATTAATTCAGTACATGCACTTTGTACATCAGCAAAAACACATATGTCAATGGTGGAAGCCATCAGTAGTACAACCTCCAAAGTAATTTCTTTGTGATATAAATCACCTTGAGATCAAATGTCAAAAATGTTATGTCCACACAACCCGAGAGAAGAACTAATATATATATATCGATCTGTTAATAATAAGTCCAATTTAATAGTAAATAAAAATTGACAACTGACCTTTGTGACCGAAATATTAACATCAAAAAGTCAAATATCTGTGCATTTTTTCAAAAAAGGATAGAGAAATATAAATTGCAGTCGGACACAGAGGAGAAACAAAGAGCATCAGATATCTATAAAAGAGTGGTGTTGTAAAAGGGCGATAGTCTTTCGGGTGTCGAACTCTTCAATTATTAGTCCCTGCCTGGGACTATTAGCGATCGATAGAGCGTTGACGGCGTATTAATCTTTTGTTTGACCAAAAATATTGATGTGCATCACAACTTTAACCAAAGTTTTAATATTAGAAAATAATATAAAATTTATTATGTAATTTCTGATTGGACAACAATGCTGAGGGTCTTATTACGGGTTCGCAGCTTTCAAGATATTCATGTTCGGGTAAAAGTAAGATATCCAAAGTTTTCAGATATGGAAAGTTTTTGCTATCCAAAGTTTGGTCATATTGCCGACCTGAACATTTTATTGAAAGGTTTATGCAAACGTTTGGTCTAGTTTTTATCCAAAGTATTTTAGTTGACAGGTTTCGCAGCTTTCAAGACATTCATGTTCGGGTAAAAGTAAGATATCCAAAGTTTTCAGATATGGAAAGTTTTTGTTATCCAAAGTTTGGTCATATTGCCGACCTGAACATTTTATCGAAAGGTTTATGCAAACGTTTGGTCTACTTTTTATCCAAAGTATTTTAGTTGATAGGCCTCGCAGCTTTCAAGACATTCATGTTCGGGTAAAAGTAAGATACCCAAAGTCTTCACATATGGAAAGTTTTTGTTATCCAAAGTTTGGTCATATTGCCGACCTGAACATTTTATCGAAAGGTTTATGCAAACGTTTGGTCTACTTTTTATCCAAAGTATTTTAGTTGACAGCACATCGCTTCGTGGTGGCAAGCTAACAGCCCATCGCTTCATGGCAAGATGCATGCACCTGCGTTCGCTGAGCCCGTGCCTCTTTTAAAATACAGATCTCTCCTCTCCCTGCGCCTCGGCTGTATTACCTTCGGGAAAAGCTCTTCTAATTTTTGTTGGAGTCCTGAATCTAGCAGCAGTGTTTTCAGTACCTCTAGCCATGTCTTCCGGCGCTAGACCCGTGTATTAATGGTCATATCGTTCAGGGCACCTTTGATCATCCTACAGGGTGGTTCATTCTGTGCCACTAACAGTTGATCGTCCTATAGGGTGGTTCATTCTGTGCCACCAACAGACCAATGTTTGATTCTTTCAACCTTTCATTCTTTCCCCCTGTGAATGATCCATAATGCCTGCACTGTGGGGGAAACAAAGCATAGAATGGTTTTAAATTGGTCTTCAAGGCCCGCTCAAATACTCAATGTATGAAACTCACCTTTTCCTATGGTAATGATTAGCTTGTTTTTAAGTAGAACGCTTTAAATTCAGGGGTGTTTAAAGGAATTACGAGAGAGGTGAGGATGTTGAATAGAAGGAGGCACTGCAGAAGGACTAGTCGAGGGAATTCAGGGTCGAAGACTCTAAGTATGTTTTCTGTTTGAAGCATGATTTTATTTGATAAGTCCAATCAAATTGCACCTGCCTTCATATTATACTCATGTGCTCGAAAGTCTGCAAGGAATTATTGTAACTGTTTGAAGCATGCTTTTATTTGATAAGTCCAATCAAATTGCACTTACCTTCATATTATATTGATGTGCTGGGAAACCTGCAAAGAATTATTGTAACTAAGTGCTAAAATTAAGAGTATTGATGTTATTCCTGAGAGATGTTATTAATTTTCTTTATATCACTCTCAGTTCGTATGCATTTTTTATTCGCTGAAAGTATAAGAATAAGAGTGATTTAGTTGTGCTATTTTATGTTATCATTATATTATTTGTGGCCTCTAAATCTCGAGATTTAGAGATTTAGTTGTGCTATTTTATGCTGGCATCCTTATGAAATCTAGAGATTTAGTTGTGCTATTTTATGCTAGCATCCTTATGAAATCTAACAATGTAGTAATATTCACCAAATTGTTGTTGCTAGAATGAATCAGTCCTCAAACCAAATTGTTGTTAGAATGAATCAGTCTTGAAATTTGATCTGTCTTTTGCTGACTAGAGATTTATTTATGTTCCTTACCTCTTTCATATTCATGGACCCATTCATTCCACACCTGGCCTACAGATTCGGTTTTCTCTATAGATTCTTTACAAGAGTCTTAACTACTTATGATATTCAGTTGAGGTTCACACCTATTGTCAGTACCTAAATAGGTGAACGATGAAATAGTTTTGATCAGGTCAATCTCTCTTGGCTCATCAAAGGGCTAACATAGCCGCCATGTTCCAATGCACAAGTCTCTCACAGAATCCATTTACAGAGCATGCACCTAGCCCCCTCCGTTTCATTCACTGCACGAAGCCGCCATTCACAAATGAACAGATCATGGCTTACCACTGATGAAAGGTAACAAACCTATCATTATATTACTTATACATAAACTCTCCATATACAAAACAATGACAGATTTATACGATAAAATATATGCAAATACTATTTCTCATATATAATATCCAACAGAGACAAAATGAGAGTAACAAAGTGTGTGCTTTGTGATAGATTACAATTAAATTTCCATCTCTATGTTCCGAATGCTCTCTTTCCATCTTTTGCAAGTCTATCACTTCGATATATCAGCGTATGTGTTTCTTGGAGTTTACTCCTCAGCTCCACTTTTTTTCCTTTTTTATGCGTGTACCAACGTTACAATCTCTCGTTTTTGCACCTCCACCTATAATGTTCATACTTCCCACCTCACCGCCAATAATTCTCTACAGGTGCAAGGCTTCAAGTTCTTCATGCGCTCTTTGTTTCATTGATACCAAAGTTGCATGCATAAATATCAAAAGCCAGTATAATACATATCGCACGTCATCATTCCAGCGCAACTCGTGGCAAACTGCATGTCGTCACCTCCCTGTTGTTGGACACAATATTGCCTTTGAAGCTCAAGTTCTGAGTCACTGTCTGAGGGATTATGGATTAATAACCATTCCGAAAGCTACTTGTACATAGAGCTAATTTTAATAATCATTTGAGGCGACCAATAGAACTCACGTTGAAGATTGAGGTGGCCATCTGAGGGAAGCAAAGATCCTGAGATCCATAGCAACAACCCTGAAGGTTAATGCGGTTGCCTCTGGAAGACGGAAACAAAGATCCATATAAGGCTGAGGAAGCTCACTGAGCCTCTGGTAGGGTTTGAGGTTATGCCAAAGAAATTCGTATGAAGCCATGGATGAAGCAAAGAGAGCCTCTATTTTCTCGCTGCATTTAAAGGACCTTAAAGGAAAAGCTTTGTTTTCTCTCTAGATTTAAAGGACCTTAAAGGCGTACAGCGCAGCACCCACATGAATTGATGTCAGCTAGCTTCTTTGCTGAAAGCACGAGAAATGGTGCAAAAATAAAAAAAGGACTTCATTTGTGCTTGAGGGAGGCCATTCGCTTATGGCAGGGATGACCGGGTGCATGCAGCACTTGTCTGCAAAGTTGGTATAGCTTCATTTAATATTGTTGGAGTTGGCCTCACTTGGAAGGTGGGAGATGGGAAGAAAGTTAGAATCAGTGTTGGAAAGGGGTATTAGTCTTCAGGGTGCTGAACTCTTCAGGGGGCTAGGCTTCTGTTAGTCTTTGATGAGATGTAGTTTCAAAGTAATATGCTATTTTCTTCTTTTGTCATGTAGGTACATTTTTCCCCATGGAAAAAAGGTTCATTTAATTTTATATTGATAGTAAGATTACACCATTAATGCCAGTAGGTATTCCTAAAGGCCAAGTAGCCTTAAAAATATTTTTCCACAAAAAATATTTGACCAAAAGAGTCCAATTCTACGAAAACAAAAATCATTTGTAGCCATGTCGTTTGTGAAGTGACTACCCTCTAAAAAGGATACACCTATTCTTCTATCATCTTTACAAACCTGCTTGTCCATAGCCCAATATTTAAACATTTACCTGTTCCTATTTATATAATTTACGTCCCTGTTATATCCGAAATGATCATATAAAGCTGCTGAAAACATTGATAAGACCATTTGTCATATTTGAGAAAAAAACATAGAGAGAGTAACAAGATTATTTAGTGCCTCACTTGGAAGGTGGGAAATGGGAAGAAATTTAGAATGAGTACTAGAAAAGGGTGCTAGTCTACAGGGTGTCAAACTCTTTAGGGTGCTAGCCTTGTGCTATTCTTTGATGAGATGTAGTTTCAAAGTACTATGATATTTTCTTCCTTTGTCATGTAGGTACAATCATTTTCCCCTTGGAAAAAAACACTTGTAATTTTTTATTGATAATAAGATTACATCCATTAATGCTAGTAGGCATTCCTGAAGGCCAAGTAGCCTCAAAAAATAATTTTCCACAAAAGATATTTGACTAGAAGAGTCCAAACCTACAAAAACAAAAGGAATTTGTAGCCATGTCGTTTGTCAAGTGACCACCCTCTCAAAAGAATAGATATGTTCTCCTATTATCTATACAAACCTACCTGTGCACAGTCCAATATTTAATCATTTACGTATCCCTATTTATATCATTTACATCCCTGGTATAGCCAAAATGACCATATAGAGTTGCTGAAAACTCTGGTAAGATCATTTTGCATATTTGAGAAAAAAACATAGAGAGAGTAACAAGATTATTTAGTGCCAAGTGTCATGAACAAATTCTATTTGTTGGCCTTCATTAGAAGTTGTGACTTTTAATGAGGTTGGGTCCATTTCAAAACTAGTTTTAGACAACCTACCTACTTCTTGATTATTGTTCCTGTATACATGGTCATACGAAATATAAAAATAGAGCGTAAGTTGGATGTTTTGAAAAAGAGGCTACAAGTGGTAGCTCAAAAGTTTAGAGTCTCCTTTCAGCCAATTTATGATTAGCTTTGAGTCCCCATACACATGAAGATAGGAAGTCTTGCATAGCTAGCCGAAGAAAAAGTCTTAAAGACATAAGTCTGCATATTCATTTGAGGAAATATTGATACAAGCTGAAAATGATATGAAATGAGAATGAGAGCGGAGTAGCCCACCAGAACCTCCTTGAGAAGGTGAACCTTGGGAAACTCCATCAAAAAGGGACCAAGAAAGGTTTGTTTTGATAGAGACGCTACTTCAAATGGGATTAAGTAAATATTCCTTTATGAGGATCATATTAATTTATAATAGCCAAAGTTTGTGTGGTAATTTTCAAGAAGGAGATCCCAACATTTTGAAATGTGGCATGCTTTCTTTCCAGCCACATCCTCCAAGGAACAATGAATGGAATAGCCCTATGTTGAGCCATGTGATTCCCTAAAAACCAATTTTTAGAGCCTCTTTCATGGAGTGTCGCTCCTAGACATAAGAGATGTCCTCTAGACTATGAGTGTCTTGCCATATTGATTGAATGAAGGGACAAATGATAAATAGGTGTTCCATTGATTGAGATGATTGCGAACAACGGACACATCCGCTAGCCCCATGAAAGGAAGGCTTTTGCAAGTTTTCGCATCTTGGTTCCTTGTTGCAAAGGATAAACCATATCAATAATTTTTCCTTTGTGGGGCACTATGATTTCCTGAGCCTTTTATGCACTAAGAAGAAATGAGTTGTAGGTTGTCAAGGGACTATGAGTGTCTTGCCATATTGATTGAATGAAGGGACAAATGATAAATAGGTGTTCCATTGATTGAGATGATTGCGAACAATGGACACATCCGCTAGGCCCATGAAAGGAAGGCTTTTGCAAGTTTTCGCATCTTGGGTCCTTGTTGCAAAGGATAAACAACATCAATAATTTTTCCTTTGTGGGGCACTATGATTTCCTGAGCCTTTTATGCACTAAGAAGAAATGAGTTGTCGGTTTTCAAGGGACTGCATATATCCATGTTTTGGCACATACACCTCCAAAGGGTTTGGAGCCCATATAATTTGATTCATTTTTTCTGAAGGAGATACAAAGGATTGTTGGAGGGCTTTTATAAATGTTTCCTAGGCTGCAATATGATCATATTCTAATTGTAGTTTCATTGAAGAGAGCCACCCTTTATTTCCAAGTGGATAGTCTCTCTTCAAAATTTAAGTTAAATAATGGAAACTCTCTTTGTTTAATTTGTTAATTAATGAATCAAGGAGAATATGATTTTGTAAACTTCCAATTGAACTGCCCTTCCCAATGAGAACTTGGGAACCTTCTCCGATATTCCAACACACTCCTTGACCCACAATAACAAAACCTTGAATGATATATTTTCAGATAATAGATCTATACCAACAGTGGTGCTTCCCCCATTCCTAAATGTACATATGAGTTTCCCTAGATAAAAAAGAGAAGCATTATAATGAGTGCCATTGTCAACAAATATCATCACAGTCTTCTCATCTCCACTTTTAGGATAAAAAATATTCAACATGAAAACAAGAAGCACATGTTGGGCATGCAATCCCCCTAAGGCATGTTTGGGGCTCAAAGCCCAAGTTTTGACCTAATCATGTTGTAAAACTCTGCGAATTGGGGGCACAAAGAGTGAAAGTATGATAAAGTCACAGGGTTGTCCACCCTAGTTTTGTAATGTAATGTTAGCCTACCTATGGTCCGCGGACCATGGGATTGTATAAATAGGTGAGACTCTAAGTGTAAAAGAGAATAGAGAACAGTAGAGAAGAATGAAAAGTCTAAGTGATTTAGTCTCAAGTGTAAAAGTGTGTCTTTGGGTCGTAGAGTAGGAGAAGGCTCTGTAGCTAAGTGCGCATAGGCCTAGTAGTCTGCAGTTGAGTGTGCATAGGCCTAGTATTCTGCAGCTGAGTGTGCGGACCCCTGCAGCTAAGTGCGCAGGGAAGAGTCGAGTCTGTAACCGAGGAAGGAATTAACAAAGATAAGTTTATTATATTTCCATGTATCTGTTCTTGGGTTACTTCATGCTTGATATAATTTGCGAACATACTGTTTATATACTACGTGCCACTATATGAATGGTTTATATTGTTAAGTATAACTTAAAGCACACAAGTAGTATAAAATAATCAACTAACATTGGAATACCAGTAAGGTTTTGGTTAATAATGTAGAAGAACAATGTTTAGCCCCTGAATAGGGCTGCGCAAAGGCAACATCTCAGGCTACGAGGTACGGGAAAGTGCGCGAAGCGACTTGCACATAGGGTCAAACTACAGACCACTTGAACTCATCAGACATCTCTAGGGTGCGGAAACTTGATTCTAGCACCATCCCATACTACTTTGGGTGAGACCTCAGTCCGCGCTCCTTGGACTATTGCCAAAAGGGCCAGTAGTACTAGGATTTGTTTGGCTAAATCAACTCTAAACCTTGGTCAGGCCCCAATAAGCCAACAAATGGTTCAGTTGTCGGGGCCGGGATTTGCATAAGAGATGTCTGATGTCATATCACTAGAATCCAACAAAGAAAGGAAATGAAGTGGTTGGATAGGAAGACTCACGAATTTGTGGCGCAGGAAAACAAGAATCTGCGATTATCAAAGAAAGAGTGGTTAAATTTCTACTTATATATAGAAATCCATGAAATTTTCTTTGCATCCTTCCCCTATGAGTTGTATGAGTGGATTGCGAAGCTAGGAGACAGTTAAGGGAGGTGTAGGCTTGACAAACCTACTGTGTGGACTCTAGAGTTGGTGCACAGACTGGAAGCATCAGAAGATAAGATCACACACGTCGTGGACCATTGGCTTGATCGAATTATAGGAGGATTTATCACCGAGTTCACGGTAGATACTTCAGTCAGCTATGGCGAGGTAGAATGGCACTTCCTCAAAGGACTGTGAGGTAAGTAAGTTAAATATTTGAACACTTGGATTAATATGCTACTATGTGAAAAGTGGGTTATGTGAATAAATTGATGTTTGGGGCTACGTGAAGTGGGAGGATCTACAAAAATGAAGGTAGCACAGAACTAGAAATTAGCCCCTTGATTTCACCTTCGTGGGAAAGCGAGGAAGAGCTCGTGAAGGTCTCACCAAAAAGTGTGATTAGTTTGACAAGGTAGCGAATTCTGCACATACCGCTTCCACCTACACCACCGCCAGTTTCACCATCATCAGCCCCGTCTTCTCCCACACCACCTCCACCACCACCAGAGTTCAATATGGTGAGTGCAATAATTTTGTCGGTGTTGGAAGGAGTAGGGAATGAAGATCCGAACCAGTTTTGGTTCATGGTAAAGTTTGTATGGGAAGCGCAGGGAGTCACAGATGACAATATAGAAAGCAACACTGGTCAACACTTTGCAGGATCACGGACTAACATTGTACATTAATCATTCCAATGACAACCCGAATGCAGGGATCGTGGATGTCCAAGCTGTACTAAATAGGGAATTTAGCAGGCCAAAATGAGAGACACAGTCGATTATTGGATTTAAGGAAACCACGATGCTTCCCGGCGAGATCCCCTGGGAGTTGGATCAGAGACTGAAGGGTATGATTCATGAAACCAACATGACGTTGATGGATGGGCAACACCGCACATGGTTTGTAGCGTTGCTAATGCCACATCTAAGGAATGCGCTATCACAGTAGAAGCTATCCACTCAGGCCAAGGCCTTGGAGATTGCAATGAAACTACATGAGACCTCGATACAAGATCCTAACATGGGATTCCAACTGATGCAGGAGCATTCGACACTCTTAATCAAACGATGAATCCAAAGTGGAGCAATGAGGAGGACGTGGAACATCGAGCTAAACAGGGGACAAATTCTATTTAAAACAGAGTAAATGATGGAATGGATAAAAGTCTCGAGAAGACTTGATTTAATGTAATCTGCCATATATATCCATATAACGAGCTGTAGAGAGAATTAAGGGTTGTTGAGTAATTTGTGGGAAGGAAATCATGCATCTTAAATGATCCACGACTATTGTAATCTCTTATAAAAGAGAGTTTATGTGTGTGAGAGATAGATATAGAGTGATATAGGTAGATAATAGACAGAAGGGATAGGATACAATGTAGTTGAGAGAGTGATTTGTAAATAATGTTGGAATGCCTTAGCCTATAACCAAGTTCTATGTATATAATGGAAATATATGTGTTATTGTAAGGCTGCATATTGTTAGAGTTGTGTGTTTGTGGTTTACATATGCGGCTTGTACTATAAGTTAGTTCAGAGTTGCATGTTTGATCGACCATCGATCACTGTAGGATCGATGGCTATCTAAAGACATCAAGTTAACTGTTGTAAAGAGTGATAACAATGTTGTGACAAAGTATGGGAGAAACCCTAGACGAGGCATTAATCCATAAATAAGCAGAAAGATCAACGGCGTAGGCAATAAAGAATGAGAACCATCGATCTCATAGATCAGTAGTCATCGAATGGTAAAAGAGAACATAGGATAATCAGCGAAGAGCAAGTTTAAAATAGTGAAAATGGTATTTCGGGTGGCCTCAAAACCATAAGTGGTATTGAAGGGTGAGCACCCGATTCCACTTAGTGATT
This sequence comes from Pinus tabuliformis, assembly GCA_031772625.1. NCBI lineage: Eukaryota > Viridiplantae > Streptophyta > Pinopsida > Pinales > Pinaceae > Pinus > Pinus tabuliformis. Next base: position 938,359,307 of record CM062813.1, read on the forward strand.
GAAACATAGCAGCGAGGAGGAGAGAGGAAACTGCTTTATCGGATGGTTAATCCTCATGCTATTTGTCCACCCAAAATCGATGTGGACCATTGGATCCACGAATTGTATATCAATGGCAGAGGACCGTCAAGTAGCTTTGGTGATCGGGAAAGATAATGACCGTCAGATCGGGAACTAGATCGACGGTCAAGATTTGATTGCTGATCGGATGTCGGGGAGGTTAAGGACTGTGAAACAATGATATGTCGATGCCAATTTAGCGTTGATCATTAGATCTGAGAAGTAATGAACGACAAAGATCGAAGTTTCAGCCAATAAAAGATTAGAGAATGGAGAGTGCAGGGGAAATGCGATGGATTGAGAGACGGACCCGACGATAATTATAGTTGCAGATGTATAATATTTGAAGTTCGGCCTTAAGGGTTTAGGGCGCTTGTTCTTATGTTTCCTGTGTAGTCCTATGTATTCTGATTAAATGAATGGTCCCGGGTTTTTAAAGGAAAATCCGATAAAGTGTTGTGGTACCGATTTATAATGAAAAATAAACTAAGTCGTATGGTCCCAATTTTTAAAAGCTTTAGGCCTAAATAACGCTTCCGATAGGTAAGTGGGCCCATAAACCATAGGCCTTAGGATCAAAATTTATAAATAAAGGGGAAGTTGGTTTACCCCCAAAATCTCCTTTCATCAAGTGGTATTAGAGCAGGGAAAGGGAAGAAGATTTCCTACGAGAAGGAGGAAGAGTTTGCAAGCAAAAGGAGAAGAGGTACAGTTGTTGAAGTATGGTGAGTTTATGGTCTTTACTGTTGTGCAGATAACGACAATGGAAGGTGAGAAAACTTGCAGCAACCCAGAGCAAGGAGTGCCCAATTGGTTCCAGAGGACAGAACCAGAAGGATGCCAAAAGACCAAAGCTCAGAGGATAAAGCTTGGTGAGGTATCATGTAGCAGAGAAGACTATTACTACAGAGGTTTGTTGCAGCTCACAAAAGATCATGAAGGCAGTTCCACTAAGAAGTGGGTAGAATTGCTAACGATAAGGAGAAGCATATGATGAGGAGGCGATAAATTTTTGTGCCTCGGGAGTTTGATGCATGAGCATCTGACACTCTTAATAAAATGAGGAATCCAAAGCGGAGCAAGGAGGAGGATGTCGACCATCGAGCTAAACAGGGGACAAATTTCGTTTAAAATAGAGTAAATGATAGAATGGATCAAAGTCTCAAGAAGATTTGATTTAATATAATTCGCCATATATTATCCATATAGCGAGCTCTAGAGATACTTACGGGTTGTTGAGTGATTTGTGGGAAGGAAATCCTTCATCTTAAATGATCCAAGACTGTTGTAATCTCTTATAAAAGAGAGTCTATCTGTGTGAGAGATAGATACATAGTGATATAGGTAGATAATAGATAGAAGGGATAGGATACAATGTAGTCGAGAGAGTGATTTGTAACTAAGGCTGGAATTCCTTAGCCTATAACCAAGTTTTGTGTATATAACGGAAATATGTTATGAAACCAGCTCAAGAAAAGATAGAAAAGATAGATCAACGCCTTAGAATTCAACCTCTTCGAGGGGGCAACCTCCTTTACATTACATAAATGAACAATTCTTGGATGATACAAATGAAAAGACCTCCTTTCTATATATAGGAGTCCAAGGGGTCATAACATAATCAGAGCCGACATAACAATAATAATGTAAGGGCACAATAATAATAATAGTGGGCTTCTATGGGGCACAATAGTAACAATATGGGCACTACATGGGTACATCAATATAATAAGTGGGTTGTACTAATAACAATAAGGGGTTACACTAGTAGTATAGGGGCCTAACATGCCCCTCTCCTTCAGAAAGCGTTGTCCTCAACGCTTGAGTAGTTCTTGATGCTTCTGTATAAAATTCTTGTCCTCCCATGTGGAATCTTCAGTGGGTAAGTTCTTCCACTTGATGAGATACTCTGAAATTGATCGATTTTGTAGCTGTCGAGTTCTTATTTCTGTGACTGCTCCAGGTTCCAATATGATTTTTCCTTCCTCTTCAATTTCTGGCAATATTGTTTGAATTGGGATCTTTTGCAACTTTTGAATAAGTGGCCATACTTCTTCATCCTTCTTCCATTCATCCCTTGCATCATTTATCCAATCTGGTTGGATAATAGAAATAGCATAAAACAATGCTTCCACATCCTCATCTTTGAAGAGTCTTCCCATTTGGTAAGGTCGCCATTTTTTAAGTGCATGTAGTATTGCCAACATTTCCTTCTCATAAATAGCTTTCTTGAGATGTAGCAGTAAAAACACCCAATCACCTACATCAAAACATTTTTCACTACAATGTTGATCTACCTGTTGTTTCCTTTGATTTTGCACCGAAGTGGCGTTATCCTTTAAAAGTTGGAGAACTTGTTGTTGATGCTCGATGTGATCTTTCACTGCTTGAACATTTTTCTTCTTGATATGTCCTTCTATGTCTAGAGTTTGAGGAGTGGTAATTTCTTCCAATCCTTTACAAGATATGGTCGGATTCATTTCTTGATGCTCGATGTGATCTTTCACTTCTTGAACATTTTTCTTCTTGATATGTCCTTCTATCTTGATAGTTTGAGGAGTGGTAATTTCGACCAATGAATTACAAGATATGGTTGGATTCATTTCTTCTTTCTCGATGTGATCTTTCACTTCTTGCACCTTTTTCTTCTTGATATGTCCTTCTATCTTGAAAGTTTGAGAAGTGGTAATTCTTGCCAATGCTTTACAAGATATCGTCTGATTCATTTCTTCTTTCTCTGGGATGGGGTCCTGGCGCATATCTTCTTCTTTTGATGTTTCTTTTTCTTCCTCCTCTTCATATTCTATGTAAAATAATTTCTTCTCAGCACAGTTATGACCTTTAATGCATTTGCTATCACAATTGTAACAAAGCCCTTTTTCTCTTTTTTCTTCCAATTGTTGTGGTGTAACCCTTGTAGGTTGTGGAAGGCTAGGAGAAACAACACTTCCATCTTTATAGTTGTGAGGGGTATGCTTCCTGGTTTCCATAATTTTTCTTTCCACTATGTCACAAAGCCCTTTTACTCTTTCCAATTGTTGTGGTGTTGCTCTAAAGAAGGTGTTTCTCTTTGTATCCTCATAATGTGCTATCATTTCCTCCGTGAAAATTGACCACGTAACAAGTTTTTTACGAGAACAAAGCCCCTCATACCATAAAAATTGATCCAGTTCTAAATATGAAGATGCAATACATACCTTTTGTAACAGTTTCACCTCATGTAGATCGAAATATTTCTCCATCTGTAGTATCCAATTTACCGGATCCTTGCCATCAAACTTCCTCATCTCGCTTTTTCTTGATTTTAGGAGCTCGATGTTGAAATGACTGTAACTCTGTACTTTTAGATCTTTAAGTTCTGAAATTGTGGCCTGCAGTAGCCCTCTGTGTCCTCTTTCCAATGCCACAAGTCTGACCCAATTTGGATTCTCCAAGGACGAGTTATGCGAAATCTCCCACAGTGACTTGATTATAGACTAGTTCAGTAGAGTGAACTTGTACGACATGCCACGAGTCATTGTTTCGACCTCTGGATCTGAAAAGTTCACACAAGAAAATATAGTCTATCCTCTTTTTTCACCTTTTTATGAAATTTCAATCTGATCCCCAGAGAGAAAGTTATGACTATTTTCCCCAGGTCACCTGTTTTGAATGTAATTCAGGAGTCTACAAAAAGACCAAATTCCTCAGATCATATCTCCGCAAATATCACGCGAAAAGATCTGAAATTTGGACCCAAGGTTCAGCGTGATTTCTTCTCAAATGGGTTGTTTTTGCGACTTCTGAAACATCACAAAAAAAAAGTTATAGCGAAAATGCCACGATGACCGGTTTGGAGCAGCGAAACCCTAGAATCCAAAGCTCTGATACCAAATGTTATGAAACCAGCTCTAGAAAAGATAGAAAAGATAGATCAACGCCTTAGAATTCAACCTCTTCGAGGGGGCAACCTCCTTTACATTACATAAATGAACAATTCTTGGATGATACAAATGAAAAGACCTCCTTTCTATATATAGGACTCCAAGGGGTCATAACATAATCAGAGCCGACATAACAATAATAATGTAAGGGCACAATAATAATAATAGTGGGCTTCTATGGGGCACAATAGTAAAAATATGGGCACTACATGGGTACATCAATGTAATAAGTGGGTTGTACTAATAACAATAAGGGGTTACACTAGTAGTATAGGGGCCTAACAAAATATATGTGTTATTGTAAATCTGCGTATTGTCACAGTTGTACGTTTATGGTTTACATATACGAACTATACTATAAGTTAGTTCAGAGTTGCATCTTTGATCCACCATAGACCGCTGTAGGATCGATGGTGATCCAAAGACATCGAGTTAACTGTTGTAAAGAGTGATAACAATGTTGGGACAATGTATGGTAGAAACCCTGGACGAGGCATAAATCCATCAATAAGCCGAAAGATCAACGGCGTAGATGACAAAGAACGAGAACCATCGATCTCATAGATCAACGGTCATTGAATGGTAAAAGAGCACGAAGGAGAATCAATGAAGAGTAGATTTAAAATAGTGAAAGTGGTATTTCAGGCGACCTCAAAACCATAAGTGGTATTGAAGGGTGAGCACCCGATTCCACTTAGTGATTGACACGTAGCAGTGAGGAGGAGAGAGGAAACTGATTTATTGGGTGGTTAATCATCATGCTATTTGCCCACCCAGAATTGATGTGGACTATTGGATCCACGAATTTTAGATCAACGGCAGAGCACCATCAAGCAGCTTTGGTGATCGGGAACCAGATCAACGGTCAAGATTTGAACACTAATTGGATGTCGGCGAGGTTAAGGACTATGAAACAATGATACACCGATGGCCGATTTAGCACTGATAGTTAGATCCGAGAAGTTCAGCCTGATTGGAGATCAGAGAATGGAGAGCAAATGGGAAAGGCGATGGACCGAGAGATGGACTCGATGATAATTATAGTTACAGATGTATAATTTTTGAAGTCTAGCCTTAAGGGCTTCGGGTGCTTGTTCCTATGTTTCCTGTGTAATCTTGTGTATTCCAATTAAATGAATGGTCCCAAGTTTTTAAACGAAAATCAAATAAAGCGTTGTGGTCTCGATTTATAAAGAAAAATCAACTAAGTTGTATGGTCTCGGTTTTTAAAGTCTTTAGGTCTCAATAACGCTTTTAGTAGGTATGTGGGCCCATAATGCACAAGCCTTAGGATCAAAATTTATAAATAAAGGGGAAATTGGTTTACCCCAAAATCTCCTTTCATCACCAACAGAGCCACGCGCAGTTGAAAAACTTGTGCCTTGAGATGCAGAGTTTGAAACAAGAGAGGATAGCTCGCCCAGAAGCACGCAAGGAGGTATGGTGCATAAAGTACAAAGGCTAGGGACATGACAAGGACCATTGTCCATTCTTCGTGAACTACCTGGTGGGAGGAGGACCAATGCCACTGAGACCAGAAGTACAAGCAGGACCGAGCATGGTGCTTGCATTATGGTGCACGATTTGTCAGAGAGGAGGGAAGCATGCTACAAATAACTTCCATCTATTACAGAAGTATACATAGAATTCCTAGTAGTTGTTCTGTAATTTCTATAGGTCAGTAGGCCATGATGAGCGTACATGTAGAAGTTATGAACTAGAATTGGGGGAGCAGTTAAATTCGAATTCAAAAAGCGCTATAAAATACAAAGGGCTGCCCAACAAACAACACTTGGTCATTTGCGAATTGAGCGATTGAGTAGAACCTTGAGTGTTGTAAGCCAAGCATTGATTGAGCCCCTGAATTCGCGAGTGACAGATTGTCACATAGCTACAATGACAACAACTAAGGATGGTATGGGGATAGAGGAGGTGACTATCGGTGAGGCCGCACAAGCCCTAACTGTGGAGAATGTTCCAAAGAGTGCCAAGATTGTGGCAGAGATCCTGAAATCACCGCATACGCCAAGACCTAAGAAGGATAAACAAGAAATGGCTCCCATATGCATGTCACCACGAAACCCACTGCACAGCAAACTGTCGATGTAGGAGAAAGGGAAAGCTGTCACTATAGAAACAGACAAAGAAGAAGAATATCTGCAGGCCCTTGTCATCACAGAGGAAGAATATGAAGGCATGGAGGTGGATACTCAGCCTAGGCACTCTGTGACAAAACTACCCGACTATGTCCCCCTACAGAAAGGGAAGGCCAAAGTGCCCAAGGTCCTGGATGAGACCAAGAGTTCGCTCCAGACCCTACTCCTCCCAGATGGAATTATGTTTCAAGGCACACACCTGGGCCATGTGCCGACCATGAAATTTGAATATTTGGACCTCGCTAACTGTGTGAAGTTCCCTCACCTTGAGACTGAAAATCTCGTGAAGAAACATAATGCAGGGGTGGTAACAACAATGGAGCCATGGAAGTGGTTGCGCGGTGTGGAAAAGGTCAGGCTGTTGAACCTACTATGGGTATCCCATTTCCACCGCACCCTAATATACCTTTTCATCATCACGCAACTACTCTGCCTGGTGCATGATGGGCATTTATGGTTGGAGGAGCTCATCTCCATCATGGCAGACCTGATTCATCATATTTCCCAGCTTCCTTACAAAGGAAAGGACCCCGCGACCATATCGGAAGGAAAGGGCAGTGATTTGGCCGTCGCAGAGGCCATGAAGATGAAGTACAAGCTGGAAAAGAAGAGGAGGCATTACGCCATCTCAGCATTAAGGACAAGGTAGTACGTGTGGCAACCCAAATCCTGGTAAGCAAAGTTATGCGGAAGTGCTGCGTAGACGAAGTACCTGCACCAGAGGTTGCACTGGCTAAGCAGTGTGTGCAGGAGGTCCAGTTTAATTCGTCTAAATTCATTTGCATGGAATTCTTAGAAAATTGTCATGAAGCCCAGGAGCAGGGTAAAACCTTCCATTATGCATGGTTGTTTCTATCCATAGTGCTCGTAGCTGGGGAATTTCCGGAGGACAGTCAATTCCTCATAATTGGCATAGAATTACCAGAGGCTACGAAGTACGCTTCACTCTGCACCATGAAGGATGCTACAAGGATACACAAAAGCAAGATATTTTGGGTGCTTGTGGAGATGATCATCCAAATATGGATCAACCATAAGTCATGGTTGTCATCCATAGTTTACAACAGTCTATAGAGTTTTGTAGAATTTAATGCAGACATGCACAACATCTATGTACGGGCGCAAAATTATCCAACAAAACAATGGAAAAAGATACCCTTTGTAGCCACTGACGATGCCATTTTCACTGTCTTGGAGGCATGGTCTTCGGAATGGCGCACCCTAGACATTGCAGAACTTGAGAGGTCGATAGTGCAGAAGAAGAAAAATGATTCCAAGATGTGCATTGCACAGTTGGGTGAAAAACGACGGAAGGAAACAACAACAGTAGAAGTGTGGATAGTGTGGGAAGTGGCACAGAAAGCAGTCGAGCAGGAAAAGGCCACAGCAGCAACAACAACACAGGTAGCAGTCGTGAAGGTGGGCGAGGGCCAAATAATGCCTTCATAGGGACACGAGGCAGAGGAAGCAGAAATAGAAGAGGAAGGTGTGGACCCACGGACCATGTCCACACAGTTGAAGTTCCAACACCCAGCAGAGTGAGCAGGATCGAGGAAGAAGGTCAAGGCCTCAAAATTGTCCGTTGACTTGATCACCCTAACCGAGGGTGATCTGCATGACATCGGCGAGATAGTGCACAATGTCACAAATGAGGCTCTTTAGGACTTTGTGCAGGAGCACCATACTGTGTTGAGGGCCCTTAGAGCGTAGTTGCCGGACTTATAGGTAAGCCCCCCCAAGTTGGTACCCTTTTAACCAACCTCACAATCAGATCCACGGCAGCAGAGCAAATGTTTTGTGCGTGGATGAAAAACACAATCACGTTGCCGGAAGGGGCTCTAGTGACACGAAATGAGGATGACAGGCTTTTGGTTAGCATGATGAAAGGTCTTGGGGTTAATCTAGCTGCCCTTCTACGCGAGACATTATATCTATTGTAGGATGAGATAATGGCAGAGCTACACGCTAGGGAGAGCCATCAACTCTAAGTCCTCAGTGAGTAGAAAATAAACATGGAACAACTCAGCTTGCAGTGCAACGAATTGGTGTCACAAAATCAACAGCTGGTGTAGGTGATAGGCGACGCTTGTCGAAGCGTCTCGGAGCTTGCCATCCCAGTAGATGTACCAACAGAGGAACGGATCCATAGGTTAGCAGAAGGAGTCTGCGAGGCTAGGGAAGAAATGATAAAGGTTCAACTGGAGCTGAATCTTCAGATCATCGAGCTATGATTATACGCACAGCCATCAACTCCCCCGAAAATTAGAGAATAATGTGCTAGCACTATCACATTGGGATTGCAGGAGATCAAAGGTGTAGTGCAGGAGTACACCAGCATGTTGGAAGAATCACTTGAGGTCCTTACAACTCTGCAGGAGGACCCCAACATACAGTGCTTAGAGATAGAGGTGTGAGAACTCCAACAACAATATTATAGTGTCTGAGGAACTACACAGATAGTGGTCCTCACCCAGCGTCTTGCGAGGATGCAACAAGCTAAAGTACTAAAGGAGCAGGTGGACACAGAACGATATAAGGAGGTAGTCCTAAAAGCGTGCGTCTTGCCTTGGATCAATGAGGCCTTCACCATCACGGCATACATCAAAGGCAAGCTCGCGAACATACAGGGGATGCACACATTAATCCGAGCATCGCTCCATACACATAGGTCTCCGTACAACGCATGTAGCAGATCCAACAAGCAGCAACTTAGTGTGCTGCTGACCTCCGTGTAGTTTGAGAATAGTTGGAGGAACTCCGTGCAAAGACTGTCACACCGACAGAGTAACTCGAGGTTGGGTCGCGATGTTTGTGTTAGGGGCTTGTTGGGCATGGAATACCCCAAGGCATGTTTTGTGGCTCAAAGCCCAAGTTTTGACCTAATCTTGTTTTAAAGGTACATGAATTGCGGGCACAGAGCGCGAAAGTATGATAAAGTCACTGGGTTGTCCGCCCTAGTTTTGTAATGTAAAGTCGGCCTACCCATGGTCTGCGGAGCATGGGATTGTATAAATATTGTGAGGCTCTAAGTTTAAAAGAGAATATAGAAGAGTAGAGAAGAATAACAAGTCTAAGTGATTGAGTCGCAAGTGTAAAAGTGTGTCTTTGGGTCATAGAGTAGGAGAAGGTTCTGCAATTGAGTGCAGAGAGGCCTAGTAGTCTGTAGATGAGTGCACGAACCACTACAGCTAAGTGTGCATGGTGGAGTCGAGTCTGTAACTGAGGAAGGAATTAATAAAGAGAATTTTTATCATATTTCTGTGTATCTATTCTTGGGTTACTGCATGCTTGATATAATCTGCGAATATATTGTTTATTTAATGTGTGCCCTTGTATGAATGGTTTATATTGTTAAGTATAACTTAAAGCACGCAAGTAGGATAAAATAATCAACTAACATTCGAATACCAATACGGTTTTGGGTAATAACGTAGAAGCATAATGTTCGGCCCCTAAATAGGGTTACGCAAAGGCAGCATCTCATGATGCGAGGTATAGGAAAGTGCACAAAGCGACTTGCACGCAGGGTTGAACTACGAACCACTTGAACTCATCAAGCATCTCCATGGTGTGAAAACCTAGTTCTAGCACCCTCCCATACTACTTCGGGTGAGACCTCAGTCCACGCTCCGTGGACTATTGCCAAAAGGGCCAATAGTACCAAGATTTGTTTGGCTAAATCAACTCTGAACATGGGTCAAGCCCCAATAGGCCAAAAACACATTAAATACTATTGCAACAACTCTCCAACGAATTCAACTTTGGAACTTAAAGAAAATGGGTGTCTTGTACCTTTGATTCATCTGGGATGATTTCATCTTAGAACTTCTTTGCAACTGTGTCAGTTGTTGTGTGCCTATGAAACTCCACTTGAAAAACAATTATAAAAGTTAATATTCAACTCCCATTCTTTTCCTTTGTTGATTAATTCGTATGAATTGCACCACCATTGAATTCAACCAAATCAAAGGCTTAAAAAAACATCCATATACCGTAGCGTTATCCTAGGCTTCATGTGAAACTACATATCACTCAACGACATTTTCTAAGGTGATACCAATCGGCGAAAAGATAATCTTGTTCTTCTATGAAAAATTCAACCTATTGCAAGCAAGAACAAAAGCCATTAGTGCCTTTCACAGTAAGCTTCAATGAAGTACTTATATATCTATCCTTGTGTAGGTGTGTCTATAATATATATATATATATAGTTCATAATTTTAGCTAGAACTATAAACAAAACTCTCTTTTAGTAGATAAACTATACAAATTTCATATTAGATTTTTGTTTTTTTCCTAACAATATATAGCATGTACTTTGCAGGTGCCATGGTTGTTGTTGAGTGCAAGGATCATGATGGGAATAGATTATTCTATGATGAAGGACCCACCAACCACAATAGGTTTTTCAAAATGTTTGTAGAGGGTGAACACAAACATGAAGGTTGTGAGGCATATAGAATGGTAAGTCCCACCTCATGAAACTTTCTATTAGATAGAAATCATGATAGAGTCTCTTTAACCCAAACACTCACATTGATTCCAATGAAAGAACAATTGTGCCTGCTCAGCAGAACCCGAGTGTGTCAGTGAGGGTGAGCTTGCCAAACTCTCGACATAAGGCCACCATTGACTCGGCCGAGGTTACGAGGGAGAGGAACTTTAGTTGCTCGACCATAAGGATGCGTAAGCAAGCTCGACTGTTAAGGAGGGAGCTATCTTAGTTCATGCATTAAGAAGTTCCATGTAACACACTATATATATTTCCCTTCTTTATTATATTACCAGAAAATCTCTAGTTATAAATGACCTAAGGTTCGGTCGGGGCAGGCACAAAAAAGTGTGTTTGTTGGCACAAGATGACCTTCTTCTAATTTGAGGTTGTTGATCAATGAAACATAGTTTTTAGGGGGGTCGGATGACATTTCCAATTGGGAAATGAAACATATGATACCGCCATATCTACGTTTCACTTTGTCCTTGATAAGAAATCTCTATCCCTGGAATAATCTAGTGGGAATAATCTCCTCCATGGGGAGCTGTGGGTCCTACTCGCTTTGGTTCTGCTTTTGTGTGACCAAGAAGCAGGAGCTTGAGCTCAACAAGCCATTGAGAATCACTTTTGTGGTTCCCAATTGGGATGGAGATTCCGGTCGGATGTAGGGGACACCTTCCTCATGATCTAGGGGTCAAATGTAGCCTGCGCTAAGCAGGGAGAGCTCCTCTATTCCATGAATCAATAAAGCAAACTCAAAGTCTGGCTGTGCGAGAGGCCAATATGACTATATATATTGGTTCTTCGCCTTGGAACATCACTTTGATATAAAAGATTTGACCATCTCTCTTTTGTGCTCAGGCAGGAACCAAAAAACCCAGCTGGGGCTGGTCTTCGCTACTGGAAGAAAAGCCTGGGAGGATGCCGCGCTTGGATACTCGGACTCGGTTGGGCTACTCGACTCGGATACTCGGGCTTGGCTACCCGGATCGGAGCAGACAATTTGATCGCTTTGAAATGAATTCACCAAAACGCCTAAGTTACTTATTGGGTGGGGGGGGGCGTACCTCGGGAGAGCGCCCTTCGGGTACCTCTTGGGTTTACTTATTGGGTGGGGGGACTTATGGTAAAGTAACTAAAGTTCCTCTCCTCTCCTCTCCTTATCAGTCGAGCCCCCTAAAGGGTCCTCTCCTTAACAGTCGAGCCTGCTTACGCATCCTTATCAGTCGAGCCCCCTAAAGGGTCCTCTCCTTAATAGTCGAGCCTACTTACGCATCCTTATCGGTCGAGCCCCCTTTTCCTTAAGATCTAGTAAGAGTTGTACTAGTTCTTAGGTTATTATGGTAGAACGTAATATGTATTCTAAGTAGGCTTTTAACCATTCTAATTGCATGGTGCAATATCTCATAGATTCTCATGATATATAATCTCTATTATATAGAGGTATAAAGTTTATAATATTTACATTAACAATTCATGCATTATGATGGTATTTGTTAACTTCACTAACTTTTGATTAAGACTATATAAATATCGATTAATCACCATCTCTAGCACTCCTTTTTCCTTCTCTTTCTACGCTTTTGACTATTAAGGGATCTAAAGGGGTTAGTATTAGTTCTACATGGTTGATCCAACACAACATATTCTAACTATTATATGATCCAATCCATTATGAATCAAACCTCCCTTGTTTGGAGGTCTTTTTCCCCAAAAGTTAAATAATTCAAGGACTTCTGTTGCTTCTGAATGTCTAGCTCTGGTGCTAGTTTAATTGGGTCTCTCAGCTCTAGCACATGACTAGGGTGTTAATCGACCTCCCTTCCTGGCTCTACTTATGGTATTTTTTTCTCTTTGAAGTTGTATGCTCTTGTTGAACATCTCGTTAATCTTTTTCTTTGTTTTTATTAGTTTTACTAGGTATGCACATTTTTTCCTTCAAACTATGCTGGTCACAATTAATGAGCTCCTTCATGTCTATGACAACAAAATATCACACTTCTTGAGATAATTTCCAAAAGCTAAAGTGTGACATTCACTACACCTCAGAGGGGGATACTGTCACTTCACGAACCTTCTTCTCTCTTTTGGCAAGATTTCCACTAAATCAAGGAGAATTCTCCTTGTAGACCATAGAAATCTAATGTAGCAATAAAGCCAAGGCAAGAGCTCTCTAAGGCATCTAATTCACACTCCACGGATCAAAGGATCTGATGAATTTGGATTTAGGTGGTAGATAGGATTGCTAGGCTTCTTTAGGGTGATTAGAGTTCGATTTTAATGATAATGTACCCAAACATGCACAACCATAAGATTCCATAGAGTTTGGAATCGTAGCAAAACAACATGAACAACTTACAAAAGGTATAAGGTGATGGAGAATGAATGATCAATGTCTTAGCTTATCAATGAAATTATGGGCATATGGAGTGAGTGGGAAAAGTTTCCAAGAGAGATCATGCATGAGATTCACAAGACAATGTTGAGCACTAAGGGAGCTAAATGAAGGTCTCTCACCTTGTCAATCATGAATCTAGGGAAAAAAAAATAGGAGAGCTAAATGAAGGTCTCCTACCCTTGTTAACCTAGGAGACTCAATTTTTGAGATAAATGAAAAGAGAAAGAGGAAAACAAAGGTCTCTTACTAATTCAACCTTTTGACCATGAAAACCAAGATACTATTTATTTCTTTTAAATTTTGCACAAGTAACCCCCAATCTCCTCCACATGGACATGTAGGTCCATAGTGATTATATTTCCAAATAAACCATAGGTAAATATCTCACTGTTGTTCTGTATTTCCTTGGAAAATGAATAGGATTTTCAACCATGTGGAATTGCCAAGTTATCTTGTAGGTTGGCCAAGCCTTTTTGTATTTAAGGAAACCTAAGAAAATGTGGAAAAGTTTGCCCCAATTAAATCAGAATGTAGAAGCTTGTAGGTCATTATCGGGTCCATTATAAGTTAGCCAATTAAGTTTTGTTCCACGTTCAAATGTGTGCGTATATTTTCTACAAAGAAAACATGTTGTAATGTTATTAACATATAAAATTACATATAGTATAATCTAGATGTCATGCATACTATTTTGTTGGTATAGCCCCCCCCACTTATGATTCTTCGGAATGCTAGAAAAGAAAATACCTATAAATGTTCTCCATATATATAAGAGGGATAACAATACATCCTGAAAATACTTAAAGTATCAATATAATAAGCCCTAAAGGTTGTTATAGTATCATTGCAGTGGAAAACAATAGGGTAAACGTATGTCAAAAAGTATACATTATCATTTGTCAAGATATCTATGTGATATTTGTCATAATGGCCATATTCCTTGAAAGAGTTCATGATATTGTCCATATTTTACTTTAGTGAATTTCCAATAGTTTGGTGCTAGGTCCAATGCTACCTTGGACAATGTATCAACATCTGTATTTTGGTTCCCGTGTATGTGATCATAACTTTACGACTGATGAAAACCAATTTTTGGATGAGTTAGCATAGACAATGTATTAAATAAAATAATGAAGGTAAAGAAAAAGCTCTGAGAGTTATGTGTCTTGCTGCAACAAAGCATCTTAGTGATGCACAATATTCATTGAATGTGGATGAAAGACAACCACATGATCATAATAAAAGGAAACTCTATATTCTATAGATTTCTATTGCACAATACACATATTAAAAGTTCAAATTATGTTTTAAAATTTGTTTTTAATGACATGGATAAACCTCCAACAAAAAATTGGTCATCCTAAATATATTAATCTAACCTTATTTTATCCCATTTCACTATTTAGACTCCATCCTATAATATCTCACCTCTACTTTTATTTTTTAGCACAGTTGGGTTCCCTTCAACTTGGGCATTACATCTTAGAAGTTAGAACCCACTTCCCCCCCCCCCCCCCCCCCCCCCCCCTTCCCCACCCAAATGCTCATTTTATTTTCTTTCATGGAAAGGGTCATTCTAATCTTTTAAATGTTTTTCATGTCCAGTGATTTTATTTTTAGGTTTTGTAGCACATAAATTCATCTTCTTTGTGTTTCATTTTTTTCCTGTTGAAGTGATGTATGTGATTAGTCCTTGCATGAAGTCTAGTCTCTTCATGAGCTTAAATGCACTCTCATTATCATAGTAGAGGGGTGTGGCTTGAGTATTTTGAAGGTTTCCCTCAGCTTCAATCATCCTTAGCAAGTTTGTTATATTGATGGTTACATCCTCTTTTCTATGTGCATC